>OX388343.1:75850253-78350253 GCA_947579665.1 Sympetrum striolatum
GTCGAAAACAGGAATGAAATCGGTGAAATTTATGGTTTTTGGCTATATGTTTATAAAAATGGAGCAAAACTGGTCAACTTTGGATTCATTTTAATGCTTTTGCCAAGATCACTCCAAATTAAGATAAAATATTCGATTTTTCGGAGCAGTTTACCCAGGAAACGTCGAAAACCGGGATAAAATCGGTGAAATTTATGGTTTTTGGCTATATTTTTATACATTTGGAGGTAAACTATTCAACTTTAGATTCATTTTAATGCTTTTGCCGATATCTATCCAAATTCTAAACATTTATTCCATTTTTCTTTGCTGCAAACCCAAATGCCGTCGAAAACTAGAATAAAATCGTGGTAATTTATGTGTTTTGGCCATATTTTGCTAAAAATTGAGCAAAAGTAGTCAATTTTATATTCATTTTAAAGCTAATATTGAGATCTATCATAAACATTTACTAATATTGAATAATCCATAGCAGTTAACCCAAAAAAACGAAAACTAAAGAAAAATCAGTGTAATTTCTTGTTTTGGTCAAAATTTTACTAGAAATTTTGCAAAACTAGTCGAAATTTAATTCATTTTAATCTTTTTGACGAGATTTACCCAAATTTTAAAAAAATATTCAATTTTTCGGAGCAGTTAATCCAAAAAACAACGAAAATTGGAATAAAATCGGTGAAATATATTGTTATTCCCCATATTTTTCTTAAAATTGATGAAAACTAGTAAATAATTCATGTTAATGCTTTTGACGTGATCTATCTAATTAATTTAAAATATTCATAGCAGCTTTTTCAAAAACGACGAAAACAATAAGATTTTGGCGAAATTTAAGGTTTTTGGCCGTATTCTACTAAAAATTGAGCAAAACTAATCTCTTTTGGACACTATTTAAAGATTCTGAAAGAGTGTACCAAAATTCAGAAGAAATGTTAATTATTTTTAGCAGGTAACCCGAAAAACGTCGAAAACTGGAATAAAATGGGTGAAATTTATGGTTTATTGTCCTATTTTTATACAAATTTAGAAAAACTAGTCAAATTTGGATTCATCATAATACTTTTGCCGAGTTCTACCTAAATTTAGAAAAAATATTCAATTTCTGGTAGGAGTAAACCCAAAAAACGTCGAAAACAGGAATATAATCGGTGAAATTTATGGTTTTTGGCCATTTAAAAAAAATTGAGCAAAACTAGTCAATGTTGCATTCATGTTAATGCTGTCTTCAAGATCTATCAAAATTATTTAGAAATATTCAATATTCCGTAGCAGTAAACCCAAACTACATCAAAAACTCAAAAAAATCAGTGAAATTTCTGGTTTTTGTCCAAATTTTGCTGGTAATTTTGCAAAACTAGCCAAATTTTAATTTATTTTAATACTTTTGCTGAGATTCACCCAAATTTTGAAAAAATATTCAATTTTTCGGAGAAGTAAACCCGAAAAACGTCGAAAACAGGAAAAGAATCCGTGAAATTTATGGTTCTTGGTTATGTTTTTGTAAAAATTGAGCAAAACTAGTCAATGGTGGATTTATGTTAATGCTGCTGAAAAAATCTATCAAAATAATTTAAAAATACTCAATTTTCCGTTGCAGTTAGCCCAAAAAACGTCGAAAAATCAAAAATAAACAGGTAAATTCCTGGATTTTGGCAAATGTTTGCTGAAATTCAGCAAAACTGGTCAACTTTTTATTCATTTTAATGCTATATCGGAGATCTATCCAAATTTGAAAGAAATAATCAATTTTTCGTAGCACTTTACCCAACAATTGTCGAAATCTCGACTAAGGACACTGAAATATCATTTTTTTGGCCATGTTTAGTTAAAAATTGTGCAAAACTAAACAACGTAGGGCTAATATTAATGGTAAGAGCTAGATAATGGGACTAGAGTTATCTAAATACATTGGAAATATTAAAGTTTTCGTTACAGTTAGCACAAAGAACGTTGAAAACTCAAATAAAATTGCTGAAATTTATGGTTTTTGGCCATATTGTTCTAAAAATTGAGCAAAATTAGTCAATGTTGGTTTCATCTTAATGCCTTTGACGTGATCTAACAAAATTATTCGGAAATATTCAATAATTCATAGCTGTAAAACCAAAAAACGTAAAAAACTCAAAAAGCACAGTGAAATTTCTGGTTTTTGGCCGCATTTTGCTGAAATTTAAGCAAAACTTGTTAACTTTGGATTCATTTTAATTCTTAACCGGGATCTATCCAAATATTGAAGAAATATTCAATTTTTCTTTGCAACAAAACTTAAAAAACGTCGAAAACTCGAGTAAAATCGGTTAAATTTATTGTTTTATGCCATATTTTTCTAAAAATTGAGCAACACTATTCAGTGTTGGATTCATTTTAGTGCCTTGATGAGCTCGATCAAGGTAATTTAGAAATATTGAATAATCCATAGCAGTAAACCCTAAAAACGTCGAAAATTGAAAAACATCGGTAAAATTGCTAGTTTTTGTGAAACATTTTACTGAAAATTTAGCTAAACTAGTCAAATTTAGATCCATCATAATGCTTTTGAAGAGATCTACCCAAATTTAGAAAAAAAATTCAATTTCTGGTAGCAGTAAACCCAAAAAACGTCGAAAACAATCGGTGAAATATAAGGTTTTTGGCCAATGAATAAAAAAATTGAGCAAAACTAGTATATGATTGATTCATTTTAATGCTCCTGACGAGATTTACCCAAATTTAGAAAAAATATTCAATTTTTCGGAGCAGTAAACCCAAAAAACAGGAATAAAATAGCTGAAATTTATTGTTTTTGGTTATATTTTTGTAATAATTGAGAAGAACTAGTCAATGTTGGTTTCATGTTAATGGCTTTGACGTGATCTAATAAAATTATTTGGAAATTTCCAATAATTCTTAACTGTAAACCCAAAAAACCTCAAAAACTCAAAAAAAAACAGTGATATTTCTGGTTTTTGACATCATTTTGCTGAAATTTGAGCAAAACTAGTCAAATTTGGATTAATTTTAATGCTTTTGCCGAGAGCTACCCAAATATAGAAAAAATATTCAATTCCTTGGAGCAGTAAACCCGAAAAACGTCAAAAACAGGAATAAAATCGGTGAAATTTAAGGTTTTTTGCTATATTTTTATAAAAATTGAGCAAAACTGGTCAACATTGAATTCATTATAATGCTTTTTTCCAAGATCTCTCCAAATTAAGATAAAATATTCGATTTTTTGGAGCAGTTAACCCAAGAAACGTCGAAAACAGGAATAAAATCGGTAAAATTTATGTTTATTGTCATATTTTTAAAAGCATTGATCAAAACTAGATCTAGAAGAACTAAACTGGATTAACGAGATCTATCAAAATAATTTATAATTATTCAATTTTCCGTAGCAGTAAACCCAAAAAAACGTTGAAAAATAAAAATTTTTTGGTTTTTGTTCGTTGAATTTTATGGTTTTTGGCCATATTTTAGTTAAAATTGCGATAAACAAGACACAATTGTATTCATTTTAAAGCTTTTGAAGGGATCTATCCAACTGGGTATCCGTGGTTGATGACACGATGTCGATGAAAAGAGTTCGATGACCCGAGGCCAAAGACCCAAGATCAATGACGTGGAAGTTGAAGTAGACTCGAGGTCATTGACCCGAGGTCATTGACCCCAGGTCATTGAACCGAGGACGATGACGCGAGATCGATGACCCGAGGTGGATGAACCGAGGTCAATGACCCAAGGTCAATGACCCGAGATCGATGACCCGAGGTTGATGAACCAAGGTCAATGACCCAAGGTCAATGACCTGAGGTCAAAGACCCGAGATCAATGACCCGAGATCAATGACCCGAGGTCAATGACCCGAGGTCAATGACCCGTGGTCACTGACCCTAGGTTGACTCCGGGTGGTTGTCTCAGGGAGGTTGACTCCGGGAGGTCAAATCTGGGATGTCAACTTTGGAACTTCGTTCCGGGACATCGACTCCGGGAGGTTGACTCTACTAGGTCGACTCCGGGAGATTGACTCTGTAGGTCGACACCGGGAGGAAAACACTGGGAGGTCAAATCCGGGACGTCGTTTCCGGGACGTCGACTTGTGGATGTCGACTCCGGGAGGTCGACTCCGGTAGGTCAACTCCGGGAGGTTGAGCAAAACTGGTCTACTTTGAATTCATTTTAATGCCATTACCGAGATTTACCCAAATGTAGAAAAATTATTAAATTTTTTGTAGCATTTATCCCGTAAAACGTCGAAAACAGGAATAAAATCGATGAAATTCATGGTTTTTGGCTATATTTTCTATAAGAATTGAGATAAACTGGTCAACTTTGGATTCGTTTTAATGCTTTTTCTGATATCCATCCGAATTCCAAACAAATATTCAATTTTTCGTAGCTGCAAACCCAAAAGCCGTAAAAAACTTGAATAAAATAGGTGAAATTTATGTTTATTGTCATATTTTTAAAAGCATTGATCAAAACTAGATCTAGAAGAACTAAACTGGATTAACGAGATCTATCAAAATAATTTATAAATATTCAATTTTCCGTAGCAGTAAACCCAAAAAACGTTGAAAAATAAAAAAAACGGTGAAATTTCTGGATTTGGGCCAAATTTAGCTTAAATTGAGCAAAACTGGTCAAATATGGATTCATTTTTATGCTCTTGCCGAGATCTATCCAAATTTGAATGAAATAATCAATTTTTTGCAGCAGTTAACCCAACAAACGTCAAAATCTCGAAAAAGGACAGTGAAATTGCATTATTTTTGGCATTTTTTTGTTATAAATAGAGAAAACTAGACAACATTGGATACATATTATTGGTGCAGACTAGAACTATCTAAATTCTCTGGAAATATTAAAGTTTTCGTTGCAGTTAACCCAAAAAAACGTTGAAAACTCGAATAAAATTGGTGAAATGTATGGTTTTTGGTTAAATTTTTGAAAAAATTGAGCAAAACTAGTCAATTTTGGTTTCATGTTAATGCCTTTGACGTGATTCAACAAAATTACTTGGAAATATTCAATAATTCATAGCTGTAAACCCAAAAAACCTCAATAACTCAAAATACACAGTAAAATTTCTGGTTTTTGGCCATATTTTGCTGAAATTTGAGAAAAACTAGTCAACTTTGGATTCATATTAATTCTTTAACCGAGATCTATCAAAATATTGAAGAAATATTCATTTTTTCTTTGCAACAATCTTAAATAACGTCGAAAACTCGAGTAAAATCGGTGAAATTTATGGTTTTATGCCATATTTTTCTGAAAATTGAGCAACACTATTCAGTGTTGGATTCATTTTAGTGCCTTGACGAGCTCGATCAAGGTAATTTAGAAATATTGAATAATCCATAGCAGTAATCCCAAAAAACGTCGAAAATTTGAAAAAAATCGGTAAAATTGCTTGTTTTTGTGAAACATATTACTGAAAATTTAGCTAAATTAGTCAAATTTGGATTCATCATAATGCTTTCGCAGAGATCTACCCAAATTTAGAAAAAATATTCAATTTCTCGTACCAGTAAACCTAAAAAACAGTGATAATTCTGGTTTTTGACATCATTTTGCTGTAATTTGAGCAAAACAAGTCCAACTTAGATTCATTTTAATGCTTTTGCCGAGAGCTACCCAAATTTAGAAAAAATATTCAATTATTTGGAGCAGTAAACCCGAAAAACGTCGAAAACAGGAATGAAATCGGTGAAATTTATGGTTTTTGGCTATATGTTTATAAAAATGGAGCAAAACTGGTCAACTTTGGATTCATTTTAATGCTTTTGCCAAGATCACTCCAAATTAAGATAAAATATTCGATTTTTCGGAGCAGTTTACCCAGGAAACGTCGAAAACCGGGATAAAATCGGTGAAATTTATGGTTTTTGGCTATATTTTTATACATTTGGAGGTAAACTATTCAACTTTAGATTCATTTTAATGCTTTTGCCGATATCTATCCAAATTCTAAACATTTATTCCATTTTTCTTTGCTGCAAACCCAAATGCCGTCGAAAACTAGAATAAAATCGTGGTAATTTATGTGTTTTGGCCATATTTTGCTAAAAATTGAGCAAAAGTAGTCAATTTTATATTCATTTTAAAGCTAATATTGAGATCTATCATAAACATTTACTAATATTGAATAATCCATAGCAGTTAACCCAAAAAAATGAAAACTAAAGAAAAATCAGTGTAATTTCTTGTTTTGGTCAAAATTTTACTAGAAATTTTGCAAAACTAGTCGAAATTTAATTCATTTTAATCTTTTTGACGAGATTTACCCAAATTTTAAAAAAATATTCAATTTTTCGGAGCAGTTAATCCAAAAAACAACGAAAATTGGAATAAAATCGGTGAAATATATTGTTATTCCCCATATTTTTCTTAAAATTGATGAAAACTAGTAAATAATTCATGTTAATGCTTTTGACGTGATCTATCTAATTAATTTAAAATATTCATAGCAGCTTTTTCAAAAAACGACGAAAACAATAAGATTTTGGCGAAATTTAAGGTTTTTGGCCGTATTCTACTAAAAATTGAGCAAAACTAATCTCTTTTGGACACTATTTAAAGATTCTGAAAGAGTGTACCAAAATTCAGAAGAAATGTTAATTATTTTTAGCAGGTAACCCGAAAAACGTCGAAAACTGGAATAAAATGGGTGAAATTTATGGTTTATTGTCCTATTTTTATACAAATTTAGAAAAACTAGTCAAATTTGGATTCATCATAATACTTTTGCCGAGTTCTACCTAAATTTAGAAAAAATATTCAATTTCTGGTAGGAGTAAACCCAAAAAACGTCGAAAACAGGAATATAATCGGTGAAATTTATGGTTTTTGGCCATTTAAAAAAAATTGAGCAAAACTAGTCAATGTTGCATTCATGTTAATGCTGTCTTCAAGATCTATCAAAATTATTTAGAAATATTCAATATTCCGTAGCAGTAAACCCAAACTACATCAAAAACTCAAAAAAATCAGTGAAATTTCTGGTTTTTGTCCAAATTTTGCTGGTAATTTTGCAAAACTAGCCAAATTTTAATTTATTTTAATACTTTTGCTGAGATTCACCCAAATTTTGAAAAAATATTCAATTTTTCGGAGAAGTAAACCCGAAAAACGTCGAAAACAGGAAAAGAATCCGTGAAATTTATGGTTCTTGGTTATGTTTTTGTAAAAATTGAGCAAAACTAGTCAATGGTGGATTTATGTTAATGCTGCTGAAAAAATCTATCAAAATAATTTAAAAATACTCAATTTTCCGTTGCAGTTAGCCCAAAAAACGTCGAAAAATCAAAAATAAACAGGTAAATTCCTGGATTTTGGCAAATGTTTGCTGAAATTCAGCAAAACTGGTCAACTTTTTATTCATTTTAATGCTATATCGGAGATCTATCCAAATTTGAAAGAAATAATCAATTTTTCGTAGCACTTTACCCAACAATTGTCGAAATCTCGACTAAGGACACTGAAATATCATTTTTTTGGCCATGTTTAGTTAAAAATTGTGCAAAACTAAACAACGTAGGGCTAATATTAATGGTAAGAGCTAGATAATGGGACTAGAGTTATCTAAATACATTGGAAATATTAAAGTTTTCGTTACAGTTAGCACAAAGAACGTTGAAAACTCAAATAAAATTGCTGAAATTTATGGTTTTTGGCCATATTGTTCTAAAAATTGAGCAAAATTAGTCAATGTTGGTTTCATCTTAATGCCTTTGACGTGATCTAACAAAATTATTCGGAAATATTCAATAATTCATAGCTGTAAAACCAAAAAACGTAAAAAACTCAAAAAGCACAGTGAAATTTCTGGTTTTTGGCCGCATTTTGCTGAAATTTAAGCAAAACTTGTTAACTTTGGATTCATTTTAATTCTTAACCGGGATCTATCCAAATATTGAAGAAATATTCAATTTTTCTTTGCAACAAAACTTAAAAAACGTCGAAAACTCGAGTAAAATCGGTTAAATTTATTGTTTTATGCCATATTTTTCTAAAAATTGAGCAACACTATTCAGTGTTGGATTCATTTTAGTGCCTTGATGAGCTCGATCAAGGTAATTTAGAAATATTGAATAATCCATAGCAGTAAACCCTAAAAACGTCGAAAATTTGAAAAACATCGGTAAAATTGCTAGTTTTTGTGAAACATTTTACTGAAAATTTAGCTAAACTAGTCAAATTTAGATCCATCATAATGCTTTTGAAGAGATCTACCCAAATTTAGAAAAAAAATTCAATTTCTGGTAGCAGTAAACCCAAAAAACGTCGAAAACAATCGGTGAAATATAAGGTTTTTGGCCAATGAATAAAAAAATTGAGCAAAACTAGTATATGATTGATTCATTTTAATGCTCCTGACGAGATTTACCCAAATTTAGAAAAAATATTCAATTTTTCGGAGCAGTAAACCCAAAAAACAGGAATAAAATAGCTGAAATTTATTGTTTTTGGTTATATTTTTGTAATAATTGAGAAGAACTAGTCAATGTTGGTTTCATGTTAATGGCTTTGACGTGATCTAATAAAATTATTTGGAAATTTCCAATAATTCTTAACTGTAAACCCAAAAAACCTCAAAAACTCAAAAAAAACAGTGATATTTCTGGTTTTTGACATCATTTTGCTGAAATTTGAGCAAAACTAGTCAAATTTGGATTAATTTTAATGCTTTTGCCGAGAGCTACCCAAATATAGAAAAAATATTCAATTCCTTGGAGCAGTAAACCCGAAAAACGTCAAAAACAGGAATAAAATCGGTGAAATTTAAGGTTTTTTGCTATATTTTTATAAAAATTGAGCAAAACTGGTCAACATTGAATTCATTATAATGCTTTTTCCAAGATCTCTCCAAATTAAGATAAAATATTCGATTTTTTGGAGCAGTTAACCCAAGAAACGTCGAAAACAGGAATAAAATCGGTAAAATTTATGTTTATTGTCATATTTTTAAAAGCATTGATCAAAACTAGATCTAGAAGAACTAAACTGGATTAACGAGATCTATCAAAATAATTTATAATTATTCAATTTTCCGTAGCAGTAAACCCAAAAAACGTTGAAAAATAAAAATTTTTTGGTTTTTGTTCGTTGAATTTTATGGTTTTTGGCCATATTTTAGTTAAAATTGCGATAAACAAGACACAATTGTATTCATTTTAAAGCTTTTGAAGGGATCTATCCAACTGGGTATCCGTGGTTGATGACACGATGTCGATGAAAAGAGTTCGATGACCCGAGGCCAAAGACCCAAGATCAATGACGTGGAAGTTGAAGTAGACTCGAGGTCATTGACCCGAGGTCATTGACCCCAGGTCATTGAACCGAGGACGATGACGCGAGATCGATGACCCGAGGTGGATGAACCGAGGTCAATGACCCAAGGTCAATGACCCGAGATCGATGACCCGAGGTTGATGAACCAAGGTCAATGACCCAAGGTCAATGACCTGAGGTCAAAGACCCGAGATCAATGACCCGAGATCAATGACCCGAGGTCAATGACCCGAGGTCAATGACCCGTGGTCACTGACCCTAGGTTGACTCCGGGTGGTTGTCTCAGGGAGGTTGACTCCGGGAGGTCAAATCTGGGATGTCAACTTTGGAACTTCGTTCCGGGACATCGACTCCGGGAGGTTGACTCTACTAGGTCGACTCCGGGAGATTGACTCTGTAGGTCGACACCGGGAGGAAAACACTGGGAGGTCAAATCCGGGACGTCGTTTCCGGGACGTCGACTTGTGGATGTCGACTCCGGGAGGTCGACTCCGGTAGGTCAACTCCGGGAGGTTGAGCAAAACTGGTCTACTTTGAATTCATTTTAATGCCATTACCGAGATTTACCCAAATGTAGAAAAATTATTAAATTTTTTGTAGCATTTATCCCGTAAAACGTCGAAAACAGGAATAAAATCGATGAAATTCATGGTTTTTGGCTATATTTTCTATAAGAATTGAGATAAACTGGTCAACTTTGGATTCGTTTTAATGCTTTTTCTGATATCCATCCGAATTCCAAACAAATATTCAATTTTTCGTAGCTGCAAACCCAAAAGCCGTAAAAAACTTGAATAAAATAGGTGAAATTTATGTTTATTGTCATATTTTTAAAAGCATTGATCAAAACTAGATCTAGAAGAACTAAACTGGATTAACGAGATCTATCAAAATAATTTATAAATATTCAATTTTCCGTAGCAGTAAACCCAAAAAACGTTGAAAAATAAAAAAAACGGTGAAATTTCTGGATTTGGGCCAAATTTAGCTTAAATTGAGCAAAACTGGTCAAATATGGATTCATTTTTATGCTCTTGCCGAGATCTATCCAAATTTGAATGAAATAATCAATTTTTTGCAGCAGTTAACCCAACAAACGTCAAAATCTCGAAAAAGGACAGTGAAATTGCATTATTTTTGGCATTTTTTTGTTATAAATAGAGAAAACTAGACAACATTGGATACATATTATTGGTGCAGACTAGAACTATCTAAATTCTCTGGAAATATTAAAGTTTTCGTTGCAGTTAACCCAAAAAAAACGTTGAAAACTCGAATAAAATTGGTGAAATGTATGGTTTTTGGTTAAATTTTTGAAAAAATTGAGCAAAACTAGTCAATTTTGGTTTCATGTTAATGCCTTTGACGTGATTCAACAAAATTACTTGGAAATATTCAATAATTCATAGCTGTAAACCCAAAAAACCTCAATAACTCAAAATACACAGTAAAATTTCTGGTTTTTGGCCATATTTTGCTGAAATTTGAGAAAAACTAGTCAACTTTGGATTCATATTAATTCTTTAACCGAGATCTATCAAAATATTGAAGAAATATTCATTTTTTCTTTGCAACAATCTTAAATAACGTCGAAAACTCGAGTAAAATCGGTGAAATTTATGGTTTTATGCCATATTTTTCTGAAAATTGAGCAACACTATTCAGTGTTGGATTCATTTTAGTGCCTTGACGAGCTCGATCAAGGTAATTTAGAAATATTGAATAATCCATAGCAGTAATCCCAAAAAACGTCGAAAATTTGAAAAAAATCGGTAAAATTGCTTGTTTTTGTGAAACATATTACTGAAAATTTAGCTAAATTAGTCAAATTTGGATTCATCATAATGCTTTCGCAGAGATCTACCCAAATTTAGAAAAAATATTCAATTTCTCGTACCAGTAAACCTAAAAAACAGTGATAATTCTGGTTTTTGACATCATTTTGCTGTAATTTGAGCAAAACAAGTCCAACTTAGATTCATTTTAATGCTTTTGCCGAGAGCTACCCAAATTTAGAAAAAATATTCAATTATTTGGAGCAGTAAACCCGAAAAACGTCGAAAACAGGAATGAAATCGGTGAAATTTATGGTTTTTGGCTATATGTTTATAAAAATGGAGCAAAACTGGTCAACTTTGGATTCATTTTAATGCTTTTGCCAAGATCACTCCAAATTAAGATAAAATATTCGATTTTTCGGAGCAGTTTACCCAGGAAACGTCGAAAACCGGGATAAAATCGGTGAAATTTATGGTTTTTGGCTATATTTTTATACATTTGGAGGTAAACTATTCAACTTTAGATTCATTTTAATGCTTTTGCCGATATCTATCCAAATTCTAAACATTTATTCCATTTTTCTTTGCTGCAAACCCAAATGCCGTCGAAAACTAGAATAAAATCGTGGTAATTTATGTGTTTTGGCCATATTTTGCTAAAAATTGAGCAAAAGTAGTCAATTTTATATTCATTTTAAAGCTAATATTGAGATCTATCATAAACATTTACTAATATTGAATAATCCATAGCAGTTAACCCAAAAAAACGAAAACTAAAGAAAAATCAGTGTAATTTCTTGTTTTGGTCAAAATTTTACTAGAAATTTTGCAAAACTAGTCGAAATTTAATTCATTTTAATCTTTTTGACGAGATTTACCCAAATTTTAAAAAAATATTCAATTTTTCGGAGCAGTTAATCCAAAAAACAACGAAAATTGGAATAAAATCGGTGAAATATATTGTTATTCCCCATATTTTTCTTAAAATTGATGAAAACTAGTAAATAATTCATGTTAATGCTTTTGACGTGATCTATCTAATTAATTTAAAATATTCATAGCAGCTTTTTCAAAAAACGACGAAAACAATAAGATTTTGGCGAAATTTAAGGTTTTTGGCCGTATTCTACTAAAAATTGAGCAAAACTAATCTCTTTTGGACACTATTTAAAGATTCTGAAAGAGTGTACCAAAATTCAGAAGAAATGTTAATTATTTTTAGCAGGTAACCCGAAAAACGTCGAAAACTGGAATAAAATGGGTGAAATTTATGGTTTATTGTCCTATTTTTATACAAATTTAGAAAAACTAGTCAAATTTGGATTCATCATAATACTTTTGCCGAGTTCTACCTAAATTTAGAAAAAATATTCAATTTCTGGTAGGAGTAAACCCAAAAAACGTCGAAAACAGGAATATAATCGGTGAAATTTATGGTTTTTGGCCATTTAAAAAAAATTGAGCAAAACTAGTCAATGTTGCATTCATGTTAATGCTGTCTTCAAGATCTATCAAAATTATTTAGAAATATTCAATATTTCGTAGCAGTAAACCCAAACAACATCAGAAACTCAAAAAAATCAGTGAAATTTCTGGTTTTTGTCAAAATTTTGCTGGAAATTTTGCAAAACTAATCAAATTTTAACACATTTTAATGCTTTTGCCGAGATTTACCCAAATTTTGAAAAAATATTCAATTTTTTGGAGAAGTAAACCCGAAAAACGTCGAAAACAGGAAAATAATCCGTGAAATTTATGGTTCTTGGTTATATATTTGTAAAAATTGAGCAAAACTAGTCAATGGTGGATTCATGTTAATGCTGTTGAAAAAATCTATCAAAATAATTTAAAAATACTCAATTTTTCGTTGCAGTTAGCCCAAAAAACGTCGAAAAATCAAAAATAAACAGGTAAATTCCTGGATTTTGGCAAATGTTTGCTGAAATTCAGCAAAACTGTTCAACTTTTGATTCATTTGAATGCTATATCCGAGATCTATCCAAATTTGAAATAAATAATCAATTTTTCGTAGCACTTAACCCAACAATCGTCGAAATCTCGAAAAAGGGCACTGAAATATCATTTTTTTGCCCATATTTAGTTAAAAATTGAGCAAAACTAGACAACGTTGGGCTAATATTAGTGGTGCAGACTAGAGCTATCTAAATTCATTGGAAATATTAAAGTTTTCGTTGCAGTTAGCACAAACAACGTTGAAAACTCGAATAAAATTGCTGAAAATTATGGTTTTTGGCCATATTGTTCTAAAAATTGAGCAAAATTAGTCAATGTTGGTTTCATCTTAATGCCTTTGGCGAGATCTAACAAAATTATTCGGAAATATTCAATAATTCATAGCTGTAAAACCAAAAAACGTAAAAAACTCAAAAAGCACAGTGAAATCTCTGGTTTTTGACATCATTTTGCTGAAATTTGAGCAAAACCAGTCAAATTTGCATTCATTTTAATGCTTTTGCCGAGAGCTACCCAAATTTTGAAAAAATATTTAATTATTTGGAGCAGTAAACCCGAAAAACGTCGAAAACAGGAATAAAATCGGTGAAATTTAAGGTTTTTGGCTATATTTTTATAAACATTGAGCAAAACTGGTCAACTTTGGATTCATTATAATGCTTTTGCCAAGATCTCTCCAAATTAAGATAAAATATTCGATTTTTTGGAGCAGTTAACCCAAGAAACGTCGAAAACAGGAATAAAATCGGTGAAATTTATGTTTTTTGGCTATATTTTTATAAATTTGGAGGTAAAATGGTCAACTTCGGATTCATCTTAATGCTTTTGCCGATATCTATCCAAATTCTAAACATATATTCAATTTTTGTCAGCTGCAATTCCAAGAGCCGTCGTTAACTCAAATAAAATCGTTGAATTTTATGGTTTTTGGCCATATTTAGCTTAAAATTGCGATAAACATGACAAAATTGTATTCATTTTAAAGCTTTTGAAGGCATCTATCCAACTGGGTATCCGTGGTTGAGGACCCAATGTCGATGAAAAGAGTTCGATGACCCTAGGCCAAAGACCAAAGGTCAATGACGTGGAAGCGGAAGTTGACCCGAGGTCATTGAACCGAAGTCATTGACCCGAGGTCATTGACCCCAGGTCATTGGACCGAGGACGATGAACCGAGGTCGATGATCCGAGGTCAATGAACCGAGGTCAATGATCCAAGGTAAATGACCCGAGGTCAATGACCCGAGGTCAATGACCCGAGGTCAATGACCCGAGGTCAATGACCCGAAGTCAATAACCCGAGGTCATTAAAACGAAGTCACTGACCCGAGATTGACTCCGGGCGGTTAAATTTTGGAGTTCAACCCCTGGAGGTTGTCTCAGGGAGGTCGACTCCGGGAGGTCTAATCTGGGACGTCAACTTTGGAACTTCGTTTCCGGAACTTCAACTCCGGGAGGTTGACTCCACTAGGTCAACTCCGGGAGGTTGACTCTGTGGGTCGACTCCGGGAGGTAAAATCTGGGATTTCAAATCCCGGACGTCGTTTCCGGGACGTCGACTCCTGGATGGCGACTCAGGGAAGTCGACTCCGGGAGGTCAACTCCGGGAGGTCGACTCCGGGTGATCGACTCTAGGATGTCGACTCCGGGAGGTTGACATCGGGAGGTCGACTCCGGGAGGTCCACTTTGGGAGGTCGACTTTGGGAGGTCGACTCCAAGAGGTCGACACCGGGTGGTCTACTTCGGGAGGTCGACTCCGGGAGGTTAAGCAAAACTAGTCAACTTTGGATTCATTTTAATGCTATTGCCGAAATCATCCCAAATGTAGAAAAAATATTCAATTTTTTGTAGCAGTAAACCCGAAATACGTCGAAAACAGGAATAAAATCGGTAAAATTTATGTTTTTGGCTATATTTTTATAAAAATTGAGATAAACTAGTCAACTTTGGATTCATTTTTATGCTTTTTCTGATATCCATCCGAATTCCACGCAAATATTCAATTTTTCTTAGCTGCAAACCCAAAAGCCGTCGAAAACTGGAATTAAATTGGTGAAATTTATGTGTTTTGTCATATTTTTAAAATAATTGATCAAAACTAGTCAACGTTGTATTCATTTTTAGGCTATTAACGAGATGTGTCAAAATAATTTATAAATATTCAATGTTCCGTAAAGTAAACAGTAAACCCAAAAAACGTTGAAAAATAAAAAAACGGTGAAATTTCTGGATTTTGGCCAAATTTAGCTGAAATTCAGCAAACCTGGTCAAATATGGACTCATTTTTATGCTATTGCCGAGATCTATCCAAATTTGAATGAAATAATTAATTTTTTGCATCAGTTAACCCAACAAATGTCAAAATCTCGAAAAAGGACAGTGAAATTTCATTATTTTTGGCCCTATTTTTTTTTAAATTAAGAAAACTAGACAAAATTGGATACATATTAATGGTACAGACTAGAACTATCTAAATTCTCTGGAAATATTAAAGTTTTCGTTGCAGTTAACCCAAAAAACGTTGAAAACTCGAATAAAATTGGTGAAATTTATGGTTTTTGGTTATATTTTTGTCAAAATTGAGCAATACTAGTCAACTTTGGTTTCATGTTAATGGCTTTGACGTGATTTAACAAAATTACTTGGAAATATGCAATACTTCATAGCTGTAAACCAAAAAAACCTCAATAACTCAAAAAACACAGTGAAATTTCTGGTTTTGGCCACATTTTGCTGAAATTTGAGCAAAACTAGTCAAAATTGGATTCATATTAATTCTTTAACCGAGATCTATCAAAATATTAAAGAAATATTCAATTTTTCTTTGCAACAAAACTTAAAAAACGTCGAAAACTCGAGTAGAATCGGTGAAATTTATGGTTTTATGCCATATTTTTCTAAAAATTGAGCAACGCTATTCAGTGTTGGATTCATTTTAGAGCGTTGACGAGATCTATCAAAGTTATTCAGAAATATTGAATAATCCATAGAAGTAAATCCATAAAAGTAATTAAAGGATTCATTTTAATACTTTGCACGAGATCTATAAAAATTATTTAGAAATATTCAATTTTCCGTAGCCGTAAATCCAAAAAACAACGAAAAATGGAATAAAATCGGTGAAATATATTGTTACTCCCCATAGTTTTCTTAAAATTGATCAAAACTAGTAAATAATTCATGTTATTACTTTTGACGTAATCTATCAAATTAATTAAAAATATTCATAGCAGCTTTTCCAAAAAACGACGAAAACCATAAAATTTTGGCGAAATTTAAGGTTTTTAGCCGTATTCTACTAAAAATTGAGCAAAACTAGTCTCTTTTGGACACTATGTAAAGATTCTGAAAGAGTGTACCAAAATTCAGAAGAAATGTTAATTATTTTTAGCAGGTAACCCGAAAAACGTCGAAAACTGGAATAAAATGGGTGAAATTTATGGTTTATTGTCATATTTTTATAAAAATTTAGCAAAACTAGTCAAATTTGGAATCATCATAATACTTTTGACGAGTTCTACCCAAATTTAGAAAAAAATATCAATTTCTGGTAGCAGTAAACCCAAAAAACGTCGAAAACAGGAATAATATCGGTGAAATTTATGGTTTTTGGCCATTTAAAAAAAATTGAGCAAAACTATTCAATGTTTGATTAATTTTAAAGCTTTTGACGAGATTTATGAACATTATTTTGAAATTTCCAATAATTCGTAGCTGTAAACCCAGAAACGTCAAAAACTCAAAAAACACAGTGATATTTCTGGTTTATGGCCATATTTTGCTGAAATTTGAGCAAGACTAGTGAATTATGGATTCATTTTCATTCTTTTACCGAGATCTATTCAAATTTAGAAGAAATATTCAATTTTTCTTAGCAGCAGAACCCAAAAAATGTCGAACACTCGAGTAAAATCGTTGAATTTTATGGTTTTTGGCCAAATTTTGCTTAAAATTGCGCTAAACAAGACACAATTGTATTAATTTTAAAGCAATTGAATGGAATGTTTTTTAGCAGTAAACCCGAAAAACGTCTAAAACAGGAATAAAATCGGTGAAATTAAAAATGTAAAAGAAAACAGTGAAAATTCTGAATTTTGGCCAAATTTAGCTGAAATTGAGCAAAACTGGTCAACTTTGGATTCATTTTAATGCTTTTGCCGATATCTATCCAAATTCAAAACAAATATACAATTTTTCTTAGCTGCAAACCCAAAAGCCCTCGACAACTCTAATAAAATCGTTGAATTTTATGGTTTTTGGCCAAATTTTGCTTAAAATTGCGCTAAACAAGACACAATTGTATTAATTTTAAAGCAATTGAATGGATCTATAAAACTGGGTATCCGTGGTAGATGATCCGAGGTCAATGAACCGAGGTCAAAGATCCAAGGTCAATGATCCGAGGTAAATGATCCAAGGTCAATGACCTGAGGTCAATGACCCTAGGTTAATGAAACGAAGTCACTGACACTAGGTTGACTCCGGGTGGTTAAAATTTGGAGTTCAACTGCGGGAGGTTGTCTCAGGGAGGTCGACTCCGGGAGGTCAAATCTGGAACGACAATTTTGGAACTTCGTTTCCGGGACTTCGTCTCCAGGAGGTTGACTCCGCTAGGTCGACTCCGGGAGGTTGACCTTGTAGGTCGACTCCGGGAGGTCAACTCCAGGAGGTCAAACCCGGGATGTCGACTCCGGGAGGTCGACTCCGTTAGGTCCATTCTGGGGGGTCGACTCCGGGAGGTTGACTCCTCGAAGTTGATAACAGGATGTCAATTCCAAGATGAGAGTTCTGAGAGGTCGACTCCGAAAGATCGGATCGCTCGGGGTGGTCATATTCGGGTGGTCGACAAATTGAGTTTTACTCCGGATCTTTCAAGGTCGGTTTCGTGCACAATTTACGGAAACGTCGTCAAAAAGTAGGCATTTTTACGAATTTTTACTGTTTTATGGCTGTATTTTGCAAAAAATTCAAAATAAAATAATTGAATTTGGACTCGTTTTGTTGACCAAAACGAGATTATTGAAAAATTTTGAACACCAATTTTATTCCAACTCTAGTAATTAACTCGGTAATGTTTTGATTTTTGAGGCATTTCGATATTTTGAACAATCATTCAATTTCTTGAAGTTAATTTTGGATAATTGGGTAAATATTTTGCATTTTAACGAAATTTGTCAGTGTTTTGGCTGTATTTTGAAAACAATTTGGGAAATCTAATCGAATTTGGACTTTTGTTGAAGATCTAAACGAGAATTTTAAGAAATTTTGAACACAAATTTAATTTTTATCTTTTAATTTAAGGAGTTATCGGCGGAAAGTGGGCATTCTTTCGAACAGTCTCAATTTTTTGATGAGATTTTTTGTAAAATTCAAAAAATAATATTTGGAATTTTGACTCCTACTTAAAACCTAATCGAGATCAGTGAAAATCTGAGATAAAATTCGATTTTCCTTCTCAATTTACAGGAAAATCAGCAAGAGATGGGCATTTTTTCAAACTTTTCCTTGCTCTAATCCCTAACCTATTTGAATTTGGATTCGTGTTAAACATCGAAAAAGAAAATTATTAGAGATCCTTAACACAAATTGAATTTTATTAATTCAATCAATTGAAACATCAAAAACTCCAAATATATTGGTGAAATTTCAGGTTTTTGGTCATATTTTGCTGAAAATTGAGAAAAACAAGTAAACTTTTGATTCTTAGTAATACTATTCACAAGATCTATCCAAATTTGGAAGAAATATTCAATTTGTTTGAGCAGCGACCCCAAAAAACGTCGAAAACTCGAATGAAAACGGTGATATTAATTGTTTTTGGCCATATTTTTCTAAAAATTGAGAACAACTAGTCAATTTTGGATTCATTTTAATGTTTTAGTTGAGATCTTCGAAAAATATTTAGAAGTATTTGATAATTCAAAGCAGTAAAATCAAAAAACGTCCATGACTCGAATAAAATCGGTGAAATTTATGAATCTTGGCCATTTTCTTCTTACAATTGAGCAAAGCTAGTCAACGTTTGATTTATTCTAATACCTTTGAAGAGATCTATAAAATATATTTTGAAAAATTCAATATTCCGTAGCAGTAAACCTAAAAAATGTAAAAAACTCAAAAAAAATCAGTGAAATTTCTGGTTTTCGCCAACTTTTGCTGAAAATTGAGGCAAAATAATCTACTTTGGATTCATTTTAATGCTTTTGTCTAGATATATCCAAATTTAGAAGATATATTCAATTTTTCACAGCAGTTAACCGAAAAAATTCGAAAACTGGAATAATATCGGTGAAATTTATGTTTTTGTCAAATTTTTAAAACATTTAGCAAAACTAGTCAATGTTGTATTCATCTTAAAGCTATTAACGAGATCTATCAAAACAATTTAAAAATATTCAATTTTCCGTAGCAGTAAACCCAAAAAACGTTGAAAAATCAAAAAAAACGGTGAAATTTCTGGATTTTGCCCAATTTTCAACTGAAATTGAGCAAAACTGGTCAAATATGGATTCATTTTTATGCTCTTGCCGAGATCTATCCAAATTTGAATGAAATAATCAATTTTTTGCAGCAGTTAACCCAACAAACGTCGAAATCTCGAAAAAGGACAGTGAAATTTCAACATTTTTGGCCATATTTTGTTATAAAAATAGAAAACTAGACTACATTGTATACATATCAATGGTGCAGACTAGAACTATCTTAATTCTCTGGGAATATTAAAGTTTTCGTTGCAGTTAACCCAAAAAACGTTGAAAACTCGAATAAAATTGGTGAAATTTATGGTTTTTGGTTATATTTTTGTAAAATTTGAGCAAAACTAGACAATGTTTGATTCATTTTAATTCTTTTGAAGAGATATATGAACATTGTTTGGAAATTTCCAATAATTCATACCCAAGAAACGTCAAAAACTCAAAAAACAGTGATATTTCTGTTTTTTGGCCACATTTTGCTGAAATTTCAGCAAAACTAGTCAATTTTGGACTCATTTTTATTCTGTTACCAAGATCTACTCAAATTTAGAAGAAATATTCAATTTTTCTTAGCAGCAGAACCCAAAAAACGTCGAACACTCGAGTAAAATCGGTGAAATTTATGGTTTTATGCCATATTTTTCTAAAAATTGAGCAACAATAGCCAGTGTTAGATTCATTGTAATTCTTTTGACGAGATATATCAATTTTATTTAGAAATATTAAATAATAGTGAACAGTAAACCCAAAAAACATCGAAAATTTGAAAAAAATCGGTAAAATGTCTGGTTTTTTTCCAAATTTTGCTGAAAATTTAGCAAAACTGGTCAAAGTTTGACTCATTTTAATGCTTTTGCCAAGATCTACCCAAATTTAGAAAAAAGTTTAATTTCTCACCGTAGTTAACCCAGGAAACGTCGAAAACAGAAATAAAATCAGGGAAATTTATTGTTTTTGGCCATATTTTTATCAAAATTAAGCGAAACTAGTCAAAGTTTGATTGATGATAATGCTGTAGACAAAATCTATCAAAATTTTTTAGAAATATTCAATTTTCCCTAGCAGTAAACCCAAAAAAAGTCGAAATATCATAAGAAAACAGTGACAATTCTGGATTTTGGCCAAATTTAGTTGAAATTGTTAACAAAAATGGTCAACTTTGGATTCATTTTAATGCTATTGCTGATATCTAACCAAATGTAGAAAAAATATTCTATTCTTCTTAGCTGCAAACCCAAATGCCGTCGAAAACTCGAATAAAATCGTGGTAATTTATGGTTTTTGGCCATATTTTTCTAAAAATTGAGCAAAACTATTCAATGTTATATTCATTTTAAAGCTAATAACGAGATCTATCATAAACATTTAAAAATATTGAGTAATCCATAGCAGTTAACCCTAAAAACGTCGAAAACTAATGAAAAATCAGTGAAATTTTTGATTCTGGTCCAAAATTTGCTGGAAATTTTGCAAAACTAGTCAAACTTTAATTCCTTTTAATCCTATTGCCGAGATTTACCCAAATTTAGAAAAAATATTCAATTTATCGGAGCAGTATACCCAAAAAACGTCGAAAACTGGAATAAAATTGCTGAAATTTATGGTTTTTGGTTATATTTCTGTAAAAATTGAGCAAAACTAGTCATACTGGTTTCATGTTAATGCCTTTGACGTGATTTAACAAAATTATTTGGAAATATTCGATAATTCAAAGCTGTAAACCCAAAAAACGTAAAAAACTCAAATAGCACAGTTACATTTCTGGTTTTTGGCCACATTTTGCTGAAATTCGAGCATAACTTGTCTACTTTGGATTCATTTTAATTCTATTACCGAGATCTATCCAATTACTGAAGAAATATTCAATTTTTCTTTGCAAAAAAACTTAAAAAATGTCGAAAACACGAGTAAAATCGGTGAAATTTATGGTTTTATGCCATATTATTCTAAAAATTGAGAACACTATTCAGAGTTGGTTTTTTTTAGTGCTTTTACGAGATCTATCAAAGTTATTGAGAAATATTGAATAATCCATAGCAGTAAACCCAAAAAACGTCGAAAATTTGAAAAATATCGGTAAAATTTCTGGTTTTTGTCCAAATTTTACTGTAAATTGAACAAAACTAGTCAAATTTGGATTCATCATATTACTTTTGCCGAATTCTAACCAAATTTAGAAAAAATATTCAATTTCTGGTAGCAGTCAACCCAAAAAACTTCGAAAACCGGAATAAAATCGGTGAAATTAAAAATGTAAAAGAAAACAGTGACAATTCTGAATTTTGGCCAAATTTAGCTGAAATTGAGAAAAACAGGTCAACTTTGGATTAATTTTAATGCTATGGCTGATATCTATCCAAATTCCTAACAAATATACAATTTTCTTTGCTGCAAACCCAAAAGCCGTCGACAACTCGAATAAAATCGCTGAATTTTATGGTTATTGGCCATATTTTGCTTAAAATTGCGCTAAACAAGACACAATTGTATTTATTTTAAAGCTATTGAATGGATCTATACAACTGGGTATCCGTGGTTGATGACCCGATGTCGATGAACAGAGGTCGATGACCCGAGGCCAAAGACCCGAGGTCAATGACGTGGAAGTGGAAGTTGACTCGAGGTCATTGACCCCAGGTCATTGAACCGAGGACGATGACCCGAGGTCAATGCCCTGAGGTCGTTGACCCAAGTTCGATGACCTGAGGTCGATGACCCGAGGTCGATGACCCGAGGTCAATGAACCGAGGTCAATGATACAAGATCAATGACCTGAGGTCAATGACCCGAGGTCAATGACCCGAGGTCTATGACCCTAGTTCAATGACTCAAGGTCAATGACCCGAGGTCAATGAAACGAAGTCACTGACCCGAAGTTGACTCCGGGTGGTTAAATTTTGGAGTTCAACTCTGGGAGGTTGTCTTAGGGAGGTCGACTCCGGGAGGTCAAATCTGGAACGTCAACTTTGGAACTTCGTTTCCGGGACTTCGACTCAGGGAGGTTGACTCCGCTAGGTCGACTCCGGGAGATCAACTCCAGGAGGTCTAATCCGGGATGTCGATTCTGGGAGGTCGACTCCGGGAGGTCGACCCCGGGAGGTCCATTCCGGGGGGTCGACTCCGGGAGGTCGACTCAAGGAAATCTACTCCGGGAGGTCGACTCCGGGAGGTCTTCTCCGGGAGGTGACTCCGGGATGTCGACTCCGGGGATTTGACTCTGGGTGGTTGACTGTGGAGGTCGACTCCGGGAGGTTGACTCCTCGAAGTTGATAACAGGATGTCAATTCCAAGATGAGAATTCTGAGAGGTCGACTCCGATAGATCGGATCACTCGGGGTGGTCATATTCGGGTGGTCGACAAATGGAGTTTTGCTCCGGATCTTTCAAGGTCGGTTTCGTGCACAATTTACGGAAAAGTCGTCAAAAAGTAGGCATTTTTTCGAATTTTTTCAATTTTTTGATGAGATTTTTTGTAAAATTCAAAATATAATATTTGGAATTTTGACTCCTACTTAAAACCTAATCGAGATTAGTGAAAATCTAATATAAAATTCGATTTTCCTTCTCAATTTACAGGAAAATCAGCAAAAGATGGGCATTTTTTCAAACGTTTCCTTGCTCTAATCCCTAACCTATTTGAATTTGGATTCGTGTTAAACATCGAAAAAGAAAATTATTAGAGATCCTTAACACAAATTGAATTTTAATAATTCAATCAATTGAAACATCAAAAACTCCAAATATATTGGTGAAATTTCAGGTTTTTGGTCATATTTTGCTGAAAATCGAGAAAAACAAGTTAACTTTTGATTCTTAGTAATACTATTCACAAGATCTATCCAAATTTGGAAGAAATATTCAATTTGTTTGAGCAGCGACCCCAAAAAACGTCGAAAACTCGAATGAAAACGGTGATATTAATTGTTTTTGGCCATATTTTTCTAAAAATTGAGAACAACTAGTCAATTTTGGATTCATTTTAATGTTTTGGTTGAGATCTTCCAAAAATATTTAGAAGTATTTGATAATTCAAAGCAGTAAAATCAAAAAACGTCCATGACTCGAATAAAATCGGTGAAATTTATGAATCTTGGCCATTTTCTTCTTACAATTGAGCAAAGCTAGTCAACGTTTGATTTATTCTAATACCTTTGAAGAGATCTATAAAATATATTTGAAAAATTCAATATTCCGTAGCAGTAAACCTAAAAAATGTAAAAAACTCAAAAAAAATCAGTGAAATTTCTGGGTTTTCGCCAACTTTTGCTGAAAATTGAGGCAAAATAATCTACTTTGGATTCATTTTAATGCTTTTGTCTAGATATATCCAAATTTAGATGATATATTCAATTTTTCACAGCAGTTAACCGAAAAACGTCGAAAACTGGAATAAAATCGGTGAAATTTATGTTTTTTGTCATATTTTTTAAAACATTGAGCAAAACTAGTCAATGTTGTATTCATTTTAAAGCTATTAACGAGATCTATCGAAATAATTTAAAAATATTCAATTTTCCGTAGCAGTAAACCCAAAAACCTTGAAAAATCAAAAAAAACGGTGAAATTTCTGGATTTTGCCCAATTTTCAGATGAAATTGAGCAAAACTGGTCAAATATGGATTCATTTTTATGTTCTTGCCGAGATCTATCCAAATTTAAATGAAATAATCAATTTTTTCCAGGAGTTAACCCAACAAACGTCTAACTCTCGAAAAAGGACAGTGAAATTTCGATATTTTTGGCCATATTTTGTTATAAATTGAGAAAACTAGACAACATTGGATACATATCAATGGTGCAGACTAGAACTATCTAAATTCTCTGGAAATATTAAAGTTTTCGTTGCAGATAACCCAAAAAACGTTGAAAACTAAAATAAAATTGGTGAAATGTATGGTTTTTGGTTATATTTTTGTAAAATATGAGCAAAACTAGACAATTTTGGTTTCATGTTAATTCCTTTGACGTGATTCAACAAAATTATTTGGAAATATTCAATAATTCATAGCTGTAAACCCAAAAATCCACCATAACTGAAAAAACACAGTGAAATTTCTGGTTTTTGGCCAAATTTTGCTGAAATTTGAGCAAAACTAGTCAATTTTGGATTCATTTTTATTCTGTTACCGAGAACTATTCAAATTTAGAAGAAATATTCAATTTTTCTCAGGGGCAGAACCCAAAAAACGTCGAACACTCGAGTAAAATCGGTGAAATTTATGGTTTTATGCCATATTTTTCTAAACATTCAGCGAAACTATTCAGTGTTGGATTTATTTTAGTGCTTTGACGAGATCTATCAAAGTTATTTAGAAATATTGAATAATCCATACCAGTAAACTCAAAAAAAGCCGAAAATTTGAAAAAAATCGGTAAAATTTCTGGTTTTTGTCCAAATTTTGCTGAAAATTTAGCAAAACTAGTCAAATTTGGATTAATCATAATACTTTTGACGAGTTCTACCCAAATTTAGGAAACATATCCAATTTCTGGTAGCAGTAAACCCAAAAAACGTCAAAACAGGAATAAAATTGGTGAAATTTATGGTTTTTGGCCATTTAAAAAAAAATTGAGCAAAACTATTCAATGTTTGATTCATTTTAATGCTTTTGAAGAGATTTATGAATATTATTTGGAAATATCCAATTATTCATAGCTGTGAACCCAAGAAACGTCAAAAATTAAAAAATCACAGTGATATTTCTGTTTTTTTGCCACATTTTGCTGAAATTTGAGCAAAACTGGTCAATTTTGGATTCATTTTTATTCTGTTACCGAGATCTATTCAAATTTAGAAGAAATATTCAATTTTTCTTAGCAGCAGAACCCAAAAAACGTCGAACACTCGAGTAAAATCGGTGAAATTTATGGTTTTATGCCATATTTTTCTAAAAATTGAGCAACAATAGCCAGTGTTAGATTCATATTAATTCTTTTGACGAGATATATCAATGTTATTTAGAAATATTGAATAATCGTGAATAGTAAACCCAAAAAACATCGAAAATTTGAAAAAAATCGGTAAAATTTCTGGTTTTTGTCCAAATTTTGCTGAAAATTTTGCAAAACTAGTCAGAGTTTGATTCATGATAATGCTGTAGACAAAATATATCAAAATTATTAAGAAATATTCAATTTTCCCTAGCAGTAAACCCAAAAAAAGTCGAAATATCATAAGAAAACAGTGACAATTCTGGATTTTGGCCAAATTTAGTTGAAATTGTTAACAAAAATGGTCAACTTTGGATTCATTTTAATGCTATTGCCGATATCTAACCAAATGTAGAAAAATATTCTATTCTTCTTAGCTGCAAACCCAAAAGCCGTCGAAAACTCGAATAAAATCGTGGTAATTTATGGTTTTTGGCCATATTTTTCTAAAAATTGAGCAAAACTATTCAATGTTATATTCATTTTAAAGCTAATAACGAGATCTATCATAAACATTTACAAATATTGAGTAATCCATAGCAGTTCACCCAAAGAACGTCGAAAACTAATGAAAAATCAGTGAAATTGTTGATTATGGTCCACATTTTGCTGGAAATTGTGCAAAACTAGTCAAAGTTTAATTCATTTTAATCCTTTTGCCGAGATTTACCCAAATTTAGAAAAAATATTCAATTTCTGGTAGCAGTAAACCCAAAAAAGGTCGAAAACATTAATAAAATCGGTGAAATTTATGGTTTTTGGCCATTTAAAAAGAAAATTGAGATAATATAGTCAATGTGGATTAATGTTAATGCTGTCTTCAAGATCTATCAAAATTATTTTGAAATATTCAATATTCCGTAGCAGTAAACCCAAAAAACATCGAAAACTGAAACAAATCAGTGAAATTTATGGTTTTTGTCCAAATTTTGCTGGAATTTGCATAACTAGTCATATTTTAATTCATTTTAATGCTTTTTCCGAGATTTACCCAAATTTTGAAAAAATATTCAATTTTTCGGAGAAGTAAGCCCGAAAAACGTCGAAAATATGATTAAAATCCGTGTAATTTATGGTTTTTGGCCATATTTTTCTAAAAATTGAGCAAAACTATTCAATGTTATATTCATTTTAAAGCTAATAACGAGATCTATCATAAACATTTACAATTATTGAGTAATCCATAGCAGTTAACCCTAAAAACGTCGAAAACTAATGAAAAATCAGTGAAATTTCTGATTATGGTCCAAAATTTGCTGGAAATTTTGCAAAACTAGTCAAAGTTTAATTCATTTTAATCCATTTGCCGAGATTTACCCAAATTTAGAAAAAATATACAATTTATTGGAGCAGTAAACCCAAAAAACGTCGAAAAATGGAATAAAATTGGTGAAATGTATGGTTTTTGGTTATATTTTTGTAAAATTTGAGCAAAACTAGACAATTTTGGTTTCATGTTAATGCCTTTGACGTGATTCAACAAAATTATTTGGAAATATTCAATAATTCATAGCTGTAAACCGAAAAATCCTCAATAACTGAAAAAACACAGTGAAATTTCTGGTTTTTGGCCACATTTTGCTGAAATTTGAGCAAAACTAGTCAATTTTGGATTCATTTTTATTCTGTTACCGAGATCTATTCAATATTAGAAGAAATATTCAATTTTTCTTAGCAGCAGAACCCAAAAAACGTCGAACACTCGAGTAAAATCGGTGAAATTTATGGTTTTATGCCATATTTTTCTAAACATTCAGCGAAACTATTCAGTGTTCGATTTATTTTAGTGCTTTGACGAGATCTATCAAAGTTATTTAGAAATATTGAATAATCCATACCAGTAAACTCAAAAATCGCCGAGAATTTGAAAAAAATCGGTAAAATTTCTGGTTTTTGTCCAAATTTTGCTGAAAATTTAGCAAAACTAGTCAGATTTGGATTAATCATAATACTTTTGACGAGTTCTACCCAAATTTAGGAAACATATCCAATTTCTGGTAGCAGTAAACCCAAAAAACGTCGAAACAGGAATAAAATTGGTGAAATTTATGGTTTTTGGCCATTTAAAAAAAAATTGAGCAAAACTATTCAATGTTTGATTCATTTTAATGCTTTTGAAGAGATTTATGAATATTATTTGGAAATATCCAATAATTCATAGCTGTGAACCCAAGAAACGTCAAAAACTCAAAAAACACAGTGATATTTCTGTTTTTTTGCCACATTTCGCTGAAATTTGACCAAAGCTAGTCAATTTTGGATTCATTTTTATTCTGTTACCGAGATCTATTCAAATTTAGAAGAAATATTCAATTTTTCTTAGCAGCAGAACCCAAAAAACGTCGAACACTCGAGTAAAATCCTTGAAATTTATGGTTTTATGCCATATTTTTCTAAAAATTGAGCAACAATAGCCAGTGTTAGATTCAAATTAATTCTTTTGACGAGATATATCAATTTTCTTTAGAAATATTGAATAATCGTGAGCAGTAAACCCAAAAAACATCGAAAATTTAAAAAAATCCGTAAAATTTCTGGTTTTTGTCCAAATTCTGCTGAAAATTTAGCAAAACTAGTCAGAGTTTGACTCATTTTAATGCTTTTGCCGAGATCTACCCAAATTTAGAAAAAAGTTTAATTTCTCACCGCAGTTAACCCAGGAAACGTCGATAACAGAAATAAAATCGGTGAAATTTATGGTTTTTGGCCATATTTTTATAAAAATTCAGCGAAACTAGTCAAAGTTTGATTAATGATAATACTGTAGACAAAATCTATCAAAATTATTTAGAAATATTCAATTTTCCCTAGCAGTAAACCCAAAAAAAGTCGAAATATCATAAGAAAACAGTGACAATTCTGGATTTTGGCCAAATTTAGTTGAAATTGTTAACAAAAATTGTCAACTTTGGATTCATTTTAATTCTATTGCCGATATCTAACCAAATGTAGAAAAAATATTCTATTCTTCTTAGCTACAAACCCAAAAGCCGTCGAAAACTCGAATAAAATCGTGGTAATTTATGGTTTTTGGCCATATTTTTCTAAAAATTGAGCAAAACTATTCAATATTATATTCATTTTAAAGCTAATAACGAGATCTATCATAAACATTTACAAATATTGAGTAATCCATAGCAGTTATCCCTAAAAACGTCGAAAACTAATGAAAAATCAGTGATATTTCTGATTATGGTCCAAAATTTGCTGGAAAATTTGCAAAACTAGTCAAACATTAATTCATTTGAATCCTGTTGCCGAGATTTACCCTAATTTAGAAAAAATATTCAATTTATTGGAGCAGTAAACCCAAAATTGTCGAAAACTGGAATAAAATTGCTGAAATTTATGGTTTTTGGTTATATTTCTGTAAAAATTGAGCAAAACTAGTCATACTGGATTCATGTTAATGCCTTTGACGTGATCTAACAAAATTATTTGGAAATATTCAATAATTCAAAGCTGTAAACCCAAAAAACGTAAAAAACTCAAATAGCACAGTTAAATTTCTGGTTTTTGGCCACATTTTGCTGAAATTCGAAAATAACTTGTCTACTTTGGATTCATTTTAATTCTATTACCGAGATCTATCCAAATATTGAAGAAATATTCAATTTTTCTTTGCAACCAAACTTAAAAAACGTCGAAAACACGAGTAATATCGGTGAAATTTATTGTTTTATGCCATATTATTCTAAAAATTGAGCAACACTATTCAGTGTTGGATTCATTTTAGTGCTTTCACGAGATCTATCAAAGTTATTTAGAAATATTGAATAATCCATAGCAGTAAACCCAAAAAACGTCGAAAATTTGAAAAAAATTGGTAAAATTTCTGGTTTTTGTCCAAATTTTGCTGAAAATTTAGCAAAAATAGTCAAAGTTTGACTCATTTTAATGCTTTTGCCAAGATCTACCCAAATTTAGAAAAAAGTTTAATTTCTCACCGCAGTTAACCAAGGAAACGTCGAAAACAGAAATAAAATCGGTGAAATTTATGGTTTTTGACCATATTTTTATAAAAATTCAGCGAAACTAGTCAAAGTTTGATTCATGTTAATGCTGTAGAGAAAATCTATCAAAATTATTTTAAAATACTCAATTTTCCTTAGCAGTAAACCCAAAAAAAGTCGAAATATCATAAGAAAACAGTGACAATTCTGGATTTTGGCCAAATTTAGTTGAAATTCTTAACAAAAAATGGTCAACTTTGGATTCATTGTAATGCTATTGCCGATATCTAACCAAATGTAGAAAAAATATTCTATTCTTCTTAGCTGCAAACCCAAAAGCCGTCGAAAACTCGAATAAAATCGTGGTAATTTATGGTTTTTGGCCATATTTTGCTAAAAATCGAGCAAAACCATTCAATGTGATATTCATTTTAAAGCTAATAACGAGATCAATCATAAACATTTACAAATATTGAGAAATCCATAGCAGTTAACCCAAAAAACGTCGAAAACTAATGAAAAATCAGTGAAATTTCTGATTATGGTCCAAATTTTGCTGGAAATTTTGCAAAACTAGTCTAAGTTTAATTTATTTTAATCCTTTTGCCGAGATTTACCCAAATTTAGAAAAAATATTCAATTTATCGGAGCAGTAAACCCAAAAAACGTCGAAAACTGGAATAAAATTGCTGTAATATATGGTTTTTGGTTATATTTCTGTAAAAATTGAGCAAAACTAGTCATACTGGTTTCATGTTAATGCCTATGACGTGATCTAACAAAATTATTTGGAAATATTCAATAATTCAAAGCAGTAAACCCAAAAAACGTAAAAAACTCAAAAAGCACAGTTAAATTTCTGGTTTTTGGCCACATTTTGCTAAAAATTGAGCATAACTTGTCAACTTTGGATTCCTTTTAATGCTATGGCTGATATCTATCCAAATTCCTAACAAATATACAATTTTCTTTGCTGCAAACCCAAAAGCCGTCGACAACTCGAATAAAATCGTTGCATTTTATGGTTTTTGGCCATAGTTTGCTTAAAATTGCGCTAAACAAGACACAATTGTATTCATTTTAAAGCTATTGAATGGATCTATACAACTGGGTATCCGTGGTTGATGACCCGATGTCGATGAACAGAGGTCGATGACCCGAGGCCAAATACCCGAGGTCAATGACGTGGAAGTGGAAGTTGACTCGAGGTCATTGACCCCAGGTCATTGAACCGAGGACGATGACCCGAGGTCAATGACCTGAGGTCGTTGACCCTAGTTCGATGACCTGAGGTCGATGACCTGAGGTCGATGAATTGAGGTCGATGACCCGAGTTCGATGACCCGAGGTCAATGAACCGAGGTCAATGATACAAGATCAATGACCTGAGGTCAATGATACAAGATCAATGACCTGAGGTCAATGACCCGAGGTCAATGACACGAGGTCAATGACCCGAGGTCAATGACCCGAGGTCTATGACCCTAGTTCAATGACTCAAGGTCAATGACCCGAGGTCAATGAAACGAAGTCACTGACCCGAGGTTGACTCCGGTTGGTTAAATTTTGGAGTTCAACTCTGGGAGGTTGTCTCAGGGAGGTCGACTCCGGGAGGTCAAATCTGGAACGTCAACTTTGGAACTTCGTTTCCTTGACTTCGACTCCGGGAGGTTGACTCCGCTAGGTCGACTCCGGGAGATCAACTCCAGGAGGTCTAATCCGGGATGTCGATTCCGGGAGATCGACTCAAGGAAATCGACTCCGGGAGGTCGACTCCGGGAGGTCTTCTCCGGGAGGTGACTCCGGGATATCGACTCCGGGGATTTGACTCTGGGTGGTTGACTCTGGAGGTTGACTCCGGGAGGTTGACTCCTCGAAGTTGATAACAGGATGTCAATTCCAAGATGAGAGTTCTGAGAGGTCGACTCCGATAGATCGGATCACTCGGGGTGGTCATATTCGGGTGGTCGACAAATGGAGTTTTGCTCCGGATCTTTCAAGGTCGGTTTCGTGCACAATTTACGGAAAAGTCGTCAAAAAGTAGGCATTTTTTCGAATTTTTTCAATTTTTTGATGAGATTTTTTGTAAAATTCAAAAAATAATATTTGGAATTTTGACTCCTACTTAAAATCTAATCGAGATCAGTGAAAATCTGAGATTAAATTCGATTTTCCTTCCTTTCCTGGGACAAACCCAAAAGCCGTCGAAAACTTGAATAAAATCGTGGTAATTTATGGTTTTTGGCTAATTTTTCTAAAAATTGAGCAAAACTATTCAATGTTATATTCATTTTAAAGCTAATAACGAGATCTATCATAAACATTTACAAATATTGAGTAATCCATAGCAGTTCACCCAAAAAACGTCGAAAACTAATGAAAAATCAGTGAAATTTTTGATTATGGTCCACATTTTGCTGGAAATTTTGCAAAACTAGTCAAAGTTTAATTCATGTTAATCCTTTTGCCGAGATTTACCCAAATTTAGAAAAAATATTCGATTTCTGGTAGCAGTACACCCAAAAAAGGTCGAAAACAGGAATAAAATCGGTGAAATTTATGGTTTTAGCCATTTAAAAAGAAAATTGAGATAAACTAGTCAATGTGGATTAATGTTAATGCTGTCTTCAAGATCTATCAAAATTATTTTGAAATATTCAATATTCCGTAGCAGTAAACTCAAAAAACATCGAAAACTCAAACAAATCAGTGAAATTTCAGGTTTTTGTCCAAATTTTGCTGGAATTTGCATAACTAGTCATATTTTAATTCATTTTAATGCTATTGCCGATATCTAACCAAATGTAGAAAAAATATTCTATTCTTCTTAGCTGCAAACCCAAAAGCCGTCGAAAACTCGAATAAAATCGTGGTAATTTATGGTTTTTGGCCATATTTTGCTAATAATCGAGCAAAACTATTCAATGTTTTATTCATTTTAAAGCTAATAACGAGATCAATCATAAACATTTACAAATATTGAGAAATCCATAGCAGTTAACCCAAAAAACGTCGAAAACTAATGAAAAATCAGTGAAATTTCTGATTATGGTCCAAATTTTGCTGGAAATTTTACAAAACTAGTCTAAGTCTAATTTATTTTAATCCTTTTGCCGAGATTTACCCAAATTTAGAAAAAATATTCAATTTCTCGGAGCAGTAAACCCAAAAAACGTCGAAAACTGGAATAAAATTGGTGAAATGTATGGTTTTTGGTTATATTTTTGTAAAATTTGAGCAAAACTAGACAATTTTGGTTTCATGTTAATGCCTTTGACGTGATCTAACAAAATTATTTGGAAATATTCAATAATTCAAAGCAGTAAACCCAAAAAACGTAAAAAACTCAAAAAGCACAGTTAAATTTCTGGTTTTTTGCCACATATTGCTGGAATTTGAGCATAACTTGTCAACTTTGGTTTCCTTTTAATTCTTTAACCGAGATCTATCAAAATATTGAAGAAATATTCAATTTTTCTTTGCAACAAAACTTAAAAAACGTCGAAAACACAAGTAAAATCGGTGAAATTTATTGTTTTATGCCATATTATTCTAAAAATTGAGAACACTATTCAGAGTTGGTTTTTTTTTAGTGCTTTTACGAGATCTATCAAAGTTATTGAGAAATATTGATTAATCCATAGCAGTAAACCCAAAAAACGTCGAAAATTTGAAAAAAATCGGTAAAATTTCTGGTTTTTGTCCAAATTTTACTGTAAATTTAACAAAACTAGTCAAAGTTTGACTCATTTTAATGCTTTTGCCGAGATCTACCCAAATTTAGAAAAAAGTTTAATTTCTCACCGCAGTTAACCAAGGAAACGTCGAAAACAGAAATAAAATCGGTGAAATTTATGGTTTTTGGCCATATTTTTATAAAAATTCAGCGAAACTAATCAAAGTTTGATTCATGTTAATGCTGTAGACAAAATCTATCAAAATTATTTTAAAATCTTCAATTTTCCCTAGCAGTAAACCCAAAAAAAGTCGAAATATCAAAAGAAAACAGTGACAATTCTTGATTTTGGCCAAATTTAGCTGAAATTGAGCAAAAATGGTCAACTTTGGATTCATTTTAATGCTATTGCCGATATCTAACCAAATGTAGAAAAAGTATTCTATTCTTCTTAGCTGCAAACCCAAAAGCCGTCGAAAACTCGAATAAAATCGTGGTAATTTATGGTTTTTGGCCATATTTTGCTAAAAATCGAGCAAAACTATTCAATGTTATATTCATTTTAAAGCTAATAACGAGATCAATCATAAACATTTACAAATATTGAGAAATCCATAGCAGTTAACCCAAAAAACGTCGAAAACTAATGAAAAATCAGTGAAATTTCTGATTATGGTCCAAATTTTGCTGGAAATTTTGCAAAACTAGTCTAAGTCTAATTTATTTTAATCCTTTTGCCGAGATTTACCCAAATTTAGAAAAAATATTCAATTTCTCGGAGCAGTAAACCCAAAAAACGTCGAAAACTGGAATACAATTGCTGAAATATATGGTTTTTGGTTATATTTCTGTAAAAATTGAGCAAAACTAGTCATACTGGTTTTATGTTAATGCCTTTGACGTAATCTAACAAAATTATTTGGAAATATTTAATAATTCAAAGCAGTAAACCCAAAAAACGTAAAAAACTCAAAAAGCACAGTTAAATTTCTGTTTTTTGGCCACATTTTGCTGAAATTTGAGCATAACTTGTCAACTTTGGATTCCTTTTAATTCTTTAACCGAGATCTATCAAAATATTGAAGAAATATTCAATTTTTCTTTGCAACAAAACTTAAAAAACGTCGAAAACACAAGTAAAATCGGTGAAATTTATTGTTTTATGCCATATTATTCTAAAAATTGAGAACACTATTCAGAGTTGGATTTATTTTAGTGCTTTTACGAGATCTATCAAAGTTATTGAGAAATATTGAATAATCCATTGCAGTAAACCCAAAAAACGTCGAAAATTTGAAAAAATCGGTAAATTTCTGGTTTTTGTCCAAATTTTACTGTAAATTTAACAAAACTAGTCAAATTTGGATTCATCATATTACTTTTGCCGAGTTCTAACCAAATTTAGAAAATATATTCTATTTCTGGTAGCAGTCAACCCAAAAAACCTCGAAAACCGGAATAAAATCGGTGAAATTAAACATGTAAAAGAAAACAGTGACAACTCTGAATTTTGGCCAAATTTATCTGAAATTGAGAAAAACAGGTCAACTTTGGATTAATTTTAATGCTATGGCTGATATCTATCCAAATTCCTAACAAATATACAATTTTCTTTGCTGCAAACCCAAAAGCCGTCGACAACTCGAATAAAATCGTTGAATTTTATGGTTTTTGGCCATAGTTTGCTTAAAATTGCGCTAAACAAGACACAATTGTATTCATTTTAAAGCTATTGAATGGATCTATACAACTGGGTATCCGTGGTTGATGACCCGATGTCGATGAACAGAGTTCGATGACCCGAGGCAAAAGACCCAAGGTCAATGACGTGGAAGTGGAAGTTGACTCGAGGTCATTGACCCCAGGTCATTGAACCGAGGACGATGACCCGAGGTCGATGACCTGAGGTCGTTGACCCGAGTTCGATGACCTGAGATCGATGACCTGAGGTCGATGACCTGAGGTCGATGACCCGAGGGCGATGACCCGAGGTCAATGAACCGAGGTCAATGATACAAGATCAATGACCTGAGGTCAATGACCCGAGGTCAATGACCCGAGGTCTATGACCATAGTTCAATGACTCAAGGTCAATGACCCGAGGTCAATGAAACGAAGTCACTGACCCGAGGTTGACTCCGGGTGGTTGAATTTTGGAGTTCAACTCTGGGAGGTAGTCTCAGGGAGGTCGACTCCGGAAGGTCAAATCTGGAACGTCAACTTTGGAACTTCGTTTCCGGGACTTCGACTCCGGGAGGTTGACTCCGCTAGGTCGACTCCGGGAGATCAACTCCAGGAGGTCTAATCCAGGATGTCGATTCCGGGAGGTCGACTGCGGGAGGTCGACTCCGGGAGGTCCATTCCGAGGGGTCGACTCCGGGAGGTCGACTCAAGGAAATCGACTCCGGGAGGTCGACTCCGGGAGGTCTTCTCCGGGAGGTGACTGCGGGATGTCGACTCCGGGGATTTGACTCTGGGTGGTTGACTCTGGAGGTCGACTCCGGGAGGTTGACTCCTCGAAGTTGATAACAGGATGTCAATTCCAAGATGAGAGTTCTGAGAGGTCGACTCCGATAGATCGGATCACTCGGGGTGGTCATATTCGGGCGGTCGACAAATGGAGTTTTGCTCCGGATCTTTCAAGGTCAGTTTCGTGCACAATTTACGGAAAAGTAGTCAAAAAGTAGGCATTTTTTCGAATATTTTCAATTTTTTGATGAGATTTTTTGTAAAATTCAAAAAATAATATTTGGAATTTTGACTTCTACTTAAAATCTAATCGAGATCAGTGAAAATCTGAGATAAAATTCGATTTTCCTTCTCAATTTACAGGAAAATCAGCAAAAGATGGGCATTTTTCAAACTTTTCCTTGCTCTAATCCTTAACCTATTTGAATTTGGATTCGTGTTAAACATCGAAAAAGAAAATTATTAGAGATCCTTAACACAAATTGAATTTTATTAATTCAATCAATTGAAACATCAAAAACTCCAAATATATTGGTGAAATTTCAGGTTTTTGGTCATATTTTGCTGAAAATTGAGAAAAACAAGTAAACTTTTGATTCTTAGTAATACTATTCACAAAATCTATCCAAATTTGGAATAAATATTCAATTTTTTTGAGCAGCGACCCCAAAAAACGTCCAAAACTCGAATGAAAACGGTGATATTAATTGTTTTTGGCCATATTTTTCTAAAACTTGAGAACAACTAGTCAATTTTGGATTTATTTTAATGTTTTGGTTGAGATCTTCCAAAAATATTTAAAAGTATTTGATAATTCATAGCAGTAAAATCAAAAAACGTCCATGACTCGAATAAAATCGGTGAAATTTATAGTTCTTGGCCATTTTCTTCTTACAATTGAGCAATGCTAGTAAACGTTTGATTTATTCTTATACTTTTGAAGAGATCTATAAAATATATTTTGAAAAATTCAATATTCCGTAGCAGTAAACCTAAAAAATGTAAAAAACTCAAAAAAAATCAGTGAAATTTCTGGTTTTTCGCCAACTTTTGCTGAAAATTGAGGCAAAATAATCTACTTTGGATTCATTTTAATGCTTTTGTCTAGATATATCCAAATTTAGAAGATATATTCAATTTTTCACAGCAGTTAACCGAAAAACGTCGAAAACTGGAATAAAATCGGTGAAATTGATGGTTTTATGCCATATTTTTCTAAACATTCAGCGAAACTATTCAGTGTTGGATTTATTTTAGTGCTTTGACGAGATCTATCAAAGTTATTTAGAAATATTGAATAATCCATACCAGTAAACTCAAAAATCGCCGAAAATTTGAAAAAAATCGGTAAAATTTCTGGTTTTTGTCCAAATTTTGCTGAAAATTTAGCAAAACTAGTCAAACTTGGATAAATCATAATACTTTTGACGAGTTCTACCCAAATTTGGGAAAAATATCCAATTTCTGGTAGCAGTAAACCCAAAAAACGTCGAAACAGGAATAAAATTGGTGAAATTTATGGTTTTTGGCCATTTAAAAAAAAAATGATCAAAACTATTCAATGTATGATAATACTGTAGACAAAATCTATCAAAATTATTTAGAAATATTCAATTTTCCCTAGCAGTAAACCCAAAAAAAGTCGAAATATCATAAGAAAACATTGACAATTCTGGAATTTGGCCAAATTTAGTTGAAATTGTTAACAAAAATGGTCAACTTTGGATTCATTTTAATGCAATTGCCGATATCTAACCAAATGTAGAAAAAATATTCTATTCTTCTTAGCTACAAACCCAAAAGTCGTCGAAAACTCGAATAAAATCGTGGTAATTTATGGTTTTTGGCCATATTTTTCTACAAATTGTGCAAAACTATCAATGTTATATTCATTTTAAAGCTAATAACGAGATCTATCATAAACATTTACAAATATTGAGTAATCCATAGCAGTTAACCCAAAAAACGTCGAAAACTAATGAAAAATCAGTGAAATTTCTGATTTTGGTCCAAATTTTGCTGGAAATTTTGCAAAACTAGTCAAAGTTTAATTCATTTTAATCCTTTTGCCGAGATTTACCCAAATTTAGAAAAAATATTCAATTTCTGGTAGCAGTCAACCCAAAAAACGTCGAAAACCGGAATAAAATCGGTGAGGTTAAAAATGTAAAAGGAAACAGTGACAATTCTGAATTTTGGCCAAATTTAGCTGAAATTGAGCAAAACAGGTCAACTTTGGATTCATTTTAATGCTTTGGCTGATATCTATCCAAATTCCAAACAAAAATAAAATTTCCTTTGCTGCAAACCAAAAGCCGTCGACAACTCGAAAAAAAACGTTGAATTTTAAGGTTTTTGGCCATATTTGCTTAAAATTGCGCTAAACAAGACACAATTGTATTCATTTCAAAGCTATTGAATGGATCTATACAACTGGGTATCCGTGGTTAATGACTCGATGTCGATGAACAGAGTTCGATGACCCGAGGCCAAAGACCCGAGGTCAATGACGTGGAAGTGGATGTTGAATCGAGGTTATTGACCCCAGGTCATTGAACCGAGGACGATGACCCGAGGTCGATGACCTGAGGTCGTTGACCCGAGTTCGATGACCTGAGGTCGATGACCTGAGGTCGATGACCTGAGTCAATACCTGAGTCACACAAATACCAAATTTTACTGAAAATTTAGCAAAACTAGTCAAATTTGGATTCATCATATTACTTTTGCCGACTTCTACCTAAATTTAGAAAAAATATTCAATTTCTGGTAGCAGTAACCCCAAAAAGGTCGAAAACAGGAATTAAATCGGTGAAATTTATGGTTTTTGCCAATTAAAAAGAAAATTGAGATAAACTAGTCAATGTGGATTCATGTAAATGCTGTCTTCAAGATCTATCAAAATTATTTTGTAAAAATTCAATATTCCGTAGCAGTAAACCCAAAAAAACATCGAAAAATCAAAAAAATTAGTGAAATATCTGGTTTTTGTCCAACTTTTGCTGGAAATTTTGCAAAACTAGTCATATTTTAATTCATTTTAATGCATTTTCCGAGATTTACCCAAATTTTGAAAAAATATTCAATTTTTCGGAGAAGTAAGTCCGAAAAACGTTGAAAACAGGAATAAAATCCGTGAAATTTATGGTTTTTGGTTATATTTTTGTAAAAATAAAGCAGATTAGTCAATCGTGGATTCATGTTAATGCTGTTGAAAAAATCTATCAAAATCATTTAAAAATTTTCAATTTTCCGTAGCAGTAAGCCCAAAAAACGTCCAAAAATCAAAAATAAACCGGTAAATTACTGGATTTTGGCAAATGTTTGCTGAAATTCAGCAAAACTGGTCAACTTTTGCTTCATTTTAATGCTGTAACCGATATCTATCCAAATTTGAAAGAAATGCTCAATTTTTCGTAGCACTTAACCCAACAATCGTCGAAATCTCGAAAAAGGACACTGAAATATCATTTTTTTGGCCATATTTAGTTAAAAATTGAGCAAACCTAGACAACGTTGGGCTAATATTAATGGTGCAGACAAGAGCTATCTAAATTCATTGTAAATATTAAAGTTTTCGTTGCAGTAAGCCCAAAGAACGTTGAAAACTCGAATAAAATTGCTGAAATTTATGGTTTTTGGCCATATTGTTCTAAAAATTGAGCAAAATTAGTCAATTTTGGTTTCATCTTAATGCCTTTGACGTGATCTAACTAAATTATTTGTGAATAATCAATAATTCATAGTTGTAAACCATAAAACGTCAATTACTCAAAAAACACAGTGAAATTTCTGGATTTTGGCCACATTTTGCTGAAATTTGAGCAAAACTAGTCAACTTTGGATTCAGTTTAATTCTTTTACCGAGATCTATCCAAATATGGAAGAAATATTCTATTTTTCTTAGCACAAATCTTAAAAAACGTCGAAAACACGAGTAAAATCGGTGAAATTTATGGTTTTATGCCATATTTTTCTAAAAATTGAGCAACACTATTCAGTGTAGGATTCATTTTAGTGCTTTGACGAGATCTATCAAAGTTTTTTAGAAATATTGAATAATCCATACCAGTAAACTCAAAAATCGCAGAAAATTTGAAAAAAATTGGTAAAATTTCTGGTTTTTATCAAAATTTTGCTGAAAATTTAGCAAAACTAGTCAAAATTGGATTAATCATAATACTTTTGACGAGTTCTACCCAAATTTAGGAAAAATATCCAATTTCTGGTAGCAGTAAACCCAAAAAACATCGAAAACAGGAATAAAATTGGTGAAATTTATGGTTTTTGGCCATTTAAAAAAAAATTGAGCAAATTATTCAACGTTTGATTCATTTTAATGGTTTTGAAGAGATTTATGAACATTATTTGGAAATTTCCAATAATTCATAGCTGTGAACCCAAGAAACGTCAAAAACTCAAAAAACACAGTGAAATTTCTTGTTTTTGGCCTCATTTTGCTGAAATTTGAGCAAAACTAGTCAATTTTGTATTCATTTTTATTCTGTTACCGAGATCTATTCAAATTAATAAGAAATATTCAATTTTTCTTTGCAGCAGAACCCAAAAAACGTCGAACACTCGAGTAAAATCGCTGAAATTTATGGTTTTATGCCATATTTTTCTAAAAATTGAGCAACAATAGCCAGTGTTAGATTTATTTTAATTCTTTTGACGAGATGTATCAATGTTATTTAGAAATATTGAATAATCGTGAGCAGTAAACCCAAAAGACATCGAAAATTTGAAAAAAATCGGTAAAATTTCTGGTTTTTGTCCAAAATTTACTGAAAATTTAGCAAAACTAGTCAAATTTGGATTCATCATATTACATTTGCCGAGTTCTACCTAAACTTAGAAAAAAATATTCAATTTCTGGTAGCAGTAAACTCAAAAACGGTCGAAAACAGGAATAAAATCGGTGAAATTTATGGTTTTTGCCATTTAAAAAGAAAATTGGGATAAACTAGTCAATGTGGATTCATGTAAATGCTGTCTTCAAGATCTATCAAATATTGAAATATTCAATATTCCGTAGCAGTAAACCCAAAAAACATCGAAAACGCAAAAAAATTAGTGAAATTTCTCGTTTTTGTCCAAATTTTGCTGGAAATTTTGCAAAACTAGTCATATTGGATTCAGTTTAATTCTTTTACCGAGATCTATCCAAATATAGAAGAAATATTCTATTTTTCTTAGCAACAAAACTTAAAAAACGTCGAAAACACGAGTAAAATCGGTGAAATTTATGGTTTTATGCCATACTTTTCTAAAAATTGAGCAACACTATTCAGTGTTGGATTAATTTTAGTGCTTTGACGAGATCTATCAAAGTTATTTAGAAATATTGAATAATCCATAGCAGTAAACCCAAAAAACGTCGAAAATTTGAAAAAAATCGGTAAAATTTCTTGTTTTGGTCCACATTTTACTGAAATATTAGCAAATCTAGTCAAATTTGGATTCATCATAATGCTTTAGCCGAGATCTACCCAAATTAAGAAAAAATATTAAATTTCTGGCAGCAGTCAGCCCAAAAAACGTCGAAAACCGGAATAAAATCGGTGAAATTAAAAATGTAAACGAAAACAGTGACAATTCTGAATTTTGGCCAAATTTAGCTGAAATTGAGCAAAACAGGTCAACTTTGGATTCATTTTAATGCTTTGGCTGATATCTATCCAAATTCCAAACAAAAATACAATTTTCTTTGCTGCAAACACAAAAGCCGTCGACAACTCGAATAAAATCGTTGAATTTTATGGTTTTTGGCCATATTTTGCTTAAAATTGCGCTAAACAAGACACAATTGTATTCATTTTAAAGCTATTGAATGGATCTATACAACTGGGTATCCGTGGTTGATGACACGATGTCGATGAACAGAGTTCGATGACCCGAGGCCAAGGACCCGAGGTCAATGACGTGGAAGTGGATGTTGAATCGAGGTCATTGACCCCAGGTCATTGAACCGAGGACGATGACCCGAGGTCGATGACCTGAGGTCGTTGACCCAAAGTCGATGACCTGAGGTCGATGACCCGAGGTTGATGACCCGAGGTCAATGAACCGAGGTCAACGACCAAAGATCAATGACCTGAGGTCAATGACCCGAGGTCAATGACTCAAGGCCAATGACCCGAGGTCAATAAAACGAAGTTACTGACCCGAGGTTGACTCCGGGTGGTTAAATTTTGGAGTTCAACTCTGGGAGGTTGTCTCAGGGAGGTCAACTCCGGGAGGTCAAATCTGGAACGTCAACTTTGGAACTTCGTTTCCGGGACTTCGAGTCCGGGAGGTTGACTCCGCTAGGTCGACTCCGGGAGGTCCATTCCGGGAGGTCGACTCCGGGAGGTCCATTCCTGTGGGTCGACTCCGGGAGGTCGACTCAAGGAGTTCGACTCCGGCAGGTCGACTCAAGGAGTTCGTCTCCGGGATATCCACTCAAGGAGTTCGACTCCGGGAGATCGACTCCGGGAGGTCTTCTCCGGGAGGTGACTCCGGGATGTCGACTCCGTGCATTTGACTCTGGGTTGTTGACTCTGGAGGTCGACTCCGGGAGGTCAACTCCGGGAGGTTGACTCCTCGAAGTTGATAACAGGATGTCAATTCCAAGATGAGAGTTCTGAAAGGTCGACTCCGATAGATCGAGTCACTCGGGGTGGTCATATTCGGGTGGTCGACAAATGGAGTTTTGCTCCGGATCTTTCAAGGTAAGTTTCGTGCACAATTTACGGAAAAGTCGTCCAAAAGTAGGCATTTTTTCGAATTTTTCAATTTTTTGATGAGATTTTTTGTAAAATTCAAAAAATAATATTTGGAATTTTGACTCCTACTTAAAATCTAATCGAGATCAGTGAAAATCTGAGATAAAATTCGATTTTCCTTCTCAATTTACAGGAAAATCAGCAAAAGATGGGCATTTTTTCAAACTTTTCCTTGCTCTAATCCTTAACCTATTTGAATTTGGATTCGTGTTAAACATCGAAAAAGAAAATTATTAGAGATCCTTAACACAAATTGAATTTTATTAATTCAATCAATTGAAACATCAAAAACTCCAAATATATTGGTGAAATTTCAGGTTTTTGGCCACATTTTGCTGAAATTTGAGCAAAACTAGTCAATTTTGGATTCATCTTTATTCTGTCACCGAGATCTATTCAAATTAAGAAGAAATATTCAATTTTTCTTAGCAGCAGAACCCAAAAAACGTCGAACACTCGAGTAAAATCGGTGAAATTTTTGGTTTTATGCCATATTTTTCTAAAAATTGAGCAACAATAGCCAGTGTTATATTCATTTTCATTCTTTTGATGAGATATATCAATGTTATTTAGAAATATTGAATAATCGTGAGCAGTAAACCCAAAAAACATCGAAAATTTGAAAAAAATCGCTAAAATTTCTGGTTTTTGTCCAAATTTTGCTGAAAATTTAGCAAAACTAGTAAAGTTTGACTCATTTTAATGCTTTTGCAAAATCTACCCAAATTTAGAAAAAAGTTTAATTTCTCACTGCAGTTAACCCAGGAAACGTCGAAAACAGAATAAAAATCGGTGAAATTTATGGTTTTTAGCCATATTTTTATAAAACTTCAGCAATACTAGTCAAAGTTTGATTCATGTTAATGCTGTTGACAAAATCTATCAAAATTAATTAGAAATATTCAATTTTCCCTAGCAGTAAACCCAAAAAAAGTCGAAATATCAAAAGAAAACAGTGACATATTTAGTTGAAATTGAGCAAAAATGGTCAACTTGGATTCATTTTAATGCTATTGCCGAGATTTACCCAAATTTTGAAAAAATATTCAATTTTTCGGAGAAGTAAGTCCGAAAGACGTTGAAAACAGGAATAAAATTAGTGAAATTTATGGTTTTTGGTTATATTTCTTTAAAAATTGAGCAAAACTAGTCATACTGGGTTCATGTTAATGCCTTTGAAGTGATCTAACAAAATTATTTGGAAATATTCAATAATTTAAATCTGTAAACCCAAAAAACGTAAAAAACTCAAAAAGCACAGTTAAATTTCTGGTTTTTGGCCACATTTTGCTGAAATTTGAGCATAACTTGTCAACTTTGGATTCATTTTAATTCTTTAACCGAGATCTATTAAAATATTGAAGAAATATTCAATTTTTCTTTGCAACAAAACTTAAAAAACGTCGAAAACACGTTATAATCGGTGAAATTTATGGTTTTTGCCATTTAAAAAGAAAATTGAGATAAACTAGTCAATGTGGAATCATGTAAATGCTGTCTTCAAGATCTATCAAAATTATTTTGAAATATTCAATATTCCGTAGCAGTAAACCCAAAAAACATCGAAAACTCAAAAAAATTAGTGAAATTTCTGGTTTTTGTCCAACTTTTGCTGGAAATTTTGCAAAACTAGTCATATTTTAATTCATTTTAATGCTTTTTCCGAGATTTACCCAAATTTTGAAAAAATATTTAATTTTTCGAAGAAGTAAGCCCGAAAAACGTCGACAACAGGAAGAAAATCCGTGAAATTTATGGTTCTTGGTTATATTTTTGTAAAAATTGAGCAAATTAGTCAATCGAGGATTCATGTTAATGCTGTTGAAAAAATCTATCAAAATCATTTATAAATATTCAATTTTCCGTAGCAGTAAGCCCAAAAAACGTCCAAAAATCAAAAATAAACAGGTAAATTCCTGGATTTTTGCAAATGTTTGCTGAAATTCAGCAAAACTGGTCAACTTTTGATTCATTTTAATGCTGTATCCGACATCTATCCAAATTTGAAAGTAAATACTCAATTTATCGTAGCACTTAACCCAACAATCGTCGAAATCTCGAAAAAGGACACTGAAATATCATTTTTTTGGCCATATTTAGTTAAAAATTGAGCAAACCTAGACAACGTTGGGCTAATATTAATGGTGCAGACTAGAGCTATCTAAATTCATTGTAAATATTAAAGTTTTCGTTGCAGTTAGCCCAACGAACGTTGAAAACTCGAATATAATTGCTGAAATTTATGGTTTTTGGACATATTGTTCTAAAAATTGAGCACAATTAGTCAATTTTGGTTTCATCTTAATGCCTTTGACGTGATCCAACAAAATTATTTGGGAATAATCAATAATTCATAGTTGTAAACCAAAAAACGTCAATTACTCAAAAAACACAGTGAAATTTCTGGTTTTTGGCCACATTTTGCTGAAATTTGAACAAAACTAGTCAACTTTGGCTTCAGTTTAATTCTTTTACTGAGATCGATCCAAATATAGAAGAAATAGTCTATTTTTCTTAGCAACAAAACTTAAAAAACGTCGAAAACACGAGTAAAATCGGTGAAATTTATGGTTTTATGCCATATTTTTCTAAAAATTGAGCAACACTATTCAGTGATGGATTCATTTTAGTGCTTTGACGAGATCTATCAAAGTTATTTAGAAATATTGAATAATCCATAGCAGTAAACCCAAAAAAACGTCGAAAACTTGAAAAAAATCGGTAAAATTTCTTGTTTTGGTACACATTTTACTGAAATATTAGCAAATCTAGTCAAATTTGGAGTCATCATAATGCTTTAGCCGAGATCTACCCAAATATTGAAAAAATATTCAATTTCTGGCAGCAGTCAGCCCAAAAAACGTCGAAAACCGGAATAAAATCGGTGAAATTAAAAATGTAAAAGAAAACAGTGACAATTCTGAATTTTGGCCAAATTTAGCTGAAATTGAGCAAAACAGGTCAACTTTGGATTCATTTTAATGCTTTGGCTGATATCTATCCAAATTCCAAACAAAAATACAATTTTCTTTGCTGCAAACCCAAAAGCCGTCGACAACTCGAATAAAATCGTTGAATTTTATGGTTTTTGGCCATAATTTGCTTAAAATTGCGCTAAACAAGACACAATTGTATTCATTTTAAAGCTATTGAATAAATCTATACAACTGGGTATCCGTGGTTGATGACACGATGTCGATGAACAGAGTTCGATGACCCGAGGCCAGAGACCCGAGGTCAATGACGTGGAAGTGGAAGTTGACTCGAGGTCATTGACCCCAGGTCATTGAACCGAGGACGATGACCCGAGGTCGATGACCTGAGGTCGTTGACCCAAAGTCGATGACCTGAGGTCGATGACCTGAGGTCGATGACCCAAGGTCGATGACCCGAGATCAATGAACCGAGGTCAACGACCCAAGATCAATGACCTGAGGTCAATGACCCGAGGTCAATGAAACGAAGTCACTGACCCGAGGTTGACTCCGGGTGGTTAAATTTTGGAGTTCAACTCTGGGAGGTTGTCTCAGGGAGGTCGACTCCGGGAGGTCAAATCTGGAACGTCAACTTTGGAACTTCGTTTCCGGGACTTCGAGTCAGGGAGGTTGGATCCGCTAGGTCGACTCCGGGAGGTCGACTCCGGGAGGTCCATTCCGGGGGGTCGACTCCTGGAGGTCGACTTAAGGAGTTCCATTCCGGGAGGTCGACTCCGGGCATTTGACTCTGGGTGGTTGACTCTGGAGGTGGACACCGGAAGATCAACTCCGGGAGGTCTAATCCGGGATGTCGATTCCGGGAGGTCGACTCCGGGAGGTCGACTCCGGGAGGTCGACTCCGGGAGGTCCATTCCGGGGGGTCGACTCCGGGAGGTCGACTCAAGGAGTTCGACTCCGGGAGGTCGACTCAAGGAGTGCGACTCCGGGAGGTCGACTCAAGGAGTTAGAAGATATATTCAATCTTTCACAGCAGTTAACCCGAAAAACGTCGAAAACTGGAATAAAATCGGTGAAATTTATGTTTTTTTTATTATTTTTTAAAACATTGAGCAAAACTAGTCAATGTTGTATTCATTTTAAAGCTATTAACGAGATCTATCAAAATAATATAAAAATATTCAATTTTCCGTAGCAGTAAACCCAAAAACCTTGAAAAATCAAAAAAAACGGTGAAATTTCTGGATTTTGCCCAATTTTCAGCTGAAATTGAGCAAAACTGGTCAAATTAGATTCATTTCTATGCTATTGCCGAGATCTATCCAAATTTGAATGAAATAATCAATTTTTTGCAGCAGTTAACCAAACAAACGTCGAAATCTCGAAAAAGGACAGTGAAATTTCAATATTTTTGGCCATATCTTGTTATAAATTGAGAAAACTAGACAAAATTGGATACATATCAATGATGCAGACTAGAAGTATCTTAATTCTCAGGAAATATTAAAGTTGTCGTTGCAGTTAAACCAAAGAACGTTGAAAACTCGAATAAAATTGGTGAAATTTATGGTTTTTGGTTATATTTTTGTAAAATTTGAGCAAAACTAGTCAATTTTGGTTTCATGTTAATGCCTTTGACGTGATTCAACAAAATTATTTGTAAATATTCAATAATTCATAGCTGTAAACCCAAAAATCCTCAATAACTCAAAAAACACAGTGAAATTTCTCGTTTTTGGCCACATTTTGCTGAAATTTGAGCAAAACTAGTCAATTTTGGATTCATTTTTATTCTGTTACCGAGATCTATACAAATTAAGAAGAAATATTCAATTTTTCTTAGCAGCAGAACCCAAAAAACGTCGAACACTCGAGTAAAATAGGTGAAATTTATGGTTTTATGCCATATTTTTCTAAAAATTGAGCAACATTAGCAAGTGTTAGATTCATTTAATTCTTTTGACGAGATATATCAATGTTATTTAGAAATATTGAATAATCGTGAGCAGTAAACCCAAAAAACATCGAAAATTAAAAAAAAAACCGGTAAAATTTCTGGTTTTTGTCCAAAATTTGCTGAAAATTTAGCAAAACTAGTCAAAGTTTGACTCATTTTAATGCTTTTGCTGAGATCTACCCAAATTTAGAAAAAAGTTTCATTTCTCACTGCAGTTAACCCAGGAATGACCCGAGGTCAATGACCCGAGGTCTATGACCCTAGTTCAATGACTCAAGGTCAATGACCCGAGGTCAATGAAACGAAGTCACTGACCCGAGGTTGACTCCGGGTGGTTATATTTTGGAGTTCAACTCTGGAAGGTTGTCTCAGGGAGGTTGACTCCGGGAGGTCAAATCTGGAACTTCGTTTCCGGGACTTCGACTCCGGGAGGTTGACATCGCTAGGTCGACTCCGGGAGATCAACTCCAGGAGGTCTAATCCAGGATGTCGATTCCGGGAGGTCGACTCCGGGAGGTCGACTCCGGGAGGTCCATTCTGGGGGGTCGACTCCGGGAGGTCGACTCAAGGAGTTCAACTCCGGGAGGTCGACTCCGGGAGGTCTTCTCCGGGAGGTGACTCCGGGATGTCGACTCCGGGGATTTGACTCTGGGTGGTTGAATCTGGAGGTCGACTCCGGGAGGTTGACTCCTCGAAGTTGATAACAGGATGTCAATTCCAAGATGAGAGTTCTGAGAGGTCGAGTACGATAGATCGGATCACTCGGGGTGGTCATATTTGGGTGGTCGACAAATGGAGTTTTGCTCCGGATCTTTCAAGGTCGGTTTCGTGCACAATTTACGGAAAAGTCGTCAAAAAGTAGGCATTTTTTCGAATTTTTTCAATTTTTTGATGAGATTTTTTGTAAAATTCAAAAAATAATATTTGGAAATTTGACTCCTACTTAAAATCTAATCGAGATCAGTGAAAATCTGAGATAAAATTCGATTTTCCTTCTCAATTTACAGGAAAATCAGCAAAAGATGGGCATTATTTAAACTTTTCCTTGCTCTAATCCCTAACCTATTTGAATTTGGATTCGTGTTAAACATCGAAAAAGAAAATTATTAGAGATCCTTAACACAAATTGAATTTTATTAATTCAATCAATTGAAACATCAAAAACTCCAAATATATTGGTGAAATTTCAGGTTATTGGTCATATTTTGCTGAAAATTGAGAAATACAAGTAAACTTTTGATTCTTAGTAATACTATTCACAAGATCTATCCAAATTTGGAAGAAATATTCAATTTGTTTGAGCAGCGACCCCAAAAAACGTCGAAAACTCGAATGAAAACGGTGATATTAATTGTTTTTGGCCATATTTTTCTAAAAATTGAGAACAACTAGTCAATTTTGGATTCATTTTAATGTTTTGGTTGAGATCTTCCAAAAATATTTAGAAGTATTTGATAATTCATAGCAGTAAAATCAAAAAACGTCCATGACTCGAATAAAATCGGTGAAATTTATAGTTCTTGGCCATTTTCTTCTTACAATTGAGCAAAGCTAGACAATGATTGATTTATTCTAATACTTTTGAAGAGATCTATAAAATATATTTTGAAAAATTCAATATTCCGTAGCAGTAAACCTAAAAAATGTAAAAAACTCAAAAAAAAATCAGTGAAATTTCTGGTTTTTCGCCAACTTTTGCTGAAAATTGAGGCAAAATAATCTACTTTGGATTCATTTTAATGCTTTTGTCTAGATATATCCAAATTTAGAAGATATATTCAATTTTTCACAGCAGTTAACCGAAAAACGTCGAAAACTGGAATAAAATCGGTGAAATTTATGTTTTTTGTCATATTTTTTAAAACATTGAGCAAAACTAGTCAATGTGGTATTCATTTTAAAGCTATTAACGAGATCTATCAAAATAATTTAAAAATATTCAATTTTTCGTAGCAGTAAACCCAAAAAACGTTGAAAAATCAAAAAAACGGTGAAATTTCTGGATTTTGCCCAATTTTCAGCTGAAATTGAGCAAAACTGGTCAAATATTGATTCATTTTTATTCCATTTCCGAGATCTATCCAAATTTGAATGAAATAATCAATTTTTTGCAGCAGTAAACCCAACAAGCGTCGAAATCTCGAAAAAGGACAGTGAAATTTCAATATTTTTGGCCATATTTTGTTATAAATTGAGAAAATTAGACAACATTGGATACATATCAATGGTGCAGACTAGAACTATCTAAATTCTCTGGGAATATTAAAGTTTTCGTTGCAGTTAACCCAAAAAACGTTGAAAACTCGAATAAAATTGGTGAAATTTATGGTTTTTGGTTATATTTTTGTAAAATTTAAGCAAAACTAGTCAATTTTGGTTTCATGTTAATGCCTTAGACGTGATTCAACAAAATTATTTTGAAATATTCAATATTCCGTAGCAGTAAACCCAAAAAACATCGAAAACGCAAAAAAAAAAGTGAAATTTCTGGTTTTTGTCCAAATTTTGCTGGAAATTTTGCAAAACTAGTCAAATTGGATTCAGTTTAATTCTTTTACCGAGATCGATCCAAATATAGAAGAAATATTCAATTTTTCTTAGCAGCAGAACCCAAAAAACGTCGAACACTCGAGTAAAATCGGTGAAATTTATGGTTTTATGCCATATTTTTCTAAAAATTGAGCAACAATTGCCAGTGTTAGATTCATTTTAATTCTTTTGACGAGATATATCAATTTTATTTAGAAATATTGAATAATCGTGAGCAGTAAACCCAAAAAAATTCGAAAATTTGAAAAAAATCGGTAAAATTTCTGGTTTTTGTCCAAAATTTGCTGAAAATTTAGCAAAACTAGTCAAAGTTTGACTCATTTTAATGCTTTTGCTGAGATCTACCCAAATTAAGAAAAAAAATTCATTTCTCACTGCAGTTTACCCAGGAAACGTCGAAAACAGTTATAAAATCGGTGAAATTTATGGTTTTTGGCCATAATTTTATAAAAATTCAGCGAAACTAGTCAAAGTTTGATTCATGTTAATGCTGTAGACAAAATCTATCAAAATTATTTAGAAATATTCAATTTTCACTAGTAGTACACCCAAAAAAAGTCTAAATATCAAAAGAAAACAGTGACAATTCTGGATTTTGGCCAAATTTAGTTGAAATTGAGCAAAAATTGTCAACTTTGGATTCATTTGAATGCTATTGCCAAGATCTAACCAAATGTAGAAAAAATATTCTATTCTTCTTAGCTACAAACCCAAAAGCTGTCGAAAACTCGAATTAAATCGTGGAAATTTATGGTTTTTGGCCATATTTTGCTAAAAATTGAAGAAAACTATTCAATGTTATATTCATTTTAAAGGTAAAAACGAGATCTATCATAAACATTTACAAATATTGAGAAATGCATAGCAGTTAACCCAAAAAACGTCGAAAACAAATGAGAAAATCAGTGAAATTTCTGATTATGGTCCAAATATTGCTGGAAATTTTGCAAAACTAGTCAAAGTTCAATTCATTTTAATCCTTTTGCCGAGATTTACCCAAATTTAGAAAAAATATTCAATTTCTCGGAGCAGTAAACCCAAAAAACGTCGAAAACTGGAATAAAATTGCTGAAATTTATGGTTTTTGGTTATATTTCTGTAAAAATTGAGCAGAACTAGTCATACTGGTTTCATGTTAATGCCTTTGACGTGATCTAACTAAATTATATGGAAATATTCAATAATTCATAGCTGTAAACCCAAAAACCGTAAAAAACTCAAAAAGCACAGTTAAATTTCTGGTTTTTGGCCACATTTTGCTGAAATTTGAGCATAACTTGTCATCATTGGATTCATATTAATTCTTTAACCGAGATCTATCAAAATATTGAAGAAATATTCAATTTTTCTTTGCAACAAAACTTAAAAAACGTCGAAAACACGAGTAAAATGTGTGATATTTATGGTTTTATGCCATATTATTCTTGAAATTGAGCAACACTATTCAGAGTTGGATTCATTTTGGTGCTTTCACGAGATCTATCAAAGTTATTTAGAAATATTGAATAATCCATAGTAGTAAACCCAAAAAACGTCGAAAATTTGAAAAAAATCGGTAAAATTTCTAGTTTTTGTCCAAAGTTTACTGAAAATTTAACAAAACTAGTCAAATTTGGATTCATCATATTACTTTTGCCGAGTTCTAACCAAATTTAGAAAAAATATTCAATTTCTGGTAGCAGTCAACCCAAAAAACGTCGATTACCGGAATAAAATCGGTGAAATTAAAAATGTAAAAGAAAACAGTGACAATTCTGAATTTTGGCCAAATTTAGCTGAAATTGAGCAAAACAGGTCAACTTTGGATTCATTTTAATGCTTTGGCTGATATGTATCCAAATTCCAAACAAATATACAATTTTCTTTGCTGCAAACCCAAAAGCCGTCGACAACTCGAATAAAATCGTTGAATTTTATGGTTTTTGCCATATTTTGCTTAAAATTGCGCTAAACAAGACACAATTGTATTCATTTTAAAGCTATTGAATGGATCTATACAACTGGGTATCCGTGGTTGATGACACGATGTCGATGAACAGAGTTCGATGACCCGAGGCCAAGGACCCGAGGTCAATGACGTGGAAGTGGAAGTTAACTCGAGGTCATTGACCCCAGGTCATTGAACCGAGGACGATGACCCGAGGTCGATGACCTGAGGTCGTTGACCCGAGGTCGATGACCTGAGGTCGTTGACTCGAGGTCGATGACCTGAGGTCGATGACCCGAGGTCGATGACCCGAGGTCAATGAACCGAGGTCAATGATCCAAGATTAATGACCTGTGGTCAATGACCCGAGGTCAATGACCCGAGGTCTACGACCATAGTTCAATGACTCAAGGTCAATGACCCGAGGTCAATGAAACGAAGTCACTGACCCGAGGTTGACTCCGGGTGGTTAAATTTTGGAGTTTAACTCTGGGAGGTTGTCTCAGGGAGGTCGACTCCGGGAGGTCAAATCTGGAACGTCAACTTTGGAACTTCGTTTCCGGGACTTCGACTCCGGGAGGTCGACTCCGGGAGGTCGATTCCGGGAGGTCGACTCCGGGAGGTCGACTCCGGGAGGTCGACTCCGGGAGGTCGACTCCGGGAGGTCTATTCCGGATGGTCGACTCCGGGAGGTCGACTCAAGGAGTTCGACTCCGGGAGGTCGACTCCGGGAGGTCTACTCAGGGAGGTGACTCCAGGATGTCGACTCCGGGGATTTCACTCTGGGTGGTTGACTCTGGAGGTCGACTCCGGGAGGTTGACTCCTCGAAATTGATAACAGGATGTCAATTCCAAGATGAGAGTTCTGAGAGGTCGACTCCGATAGATCGGATCACTCGGGGTGGTCATATTCGGGTGGTCGACAAATGGAGTTTTGCTCCGGATCTTTCAAGGTACGTTTCGTGCACAATTTACGGAAAAGTCGTCCAAAAGTAGGCATTTTTTCGAATTTTTTCAATTTTTGGATGAGATTTTTTGTAAAATTCAAAAAATAATATTTGGAATTTTGACTCCTACTTAAAATCTAATCGAGATCAGTGAAAATCTGAGATTAAATTCTATTTTCCTTCTCAATTTACAGGAAAAAAAGCAAAAGATGGGCATTTTTTCAAACTTTTCCTTGCTCTAATCCTTAACCTATTTGAATTTGGATTCGTGTTAAACATCGAAAAAGAAAATTATTAGAGATCCTTAACACAAATTGAATTTTATTAATTCAATCAATTGAAACATCAAAAACTCGAAATATATTGGTGAAATTTCAGGTTTTTGGTCATATTTTGCTGAAAATTGAGAAAAACAAGTAAACTTTTGATTCGTAGTAATACTATTCACAAGATCTATCCAAATTTGGAAGAAATATTCAATTTGTTTGAGCAGCGACCCCAAAAAACGTCGAAAACTCGAATGAAAACGGTGATATTAATTGTTTTTGGCCATATTTTTCTAAAAATTGAGAAGAACTAGTCAATTTTGGATTCATTTTAATGTTTTGGTTGAGATCTTCCAAAAATATTTAGAAGTATCTGATAATTCATAGCAGTAAAATCAAAAAACGTCCATGACTCGAATAAAATCGGTGAAATTTATAGTTCTTGGCCATTTTCTTCTTACAATAGAGCAAAGCTAGAAAATGTTTGATTTATTCTAATACTTTTGAAGAGATCTATAAAATATGTTTTGAAAAATTCAATATTCCGTAGCAGTAAACCTAAAAAATTATAAAAAAACTCAAAAAAAAATCAGTGAAATTTCTGGTTTTTCGCCAAGTTTTGCTGAAAATTGAGGCAAAATAATCTACTTTGGATTCATTTTAATGCTTTTGTCTAGATATATCCAAATTTAGAAGATATATTCAATCTTTCACAGCAGTTAACCCGAAAAACGTCGAAAACTGGAATAAAATCGGTGAAATTTTTGTTTTTTTTTCATATTTTTTAAAACATTTAGCGAAACTAGTCAATGTTGTATTCATTTTAAAGCTATTAACGAGATCTATCAAAATAATTTAAAAAAAATCTGATGTGGCCAACACATGACTTTCTCCGTATTTATTGAAAACATAAGCCTATGCCGGTAATATATAAATAACTCCAAAACAATGAGTGCTACAGGAAAATGTTTCATACAAGCTTTGTAGTAAAAAACATTATCTACAACTTTGGTACACAATTGAATGTACCTACATTGCATTCTGACAGAGATAAGTATGAAAAACTTCAATTTCTGGGTAAACGATAACTTCCGGTTAACCATTATTGAAGAATAACTCCTAAACAATCAGAGTTACGAAAAAATGTTTCATTCAAAAGTTGTAGTAAAATACATTATCTATAACTTTTGTATGTAAATGTATATACCTAAATTGCATTCTGACAGAGATATGTATGAAAAACTTCCTTTTCTGGGTAAACAACAACTTCCGGTTAACCATTATTGAAGAATAACTCCTAAACAATCAGTGTTACGAAAAAATGTTTCATACAAGCTTTGTAGTAAAAAACATTATCTACAACTTTGGTACACAATTGTATATACCTACATTGCATTTTGACTGAGATATGTATGAAAAACTTCCATTTCTGGATTAACAACAACTTCCGGTTAACCATTATTGGGGAATAACTCCTTAACAATCAGTGTTACGAAAAAATGTTTTATAAAAAAGTTGTAGCAAAGTACATTATCAATAAGTTTTGTTCATAATTGTATATACCTACATTGCATTTTGACTGAGATATGTATGAAAAACTTCCATTTCTGGATTAACAACAACTTCCGGTTAACCATTATTGGGGAATAACTCCTAAACAATCAGTGTTACGAAAAAATGTTTTTTACAAAAGTTGTAGTAAAGTACATTATCTACAACTTTTGTGTGTAAATGTATATACCTATATTGCATTTTTACAGAGATATTTAAGAAACAAAATTTCGTTCCGGATAAACCGTAACTTCCGGTTAAGCGATATTCTCCAAAAACTAATCAACTCTTGGCATTGTTAGGAAAATTCTAAATATAAATTTTGAAAATGATCGGATAATTACTTTTTAAGATAGAGCGCCCACAAACTTTTTAACCACAGACAGACAGACAGACAGACGGACAGACAGACAGACAGACAGACACACAGACAGACATGTTCGGGAAAATAGCTAAAACATGCTCTATGGGCCCCAAAACATATATTTCCGTCGAAATCTGGAGGTCGAATTTTTTTGCGAATACAATACTTTCTCTATACTACGTATATGGAGAAAGTAATATTCAATTTTCCGTAGCAGTAAACCCAAAAACCTTGGAATATCAAAAAAAACGGTTAAATTACTGCATTTTGCCCAATTTTCAGCTGAAATTGAGCAAAACTGGTCAAATATGGATTCATTTTTATGCTATTGCCGAGATCTATCCAAATTTGAATGAAATAATCAATTTTTTGCAGCAGTTAACCCAACAAACGTCGAAATCTCGAAAAAGGACAGTGAAATTTCAATATTTTTTGCCATATTTTGTTATAAATTGAGAAAAATAGACAACATTGGATACATATCAATGGTGCAGACTAGAAGTATCTAAATTCTCCGGAAATATCAAAGTTGTCGTTGCAGTTAAACCAAAAAACGTTGAAAACTCGAATAAAATTGGTGAAATTTATGGTTTTTGGTTATATTTTTGTAAAATTTGAGCAAAACTAGTCAATTTTGGTTTCATGTTAATTCCTTTGACGTGATTCAACAAAATTATTTGTAAATATTCAATAATTGATAGCTGTAAACCCAAAAATCCTAAATAACTCAAAAAACACAGTGAAATTTCTGGTTTTTGGCCACATTTTGCTGAAATTTGAGCAAAACTAGTCAATTTTGGATTCATTTTTATTCTGTTACCGAGATCTATTCAAATTTAGAAGAAATATTCAATTTTTCTTAGCAGCAGAACCCAAAAAACGTCAAACACTCGAGTAAAATCGGTGAAATTTATGGTTTTATGCCATATTCTTCTAAAAATTCAGCGAAACTATTCAGTGTTGGATTTATTTTAGTGCTTTGACGAGATCTATCAAAGTTGTTTAGAAATATTGAATAATCCATACCAGTAAACTCAAAAATCGCCGAAAATTTGAAAAAAATCGGTAAAATTTCTGGTTTTTGTCCAAATTTTGCTGAAAATTTAGCAAAACTAGTCAAATTTGGATTAATCATAATACTTTTGACGAGTTCTACCCAAATTTAGGAAAAATATCCAATTTCTGGTACAGTAAACCCAAAAAAACGTCGAAAACAGGAATAAAATGGTGAAATTTATGGTTTTTGGCCATTAAAAAAAAAATTGAGCAAAACTATTCAATATTTGATTCATTTTAATGCTTTTGAAGAGATTTATTAACATTATTTGGAAATTTCCAATAATTCATAGCTGTTAACCCAAGAGACGTCAAAAACTCAAAAAGCACAGTGATATTTCTTTTTTTTTGGCCACATTTTGCTGAAATTTGAGAAAAACTGGTCAATTTTGGATTCATTTTTATTCTGTTTTCGAGATCTATTCAAATTTAGAAGAAATATTCAATTTTTCTTAGCAGCAGAACCCAAAAAACGTCAAACACTCGAGTAAAATAGGTGAAATTTATGGTTTTATGCCATATTTTTCTAAAAATTGAGCTACAATAGCCAGTGTTACATTCATTTTAATTCTTTTGACGAGATATATCAATTTTATTTAGAAATATTGAATAATTGCCAGCAGTAAACCCAAAAAACATCGAAAATTTGAAAAAAATCGGTAAAATTTCTGGTTTTTGTCCAAAATTTGCTGAAAATTTAGCAAAACTAGTCAAAGTTTGACTCATTTTAATGCTTTTGCTGAGATCTACCCAAATTAAGAAAAAAGTTTCATTTCTCACTGCAGTTAACCCAGGAAACGTCGAAAACAGTTATAAAATCGGTGAAATTTATGGTTTTTGGCCATAATTTTATAAAAATTCAGTTAAACAAGTCAATGTTTGATTCTTGCTAATGCTGTAGACAAAATCTATCAAAATTATTTAGAAATATTCAATTTTCACTAGCAGTACACCCAAAAAAAGTCGAAATATCAAAAGAAAACAGTGACAATTCTGGATTTTGGCCAAATTTAGTTGAAATTGAGCAAAAATTGTCAACTTTGGATTCATTTGAATGCTATTGCCAAAATCTAACCAAATGTAAAAAAAATATTCTATTCTTCTTAGCTGCAAACCCAAAAGCCGTCGAAAACTCGAATAAAATCGTGGAAATTTATGGTTTTTGGCCATAATTTGCTAAAAATTGACCAAAACTATTCAATGTTATATTCATTTTAAAGGTAATAACGAGATCTATCATAAACATTTACAAATATTGAGAAATCCATAGCAGTTAACCCAAAACACGTCGAAAAAAATGAAAAATCAGTGAAATTTCTTATTATGGTCCAAATTTTGCTGGAAATTTTGCAAAACTAGTCAAAGTTAAATTCATTTTAATCCTTTTGCCGAGATTTACCCAAATTTAGAAAAAATATTCAATTTCTCGGAGCAGTAAACCCAAAAAACGTCGAAAACTGGAATAAAATTGCTGAAATTTATGGTTTTTGGATATATTTCTGTAAAAATTGAGCAAAACTAGTCATACTTGTTTCAAGTTAATGCCGTTGACGTGATCTAACAAAATTATATGGAAATATTCAATAATTCAAAGCTGTAAACCCAAAAAACGTAAAAAACTCAAAAAGCACAGTTAAATTTCTGGTTTTTGGCCACATTTTGCTGAAATTTGAGCAAAACTAGTCAACTTTGGATTCAGTTTAATTCTTTAACCGAGATCTATCAAAATATTGAAGAAATATTCAATTTTTCTTTGCAACAAAACTTAAAAAACGTCGAAAACACGAGTAAAATCGGTGATATTTATGGTTTTATGCCATATTATTCTTAAAATTGAGCAACACTATTCAGAGTTGGATTCATTTTAGTGCTTTGACGAGATCTATCAAAGTTATTTAGAAATATTGAATAATCCATAGCAGTAAACCCAAAAAACGTCGAAAACTTGAAAAAAATCGGTAAAATTTCTTGTTTTGGTACACATTTTACTGAAATATTAGCAAATCTAGTCAAATTTGGAGTCATCATAATGCTTTAGCCGAGATCTACCCAAATATTGAAAAAATATTCAATTTCTGGCAGCAGTCAGCCCAAAAAACGTCGAAAACCGGAATAAAATCGGTGAAATTAAAAATGTAAAAGAAAACAGTGACAATTCTGAATTTTGGCCAAATTTAGCTGAAATTGAGCAAAACAGGTCAACTTTGGATTCATTTTAATGCTTTGGCTGATATGTATCCAAATTCCAAACAAAAATACAATTTTCTTTGCTGCAAACCCAAAAGCCGTCGACAACTCGAATAAAATCGTTGAATTTTATGGTTTTTGGCCATATTTTGGTCGTCGCTCAATGTCCGTAGGTGCCTGACGTGCTTAATGGTCGCTCCTTAATCCTTTCACTTTACCCTCACCAACCACCCTTAGCCGCGATGGGCCCTCCCGTCATCCGTAAAAACCTCGAGATCGAGAATGCGGAGCTCCGGAAAAACCTTGAGGAGTTGCATAAGGAATTTTCGGAGTTCAAGAAGGAGATCTCAGGAAGAGATGGTAGTAAATCTGATCCGCAGACGTCATCATCAGACTCATCTCTCGAGGTTAGACTCATCGCATTCGAGGAAAAAATACTCGAGTGTTTTAGTCGCATCGCAACTCGCACGGACGCACTTGAAGAGCGCATGGACTCCCTTGAGCAATATTCAAGGAGAAATTGTTTAATGATCCACGGAGTCCACGAGAAGAACCATGAAAACTGCATCAACTTAGCAGTAGCGCTCTTCAGGGACAAGCTTAATGTCCCACTAGACGTGCGTTGCCTCGATCGGGTGCATCGCGTGGGTAACCCCAGATCCAGGACCGGTGATACACCCAGGCCGATCATCGTGAAATTCATATCCTACCAGGACCGCCATCAAATCTGGTTGGCGAAGAAGAAATTAAAGGGTACTGGTATTCTCGTCACCGAGTCGCTAACAGTGCAGAGAAAGACTGTTTTGCAGGTGGCGAAGGATCTGGCGGGCCCGCGCAATGTGTGGACGCAGGACGGGAAAATCATTTTCCTGCGTCCCGACGGTAGTAGGGTCCACGCTACTTCTCTACGTGATATCGAAAATGTGAGGAGGGATTTCGCTCCTAATTAGTTTTTACAGGAGCGAGCGGCGATCCCCTATTCTCAAGAACAAGAAGACGACGGTGTGCCGAATCGCACCAAGCCAGACGGACAGCGGACGGATTATTCTACCACAACCATCCCCTCATCGAATAGGTTGACCATCGACTACCCATAGCATCCCACGGATTATCAACGCCAGGATACGGAGTCACCAATTAGTTTTTCCCAGTTGTGATAGTGTTCCCCTTATCTACCCTTGCGCTTCTCAGTAGTTTCCGTGTCATTATTTACCTAGTGGTAAATCAGAAACTTTCAGTGGTTCTTCTCTTCCTTTATCCCCATTGGTGCTTTCCCAAATAGTGTTTCTTAAGCGTGCGATAGTACTAGTTTAGTGCCTTAACCATCTTGTAATACATCCCATTAAATAGTGCAATATAGTGTTATAAGTGTTCCCCATACATATAGTGCAATATAGTGTTATAAGTGTTCCCCATACATAAGAGCAATTCTACTCATTCGAAGTGCTAAAGATATACTAACGGAAAAATTCCGGCCACTTCCGCAAACTTTTCAATTTCTTTATCTAAACGTTCAAAGCCTTATACCACACCTTAACGAGTTACGAGCAATTCTACCTTGCTCAGACATTCACGCCATCGCATTAACTGAAACATGGTTAAATCCAAGCGTAAGCTCCTCCGTAATCACGTTACCAGGTTATAATCTATATCGCAATGACCGCATCGGGAAAAGAGGTGGTGGAGTAGGAATTTATGTTCGCAGTGACTTACATTGCAAAACAATACTCTCAAGCACCCAAAACTATTGTAGAAGACCTGAATATCTCTTCATTGAAGCTACGATTAATTTTAAAAAAATATTGCTCGGGGTAATATATCGACCACCTAAACTCGGAAATTTAGCAGATATTGACGACGCGTTGGCTAAACTCAGACAAGAATATGAACATATAATTATAGCAGGTGATTTGAATGCTAACATGATGGAAAATAACTACGATTCAAAGTTTCTGATTAATACTTTCTCAGCGCATAATCTATCTCTTCTCCCTCTGCAACCAACCTACAACACTACAAATTCATCCACTTGGATTGATATAATCGCTACGGCCAACACTAACAGAGTAAAAATCCACGGTCAACTATCAACGCCGGGTATTTCTCATCATGATGCAATTTATTTGGCTTACTCTCTCAAATCACCGAAATTCAAACAAAAATACATTTATCATCGAGGCCTTAAAAACATTAATTACGTGAAATTTCAGAGTGACGCGGCCCTTCTGCCGTGGTTTGACATTGAGTATACAGATAACGTTGACGAGAAGGTCGACATTCTAAACACCCTCCTAGTGAACTTACTTGATATACATGCACCAGTTAGGAAAATTAGAATATCTAAGCCTCCTGCTCCTTGGTTAACGCCTGAAATTCGGTTAATGATGACCAAACGCGACACTAAATTCCGTCAATTCAAAAATTGTAGGGATCCGGCAATCTTCAGTGAATATAAAGGCTTACGAAATCGAACGAAACAATTAATAAGGAATGCTAAAATTCAATTCGCACACTCAATCTCTAAAGAAAAATCTTCTACATCATTGTGGAGAGAATTGCGTGGTCTTGGTATAGCAAAAACTAAAGTTTCGGATTGTCTTTCTTCAGAATGTTTAAACGAGGTTAATAAAAAATTCTCCCTTCCCCCTACGCAAATAGATTCCATACGTAAGCAACATATATTAACTGGCCTGGCTTCGGATACCAGTGATACTTCAAACCAAGTAGAATTTGTCTTTAAATCAGTTTCTCAATTCGAAGTACTGAGGGCTCTGAAAAGCATAAAATCTAAAGCTTCAGGAGCCGACGGAATTCCTATCCTCATAATTAATAAACTAATGCATATTCTATTGCCCTTCATTACTAACATCTATAATTGTTCCCTATCTCAAGGTAAATTTCCTTCTAAATGGAAAGAGGCTCTTATCCGCCCAATCCCTAAGAACACGCCTTCGAATGGCTGTACTGAAAGAGAGTATCGACCGATTAGTTTTCTATCCGTCATATCAAAAGGTCTCGAAAAACTGGTCCATGGCCAGATTACTGAATTCATTGAACAAAACACTCTTCTAAACCCATTTCAGTCGGGCTTTAGGAAACTTCATTCGACCTCAACCGCTCTAGTAAAGATAACCGAAGATATCCGTAGGTCAATGGATTGTAAGAAGTTAACAGCGTTGGTATTACTAGACTTCACTAAAGCATTCGACTCAATCGATATAGATATTATGGATATCAAACTCAAACTGTTAGGTCTCTCTGACATTTCTGTTTCTTGGTTTTCCTCCTACCTTCACAATCGATTGCAGAAAGTAATTTCCAATGAATCGGCGTCCAGATGGATTGAAATCGACAGAGGACTTCCTCAAGGATCGATTCTTGGCCCCTTACTCTTCTCAATTTACATTAACGACTGTGTAAAGGTTATTAAAACCTGTAGATTTCATCTATACGCGGACGATCTTCAAATCTACCTGGACTCCAGCCCCTCAGAACTACCTCAATCGTTCGATAAAATTAATCGCGATCTCCAACTCATCAAAAACTGGAGTGAAGATAACTTCATAAATATTAATCCATACAAATCACAGGCAATTCTGATCGGGAACCCAATATTATTATCCTCTGTCAATAGAATAAGCCTACCGGCGCTTGAATTAAATGGATCCGCAATCCAACTCAAAAAAACGGTAAAAAATCTTGGTCTCCACTTGAATGAGACCCTTACATGGTCTGATCATGTCGTGCAAATTTGTAAAAAAGTTAATTACTCGCTGTATTCACTTCGGCGCTCGGGAAATTTCCTTCCTCCCTCAGTGAAAATTCAACTGGTAAACTCTTTAGTTATGCCCCACTTCGACTATTGCGATATAGTCTATCATGATCTGTCCGGTGAACTAGCTATCAAATTACAACGCTTACAAAACTCCGCGGTGAGATATATTTTCAACTTAAAAAAGTACGATCACATTTCGGATTATTACACGAAACTCTCACTACTAAAGCTTGATCTCCGGCGCAAGCATCACTTTCTTTGTACCACGAACAAATTATTATCTACTAAATCTCCCAATTACATTCACTCTTTATTTTTGTCTTTGGATTGCATTCATGACCGCAATACAAGAGGTCGCAAACAACTATTGATTCCTCAACATAGAACCGAGATCTTTCACAATTCATTTACAGTTACAGCTATCAACCTCTGGAACGCACTTCCCCAAGTAATACAAAACTCATCCACCATTTTTACCTTTAAGCGTAAATGTCACAATCATCTCATAAGTATCCAAAGCAGAACTTAAATGCACCTAAATTCACAACTCCATCACCCCAACCTTGTTACACAATTGTTTGGTTCTGATCCGCTGCCTCATGTCATGAATATATGTACAATATTAATGATTAGCTAACTTAGATTTTGTTTTAGAATTTTCCAAATTGCAAGTAGCAAATGTTTCAATCCTTTTGATTTCCGCACATCTTTTTATTTTTTTTATTTTTTTATTTATTATATTTTTCGTTTATTTTCTCTTTTTGTCTTTTAACACTTTCCTATAAACTCTGTTTTTGATTATTTTCAGTGTACTAGACCTTTTAATGTTTCGTTTATATGTTTTTCTCAATGTAATTTCATTTTATTCATTTCTTTGAGATTTATCTCCCATTATTCAACGTTTATTTTAATTCATCTATAATTAATGTCAGTTTAGTGAAATTGATGTATTTTATCTGATTGTTTGTAATGCATTTATGTTTTTTCTCCTTTCTTTTTGTACAATTTTTATATTTTCACTGCCTGTCTATCATAACCCTTTTCTTTCTCCTTCATCAAAATATAACTTTCTATTGTAGATTTCGCAGGTTTTTCACACTCCCCTTCCTGTGAGTGTTTTCCTGCAGTGGAAATTTTTTCCTGAGCCCTCAGCTTAGGTTTTTTAGAAACCACATACTAGTTTTCTTCGTGTACTTTTGCAAACTATCTCTTTCTTTCTGTTTCGCATAAGACGATGGGTTAGGTGTAAGAAGAGACTTTCTAGTCTCAATCTCGCCCGAATAAAGTCCATTTATTATTATTATTATTATTATTTTGCTTAAAATTGCGCTAAACAAGACACAATTGTATTCATTTTAAAGCTATTGAATGGATCTATACAACTGGGTATCCGTGGTTGATGACACGATGTCGATGAACAGAGTTCGATGACCCGAGGCCAAATACCCGAGGTCAATGACGTGGAAGTGGAAGTTGACTCGAGGTCATTGACCCCAGGTCATTGAACCGAGGACGATGACCCGAGGTCGATGACCTGAGGTCGTTGACCCGAGGTCAATGACCTGAGGTCGTTGACCCGAGGTCAATGACCTGAGGTCGATGACCTGAGGTCTATGACCCGAGGTCGATGACCCGAGGTCAATGAACCGAGGTCAATGACCCAAGATTAATGACCTGAGGTCAATGACCCGAGGTCAATGACCCGAGGTCTATGACCCTAGTTCAATGACTCAAGGTCAATGACCCGAGGTCAATGAAACGAAGTCACTGAACGGAGGTTGACTCCGGGTGGTTAAATTTTGGAGTTCAACTCTGGGAGGTTGTCTCAGGGAGGTCGACTCCGGGAGGTCAAATCTGGAACGTCAACTTTGGAACTTCGTTTCCGGGACTTCGACTCCGGGAGGTTGACTCCGCTAGGTCTACTCCGGGAGATCAACTCCAGGAGGTCCAATCCGGGATGTCTATTCCGGGTGGTCGACTCCGGGAGGTTGACTCCGGGAGGTCCATTCCGGGGGGTCGACTCCGAGAGGTCGACTCAAGGAGTTCAACTCCGGGAGGTCGACTCCGGGAGGTCTTCTCAGGGAGGTGACTCCGGGATGTTGACTCCGGGGATTTGACTCTGGGTGGTTGACTCTGGAGGTCGACTCCGGGAGGTTGACTCCTCGAAGTTGATAACAGGATGTCAATTCGAAGATGAGAGTTCTGAGAGATCGACTACGATAGATCGGATCACTCGGGGTGGTCATATTCGGGTGGTCGACAAATGGATTTTTGCTCCGGATCTTTCAAGGTCGGTTTCGTGCACAATTTACGGAAAAGTCGTCAAAAAGTAGGCATTTTTTCGAATTTTTTCAATGTTTTGATGAGATTTTTTGTAAAATTCAAAAAATAATATTTGGAATTTTGACTCCTACTTAAAATCTAATCGAGATCAGTGAAAATCTGAGATAAAATTCTATTTTCCTTCTCAATTTACAGGAAAATCAGCAAAAGATGGGCATTTTTTCAAACTTTTCCTTGCTCTAATCCTTAACCTATTTGAATTTGGATTCGTGTTAAACATCGAAAGAGAAAATTATTAGAGATCCTTAACACAAATTGAATTTTATTAATTCAATCAATTGAAACATCAAAAACTCCAAATATATTGGTGAAATTTCAGGTTTTTGGTCATATTTTGCTGAAAATTGAGAAAAAAAAGTAAACTTTTGATTCTTAGTAATACTATTCACAAGATCTATCCAAATTTGGAAGTAATATTCAATTATTTTTAGCAGCGACCCCAAAAAACGTCGAAAACTCGAATGAAAACGGTGATATTAATTGTTTTTGGCCTTATTTTTCTAAAACTTGAGAACAACTAGTCAATTTTGGATTCATTTTAATGTTTTGGTTGAGATCTTCCAAAAATATTTAGAAGTATTTGATAATTCATAGCAGTAAAATCAAAAAACGTCCATGACTCGAATAAAATCGGTGAAATTTATAGTTCTTGGCCATTTTCTTCTTACAATTGAGCAAAGCTAGACAATGATTGATTTATTCTAATACTTTTGAAGAGATCTATAAAATATATTTTGAAAAATTCAATATTCCGTAGCAGTAAACCTAAAAAATGTAAAAAACTCAAAAAAAAATCAGTGAAATTTCTGGTTTTTCGCCAACTTTTGCTGAAAATTGAGGCAAAATAATCTACTTTGGATTCATTTTAATGCTTTTGTCTAGATATATCCAAATTTAGAAGATATATTCAATTTTTCACAGCAGTTAACCCGAAAAACGTCGAAAACTGGAATAAAATCGGTGAAATTTATGTTTTTTGTCATATTTTTTAAAACATTGAGCAAAACTAGTCAATGTTGTATTCATTTTAAAGCTATTAACGAGATCTATCAAAATATTTTAAAAATATTCAATTTTCCGTAGCAGAAAACCCAAAAACCTTGAAAAATCAAAAAAAACGGTGAAATTTCTGGATTTTGCCCAATTTTCAGCTGAAATTGAGCAAAACTGGTCAAATATGGATTCATTTTTATGCTATTGCCGAGATCTATCCAAATTTGAATGAAATAATCAATTTTTTGAAGAAGTTAACCCAACAAACGTCGAAATCTCGAAAAAGGACAGTGAAATTTCAATATTTTTGGCCATATTTTGTTATAAATTGAGAAAACTAGACAACATTGGATACATATCAATGGTGCAGACTAGAAATATCTAAATTCTCTGGAAATATTAAAGTTGTCGTTGCAGTTAAACCAAAAAACGTTGAAAACTCGAATAAAATTGGTGAAATTTATGGTTTTTGGTTATATTTTTGTAACATTTGAGCAAAACTAGTCAATTTTGGTTTCATGTTAATGCTTTTGACGTGATTCAAGAAAATTATTTGTAAATATTCAATAATTGATAGCTGTAAACGCAAAAATCCTCAATAACTCAAAAAACACAGTGAAATTTTTAGTTTTTGGCCACATTTTGCTGAAATTTGAGCAAAACTAGTCAATTTTGGATTTTTTTTATTCTTTTACCGAGATCTATTCAAATTTAGAAGAAATATTCAATTTTTCTTAGCAGCAGAACCCAAAAAACGTCGAACACTCGAGTAAAATCGGTGAAATTTATGGTTTTATGCCATATTCTTCTAAAAATTCAGCGAAACTATTCAGTGTTGGATTTATTTTAGTGCTTTGACGAGATCTATCAAAGTTATTTAGAAATATTGAATAATCCATACCAGTAAACTCAAAAATCGCCGAAAATTTGAAAAAAATCGGTAAAATTTCTGGTTTTTGTCCAAATTTTGCTGAACATTTAGCTAAACTAGTCAAATTTGGATTAATCATAATACTTTTGACGAGTTCTACCCAAATTTAGGAAAAATATCCAATTTCTGGTAGCAGTAAACCCAAAAAACGTCGAAAACAGGAATAAAATGGTGAAATTTATGGTTTTTGGCCATTTAAAAAAAATTGAGCAAACCTATTCAATGTTTGATTCATTTTAATGCTTTTGAAGAGATTTATTAACATTATTTGGAAATTTCCAATAATTCATAGCTGTTAACCCAAGAAACGTCAAAAACTCAAAAAACACAGTGATATTTCTGTTTTTTGGCCACATTTTGCTGAAATTTTAGCAAATCTAGTCAATTTTGGATTCATTTTTATTCTGTTACCGAGTTACCGATCTATTCAAATTTAGAAGAAAGATTCAATTTTTCTAAGCAGCAGAACCCAAAAAACGTCGAACACTCGAGTAAAATCGGTGAAATTTATGGTTTTATGCCATATGTTTCTAAAAATTGAGCAACAATTGCCAGTGTTAGATTCATTTTAATTCTTTTGACGAGATATATCAATTTTATTTAGAAATATTGAATAATCGTGAGCAGTAAACCCAAAAAACTTCGAAAATTTGAAAAAAATCGGTAAAATTTCTGGTTTTTGTCCAAAATTTGCTAAAAATTTAGCATAACTGGTCAAAGTTTGACTCATTTTAATGCTTTTGCTGAGATCTACCCAAATTAAGAAAAAAAATTCATTTCTCACTGCAGTTAACCTAGGAAACGTCGAAAACAGTTATAAAATCGGTTAAAATTTATGGTTTTTGGCCATAATTTTATAAACATTCAGCGAAACTAGTCAAAGTTTGATTCATGTTAATGCTGTAGACAAAATCTATCAAAATTATTTAGAAATATTCAATTTTCACTAGCAATACACCCAAAAAAAGTCGAAATATCAAAAGAAAACAGTGACAATTCTGGATTTTGGCCAAATTTAGTTGAAATTGAGCAAAAATGGTCAACTTTGGATTCATTTGAATGCTATTGCCAAAATCTAACCAAATGTAAAAAAAATATTCTATTCTTCTTAGCTGCAAACCCAAAAGCCGTCAAAAACTCGAATAAAATCGTGGAAATTTATGGTTTTTGGCCATAATTTGCTAAAAATTGAGCAAAACTATTCAATGTTATATTCATTTTAAAGGTAATAACGAGGTCTATCATAAACATTTACAAATATTGAGAAATCCATAGCAGTTAACCCAAAAAACGTCGAAAACAAATGAAAAATCAGTGAAATTTCTAATTATGGTCCAAATTTTGCTGGAAATTTTGCAAAACTAGTCAAAGTTTAATTCATTCTAATCCTTTTGCCGAGATTTACCCAAATTTAGAAAAAATATTCAAATTCTCGGAACAGTAAACCCAAAAAACGTCGAAAACTGGAATAAAATTGCTGAAATTTATGGTTTTTGGTTATATTTCTGTAAAAATTGAGCAAAACTAGTCATACTGGTTTCATGTTAATGCCTTTGACGTGATCTTACAAAATTATTTGGAAAGATTGATGATTCAAAGCTGTAAACCCAAAAAACGTAAAAAACTCAAAAAGCACAGTTAAATTTCTGGTTTTTGGCCACATTTTGCTGAAATTTGAGCAAAACTAGTCAACTTTGGATTCAGTTTAATTCTTTAACCGAGATCTATCCAAATATAGAAGAAATATTCTATTTTTCTTAGCAACAAAACTTAAAAAACGTCAAAAACACGAGTAAAATCGGTGAAATTTATGGTTTTATGCCATATTTTTCTAAAAATTGAGCAACACTATTCAGAGTTGGATTCATTTTAGTGCTTTGAAGAGATCTCTCAAAGTAATTTAGAAATATTGAATAATCCATAGCAGTAAACCAAAAAACATCGAAAATTTGAAAAAAATCGGTAAAATTTCTGGTTTTTGTCCAAATTTTTCTGAAAATTTAGCAAAACTAGTCAAATTTGGATTCATCATATTACTTTTGCCGAGTTCTACCTAAATTTAGAAAAAATATTCAATTCCTGGTAGCAGTTAACCCAAAAACGGTCGAATACAGGAATAAAATCGGTGAAATTTATGGTTTTTGCCATTTAAAAAGAAAATTGAGATAAACTAGTCAATGTGGATTCATGTAAATGCTCTCTTCAAGATCTATCAAAATTATTTTGAAATATTCAATATTCCGTAGCAGTAAACCCATAAAACATCGAAAACGCAAAAAAATTAGTGATATGTCTGGTTTTTGTCCAAATTTTGCTGGAAATTTTGCAAAACTAGTCATATTTTAATTCATTTTAATGCTTTTTCCGAGATTTACCCAAATTTTGAAAAAATATTCAATTTTTCGGAGAAGTAAGCACGAAAAACGTCGAAAACAGGAATAAAATCCGTGAAATTTATGGTTCTTGGTTATAATTTTGTAAAAATTGAGCAAATTAGTCAATCGTGGATTCATGTTAATGCTGTTGAAAAAATCTATCAAAATAATTTAAAAATATTCAATTTTCCTTAGCAGTAAGCCAAAAAAACGTCCAAAAATCAAAAATAAACAGGTAAATTCCTGTATTTTGGCGAATGTTTGCTGAAATTCAGCAAAACTGGTCAACTTTTGATTCATTTTAATGCTGTTTCCGAGATCTATCCAAATTTGAAAGAAATACTCAATTTTTCGTAGCACTTAACCCAACAATCGTCGAAATCTCGAAAAAGGACACTGAAATATCATTTTTTTGGCCATATTTAGTTAAAAATTGAGCAAACCTAGGCAACGTTGGGCTTATATTAATGGTGCAGACTAGAGCTATCTAAATTAATTGTAAATAGTAAAGTTTTCGTTGCAGTTAGCCCAAAGAACGTTGAAAACTCGAATAAAATTGCTGAAATTTATGGTTTTTGGCCATATTGTTCTAAAAATTGAGCAAAATTAGTCAATTTTGGTTTCATCTTAATGCCTTTTTACGTAATCTAAAAAAATTATTTGGGAATAATCAATAATTCATAGTTGTAAACCAAAAAACGTCAATTACTCAAAAAACACAGTGAAATTTCTGGTTTTTAGCCACATTTTGCTGAAATTTGAGCAAAACTAGTCAACTTTGGATTCAGTTTAATTCTTTAACCGAGATCTATCCAAATATAGAAGAAATATTCTAATTTTCTTAGCAACAAAACTTAAAAAACGTCAAAAACACGAGTAAAATCGGTGAAATTTATGGTTTTATGCCATATTTTTCTAAAAATTGAGCAACACTATTCAGTGTTGGATTCATTTTAGTGCTTTAACGAGATCTATCAAAGTTATTTAGAAATATTGAATAATCCATAGCAGTTAACCCAAAAAAACGTCGAAAATTTGAAAAAAATCGGTAAAATTTCTTATTTTGGTCCACATTTTACTGAAATATTAGCAAATCTAGTCAAATTTGGAGTCATCATAATGCTTCAGCCGCGATCTACCCAAATTTAGAAAAAATATTCAATTTCTGGCAGCAGTCAGCCCAAAAAACGTCGAAAACCGGAATAAAATCGGTGAAATTAAACATGTAAAAGAAAACAGTGACAATTCTGAATTTTGGCCAAATTTAGCTGAAATTGAGCAAAACAGGTCAACTTTGGATTCATTTTAATGCTTTGGCTGTTATCAATCCAAATTCCAAACAAAAATACAATTTTCTTTGCTGCAATCCCCAAAGCCGTCGACAACTCGAATAAAATCGTTGAATTTTATGGTTTTTGGCCATATTTTGCTTAAAATTGCGCTAAACAAGACACAATTGTATTCATTTTAAAGCTATTGAATGGATCTATACAACTGGGTATCCGTGGTTGATGACCCGATGTCGATGAACAGAGTTCGATGACCCGAGGCCAAAGACCTGAGGTCAATGACGTGGAAGTGGAAGTTGACTCGAGGTCATTGACCCCAGGTCATTGAACCGAGGACGATGACCCGAGGTCGATGACCTGAGGTCGTTGACCCAAAGTCGATGACCTGAGGTCAATGACCTGAGATCGATGACCCGAGGTCGATGACCCGAGGTCAATGAATCGAGGTCAATGATCCAAGATCAATGACCTGAGGTCAATGACCCGAGGTCAATGACCCGAGGTCTATGACCCTAGTTCAATGACTCAAGGTCAATGACCCGAGGTCAATGAAACGAAGTCACAGACACGAGTTTGACTCCGGGTGGTTAAATTTTGGAGTTCAACTCTGGGAGGTTGTCTCAGGAAGGTCGACTCCGGGAGGTCAAATCTGGAACGTCAACTTTGGAACTTCGTTTACGGGACTTCGACTCCGGGAGGTTGACTCCGCTAGGTCGACTCCGGGAGGTCGACTGCGGGATGTCCATTCCGGGGGTCGACTCCGGGAGGTAGACTCAAGTAGTTCGACTCTGGGAGGTCGACTCCGGGAGGTCTTCTCCGGGAGATGACTCCGGGATGTCGACTCCGGGCATGTGACTCTGGGTGGTTGACTCTGGAGGTCGACTCCGGGAGGTCAACTCCGGGAGGTTGACTCCTCGAAGTTGATAACAGGATGTCAATTCCAAGATGAGAGTTCTGAGAGGTCGACTCCGATAGATCGGATTACTCGGGGTGGTCATATTCGGGTGGTCGACAAATGAAGTTTTGCTCCAGATCTTTCAAGGTCGGTTTCGTGCACAATTTACGGAAAAGTCCTCAAAAAGAAGGCATTTTTTCGAATTTTTCAATTTTTTGATGAGATTTTTTGTAAAATTCAAAAAATAATATTTGGAATTTTTACTCCTACTTAAAATCTAATCGAGATCAGTGAAAATCTGAGATAAAATTCGATTTTCCTTCTCAATTTACAGGAAAATCAGCAAAAGATGGGCATTTTTTCAAACTTTTCCTTGCTCTAATCCTTAACCTATTTGAATTTGGATTCGTGTTAAACATCGAAAAAGAAAATTATTAGAGATCCTTAACACAAATTGAATTTTATTAATTCAATCAATTGAAACCAAAAACTCCAAATATTTTGGTGAAATTTCAGGTTTTTGGTCATATTTTGCTGAAAATTGAGAAAAACAAGTAAACTTTTGATTCTTAGTAATACTATTCACAAGATCTATCCAAATTTTGAATAAATATTCAATTTGTTTGAGCAGCGACCCCAAAAAACGTCGACAACTCGAATGAAAACGGTGATATTAATTGTTTTTGGCCATATTTTTCTAAAAATTGAGAAGAACTAGACAATTTTGGATTCATTTTAATGTTTTGGTTGAGATCTTCCAAAAATATTTAGAAGTATTTGATAATTCATAGCAGTAAAATCAAAAAACGTCCATGACTCGAATAAAATCGATGAAATTTATAGTTCTTGGCCATTTTCTTCTTACAATTGAGCAAAGCTAGTCATTGTTTGATTTATTCTTATACTTTTGAAGAGATCTATAAAATATATTTTGAAAAATACAATATTCCGTAGCAGTAAACCTAAAAAAAGTAAAAAACTCAAAAAAAAAATCAGTGAAATTTCTGGTTTTTCGCCAACTTTTGCTGAAAATTGAGGCAAAATAATCTACTTTGGATTCATTTTAATGCTTTTGTCTAGATATATCCAAATTTAGAAGATATATTCAATTTTTCACAGCAGTTAACCCGAAAAACGTCGAAAACTGGAATAAAATCGGTGAAATTTATGTTTTTTTTCATATTTTTTAAAACATAGAGCAAAATTAGTCAATGTTGTATTCATTTTAAAGCAATTAACGAGATCTATCAAAATAATTTAAAAATATTCAATTTTCCGTAGCAGTAAACCCAAAAACCTTGAAAAATCAAAAAAAAAACGGTGAAATTTCTGGATTTTGCCCAATTTTCAGCTGAAATTGAGAAAAACTGGTCAAATATGGATTCATTTTAATGCTATTGCCGAGATCTATCCAAATTTGAATGAAATAATCAATTTTTTGCAGCAGTTAACCCTACAAACGTCGAAATCTCGAAAAAGGACAGTGAAATTTCAATATTTTTGGCCATATTTTGTTATAAATTGAGAAAACTAGAAAACATTGGATACATATCAATGGTGCAGACTAGAACTATCTAAATTCTCTGGGAATATTAAAGTTTTCGTTGCAGTTAACCCAAAAAACGTTGAAAACTCGAATAAAATTGGTGAAATTTATGGTTTTTGGTTATATTTTTGTAAAATTTAAGCAAAACTAGTCAATTTTGGTTTCATGTTAATGCCTTAGACGTGATTCAACAAAATTATTTTGAAATATTCAATATTCCGTAGCAGTAAACCCAAAAAACATCGAAAACGCAAAAAAAAAAGTGAAATTTCTGGTTTTTGTCCAAATTTTGCTGGAAATTTTGCAAAACTAGTCAAATTGGATTCAGTTTAATTCTTTTACCGAGATCGATCCAAATATAGAAGAAATATTCAATTTTTCTTAGCAGCAGAACCCAAAAAACGTCGAACACTCGAGTAAAATCGGTGAAATTTATGGTTTTATGCCATATTTTTCTAAAAATTGAGCAACAATTGCCAGTGTTAGATTCATTTTAATTCTTTTGACGAGATATATCAATTTTATTTAGAAATATTGAATAATCGTGAGCAGTAAACCCAAAAAAATTCGAAAATTTGAAAAAAATCGGTAAAATTTCTGGTTTTTGTCCAAAATTTGCTGAAAATTTAGCAAAACTAGTCAAAGTTTGACTCATTTTAATGCTTTTGCTGAGATCTACCCAAATTAAGAAAAAAAATTCATTTCTCACTGCAGTTTACCCAGGAAACGTCGAAAACAGTTATAAAATCGGTGAAATTTATGGTTTTTGGCCATAATTTTATAAAAATTCAGCGAAACTAGTCAAAGTTTGATTCATGTTAATGCTGTAGACAAAATCTATCAAAATTATTTAGAAATATTCAATTTTCACTAGTAGTACACCCAAAAAAAGTCTAAATATCAAAAGAAAACAGTGACAATTCTGGATTTTGGCCAAATTTAGTTGAAATTGAGCAAAAATTGTCAACTTTGGATTCATTTGAATGCTATTGCCAAGATCTAACCAAATGTAGAAAAAATATTCTATTCTTCTTAGCTACAAACCCAAAAGCTGTCGAAAACTCGAATTAAATCGTGGAAATTTATGGTTTTTGGCCATATTTTGCTAAAAATTGAAGAAAACTATTCAATGTTATATTCATTTTAAAGGTAAAAACGAGATCTATCATAAACATTTACAAATATTGAGAAATGCATAGCAGTTAACCCAAAAAACGTCGAAAACAAATGAGAAAATCAGTGAAATTTCTGATTATGGTCCAAATATTGCTGGAAATTTTGCAAAACTAGTCAAAGTTCAATTCATTTTAATCCTTTTGCCGAGATTTACCCAAATTTAGAAAAAATATTCAATTTCTCGGAGCAGTAAACCCAAAAAACGTCGAAAACTGGAATAAAATTGCTGAAATTTATGGTTTTTGGTTATATTTCTGTAAAAATTGAGCAGAACTAGTCATACTGGTTTCATGTTAATGCCTTTGACGTGATCTAACTAAATTATATGGAAATATTCAATAATTCATAGCTGTAAACCCAAAAACCGTAAAAAACTCAAAAAGCACAGTTAAATTTCTGGTTTTTGGCCACATTTTGCTGAAATTTGAGCATAACTTGTCATCATTGGATTCATATTAATTCTTTAACCGAGATCTATCAAAATATTGAAGAAATATTCAATTTTTCTTTGCAACAAAACTTAAAAAACGTCGAAAACACGAGTAAAATGTGTGATATTTATGGTTTTATGCCATATTATTCTTGAAATTGAGCAACACTATTCAGAGTTGGATTCATTTTGGTGCTTTCACGAGATCTATCAAAGTTATTTAGAAATATTGAATAATCCATAGTAGTAAACCCAAAAAACGTCGAAAATTTGAAAAAAATCGGTAAAATTTCTAGTTTTTGTCCAAAGTTTACTGAAAATTTAACAAAACTAGTCAAATTTGGATTCATCATATTACTTTTGCCGAGTTCTAACCAAATTTAGAAAAAATATTCAATTTCTGGTAGCAGTCAACCCAAAAAACGTCGATTACCGGAATAAAATCGGTGAAATTAAAAATGTAAAAGAAAACAGTGACAATTCTGAATTTTGGCCAAATTTAGCTGAAATTGAGCAAAACAGGTCAACTTTGGATTCATTTTAATGCTTTGGCTGATATGTATCCAAATTCCAAACAAATATACAATTTTCTTTGCTGCAAACCCAAAAGCCGTCGACAACTCGAATAAAATCGTTGAATTTTATGGTTTTTGCCATATTTTGCTTAAAATTGCGCTAAACAAGACACAATTGTATTCATTTTAAAGCTATTGAATGGATCTATACAACTGGGTATCCGTGGTTGATGACACGATGTCGATGAACAGAGTTCGATGACCCGAGGCCAAGGACCCGAGGTCAATGACGTGGAAGTGGAAGTTAACTCGAGGTCATTGACCCCAGGTCATTGAACCGAGGACGATGACCCGAGGTCGATGACCTGAGGTCGTTGACCCGAGGTCGATGACCTGAGGTCGTTGACTCGAGGTCGATGACCTGAGGTCGATGACCCGAGGTCGATGACCCGAGGTCAATGAACCGAGGTCAATGATCCAAGATTAATGACCTGTGGTCAATGACCCGAGGTCAATGACCCGAGGTCTACGACCATAGTTCAATGACTCAAGGTCAATGACCCGAGGTCAATGAAACGAAGTCACTGACCCGAGGTTGACTCCGGGTGGTTAAATTTTGGAGTTTAACTCTGGGAGGTTGTCTCAGGGAGGTCGACTCCGGGAGGTCAAATCTGGAACGTCAACTTTGGAACTTCGTTTCCGGGACTTCGACTCCGGGAGGTCGACTCCGGGAGGTCGATTCCGGGAGGTCGACTCCGGGAGGTCGACTCCGGGAGGTCGACTCCGGGAGGTCGACTCCGGGAGGTCTATTCCGGATGGTCGACTCCGGGAGGTCGACTCAAGGAGTTCGACTCCGGGAGGTCGACTCCGGGAGGTCTACTCAGGGAGGTGACTCCAGGATGTCGACTCCGGGGATTTCACTCTGGGTGGTTGACTCTGGAGGTCGACTCCGGGAGGTTGACTCCTCGAAATTGATAACAGGATGTCAATTCCAAGATGAGAGTTCTGAGAGGTCGACTCCGATAGATCGGATCACTCGGGGTGGTCATATTCGGGTGGTCGACAAATGGAGTTTTGCTCCGGATCTTTCAAGGTACGTTTCGTGCACAATTTACGGAAAAGTCGTCCAAAAGTAGGCATTTTTTCGAATTTTTTCAATTTTTGGATGAGATTTTTTGTAAAATTCAAAAAATAATATTTGGAATTTTGACTCCTACTTAAAATCTAATCGAGATCAGTGAAAATCTGAGATTAAATTCTATTTTCCTTCTCAATTTACAGGAAAAAAAGCAAAAGATGGGCATTTTTTCAAACTTTTCCTTGCTCTAATCCTTAACCTATTTGAATTTGGATTCGTGTTAAACATCGAAAAAGAAAATTATTAGAGATCCTTAACACAAATTGAATTTTATTAATTCAATCAATTGAAACATCAAAAACTCGAAATATATTGGTGAAATTTCAGGTTTTTGGTCATATTTTGCTGAAAATTGAGAAAAACAAGTAAACTTTTGATTCGTAGTAATACTATTCACAAGATCTATCCAAATTTGGAAGAAATATTCAATTTGTTTGAGCAGCGACCCCAAAAAACGTCGAAAACTCGAATGAAAACGGTGATATTAATTGTTTTTGGCCATATTTTTCTAAAAATTGAGAAGAACTAGTCAATTTTGGATTCATTTTAATGTTTTGGTTGAGATCTTCCAAAAATATTTAGAAGTATCTGATAATTCATAGCAGTAAAATCAAAAAACGTCCATGACTCGAATAAAATCGGTGAAATTTATAGTTCTTGGCCATTTTCTTCTTACAATAGAGCAAAGCTAGAAAATGTTTGATTTATTCTAATACTTTTGAAGAGATCTATAAAATATGTTTTGAAAAATTCAATATTCCGTAGCAGTAAACCTAAAAAATTATAAAAAAACTCAAAAAAAAATCAGTGAAATTTCTGGTTTTTCGCCAAGTTTTGCTGAAAATTGAGGCAAAATAATCTACTTTGGATTCATTTTAATGCTTTTGTCTAGATATATCCAAATTTAGAAGATATATTCAATCTTTCACAGCAGTTAACCCGAAAAACGTCGAAAACTGGAATAAAATCGGTGAAATTTTTGTTTTTTTTTCATATTTTTTAAAACATTTAGCGAAACTAGTCAATGTTGTATTCATTTTAAAGCTATTAACGAGATCTATCAAAATAATTTAAAAAAAATCTGATGTGGCCAACACATGACTTTCTCCGTATTTATTGAAAACATAAGCCTATGCCGGTAATATATAAATAACTCCAAAACAATGAGTGCTACAGGAAAATGTTTCATACAAGCTTTGTAGTAAAAAACATTATCTACAACTTTGGTACACAATTGAATGTACCTACATTGCATTCTGACAGAGATAAGTATGAAAAACTTCAATTTCTGGGTAAACGATAACTTCCGGTTAACCATTATTGAAGAATAACTCCTAAACAATCAGAGTTACGAAAAAATGTTTCATTCAAAAGTTGTAGTAAAATACATTATCTATAACTTTTGTATGTAAATGTATATACCTAAATTGCATTCTGACAGAGATATGTATGAAAAACTTCCTTTTCTGGGTAAACAACAACTTCCGGTTAACCATTATTGAAGAATAACTCCTAAACAATCAGTGTTACGAAAAAATGTTTCATACAAGCTTTGTAGTAAAAAACATTATCTACAACTTTGGTACACAATTGTATATACCTACATTGCATTTTGACTGAGATATGTATGAAAAACTTCCATTTCTGGATTAACAACAACTTCCGGTTAACCATTATTGGGGAATAACTCCTTAACAATCAGTGTTACGAAAAAATGTTTTATAAAAAAGTTGTAGCAAAGTACATTATCAATAAGTTTTGTTCATAATTGTATATACCTACATTGCATTTTGACTGAGATATGTATGAAAAACTTCCATTTCTGGATTAACAACAACTTCCGGTTAACCATTATTGGGGAATAACTCCTAAACAATCAGTGTTACGAAAAAATGTTTTTTACAAAAGTTGTAGTAAAGTACATTATCTACAACTTTTGTGTGTAAATGTATATACCTATATTGCATTTTTACAGAGATATTTAAGAAACAAAATTTCGTTCCGGATAAACCGTAACTTCCGGTTAAGCGATATTCTCCAAAAACTAATCAACTCTTGGCATTGTTAGGAAAATTCTAAATATAAATTTTGAAAATGATCGGATAATTACTTTTTAAGATAGAGCGCCCACAAACTTTTTAACCACAGACAGACAGACAGACAGACGGACAGACAGACAGACAGACAGACACACAGACAGACATGTTCGGGAAAATAGCTAAAACATGCTCTATGGGCCCCAAAACATATATTTCCGTCGAAATCTGGAGGTCGAATTTTTTTGCGAATACAATACTTTCTCTATACTACGTATATGGAGAAAGTAATATTCAATTTTCCGTAGCAGTAAACCCAAAAACCTTGGAATATCAAAAAAACGGTTAAATTACTGCATTTTGCCCAATTTTCAGCTGAAATTGAGCAAAACTGGTCAAATATGGATTCATTTTTATGCTATTGCCGAGATCTATCCAAATTTGAATGAAATAATCAATTTTTTGCAGCAGTTAACCCAACAAACGTCGAAATCTCGAAAAAGGACAGTGAAATTTCAATATTTTTTGCCATATTTTGTTATAAATTGAGAAAAATAGACAACATTGGATACATATCAATGGTGCAGACTAGAAGTATCTAAATTCTCCGGAAATATCAAAGTTGTCGTTGCAGTTAAACCAAAAAACGTTGAAAACTCGAATAAAATTGGTGAAATTTATGGTTTTTGGTTATATTTTTGTAAAATTTGAGCAAAACTAGTCAATTTTGGTTTCATGTTAATTCCTTTGACGTGATTCAACAAAATTATTTGTAAATATTCAATAATTGATAGCTGTAAACCCAAAAATCCTAAATAACTCAAAAAACACAGTGAAATTTCTGGTTTTTGGCCACATTTTGCTGAAATTTGAGCAAAACTAGTCAATTTTGGATTCATTTTTATTCTGTTACCGAGATCTATTCAAATTTAGAAGAAATATTCAATTTTTCTTAGCAGCAGAACCCAAAAAACGTCAAACACTCGAGTAAAATCGGTGAAATTTATGGTTTTATGCCATATTCTTCTAAAAATTCAGCGAAACTATTCAGTGTTGGATTTATTTTAGTGCTTTGACGAGATCTATCAAAGTTGTTTAGAAATATTGAATAATCCATACCAGTAAACTCAAAAATCGCCGAAAATTTGAAAAAAATCGGTAAAATTTCTGGTTTTTGTCCAAATTTTGCTGAAAATTTAGCAAAACTAGTCAAATTTGGATTAATCATAATACTTTTGACGAGTTCTACCCAAATTTAGGAAAAATATCCAATTTCTGGTACAGTAAACCCAAAAAAACGTCGAAAACAGGAATAAAATGGTGAAATTTATGGTTTTTGGCCATTAAAAAAAAAATTGAGCAAAACTATTCAATATTTGATTCATTTTAATGCTTTTGAAGAGATTTATTAACATTATTTGGAAATTTCCAATAATTCATAGCTGTTAACCCAAGAGACGTCAAAAACTCAAAAAGCACAGTGATATTTCTTTTTTTTTGGCCACATTTTGCTGAAATTTGAGAAAAACTGGTCAATTTTGGATTCATTTTTATTCTGTTTTCGAGATCTATTCAAATTTAGAAGAAATATTCAATTTTTCTTAGCAGCAGAACCCAAAAAACGTCAAACACTCGAGTAAAATAGGTGAAATTTATGGTTTTATGCCATATTTTTCTAAAAATTGAGCTACAATAGCCAGTGTTACATTCATTTTAATTCTTTTGACGAGATATATCAATTTTATTTAGAAATATTGAATAATTGCCAGCAGTAAACCCAAAAAACATCGAAAATTTGAAAAAAATCGGTAAAATTTCTGGTTTTTGTCCAAAATTTGCTGAAAATTTAGCAAAACTAGTCAAAGTTTGACTCATTTTAATGCTTTTGCTGAGATCTACCCAAATTAAGAAAAAAGTTTCATTTCTCACTGCAGTTAACCCAGGAAACGTCGAAAACAGTTATAAAATCGGTGAAATTTATGGTTTTTGGCCATAATTTTATAAAAATTCAGTTAAACAAGTCAATGTTTGATTCTTGCTAATGCTGTAGACAAAATCTATCAAAATTATTTAGAAATATTCAATTTTCACTAGCAGTACACCCAAAAAAAGTCGAAATATCAAAAGAAAACAGTGACAATTCTGGATTTTGGCCAAATTTAGTTGAAATTGAGCAAAAATTGTCAACTTTGGATTCATTTGAATGCTATTGCCAAAATCTAACCAAATGTAAAAAAAATATTCTATTCTTCTTAGCTGCAAACCCAAAAGCCGTCGAAAACTCGAATAAAATCGTGGAAATTTATGGTTTTTGGCCATAATTTGCTAAAAATTGAGCAAAACTATTCAATGTTATATTCATTTTAAAGGTAATAACGAGATCTATCATAAACATTTACAAATATTGAGAAATCCATAGCAGTTAACCCAAAACACGTCGAAAAAAATGAAAAATCAGTGAAATTTCTTATTATGGTCCAAATTTTGCTGGAAATTTTGCAAAACTAGTCAAAGTTAAATTCATTTTAATCCTTTTGCCGAGATTTACCCAAATTTAGAAAAAATATTCAATTTCTCGGAGCAGTAAACCCAAAAAACGTCGAAAACTGGAATAAAATTGCTGAAATTTATGGTTTTTGGATATATTTCTGTAAAAATTGAGCAAAACTAGTCATACTTGTTTCAAGTTAATGCCGTTGACGTGATCTAACAAAATTATATGGAAATATTCAATAATTCAAAGCTGTAAACCCAAAAAACGTAAAAAACTCAAAAAGCACAGTTAAATTTCTGGTTTTTGGCCACATTTTGCTGAAATTTGAGCAAAACTAGTCAACTTTGGATTCAGTTTAATTCTTTAACCGAGATCTATCAAAATATTGAAGAAATATTCAATTTTTCTTTGCAACAAAACTTAAAAAACGTCGAAAACACGAGTAAAATCGGTGATATTTATGGTTTTATGCCATATTATTCTTAAAATTGAGCAACACTATTCAGAGTTGGATTCATTTTAGTGCTTTGACGAGATCTATCAAAGTTATTTAGAAATATTGAATAATCCATAGCAGTAAACCCAAAAAACGTCGAAAACTTGAAAAAAATCGGTAAAATTTCTTGTTTTGGTACACATTTTACTGAAATATTAGCAAATCTAGTCAAATTTGGAGTCATCATAATGCTTTAGCCGAGATCTACCCAAATATTGAAAAAATATTCAATTTCTGGCAGCAGTCAGCCCAAAAAACGTCGAAAACCGGAATAAAATCGGTGAAATTAAAAATGTAAAAGAAAACAGTGACAATTCTGAATTTTGGCCAAATTTAGCTGAAATTGAGCAAAACAGGTCAACTTTGGATTCATTTTAATGCTTTGGCTGATATGTATCCAAATTCCAAACAAAAATACAATTTTCTTTGCTGCAAACCCAAAAGCCGTCGACAACTCGAATAAAATCGTTGAATTTTATGGTTTTTGGCCATATTTTGGTCGTCGCTCAATGTCCGTAGGTGCCTGACGTGCTTAATGGTCGCTCCTTAATCCTTTCACTTTACCCTCACCAACCACCCTTAGCCGCGATGGGCCCTCCCGTCATCCGTAAAAACCTCGAGATCGAGAATGCGGAGCTCCGGAAAAACCTTGAGGAGTTGCATAAGGAATTTTCGGAGTTCAAGAAGGAGATCTCAGGAAGAGATGGTAGTAAATCTGATCCGCAGACGTCATCATCAGACTCATCTCTCGAGGTTAGACTCATCGCATTCGAGGAAAAAATACTCGAGTGTTTTAGTCGCATCGCAACTCGCACGGACGCACTTGAAGAGCGCATGGACTCCCTTGAGCAATATTCAAGGAGAAATTGTTTAATGATCCACGGAGTCCACGAGAAGAACCATGAAAACTGCATCAACTTAGCAGTAGCGCTCTTCAGGGACAAGCTTAATGTCCCACTAGACGTGCGTTGCCTCGATCGGGTGCATCGCGTGGGTAACCCCAGATCCAGGACCGGTGATACACCCAGGCCGATCATCGTGAAATTCATATCCTACCAGGACCGCCATCAAATCTGGTTGGCGAAGAAGAAATTAAAGGGTACTGGTATTCTCGTCACCGAGTCGCTAACAGTGCAGAGAAAGACTGTTTTGCAGGTGGCGAAGGATCTGGCGGGCCCGCGCAATGTGTGGACGCAGGACGGGAAAATCATTTTCCTGCGTCCCGACGGTAGTAGGGTCCACGCTACTTCTCTACGTGATATCGAAAATGTGAGGAGGGATTTCGCTCCTAATTAGTTTTTACAGGAGCGAGCGGCGATCCCCTATTCTCAAGAACAAGAAGACGACGGTGTGCCGAATCGCACCAAGCCAGACGGACAGCGGACGGATTATTCTACCACAACCATCCCCTCATCGAATAGGTTGACCATCGACTACCCATAGCATCCCACGGATTATCAACGCCAGGATACGGAGTCACCAATTAGTTTTTCCCAGTTGTGATAGTGTTCCCCTTATCTACCCTTGCGCTTCTCAGTAGTTTCCGTGTCATTATTTACCTAGTGGTAAATCAGAAACTTTCAGTGGTTCTTCTCTTCCTTTATCCCCATTGGTGCTTTCCCAAATAGTGTTTCTTAAGCGTGCGATAGTACTAGTTTAGTGCCTTAACCATCTTGTAATACATCCCATTAAATAGTGCAATATAGTGTTATAAGTGTTCCCCATACATATAGTGCAATATAGTGTTATAAGTGTTCCCCATACATAAGAGCAATTCTACTCATTCGAAGTGCTAAAGATATACTAACGGAAAAATTCCGGCCACTTCCGCAAACTTTTCAATTTCTTTATCTAAACGTTCAAAGCCTTATACCACACCTTAACGAGTTACGAGCAATTCTACCTTGCTCAGACATTCACGCCATCGCATTAACTGAAACATGGTTAAATCCAAGCGTAAGCTCCTCCGTAATCACGTTACCAGGTTATAATCTATATCGCAATGACCGCATCGGGAAAAGAGGTGGTGGAGTAGGAATTTATGTTCGCAGTGACTTACATTGCAAAACAATACTCTCAAGCACCCAAAACTATTGTAGAAGACCTGAATATCTCTTCATTGAAGCTACGATTAATTTTAAAAAAATATTGCTCGGGGTAATATATCGACCACCTAAACTCGGAAATTTAGCAGATATTGACGACGCGTTGGCTAAACTCAGACAAGAATATGAACATATAATTATAGCAGGTGATTTGAATGCTAACATGATGGAAAATAACTACGATTCAAAGTTTCTGATTAATACTTTCTCAGCGCATAATCTATCTCTTCTCCCTCTGCAACCAACCTACAACACTACAAATTCATCCACTTGGATTGATATAATCGCTACGGCCAACACTAACAGAGTAAAAATCCACGGTCAACTATCAACGCCGGGTATTTCTCATCATGATGCAATTTATTTGGCTTACTCTCTCAAATCACCGAAATTCAAACAAAAATACATTTATCATCGAGGCCTTAAAAACATTAATTACGTGAAATTTCAGAGTGACGCGGCCCTTCTGCCGTGGTTTGACATTGAGTATACAGATAACGTTGACGAGAAGGTCGACATTCTAAACACCCTCCTAGTGAACTTACTTGATATACATGCACCAGTTAGGAAAATTAGAATATCTAAGCCTCCTGCTCCTTGGTTAACGCCTGAAATTCGGTTAATGATGACCAAACGCGACACTAAATTCCGTCAATTCAAAAATTGTAGGGATCCGGCAATCTTCAGTGAATATAAAGGCTTACGAAATCGAACGAAACAATTAATAAGGAATGCTAAAATTCAATTCGCACACTCAATCTCTAAAGAAAAATCTTCTACATCATTGTGGAGAGAATTGCGTGGTCTTGGTATAGCAAAAACTAAAGTTTCGGATTGTCTTTCTTCAGAATGTTTAAACGAGGTTAATAAAAAATTCTCCCTTCCCCCTACGCAAATAGATTCCATACGTAAGCAACATATATTAACTGGCCTGGCTTCGGATACCAGTGATACTTCAAACCAAGTAGAATTTGTCTTTAAATCAGTTTCTCAATTCGAAGTACTGAGGGCTCTGAAAAGCATAAAATCTAAAGCTTCAGGAGCCGACGGAATTCCTATCCTCATAATTAATAAACTAATGCATATTCTATTGCCCTTCATTACTAACATCTATAATTGTTCCCTATCTCAAGGTAAATTTCCTTCTAAATGGAAAGAGGCTCTTATCCGCCCAATCCCTAAGAACACGCCTTCGAATGGCTGTACTGAAAGAGAGTATCGACCGATTAGTTTTCTATCCGTCATATCAAAAGGTCTCGAAAAACTGGTCCATGGCCAGATTACTGAATTCATTGAACAAAACACTCTTCTAAACCCATTTCAGTCGGGCTTTAGGAAACTTCATTCGACCTCAACCGCTCTAGTAAAGATAACCGAAGATATCCGTAGGTCAATGGATTGTAAGAAGTTAACAGCGTTGGTATTACTAGACTTCACTAAAGCATTCGACTCAATCGATATAGATATTATGGATATCAAACTCAAACTGTTAGGTCTCTCTGACATTTCTGTTTCTTGGTTTTCCTCCTACCTTCACAATCGATTGCAGAAAGTAATTTCCAATGAATCGGCGTCCAGATGGATTGAAATCGACAGAGGACTTCCTCAAGGATCGATTCTTGGCCCCTTACTCTTCTCAATTTACATTAACGACTGTGTAAAGGTTATTAAAACCTGTAGATTTCATCTATACGCGGACGATCTTCAAATCTACCTGGACTCCAGCCCCTCAGAACTACCTCAATCGTTCGATAAAATTAATCGCGATCTCCAACTCATCAAAAACTGGAGTGAAGATAACTTCATAAATATTAATCCATACAAATCACAGGCAATTCTGATCGGGAACCCAATATTATTATCCTCTGTCAATAGAATAAGCCTACCGGCGCTTGAATTAAATGGATCCGCAATCCAACTCAAAAAAACGGTAAAAAATCTTGGTCTCCACTTGAATGAGACCCTTACATGGTCTGATCATGTCGTGCAAATTTGTAAAAAAGTTAATTACTCGCTGTATTCACTTCGGCGCTCGGGAAATTTCCTTCCTCCCTCAGTGAAAATTCAACTGGTAAACTCTTTAGTTATGCCCCACTTCGACTATTGCGATATAGTCTATCATGATCTGTCCGGTGAACTAGCTATCAAATTACAACGCTTACAAAACTCCGCGGTGAGATATATTTTCAACTTAAAAAAGTACGATCACATTTCGGATTATTACACGAAACTCTCACTACTAAAGCTTGATCTCCGGCGCAAGCATCACTTTCTTTGTACCACGAACAAATTATTATCTACTAAATCTCCCAATTACATTCACTCTTTATTTTTGTCTTTGGATTGCATTCATGACCGCAATACAAGAGGTCGCAAACAACTATTGATTCCTCAACATAGAACCGAGATCTTTCACAATTCATTTACAGTTACAGCTATCAACCTCTGGAACGCACTTCCCCAAGTAATACAAAACTCATCCACCATTTTTACCTTTAAGCGTAAATGTCACAATCATCTCATAAGTATCCAAAGCAGAACTTAAATGCACCTAAATTCACAACTCCATCACCCCAACCTTGTTACACAATTGTTTGGTTCTGATCCGCTGCCTCATGTCATGAATATATGTACAATATTAATGATTAGCTAACTTAGATTTTGTTTTAGAATTTTCCAAATTGCAAGTAGCAAATGTTTCAATCCTTTTGATTTCCGCACATCTTTTTATTTTTTTTATTTTTTTATTTATTATATTTTTCGTTTATTTTCTCTTTTTGTCTTTTAACACTTTCCTATAAACTCTGTTTTTGATTATTTTCAGTGTACTAGACCTTTTAATGTTTCGTTTATATGTTTTTCTCAATGTAATTTCATTTTATTCATTTCTTTGAGATTTATCTCCCATTATTCAACGTTTATTTTAATTCATCTATAATTAATGTCAGTTTAGTGAAATTGATGTATTTTATCTGATTGTTTGTAATGCATTTATGTTTTTTCTCCTTTCTTTTTGTACAATTTTTATATTTTCACTGCCTGTCTATCATAACCCTTTTCTTTCTCCTTCATCAAAATATAACTTTCTATTGTAGATTTCGCAGGTTTTTCACACTCCCCTTCCTGTGAGTGTTTTCCTGCAGTGGAAATTTTTTCCTGAGCCCTCAGCTTAGGTTTTTTAGAAACCACATACTAGTTTTCTTCGTGTACTTTTGCAAACTATCTCTTTCTTTCTGTTTCGCATAAGACGATGGGTTAGGTGTAAGAAGAGACTTTCTAGTCTCAATCTCGCCCGAATAAAGTCCATTTATTATTATTATTATTATTATTTTGCTTAAAATTGCGCTAAACAAGACACAATTGTATTCATTTTAAAGCTATTGAATGGATCTATACAACTGGGTATCCGTGGTTGATGACACGATGTCGATGAACAGAGTTCGATGACCCGAGGCCAAATACCCGAGGTCAATGACGTGGAAGTGGAAGTTGACTCGAGGTCATTGACCCCAGGTCATTGAACCGAGGACGATGACCCGAGGTCGATGACCTGAGGTCGTTGACCCGAGGTCAATGACCTGAGGTCGTTGACCCGAGGTCAATGACCTGAGGTCGATGACCTGAGGTCTATGACCCGAGGTCGATGACCCGAGGTCAATGAACCGAGGTCAATGACCCAAGATTAATGACCTGAGGTCAATGACCCGAGGTCAATGACCCGAGGTCTATGACCCTAGTTCAATGACTCAAGGTCAATGACCCGAGGTCAATGAAACGAAGTCACTGAACGGAGGTTGACTCCGGGTGGTTAAATTTTGGAGTTCAACTCTGGGAGGTTGTCTCAGGGAGGTCGACTCCGGGAGGTCAAATCTGGAACGTCAACTTTGGAACTTCGTTTCCGGGACTTCGACTCCGGGAGGTTGACTCCGCTAGGTCTACTCCGGGAGATCAACTCCAGGAGGTCCAATCCGGGATGTCTATTCCGGGTGGTCGACTCCGGGAGGTTGACTCCGGGAGGTCCATTCCGGGGGGTCGACTCCGAGAGGTCGACTCAAGGAGTTCAACTCCGGGAGGTCGACTCCGGGAGGTCTTCTCAGGGAGGTGACTCCGGGATGTTGACTCCGGGGATTTGACTCTGGGTGGTTGACTCTGGAGGTCGACTCCGGGAGGTTGACTCCTCGAAGTTGATAACAGGATGTCAATTCGAAGATGAGAGTTCTGAGAGATCGACTACGATAGATCGGATCACTCGGGGTGGTCATATTCGGGTGGTCGACAAATGGATTTTTGCTCCGGATCTTTCAAGGTCGGTTTCGTGCACAATTTACGGAAAAGTCGTCAAAAAGTAGGCATTTTTTCGAATTTTTTCAATGTTTTGATGAGATTTTTTGTAAAATTCAAAAAATAATATTTGGAATTTTGACTCCTACTTAAAATCTAATCGAGATCAGTGAAAATCTGAGATAAAATTCTATTTTCCTTCTCAATTTACAGGAAAATCAGCAAAAGATGGGCATTTTTTCAAACTTTTCCTTGCTCTAATCCTTAACCTATTTGAATTTGGATTCGTGTTAAACATCGAAAGAGAAAATTATTAGAGATCCTTAACACAAATTGAATTTTATTAATTCAATCAATTGAAACATCAAAAACTCCAAATATATTGGTGAAATTTCAGGTTTTTGGTCATATTTTGCTGAAAATTGAGAAAAAAAAGTAAACTTTTGATTCTTAGTAATACTATTCACAAGATCTATCCAAATTTGGAAGTAATATTCAATTTTTTTTAGCAGCGACCCCAAAAAACGTCGAAAACTCGAATGAAAACGGTGATATTAATTGTTTTTGGCCTTATTTTTCTAAAACTTGAGAACAACTAGTCAATTTTGGATTCATTTTAATGTTTTGGTTGAGATCTTCCAAAAATATTTAGAAGTATTTGATAATTCATAGCAGTAAAATCAAAAAACGTCCATGACTCGAATAAAATCGGTGAAATTTATAGTTCTTGGCCATTTTCTTCTTACAATTGAGCAAAGCTAGACAATGATTGATTTATTCTAATACTTTTGAAGAGATCTATAAAATATATTTTGAAAAATTCAATATTCCGTAGCAGTAAACCTAAAAAATGTAAAAAACTCAAAAAAAAATCAGTGAAATTTCTGGTTTTTCGCCAACTTTTGCTGAAAATTGAGGCAAAATAATCTACTTTGGATTCATTTTAATGCTTTTGTCTAGATATATCCAAATTTAGAAGATATATTCAATTTTTCACAGCAGTTAACCCGAAAAACGTCGAAAACTGGAATAAAATCGGTGAAATTTATGTTTTTTGTCATATTTTTTAAAACATTGAGCAAAACTAGTCAATGTTGTATTCATTTTAAAGCTATTAACGAGATCTATCAAAATATTTTAAAAATATTCAATTTTCCGTAGCAGAAAACCCAAAAACCTTGAAAAATCAAAAAAAACGGTGAAATTTCTGGATTTTGCCCAATTTTCAGCTGAAATTGAGCAAAACTGGTCAAATATGGATTCATTTTTATGCTATTGCCGAGATCTATCCAAATTTGAATGAAATAATCAATTTTTTGAAGAAGTTAACCCAACAAACGTCGAAATCTCGAAAAAGGACAGTGAAATTTCAATATTTTTGGCCATATTTTGTTATAAATTGAGAAAACTAGACAACATTGGATACATATCAATGGTGCAGACTAGAAATATCTAAATTCTCTGGAAATATTAAAGTTGTCGTTGCAGTTAAACCAAAAAACGTTGAAAACTCGAATAAAATTGGTGAAATTTATGGTTTTTGGTTATATTTTTGTAACATTTGAGCAAAACTAGTCAATTTTGGTTTCATGTTAATGCTTTTGACGTGATTCAAGAAAATTATTTGTAAATATTCAATAATTGATAGCTGTAAACGCAAAAATCCTCAATAACTCAAAAAACACAGTGAAATTTTTAGTTTTTGGCCACATTTTGCTGAAATTTGAGCAAAACTAGTCAATTTTGGATTTTTTTTATTCTTTTACCGAGATCTATTCAAATTTAGAAGAAATATTCAATTTTTCTTAGCAGCAGAACCCAAAAAACGTCGAACACTCGAGTAAAATCGGTGAAATTTATGGTTTTATGCCATATTCTTCTAAAAATTCAGCGAAACTATTCAGTGTTGGATTTATTTTAGTGCTTTGACGAGATCTATCAAAGTTATTTAGAAATATTGAATAATCCATACCAGTAAACTCAAAAATCGCCGAAAATTTGAAAAAAATCGGTAAAATTTCTGGTTTTTGTCCAAATTTTGCTGAACATTTAGCTAAACTAGTCAAATTTGGATTAATCATAATACTTTTGACGAGTTCTACCCAAATTTAGGAAAAATATCCAATTTCTGGTAGCAGTAAACCCAAAAAACGTCGAAAACAGGAATAAAATGGTGAAATTTATGGTTTTTGGCCATTTAAAAAAAATTGAGCAAACCTATTCAATGTTTGATTCATTTTAATGCTTTTGAAGAGATTTATTAACATTATTTGGAAATTTCCAATAATTCATAGCTGTTAACCCAAGAAACGTCAAAAACTCAAAAAACACAGTGATATTTCTGTTTTTTGGCCACATTTTGCTGAAATTTTAGCAAATCTAGTCAATTTTGGATTCATTTTTATTCTGTTACCGAGTTACCGATCTATTCAAATTTAGAAGAAAGATTCAATTTTTCTAAGCAGCAGAACCCAAAAAACGTCGAACACTCGAGTAAAATCGGTGAAATTTATGGTTTTATGCCATATGTTTCTAAAAATTGAGCAACAATTGCCAGTGTTAGATTCATTTTAATTCTTTTGACGAGATATATCAATTTTATTTAGAAATATTGAATAATCGTGAGCAGTAAACCCAAAAAACTTCGAAAATTTGAAAAAAATCGGTAAAATTTCTGGTTTTTGTCCAAAATTTGCTAAAAATTTAGCATAACTGGTCAAAGTTTGACTCATTTTAATGCTTTTGCTGAGATCTACCCAAATTAAGAAAAAAAATTCATTTCTCACTGCAGTTAACCTAGGAAACGTCGAAAACAGTTATAAAATCGGTTAAAATTTATGGTTTTTGGCCATAATTTTATAAACATTCAGCGAAACTAGTCAAAGTTTGATTCATGTTAATGCTGTAGACAAAATCTATCAAAATTATTTAGAAATATTCAATTTTCACTAGCAATACACCCAAAAAAAGTCGAAATATCAAAAGAAAACAGTGACAATTCTGGATTTTGGCCAAATTTAGTTGAAATTGAGCAAAAATGGTCAACTTTGGATTCATTTGAATGCTATTGCCAAAATCTAACCAAATGTAAAAAAAATATTCTATTCTTCTTAGCTGCAAACCCAAAAGCCGTCAAAAACTCGAATAAAATCGTGGAAATTTATGGTTTTTGGCCATAATTTGCTAAAAATTGAGCAAAACTATTCAATGTTATATTCATTTTAAAGGTAATAACGAGGTCTATCATAAACATTTACAAATATTGAGAAATCCATAGCAGTTAACCCAAAAAACGTCGAAAACAAATGAAAAATCAGTGAAATTTCTAATTATGGTCCAAATTTTGCTGGAAATTTTGCAAAACTAGTCAAAGTTTAATTCATTCTAATCCTTTTGCCGAGATTTACCCAAATTTAGAAAAAATATTCAAATTCTCGGAACAGTAAACCCAAAAAACGTCGAAAACTGGAATAAAATTGCTGAAATTTATGGTTTTTGGTTATATTTCTGTAAAAATTGAGCAAAACTAGTCATACTGGTTTCATGTTAATGCCTTTGACGTGATCTTACAAAATTATTTGGAAAGATTGATGATTCAAAGCTGTAAACCCAAAAAACGTAAAAAACTCAAAAAGCACAGTTAAATTTCTGGTTTTTGGCCACATTTTGCTGAAATTTGAGCAAAACTAGTCAACTTTGGATTCAGTTTAATTCTTTAACCGAGATCTATCCAAATATAGAAGAAATATTCTATTTTTCTTAGCAACAAAACTTAAAAAACGTCAAAAACACGAGTAAAATCGGTGAAATTTATGGTTTTATGCCATATTTTTCTAAAAATTGAGCAACACTATTCAGAGTTGGATTCATTTTAGTGCTTTGAAGAGATCTCTCAAAGTAATTTAGAAATATTGAATAATCCATAGCAGTAAACCAAAAAACATCGAAAATTTGAAAAAAATCGGTAAAATTTCTGGTTTTTGTCCAAATTTTTCTGAAAATTTAGCAAAACTAGTCAAATTTGGATTCATCATATTACTTTTGCCGAGTTCTACCTAAATTTAGAAAAAATATTCAATTCCTGGTAGCAGTTAACCCAAAAACGGTCGAATACAGGAATAAAATCGGTGAAATTTATGGTTTTTGCCATTTAAAAAGAAAATTGAGATAAACTAGTCAATGTGGATTCATGTAAATGCTCTCTTCAAGATCTATCAAAATTATTTTGAAATATTCAATATTCCGTAGCAGTAAACCCATAAAACATCGAAAACGCAAAAAAATTAGTGATATGTCTGGTTTTTGTCCAAATTTTGCTGGAAATTTTGCAAAACTAGTCATATTTTAATTCATTTTAATGCTTTTTCCGAGATTTACCCAAATTTTGAAAAAATATTCAATTTTTCGGAGAAGTAAGCACGAAAAACGTCGAAAACAGGAATAAAATCCGTGAAATTTATGGTTCTTGGTTATAATTTTGTAAAAATTGAGCAAATTAGTCAATCGTGGATTCATGTTAATGCTGTTGAAAAAATCTATCAAAATAATTTAAAAATATTCAATTTTCCTTAGCAGTAAGCCAAAAAAACGTCCAAAAATCAAAAATAAACAGGTAAATTCCTGTATTTTGGCGAATGTTTGCTGAAATTCAGCAAAACTGGTCAACTTTTGATTCATTTTAATGCTGTTTCCGAGATCTATCCAAATTTGAAAGAAATACTCAATTTTTCGTAGCACTTAACCCAACAATCGTCGAAATCTCGAAAAAGGACACTGAAATATCATTTTTTTGGCCATATTTAGTTAAAAATTGAGCAAACCTAGGCAACGTTGGGCTTATATTAATGGTGCAGACTAGAGCTATCTAAATTAATTGTAAATAGTAAAGTTTTCGTTGCAGTTAGCCCAAAGAACGTTGAAAACTCGAATAAAATTGCTGAAATTTATGGTTTTTGGCCATATTGTTCTAAAAATTGAGCAAAATTAGTCAATTTTGGTTTCATCTTAATGCCTTTTTACGTAATCTAAAAAAATTATTTGGGAATAATCAATAATTCATAGTTGTAAACCAAAAAACGTCAATTACTCAAAAAACACAGTGAAATTTCTGGTTTTTAGCCACATTTTGCTGAAATTTGAGCAAAACTAGTCAACTTTGGATTCAGTTTAATTCTTTAACCGAGATCTATCCAAATATAGAAGAAATATTCTAATTTTCTTAGCAACAAAACTTAAAAAACGTCAAAAACACGAGTAAAATCGGTGAAATTTATGGTTTTATGCCATATTTTTCTAAAAATTGAGCAACACTATTCAGTGTTGGATTCATTTTAGTGCTTTAACGAGATCTATCAAAGTTATTTAGAAATATTGAATAATCCATAGCAGTTAACCCAAAAAAACGTCGAAAATTTGAAAAAAATCGGTAAAATTTCTTATTTTGGTCCACATTTTACTGAAATATTAGCAAATCTAGTCAAATTTGGAGTCATCATAATGCTTCAGCCGCGATCTACCCAAATTTAGAAAAAATATTCAATTTCTGGCAGCAGTCAGCCCAAAAAACGTCGAAAACCGGAATAAAATCGGTGAAATTAAACATGTAAAAGAAAACAGTGACAATTCTGAATTTTGGCCAAATTTAGCTGAAATTGAGCAAAACAGGTCAACTTTGGATTCATTTTAATGCTTTGGCTGTTATCAATCCAAATTCCAAACAAAAATACAATTTTCTTTGCTGCAATCCCCAAAGCCGTCGACAACTCGAATAAAATCGTTGAATTTTATGGTTTTTGGCCATATTTTGCTTAAAATTGCGCTAAACAAGACACAATTGTATTCATTTTAAAGCTATTGAATGGATCTATACAACTGGGTATCCGTGGTTGATGACCCGATGTCGATGAACAGAGTTCGATGACCCGAGGCCAAAGACCTGAGGTCAATGACGTGGAAGTGGAAGTTGACTCGAGGTCATTGACCCCAGGTCATTGAACCGAGGACGATGACCCGAGGTCGATGACCTGAGGTCGTTGACCCAAAGTCGATGACCTGAGGTCAATGACCTGAGATCGATGACCCGAGGTCGATGACCCGAGGTCAATGAATCGAGGTCAATGATCCAAGATCAATGACCTGAGGTCAATGACCCGAGGTCAATGACCCGAGGTCTATGACCCTAGTTCAATGACTCAAGGTCAATGACCCGAGGTCAATGAAACGAAGTCACAGACACGAGTTTGACTCCGGGTGGTTAAATTTTGGAGTTCAACTCTGGGAGGTTGTCTCAGGAAGGTCGACTCCGGGAGGTCAAATCTGGAACGTCAACTTTGGAACTTCGTTTACGGGACTTCGACTCCGGGAGGTTGACTCCGCTAGGTCGACTCCGGGAGGTCGACTGCGGGATGTCCATTCCGGGGGTCGACTCCGGGAGGTAGACTCAAGTAGTTCGACTCTGGGAGGTCGACTCCGGGAGGTCTTCTCCGGGAGATGACTCCGGGATGTCGACTCCGGGCATGTGACTCTGGGTGGTTGACTCTGGAGGTCGACTCCGGGAGGTCAACTCCGGGAGGTTGACTCCTCGAAGTTGATAACAGGATGTCAATTCCAAGATGAGAGTTCTGAGAGGTCGACTCCGATAGATCGGATTACTCGGGGTGGTCATATTCGGGTGGTCGACAAATGAAGTTTTGCTCCAGATCTTTCAAGGTCGGTTTCGTGCACAATTTACGGAAAAGTCCTCAAAAAGAAGGCATTTTTTCGAATTTTTCAATTTTTTGATGAGATTTTTTGTAAAATTCAAAAAATAATATTTGGAATTTTTACTCCTACTTAAAATCTAATCGAGATCAGTGAAAATCTGAGATAAAATTCGATTTTCCTTCTCAATTTACAGGAAAATCAGCAAAAGATGGGCATTTTTTCAAACTTTTCCTTGCTCTAATCCTTAACCTATTTGAATTTGGATTCGTGTTAAACATCGAAAAAGAAAATTATTAGAGATCCTTAACACAAATTGAATTTTATTAATTCAATCAATTGAAACCAAAAACTCCAAATATTTTGGTGAAATTTCAGGTTTTTGGTCATATTTTGCTGAAAATTGAGAAAAACAAGTAAACTTTTGATTCTTAGTAATACTATTCACAAGATCTATCCAAATTTTGAATAAATATTCAATTTGTTTGAGCAGCGACCCCAAAAAACGTCGACAACTCGAATGAAAACGGTGATATTAATTGTTTTTGGCCATATTTTTCTAAAAATTGAGAAGAACTAGACAATTTTGGATTCATTTTAATGTTTTGGTTGAGATCTTCCAAAAATATTTAGAAGTATTTGATAATTCATAGCAGTAAAATCAAAAAACGTCCATGACTCGAATAAAATCGATGAAATTTATAGTTCTTGGCCATTTTCTTCTTACAATTGAGCAAAGCTAGTCATTGTTTGATTTATTCTTATACTTTTGAAGAGATCTATAAAATATATTTTGAAAAATACAATATTCCGTAGCAGTAAACCTAAAAAAAGTAAAAAACTCAAAAAAAAAATCAGTGAAATTTCTGGTTTTTCGCCAACTATTGCTGAAAATTGAGGCAAAATAATCTACTTTGGATTCATTTTAATGCTTTTGTCTAGATATATCCAAATTTAGAAGATATATTCAATTTTTCACAGCAGTTAACCCGAAAAACGTCGAAAACTGGAATAAAATCGGTGAAATTTATGTTTTTTTTCATATTTTTTAAAACATAGAGCAAAATTAGTCAATGTTGTATTCATTTTAAAGCAATTAACGAGATCTATCAAAATAATTTAAAAATATTCAATTTTCCGTAGCAGTAAACCCAAAAACCTTGAAAAATCAAAAAAAAAACGGTGAAATTTCTGGATTTTGCCCAATTTTCAGCTGAAATTGAGAAAAACTGGTCAAATATGGATTCATTTTAATGCTATTGCCGAGATCTATCCAAATTTGAATGAAATAATCAATTTTTTGCAGCAGTTAACCCTACAAACGTCGAAATCTCGAAAAAGGACAGTGAAATTTCAATATTTTTGGCCATATTTTGTTATAAATTGAGAAAACTAGAAAACATTGGATACATATCAATGGTGCAGACTAGAACTATCTAAATTCTCTGGGAATATAAAAGTTTTCGTTGCAGTTAACCCAAAAAACGTTGAAAACTCGAATAAAATTGGTGAAATTTATGGTTTTTGGTTATATTTTTGTAAAATTTTAGCAAAACTAGTCAATTTTGGTCTCATGCTAATGCCTTTGACGTGATTCAACAAAATTATTTGGAAATATTCAATAATTCATAGCTTTTAACCCAAAATTCCTCCGTAACTCAAAACACACAGTGAAATTTCTGGTTTTTGGCCACATTTTGCTGAAATTTGAGCAAAACTAGTCAATTTTGGATTCATTTTTATTATGTTACCGAGATCTATTCAAATTTAGAAGAAATATTCAATTTTTCTTAGCAGCAGAACCCATAAAACGTCGAACACTCGAGTAAAATCGGTGAAATTTATGGTTTTATGCCATATTTTTCTAAACTTTCAGCGAAACTATTCAGTGTTCGATTTATTTTAGCGCTTTGACGAGATCTATCAATGTTATTAAGAAATATTGAATAATCCATACAAGTAAACTCAAAAATCGCCGAAAATTTGAAGAAAATCGGTAAAATTTCTGGTTTTTGTCCAAATTTTGCTGAAAATTTAGCAAAACTAGTCAATATTGGATTACTCATAATACTTTTGACGAGTTCTACCCAAATTTAGGAAAAATATCCAATTTCTGGTAGCAGTAAACCCAAAAAACGTCGAAAACAGGAATAAAATTGGTGAAATTTATGGTTTTTGGCCATTTAAAAAAAAATTGAGCAAAACTATTCAATGTTTGATTCATTTTAATGCTTATGAAGAGATTTATTAACATTATTTGGAAATTTCCAATAATTCATAGCTGTTAACCCAAGAAACGTCAAAAACTCAAAAAACACAGTGATATTTCTGTTTTTTGGCCACATTTTGCTGAAATTTGAGCAAAACTAGTCAATTCTGGATTCATTTTTATTCTGTTACCGAGATCTATTCAAATTAAGAAGAAATATTCAATTTTTCTTAGCAGCAGAACCCAAAAAACGTCGAACACTCGAGTAAAATCGGTGAAATTTATGGTTTTATGCCATATTTTTCTAAAAATTGAGCAACAATAGCCAGTGTTAGATTTATGTTAAGACTTTTGAAGAGATATATCAATGTTATTTAGAAATATTGAATAATCGTGAGCAGTAAACCCAAAAAACATCGAAAATTTGAAAAAAATCGGTAAAATTTCTGGTTTTTGTCCATATTTTGCTGAAAATTTAGCAAAACTAGTAAAGTTTGACTCATTTTAATGCTTTTGCGAAATCTACCCAAATTTAGAAAAAAGTTTAATTTCTCACTGCAGTTAACCTAGGAAACGTCGAAAACAGAATAAAAATCGGTGAAATTTATGGTTTTTGGCCATATTTTTATAATACTTCAACAATACTAGTGAAAGTTTGATTAATGTTAATGCTGTTGACAAAATCTATCAAAATTAATTAGAAATATTCAATTTTCCAGAGCAGTAAACCCAAAAAAAGTCGAAATATCAAAAGAAAACAGTGACAATTCTAGATTTTGGCCAAATTTAGTTGAAATTGAGCAAAAATGGTCAACTTGGATTCATTTTAATGCTATTGCCGAGATCTAACCAAGTGTAGAATATATATATTCTATTCTTCTTAGCTGCAAACCCAAAAGCCGTCGAAAACTCGAACAAAATCGTGGTAATTTATGGTTTTTGGCCATATTTTGCTAAAAATTGAGCAAAACTATTCAATTGTATATTCATTTTAAAGGTAATAACGAGATCTATCATAAACATTTACAAATATTGAGAAATCCATAGCAGTTAACCCAAAAAACGTCGAAAACAAATGAAAAATCAGTGAAATTTCTGATTATGGTCCAAATTTTGCTGGAAATTTTGCAAAACTAGTCAAAGTTCAATTCATTTTAATCCTTTTGCCGAGATTTACCCAAATTTAGAAAAAATATTCAATTTCTCGTAGCAGTAAACCCAAAAAACGTCGAAAACTGGAATAAAATTGCTGAAATTTATGGTTTTTGGTTATATTTCTGTAAAAATTGAGCAATACTAGTCATACTGGTTTCATGTTAATGCCTTTGACGTGATCTAACAAAATTATTTGGAAAGATTGAATGATTCAAAGCTGTAAACCAAAAAAACGTAAAAAACTCAAAAAGCACAGTTAAATTTCTGGTTTTTGGCCACATTTTGCTGAAATTTGAGCATAACATGTCATCTTTGGATTGATTTTAATTCTTTAACCAAGATCTATCAAAATATAGCAGAAATATTCAATTTTTCCTTGCAACAAAACTTAAAAAACGTCAAAAACACGAGTAAAATCGGTAAAATTTATTGTTTTATGCCACATTATTCTTGAAATTGAGCAACACTATTCAGAGATGGATTCATTTTAGTGCTTTCACGAGATCTATCAATGTTATTTAGCAATATTGAATAATCCATAGCAGTAAACCCAAAAAACGTCGAAAATTTGAAAAAAATCGGTAAAATTACTGGTTTTTGTCCAAATTTTACTGAAAATTTAACAAAACTAGTAAAATTTGGATTAATCATATTACATTTGCCGAGTTCTAACCAAATTTAGAAAAAATATTCAATTTCTTGTAGCAGTCACCCCAAAAAACGTCGAAAACCGAAATAAAATCGGTGAAATTAAAAATGTAAAAGAAAACAGTGACAATTCTGAATTTTGGCCAAATTTAGCTGAAATTGAGCAAAACAGGTCAAATTTGGATTCATTTTAATGCTTTGGCTGATATGTATCCAAATTCCAAATAAATATACAATTTTCTTTGCTGCAAACCCAAAAGTCGTCGACAATTCGAATAAAATCGTTGAATTTTATGGATTTTGGCCATATTTTGCTTAAAATTGCGCTAAACAAGACACAATTGTATTCATTTTAAAGCTATTGAATGGATCTATACAACTGGGTATCCATGGTTGATGACCCGATGTGGATGAACAGAGTTCGATGACCCGAGGCCAAAGACCAAGGGTCAATGACGTGGAAGTGGAAGTAACTCGAGGTCATTGACCCCAGGTCATTGAACCGAGGACGATGACCCAAAGTCGATGACCTGAGGTCGATGACCTGAGGTCGATGACCCGAGGTCGATGACCTAAGGTCGATCACCCGAGGTCGATGACAAAAGGTCAATGAACCGAGGTCAATGACCCGAGGTCAATGAACCGAGGTCAATGACCCAAGATTAATTACCTGAGGTCAATGACCCGAGGTCAATGACCTGAGGTATATGACCCTAGTTCAATGACTCAAGGTCAATGACCCGAGGTCAATGAAACGAAGTCACTGACCCGAGGTTGACTCCGGGTGGTTAAATTTTGGAGTTCATTTCTGGGAGGTTGTCTCAGGGAGGTCGACTCCGGGAGGTCAAATCTGGAACGTCAACTTTGGAACTTCGTTTCCGGGACTTCGACTCCGGGAGGTTGACATCGCTAGGTCGACTCCGGGAGATCTACCCCAGGAAGTCTAATCCGGGATGTCGATTCCGGGAGGTCGACTCCTGGAGGTCGACTCCGGGAGGTCCATTCCGGGGGGTCGACTCCGGGAGGTCCATTCCGGGGGGTCGACTCCGGGAGGTCGACTCCGGGAGGTCTTCTCCGGGAGGTGACTCCGGGATGTCGACTCCGGGGATTTGACTCTGGGTGGTTGACTCTGGAGGTCGATTCCGGGAGGTTGACTCCTCGAAGTTGATAACAGGATGTCAATTCCAAGATGAGAGTTCTGAGAGGTCGACTACGATAGATCGGATCACTCGGGGTGGTCATATTCGGGTGGTCGACAAATAGAGTTTTGCTCCGGATCTTTCAAGGTCGGTTTCGTGCACAATTTACGGAAAAGTCGTCAAAAAGTAGGCATTTTTTCGAATTTTTTCAATTTTTTGATGAGATTTTTTGTAAAATTCAAAAAATAATATTTGGAATTTTTACTCCTACTTAAAATCTAATCGAGATCAGTGAAAATCTGAGATAAAATTCGATTTTCCTTCTCAATTTAAAGGAAAATCAGCAATAGATGGGCATTTTTTCAAACTCTTCCTTGCTCTAATCCTTAACCTATTTGAATTTGGATTCGTGTTAAACATCGAAAAAGAAAATTATTAGAGATCCTTAACACAAATTGAATTTTATTAATTCAATCAATTGAAACCAAAAACTCCAAATATATTGGTGAAATTTCAGGTTCTTGGTCATATTTTGCTGAAAATTGAGAAAAACAAGTAAACTTTTGATTCTTAGTAATACTATTCACAAGATCTATCCAAATTTGGAAGAAATATTCAATTTGTTTGTGCAGCGACCCCAAAAAACGTCGAAAACTCGAATGAAAACGGTGATATTAATTGTTTTTGGCCATATTTTTCTAAAAATTGAGAACCACTAGTCAATTTTGGATTCATTTTAATGTTTCGGTTGAGATCTTCCAAAAATATTTAGAAGTATTTGATAATTCATAGCAGTAAAATCAAAAAACGTCCATGACAAGAATAAAATCGGTGAAATTTATAGTTCTTGGCCATTTTCTTCTTACAATTGAGCAAAGCTAGTCAACGTTTGCTTTATTCTAATACTTTTGAAAAGATCTATAAAATATATTTTGAAAAATTCAATATTCCGTAGCAGTAAACCTAAGAAATGTAAAAAACTCAAAAAAAAAATCAGTGAAATTTCTGGTTTTTCGCCAACTTTTGCTGAAAATTGAGGCAAAATAATCTACTTTGGAATCATTTTAATGCTTTTGTCTAGATATATCCAAATTTAGAAGATATATTCAATTTTTCACAGCAGTTAACCCGAAAAACGTTGAAAAATCAAAAAAAAACGGTGAAATTTCTGGATTTTGCCCAATTTTCAGCTGAAATTGAGCAAAACCGGTCAAATATGGATTCATTTTTATGCTATTGCCGAGATCTATCCAAATTTGAATGAAATAATCATTTTTTTTGCAGCGGTTAACCCAACAAACGTCGAAATCTCGAAAAAGGACAGTGAAATTTCAATATTTTTGACCATATTTTGTTATTAATTGAGAAAATTATACAACATTGGATACATATCAATGGTGCAGACTAGAACTATCTAAATTCTCTGGGAATATTAAAGTTTTCGTTGCAGTTAACCCAAAAAACGTTGAAAACTCGAATAAAATTGGTGAAATTTATGGTTTTTGGTTATATTTTTGTAAAATTTAAGCAAAACTAGTCAATTTTGGTTTCATGTCAATGCCTTTGACGTGATTCAACAAAATTATTTGGAAATATTCAATAATTCATAGCTGTAAACCCAAAAATCCTCAATAACTCAAAAAACACAGTGAAATTTCTGGTTTTTGGCCACATTTTGCTGAAATTTGAGCAAAACTAGTCAATTTTGGATTCATTTTTATTTGGTTACCGAGATCTATTCAAATTTAGAAGAAATATTCAATTTTTCTTAGCAGCAGAACCCAAAAAACGTCGAACACTCGAGTAAAATCGGTGAAATTTATGGTTTTATGCCATATTTTTCTAAACCTTCAGCGAAACTAGTCAAAGTTTGATTCATTTTAATGCTGTAGACAAAATCTATCAAAATTATTTAGAAATATTCAATTTTCCCAAGCAGTAAACCCAAAAAAAGTCGAAATATCAAAAGAAAACAGTGACAGTTCTGGATTTGGAAAATGGTCAACTTTGTATTCATTTTAATGCTATTGCCGAGATCTAACCAAATGTAGAAAAAATATTCTATTCTTCTTAGCTGCAAACCCAAAAGCCGTCGAAAACTCGAATAAAATCGTGGTAATTTATGGTTTTTGGCCATATTTTGCTAAAAACTGAGCAAAACTATTCAATGTTATATTCATTTTAAAGCTTATAACGAGATCTGTCATAAACATTTACAAATATTGAGTAATCCATAGCAGTTAACCCAAAAAACGTCGAAAACAAATGAAAAATCAGTGAAATTTCTGATTATGGTCAAAATTTTGCTGGAAATTTTGCAAAACTAGTCTAAGTTTAATTTATTTTAATCCTTTTGCCGAGATTTACCCAAATTTAGAAAAAATATTCAATTTCTCGGAGCAGTTAACCCAAAAAATGTCGAAAACTGGAATAAAATTGCTGAAATATATGGTTTTTGGTTATATTTCTGTAAAAATTGAGCAAAACTAGTCATACTGGTTTCATGTTAATGCCTTTGAAGTGATCTAACAAAATTATTTGGAAATATTCAATAATTCAAAGCTTTAAAACAAAAAAACGTAAAAAACTCAAAAGCACAGTTAAATTTCTGGTTTTTGGCCACATTTTGCTGAAATTTGAGCATAACTTGTCAACTTTGGATTCATTTTAATTCTTTAACCGAGATCTATCCAAATATTGAAGAAATATTCAATTCTTCTTTGCAACAAAACTTAAAAAACGTCGAAAACACGACTAAAATCGGTGAAATTTATGGTTTTATACCATATTATTTTAAAAATTGAGCAACACCATTCAGAGTTGGATTCATTTTAGTGCTTTGAAGAGATCTATCAAAGTTGTTTAGAAATATTGAATAATCCATAGCAGTAAACCAAAAAACATTGAAAATTTGAAAAAAATCGGTAAAATTTCTGGTTTTTGTCCAAATTTTACTGAAAATTTAGCAAAACTAGTCAAATTTGCATTCATCGTATTACTTTTGCCGAATTCTACCTAAATTTAGAAAAAATATTCAATTCCTGGTAGCAGTTAACCCAAAAACGGTCGAAAACAGGAATAAAATCGGTGAAATTTATGGTTTTTGCCATTTAAAAAGAAAATTGAGATAAACTAGTCAATGTGGATTCATGTAAATGCTGTCTTCAAGATCTATCAAAATTATTTTGAAATATTCAACATTCCGTAGCAGTAAACCCAAAAAACATCGAAAACGCAAAAAAATTAGTGAAATTTCTGGTTTTTGTCCAAATTTTGCTGGAAATTTTGCAAAACTAGTCATATTTTAATTCATTTTAATGCTTTTTCCGAGATTTACCCAAATTTTGAAAAAATATTCAATTTTTCGGAGAAGTAAGCCCGAAAAACGTCGAAAACAGGAATAAAATCCGTGAAATTTATGGTTCTTGGTTATAATTTTGTAAAAATTGAGCAAATTAGTCAATCGTGGATTCATGTTAATGCTGTTTAAAAAAGTCTATCAAAATCATTTAAAAATATTCAATTTTCCGTAGCATTAAGCCAAAAAAACGTCCAAAAATCAAAAATAAATAGGTAAATTCCTGGATTTTGGCAAATGTTTGCTGCAATTCAACAAAACTGGTCAACTTTTGATTCATTTTAATGCTGTATCCGAGATCTATCCAAATTTGAAAGAAATACTCAATTTTTCGTAGCACTTAACCCAACAATCGTCGAAATCTCGAAAAAGGACACTGAAATATCATTTTTTTGGCCATATTTAGTTAAAAATTGAACAAACCTAGACAACGTTGGGCTAATATTAATTATATAATAATAATTATTAAAATAAAAAAAAAAAAACTCAAAAAAAACGGTGAAATTTCTGGATTTTGCCCAATTTTCAGCTGAAATTGAGAAAAACTGGTTAAATATGGATTCATTTTTATGCTATTGCCGAGATCTATCCAAATTTGAATGAAATAATCAATTTTTTGAAGCAGTTAACCAAACAAACGTCGATATATCGAAAAAGGACCGTGAAATTTCAATATTTTTGGCCATATTTAGTTAAAAATTGAGCAAACCTAGACAACGTTGGGCTAATATTAATGGTGCAGACTAGAGCTATCTAAATTCATTGTAAATAGTAAAGTTTTCGTTGCAGTTAGCCCAAAGAACGTTGAAAACTCGAATAAAATTGCTGAAATTTATGGTTTTTGGCCATATTTTTCTAAAAATTGAGCAAAATTAGTCAATTTTGGTTTCATCTTAATGCCTTTGACGTGATCTAACAAAATTATTTGGGAATAATCAATAATTCATAGTTGTAAACCAAAAAACGTCAATTATTCAAAAAACACAGTGAAATTTCTGGTTTTTGGCCACATTTTGCTGAAATTTGAGCAAAACTTGTCAACTTTGGGTTCAGTTTAATTCTTTTACCGAGATCGATCCAAATATAGAAGAAATATTCTATTTTTCTTAGCAACAAAACTTAAAAAACGTCGAAAACACGAGTAAATCGGTGAAATTTATGGTTTTATGCCATATTTTTCTAAAAATTGAGCAACACTATTCAGAGTTGGATTCATTTTAGTGCTTTGACGAGATCTATCAAAGTTATTTAGAAATATAGAATAATCCATAGCAGTAAACCCAAAAAACGTCGAAAATTTGAAAAAAAACGGTAAAATTTCTGGTTTTTGTCCAAATTTTACTGAAAATTTAACAAAACTAGTCAAATTCGGATTCATCATATTACTTCTGCCGAGTTCTAACCAAATTTAGAAAAAATATTCAATTTCCGGTAGCAGTCAACCCAAAAAACGTCGAAAACCGGAATAAAATCGGTAAAAAATAAAAATGTAAAAGAAAACAGTGACAATTCTAAATTTTGGCCAAATTTAGCTGAAATTGAGAAAAAGAGGTCAACTTTGGATTAATTGTAATGCTATGGCTGATATCTATCCAAATTCCTAACAAATATACAATTTTCTTTGCTGCAAACCCAAAAGCCGTTGACAACTCGAATAAAATCGTTGAATTTTATGGTTTTTGGCCACATTTTGCTGAAATTTGAGCAAAACTAGTCAATTTGGATTCATTTTTATTCTGTTACCGAGATCTATTCAAATTTAGAAGAAATGTTCAATTTTTCTTAGCAGCAGAACCCAAAAAACGTCGAACACTCGAGTAAAATTGGTGAAATTTATGGTTTTATGCCATATTTTTCTAAACATTCAGCGAAACTATTCAGTGTTGGATTTATTTTAGTGCTTTTACGAGATCTATCAAAGTTATTTAGAAATATTGAATAATCCATACCAGTAAACACAAAAATCGCCGAAAATTTGAAGAAAATTGGTAAAATTTCTGGTTTTTGTCCAAATTTTACTGAAAATTTAACAAAACTAGTCAAATTCGGATTCATCATATTACTTCTGCCGAGTTCTAACCAAATTTAGGAAAAATATCCAATTTCCGGTAGCAGTAAACCCAAAAAACGTCGAAAACAGGAATAAAATTGGTGAAATTTATGGTTTTTGGCCATTTAAAAAAAAATTGAGCAAAACTATTCAATGTTTGATTCATTTTAATGCTTTTGAAGAGATTTATGAACATTATTTGGAAATTTCCAATAATTCGTAGCTGTTAACCCAAGAAACGTCAAAAACTCAAAAAACACAGTGAAATTTCTGTTTTTTGGCCACATTTTGCTGAAATTTTAGCAAAACTAGTCAATTTTGGATTCATTTGTATTCTGTTACCGAGATCTATTCAAATTAAGAAGAAATATTCAATTTATCTTAGCAGCAGAACCCAAAAAACGTCGAACACTCGAGTAAAATCGGTGAAATTTATGGTTTTATGCCATATTTTTCTAAAAATTGAGCAACAATAGCCAGTGTTAGATTTATTTTAATTCTTTTGACGAGATATATCAATGTTATTTAGAATTATTGAATAATCGTGAGCAGTAAACCCAAAAACATCGAAAATTTGAAAAAAATCGGTAAAATTTCTGGTTTTTGTCCAAATTTTGCTAAAAATTTAGCAAAACTAGTAAAGTTTGACTCATTTTAATGCTTTTGCGAAATCTACCCAAATTTAGAAAAAAATTCAATTTCTCACTGCAGTTATCTCAGGAAACGTCGAAAACAGAATAAAAATCGGTGAAATTTATGGTTTTTGGCCATATTTTTATAAAACTTCAGCAATACTAGTGAAAGTTTGACTCATGTTAATGCTGTTGACAAAATCTATCAAAATTAATTAGAAATATTCAATTTTCCATAGCAGTAAACCCAAAAAAAGTCGAAATATCAAAAGAAAACAGTGACAATTCTAGATTTTGGCCAAATTTAGTTGAAATTGAGCAAAAATGGTCAACTTGGATTCATTTTAATGCTATTGCCGAGATCTGACCAAATGTAGAAAATATATTCTATTCTTCTTAGCTGCAAACCCAAAAGCCGTCGAAAACTCGAACAAAATCGTGGTAATTTATGGTTTTTGGCCATATTTTGCTAAAAATTGAGCAAAACTATTCAATGCTATATTCATTTTAAAGCTAATAACGAGATCTATCATAAACATTTACTAATATTGAGAAATCCATAGCAGTTAACCCAAAAAACGTCGAAAACTGGAATAAAATTGGTGAAATTTATGGTTTTTGGTTATATTTCTTTAAAAATTGAGCAAAACTAATCATACTGGTTTCATGTTAATGCCTTTGAAGTGATCTAACAAAATTATTTCGAAATATACAATAATTCAAATCTGTAAACTTAAAAAACGTAAAAAACTCAAAAAGCACAGTTAAATTTCTGGTTTTTGGCCACATTTTGCTGAAATTTGAGCATAGAATGTCAACTTTGGATTCATTTTAATTCTTTTACCGAGATCTATCCAAATATAGAAGAAATATTTTACTTTTCTTAGCAACAAAACTTAAGAAACGTCGAAAACACGAGTAAAATGGGTGAAATTTATGGTTTTATGCCATATTTTTCTAAACATTGAGCAACACTATTCAGTGTTGGATTTATTTTAGTGCTTTTACGAGATCTATCAAAGTTATTTAGAAATATTGAATAATCCATACCAGTAAACTCAAAAATCGCCGAAAATTTGAAAAAAATCGGTAAAATTTCTGGTTTTTGTCCAAATTTTGCTGAAAATTTAGCAAAACTAGTCAAATTTGGATTAATCATAATACTTTGACGAGTTCTACCCAAATTTAGAAAAAATATCCAATTTCTGGTAGCAGTAAACCCAAAAAACGTCGAAAACAGGAATAAAATGGTGAAATTTATGGTTTTTGGCCATTTAAAAAAAAATTGAGCAAAACTATTCAATGTTTGATTCATTTTAATGCTTTTGAAGAGATTTATTAACATTATTTGGAAATTTCCAATAATTCATAGCTGTTAACCCAAGAAACGTCAAAAACTCAAAAAACACAGTGATATTTCTGTTTTTTGGCCACATTTTGCTGAAATTTTAGCAAAACTAGTCAATTTTGGATTCATTTTTATTCTGTTACCGAGATCTATTCAAATTTAGAAGAAATATTCAATTTTTCTTAAAAGCAGAACCCAAAAAACGTCGAACACTCGAGTAAAATCGGTGAAATTTATGGTTTTATGCCATATTTTTCTAAAAATTGAGCAACAATAGCCAGTGTTAGATTCATTTTAATTCTTTTGACGAGATATATCAATTTTATTTAGAAATATTGAATAATCGTGAGCAGTAAACCCAAAAAACATCGAAAATTTGAGAAAAATCGGTAAAATTTCTGGTTTTTGTCCAAAATTTGCTGAAAATTTAGCAAAACTAGTAAAGTTTGACTCATTTTAATGCTTTTGCTGAGATCTACCCAAATTTAGAAAAAAGATTCATTTCTCACTGCATTTAACCATGGAAACGTCGAAAACAGTTATAAAATCGGTGAAATTTATGGTTTTTGGCCATAATTTTATAAAAATTCAGCGAAACTAGTCAAAGTTTGATTCATGTTAATGCTGTAGACAAAATCTATCAAAATTATTTAGTAATATTTAATTTTCACTAGCAGTACACCCAAAAAAAGTCGAAATATCAAAAGAAAACAGTGACAATTCTGGATTTTGGCCAAATTTAGTTGAAATTGAGCAAAAATGGTCAACTTTGGATTCATTTGAATGCTATTGCCAAGATCTAACCAAATGTAGAAAAAATATTCTATTCTTCTTAGCTGCAAACCCAAAAGCCGTCGAAAACTCGAATAAAATCGTGGAAATTTATGGTTTTTCGCCATATTTTGCTAAAAATTGAGCAAAACTATTCAATGCTATATTCATTTTAAAGGTAATAACGAGATATATCATAAACACCACAAATATTGAGAAATCCATAGCAGTTAACCCAAAAAACGTCGAAAACAAATGAAAAATCAGTGAAATTTCTGATTATATTCCAAATTTTGCTGGAAATTTTGCAAAACTAGTCAAAGTTCAATTCATTTTAATCCTTTTGCCGAGATTTACCCAAATTTAGAAAAAATATTCAATTTCTCGGAGCAGTAAACCCAAAAAACCTCGAAAACTGGAATAAAATTGCTGAAATTTATGGTTTTTGGTTATATTTCTGTAAAAATTGAGCAAAACTAGTCATACTGGTTTCATGTTAATGCCTTTGACGTGATCTAACAAAATTATTTGGAAAGATTGATGATTCAAAGCTGTAAACCCAAAAAACGTAAAAAACTCAAAAACCACAGTTAAATTTCTGGTTTTTGGCCACATTTTGCTGAAATTTGAGCATAACCTGTCATTTTTGGATTCATTTTAATTCTCTAACCGAGATCTATCAAAATATTGAAGAAATATTCAATTTTTCTTTGCAAATAAACTTAAAAAACGTCGAAAACACAAGTAAAATCGGTGAAATTTATGGTTTTATGCCATATTATTCTAAAAATTGAGCAACACTATTCAGAGATGGATTCATTTTAGTGCTTTGACGAGATCTATCAAAGCTATTTAGAAATATATGAATAATCCATAGCAGTAAACCCAAAACACGTCGAAAATTTGAAAAAATCGGTAAAATGTCTGGTTTTTGTCCAAATTCTACTGAAAATTTAACAAAACTAGTCAAATTTGGATTCATCATATTACTTTTGCCGAGTTCTAACCAAATTTAAAAAAAATATTCAATTTCTGGTAGCAGTCAGTCCAAAAAACGTCGAAAACCGGAATAAAATCGGTGAAATTAAAAATGTAAAAGAAAACAGTGACAATTCTGAATTTTGGCCAAATTTAGCTGAAATTGAGCAAAAAAGGTCAACTTTGGATTCATTTTAATGCTTTGGCTGATATGTATCCAAATTCCAAACAAATATACAATTTTCTTTGCTGCAAACCCAAAAGCCGTCGACAACTCGAATAAATCGTTGAATTTTATGGTTTTTGGCCATATTTTGCTTAAAATTGCGCAAAACAAGACACAATTGTATTCATTTTAAAGCTATTGAATGGATCTATACAACTGGGTATCCGTGGTTGATGACCCGATGTCGATGAACAGAGTTCGATGACCCGAGGCCAAAGACCCGAGGTCAATGACGTGGAAGTGGAAGTTGACTCGAGGTCATTGACCCCAGGTCATTGAACCGAGGACGATGACCCGAGGTCGCTGACCTGAGGTCGTTGACCCGAGGTCGATGACCTGAGGTCAATGAACCGATGTCAATGACCACGGATTAATGCCCTGAGGTCAATGACCGGAAGTCTATGACCCTAGTTCAATTACTCAAGGTCAATGACCCGAGGTCAATTAAACGAAGTCACTGACCCGAGGTTGACTCCGGGTGGTTAAATTTTGGAGTTCAACTATGGGAGGTTGTCTCAGGGAGGTCGACTCCGGGAGGTCAAATCTGGAACGTCAACTTTGGAACTTTGTTAACGGGACTTCGACTCCGGGAGGTTGACTCCGCTAGGTCGACTCCGGGAGATCAACTCCAGGAGGTCTAATCCGGGATGTCAATTCCGGGAGGTCGACTCCGGGAGGTCCCTTCCGGGGGGTCGACTCCGGGAGGTCGACTCAAGGAGTTCGACTCCGGGAGGTCTTCTCCGGGAGGTAACTCCGGGATGTCGACTCCGGGGATTTGACTCTGGGTGGTTGACTCTGGAGGTTTACTCCGGGAGGTTGACTCCTCGAAGTTGATAACAGGATGTCAATTCAAAGATGAGAGTTCTGAGAGGTCGACTCCGATAGATCGGATCACTCGGGGTGGTCATATTCGGGTGGTCGACAAATAGAGTTTTGCTCCAAATATTTCAAGGTCGGTTTCGTGCACAATTTACGGAAAAGTCGTCAAAAAGTAGGCATTTTTTCAAATTTTTTTAATTTTTTTATGAGATTTTTTGTAAAATTCAGAAAATAATATTTGGAATTTTGACTCCTACTTAAAATCTAATAAGATCAGTGAAAATCTGAGATAAAATTCGATTTTCCTTCTCAATTTACAGGAAAATCAGCAAAAGATGGGCATTTTTTCAAACTTTTCCTTGCTCTAATCCTTAACCTATTTGAATTTGGATTCGTGTTAAACATCGAAAAAGAAAATTATTAGAGATCCTTAACACAAATTGAATTTTATTAATTCAATCAATTGAAACATCAAACACTCCAAATATATTGGTGAAATTTCAGGTTTTTGGTCATATTTTGCTGAAAATTGAGAAAAACAAGTAAACTTTTGATTCTTAGTAATACTTTTCACAAAATCTATCCAAATTTGGAAGAACTATTCAATTTGTTTGAGCAGCGACCCCAAAAAACGTCGAAAACTCGAATGAAAACGGTGATATTAATTGTTTTTGGCCATATTTTTCTAAAAATTGAGAACAACAAGTCAATTTTAGATTCATTTTAATGTTTTGGTTGAGATCTTCCAAAAATATTTAGAAGTATTTGATAATTCATAGCAGTAAAATCAAAAAACGTCCATGACTCGAATAAAATCGGTGAAATTTATAGTTCTTGGCCATTTTCTTCTTACAATTGAGCAAAGCTAGACAATGTTTGATTTATTCTAATACTTTTGAAGAGATCTATAAAATATACTTTGAAAAATTCAATATTCCGTAGCAGTAAACCTAAAAAATGTAAAAAACTCAAAAAAAAATCAGTGAAATTTCTGGTTTTTCGCCAACTTTTGCTGAAAATTGAGGAAAAATAATCTACTTTGGATTCAGTTTAATGCTTTTGTCTAGATATATCCAAATTTAGAAGATATATTCAATTATTCACAGCAGTTAACCCGAAAAATGTCGAAAACTGGAATAAAATCGGTGAAATTTATGTTTTTTGTCATATTTTTTAAAACATTGGGCAAAACTAGTCAATGTTGTATTCATTTAAAAGCTATTAACGAGATCTATCAAAATAATTTAAAAATATTCAATTTTTCGTAGCAGTAAACCCAAAAACTTTGAAAAATAAAAAAACGGTGAAATTTCTGGATTTTGCCCAATTTTCAGCTGAAATTGAGCAAAACTGGTCAAATATGGATTCATTTTTATGCTATTGCCGAGATCTATCCAAATTTGAATGAAATAATCAATTTTTTGCAGCAGTTAACCCAACAAACGTCGAAATCTCGAAAAAGGACAGTGAAATTTCAATATTTTTGGCCATATTTTGTTATAAATTGAGAAAACTACACAACATTGGATACATATCAATGGTGCAGACTAGAACTATCTAAATTCTCTGGAAATATTAAAGTTGTCGTTGCAGTTAAACCAAAAAACGTTAAAAACTCGAATAAAATTGGTGAAATTTATGGTTTTTGGTTATATTTTTGTAAAATTTGAGCAAAACTAGTCAATTTTGGTTTCATGTTAATGCCTTTGACGTGATTCAACAAAATTATTTGTAAATATTCAATAATTGATAGCTGTAAACCCAAAAATCCTAAATAACTCAAAAAACAGAGTGAAATTTCTGGTTTTTGGCCACATTTTGCTGAAATTTGAGCAAAACTAGTCAATTTTGGATTCATTTTTATTCTGTTACCGAGATCTATTCAAATTTAGAAGAAATATTCAATTTTTCTTAGCAGCAGAACCCAGAAAACGTCGAACACTCGAGTAAAATCGGTGAAATTTATGGTTTTATGCCATATTTTTCTAAAAATTCAGCGAAACTATTCAGTGTTGGATTTATTTTAGTGCTTTGACGAGATCTATCAAAGTTATTTAGAAATATTGAATAATCCATACCAGTAAACTCAAAAATCGCCGAAAATTTGAAAAAAATCGGTAAAATTTCTGGTTTTTGTCCAAATTTTGCTGAAAATTTAGCAAAACTAGTCAAATTTGGATTAATCATAATACTTTTGCCGAGTTCTACCCAAATTTAGGAAAAATATCCAATTTCTGGTAGCAGTAAACCCAAAAGACGTCGAAAACAGGAATAAAATGGTGAAATTTATGGTTTTTGGCCATTTAAAAAAAAATTGAGCAAAACTATTCAATGTTTGATTCTTTTTAATGCTTTTGAAGAGATTTATTAACATTATTTGGAAATTTCCAATAATTCATAGCTGTTAACCCAAGAAACGTCAAAAACTCAAAAAACACAGTGATATTTCTGTTTTTTGGCCACATTTTGCTGAAATTTTAGCAAAACTAGTCAATTTTGGATTCATTTTTATTCTGTTACCGAGATCTATTCAAATTTAGAAGAAATATTCAATTTTTCTTAGCAGCAGAACCCAAAAAACGTCGAACACTTGAGTAAAATCGGTGAAATTTATGGTTTTATGCCATATATTCTAAAAATTGAACAACAATAGCCAGTGTTAGATTCATTTTAATTCTTTTGACGAGATATATCAATTTTATTTAGAAATATTGAATAGTCGTGAGCAGTAAACCCAAAAAACATCGAAAATTTGAAAAAATCGGTAAAATTTCTTGTTTTTGTCCACATTTTACTGAAATATTAGCAAATCTAGTCAAATTTGGATTCATCATAATGCTTTAGCCGAGATCTACCCAAATTTAGAAAAAATATTCAGTTTCTGGTAGCAGTCAACCCAAAAAACGTCGAAAACCGGAATAAAATCGGTGAAATTAAAAATGTAAAAGAAAACAGTGACAATTCTGAATTTTGGCCAAATTTAGCTGAAATTGAGCAAAACAGGTCAACTTTGGATTCATTTTAATGCTTTGGCTGATATCTATACAAATTCCAAACAAACATACAATTTTCTAAGCTGCAAACCCAAAAGCCGTCGAAAACTCGAATAAAATCGTTGAAATTTATGGTTCTTTGCCATATTTTGCTAAAAATTACGCTGAACAAGACACAATTATATTCATTTTAAAGATATTGAAGGAATCTATCCAACTGGGTATCCGTGGTTGATGACCCGGTGTCGATGAACAGAGTTCGATGGCCCGACGCCATACACACAATGTCAATGACGTGGAAATGGAAGTTGACTCGAGGTCATAGACCCGAGGTCATTGACCCCAGGTAATTGAACCGAGGTCGATTACCCGAGGTCGATGACCCGAGGTCGTTGCCCCGAGGTCGATGACCCGAGGTCGATGACCCGAGGTCGATGACCCGAGGTCGTTGACCCGAGGTCGGTGACCCGAGGTAACTGACCCAAGGTTGACTCCAGGTGGTTAAATTTTGGATGTCAACTCCGGGAGGTTGTCTCAGGGAGTTCGACTCCGGGAGGTCATATCCGGGACTTCGTTTCGTAGACGTCGACTCCGGGAGGTCGACTCCAGGAGGTTGACTCTGGAGGTCGACTCCGCGAGGTTGATAACAGGATGTCAATTCCATGATAGAGAGTTCTGAGAGGTCGACTCTAATAGATCGGATCACTCGGGTCGGTCATATTCGGGTGGTCGAGGAATGGAGTTTTACTCCGGACCTATCAAGGTCATAGCTGTTTTGGACGATTTAAAGCTTCTTATTGAAAATTATTAGCTGTTTAAACGAATTTTTCACTGTTTTTGAATAATTGTTAGATGTTTCTGATGATTTGCGGAATTTTGGGATTATTTTAAAACAGATCTGACGATTTTTTTAGCTGTTTTTGACATATTTTTAGCTGTTTTTGAGGATTTTAAACAATTGTTCACGATTTTTGAAATGTTTTGACGATACTTGAACGACGTTATCAATGATTTATTTGATCATATGTTGGAGAAATAACGAAAAGTAAGACAAAATAGTCGAAAAAGATTAAAATTTCGGTGAAATTATCCTTTTCGATGCTTTTTTCGATCACATTTTGACATAATCGATGTAGACGAAAATGATTGAAATTTCCTTGATATCATCCGGTATCAATGCTTTATTCGATCATATGTTGGCCTAATTACGAAAAGTAAGACAAAATAGACGAAAAATGATTGAAATTTCCTTGAAATTACCTGTTTTCGATACATTTTTTGTCCATATCATGGTAAAATCACGGTAACTAAGGAAAAATAGAGGAAAAAGATTTAAATTTCGATGATTTTATCCGTTCTCGATGCTTTTATTGATCATCACCTTGCATAATAATGAAAAGTTTTGCAAAATAGGCGAAAAAAGATTGAGATTTCGGTGAATTTATCTGATTTCGATGCATTTTTCGATCATATTTTGGCAAAATCACGAAAGGAAAGGCAAGATCGACGAAGAAAGATTGTAATTTGTCTGAAATTATCCGTTTTCGTTGTATTTTTCGATCATATCTTGGAATAACACGAAAAATAAGAAAAAAGAGAAAAAAAGGGAATTTCGAAAAAATTATCCGTTTTTGATGCTTTTTTGGATCATATCTTGGCAAAATCACGAAAACTAAGCCAAAATAGAGGAAAAAGTATCAAATTTCGTTGAAATTATTCGTTATCGATGCATTTTTCGACCATATCTTTGCAAAATAGATGAAATGAGATAGGAATTTCTTTCAAATTATGTATTATCGATGCTTTTTTCCATCATATCATGGAAAAATCTCGAGAAAAAGGCATAATAAAAAAAAGATATAAATTATCTGTGAATTTATCTGATTTCGACTCTTTTTTCCATTGTATCTATGCAAAATTACGAAAGGTAAGGCAAAATAGACGAAAAAGATTAAAATTTCGGTGAAATTATTAATTTTCGGTGCCTTTTTAGATCATATCTTGAAAAAATCACGAAAACTAAGGAAAAAGTAGAGGAAAAGATTGAAAGTTCGGTAAACTTAACCGTTTTCAATGCTTTTTACAAGCATATCTTGGCAAAATCACGAAAAGTAAGGAAAAATAAGGGAGAAAGATTAAATTTCGCTGAAATTATGCGTTTTCGATGCTGTTTTCGATCATATCTTGGAAAAATCACAAACACCTATGCAAAATTGATGAAAAAGATATTTCGGCGATTTTATAAGATTTCGATGCTTCTTTCCATCATATCCAGACAAAATCACGAAACCTAAGGAAAAATATAATAAAAAAATTGAAATTTCGTTCAAATTATCCGTTTTCGATATTTGTTTCGGTCATATCTTAGCAAAATTACGAAATCTTACGCAAAATTGAGGAAAAAGATTGGTGAAATTATCCGTTTTCGATGCTTATTTTGATAATATCTTGGCAAAATAACGAAAAGTAGGAAAAAAAAGAGGAAAAAGATTGAAATTACGCAGAAAATATACGTTTTCGATTATTTTTTCGATCATATCCTCGCAAAATCACGAAAAGTAAAGCAAAATAGACGAAAACGATTGAAATTTCGGTAAAATTAACCGTTTTCGATGCTTTTTTCAATCATATCTTGGCAAAATCAAAAAAGTAAGGAAAAATAAGGGAAAAAGATTGAATTTCGGTGAAATTAATTTATTCGATGCTTTTTTTGATCATATCTTGGCAAAATCACGAAAACTAAGGCGAAATAGTCGAAAAAGATTAAAATTTCGGTGAAATTATCCTTTTCGATGCTTTTTTCGATTACATTTTGACATAATCAATGTAGACGAAAATGATTGAAATTTCCTTGAAATTACCTGTTTTCGATACATTTTTTGTCCATATCATGGTAAAATCACGGTAACTAAGGCAAAATAGAGAAAAAAGGTTTAAATTTCGATGATTTTATCCGTTCTCGATGCTTTTATTGATCATCACCTTGCATAATAATGAAAAGTTTTGCAAAATAGGCGAAAAAAGATTGAGATTTCGGTGAATTTATCTGATTTCGATGCTTTTTTCGATCATATTTTGGCAAAATCACGAAAGGAAAGACAAGATCGTCGATAAAAGATTGTAATTTGGTTGAAATTATTCGTTTTCGATGCTTTTTTCGATCCTATCTTGGCAAAATCACGAAAAGTAAGGCAAAATAGAGGAAAAAGATTGAAATTTCGGTGAAATTAACCGTTTTTGATGAATTTTTCGAGCATATCCTTGCAAGATAGACGAAAAAAGGTTGGAATATCTTTCAAATTATCCATTATCGATGCTTTTTCCGATTATATCATGGCAAAATCACGAAAGGAAAGGCAAAATAGAGGTAAAACATTGAAATTTCGGTGAAATTATCCTTTTCGATGGTTTTTTCAATCATATTTTGTCATAATCACGAATAGTATGACAAAATAGACGAAAATGATTGAAATTTCCTTGATATCATAGGTTTTCGATACTTTTTTGTCCATATCATGGTAAATCAAGGAAACTTAGGCAAAATAGAGGAAAAAGATTGAAATTTCGGTGATTTTATCTGTTCCCGATGCTTTTTTCGATCATAACCTTGCATAATAATAAAAGTTATGCAAAATAGGAGTAAAAAGATTGAAATTTAGTTGATATTATCCGTTTTCGATGCTTTTTTCGATCAAATCTTTGCAAAATCACGAAAGGAAAGACAAGATCGTCAAAAAAAAATTGTAATTTGGTGAAATTATCCGTTTTCGATCCTTTTTTCGATCATATCTTCGTAAAATCACGAAGAGTAAGGCAAAATAGACGAAAAAAAATTGAAAATTCGTTGAAATTGTCCTTTTTTGGGGCTTTTTTTCTATCACATCCTGGAAAAATCACGAAAACTAAGGCAAAATAGAGGAAAAAGATTGAAATTTTGGTGAAATTAACCGTTTTCGATGCTTTTTTCAATTATTTCTTGGGAAAATCACAAAAAGTAAGGAAAAAAAGGGAAAAAGATTGAATTTCGGTGAAATTATCCTTTTAGATGCTTTTTTCGATCATATCTTGGCAAAATCACGAAAAGTAAGGCAAAATAGAGTAAAAAAGATTAAATTTCGGTGAAATTATCCTTTTCAATGCTTTACTAGATCATATCTTGGCAAAATCACGAAAAAAGGCAAAATAGAGAAAAAAGATTGTAATTTCGGTGAAATTATCCGTTTTCGATGATTTTTTCGATCATAATTTGCCAAAATCACGAAAAAAACGCAAAATAGACGAAGAAAGATTGAAATTTCGTTGAAATTATCCGTTTTCGATGCTGTTTTCGATCATATCTAGGCAAAATAACGAAAAGTAAGACAAAATAAGGGAAAAGGATTGAAATTTAAGTGAAGTTATCCGTTTCGATGCTTTTTTCGTTCATATTTTGACATAATCACAAAAAGTAAGGCAAAATAGACGAAAATGATTGAAATTTCCTTGATATCATCCGTTTTCGATGCTTTTTTCGATCATATGTTGGCCATATCACGATAAGTAAGGCAAATTAGAGGAAAAAGATTGTAAATTCGGTGATTTTATCCGTTCTCGATGCTTTTATCGATCATAACCTTGCATAATTATGAAAAATTATGCAAAATAGGCGAAAAAAAATTGAAATTTGGTTGAAATTATCCGTTTTCGTTGCATTTTTCGGCCATATCTTGGCAAAATAGACGAAAAAAGATTGGAATTTCCTTCAAATTATTCATTTTTGATGCTTTTTTCGATCATATCATGGAAAAATCACGAAAATAAAGGCATAATAGAGGAATAAAGATTGAAATTTCGGTGAATTTATCCGATTTCGATTTTTTTCCATCATATCCAGACAAAATTACGAAAGGTAAGATAAAATAGACGAAAAAAGATTAAAATTTAGTTGAAATTGTTCATTTTCGGTGCCTTTTTAGATCATATCCTGGAAAAATCACGAAAACTTAGGAAAAAGCAGAGGAAAAAGGTTGAAAGTTCATAAAAATTAACCTTTTTCAATGCTTTTTACAATCATATCTTGGCAAAATCAGGAAAAGTAAGGAAAAATAAGGGAAAAAGATTAAATTTCGGTGAAATTTTCCTTTTCGATGCTTTTTTCGATCATATCTTGGAAAAATCACGCAAAAAAGGCAAAATAGACGAAGAAAGATTGAAATTTCGTTGAAATTATCCGTTTTCATTGCTGTCTTCGATCATATCTTCGAAAAATCACAAAAACCTAGGCAAAATTGATGAAAAAGATTGATATTTCGGTGATTTTGTAAGACTTCGATGCTTTCTTCCATCATATCCAGACAAAATCACGAAAACTAAGAAAAATTAGAATTTAAAAATTTAAAATTTGTTCAGATTATCCGTTTTCGATATTTGTTTCGGTCATATCTTGGCAAAATTACGAAAACTAACGCAAAATTGAGGAAAAAGATTGTACTTTCGGTGAAATTATCCGTTATCGATGCTTTTTTTGATCATATCTTTGCAAAATAACGAAAAGTAGGAAAAAAAAGAGAAAAAAGATTGAAATTACGCAGAAATTATACGTTTTCGATTATTTTTTCGATCATATCTTCGCAAAATCACGAAAAGTAAGGCAAAATAGACGAAAAAAGATTGAAAATTCGTTGAAATTGTCCATTTTTGGGGCTTTATTCGATCACATACTGGAAAAATCACGAAAACTAAGGCAAAATAGAGGAAAAAAATTGAAATTTCGGTGAAATTAACCGTTTTCGTTGCTTTTTTCAATCATATCTTGGGAAAATAACGAAAACTAAGGAAAAAGAGTCGAAAAACATTAAAATTTCGGTTAAATTATCCTTTTCGATGCTTTTTTCGATCACATTTTGACATAATCAAGGCAGACGAAAATGATTGAAATTTCCTTGATATCATACGTTATCAATGCTTTATTCGATCATCTGTTGGCCTAATTACGAAAAGTAAGACAAAATAGACGAAAAATGATTGAAATTTCCTTGAAATTACCTGTTTTCGATACATTTTTTGTCCATATCATGGTAAAATCACGGTAACTAAGGCAAAATAGAGGAAAAAGATTTAAATTTCGATGATTTTATCCGTTCTCGATGCTTTTATTGATCATCACCTTGCATAATAATGAAAAGTTTTGCAAAATAGGCGAAAAAAGATTGAGATTTCGGTGAATTTATCTGATTTCGATGCTTTTTTCGATCATATTTTGGCAAAATCACGAAAGGAAAGGCAAGATCGACGAAGAAAGATTGTAATTTGTCTGAAATTATCCGTTTTCGTTGTATTTTTCGATCATATCTTGGAATAACACGAAAAATAAGAAAAAAGAGAAAAAAAGGGAATTTCGAAGAAATTATCCGTTTTTGATGCTTTTTTGGATCATATCTTGGCAAAATCACGAAAACTAAGCCAAAATAGAGGAAAAAGTATCAAATTTCGTTGAAATTATTCGTTATCGATGCATTTTTCGACCATATCTTTGCAAAATAGACGAAAAGAGATAGGAATTTCTTTCAGATTATGTATTATCGATGCTTTTTTCCATCATATCATGGAAAAATCTCGAGAAAAAGGCATAATAAAAAAGAAGATATAAATTATCTGTGAATTTATCTGATTTCGACTCTTTTTTCCATCGTATCTATGCAAAATTACGAAAGGTAAGGCAAAATAGACGAAAAAGATTAAAATTTCGGTGAAATTATTAATTTTCGGTGCCTTTTTAGATCATATCTTGAAAAAAATCACGAAAACTAAGGAAAAAGTAGAGGAAAAGATTGAAAGTTCGGTAAACTTAACCCCTTTCAATGCTTTTTACAAGCATATCTTGGCAAAATCACGAAAAGTAAGGAAAAATAAGGGAAAAAGATTAAATTTCGGTGAAATTATGCGTTTTCGATGCTTTTTTCGATCATGTCTTGGCAAAATCACGAAAAAAGGCAAAATAGACGAAGTAAGATTGAAATTTCGTTGAAATTATCCGTTTTCGATGCTGTTTTCGATCATATCTTGGAAAAATCACAAAAACCTATGCAAAATTGATGAAAAAGATTGATATTTCGGTGATTTTGTAAGATTTCGATGCTTTTTTCCATCATATCCAGACAAAATTCACGAAAACTAAGGAAAATTAGAATTTAAATATTTAAAATTTGTTCAAATTATCCGTTTTCGATATTTGTTTCGGTCATATCTTGGCAAAATTACGAAAACTAACGCAAAATTGAGGAAAAAGATTGTACTTTCGGTGAAATTATCCGTTATCGATGTTTTTTTGATTATATCTTTGCAAAATAACGAAAAGTAGGAAAAAAAAGAGGAAAAAGATTGAAATTACGCAGAAATTATACGTTTTCGATTATTTTTTCGATCATATCTTGGAAAAATTACGAAAACTAAGGAAAATTGAGGAAAAAGATTGAAATATCGGGGAAATTATCCGTTTTCGATGCTTTTTTCGATAATTTCTTGGCAAAATCACGAAAACTAAGGAATAAGTAGAGGAAAAAGATTGAAAGTTCGGTAAACTTAACCGTTTTCAATACTTTTTTCAATCATATTTTGGCAAAAACACGAAAAGTAGGAAAAAAAAGAGAAAAAAGATTGAAATTACGCAGAAATTATACGTTTTCGATTATTTTTTCGATCATATCTTCTCAAAATCACGAAAAGTAAGGCAAAATAGACGAAAAAAGATTGAAAATTCGTTGAAATTGTCCATTTCTGGGGCTTTATTCGATCACATACTGGAAAAATCACGAAAACTAAGGCAAAATAGAGGAAAAAAATTGAAATTTCGGTGAAATTAACCGTTTTCGATGCTTTTTTCAATCATATCTTGGGAAAATAACGAAAACTAAGGAAAAATAGTCGAAAAACATTAAAATTTCGGTTAAATTATCCTTTTCGATGCTTTTTTCGATCACATTTTGACATAATCAAGGCAGACGAAAATGATTGAAATTTCCTTGATATCATACGTTATCAATGCTTTATTCGATCATATGTTGGCCTAATTACGAAAAGTAAGACAAAATAGACGAAAAATGATTGAAATTTCCTTGAAATTACCTGTTTTCGATACATTTTTTGTCCATATCATGGTAAAATCACGGTAACTAAGGCAAAATAGAGGAAAAAGATTTAAATTTCGATGATTTTATCCGTTCTCGATGCTTTTATTGATCATCACCTTGCATAATAATGAAAAGTTTTGCAAAATAGGCGAAAAAAGATTGAGATTTCGGTGAATTTGTCTGATTTCGATGCTTTTTTCGATCATATTTTGGCAAAATCACGAAAGGAAAGGCAAGATCGACCAAGAAAGATTGTAATTTGTCTGAAATTATCCGTTTTCGTTGTATTTTTCGATCATATCTTGGAATAACACGAAAAATAAGAAAAAAGAGAAAAAAAGGGAATTTCGAAGAAATTATCCGTTTTTGATGCTTTTTTGGATCATATCTTGGCAAAATCACGAAAACTAAGCCAAAATAGAGGAAAAAGTATCAAATTTCGTTGAAATTATTCGTTATCGATGCATTTTTCGACCATATCTTGGCAAAATAGACGAAAAGAGATAGGAATTTCTTTCAAATTATGTATTATCGATGCTTTTTTCCATCATATCATGGAAAAATCTCGAGAAAAAGGCATAATAAAAAAAAGATATAAATTATCTGTGAATTTATCTGATTTCGACTCTTTTTTCCATCGTATCTATGCAAAATTACGAAAGGTAAGGCAAAATAGACGAAAAAGATTAAAATTTCGGTGAAATTATTAATTTTCGGTGCCTTTTTAGATCATATCTTGAAAAAATCACGAAAACTAAGGAAAAAGTAGAGGAAAAGATTGAAAGTTCGGTAAACTTAACCCCTTTCAATGCTTTTTACAAGCATATCTTGGCAAAATCACGAAAAGTAAGGAAAAATAAGGGAAAAATATTAAATTTCGGTGAAATTATGCGTTTTCGATGCTTTTTTCGATCATGTCTTGGCAAAATCACGAAAAAAGGCAAAATAGACGAAGTAAGATTGAAATTTCGTTGAAATTATCCGTTTTCGATGCTGTTTTCGATCATATCTTGGAAAAATCACAAAAACCTATGCAAAATTGATGAAAAAGATTGATATTTCGGTGATTTTGTAAGATTTCGATGCTTTTTTCCATCATATCCAGACGAAATTCACGAAAACTAAGGAAAATTAGAATTTAAATATTTAAAATTTGTTCAAATTATCCGTTTTCGATATTTGTTTCGGTCATATCTTGGCAAAATTACGAAAACTAACGCAAAATTGAGGAAAAAGATTGTACTTTCGGTGAAATTATCCGTTATCGATGCTTTTTTTGATTATATCTTTGCAAAATAACGAAAAGTAGGAAAAAAAAGAGGAAAAAGATTGAAATTACGCAGAAATTATACGTTTTCGATTATTTTTTCGATCATATCTTGGAAAAATTACGAACACTAAGGAACATTGAGGAAAAAGATTGAAATATCGGGGAAATTATCCGTTTTCGATGCTTTTTTCGATAATTTCTTGGCAAATTCACGAAAACTAAGGAATAAGTAGAGGAAAAAGATTGAAAGTTCGGTAAACTTAACCGTTTTCAATACTTTTTTCAATCATATTTTGGCAAAAACACGAAAAGTAGGAAAAAAAAGAGAAAAAAGATTGAAATTACACAGAAATTATAAGTTTTCGATTATTTTTTCGATCATATCTTCGCAAAATCACGAAAAGTAAGGCAAAATAGACGAAAAAAGATTGAAAATTCGTTGAAATTGTCCATTTTTGGGGCTTTATTCGATCACATACTGGAAAAATCACGAAAACTAAGGCAAAATAGAGGAAAAAAATTGAAATTTCGGTGAAATTAACCGTTTTCGTTGCTTTTTTCAATCATATCTTGGGAAAATAACGAAAACTAAGGAAAAATAGTCGAAAAACATTAAAATTTCGGTTAAATTATCCTTTTCGATGCTTTTTTCGATCACATTTTGACATAATCAAGGCAGACGAAAATGATTGAAATTTCCTTGATATCATACGTTATCAATGCTTTATTCGATCATCTGTTGGCCTAATTACGAAAAGTAAGACAAAATAGACGAAAAATGATTGAAATTTCCTTGAAATTACCTGTTTTCGATACATTTTTTGTCCATATCATGGTAAAATCACGGTAACTAAGGCAAAATAGAGGAAAAAGATTTAAATTTCGATGATTTTATCCGTTCTCGATGCTTTTATTGATCATCACCTTGCATAATAATGAAAATTTTTGCAAAATAGGCGAAAAAAGATTGAGATTTCGGTGAATTTATCTGATTTCGATGCTTTTTTCGATCATATTTTGGCAAAATCACGAAAGGAAAGGCAAGATCGACGAAGAAAGATTGTAATTTGTCTGAAATTATCCGTTTTCGTTGTATTTTTCGATCATATCTTGGAATAACACGAAAAATAAGAAAAAAGAGAAAAAAAGGGAATTTCGAAGAAATTATCCGTTTTTGATGCTTTTTTGGATCATATCTTGGCAAAATCACGAAAACTAAGCCAAAATAGAGGAAAAAGTATCAAATTTCGTTGAAATTATTCGTTATCGATGCATTTTTCGACCATATCTTTGCAAAATAGACGAAAAGAGATAGGAATTTCTTTCAGATTATGTATTATCGATGCTTTTTTCCATCATATCATGGAAAAATCTCGAGAAAAAGGCATAATAAAAAAGAAGATATAAATTATCTGTGAATTTATCTGATTTCGACTCTTTTTTCCATCGTATCTATGCAAAATTACGAAAGGTAAGGCAAAATAGACGAAAAAGATTAAAATTTCGGTGAAATTATTAATTTTCGGTGCCTTTTTAGATCATATCTTGAAAAAAATCACGAAAACTAAGGAAAAAGTAGAGGAAAAGATTGAAAGTTCGGTAAACTTAACCCCTTTCAATGCTTTTTACAAGCATATCTTGGCAAAATCACGAAAAGTAAGGAAAAATAAGGGAAAAAGATTAAATTTCGGTGAAATTATGCGTTTTCGATGCTTTTTTCGATCATGTCTTGGCAAAATCACGAAAAAAGGCAAAATAGACGAAGTAAGATTGAAATTTCGTTGAAATTATCCGTTTTCGATGCTGTTTTCGATCATATCTTGGAAAAATCACAAAAACCTATGCAAAATTGATGAAAAAGATTGATATTTCGGTGATTTTGTAAGATTTCGATGCTTTTTTCCATCATATCCAGACGAAATTCACGAAAACTAAGGAAAATTAGAATTTAAATATTTAAAATTTGTTCAAATTATCCGTTTTCGATATTTGTTTCGGTCATATCTTGGCAAAATTACGAAAACTAACGCAAAATTGAGGAAAAAGATTGTACTTTCGGTGAAATTATCCGTTATCGATGCTTTTTTTGATTATATCTTTGCAAAATAACGAAAAGTAGGAAAAAAAAGAGGAAAAAGATTGAAATTACGCAGAAATTATACGTTTTCGATTATTTTTTCGATCATATCTTGGAAAAATTACGAAAACTAAGGAAAATTGAGGAAAAAGATTGAAATATCGGGGAAATTATCCGTTTTCGATGCTTTTTTCGATAATTTCTTGGCAAAATCACGAAAACTAAGGAATAAGTAGAGGAAAAAGATTGAAAGTTCGGTAAACTTAACCGTTTTCAATACTTTTTTCAATCATATTTTGGCAAAAACACGAAAAGTTAGGAAAAATAAGGGAAAAAGATTAAATTTGGCAAAATCACGAAGAAAAGGCAAAATAGACGAAGAAAGATTGAAATTTCGTTGAAATTATCCGTTTTCGATGCTGTTTTCGATCATATCTTGGAAAAATCACGAAGGTAAGGTAAAATAGACGAAAAAAGATTGAAAGTTTGGTGAAATTAACCGTTTTCGATGCATTTTTCTATCATATCATAGCAAAATCACAAAAATTAAGGCAAAATAGAGGAGAAATATAAAAATTTCGGCGAAATTAGCCGTTTAAGATGCTTTTTTCGATCATACCCCTTCAAAATCACGAAAACTAAGGCAAAATCGAGGATAAAGTCTGAAATTTCTGAGAAATTATCAGTTTTCGATGCATTTTTCGATCATATCCTGGCAAAATAACGAAAACTAAGGAAAAATTGACGAAAAGAGATTAAATTTTCGGTGAAATTAACCGTTTTCGATGCTTTTTTCGAACATATTTTGGCAACATCACGACAACCAAGGCAAACCAGAGGAAAAAGACTGAAATTTCGGTACAATTATCAGTGTTCGATGCTTTTTTCTATCATATCCAGGCAAAAGCACGAAAACTAAGGGAATATAGTGGAAAAAGATCGAAATTTCGGTGAAATTATCCGTTTTCGAGGCTTTTTTCGATCATATTTTGGAAAAATCACAAATACCTATGCAAAATTTATGAAAAAGATTGAAATTTCGGTGATTCTATACGATTGCTATGCTTTTTTCGATCATATCTTAGCATAATCACGAAAAGTAAGGTAAAAAAGACGGAAAAGATTGAAATTTCGGTGAAATTACCCCTTTTCGATGCTTTTTTCAATAATATCTTGGCAAAATCACGAAAACTGTGGCAAAATAGACGAATAAGACTGAAATTTCGGTAGTAATTATCAGTCTTCGATGCTTTATTCCATCATATCTTGTCAAAATCACGAAAACTAAGGTAAAATAAAGGATAAAGATTGAAATTTCGGTGAAATTATCCGTTTTTGATACTTCTTTACATCATATCTTGGAAAAATCACGAACACTAAGGAAAATACAGCAAAAAGATTGAAATTTCGTTGAAATTCTCCGTTTTTGAGACTTTTTTCGATCATATCCCTGCAAAATCACGACAACCAAGGCAAACCAGTGGAAAAAGACTGATATTTCGGTAAAATTATCAGTGTTCGATGCTATTTTCTATCATATATCCCCCTGCCACACGCCGAAAGGCGGCTTGTAGGGTATTAATGTAGATGTAGATGTAGATATATAGGCAAAAGCACGAAAACAAAGGGAATATAGTGGAAAATATCGAAATTTTGGTGAAATTATCCGTTTTCGATGCTTTTTTCGATCATATCTTGGAAAAATCACAGAAACCTATGCAAAATAGATGAAAAATATTGAAATTTCGGTGATTTTATACGATTTTGATGATTTTTTTGATCATATCTTGGCATAATCACGAAAAGTAAGGTAAAAAAGAAAAAAAAGTTGAAATTTCGGTGAATTTATCCATTTTCGATGCATTTTTAAATCATATCTTGGCAAAATCACAAAAACTGTGGCAAAATAGAGGAAAAAAATTTAAATTTCGGTGAAATTATCAGTTTTCGATGCCTTTTTCGATTATTCTTGGAAAAATCACGAAAAGTAAGGCAAAATAGAGGAAAAAGATTGAAATTTCGGTGAAATTATCCGATTTTGAGCTTTTCTCGATCATTTCTTGTCAAAATCACGAAAAATAAAGCAAAATAGAGGAAAAGATATAAATATCGGTGAAATTATCCTTTTCGATGCTTTTTTCGATCACATTTTGACATAATCAATGTAGACGAAAATGATTGAATTTTCCTTCATATCATCCGTTATCAATGCTTTATTCGATCATATGTTGGCCTAATTACGAAAAGTAAGACAAAATAGACGAAAAATGATTGAAATTTCCTTGAAATTACCTGTTTTCGATACATTTTTTGTCCATATCATGGTAAAATCACGGTAACTAAGGAAAAATAGAGGAAAAAGATTTAAATTTCGATGATTTTATCTGATTTCGATGCTTTTTTCGATCATATTTTGGCAAAATCACGAAAGGAAAGGCAAGATCGACGAAGAAAGATTGTAATTTGGCTGAAATTATCCGTTTTCGTTGTATTTTTCGATCATATCTTGGAATAACACGAAAAATAAGAAAAAAGAGAAAAAAAGGGAATTTCAGAGAAATTATCCGTTTTTGATGCTTTTTTTGATCATATCTTGGCAAAATCACGAAAACTAAGCCAAAATAGAGGAAAAAGTATCAAATTTCGTTGAAATTATTCGTTTTCGATGCAATTATTCGACCATATCTTGGCAAAATAGACGCAAAGAGATAGGAATTTCTTTCAAATTATCTATTTTCGATGCTTTTTTCCATCATATCATGGAAAAATCTCGAGAAAAAGGCATAATAAAAAAAAGATATAAATTATCGGTGAATTTATCTGATTTCGACTCTTTTTTCCATCATATCTATGCAAAATTACGAAAGGTAAGGCAAAATAGACGAAAAAGATTAAAATTTCGGTGAAATTATTCATTTTCGGTGCCTTTTTAGATCATATCTTGAAAAAATCACGAAAACTAAGGAAAAAGTAGAGGAAAAGATTGAAAGTTCGGTAAACTTAACCCCTTTCAATGCTTTTTACAAGCATATCTTGGCAAAATCACGAAAAGTAAGGAAAAATAAGGGAAAAAGATTAAATTTCGGTGAAATTATGCGTTTTCGATGCTTTTTTCGATCATGTCTTGGCAAAATCACGAAAAAAGGCAAAATAGACGAAGTAAGATTGAAATTTCGTTGAAATTATCCGTTTTCGATGCTGTTTTCGATCATATCTTGGAAAAATCACAAACACCTATGCAAAATTGATGAAAAAGATATTTCGGCGATTTTATAAGTTTTCTTTAAATGAAATTTAATCTTTTTCCCTTATTTTTCCTTACTATTCATGATTTTGCCAAGATATGATTGAAAAAAGCATTGAAAAAGGTTAATTTCTATGAACTTTCAAGCTTTTTCCTCTCCTTTTTCCTAAGTTTTCGTGATTTTTCCAAGATTTGATCTAAATAGGCACCGAAAATGAACAATTTCAACTAAATTTTAATCTTTTTTCGTCTATTTTGTCTTACCTTTCGTAATTTTGTCTGGATTTAATGGAAAAAAATCGAAATCGGATAAATTCAACGAAATTTTAATCTTTATTCCTCTATTATGCCTTTATTTTCGTGATTTTTCCATGATATGATCGAAAAAGCATCAAAAATGAATAATTTGAAAGAAATTCCAATCTTTTTTCGTCTATTTTGCCAAAATATGGTCGAAAAATGCATCGAAAACGAATTATTTCAACGAAATTTGATACTCGTTCCTCTATTTTGCCTAAGTTTTCGTGATTTTGCCAAGATATGATCCACAAAAGCATCGAAAACGGATAATTTCTCCGATATTTCAATCTTTTTCCTCAATTTTCCTTAGTTTTCGTGATTTTTCCAAGATATGATCGAAAACAGCATCGATAACGGATAATTTCAACGAAATTTCAATCTTTCTTCGTCTATTTTGCGTTTTTTTTCGTGATTTTGGCAAATTATGATCGAAAAAAGCATCGAAAAGGATAATTTCACCGAAATTTAATCTTTTTCCCTTATTTTTCCTTACTTTTCGTGGTTTAGCCAAGATATGATTGAAAAAAGCATTGAAAACGGTTAAGTTTACCGAACTTTCCATCTTTTTCCGCTACTTTTTCCTTAGTTTTCGTGATTTTCCAAGATAAGATCAAAAAAGGCACCGGAAATGAATAATTTCAGCGAAATTTTAATCTTATTTCGTCTATTTTGCCTTACCTTTCGTAATTTCTCATGGATATGATGGAAAAAAGCATCGAAATCAGATAAATTCACCGATAATTTAGATCTTTTTCCTCAATTATGCCTTTATTTTCGTGATTTTTCCATGATATGATCGAAAAAAGCATCGAAAATGGATAATTTGAAAGAAATTCAAATCTTTTTTCCTCTATTTTACCAAGATATGGCCGAAAAATGCAACGAAAACGGATAATTTCAACCAAATTTCAATCTTTTTTCGCCTATTTTGCATAATTTTTCATTATTATGCAAGGTTATGATCGATAAAAGCATCGAGAACGGATAAAATCACCAAAATTACAATCTTTTTCCTCTATTTTGCCTTACTTTTCGTGATATGGCCAACATATGATCGAAAAAAGCATCGAAAACGGATGATATTAAGGAAGTTTCAATCATTTTCGCAGATTTTGCCTTACTTTTTGTGATTATGTCAAAATATAAACGAAAAAAGCATCGAAACGGATAACTTCACTTAAATTTCAATCTTTTTCCCTTATTAACCTCGCCAATAAAGGGTCAAATAAATAAATAAATAAATAAATAAATTTTGTCTTACTTTTCGTTATTTTGCCAAGATAAGATCGAAAAAATCATCGAAAACGAATTATTTCAACGAAATTTCAATCTTTTTCCTCTATTTTTCCTACTTTTCGTTATTTTGACAAGACATGATCGAAAAAAGCATCGAAAACGGATAATTTAACCAAATTACAATCTTTTTTCGACGATCTTGTCTTTCATTTCGTGATTTTGCAAAGATTTGATCTAAAAAAAGCTTCGAAAACGGATAATATCGACAAAATTTCAATCTTTTTTCGCCTATTTTGCATTACTTTTATTATTATGCAAGGTTATGATCGAAAAAAGCATCGGGAACAGATAAAATCACCGAAATTTCAATCTTTTTCCTCTATTTTGCCTAAGTTTCCGTGATTTTACCATGATATGGACAAAAAAAGTATCGAAAACCTATGATATCGAGGAATTTTCAATCATTTTCGTCTATTTTGCGTTTTTTTTCGTGATTATGTGAAAATATGATTGAAAAAAGCATCGAAAAGGATAATTTCACCGAAATTTAATCGTTTTCCCTTATTTTTCCTTACTTTTCGTGATTTTGCCAAGATATGATTGAAAAAAGCATTGAAAACGGTTAATTTTTATGAACTTTCAATCTTTTTCCTCCACTATTTCCTTTGTTTTCGTGATTTTTCCAAGAAATGATCTAAAAAGGCACCGAAAATGAACAATTTCAACGAAATTTTAATCTTTTTTCGTCTATTTTGTCTTACCTTTCGTAATTTTGTCTATATATGATGGAAAAAAAATCGAAATCGGATAAATTCACCGAAATTTCAATCTTTTTCCTCTATTATGCCTTTATTTTCGTGATTTTTCCATGATATGATCGAAAAAAGCATCAAAAATGAATAATTTGAAAGAAATTCCAATCTTTTTTCGTCTATTTTGCCTAGATATGGTCGAAAATGCATCGAAAACGAATTATTTCAACGAAATTTGATACTCTTTCCTCCATTTTGCCTTAGTTCTCGTGATTTTGCCAAGATATGATCCAAAAAAGCATCAAAAACGGATAATTTCAACCAAATTACAATCTTTATTCGACGATCTTGTCTTTCCTTTCGTGATTTTGCCAGGATATGATCGAAAAAGCATCGAAATCAGATAAATTCACCAAAATTTCAATCTTTTTCCTCTATTTTGCCTTACTTTTCGTTATTTTGCCAAGATACGATCGAAAAAAGCATCGTAAATGGATAATTTCAACCAAATTACAATCCTTTTTCGACGATCTTGTCTTTCCTTTCGTGATTTTGCAAAGATATGATCGAAAAAAGCATCGAAAACGGATAATATCAACTAAATTTCAATCTTTTTCCTCTATTTTGCCTTAGTTTCCTTGATTTTACCTTGATATGGTCAAAAAAATATCGAAGACGGATAATTTCAAGGAAATTTCAATCTTTTTTCGTATATTTTGTCTTACTTTTCGTGATTTGGCCAACACTTGATCGAAAAAAGCATCGAAAATGGATGATATCAAGGAAATTTCAATCATTTTCGTCTATTTTGCCTTACTTTTCGTGATTATGTCAAGATATGATCGAAAAAAGCATCGAAAAGGATAATTTCACCGAAATTTAATCTTTTTTCCTTATTTGCCTTACTTTTCGTGATTTTGCCAAGATATGATTGAAAAAAGCATTGAAATCGGTTAATTTCACCGAACTTTCAATCTTTTTCCTCTACTTTTTCCTTAGTTTTCGTGATTTTTCCTAGATATGATCTAAAAATTTACCGAAAATGAATAATTTAAACGAAATTATAATCTTTTTTCGTCTATTTTGCCTCACCTTTCGTAATTTTGCCTAGATATGATGGAAAAAATCATCGAAATCGGATAAATTCACCGAAATTTCAATCTTTTTCCTCTATTATTCCTATATTTTCGTGATATTTCCATAGTATGATCGAAAAAAGCATCGAAAATGGATAATTTGAAAGAAATTCCAATCTTTTTTCGTCTATTTTGCCAAGATATGGTCGAAAATGCATCGAAAACGAATAATTTCAACGAAATTTGATACTTTTACCTCTATTTTGTCTTATTTTTCATGATTCAAATCTTTCAGATTTAAGAATTTCATTTCCACATTCATCTCAATCGTTGATATTTCTTAATTTCAATTACGCATTTTCTCAGAATTTAATTCCTAAGTATGAAAATTATTGACAGGAATAAACTATGGAGAGTCGTAAGGCATTCTTCATAAGCGTTGTACAGCATGCTCTCAATGATTCAAGATTGAGAAATTATGTATAATTTGAATTCCTTGTTAGAAATATAATTGAGACATATCGTCTAATAAAGTACACAAGAAGTAGCTTTGGAGGCAAGATATTATTTATCTTAAATGAAGAACGCCTCCACTATAAATAGAGTGAGAAATAGTCTCTTTACCAGGAGGAGCGGCGAAAGATAACTTTCACAGCTGAATTTGGGCCATAATTTATGGAGGAGAAAGGTTACTCGAGGAAGGTTATTAAACAACCGTTTCCGTTAAAATCGGCGTTGAAAAAGTAGAGGGATGTTATCTTTAACAGAAGGAAAAGATTTTTTCGAGAGAGGACGTATTTTATGGTGGAAATACCGCCGCGCTTTTATTTTTAAAGCGAATTTCAACATTCAAGTAAACGATTGCAATGTTAAGTCACTCTTTCTTGAAATCGTAATTAAAAGAATCACGATTATTGAGCCATTCTTGAATGTTTCATCACCACTGTTGCCAGTTGCTTTCCTGTTATTTTTTTTACTGTCGTGGGAAGTGAAAGTCGAATAAACATCTCTGTCCAGTTCTCCGCCGAACGATCTCCAGATTCTATCCCACATCGCTGGGTTATAAATACGGCAGCTGTCTTCGCTATTTTCCCTTCTATCTTAGAACTATGTATGTGAACAATTTCTCTTACCCCTAAAGCATCTTCTGGACTCCTTCGACCAACTCTCCGGAACTATCTCCATCCCTCTTCCGATTTCAATGCGACTCTTCTTGCGCCATTATCCTACATTCCCTAAAGATATGGTTATTTTGCTCAGTAAGATTTCAAGTTTTTTTAAGTTCATCAATATCGCTTTTATTATCCGCAAAACTTATTTATTTGTACACTTTTTTTGATATTTTTCAAATTTCCATCAAAAACTAGTTATTAGATAGAATAAGTTGCTGAATAATTGGATCAAAAATAAATTTCAAGTTGAAATTCAGCAATAATTACTTTTTCATCATAGTATACCGAAAAATTACGATAGATTGATGAAAACTATGAATCGGGTTTCTAGAAATAATAAAAACATACAATCTTGCACTTTTATTTTGTTCTCATTACTCATCCTTATTGCTATTGATCGGAGACGCTGTAAATTTATTAATAATTACTTTAAACCACTCGCTCTTAAATGATAGAACCATCATGTCCGTATCCTTCCAAAGCCTGCTAAATCTCCTTGTGAATCTTTAAATTGACGTGAAGATCAGTACAAAATTAACACCAAATTTATGAAGAAATGTAAACGTATAATCCGCACATTCATAGAGTGAATTTTAAAGTGTTATTAAATTAAAAATTTAAGAAAACGTTCGTTGCTTAAAGTTACTGTATCCTCTTGAAATAAAAGAGAAACAAACAGTTTGTAGCCGGCAGTTTTCACCATTCACCAATTCCCATCCATTCAAAGCGAGTATTAATTTTATCGACCGTCCTCTTTTACGACATTACTAAAGTGATATCTCTTGTGAAGAAAGCGGTGCTGCATCTTTTTTTAGATTAAGAGACGTGGAAAACGCAGTTCTTTGGACAAATAACGGAATTTTCATATGCCATGGCTTTTTGAAGCGAGTGTAAGAAAGAGATAGCGTTGCATTGGGAATTCATCTTCCTCGGCCCGTGCCCCCAATCGCTCTGCGGCAACTCCGGCGATTTTCAGACTCGCCCGGTATTAAGTACCTTAAGGGAGTGAATAGTGTTTTGAAAGAGATATTGGAAGAATAGTGGAATAAGAAGGAGATGGGTCGCAAGGGCCTAATGATTGTGAATGAGGGATTAGGAACTGTTTATGTGTGAGGGGATCGAGGGATTTGCTGAAGGAAGAATATTATCAAGGAGATGAACAGGAAGATGGAGGCTTGAAGAGAATTAGAAGGAATCTATTGCTAGGTGAATAGAAGTGAAGAGAGGAAGATAAGTGAAAGTATCCACGAAAATGGGCTGAAGACGAATAACGTTCGATTTGGGAAAGGTAAGGGAAATGTGTATTGTAGGACAAATTTAATATACTACTATGCTGGAGGTTGAATATGCTGAACTACTCTAAAATTGATCCTTTTTCCCAAAGTTTCTCTTTGTTTTGTTATTATGAAAACACTGAGTCGTTATCAATCGTTTCCATTGATATTGAAACATTTTCGTTTCATATATCTCTCTCAAGTTATATATGAAGACTATACTTTTCATTTGAATATTCTTAGTGCTATAAATTTGATTTAAGTATAGCATATTATAATTTATCACATTCTTTTTTACTGAGTACATATTTGAATTCCATTTATTGCCTCTTTACTTTTATAGTTTCATTTCTACGGTATTTCTGATTTAAACGGTTTTATATTATAACTCAAGGAACACTATACCAGTATTTTTAATAAGTTATATTGCTATAGGTAGATCAATTTTTCAAAACGTATTTAGTATATGATTTAGTATGATTTAAAGTACCGAAAGTTATCATAACATTTAGGAAAAGATTTTTCTTTATTAGAAATAAATTTCTAATATTATAGTCATTGGTAACTTAGAAGCCTCTCGTTAAGTTTGAACAATTGATATTCCGCTAATGTTTACCTTTTTTTCTGTCAGTTTCAAGATTTTATTACATTTTTAATAATTTACTACACCCAATGTACTTACATAATCTTTAAAGTTCATTCATAAAGTGCCAGAATGCACATATTAGATATTATCAAATGTTCATAAATTTAACTATCTACGTAATCGAAAAATGTTGTTCGTAAGTTAGGAGAGCAATTACCTGATGTCGAAGATTTGAATTACTTTTCTCTGAGATATACTTGATTTACATGACTTCCAGTGATTCTTCAGAATATTCATTCATAATTTATATTCATATATTTTATTCTGTCCACGGTTGTTGCTTACTAAGACAATTTGAGAATGAACCTCACGTACCCATATAACTTCTCTAAAGCGTTGAATTTACTCATCTACGGTGTCGAGTGTGGCCGAAATGGGTTCTGTTCACATAAACCTCGTTTCTACTTCCGAGAGCTCAATAAAGCATTCATGCGCACATCGCAGCAGTAACCGTAGGCATTCGCTCATGTTACTATACCACCTCACAGAGTGAAGAAAATGAACTAGTCTGTTTAATCAACGAAAGAGTTACCATCAAAATGGAGAGGAGGGGTGTTAGAGTCCCTCTATCCAAAGAGACCCCATGTCTGCAAGTCCTTCTGATTGCTGCAAAGACGACCTCCGGTAATCCCAACTATTTCCATTCCCGGCCCTTTGCTCCTGAATAAAGATAGTGTAATGTAGCATCCGTATTGAAGGATGTTGCAATGTAGGATTCACTCATATTCGAGTAAGCATCGGGATCCATAGTGTTATATCCGGAATATGTATTTATATCAAAGGAAAGATCGATACTTTAACTCAATTATGGAGGTTATTTAATTGGCAACATCACGGAAGGGCATTGCGGAAGATAGATTACCACTTTTCCATTATGTTCCAGAAAATATGAATGTCCTTATTGTCCTTCATTGGAGGGAATTACGTAATTAGTTTGAAGTGGCAACAAGTATCACTGATGGAGAAAATATTATTTTTTCTTGAGAAAGTGTTTCGAACTCTAATTATGAAAATGATAAAAAATGAAATTCACAGGTATTTGGGTAAAATTCAGAAATCGTAAATATCTCCGATTTTGGTCTCATTCACTGTTTTATAAGTTAAATTAATTATGATATTCCATTATCTCTGCTCAAGGGAACCAGGTAGACCTATCAGGAATTCTTGGAATCGTTATCATACGATTAAGTATTCCCCCCTCAATGCATATATTTCACGTTTCAATGCATTCCCTGATATCAATATAAGAGGGGGAGCTTCGATTGAAGAACCTTCCAGCAGAACTTTTGGACCTAAGGATGCTCGCATCGATCTTGACAACGTGGAAAAGGATTTTTTGTATGAACACGGTTTTCGTAACGATGACAAACAGATCATCTTCCACTTTACGCTTTATCATTAATACACTTTTGAGAACTACCCTTCCCTGTTGATAAAATCGAATGATGTAATGTCGCTTAAACCTACTTAAAACTTGATAGATACGTACAATATTGAGAGACTTTTAAGCCTACCTTGGCTTCATTTTAGTCTCCTCTAATCTTTTACGATGGCTTTCATAAGTCAACCGACTCACATGCTTGACTATTACGTCGTTATAGCATGAAAAAGATAATATAGGAATATTGTCCAATCTAATATGCTTCTATAATTTCAAGTTTAGCGTCAGGTCACTGCTGGTTATGAGGAATTGCAAAATCTCTCTCACTTCCGGAAAGTTTTTATTCTGAATTTTTAGTTATCCAATCTATATCTTATAGAACCCTCTATTTTAAGGACTTCCAAATGACATTAGACAAATTCCTATATTGTACACCAACGATTCGTGTAACAAATCCGTGTATGTTGGTTGCAGCAAATGTGGTTGCCCTAGTATAGGTTCTATGTGAGGATGATCCAGAGAAACTTAATGGATTATACTATCTTTACGTACACTCTGAAAATGTTTCGCTTTAATTCGCAATTTACTGAGTCTTAAGAAATAATTTACTCCAAACCATATACTTGTTATCAATATCTAAAGTCGAGTTTAAAAATATCTTTGCTAGGATAACAAAGCCTCTCTGATTATTCAATCTGGGCATATCACACGGTCTCATTACGGTGTCCTCGGTCATGTGGAAGCAGAGACGGATCCAGGGGGGTGGTCCTGGGGGTCCGGACCCCCCCCCCCCCGAAATATCACTTGTGCCTATTTTTTGAAAATGAAACTCGAATAACGCAAATAAAACACAATTTAATAAGCAATCACTAGCTAAAAAATTCGAGTTTGTCTAACACAATTTTAACGTCACGTTTTGTGAAAGCCGAAATATCTTCTATTTTTAAATTTTTCGATCGGACCCCCCCCAAAAATTTTTTCTAGATCCGTTCCTGTGTGGAAGTATTTTCGGTCGCGGTTGCTTTTTTAACTTACCTACTTAAGCAAAATGAAGTGGAATTAGCCTTTTGACTTTTCGTCATTATTTTATTTCCGATTGAAAAAATAAAGTAAAGACATCTCCAAATAATATAAGCTGAGAATCTTCACCTCAACGACAAATGATCCTATCAAATACTATACACTGATCTATATTGTTTAAGTATATTCGACCCCTTATATTTCCCTGGTATTGTTAACTATACATTTAAAAATTAATTCATAACTAAATATAAATTCATTGCCCCTCTTTAAATTTAAAGTATATATTGTCAATTTTCTTCCTGTTCTATAAAGATTTTAATTTACTATAGATAAAAATTCATGCTTTGGAGATAGTAGAAGTCGTAGTAATTTCTCAGGTTTTCTGAATTACTATTTAGGGAATAGGGCAATATTATCCATGATTGTGGGTAATTATTCTGCAAAGAGTATAAGCGATGGATTGCATAAATACCAAGTACGTACTACTGAAAATAAGTTGCATCATTTGACATTCTTTCAAAGAATATAGACTTATTTTTTGTTACGCTAATTAAAGTTAATTAGAAATCCTAATAGTAGCGGTTTTGTTTATTGGATTTGTATCTATCTGAAATTACACCAAGTACAGCAGAAACTTATTAATTATATTCATTGGAAACCTTAGTAGAAGTGCTTTAATGAACGAAAAAGAGATCTGAATCTTAAAATGTGATTGACTTATTTTTAGTACTATTTCTGTCAACTGTTCGAGTATATTTTCTCTAGTCTGGTTGGCGAACTTAGCCTCAAGTACAAAGAGATCTTTCTGCGGGTAGTTTTTCATTTAAAAACACCACGGTGCGTAATATGAAGGATAATTTGAGAAAAGTAACCCTGCCAAAAATAGAGAAACTGCTTCTGTCAATTACATGACGAAACATCTAGGTGTAGAAATCACGAATTTTCAGTGACAGAGGGTAATTTTAATTAGGATTCACGAAATGAACTGTGAAAGGGATAATATTTGAATCTTATAGTTAGCTCCTTTGCAGATCACCTAATTTTTAATCTAAAAATTGATATTTATATATTTGAATTTCCCCAACCTTTTTTTGATTACATTTGAAAGATTTTAGAGAGAAGGAAAGAATCATGAATCAACTTTTGAAGTTTCGTAATTACCAAATATGCATGTTATTGCAAACTCAATAAATTTGCATATGATAAAATATTGAAATAATACAAAGGATGGAAAGTGGAAGACCTTGGTTCGAGTCCCAGCTAAGTCACTTTTTTCACTTCTGTATAACCATAGAAATAATGTTAAATCTAAACGAATTTACATATGATATACCTGAAAATATGCCTCGGTGGCTTAAAGTAGTATATCCATTATAGTAGTAATAACACTCCTGACTTGTTGATTTTTATACCTCCAAGTAAATAAAGTGTACATGTTGCTTCTTTCAGTTTCCATCAACCTGCTTCTCTTCATTCATTCTTCCTCACTTCCCCAAGAAAAATTAAACACGATTTTTCAGCTGCTTTTACCCGTGCATTCTTGCATGTATTTCAATTTTTCCCGTCATCCTTTAGTCTCTTATTCATCATTTTTAAATCTTGTGTTCAAAATCACAATATCTTATACTTTCCGTAAAAAACCGTTACATACGTGTATATCTATTACAATTTTGGTCAGTCTTTTGAATCCATTTCAATGTCCTTCAATTTTTACGACTCAAGTTGGATTTCCGATTTTTGACATATATGAACGTTATTCCATTAGGTGTTTTGGATCTTTTGACGTCATCGTAAGGACGAACGCACATCGATTTGGCATTCTCCTCGAACCCTTTTCAATCATTTTCTCTCGTACCAGTTAACCTGCGGCAATTGATTCTATTGTACCGTTGTTAACTCGGCCGATGCCCTTATGCAGGCCGTCCTTGGAGTATGTCCAATGAATTTCGCGTACTAGAGGGACCGCTCGCCAATAGAAAAGTTTCTTTTCAACCAGAGTTCGAATCTTGTTCTAAGGCGATGTGCATGTGTCAAAGAACACAATTATTGTACATCTGAGTCTTATGATGGTCATTTTACTTCGCCCAATCACAATGCGAAAGCATACTCAATCACAATCATCACCGTCGCACAGTGGGCTAGAACCGAGATTTTCCTGGTGGCCCGTACTCCGCCGCGCGGATTTGCCCATGCAGTGTTGTCGAAAATTCGTTATTATTATCGGGGAGGAAATTGGGGCAAGGTTTTATTTCAGATTCCTCTTCAAAAAGCTTCAAAGAATAACGAGGTATAAATATCTTTATGTCTCTTGGAGTACCTCTCAACTAATTTCCTCGCTTTACGTAAAAATTTCTCTAAAACAAGAGTTCGCCATTTTGTTACATAAAATATGCAAATATTGATTTTCAATCATTAAATTTAAGGGTTGTATAAGATAAAGTGCAGGTTTATAACGTGGCGTTGTGTTTTATCCGATGACTTACTTTTAATGGGTTCAGCATCGTTTTGAAGTTGAAGAATTTCTCAAAAAGTCGAAGACCGGCATTTTTCGCAAAATTTTGTCAACTTTGACCCCCTGTAGAATGGTAATGCGCAGGAATCAACAAAAACTATTTCGCAGTTATATGCAGAATTTATTCAAAAATAACCATGCGAAGTTTCAAAGTCCGCACTCAAAAAAATCAATTTCGTATTTATGGCCAGCTTTTTTCGATTCTAGCCTATAGTGCGTCGACCCGAAATCAATTCGAAATTGTCCTCGTCGAAACAGAGAGAAATTATATCATAATGGAAATATATTTTCTCATAAAATTAGTTTTCGTTTAATGTTAAATATTCTCTTAGGAGCCGAAATTTACAAATACACAACAGCCAATCGTCTATCTGTCAGTAATTTTCGCCCTGAACCACTCAAATTATTATCTTTATCCTCGTTTTTGAATATCTTAAATACTTCCTCGTTTGGATATAATTTTATCCGTGAACGTATTACAGTCATAAACACTCTCGTTATTATTTCCAGTTTATATTAATTTCATAAAGGGCAAAATATTTTAATTTTCAAAATACTTTTATGAAAATTGTTTTCATAACATATAGAAATAGTAAGCTGCATTTTTTCGTATTGCATCCAGATAGTTCCTAGTTTTGTAAAATAAGAAGTGGAATTAGTTGGCCTGGATTCATTATTTGGATACATTAAATAGATACGAAGTGAACCCTGATTTTAATTAGGTGATCTTAATTGAAATCGCGCAATTAAATTACATTCATGTGATGAATGTTTTGAACGAAGAATATTTTATAACATATCCATTTACGATAAATTTAACGTATCTGACGAATTATAATTTCGAGAGTAACTGTTGAATATTAAATTGCTATAGAAATTAATAAAAAAATAATTTAGGATTAATTCAATTTTTTCCACATTGAATACATTTTCCAATAATTTGAAATGTGGAAGAAACGTTAATATATTTCAGCCTAAAAAAGTACTTTTTGATAAAAGAACATGTAAATTGTAGTTTTTCTATGGTTTGAAATTATTCAACTTTTCCATAAGTCATACTTCGTTAATAACATGACGCATTTTCTCTGAAATTTAGACTTATGGGGATTATTAAGTACTCATTATGTTTAAGAATTGCTTCCTAAACAATAGAATTGCAATGTAACTCAAGTAGTATTCCCTAAATTGTGCTTATGTGTGAGAATTCGTAAGTATGGCGTGAATAAAGCAATTCATATGCTGAGAATATGCTTCTTATCTCGTGTTCTAATAACGATATGTGGCTTCCTGCTATTATATATCTTGAATATCCTCTTTATTACTTTATTCATCCCATTTTTGAATGAAAATAGCAATCTTTAGTAGATTCCCTTCATAATGCTCTCGCGTGCATCTCTGTGTTGGCTCTCATCTCTTGTATTGGGTCGCAATCTTGCCATTCCATTCGACCGTCCCATTTGACGCTGACATCGATGCCATAACAATGACTCACTGCCTGCGATTTGTATCGGCTAACGTTTCAAACGCTCCAACTCCTCTTTTTCATCGAAGCGTTGTTTTGATGACATATCCATAAATCAATCGCTTCTTAGTCGGCGTCATCACGGGCAATTAAATGTCGAGAGTCGTGTGGTCATTAGTGCGTTAGCACGGGATTCCAATGTAAAGGACCCCATCCTGTTTTGAATGTCAATCTCCCTCGAATAAGTGAGAGCTCTTGCATATGGTACTTATCTCTTACTTTGACAAGAAAAGGATCTACTTTGTGTTCATGACCATTTCAATATGGCACGTTTAATTGAAAGTTTAATTTTTAAAATAATTGTAATATACTGTGGTATTTTCCTTATAAATTTAGTCTTCCTAGGTAGTTCTACGTTAACAAATGGGAATTTCACCGAGAAAATTGCTTAGGTACCTTCGTAAATAGTTATTATAATTTATAATAAACATTAGCATCTGCTATCCGAAAATTTCAATAATTTTCTGCTTCAAAATCCTTTTAAGTCTTATGATGTATATAGAAAAATGGAAGATTTAAGTGCTGACGAATTCTCTTTAGCATTTAAATAAGTAAATGACATCAACCCGTATTTTTCTGCTAACTACTTCTCCACTCCCAATTTATACGGGTTCTATTACCATTCAATAAAACTAGATTTTTCTCGCAGGTTAAGTTAACTTTGAAGTGAACCTTCATTTTAGCTTTTACTCTTAAGCTTCACTTTAAACCATATAAATACAAGCCACAGTATCAAGGGTCAAATCTACAATCTACATCGTGGAAAATAAAATTGATTTGTGAAACATCTGAAAATTCCTTCTTCTCGCTAGAATTACCTTAATTTAATGGTGTAGAGGAAACTGGCGAGAGTATGGGACTAATTAACAAAACAGTTGGGTGGAAATCTCTGTTGTAAGAAGCCACCTACATCCGTGCTAATGACATCTTTGATATAGGTTGGATTGAATGATAGGGGTTTGAGGTTAATAGGCGTAACAAGCGAGGCAAGGTAACGAGAATGGCTCGGGAGAGCTCAGTTAATGAAGAAGAGGCTGAAGATAATCGGGGGTTGCGTTGGATGTTGATGATTTTTCGTTCTCCTTCCCTCAATTTAAACAGTTACTAAGTGTTGAAAGATAGGGACGTTATGCCCGAGAATTTGTGAACATAGAACACTTATATGGGTCGCCCTCATGGTTTCCCCTTCGCAACCATTCCATCCTTATGCCATGGAAACCGTCCTCTCGCCCCTAAAACCTTTATTTATCATTCAACTTCGCCCTCTATTCGCTCCGAATCTCCTCTTCCACCTTTTTAACCTCTTCGTTTTCTTCCTTCTCTCCTCGAAACTCATCTCCGTTTCGTCCCTCATCTTTTACTTTATAGAACATATAAAGCGCAAGGAAGGTTAAGTCCTTCTTTCTGGCTATCTTACTTCATGCATCTTCCTTGCCCATGTACATCTCTTACAAAACACACTCCCCGGTCTCCCTTTCTCCCATCACTTCCCTCCCTTTACACCTCTAAACCCACTCCATCCTCCAAAATATTCCCTCTCTGCTCACCAGAAATACCCGTCCCCTCTGAAGACGTCACTTCGTCTCAAACGCTTTTTCCCATCGCACTCTCTCTCTCTCCCTTTTTCTTTAAAGTTCCTTCAAAAGCTCTCTCTTTCCCTTGAAAGCATTCCTTATCTCTCGTCCGAAGGAGATGTGGTTGTGTATCTTCAGATTACTCGCGACGGCGGTATATCCCTGTATTTTTCCGTCTTTTGTATGAGAGAGTGGGTTTGAAGAGGAGATTGGAATCTATGTAAAGGAGGAAGAGGAAGTAAAGAGGAAATGCCTTGATGGCAGAAAATAAAAGCGAGTGAGAACGATTCGTCCATCTTGGTCATTCTAGTCTCTCATTCTACGTGCGTTCACTCGCTATAACCTCTGCACTGGTATTATAAACATATCTGGGATAAAGTTACGACACCCACCCTAAACAATGCTTTCGACGAATTGCGGATTTTTGCAGAGAGTTACCTCAGTTACGTTTTGCAGAGCCGCTTATTATTCGGGGAGAGTCTGCTGGTTTGGTAGAAAATGATTTGAAGTTGTGAAGACACCAGGTAGGCATAAATATTCGGAGAATAGGAATATTGTTGAAGTAGTGGTTTTTGTGCATAGCTGTCTGATTTAGTTGTCAAAATTATTGCAGAATGATAAAGTGTTAGCTACAATTTATTCATCAGTTTGTATGACGTATAAATAAATCCTATATCATAGATTTATTTTTATGCTACTATAATTATTCATCTACTTTTCTACCATACGTGCCAACTTTCCTTATCTTCATTATGCGTTCATCGTGTACTCGTAAGTAGAAACAAGTAATATTTGAAGCGCCTAGTACTTACATCTATTTACTCGACCATTCTTATAGTGTCTGCTATATAATACCATCCAGTGCATACTAAATCGATATGATATGTTCCCGGATATATCTGAACTGTCATATTTGTTTTCTAACTGGTCTGTGTTTGTTTGGAAATAAATCTCTTATATCCGATACATTACTTTTAAATACAACTTTAATTTATAACATTACAAGCTATCTATATTTATATCAGTACACAATTATTAATCTAAAATTACTTCTGAATGAAGCTAAGATATTATAATAGTAATTGAATTATATTTCTATCATTCCACTATATCTTACTTTCGCAGAATTAAATTTCCTATAGTAAGATCAATTTTCCATTTCAGTAAAATATAAGGTTAATAAATCTACAAAGAAATTCAATTAAATTGCCATTTAAACTCATTTACCTGGCATAAATTGATGTCGTTCAAATATCAACCTAAAAATGTAGCAAAATGAGGGAAAGTTCAAAGTATTTTAGCGAACTTTCCCCTTCTCTAAAATTGAAAGAGAAATATTTAAATTTTGTGAAATACACTCTCAACATTTAAACCAATTATGAAGATTCTACGTTTAAAAGAAGCAAACCATTCCTAATTAGCTCTTTATGAAACTTGGCATTGTTTCTGTAAAGTTTTCACCGAAGACCATTTTCGAGCAAGATAATTGTGGAAATGTCATCTGCAGTCTGAGGCATGATGAAGCCAGGGTACGCTTTGAAGTGAAATTTTATTGTTAAGTAGCAGTTATAGTTCTTTTTTGAGTAGTGAACTTAAGATAATGTCTTGTTTCCAGAAAACTACGGTGTTTGCAACTCTCATAAGATAATGAGGAGAAAAAAGGTCCTTCTGATAGTCAGGTAAGATTTCATCTCAATAATTACGTTTGCGTTTAACTTGTTTTATAATTCTAGCTTTGACTTTAACCCTTTAACAACACTATACCCTAACCGTTTTAGAGTATAATATCTTAAATCATAAAATCTCGCCTGATGAATTACACCTTACCTTCTTTGTGGCTGTTTTATTTTTGCGGAGAAGTGAAATATTGCCATTTGGTTGAGTCAGCTTAAGTTTTCTCATATAATTTTCAGATATAATTTATTTTATATCTTGGATTTTGGGCCGCCTATGGCTGCAAATTCTCACACCGAGACGCTAGTTTTATCCTTAAACTCCATAACAAAGAAAATTAAAGGAATTCTGGATCGCTAACAATAATGGACACAACTATTTAAATTAAAGTATTGCTACTTCGAGAAAATAATAAAGTCTGGCTTATTTGTTAGAGCTTTAGTATCTTATATCGATGCTCCAAATCGGGGATTGCTACATATTAATTGAATAATCCTATCATACATACGTGCTCTGAAATATTTTAAATGGAATAATATTTAATAAGTGCAGGAAATTATTTATATTCAACATACGTTAGATATTTTGAGTACTTTTGTTTGGAATAAATCTGATATTTTGCGGTGATGATTTTAGACCATACGATTTCTTGCAAAAATCGGGCAAATCATATATCAATATTTCTTAACAATTTTTAAAAAATAAAGTTTTCGTAATTTTTTTATTTCTTAAAAAAACGCAAATCTGCACTGTGAAATTTATTAAATCTATGGAATAATCGATTAAATGAATTCATTACTTAAAGGAAATGTATTAGTATTTTTATATTTTCACCATTCTTAGTTCTGCGAGGATTCTTACGTGTCTCTGAATGTAGAATTTCCAGAATTCTTAAATTAAAACCTTGAATCTTTCGTTATTTAAATGAATATACTCCACGTTTATCATTGTTGTCTCCATAATAAGCCAAATAGGAAAATAAAATGGGAAAAGTTGGAATTATGGAATTATAGGGGATTACGTAGTCTTTATCAGCTCACGTTTAGAAAAATATGTTCTCCAAAGAAATGGGGATCGTACCGGTTTGAAGAAAAAAAACAGCGATATCATATTCTAGACAGGTAATAGTTATGAAGCATAAAATATGTATTCTAAGCTTACAATCAATTGCCTGTCGAATATTGAGGGCTTAGAAATATTGGTAAAAATGTATGTCGGAGACGGAGAATTGGGAATGCAGATACTTTTCGTATATATTTTCGGTCAATTTTTAGGTTAATAAAAATTACGAAGTGTTTACCTAAGGGAAGAAGTTTTCTCAAATAAATATTTCAGTTTAAAAATTTTTAAATATAATTGCTTGGAAGTTCTGCTCAAGAAATATGACTTCAATATACCCATGTAGGAACCCATTTCCATCAAATATGAGTTTTATTTGTAACTTTTTTCAACTTCAGAACCAATGATTCTCTTCGTCAAAATCTCTTTGCCTTCGATCAAAGCCCATCACTTTAGGATTTATTTCTGTGATATTTCAATGAGAGAGTCTAATTCAATCAGGGCCAGTGGTAAAAATATCGTGTTCTGCTATTTTTCATTATGCAGACTTCTCTGATTCCAAAATCATGCTTTCCTTATTTCGGATGTGAAAATTCCCTGGTTGTCGACTACTTCCCAAGAACCCTTTGATGCAAGGCCTATGTCTTTCTCAGCCTTTTATTAAATACTAGCAGAAGTACCCGTTGATTCTCAACGGGGATATTTAATTTCATAAATACCAGTGTAATAACCTTGATCGTAACAAATGCTTCATAATTGTAGGTAAATAGCGAATACCAGACTTTCCAAACCAATATATCAAGAAATGTAAGCTACAATTAAGTCTACAAAGCCGCTCCAACTCAATATTCAATCTCATATACTTTGAATGAAAATTTTCTTCAACTGAGAACATATAAGTATACTCTAAGATCACATTAGGATAAGCAGTACCTCGTTTAATGTAACGTTTTCATACAGGTACAAGAGGACAACTGAATCAAACATTTAACATACATTGCAGAAATAAATTATATATCACTCGAAATAGAGAGAGATAAATTATATATTATATACCCGTTGCATCTCAACAGGAGAAGGAAGTACTGTTAAATACAAATACTAATACAAAAGCTCCAAACGATAAACCAAATACTAATTACCAACTACTTCAAACTGTCCACTATAAGTAAATGAAATCGTGTGAATGTGTGTATGTATGCATGTATATGACCATTATTTTCATATAATAACCATGCCTCAGTTTAAAATTCCGGCAGCGAAGCATACGTAGCAAAAGAAGTTGGTTCACTCTGTGGTGCAAAGTACCAAGTGAGACCACCCGACCCAAAAAAACCCTAATAAACAAATGCTTCAAAGTGTCAGTCTATAAGTGAATGAGACCGTGTGAATGTGTGTTTATATGTATGAAAATAGCCAAGACTTTCTTAGAGTAACCCCGCCTTGGATTAAAAATGCAACAGTGATGAAACGAAAGAAAATGGGGATCCATCATATATAATTCCTTCTCCGGATTCATTCATATCTATTATATTTAGACGCTTCTCCGGATTCATTCATGTATCTATTATATATAATTCCTTCTCCGAATTCATTCATATAGATAGATAGGATACCAATTCACAGGCTAAACCACAGGCGTCATTTACTTGAAATTACTTCCCGAGAAGATTGCATCGAAATTCAATCCATAGTTCACAGCCAATATCATCTTCCATTTTTACTGATATGCTTCAATACGCCTGTTTCACCTCAAAATTAACAGACAACCAAAAAATTTTTAGGAATGTTAACTAAGTTTGCTTTTCAATAGAACTGCTCAAAACTCCTTGTATATGTCAGCAGCCATCATTTATTTGTTGCTCAAATTACCGAAATATCTTTGGCTTCGAATGCTTTTATGATAATTATCATTTGGGTGCTTGCGAATGATTAAAAAATCGGATTATGAATAAATATAAGCACAAATATAATTTATATTCTTCGTGACTTCATTATTCTCCCATACACAATATTTCCGATCATGCACATTCTTACGATGTATGATGATATTTGCACGATTATCAGTATAATATTAAATTAATTACAAAATAAAAAGAATATAAAACAAAATTTGTGAAAATAAAAAGGAAATAAATTTTGGTCTACCAGGATTCGAACTGACAACCTTCTCATTACGAGTCCGTGATGCTACCGCATCAGCTAGTGGGCACCTTGCTAAGGAAGAATTTAAAACATTAAAAATCGCCTTAGTTGTTTACTACATGGAAATCTACCTAAAAGTTTCGTATATTTTATCAATATTCTCGCAATTTCGAATCGCAAATGATATTTCTCGACCAGAATAAGAATCTTTATTCTATTTTCCTTCTTTTGATGCTAGTTTCGACTTCCTACAACTGTTTTTTCTAATTTAGTTTTGCAAAAGAAATAAACCTCACGACGAAAAAATGAACTTTATGTGTATTTCTTATGGAAACGTTTTGAATCTTCTGGGTTCGAACCGTGGACCTTAGGGAAATAAAAAGTAGCCTATACTCTGCGGGGGGTTGACTTTTAATAATGTACAAAATTTCAAAGTTTTGCGACTCTCGGTTCTCGAGTTTTTAGCGAACATACATACATACACACACACCCACACACACACCCACCCACACACACACCCACACTCGATTTTATATTATAGATACCCCTTCTTAATTTGAGAAGAAATCTTTCTTATAAGAGACATGTGATGTACTTAACCATGACACTGATCTTCATTATTTTTTAATATCCGTATATCTTAATTATTTTACAAAGATATGGATGAAAGAAGCAGTAATAAAAGATATTATTAATTTAATTTACTAATTACAGCAACATTGCTTGAGATTTTAAGAACACTTTATACCTGGTGATATGATTTTTATGTGTGTGGAATCTATGCAGCCAAAGACCCTTGGGAATGAGGCCATGCTGTGAAATTTTTGCATGTTAAGTCCAATCTCTCGTTTGCTTGTTGGTAGATTTATATATGTCATTGATTGTTCAGAAATGGCTCTAGTAACCTTCTTAACTGTTCGGCTAGCAGTTGATTTATGGACACCAGTGAAGTCTGCTGAAGCGATTAGCATCGAACCAGTGGCATAAAATCTTAATGTCAGTAGAAACTGTTCCATTGCTGACATCGCCTTATTTCTTAAAATAGGAAGTGTAATGATCAAGCAGTTATTTCATACATCAGATACTTTGAATTAATTTTGCAATACCTTGTTGTTCGATGCTCTATTTTCATCGCAATTTTTTCTAAAAACTTATCCACTGTTTCTTTATTTAGTCTAAACCTTATAAAAAACTCTTCTTCACTCAATGTGTTGAGATAATCCGGTCGAATCTTAAATATTCTAGGATTTCTTGTTCTCAGCAGTACTCGAAATAAAAATTCATCGTCGTCATCCTCAATATCTTGAAACGTTTTCAATACTTCCATTTCTTGTCTATTATGTGAGGTAATAATAAATATCGTTATTAGAGAAGTATTTAGCAGCATTATTTAATATTATTTACCTGTGATAAGCAGCCCTTTTTAAAGGGACTCGTTTCTGAGGTAGGAAATTATGCTGGCTGTTTTTGTTTTATATCACTCTGCTTAAAATCTTTCTAATATTTTATTTGTTAGATATCTTTCCCCATTTTCAATACTTTTATCAACAAATAAGTATAAAAAGTAACTTGCGTCAAGGAGTACGTCCAACGTTATGCACCTTCGCGGGTAATACTTTTATCGAAGCCTTCAAAGCAATACTTGAGACCATACACGTTGACAGGCAGGCCTACTATTAATTCAGATAATTGTATTATAGTTTCCTCAGTTCCTTAATTTTACTTTCACACGAATTTCAATGTTCTTTTAAGCTACACGACATTTGCTTTTTCTGGCCAGTAGTTTCCACGTCAGAAAATGAAGAGCTTGTTAAATCATGACTATTATCTTGATATCTTAAATGCTCAAAATCATCCCAATATTAATATTATATTTATTACATATATAATAACTTATTGTACACATCTCCGGAACCAACATAGTTCTACGCGTAATGAATGTGACAGAAAAAACGACCTTAAAATATTACATATACATTTAATTGGAGTCATACCAACTTAATTAGAATATCCGAACAAATATTTTCCAGAAATTGTGGAGTATAAACTTAATTTTCATCAACAAACCAACTGAGTTGATAAGTTAGCAGTAAAGCTTGTCCGCCATTACTTGTTTACACTGGTTTACTCCCATGATGCGTTGCGCTATCAATCAGTTAAGGACTCGATCACAACCCAATCTGTTTGATAAGATAACAAACACTTTAACTAACAGATACGGCTTAACCATCGATTATAATACCCAATTTTTGAGTTAACCTGGATGGTTATCCTATAGATAACTACACATTATAATACCGGGCCTAGGTATGGTATATTGAATAAATTCAACAACCGCATTCGTCGTTAATGGGAACGGACTTGTTTATAACCTCAAAAATCTCTCTAATATTTCTTCTATTTTATCAAAATACTGGAATTTCTAATCGAAATCGCTATTCCACTACTTAAATAAGAAACTTTAATAAATTTTCCATCTTTTGATGGTATGCCCGACAATTAACAATGATTCTTTCTAATTATATTTCGCAAAAGAAATGAGGCCTGCAACCGATAAAAGTGAAGTTTATGTGTATTCCTTATGGGACCCTATTATGGACTCCTGGGTTCGAACCCGGGCTTTCTTAGTAATGGGAATAGTTTTCCTAGGGGTTTCTAACTCGTAGAAACACAATGCAGTTTGTTTCGAATCGCTAAGTCAAACCGTTTCTGAAATAAAGGGGGGGACGGACGGACAGACGGACGGACGGACGGACGGACTCTTCGGAAATTATATATAAAGACTAGCAGAAGTACCCGTTGATTCTCAACGGGGATATTTAATTTCATAAATACCAGTGTAATAACCTTGATCGTAACAAATGCTTCATAATTGTTGGTAAATAGCGAATACCAGACTTTCCAAACCAATATATCAAGAAATGTAAGTTCCAATTAAGTCTACAAAGCCGCTCCAACTCAATATTCAATCTCATATACTTTGAATGAAAAATTTCTTCAACTGAGAACATATAAGTATACTCTAAGATCACATTAGGATAAGCAGTACCACGTTTAATGTAACGTTTTCATACAGGTACAAGAGGACAACTGAATCAAACATTTAACATACATTGCAGAAATAAATTATATATCACTCGAAATAGAGAGAGATAAATTATATATTATATACCCGTTGCATCTCAACAGGAGAAGGAAGTACTGTTAAATACAAATACTAATACAAAAGCTCCAAACGATAAACCAAATACTAATTACCAACTACTTCAAACTGTCCACTATAAGTAAATGAAATCGTGCGAATGTGTGTATGTATGCATGTATATGACCATTATTTTCATATAATAACCATGCCTCAGTTTAAAATTCCGGCAGCGAAGCATACGTAGCAAAAGAAGTTGGTTCACTCTGTGGTGCAAAGTACCAAGTGAGACCACCCGACCCAAAAAAACCCTAATAAACAAATGCTTCAAAGTGTCAGTCTATAAGTGAATGAGACCGTGTGAATGTGTGTATATATGTATGAAAATAACCAAGACTTTCTTAGAGTAACCCCGCCTTGGATTAAAAATGCAACAGTGATGAAACGAAACGAAAGAAAAGGGGGAACCATCATATATAATTCCTTCTCCGGATTCATTCGTATCTATTATATTTAGACGCTTCTCCGGATTCATTCATGTATCTATTATATATAATTCCTTCTCCGAATTCATTCATATAGATAGATAGGATACCAATTCTCAGGCTAAACCACAGGCGTCATTTACTTGAAATTACTTCCCGAGAAGATTGCATCGAAATTCAATCCATAGTTCACAGCCAGTATCATCTCCCATTTTTACTGATATGCTTCAATACGCCTGGTTCACCTCAAAATTAACAGACAACCAAAATATTTTTAGGAATGTTAACTAAGTTTGCTTTTCAATAGAACTGCTCAAAACTCCTTGTATATGTCAGCAGCCATCATTTATTTGTTGCTCAAATTACCGAAATATCTTTGGCTTCGAATGCTTTTATGATAATTATCATTTGGGTGCTTGCGAATGATTAAAAAATCGGATTATGAATAAATATAAGCACAAATATAATTTTTATTCTTCGTGACTTCATTATTCTCCCATACACAATATTTCCGATCATGCACATTCTTACGATGTATGATGATATTTGCACGATTATCAGTATAATATTAAATTAATTACAAAATAAAAAGAATATAAAACAAAATTTGTGAAAATAAAAAGGAAAAAATTTTTGGTCAACCAGGGAATCGAACTGGCAACCTTCTCATTGTGTATCTGTGATGCTACCGCATCAGCTAGGGGATACATGGTTGAATTTAAATCATTATAAATCATCTTAGTTGTTTACTATATGGCATTCTACCTAAAAGTTTCGTATATTTTATCAATATTCTCGCAATTTCGAATCGCAAATGATATTTCTCGACCAAAATAAGAATCTTTATTCTATTTTCCTTCTTTTGATGCTAGTTTCGACTTCCTACAACTGTTTTTTCTAATTTAGTTTTGCAAAAGAAATAAACCTCACGACGAAAAAATGAACTTTATGTGTATTTCTTATGGAAACGTTTTGAATCTTCTGGGTTCGAACCGTGGACCTTAGGGAAATAAAAAGTAGCCTATACTCTGCGGGGGGTTGACTTTTAATAATGTACAAAATTTCAAAGTTTTGCGACTCTCGGTTCTCGAGTTTTTAGCGAACATACATACATACACACACCCACACACACACACCCACACTCGATTTTATATTATAGATATCCCTTCTTAATTTGAGAAGAAATCTTTCTTATAAGAGACATGTGATGTACTTAACCATGACACTGATCTTCATTATTTTTTAATATCCGTATATCTTAATTATTTTTCAAAGATATGGATGATAGAAGCAGTAATAAAAGATATTATTAATTTAATTTACTAATTACAGCAACATTGCTTGAGATTTTAAGAACACTTTATACCTGGTGATATGATTTTTATGTGTGTGGAATCTATGCAGCCAAAGACCCTTGGGAATGAGGCCATGCTGTGAAATTTTTGCATGTTAAGTCCAATTTCTCGTTTGCTTGTTGGTAGATTTATATATGTCATTGATTGTTCAGCAATGGCTCTAGTAACCTTCTTAACTGTTCGGCTAGCAGTTGATTTATGGACACCAGTGAAGTCTGCTGAAGTGATTAGCATCGACCCAGTGGCATAAAATCTTAATGTCAGTAGAAACTGTTCCATTGCTGACATCGCCTTATTTCTTAAAATAGGAAGTGTAATGATCAAGCAGTTATTTCATACATCAGATACTTTGAATTAACTTTGCAATACCTTGTTGTTCGATGCTCTATTTTCATCGCAATTTTTTCTAAAAACTTAACCACTGTTTCTTTATTTAGTCTAAACCTTATAAAAAACTCTTCTTCACTCAATGTGTTGAGATAATCCGGTCGAATCTTAAATATTCTAGGATTTCTTGTTCTCAGCAGTACTCGAAATAAAAATTCATCGTCGTCATCCTCAATATCTTGAAACGTTTTCAATACTTCCATTTCTTGTCTATTATGTGAGGTAATAATAAATATCGTTATTAGAGAAGTATTTAGCAGCATTATTTAATATTATTTACCTGTGATAAGCATCCCTTTTTAAAGGGACTCGTTTCTGAGGTAGGAAATTATGCTGGCTGTTTTTGTTTTATATCACTCTGCTTAAAATCTTTCTAATATTTTATTTGTTAGATATCTTTCCCCATTTTCAATACTTTTTATCAACAAATAAGTATAAAAAGTAACTTGCGTCAAGGAGTACGTCCAACGTTATGCACCTTCGCGGGTAATACTTTTATCGTAGCCTTCAAAGCAATACTTGAGACCAAACACGTTGACAAGCAGGCCTACTATTAATTCAGATAATTGCATAATAGTTTCCTCAGTTCCTTAATTTTACTTTCACACGAATTTCAATGTTCTTTTAAGTTACACGACATTTGCTTTTTCTGGCCAGTAGTTTCCACATCAGAAAATGAAGAGCTTGTTAAATCATGACTATCATCTTGATATCTTAAATGCTCAAAATCATCCCAATATTAATATTATATTTATTACATATATAATAACTTATTGTACACATCTCCTGAACCAACATAGTTCTACGCGTAATGAATGTGACAGAAAAAACGACCATAAAATATTACATATACATTTAATTGGAGTCATACCAACTTAATTAGAATATCCGAACAAATATTTTCCAGAAATTGTGGAGTATAAACATAATTTTCATCAACAAACCAACTGAGTTGATAAGTTAGTAGTAAAGCTTGTCCGCCATTACTTGTTTACACTGGTTTACTCCCATGATGCGTTGCGCTATCAATCAGTTAAGGACTCGATCACAACCCAATCTGTTTGATAAGATGACAAACACTTTAACTAACAGATACGGCTTAACCATCGATTATAATACCCTGGAGTTAACCTGGATGTTAAAGTTATCCTATAGATAACTACACATTATAATACCGGGCCTAGGTATGGTTTATTGAATAAATTCAACAACCGCATTCTTCGTTAATGGGAACGGACTTGTTTATAACCTCAAAAATCTCTCTAATATTTCTTCTATTTTATCAAAATACTGGCAATTTCTAATCGAAATCGCTATTCCACTACTTACATAAGAAACTTTAATAAATTTTCCATCTTTTGATGGTATGCCCGACTTTTAACAATGATTCTTTCTAATTATATTTTGCAAAAGAAATGAGGCCTGCAACCGATAAAAGTGAAGTTTACGTGTATTCCTTATGGGACCCTATTATGGACTCCTGGGTTCGAACCCGGGCTTTCTTAGTAATGGGAATAGTTTTCCTAGGGGTTTCTAACTCGTAGAAACACAATGCAGTTTGTTTCGAATCGCTAAGTCAAACCGTTTCTGAAATAATGGGGGGGACGGACGGACAGACGGACGGACGGACGGACGGACGGACGGACGGACGGACTCTTCGGAAATTATATATAAAGATTATCTATTCGCATCCGGACTCATTGAACCAGTTTTGTTTGACCTTCCATTTTATTAAACGCTCTTTTTCATACCTTCGTCCTTTACCGTATTTATAATACATTTTGTGGACGCTCGTGGCACCGGATGCAAATGGAACGATGCCTCAGGAAATCCATTACCAGAGATTCCACTCAAACGGTGAACTGATGCCCTTTCTAAGGCGCGAGTGAATTTGTTTTTGTCATATTTTCCCCTTTCGGGAGGAGTCCCACGCCCAGGGCTTTCCCTCCTTATCTCCGCGCACACATACACAGGTATCCCGGTAATTTTCCCTCCCATATCTCCTTTGAGATGAAGAAATTAAATTTTGTGCTTGAGCTGCTTTGGTTGGGATCTTATATCAGATATTATCCTAATCCTCTAAAGCGAAGTCCACTCTGCACATAACAATTCTTTTTTCGCATTGGTATTCTAATTGGACTTCTAGTTCGTTTCAAAGGAAAGTATGCATCAATCAAAGGCTATATCTTGCGATAATACAATCAGATAGGGTTATCTAATCTTTAAAAGCCTTGAAAATCAAAATTAAAAGAAATAAAATGACTTGCACTATTTTTCACAGTATATTTTACACACGACCGGTTTCGTAAGATCAATTATTTCTTTGCATTTGTCATGCTTTGGATTGCACCTACGATAATACAAATAAATTATTGGAGCAGTGACATTGCGTTGGCGCTAACTGGCCTTCATTTGTCACGCGTCCCCGTGATGGAGTTATCTCCATTGCAACCCTTGGACCCCCGTGTACACGCATTTCTAAGTCTATCTTTATCCCTGTGCTATGCAGCGCCTCTTCACCTTTCCCTTCGATTCCTGTACGTCAGTTCACACTTTCATAGATCACCTCAATCGTCCCATCTTCTAATCCACTGATTTGAATATGAATGCCATCCGTCACTTCCGCTAAAATTTCCACTATCACGTCTCCGGATCCTTAATCCACCTTGCCTCTTATGCAATGCTTTAGAATACAAACACATCATTTGCAATTATCAGTGGGATACGTCCTTTTTTCTTTGTCTGTTACCTATCTAATCATTCCTCCCCTTTTGTATGCACATCTCACTCTTCCGCTTCAAATCTCCACCCTCCGTTCCCACTGTCACCATTACAATCTAACCTTGGCCCAGTTCAAGGAGCGTGGACTGCATGCTAAATGGAGCTCAAAATAAAATTCTTCTTGTAATTTCGACTGGAAGAGATAGAAAGTGTAAATCAAAAAAGATATACTACGTGTTCTTTTTTTAATTTTTCCTATCCATTTATGCTAGATTGATTCAGGTGGTGGTTGCTCTTTTTGATGCACGTATTTCCATTTCATCTTCATGCGTAGTGTATACATAATTGAATATTATCATTCATCTTCTCCTTTAGGAATGAACAGTATGAATTCGATACAGTTTTCTTTGATTTCAACGTATTGTGAGCCTATTATAACCTCATACAGCAGCATTTTGGATATGTAATCCTGATGAGTTGATAAGGCTGCACTGCTCTGATAATATTGATGTAAGTTGACTAAATCACATATCATTTTCTAAGGTATAGAGTAGAATAAATGAACTAAAATTATGATAAATCCTGAAGAAGTTACTATGAACATTTTTAAGGGCGAAAAATCTCTTCTTTGCCATGGTACTATGCGTAAAATTTTTATTTACCTCTTGGTATTGAGTTTCAGAAAGTTACGGCTTAGAAGAGCAATTGGGACTTATTTCTATGTTTATAATGAGACGACACACCACAAAATCAATTCTTGTCAGTGAAACGAGTATTTCTTAATAAATTAGAACCCATCAGGCGATGAAGGACATGAATGGTATTTTGTGAATTCCAAAAATGTTTACACTAGTCCTTAAAATTAGGCAAAGGTATCGTGACACAGAAGGATAAAGCACCCTAATTAAATAGAAGGGATAAGTGATAACTAATAAAAATCAAATAATTGAGAGAAGATGGATGGTGTCGAAAAAGAGCAAATTGAAAGGAAGAGAAAAGAAGAAAGAAATAAGTAATGAGATGGTCAAAACGGATGAAGACGGGTGGTTCCCCGACCTGGAGAAATCTGTGTGGAATGATAGAGAAGTGTAAGAGGTTATGTTAAGGGGTAAGAGGCTATGTTAACGAGCTGTTGGAATTCCTTTGGGTTGAAGCAAACAGGTAAATAGGGAACGAGGCATGCAGTGAGGAAATGCAGGGTATACTTCTACTTGCACTATGAAAAGAGTAAATAGATTTTTCTCATTTGATTTCTAACCGAAGTCTCAAAACCTCTCCATGCTAATTGAAATTAAAATATCAACTTGTTATGTAATTTGCATATTGAATTTCATAAATATTATTAAAATATTGCTATACCTTTTGCACTGGATAAATTTACTTTTGTAGCACATCATTTCATTAATATGTCAAATGTCAAGCATTTATGCTATTCATTCCCTTAAGCCTTAATTACTTTTATACTACATTTAATTCAAGTGGGGGATATTTCCATTAATTGTTTGTTCCATGTTTTCCACTATTTATCATTATTAGTACGACGAATATGAATAAAGGCTCTCTTTATTCCCCGGTTGTGTCCAATGATGCCGTTATCCGATATGTCTCCCCTTCTATACGACTACCCTTTATATTATGAATAATGCCGATTCCCGGAAGTTTGGGTCGTAAGAATGCCGTCAACACACCCGCTTTTCCTTTAGTCGTTCGTTTCGCATCTCCTTTTCTCCATTCATTTCCGATTATCTTTCCCTTCAATCGTATTCCATCAAAACCTATCTATTCGCATTACTCCTATCTCATTCTGTCCCTTATCATCCCATTCAACCATTTCAACCCCTACCTCTGGATTCACTTTCCTTTCAACCGTTGCCTCATTCGCTTTCAGTTCCTTGTGCTCTTTTCGTACAATTCACCCTTTTCCGACTCTTTGAAATCGTTAGTCGCTCTATCGTATAGAACACGGTCCGTGGGCCATTTGTGACGAGAAAATTATGCGGAGTCCAATCAGTCCTAATGGAAATGGGCATGTCAGCTACAACAAGCTAGCTGCTGGCTTTTCAATTCTGAGGTTGCTGGTTCGTGATTACAACGAGGTCACAGACCTCTCTCATGGTCTACTGTTTATTACTTCCTATACGATGAGGAGTAAATTGTTTCGTTGTGATGAAATCTAAGAGTAGATTAGCATAGCTAAACATTAAGCTATTAGGCTTTGAAGAACGAACATCAATTTTAATATTTGTGAACAGCAAAAATTAATCTCCACGGTTCCGGGTTCGAATCCCGGCTAAACGGATTTTTCTGATTAGGTAATGGTCATGTACGATTGTTCTTTATTAATGTTATTTACCTGCCACTGTTAAAGTCCAGAAAGTGGATGTTTGTGGGGTATATGTAAATGGCTTTTCTGGCTGGCTTTTCAATTCTGAGATCGCTCGTTCGTGATTGCAAGGAGGTCAGAGATCTCTCACGTGGTCTACTGTTCATTATTTCGTTTACGATGAGGAGTAAATTTTTTTGTTAGGACAAAATATTTGAGTTGATTAAATGGCTCTAAGGCTTTGAAGAACAAACACCATTCGTAATAATTTTGAGGAGCCATCTTAAGTATGCGTGTACGTGATTTGCATTTAAAATCTACAGTATAAATTTCAAAATTTCTTATATTTAAGATATATATTATGTATACCGAGAAAGACATAGTGAAAAATTTTTTTCATTCGAAGTGATTCAATTTAAAGTAACCTCTGTTTTTATGGAAAAATGTCACGTTAATCGTATTCGAAGAGATGATTTTTTTTTAATCATTGATAGAGACAAGACTAGGTTGAATTTCGCCACATATGTTTATGAATAGAATCAAATACACACTAATAGTTATTAAAAAACTATCTTACCTAAATTATATGGTGTTAATAAACCTTAATTTACCTAGCTATTAAGGGGAAAGAATTAGAGATTTTCCTTGCCCATTTGCGAGGTATCGCATCATCAATCGCAGTTGCTATAAAATAACCACGTAATCCCACATCATTCATGTAGAATCACGTCGGAGTAGTCATAATTTGAATCGATCATCATTTTACATATTTATATGACCGTATGTTTGAGTTATTTCTTCTCGTGACAGATCCGGATACTGTAAATGTTTGGAGAATCTTCATTTAACACTTATGGAGTCTTTTCCTAATTGCAATACATTTGTATTGCTATACTCCTACATGCCTAGTTCCCTGTATCAATTACTTCTTTGTGCCATTTAAACTTCCTAATATACCCTTTTGTGCTCTTTCAAAACCCTTTGCTCCAAATACCTATCTAAACCCCAACCACCGATCCACGCTTTGCCCAATCCACTTTAACACTTTCGCTTTCATTTCTTTCACCCGACTCCATATCCCCATTCGCGATGTTTTCCCATCTTACACACTCCTGATTTCCATATTTTCTTCGCTCCATTTTTTCCTTACGGATCCTTTCGAAAATGTCCTTAAGACGTTGGTAGATAATTAAAAATCTAATTGGAAAAGGTTGGATTTAAATGTTTCCACCACATTCCAATCTTATTTAATATTTTATATATGTTTGAGCCACCCGATGTTATAACACTGTTTCCTTTTAAGAAAGTTAATTTATCACACATCGACACTCTTCCTCTTCAATGAAGAATCTTGAATGGGAACGGCAGTGATACACTGAAGATGAGGATTCAAGTCGTCCAGAGTGTTCACAGCCAGATAAGCTTTCAGAGGCGCAGTTGTCCACTAAGCAAACAACTTCGGACAGATGACCCGCGCAGTCGGTATCAGTTAGTTTAGAGCACACAGAAGAGAAAGCAATCGTTGTTTGTTTGGTCTTGACTCTCAAAATATCCGCAATTAACACCTGTAGAAACTTATAAAATTGCCACAGCACATTTTCACATAATCAAAATATCTTCGGAAAGAGGAAATAAGATATCTCGTAATTAAATGAGATTTCTTAATTTAATAAATAATGCAGGGTTTAAAATGAGAGAATAGAGATAGGGATTCCGTCAATAAGGTCATGAATAACTTATTTCGGCAACACTCTTTTGGTACTGTTATTATCGATTCTCTTTATTCTTTTAAACATGGATCTCATACGTTTACATCTTCTGTTTTCTAAGTAAGAGAGATTATTTTAATTTTTAGGAAATTACTTCTTCAGTTTATTTGCTTCTTGATGAAAAAGGAAGTTACTTAGTGTTTTAATAATGATGGAAAAATTTCAGATTATTTCTCTATCCTTTGACTTTTCTGTGACTTGATAAATAATAAAATGCTAGTGAGCTCCATGTTTCATTGGATATATTTAATTAACGATTTACAACGAATGAATACATTTTAGAAAAATTGTAGACCTTATAAATTATAGTTTTACAGACTAATATAGTCGAAGAGAAACCCCTTTATGTGAATGGCGTTGCATAGATCTTTTCCCATATTTTATTTCATTCGTGAAATGTATTTTATAAAATCTTGATTTAATCGTTTGTCTCTGCTTGCTGCAGATCAGTAACCCGTAACCTTCATTAACTGATCTATTTTGTTTAAGGATATGTCATTATTTGAACTATTAAAACTTTTCATTGATTATGGAATTCGATTTATGTACATTTGACCCATGTTTGACGCAGTTTAATTTTCATTTAAAAATATATTTGGCTTCCTTAGGTCTCTAATTTTTGATTCTTCGTCAAATATAGAATAAAGGTTAAGGATTGGTTAAAATTTTATGATTATAATTACTTCTTCATCCATTGTTTTGGTCCGCAAAAGTAGCGAAACAATTTTAATTTATTTTTATTTCAAGCAAGATATTTTGAGTACAGGGCAGACATATTTTTCATTACTAGCATAAATAATTGCGCAATAGAATATCTAGTTTCCATAGTAATTTGCTGTTATGTAAGTCAATTCGTCATAGATATCTCCACTTTTTTAAAGGAGTATAATAACTTATTCGATGGTGATATACTATTAAAGTTCTAAGCCTGTCTAAAAATCTTATGTTAGATAGTTAATTTCGCTGAGCTGAAGATCCTGCAATTACACGATATAAAAGCAAGTAGATCGCTCGTGAGTATTCACGTGATTTCGACATCCATCGAGGGATTAAGATATAGGCTAACTCTAGGAACCAGCCACACTACATCGTCCTTAATTCCGCTCTCCACCACCGCACCCAACGCGGCGCTGCTTGCCGAATCGACAAACGGCCAACGGTGTACCGCGAGGCGCGATTATCACTAATATCAGCGATGTGGTAGTAAAGGGTACGGTCATCCCTTTAAACGTCGTATATTCCGCCAAAATGGCCTTTTTATCCTTTGGCGGTGTTTTGTTTTCGTGGTGCTAATTGGATAATGGGCCTACGACAATCTCACGGCAGAGCAGATCTGCTTCGCAATTTTCTCACTACAATGAGAGGGAATTTAAGTGTATTATTTTCAACGGAGTTGTTATGGAGTGTTATTTTAAGCGGCGGTGTTTGGGATAGAAGTAGCGGCTACATAAAGGTAAATGTTGGTGTACGGCGAGTATATCAACCGTATAGGCTATTGGGCCATTTCGAGCATGTAAGTTTCTCCCCATACGTTAAAGTGGGGGAGGGTAATTTTTATGAAATACGATGGAATAGATTTTGAATCATAATTTTTTAATCCAAACTCGAAATTCTCATAAAATGTATTTTATTTATTATCAAGATGTGGATTTGTTTTTAATACTGATGAATGAATGAAATAAAGTTAATTCCGTGGAATTATATTTATATCTGCATTTTTTCAATTGATTAAGTTTTCCTAGATTCTCATTCCGAATATAAATATTGTTTTTAATTCATCGACAGAAGCGCTTGAAAACCGGCGAAAGTGACTGACTATAAACACCTTACTTGGTAGGGGAAGAACTTGATGAAAGTTGCATGCGATGTAGGATACCGAGAACAACTGACAAAAGTCTGTTGATGATTCATGAATTAGAGTGAGAGGATTTTATCTGATGAGTCAGATGAATGGGTTCTAGGGATTGTACTATGAATCTCTTTTGGGTATTCGTTACATTCTAGTCATTATTATAGAGTTTTCTCTCTAATTCTATTGCATTAAATCTGTATTATTTCCAAGTCTTAACCATTCGAGCAGTTTTCAACAATTTCATTTATGCATAATTTCTACTTCTATTTAGACTTGTATTATAATTGTCTTATAAAATGGACTAAAATACCTTTTCACTAATTATTGATAGTAGAAAAGTATGTAATAAATGAATGAATAAGAATTAATATTTCCACCTCTCGTTTCGATCTCATCATCTTATTCGTGGAGGTTGTAATGGGGGCTTAAGGAGAAACGTATTGTCTTAGAACATGAGAATGAATGAACATGAGAATGAATGAGAGAATTAATACTCGGAAGCGTATTTGGACAAAGGTAACACGCAAGGGAAGTCGTGTTTTATGGCTCGATTCCCTTCATTCCTCTAGAGCCCTACTTTATCCTGCAGACAACCACTTATTTAAGACGAGAAAGAATGCGGGATTCACGAAACCTAGGAACTTGGCACCCTCCGTTTCGAGACATAATTAACTGCAGCGCTGCTCCAACACATTACGAATATCATTCTGCATCTACGTATCATTGAAGACGATAAAAAATAGTAATTCTGGGTCTAAAACAAACTGTATTTAACTAAGCCCTTTTACTTCACTGAAAAATATTGAACAATATTTAAACAATATCATTTTATCAGTTTAATTTATGTTAATTGACGACGGCCTATCACGTTATGACGTGCACACATGTCATCATCAGATAAATGGTTAAGGAATGCTTGATACCCTTGCGATAGTTGTTTCTGTAAGATAATTAGCGTAATTCGGAGTGTGATACTTATTATTTATTAAAGAAAGTTTTCGGGATTAATCTTAATAACGTAGATTTACAGGCGTATTTACGGAGTTATCGATTGTAAATTATATTCAATTTTTCACATTTTCGATCTAAGGTAAAACGATTTTAAGTTTCTTTTAAATTAATATATTTTTCTCTTTCTTTCATGGTATACCATGAAACCTAAATGAAATTTAAATCAACGCTTTAAGATCTTTATTAAGAAACAGACTAGAGCAGATAAACGTAAGTAAATTAGTTGATTAGGGAAATGTCACATTTTTCTAAGAGCCTAGGGATGATAGGTGGATAGTTCTATCATTAAGTTAAAAAAGGTGTTTTTCCAATGCTGCAATTCCGAAATTTAAACGTACACCAGCTAATTACGCGGATCTAGTAGTTCCCCTTAAAGTTCTGAAAATGTGTTTAGTTTTTATGCCCTTTTAAAATGTTAAATTCTATCCGTCATAATCGTAGTTTTGTATGAGAGATTCCTTTGACATGAAAAGCAAGGTATGACGGAAATGCAAATTTCTGCAGCATTCTATAATTACTCCTATAGATCATAATAGTGTAAAGAAAGGGAGAAAAAAGGTCATTTACGAGATGCCTTTTGAAGCAGGACCCAATTCAATATTAAGTAGGAAATATTCCCAGGTCAAATGGGAAGTCTTTATTTTCCGTAAATGTCGGAATATGCGGTCTCTTATCTAAGTTAAGGTGACTGTAAAAGTGACACATTCACCATTATCGTTCTCTTTACGCTTTGTTCTTAATGGATACTCTAAAAGAAACGTTTCCTGCAGCGTGTGAAAGCTCCCACACATTCACCGCGTATCACATTCGTCGTGATTTATTAAGTTCGAACGAAAACACGCGAACGTGGAGACATCGATGCTGACATCTATTGTCTCACTCTGTTATTTGTTCGACGCCCGAAATGCTCAATGTTCTCGAATTAAAACGTTTTGATTTTCACCGATTGGTTGATCTGGTTCTAAGTTTAGCAAAGGGATTCCTACGAGTCAAAGGATTGCAACTTATGTCACATTTGAGACAGCCTTTAATCGAGGTATTTTTACTTTCATCTTAAATTTTCGGTTTACGAATAGGTGCGTAACATTTTGCTTGAGATTCCCATTCTCTGCTGGAGCCTATTTGACTGTATAATGAATGACATATGGGTAATATCAAGTTACTCTATGGTAATATACACAGGCATTTACCCGTTTCTTCGATTCTTCTACACCGCTCTCGTACAAGACGTTTATCTTAGGACTTCGAAAGAAAAAATCGCTGTGAGATATAAAGAAGAAAGAAAACTGCTCAAAGATTAATGGCAAATCGATAAAACACGTGTGCAGTACGTCACCTAAAACGGTGGCGTACATTTATGGCGTTTCTTTATGTTAAAAAGGAGAAAATAAGTGATGACCTGTTGGCGTTTGAAGTAACACTTAAGATATATCATCTTTCCAGTCCTCACTCCCAGCAATTATTTATTGAATCATTTGCTTGAGTAACTTTTTCAAGTCATGATTGTTTGTCCATATGTGAGTGAAAAATAGTCGACGGAACGTCAGAATCGGAGACGATAAGGTAAATAATATGGAATATTAGTTACTAAAGTTGAAGCCAAGTTTGGATAACTACAAAATGCCTATTGATTAGTTCGTGATGAAAAATTTTCGACACCCTTTTGGGCAGTGCATTCGGCTTTGTAGAATGCGGTCCCGGGTTCAATTCCCGGAGGGAGCCCATGTGCGGAATGATCTAACTGGAATCCATACAGTATTACACGTTATCTCAAAGGCGTATCAGGCGTTTATTCAAATATATTTCAAAACACAAGTCAAAATAATTTTTAATCGGTTTTTTAAGTACGGTTTTTAATACTCTTTAGAACCTTAAAGGTGGCTATACGCGATTAGGCCAATATTAATCTCAATCTTAGTTTGTTTTCCGGTTGACTTTTGGTGCTGTATTATCTTTTCACTTATTTTCAATTTTAATATATAACATTTTCTATAAATGATTTTATCTATTTATTTATTTATTCTTATGGCAATTTCTACTACAAGTTTATTTTTTACTAAGAGATGCCTCGAAATAAAAATAATATGTGATATTTCAACTTATTTGAAAGGAGTATATGACGCAAAATTCATTTCACTGAATTGTTCTTTCGTTGAATAAATATCTATCATAATATTTTTAATTTATCAATTTTTTTAACTCAAGAGCCTCTATGCTTATATATATACTAGCTGAAGTGACCGTTGATTCTCAACTGGGAAATTCAAATTTATAAATGCTATTCCTTCAGTCTTGATCGTAACGCGTCTCATAATTTTAGGTAGATACCAGGCATTACAGACGAGGACGAACTGCCAAAACTGCAGTTCGTCCTCGTTTGTCGTACTCTGAAGTTGGCTCCATAGGAGCCGAAATACGTATACGTGCTGTAAGTAAGCCTTTTGATGGTTCTTGGTGTTTATTTTTATATTTAATGCTATAACCATCAGTAGCCACGCCACATTATTTCAGTGAATAATATGTAACTTGTGTTTAGCGTAAGATATAGAATTCGTCAATGGAATTGAAATAAGAGGTATATTGTGTATAAATATATGTCTAAGATGTTGTAAAGTTATGTAAATAGTGTACAGTCTTAGTTTTATTTATTTAAAAACAATTATGTACTACTAATACTAACTACTACATACTAATGGCAGTTAATTCGTAATGAAACTGCTCTTATGGAGCTCCAGAAACACCTTGAAAGCGACTTTAAAACGAAACTGTTTTGACATTTGAATGCAAGACACGCATTAATTTTTCAGATTACTTGCTGAAGTTTCTCACTAAACAGCATAAATCATAATCGACTCTCTCTCTCTAGCTTTAATACGAATGAAATATAGCCGAAAGCTTGATTAAATAAAGACGACGGAGGTGGGATTTAGTTTTTTTATTCCTTCCCTCTTCCTATAAGTAATTTCATCTCGTAAGTAAGCGATTATCGCTTCATTATAGAAAAGTTATTTCTGGCTAATTCCATCTCAAAAGGGGTGACAAATACAAATGTATCCGATGGGCACGAAATGGAGCAGTCATGTGTTTCCTTTTTTGACCGTTAGAAGCCGTTTTCAGTTTTCCGAACTCCACTCTCTGCAGCGACGAGAAAGCGTTGTCCACAAAAGGACGATGATTAATGGGTCGCCTTACTAGGATTTAAGGGGGAGATTTGAGGAAAATGTCTCTTAGCAGCTCTCAAGGGTACTCGAGGGGCAAGTTACACTGGCGACACTTAACCTAAAGTAAGAATTATCCGATACTTAAAACGCAGAAGGTAGAAAGTATGTAAGTAAGTAAATATCTTAAGATCTCAAGAGTTGCATTAATAGATAACAATTCGTAATTATTGAGACCACTGGTAGAAATGTAACTCGGCAACATAAGGGTACTCGAACTACCTCGTTTTTACAAAGTAAAAAAAATTTTACAAAAAAAATCTTTTGAAAGAGACCAATTAGATGTAAGATTTATTGCTATGCATCTAGTTTACAATTTAACTTGCATCTTAAATAATAATGTTTATTCTATTGTAGGGGAGAGCTTCGTAGTCAGCAAGATTTGTCTTATGCGATTGCAAGTAGACGTTACTAGACGCCGAAATTCCAGTTGTTTGTGCGTTCGAAAGCGGTCTGTTTGAGAGAGAGTTGCTTTTTTCAGATCTAAAGCAATTTTTTTTGCATGTGGCTAAGGAAATGACGGTAATTGGGTACTTGAGAAAAAACTGCATTACTTATCACATGATTATAGATATACCTGAGCTTTAATTTGGATATGATTCATTAACTCAAGCAGTTACTTTGGAAAGAATCGACGAAGAAAAAATGGCGGAGTTGCTCATATTGTACCGTTTGCAGTTCCTTTTATTGTATCGGTAAAATTTTGGAAACAGTGTTTTTAAATAATAATTTAGCTTTTTTAAATAAAATACGATATTCTTAGTTGATGTTATGCATTTTCAATGTTTTATTTACCGAAAAAATTAATAAAATACTTAATTTGCATCATAGTATGGGTCTCAAAGGAAAATGTGGAAAGCGGAGCGTAGGTGAGCCAATTTATCCGTGGCAGTATATTTAAATGGAGATTACTGTTTAAATGAATGTGTACATATTTATAACGACCCAAAGATAACGATAAAAAATCACGTTGAAAATAAGAACAGATAAGTGTTTACGGAAGAAATTCAAGTGGAATTAGAGCAACACATCCTAAAATATGTAGAGATGATGTTTGGTTCAATCTTATCTAATGTTAGAAATCTTGCATTTGACGTTACAGAAAGGAACGGAATAGCTCATAACTTTAAGGTCGAAAAAGGCATTGCAGGCCAAAGATAGTTTTACGTATTGATGAAGAGACATCCTAAATTGTGATTGACACATTTTATTTCATGGAGGGGGCCGAAGGGTTCAATACACTAAAGATCTGCAAGTTCAGTTTAATATACTAATTACATTAATCTGAACTTTAATGGATTTATTTAGCTTCAATTGATAAGTGTAAATGTGTGGTTCAATTTAAGAAACCACTGGTACAAATTAGGAAACCGGTTTCTTAATTGCACTTCTTCACTTGCAGATATTTATAAATTAAGACATTTTGCTTTTAACTGTGCTATTTTGATAATTTTATTATCAGATTCTATGCAATACTACACACTGAACCAAATACAATAGCTTCGATCACTGTGTATCTAACAATTTGAGCTTTATGAAAGAAAAGGTAACAAGTGGTAAATTATAGGGAACTCACCCCTATTCAGCATTCTAGTGATTTATCGATGCATTTCCCGTTTTCTTTATACCAACTGATAGATTCAACTGCTACATAAGATATTTTTAAATTTTCTATTCTTTATTAATATACATTGTCGCAAATTTTAACAATTTCATTCCAGAGTATGAAGAGCAAAAATGAAAAATCATTGAAATATAAGCGGTGAGACAGGTGAAAATAGCTCTTTAGCCGCCGTGGAGGTTAAAATTCCATATCTTTTTATTAGTGCGTTATTACTTCTTCTTTCTCATAGTAGCTGAGTTTTAGAATGTTCTGAACCAGTCATGCATTTTTGCCAGGTCGGAAATGGAAGTTTAATTATTTAAACACATTTTTCTTAGCGGTAGTGAAAGATCTTTACGTAAAATATTGCATTTCTGACCTTGTTTCCGCCTTAATTTTTAGAGATATTATATAAATTTCATATAATTAACAATTATTATTAATATATTAAACTTTGTTTTATTTTTAAACAGTTCACTTTTTATACGCAATATTCCACATTCATTAGCTCGGCGTCAGGGATATCCAAATTTTACAGAATATTTTTGCTATTTAGTTTGCTAGTCATTTTAATAACCTGGTTAACCATTAATATGACTATATCACTAATGAATTAAAAATTTATTCGCAACATTTCGACACCGCTTTCCCATTTGGAAGATGTCGGGTTGATTCCACCCAACGCGAATACTGACGTGACAATTTGGGATGCGAGTACTCGAGGGTTAGTTATTTACTTACGGGTGAGTTGGAAATATGTATATAGTGTAGATAATAAACAAAGTAGAAAACGACTAGTAAACCTCTCAAGCGATAGAAAATTGGAGCGACTAGTTTAGCCATTATTATTACATTTATATCAACTATTATAAACACATTCCTTATCCTCAAAGTGAAATGCTGATCATTCACTAACATCGATTATAAGAATTCTTTTAATTTTTATCAATTTAGTGCTCTATTTTATTACATATTTAATTTATCATTAAGTGTGATGATGTTCTCAATCGTGAGACACTTAATAATCCAGAGCTTCACAATGAAAGGAATCACGGCCGCCTCCATGGGTATTTATCTACATCTTTATAATTTTGCTTAATCATTGTTTTCTATGCGTTGTATTAATTTATTATTCAGCCGATGTCTTATGAAAGTATTAATATTCAAGGTATAAGAAATATTTCAGTAGCGATTTTAAAGCATCACTCTTTACTGACATCAGTCACATAATTGTGTTTAGCTTTTTAAAACAAAATTAAAATAAATTTTGAGTTCCTTATATGGAAGTGAGTCCACGTATCAGTAGAGAATTAAATGAGGGTCAGAAAGAGAGAGATGATTTGAAATTTGACGATTTAATATGAAAGGAAAATGGAAATTGAATGAGAAATCATGTAACGAGTGAAATCAAAGATGCAGATGGAATCCAGTATCCGAAGCGAAATGTAAACACGGTGTGGAAGTAGTTGAAAGAACGAAGGAGTGAATGAAAATATTTGGAATGGAATTGGAAAAATAGAGATGATTTACCAGTAAAGAAACGAATGGGTAGAAGACTAGTAGTAATAAGGCGCGTGTTTAGATAAGTCTTTTTTGATAAAAGCAGAATCATCAAGTAAAATACTAACTTTCTTATTCATGCATAAGTGCTCTCAATTGTTTGCTTTAAAATTCCATGCTACTTCATCTTTAAATATCATTCAGATTAGTAAAGGAACTTACGATGCGTAATTCATATAAAAATATTAAATCAAATTTGGTATCAATCGTCTGACCGTTCGTTTTGATTCGGGTTGACTGAATCGGAAGGAAACTTTTATGCGCCAAAGGAATAGATCTGTATCTCCGTTATTCAATTCAAAGTCTCTGAGTATTGAAATGTATATATTCGAAACAGAACATATCGGGTTTTCACCGCACGTACTATAAATCCTTTTGAATTCGATATTTTGATTTGGACACTCAACCGATTTTTCATTTACACGGCTAAGAGCGTCGTTAAAAAGGTGAATCCGAACGTAAAATAGGATCGGTTGATGTTTTGACAAACGGGGTTTGGGTTTTGGATTATATAAGCATGCAAATATATGTGTGCGTATTACAATGCAAATAAACTCTTTTTTTAAAGCTGAATGGACAAACTTAACCGTTAATTTATCATGAAAGTATATCAGTTTATATTGAAAACCTTTTCCTTCAAGAGGTTCATTTATAACACCCTTAATATTTCTTAACTATGTGACATTCTGTACAAATAAGGTTGGTGATAACTAGTAACAACTGAAGGTGCACTTGAACTAATTCACAAACTCATAACCTCTGAGATGTTCCAACGGAATGTGAGGTACCGCTATTTACGAAATACAGCATTGTGATAATGCAAAATAGAGTGCCGTATTCACTTTCATTCGGAGAGAGGGAAGGTGGAAATGGGGTGAATGTGGGAAGAGATGTGTTGAGGGTGGATAAGGGGAACATGTAAGTTGAGAGGGTAGGTTATGGAGAGTGTCGTTTTAATTGCAGTGAAAGGGGAGATCTTGACACCTACGTTTCTGATTATCCCTTAATACGAGAATGGGGTTTTGCATGAACAAAATACTTCGTGAAACTAAAAGCCTGGGAAAGATAGTTTTAGAAAACAACTTGCTGCGTGAATTTCTCGGATCTTTGATAAGAGTACAATGAAAATATGCAATCCATCAACGATATCTCATTATTTAATAAATGCTTATGCAACAATTTTTACTTAATTTATTCATAAACAAATAAGAATATTGTTAATTATTTCATTATTTGTGATTTTTTTCAAAAAAACATTAGAAATAAATTGATTTGGACCGTAGTCAATTATATTTTATTAAATTATTTCCTTGATCTATGCTCTTGATACGGAGATACGGCTTTGCTCTATTTAATATTTACCTCCGCCAATTTAGAAATAATATTGAATCGTATTAAAACTACAGTTAGGTACTCAAATTTTGTAAGCGTAGTAGTAGTCTCCCTTACTAAGTGTTTCATGCTTCTGAGAGTTAGCAGGTTAAGGCTGTTAATACTTAGCCTAACGGTTTGAATGAAGGTAGCGTGGCCGGCACTACGCTTCTACCGCCTACTATTACGCAGAGTTTTACCTCCGGTACGAATGCGTAAAACAAAATAACTAATTATTTACTGTAAGACTCACAGAGTGTAAGAGGCTATTTAGAAAATAAATTATATTGTTTTAGTGAGTCAAGGATATTTTTATCAATGGATTGTATAGGTTTTTTGGTATGCCGAAACGTTATGAGTAAGAGTAAGTGATGAAATATAAAGGATGAAACATAAAGGATGGAATATACACCTCGGATGGAATACACGCATGGATAATTTTTTTTGTAACACTATTGATTTCGCCAAACACTAATTATATCTAGTGTCTTGATTAGATCATTTTACAATGAATATTTATTGAATTTACTTTGCTTTAACTTTCAATACTTTCAATCCGATTTATATTGTATGGTGAGATGCACTTTGCAACCGCCTAAAATGTATGTTGAAGGAAATATATACTTAACTCAAACTTAAAAGAAGGTTAGACCCCTTATTCTTTGATAATAATGACAAACTACGTTTGCGTCAATTCACATTTTAATTCGGCAAAATGTGATCCATATAAAATTTAGTACCAGAAATAATTTTTCTCGTAGTTAAGCTCATAGTTTTCTTTTCACTTTAATAAATTCGCTTACCCTTATATTTACTTCAACTTCTTTTACTCATCTCGTTAAGCTAATACGCTTTCCATGGTTCATGTTTAGGTAATCTTATCCTCGACCAGGTTGTTCCATTATCATTTTTAATTTTATGAAAATTCCACGTTTTATGACCATTCCTTAGCCTACGGTTTATGAAGTCAGACGAAACACTCTAAACTTCCAAATTTGAAGGCAGATTTACCAAATACATATTCAATGAACTTTGCATGCTGATGTAGTCGCCTACATACAACGTTAACGAATTTTTAAAACGACACTTTTTCACTAACGTGCGTCAGGACAAAAGCTTCATTAAGTTTTATGCATTTCCATATCCTTCAAGGTATTGCATTTTCAAGACTTAAATTTCCGTATTTAAACAGAACATCCAATTACAATGTGTACACATTACCACAACGCAAGCTCTTTCTCGGTTACCAGTCTTAATGTATTTTTTCCCTTCCTTAAAAACTCCTTGTTTTATGGTCTGTAGTTAATGTACATTTTCTTGTTGTGACACTTTGAAACCCTTAATTACAATAAAAATACATGAGAAACTAAATATTTAGTTCCAGATCTTAGGGATAATAGATTAAAATAGAAAGGGACATTGTTATTCAGCTGAATACTTAGTTAAGTCACTTCCATGAAGTAAGTGGTAGAAATAAATATTACGACGGCAAGCATATAATTTAATATATTTTGTTTGAAATTGGGATTAATTTAAATTAAAGGCATCAATGGCAGGTGAAATTCGTTGCACTACTTTCTTTTCCTCGTATTTACTTGGATTTCTGGTGGATTCTTTAAATGTAAAACTTCAAGAAATGTTAAAATTTTGCGAGTATGTTATTCAATAACGATGGATATTATGACCAATCCAAACGAGAGACTTGTAAAAGTTGTCACATACTTTTGCTACTCGAAATAATTTTTTTATTTAAAAAGTGTTCCTATATCATTAATTGGTTGGTACACGATAAAATCATTTGAAATAAAATAGTAATGCTTCGATAATGTCTCTTTGACGGTCGTCTCATTTGAGCAAACGTCCCTTTGTTTCCTCGACTCTATCATAAGCTTAACGTTGGAAAAGTTTCTTACAGGAATCTGTTTGTATCTCTTCCCAGAAGCTTAGCAAATAAGAAGCAGTACAGTCGAATTTACGGTCATCGACTCTAATTGCCACCCACCTGTGAGGTGAGCGTGGAGCAGGGTGCATGTGGCCCACATGAGAGCGCCGACACCTCCGCTCCGCATTTTAGCCGCGCCTCTCTCCGCCATCTTTCCACAAAGATCGCCTTTTAGCACTACCTTTATTCCACTGGATTCCTCTTTCGGAATTTATCCGTTCCTTAAAAACACCACTATCTTTGTATCCGCTCACAGTTTCTCTCTGCTTGACAAAGTACTCCCGGATCTCCTTGTGCCGCCAAAAGAAAAGGAAACCTTACTTATTCCACTTTGCGAGAGTTTAACAACTCGTTTCAGAGGAAGCCTATCCTCTGAATCCCATGCACGGTAATGCCTATCACTACAGTTCTTTGATATTCGTTTATTTTCTAGTCATCACAAAAATCAACAAATATGTATTTTCCACTAAAAAGACGGATTCGTTTGGATCGTAAGATTCTTTTCAAAATACTTCTGCCTTCCGCTGTCAAACAGACGTCATAATACAGTTTTAAGTTGCCAAAACTAGACTGTTAATCTCGATTAATTTGGTACAATGGAAGATATCTTTATTAAACCAGGATCAGTATTAGTTCACCGTATACTTCTGATTTTTCTGCCGTAACACCGATTCACATCGTTAGCTTTGATGTCGGTTTGCTGGTTTCCTCTGGTTCTTTTACTCCCAGATGACTGCGAGGTCGTCGGAATCTGCCATCGGGAAGCATGCTCGCACCTTCACTTCCCCACAAGATTTTTGGACCACGGAAATCCTAACAGGGAACAAATAGCCCTTCGGTGGAGGGATCGTGAAGACTCTGCTTCGGGTGTTGGGAGAAACAAACGTCAAAAGAGGGAGGATGAAGACGCCCTCTGAAGATAGTTCGAGGGATTGGGGGTAGGGAGGAAACCCAAGGGTGTAGGACAGGTAATTTGCGCGCCTTCCCCCCTCTGTGGGGAAAACGGTGGCGCTCTTGTATCCCGATTTAACTCTCGTCTTTAGGAACTGCTCTTCCGCTTCCCGATTCGCTCCGAACGTCGCGCGATACGAAAGCTCACTGGGAGCGGAGACGCAAACGCCGGTCGTCCGCCCACCTCCCCTAAATACCACACTCCCCTTCCTCTCTGCACGGCGTCAAGCCGCCTCCCCCGCCCACCCGCACCCCTTCCGCTCCCCGTTCCTATCGCGCGGACGCAGTAAAGATGCCTCTGCTCCCCCCACTTCTCCCTAACCAAAGATCTTCACCTTCGCAGCCTCCCGCTCTGGTTCCGAAAAACTAGCGCATTATACTCGCCTAAATAAATAAATATAAGTTGGTTTTTAGGAAAGACCGCAAGCGAAGTGTTTAAAGTTATTTCCAAGGGGTTTTAATATTTTCCCCTCCTCCCAGCAGTGGGGCAACGATTCCTAATTCGAGCGAACAAAAATCAGCGCTAAAAAGTCCTTTGGGCTCGATCTTCTATCGCGTTTGAGCGTCGACGTCACTTCGTTTTTTTATGGGGAAGCGAAAGATGCCTTTGAAGTCTTTTAGACTTGAAGCTTGTACAGACTTAGAGCTTACAGACTTTCATTCACTTTTTACTCATTTACTGCTACTTTTGCCTTTAAAACTTCTCTTAGCTGTTCGTCTTGCGTGTTTACTTTCGGAATCGTCTCTGGTTAACATCCAACAGTAGTCGGCAAGCATATTTTTATTCCATCTTCCTTGGTATTTGCGTTCCACGATTTTGGCATCTTGATGGAACCTTTCGCCTTGTTCTTCGCTCACTGCGCCTAAGTTGTCTGGAAAGATGTCTAAGTGGGAATGTAGAAAATGTATTTTCACATTCATGGAACAACTTAAGATCCTGAACTTCTCTAGCATGTTTTCAACAATCGTCACAAAATTAGGATCCTTGTAGTTGCCCAGGAATTTATTTATGACTTCCTTAAATGCAATCCAGGCCGCCTTTTCACTCTGTGTCATGCTTCCTTCGAAATCCGTATCCTTCGTGAGCTTCCGGATATCTGGGCCAACAAAAACACCTTCTTTCAGTTTGGCATCCGACAGCGATGAAAACTTTTTGCAAAGGTACTTAAAAAATTTGCCATACTTCGGAAGTGCCTTTTCAAATTGCTTCATCAATCCTAATTTGATGTGCAAAGGAGGCAACATCACGTTTTTTGGATTGATTAAACTGTCTCTGATCACATATTTGGTCCCAGGTTCAAGAACTTGTCTTTTTGGCCAATCTTTTTTTACCCAATGTTCAGCTCTGTCACGACTATCCCACTCACATAGAAAAAAGGGGTACTAAGTGTATCCGCCTTTTTGCCCAAGAAGCATCGATATAAATTTCAAATCTCCACAAACAGTCCAGTCATGGTCCTCATATTTTACTTTGTTGAGAATTAGTAAAAGGTTTTCATAGCGTTCTTTTAGATGCACAGAGTGTCCAATTGGCACAGATGCATATTGACTTCCGTGATGAAGAAGGACAGCTTTCAGACTCCTTCTAGAAGAGTATATGAATAGCCTCCAATCTTGTATATGCTACGTGATTTTAAATTGGCCCATCAGTCCTGGAACGTCAGCGCAATAAACTAAGTCGTCTTCTTCCTCAAAGTATTTCCGGAATTCTTTTTCGCGGTTCCTGTACCAGTAGAAAGAGACACCTTTGGATAATGCATTTTTTTCCTTCAACCTGGAACCGAACAATTCAGCTGCTTCTTTCGACAGATCTAGATCTCGAGTCAGATCATTGAGTTCCGACTGAGTGAATTGTTGAGGTGCATCGCTGCTAGAAGGCTGGTACTCGGAATCTGATTTCGGGGTTTCTGCTGTTTCTGAGTCCGAGGACGAAAGTGACAGTTCTTTTGGAGGAACAGGCACTGGAATGTCAGGTCCATGAGGCACCGGGCGTATGGCCGATGGAATGTTTTCCGGATACGAAATGATGTTTCTATTTTTACTTTCTCCATATACGAAGTATAGAGAAAGTATTGTTTTCGTGAAAAAATCGACTTCGAGATTTCAACGGAAATACATGTTTTGGGGTCCCTAGAACACGTTTTGACCATTTTCGGAATGATGTCTGTGTGTATGTGTGTGTGTGTGTGTGTGTGTGTGTGTGTGTGTGTGTGTGACAGTGAGCGCTCTAACGTGAAAACTATTAGTCGTATCAATACCAAAATTCATATATAGTACTGTGGTGTGTGCTGTCAGAGTTGATAATTTTTTGTAGTAAATCGGTTTACCGGAAGTCGAGCTTCATTCATCAAAGCTCATTTCCGGTTTTCAAAATATCTCCACAAATATGATATATAGGTATATTGTATGCCTTATAAAAGTTTTGGATAATGCGTTTTACTATAACTTTTGTATTTAACATATTTTTGTATCACCGGTTTATTAGGAGTTATTCGTGAAATACTGATCATCCGGAAGTAGCTGATTATGTACTTTGTGGGCGCTCTAACATAAAAACCATTCATTGTATCAACACCAAATTTCATACATAGTACTTTGGTTAGTAACCTTAGAGTTGATTAGTTTTTGGAGTAAATCGGTTAACCGGAAGTCGAGCTTCATTCTTCAAAGCTCATTTCCGGTTTTCAAAATATCTCCATAAATATGATATTTAGGTATATATTATTATTTATAAAAGTTTTAGAAAATGTAATATACTATGACTTTTGTATGAAACATATTTTTGTATCACTGATTGTGTAGGAGTTATTTGTGAAATACTGATAAACCGGAAGTTGCTGATTATGTACGTTGTGGGCGCTCTTGGCGCTGGGAAGAAGGGCCACTTCATCGTTTTTCATCGAAAATGTCCCGAGAAACATTATTTATAATTTTTGTGACGTAAAAGATAATATAAAAGAAATTAAGCACTTATCTTCCAAGTTTAGATTGAATATAGAGTTCGAAATTACTGTCGTAGGTAAATATTTATATCTTATACATGGAGAAAGTCATGTGCTGGCCACATCAGATTTTTTCTATTATAGTTACGGACTTTGCAGGAACAAAAATAGCAATCATCACTCTGGTTCGATGGCTCCCTCCATACCATTGGAATTCCAAATTTTAAGGCTTCTTTCTTTCCTCCAAACCAAAGTCCCAAATCATGAAGACATTGTAAACACACTTTATGGGGTGCTCATGATTTGTCTTGATCTCCTAGTTTGACACCAAAATATGCAAAATATATTTTTTTGACGTGATTCGTAATATTTCTTTGTGCACCTTTGAGCATGTATTCGCCTCACACATAGTCAAGTCGTCAGGGCAATTTAAAAAGCGCCTATTCGTGTGTTGGACGCCGTCGCGAGAAACAATCACTAAACGGAAATTAAAACAAAATAGCAGCTAATCATGAAGACATTGTAAACACACTTTATGTGGTAACCATGATTGGTCTTGATCTCCTACTTTGACACCAAAATATGCAAAATATAGTTTTTTGACGTGAAATTACAAGAAAACGTGATGTGATGGAATTTTTTCGCTATTTTTTCTGAAATTTGCACATCAAAATACATAAGAATCAGTTTTTACTTTGCTTGTTTTTTTTTCATCGCAGGCTTGTGTTATTTGTTTTAAGGATTACTATGCTTATTCGATTGAGTAGGAAGTAGAAGAAGAGTAATGGTAGTGATGTTGCTGGATGCGAATCCCAGACTATTCGTTTGCCATGAGGATGATTTGTTTTTATCTGATTTTCGACCGAACTACACTTAATTACTCAAAATTTCCTCAAATCTGTCGATTGTTAATCGCTGATGACAGCTATTGTGGCCAATAGTGAATCCCAGGTTATATTCCGCAGTTGAAAGCATGAATTACTGTAATTCAGATTCAACTAAAATGATATTATTAGTACTCAATTAATCTAGTAATATTAGTAGATTAGAAAATATTACTACTCAAGGCAATCAAACATTATTTCAAGCATAATCATAAAACGTTCTTTTCGTGTAGACATTCCATTATTTACTTTCATCCCTAATATCTTAATTATTGTAAATTCCAATTCTTCTGAACCTCGCTATAATTTAACCATTCAGGTGGAAGAAGAACTTCGTAGGGTTTGCCTATGAGGAGATGTTAATTCACACTATTTCGACTATTACATATCCACTAGAAAGAAAATTGGGCTTACAAAGTGTTGGGAAGTGAGGTTCCAAGGAAAAGCGGAAGGAAAATGAGCAAGCCCAAGTTTCATTTAGCAATGTTTTCCAAGGTAGTTTAAAGCTGTATCCTTTTGCTCTTATATTTACACAATTTATTAATTTTTGTCTCATTTTAATTAATTACCAGGAAAAATTTCGCTAATTTCTTAATTAAATTCCTTGTTTTCCGCCGAAAAAAAATCTAGTAAGTTTCCACAGAAATTATACATCATCATGAGTTCTGTACGTATCTTTCGGTAGGTTCATGAAAAATCAAAAATCCCTATTAAGATTCATCTCCTTCGTTTCCTTATAGTTAACCCCACCACTTCTGTCATTCAACATCTTCTGTCTCTGATTTAATGAATATTAAGGAAAATATAGGGTGACATAATTTCAATGTTAGAGCAATATTACTTGTATGAAACGAAACAGCACATACTGGTTTGACATCACGCGGGTAAAGGAAGAAGCTTTTGGTATGCGTTGTTTCCGAAAACTAAGAGACCCAAGGATAGGAAGGAACAGGCGGGAACCGGTGTCTTCCTTCAAGCTGGCGGGAAATTCAAAACGGATCCTCTTCGAAATTCATGCCTTTTTAGGTATTAAAAGAGATATTTCTCGAGGAAGTGAATAACCCATACGATACTAGATGATTAAAAATGGTTTATGAAGGCTCACGTAAAAATATAGTGGAATGTGAATCCTTAGAAAAATATTAGAGCATCACTACAACTTTCATAAGACTTCTGCCTGTAAAGTACTCATTCTGAAGGCTGGTTGAAGGAGCCTCACCTTCTCTAACATTAGCTTAAGATTAACCTAGTATGGGTAAATGCGACTTACTAGAGAACATGGGGTTGATGCAGTGATTTCTTGCTTTCCTCACCAAATAGTAATACTATAATGTGACGTGACATTGTTATTAAGTATTATATTTTATCATTAAAATATCGGATTTAATAAAATTCCAGATAACATAAATATGCGATCAATAGTACATTTAGTTTTATCTTAACTTGATAGCTATGTTTCTAGGCTTTCTTCTGTAGTTCAGCCTCTCAGTATTTCCGATTGTGACCCACTTTTGCGAATTTTTATTAGACACCTTGTAACGTCCAAATAACGCCGATATTTTCACAGATATGGAACTAATTCCTAGAAATTTTCGTTATCCAAATACGGCCAGTAAATAAAATGGGTGTTCAAAATGTTCATAGATTCGTTCCTAAAAAGTAAAATGATAAATCATAAAGAGTTATGAATCGTAATTGGTTCACGAGTCCTTATACTATCTGATCTAACACACGATGTTAATAAAAAACACCAGATGGCAAAACTCTTCCCTATAAATTTAGGTATATTAAGCATATATTTTTTAGGTATATTAAGCATTTATTACATATTAAATAATTTAAGAAATAATTTTGTTTCGTAAATGAAAGAAATGCATTTAAGTTGGGTAAAATTTTAACGCGCGTTTATTAAAAGTACACACTCATATACAGATTTACAGAAAGAACTGTCTTAAAGCAGCGCATCTCCAATCTTCGAGAGGTATTTTCATTTCCTTTGACTAGTGGTAATCCGAAATGTCTACGATGCACGAATAAACTGCGGAGAAAACTTGTGATTGTGTTATCTGAGTAAGTAATCGCCAATATTCCAAATACCATCAAAATTGTAAATTACAATATACAATACAATATTACAATATGAAAATTACAATTTTGATGGTATTTGGAATATTGGTGATCACTTACTCATTTATAACCATCAGCGGAAATTCTCTTGCTTTTGTGTTATCTGAAAAACATCTCTAGAACGAACGCAAAGAATCATTGGGATTCGTAATGAGTTTTGAGCGATGGGTGATCTTGTACATGGAGAATTTAGGATGGTGCTCTTTTTATTATAGAGAAGAAGAATCCATCTTTTTCCTCTTTACTCCCACCTCCTGCTTCCATCTCTCCCTCTGCAGGATTCAAGGGCCCATTCTTATCATCTAATCGCTTGTTCTCTCCTATATTCCATAAGAACCAAGCTTCAGTCTCAGTGGACGCGATGTTATTTTTTTCTTCTTCTTTTCTCTCCGGTGGCCTATTTTTTGAAAGGGTGGGATTGGGCCACCATCTCTCCGAGCAGAGAGCGATCTCTCTCTCTTCCCCTGAAAAGGAAGTCGGTCCTTAAAAAATGTGGTTGGTTCCGCAAATGTTTCCTTTGTCATTTAAAAAATAATCGACTTTCTCCGCTTTTAAGCGGTTCGGCCGTAAAGAATCTTTTTGGGGCGGCATACATATTTCAGCCCTTTTCTCTTGTGCGCGGAGGTGGTTAATAATTTGCGAGGGTGGGAGCGTTGAATTATTTTCACGAAAAAATGGAATGAAGGTAAGATTTTTCCAAAACTTCCGAGTTAGGAACTGTATTGCACTGTACTCTTGAGTGAATTTGACATTATACCATTTTTTTAAGTTGCAAGGTAAACCACAAGAACGATTTGGGAAAATATGAAAACGTTCCACAGGATATAATAATGTTTTCTCCTTCCATTTCTACGAAAACTCACGCAAATATAAATACTTATTATTTAACCAGCAAAGTTATATAAAATTTAGATCAATTAAACGGTAAAATCAAACCTCGTTGCATTTTCTCCTTTTTAAATTAACCTTTATAGGGGGATAAACACAGGTTGTATATCGCTTTCAAAGCACACTCCCATAACTTTACTTTCAAACGATACTTAAATGGAATGTATTTATTGCCTTATAACTTCAGAAGTCTACAGTTGTATGCAGTATTGCAATTTCATATTTTTTTAATGTCCAGATGCCAAATTTCAAGCTTTTACCGTTGACGCGTTATATATAAAGGTTTTGTAGTGAGAGTCTCAAATTCATTAATTGGTACAGATTGAGGAGAAGCAACGATTTCGGGAAGGCCAAGTGATTATTTTCTGAAAAGTCATCTATCGGCCATTTAGGGACAAGTTTTATGGAAATAAGTACTATGGAAATATATACAAATCACTTTCAAAAGTATACTAATTTTCATATATAAAAATGGAGCGCATTAGTTGAAGATCGGCTTTGTATTATTCAGTTACCCTACCACAAAGGGTTTCCTCTCAAAGAAAAATATTGGACAACACTTTGAAACTGTTAAGTCTCTGACCTCACTAAAGTAATTGATGTTTGGAATATTGTCAAGTACTATAATTTAAACATAAATACGGGTCCATTAAATGTTTGTATTATTCATAATACTGATACTATTGCTTTATTTTACATAGGTACGACAGGCACTTAAAACACTACCGTAGAGGCTTCATCGGTTCCAAGAAAACAACGCTGAGCCACATAAAGACTTAAGGTAAGTACGCACACTTTTAATTCTTGTTACCTATTTGTCCTATCCGTCATCCCATTTTGTAATCTTCACGGTAATTTTTTTAATACTCGAGCTATTTCTCTGTAAATGTCAGGAGAAGTAGTACATTTTATAATCTTGATTCTTTTGTCAGTTGAAAAGAAAGTAAAGTTGAGACACAACTGTTAAGGAATTTGAGGTTTAAAATCTCCACTAGCCGTTTTTGTCGGCACTCCGCTTCTCATTCCCCGGTATTCCGAGAATACAAAACAGGACACCGCACTTTTTGAGAGCACTCAATACGTATTTCGAATGCTATGCATTCCTCGCCAGGAGTGAATACATTCCTGACGAGGAATGCATAGGAGGAGTGCCGACAGAAACGGCCATTGGAGATTTTAAACCTCATCTGTCGTTGTTTTAGGAGAAAATAGTCCATTAGCAAAATAGGCCATGATGATGCGTGGGTATTCTAAATATACCTCTGTGAAATTAATACTAATTTGTTAATTTTATGTTACCGGATTGTAACGCTTTATTAAAATTTATGCTATGACAGCTTACACGCATTTTTTTCCGGTCCGATTAGTAGCTTTTTGCAGAAATTTCTTATATCTGTCTCAAGCATTAATGGAATCATTTAAGTACAATTGATTTTTCACTTGATATCTTAGCAATTACAGCGTTTGTCACCAAAGAGTTTCTTCATAGCTTAATTTTAATTCGGAAATTTATGATTTAAATATTTTCTTCTACAAAAGGTAGTCGTAATCCGTAATAGAGTTTAATGATTTTTTTAGTTACTATTTACTGAAGTGTCAAAAGAAGAGGGAATTCTTCCTTGTAAATCGCCTTTCTTATGGGCTATCCCTGCTCTGAATTTAATTCTGCGCAAATTTAAATAATCAGAGTTTGAATTACTAACAAAACAATCAAACTGTCGCGACCGACCGACTGTCGGTATGGTAGCGCTATGCTGCCACCACCTGAGCTGATGAAGGAGGGCTCAGGTCCTCGGAGGTTGGGTTCTTGCCCTGGGGGCTTGATGAAAATGCCGAGTAACAATCAAATAAAAACTTTATTCTCCTCAAATTCACACTCCCAGATACTCCACGCACGTCCCTCACTCTCCCCAAACCCCAACTGCCTTCCGCTCGCGCTTTCCCTCCAGCCTCCCTCCTGTCCCGTTATTTCGGTTATCCTCAACCTCGGAAAAACCCGCTGTGGGATTTCCGCCCACCCAAGCAGGAAGGTTCCTGACCCTGGCGAGTCCTTTATCCTTTCTTTCCCGCGGTCGCGGACGCGACATTACTCCCCCCTTAAGAAAATCAAACCGTCTTCCGAAAGGCGGTTTGCATTTATTCGGCTACCGGAGCTGGACCTCGGCTCCTAAGCAGGTACGGGCTTCGCGGGCGAGGTGGTGGGTCGATGGCCTGGGGTTGAGTTGTTCTGGTCGCCTCATTGTCCTCCCACACGTAAGGGGGAGGGGGATGGATGGTACCTGGCCTCTCTTTGACCCTCACAGTGGGGCGCTGGGCAGGCTCTTCTTCCCTCTCTGGCGCCGACGCTCCTTTGTACCCTTTCATTCGGTTGGCGTGCACCCACTGCCTATCCCTCGCATTGAGGAGGTGCTGGATCTCGAAGGAGACCTCCCCTCTCCTCCCTATAATACGATACGGACCCTTCCACCTCTTCGCAAACTTCTTGCTCAATCCTGGACGTGGTGTGTGGTCCTGTAAATACGCCTTATCTCCAAGCTGAAAGGAGACCTCCCGACTGCCTTTATTGTACTGCCGCTCCTGCCTCTCCGCGCTAAGATTTAGCCGCGACTGCACCCTCTCGAACGCAATATTAAGCCGCGCCCGAAGTTCGGCGGCATAATTGTTATCCACACTGTAGTCCCGCCTTAGAGGGGTGAGGATGTCGTCGAAAGGGAGTTCGATGTCCCGTCCATGGAGAAGGAAGTATGGGGTCTCGCCGGTGGAGCTGTGGGTGGTGCTCCGATAAGCCAGAAGGGCGTAAGGCACCCAAGTGTCCCAATCCCTTTGATCATCCCGCACAAAGTGGGAGATGATTTCTGCGAATGTTTGGTGACTCCTCTCCACCAAGCCATTGCACGCAGGATGGTAAGCGGTGGTTTGCAGTTTTTTGACCCCCAGAAGTACACAACTGTCTTTCATTACTTTGGAAAGGAAATTCGCCCCCCGGTCGGTGAGAAGTTGTCTTGGCGCCCCATGACGCACAATTACATTTTCGACGAACGCACGCGCCACTGTGTCCGCCTTCTGGTCGGGTAAGGGAATTGCCTCCGGATATTTGGAAAAGGCGTCTTGGAATGTTAAAATAAATCGGTTTCCCTTATCTGAGGTGGGAAGCGGTCCGACTATGTCCATGGATGTCCTCTCAAATGGCCTCGTGACCTCCTGAAACCTTTGAAGAGGAGCGCGTTTCCTCCCGTGCGGGGTTTTCCTCTCATTACATGAGGCGCAAGCCTGGCAGTAAGTCCTCACATCCGCTTTCAATCGCGACCACCAAAATTGGGCGCTGATTGCATCCGTTGTACGGCGAATCCCCAGATGCCCCGCCCATGGAGAGTCGTGGTAACTTCGGAGAATTCGCCCCCTCATGGATGCGGGTGCGACCACTTGATCTTGCCTCTGCTCACCGCTTCGGGTCCGGTAAAGGATTCCGTCGTCGTCCTTAAAAAATGTCTCTCCCAGCTCTCCTTCCTCCAGATCGCGAAGAACGCCTGCCGCGTACTCGTCCTTCCCCTGCTCCTCTTTAATGAGCTGGCGGTCCCAAACCGGCTCGTACTCCGGCGCGATCGCATTGACCGCGGTCCTTGATAACACGTCGGCGTTTACGTGTTGTTTCCCTGGGCGATGGATTATCTCGAACTCGTATTCACTAAGTAGGAGGGCCCAGCGGGTGAGGCGGGAAGAAGGGTCTTTCAGGGACAATAGCCATCTCAAGGGCCTATGGTCGGTGACAATAGTAAATTTCCTCCCATACACATAGCACCGGTAGTGTTTTATGGCCCACACTACCGCGAGGCACTCTCTTTCCGTCGCACTGTAGTTCGATTCTGCTCTATTTAATTGGCGGCTGGCATATGCGATCACATGTTCCCTTCCATTAACCTTTTGTGATAGCACAGCTCCTAGAGCGGCACCGGAGGCGTCCGTAGCAAGGATGAAAGGTTCACCAAAATCGGGGTATTGTAACACCGGTTTTTCACAAAGGGCGGCACATAGTTCTGAGAAGGATTTGTTTGCCTCGTCACTCCACTTAAAAGCCGTATTTTTCTTGGTCATCTCGGTGAGGGGTTTGGCTATTCTCGCAAACGATGGGATGAATCTCCGATAATAACCCACGAGTCCAAGAAACCCGCGAAGTTCTCGGAGATTCCTCGGAATCGGGAAATTACGGATCGCTTGCACTTTTTCTGGGTCAGGCTTTACCCCTTCCGCTGACACAACATGTCCTAAGTATTTAACCGTCGTAAGCATCAACTGACACTTTCGAGGGTTTAATGTCAAATTCGCCTCTCGAAGCCTCTCCAACACATCCCTTAGCCGCCGGTTATGCTCATCCACGTCCCTCCCAAAGACAATAATATCATCTAAATACACGAGACAACGCTCCCCCCGAAGGCCCGTGAGCACTGCATCCATTAACCGTTGGAAAGTACTAGGGGCGTTGGCGAGTCCGAACGGCATCCTCAAATACTCGTAATGCCCATCGGGCGTGGAGAATGCCGTCTTTTCCTGGTCCCGCGGTTCAACCTCGATTTGCCAATATCCACTCTCCAAATCCAAGGTCGAGAAATATCGGGCGCTTCCCAACTGGTCCAGTGTCTCCTGTATATTGGGGAGGGGGTAAACGTCCCTCTTAGTCACCGCGTTGAGCCTTCGGAAGTCGGTGCAGAACCTTGTTTTTGTTTTCCCATCCTCTCCCTTCTTCGCCACTAACACCACGGGTGCACTCCACGGAGATACTGATTCCCTAATCACTCCCTGTTTAAGCATCTCCTCCACATGTTCTTTTATCACCGCCTTCTGTGAGTGTGGGACCCGATAAGGCGCCTGTCGCACCGGAGCAGCGTCCCCCGTGCTTATTTGGTGCTTCACGCGATGGGTGCAGCTGAGGCCGGTGCCCAAGGGCCGAAAAACGTCCTTAAATTCGTGGAGGAGACTCTCCAACGGCTTCCTCTCCCCATCCTCCAACGCATTCAGCTCTTCCTCAAGACCCTCCAGCGCATTTATGTGAGCGGCATCCCCACAATCAATAGTACCCCTTTCCTCAACGGAAACATCAAATAAAACGCCTACATTGGTATTTTTATATACCCTCACTTCAGCCCCACTCACATTGCTTATCCTCAGCGGCACCATCAGATCTTCCCTCTCCGCTATCACGCTCCGTCCGACGATTACTCCGTGCACGAGTACTTCCGTCGGTTCCATGATGAGCTCTCTGCCCTCCCCAACCGCAGAATTCTGACGGCCAAAACACACCATCTCACACCTTGGCGGTAAAACAATATCCTCACATAACACCACACGTAACCCTATCTCATCACATTTATTCGATCTCTTTTCCATGTCTTTTGAATTCTCCGCAAATTCATCCCTTCGAAGCACCCTTTTATCCGCGCGAGTCTCCGCTGCACCGCTCTCTGTCCGCAGAGCCATCGCAAGTTCCCCTCCTTCATTTCTATGTGAGCCCTCGAAATGGATTTCCTTTGAGCCCAGCCGCAACACCCCGTCCTTTACGTCGATTACTGCTCCTAATCGCCGCAGAAGATCCCACCCCATAATCCCGTCCGTTTTAATCGTCATCCCTTCTCCACAGATGTAAAACGGGTGGCGGATTCTCCGATTCCCAATTATCAGATCCATATCCGTGGTGCCCAATGCGGGAAGCTGATGCCCTGTAACTCCGAGGAGCCGAACGGTAGGTGTGTTAACTTCCGTCGTCGCGGCGATACACTCCCTAATTAAAGATACGGAGGACCCCGTATCAACAAGGAGACGAATTATTCTTTCGCTCCCATTCATCTCCACTTCTATGACTTGTTCAATGGATTCCGGATAATGAAGAGCAGGAATCATTATATTAAGCCCCTTATTGTCTATCGCCTCTGATATTGACGATTCGCCTCCGCGAACAAGGGGCGCGTTGCGGAGGGAGACCCGTTTGGGGAACCCCTGGGGCGTTGGGAATAACACTCATTGGGGAGTCTCGAACCACCACGGCAGTTCCGCGAAAGGTGCCCCTTTACTCCACACAGATGACAGATAACCTCCGGACACTCGCGAGAATAATGTCCAATCCTCCCGCAGGTAAAACACCTCGATCCGACTACGGGCGGCTCTTGTGTAGCCCGCGGAAATCTCCCTCGCCGCTCCGGCTCCTCCCCCGTCCTCCTGCGATACGCTGAGGTCTGAGGGCTCGGTGGGCGCGTTACCTGCGCCACGAATTCGTCGTTGTCCTCTCCGATGCAGAAACAGCTGCGAGGACTTGTCATCGCCTCGTTTTCTTCCTCCTGTACGGCCACGCGAATCGCCTCATCCAACGTCTTCGGATCACGGGACAGAACGAACCGCCTAATCCCCGAACGAAGTCCCTTTAAAAATTGGGCCAAGAGATTCTCGTTGTGAATCGTCCACCGAATCGCATCCTCTTTAGGATCCCCCGTCTTCTTCAGCGTGTTTACTCCCGCTGCTCGTAGTCGCGTTGCGAATTCCTGTGAGTTTTCCCCCGCTCTTTGAGTGCACGTCATCAGCCGACTTAGAGCCGATGAATATGATTCCCTGGCCTTAAAGCGACTGCGGAGGGTCTCCTGAAATTCCGCCCATTTTGGCGTAGCACTCAGCACTGGGTGATGCCTCAGGAATATTTGAGCGGTCCCCCTTAGCCTCAGTTTCGCGATGCTGACTTTTAAGGAATCGCTCCATTTCCCGATCCCTGCTATTTCCTCCAGGGCCTCAAGGAAACACTCCACATCACTTCCCTCTTCTCCGGAGAATTCACCGACCAAGTGAACCAACGATCCGAAGCTCGGGCCAGCCATCGCCTCCTCAGCTTGCGTCCCCGTAGTCGCCGTCATTCCTCTCCTTCCGTAACCACCGATTCTCTCCGCGTCCGTTCTTCCTCCTCTCGGCACTTCCTAGCGCCGGCGGCGTGATCACTTGGAGCGCCGCCGTCCCCGGGCTTCTTCCGTGGATGATTTAATCCCACCTGCTGCCACCAAATGTCGCGACCGACCGACTGTCGGTATGGTAGCGCTATGCTGCCACCACCTGAGCTGATGAAGGAGGGCTCAGGTCCTCGGAGGTTGGGTTCTTGCCCTGGGGGCTTGATGAAAATGCCGAGTAACAATCAAATAAAAACTTTATTCTCCTCAAATTCACACTCCCAGATACTCCACGCACGTCCCTCACTCTCCCCAAACCCCAACTGCCTTCCGCTCGCGCTTTCCCTCCAGCCTCCCTCCTGTCCCGTTATTTCGGTTATCCTCAACCTCGGAAAAACCCGCTGTGGGATTTCCGCCCACCCAAGCAGGAAGGTTCCTGACCCTGGCGAGTCCTTTATCCTTTCTTTCCCGCGGTCGCGGACGCGACAAAACGAATGCCTAAAAACAATGTCCATTCGTTCATCTAAGATGTGCGAATAACTTTTTTCTTGCCTACAGTTATTTCCATGCCTCCTCTAAATCAATAAAGCGCAATTACCTAACGCTTCCAACATCACTTCCCCCGAAGTTCTCCTAAACTAATTTCCACTCCTTACGCCGACCAATCACGAGGTAAACGTCTCCCTCCATCTGATCCCTTGCAGGCCCTTATTTCAACACCAATTCAACTTCAACGTTCAAGTGATTTTTACGATTCATCATTAACAGGTTATGGTCTGGTTCTACATCAGCACCAGGATAGCTTCGCAAAGTTTTAGCAACATTTATAAACCACTTTCTAACCAAAATATTATCGATTAGGCAATTATCTGCATCCTCTGGCTTTCCCATGTCGTCTGTTGTGGTACTGAGAGAGCGTGTTTTTGATGCAGAAATTATTTTTCTTACAAAAGTCTATCAGTTTCTGTCCTCTGTCATTTCTGTTCCCTAGACAGAATTGTCCCACATCTTCCCCCTCTTTACCTTGCCCAACTACCGGATTCCAGTCTCCCATAACAATGAGGTTTTAATTGCCCTTAACCCACCCTTCCCATACCCTCTTCTATTTGCTTATACACCAAGTCTACATCATCTTCACTGTAATCACTAGTGGTCAAGTACACCTGAACTATAATCGTGTTTACTGGTTCAGACTTTAGTTACAGTTATTCCCCTCTTGCTAGTATACTTCCCATACTGAAAATGACACTGACGTTATCGTTCCAGAAGTCTCCCTCGTCTTTCCACCGCACTTCGCATAACGCTATTATAGGGTTATGCGAATCCATAATTGTTGGACCTCTTTATTTCTAAGTTTAAATTTTCCAATTTCCTTTTTCTAAGCATTGTGCAAAAATTCCATGTCCCCACCCTCGTTTCCGTCTTCTCTCTTTTTTTCTTGTTGTTCCTTGTGTAAGGGTTTCGTGGAATAACGACCGAGATGGCCTTATTCCTGTCCCTGCCGGGCATTACTCTCATCCTAGAAGGGTGAGTCTGTTTGTCAGTGACAGTATTTTTATATTTGCACATCATAACTAGGAACAAGTAGTCGAGGCGATTTCCTCCTATCTTCCTCAGCAGTGGTTTTTAACCTTCTAGGAACTATGTTTCAGCCAGTCTTTAAGCCAAAGGAACACACAAGCCTTTCTTTGCTTCCTATATCATAGTTTGACCAAATAATATATAGATATTAAGAAGACGATATCACTGGGACATTATTGCTGCGCCCAACGTAATTTCATGGAAATGCCGCGATCTATTATAAATACGCGACGCGGCCGTTACTAAGGACAATAATGGTCGCGAGAGAAAATAAATAAACAGTTCTGAGTTGTGTTTGTTGTTGAGCGTGTTGGTGGAGTAAAGCTTCTGTATTGATTACGATCGGGAATAAAGTGTTATTTTTTTCGGATTACGAGAGTTGAGTAAATTATCCCGAACCCCACGGCTCGTAACAATTTGGTGTCAGAAGTGGGATAATTATGCCGATTCTACCGAAAGATGATACTGATGCGGTTCGCACCAGGAGTCAACACCGCCAACATGAAGTGAACGAGGGGAGGTTTGGTGATTCTCCGGAACTCATCCGTCAGCAACAGCAGACGACGGATTCTACCAATTCTGACCCGTCTGGCGTGACATCGGCGATTGCACCGCAGGCTCCTGCTCCTGCATTCCACATATCTGCTCTAATGGAGATTCTTCAAGAGCAGGCCCGCCGTCAGGAAGAGCAGGCCCACCGTCAGGAAGAACAGGCCCGACAGCTGCAGGAGCAGTTGAAGCTAGATAAGGAGGAGCAGGCCCGCCGTCAGGAGGAGCAGGCCCGCCGTCAGGAAGAGCAGGCCCGCCGTCAGGAGGAGCAGGCCCGCCGTCAGGAGGAGCAGGCCCGCCGTCAGGAGGAGCAGGCCCGCCGTCAGGAGGAACAAACTCTGCTCATGAAGGACATCCGACACGCTTTTGAGAATGATCTAACCTCTTTAAAGGAGGAAATACTGGAGGCGAAAAGCCGGATAGACAACACGGAGGCCCAAATAGCACTTGTAAAGAAAGATTTGGGATATTTGAAAGCTGGCGAAGGAATTGCTGCTCATTTTGTGACTGCATCTCCGGCGCGCGGATTCAAGGTGCCACCATTTGATGGAAGCTCTTCGTGGTCTGCATATCAAATTCAATTCGAAGCCGTCGTTGAAGCCAATGGATGGAGTGAAGCACAGGCTATGACGGCGCTCAAGCTAGGTCTCCGAGATCAAGCCCTAACGGTACTGGAGGCTCTGGGAAATAAGGCCACCTTTGACCAACTGCTGGAAGCATTGGAGTCTCGTTACGGCGACGCACACTTAGAGCATGTATGCCGCGCTCAGTTAAAGGATCGTACTCAGCGTAGTGGCGAGAATCTTCAACAGTGGGCACTAGAAATTGAAAGGCTGGTCCGGAAGGCGTACTACTCATCGCCGGAAATTATCGACAAGATTTTGATTCAAGCTTTCGTCGATGGAATACACGATCTGGAAGTGAGGGCTGCCGTAAGACTTGGACATCCCAAGACTTTGAGAGATGCTTTGGCCCACGCCCTCGAGGTAGAGGCAGTTCGTCGGGATCATCGAGCCTACCGCGTCAGGGAGGTGGTAGCAGCACCTAGCCGCGAAAGTCGACAAAGGTTTAGCCCGAGATGCTATGAATGTGGAGAAAAGGGTCACCTAAGGTCCAGTTGTCCTAAACGTAACACCAAGTGGGAGAATGGAGTCCAAGAAGAATGGATAGGTAGCAAAACTCCCCACCAGCAGCAGGGAAACGAATAAACGCCAGGACTGAGGGGCGGGTGCTGGCTGGTTTTGGAAAAGGCCCCAAGGTTTCAATCTCACAAGCTCACGATGGGAACAGCCTGATCATCGTCGGTGAAATTAATGGAACACCCTGCAAGTTGACATTGGATACTGGAGCTTCTCGAACAGTCGTCAGTTCCCATGTTGCCAATCGTCTTCTTGGGGACTCTTTCCGGAACCGTGACCGAATTTTACTCCTAACAGCAACCGGTCAGCACATACCCGTCCATGGTGAGAGGCGAGTGGAAATGAAACTGGGTGAAAGGATCTTTAGGCATAATGTCATCGTGGCAAATATCGTCGATGATTGTATTCTGGGTTTGGATTTCATGAGAGAACACCATTGTGAGATCGATGTGAAACAAGGAATTTTGAAGTGTGGTACAGAAGAAATCTCCATGGAAGGTGGATCGTCAGGCAATGTCTACTGTCTTAAGAAAACAATCCTGCCTGCTAGATCGGAATCCATAATACCAGTTAATTTACCACGGGACCCTGGACGGAAGCAACGATGCATGATCTTAGAAAGAGTGGACACTGACAAACCATGGATGATGGCTCGAACTCTAGTGACGGGCACAAATACTTCAGCTGTCCGCATACTGAACCTGAGTAATGAAGAACACGTCATCAAAAAGGGAACGTTAATGGGTACTTGCCAAGAAGTAGCGTGGGTGCGAAGATGCGAAGCATCTACCAACGGCAGTAAACAAAATGGAAGCTTCGATGTGTCACCTTTTCTCGAAGACTGCCGCGAGCATCTGTCTGATAGAGAAGTTACATTGGCCAAGAAGACGCTGCTGCGTTATGCCGATATTTTCTCATCGAATAATGCTGATATTGGGAGGACTAATTTGGTTCAGCACAAAATAAATACGGGCTCTGAGTTACCGATACGCCAGCGTCCTAGAAGAGTACCAGTTACGCGAGAAAAAGAAGTAGAGACCATGATTGAAGAAATGGTGAAGGACGGCATGATAGAACCTTCATCCAGCCCTTGGTGTTCTCCTGTGGTACTCGTGAAGAAAAAGGACGGGACCATGCGTTTTTGTGTAGACTATCGCCGACTGAATCACATGACTAGAAAGGACAGCTATCCCCTACCTAGGATTGATGATACTCTGGATACGCTGACAGGGATGAAGTGGTTTACAACCCTGGACTTAAAAAGTGGCTATTGGCAAGTAGAAATAGACCCTGGAGACAAGGAGAAGACCGCCTTCTCTACAGGAAAGGGCCTATGGCAATTTAAGGTTATGCCATTTGGTTTGTGCAACGCACCTGCAATGTTTGAGAGACTGATGGAACGAGTACTTACTGGACTGGTTGGAGACGCTTGCCTTGTATATTTGGACGATATCATTATCATCGGACGCACATTTGAAAACCACCTTAAGAATCTGGATAGTGTGCTTGCAAAGATTCGTGCGGCTAACCTAAAATTGAGTCCGAAAAAGTGCTCATTCTTTAAACAGCAAGTGAGCTTTTTGGGGCACGTTGTTTCGTCAGAAAGAGTGCAGACTGATCCAGAGAAGATTGCTGCTGTCAAGGAATGGCCGATTCCAAAAGACAAGACAGAGATCAGAGCATTTTTGTGGTTGTGCTCCTATTACCGGCGATTTGTGAAGAACTTCGCTGACATTGCCAAGCCTTTGCACAAGCTTACCGAAGAACAGCGAGTATTCTCCTGGGACAAGGACTGCGAAGTTGCTTTCCGGGAATTGAAGAAGCGTCTATGCGACACTCCTATACTTGGGTTTCCGGACACCGAGAATGAGTTCATCGTAGACACAGACGCAAGTAATACTGGCATCGGCGGAGTATTGTCGCAGCGTAAAGGAGAGCATGAGGTTGTGATTGCTTATTTCAGCAAATCTTTATCGAAGGCGGAGAGGAACTACTGAGTCACAAGAAGGGAACTGCTTGCAGTAGTAAAGTCATTGCAACATTTCAGTAAATACCTGCTAGGACGCAAATTCCACCTTCGTACCGACCATGCTGCATTGAACTGGCTACTGCAGTTTAAGAACCCTGAGGGACAAGTGGCTAGATGGATCGAGCAGCTACAAGAGTTTGACTACAAAACCGAGCATCGTAGTGGAAAATCTCACGGGAATGCGGACGCGCTGTCAAGAAGACCTTGCCCGGAAGACTGCAAGCATTGCATCAGGCAAGAAGCAAAGGAAGTTCTGCCTGTCAGAATGATGAGGACAGATTTAGGCGATGATTGGAAACAAGCGCTACAACAAGCCCAAGAGATTGACAAGGACGTTAAGCCTATTGTAGAGTGGATTAAGGCCGGGGCCCTGAAGCCCAAATGGAGTAATGTTGCCGGAATGAGTGCGGCAACCAAGGGTTATTGGGCTCAGTGGGACAGCTTGGTCATGCAAGACGGAGTATTGTGCCGTAAATGGGAAAATGCTCGAGGAGACCGTAGGCATCTGCAAATGGTAGTCCCTAAAGCCAAGGTACCTGAAGTTCTACAGCTCTACCATGATGAATGTTCTGGCGGACACATGGGCGTAAAGAGAACTCTATTAAAGATACGAGAGCGATTTTATTGGCTCCATTGCCGAGATGACGTGGAAGACTGGTGCCGAAAATGCACGAGCTGTGCAGCGGTAAAAGGACCTCAAACGCGCAGCAGAGGAGCACTGAAGCTGTATAACGTCGGAGCGCCATGGGAACGCATAGCAGTAGATATTGCGGGACCGTTCCCTGAGAGTGATTCTGGAAACAAATACTTCATGGTCGTCATGGACTACTTCACAAAATGGCCGGAAGTTTTCGCAATTCCTAATCAGGAAGCTTCTACAGTAGCGGACAAACTAGTCCACGATGTCTTTTGTCGTTTTGGTGTACCGCTTGAAATTCACAGCGACCAGGGCAGGAATTTCGAATCACAGATATTTCAGGAGGCGTGTCGAGTAATGGGTACCCATAAGACTAGAACTACGTCATATCACCCACAGTCTGATGGAATGGTCGAAAGATTTAACCAAACGCTGGAAAGATATCTAGCTAAAGTGGTGGAAAACAGGCAAAAGGATTGGGACCGACACATCCAGCCATTTCTCCTGTCATATCGAAGTGCAGTACACGAGGCTACGACTATGACTCCTGCTTTCGCGAACTTTGGACGAGAACTGCGATTACCAGCCGATCTCATAACTGGCATCCCACCGGATTCTCCACAAAGTCTGACAGAATACGCGAGTGACCTGCGAAACAGAATGAATGACGTTTATGAACACATCAGGCTATCAGGTCAACAAACATCCGAAAAGATGAAGACCCGCTAAGATAGGAAAATGAACGATCCGGGTTTTAGTGAAGGATCCTTGGTGTGGCTGCATAATCCAGTCCGCAAGAAAGGAAAATCTCCGAAATTACAAGCAAAATGGGACGGACCATACCGGATTGTGACCAAAATTAATGACCTGACGTACCGGATCCAAAAAGGCCAACGGGGTGCTCCTAAGATTGTCCATGTTGATCGATTGGCGCGATATTACGGGTGCAACAATGCTCGAGACGAGCATGTCTAAGGAGGGGGCAGTGCTGCGCCCAACGTAATTTCATGGAAATGCCGCGATCTATTATAAATACGCGACGCGGCCGTTACTAAGGACAATAATGGTCGCGAGAGAAAATAAATAAACAGTTCTGAGTTGTGTTTGTTGTTGAGCGTGTTGGTGGAGTAAAGCTTCTGTATTGATTACGATCGGGAATAAAGTGTTATTTTTTTCGGATTACGAGAGTTGAGTAAATTATCCCGAACCCCACGGCTCGTAACATTATTAATATTAAGCGTTCCGTTTTGATAAGCTCTGACACTGAGCTAAGCTAAGAGATCTCTACGAATATGATAAATATATTTGATTCAACATCTACTCTCTTCGTTAAGAATCAACGGGAACTTTAGCTAATATATAATAATAAACTGGTATTACCGGTATGCGTAATTGACTTTTGATCATGGTCTTACCTATTTGCATTTCTTTCGATGATCCTTAAACGATTCCAGAGGTTTGTACATTATATGTCGCAGACTTTAGAAGGAATACTCGAGCGACAACCACGGCCTACGATAAGGAAGACATCTGACACAAAGGAAATCGAATCATTGCCTGCAGTTAAAGAAACATTTTTTCTTCGTTGTTATCGTGCAATACATATCGCGAATCTAAGCCATAGCTGATTTTAGGAAACGCAGAAAAGGTTTATCTTAGATCAGAAGATACTAATCATCACACTCTATCGCTATATTTTGCTTATCTGGAAGAATTCTCCGAAGCGAGATAACAAGTCAGGTGCTTCAGTCCACCGATACGCCGAGTTCGATATAAAAGACGTGAGGACGATTGAAAGTCATCATTGGCAGTGCAAATATTGCCATCAATAGTATTACCTACTTGTTTGCTGATAAACAAAGGGCAGTCATACCCAAGGGCAGTTGACGCAGAACCATCTCTATTTAACATTTGAGAAAGTGCAACTTGCCGTTGAGTATTTTATAACTTCTTCTACGATAGTCTTCATCTGCAAAAGGTGAGTCTTCGATTAATTTATTCTGTTATTACTTATTCATCTTAATTATTAATGAGATGAATGAAGTTTCACATGATACACATGTTTATTATAAATGCGCGATAGAAGTGAAGGATAAAAAGTCTGCCGTAGCCAGGGATCGAACCCGGGTCTCCAAATTGCCGGTCGGTTGCTCTAAGCCATGGTAGCTCAGAGCAACCGACCGGCAATTTGGAGACCCGGGTTCGATCCCTGGCTACGGCGGACTTTTTCTCCTTCACTTCCATCGGGCATTAATTATTAATGAATAATAATTCTTTTCTTTCACGCTTTTAAAACGTTTACTTGTGATTTATACAATTTTCATCATGCCATTGATACTGCTCTGTAGTATACGAAGCGATGATTTTCAAAACTAATTATAAGTTGAGGAAGAATAGAAATCCCCCTATATATTCCCCCGAGTTCCTTCCTCTACTATCTAAAGTATTATAGACATGAAGGCATAGCAATGAAACGCTACTTAATCTATAATATCTAAAGATAAGATGCACTACATGCAAAATCAATATAACATTATTTACCTTGATGAATAATCGTTTTTAGGACGACAAAAATGTTACATGATGCTCCATTAATTTCCTCAAAGTAAGATAGAAGAGTAAAAAAAATACTAATTTAACTTTGTCTTAGTGAATTTAAAACCATAGATAATTTGAGCAGAATATAAAAATGAGACCTAAGGGTGGACAAATAAGGATAAAAACGATGTAAAAGAGAATAAAATGAACCATATTTTTACAAAGTAATAACTAGTAAAGATTAAATAAGGTTATTAACTCAATAATTAAATATTTATAAAAACATTTATAATCAAAATAAGAGCAAAGAAAAAACAGAAAATAGAGAGATAAGAATAACTAATAGTTATTAAAGAGTGTTAATATATTATTAAGGAATTTTGTTGGGAGAAAAAGGGAGTGGCGTGCATTTTCAAAACTAAAGGTTTGCTATCCTAGAGCTTCCAATAATCGGATGCGACTTAAAGTTGAGGGCACCTGGTATTTGCAATTGTAGTGACATAACTTTAATGGTAGTTTTCCAGAAAAATGTTACTTAAACTACAACGTCATAAGCTATGACTTAGCTCTCCTGAAGCCAAATAATATTCCTTTGATAACTATAGGCTTGTATGGTCCTTTACCCACTCACTGGTAGATTACAATATATTAAGAGCATGCTCCATATAATATTTTTCATATGAAAGCATTAGAAAAAAAATTGAGATAAGAAAGAAAACATTCTTTTTCCATGACGGATATCGGTTGGACACATTTACGTTCAGAATATGAAAAGTTTCCAAAAATCTCTTTACTACAGCAAATATCATGCATCTTATAATCACATTACTATTTCCCATCTATATGAATTCCAAAACGTGCGTCTTGATTGTAGAATATATGGCAAATGGATTTGAACAGCATAAGAGTATAACAACATCAATGATATGTCAGGGAGAGTAGTTTGAATTAAAATTTTTGGTAGGACGATAAGCATTTTGAAACGCTGCTTTCCGTAGTAATTGGGAGGTCAGTATTCGAGTCTCGGTGCCATCAGACATTATTCCTTTTCATTCTTCTTTTGGAATTTGAAATGCCAAAGAAAGTTTAACCATCGATCATAGCACAGTTTGTTGGAGGAAATAAAGAACATAACACATTTCACTTCACTTTATCTGTAGATGGTACTGTACACATAGATTTATATTATTCTTTAATAGCAATATGGAATAGATAGAGTTAGCTTTTTATTGAAACTTTCATTTTCTTCCAGCAGTCACATCATAGTCGAAGGGAACCCAAGCAATAGTGATTGGTTGCAATGGATGCTGAGGAGTATAAGGAATTACACAAGGCCATAGAGATTGGAGATATCGAGCTTGTGAGACGTCTGATACAGAATCATGGAGCGGAGCAATACTTCTTACATGAGGAAACATCAGCTCTCTACAAGGCATTCTCTATGGAGAAATATGAGATAGCCAGTTATCTTATTCACAAAGGTGCAAAGTGTAACGAATATGAGATGTCTTACTTATACGATCTCGAAATAGATCTGGCTCGTGTAAACTACCTCCTATCACATTACAACAAAAAACCAGAGAAATCCTGTATTGACAAATTGATATCCTTGAGTCAGTCTCCACAGGGGTTAAATGGGGAGAATAGGAATGCAGTTGTGCTCATGTACGAGTTTTTCTTTGAGTCCGAAATAATCAAGTTGTTAATGAATGTCTTAGAAAGTGAGATATTTGATATAGTTTATGATTTTGCGTCTGAGGACGTAAACAGGATACATCGCCTAAGTGAGGAAGAGATGGAAATCTACGGATTGACTCTATCAAAATCTAAGGAAATCTATATCGGAGCAAAGAATTTGTTGTCTGATGATACTCGGAAAAGGGCAAAAGTGTATGGTGTCGTGGCGGAGGAACTGTGCCACCTAGCTATGGCAACTCTGTTTGAAAATGGAGCGAAGGCATACAGAGAGGAACATACAGAGTTAGTTAGAGAATTCTGGAGCATCGTTCAAGCGGTGAAATCATTAGCAGATCGCTCCTGTCATTTGGAATCATCTGTTAAATACGTTTTCCCAAATTATTATGAAGAGCAATGGGAATGTGAGCTAATAGCTCGCGTTCCACATATCATAGGAATCTATGGTGAAGAAACTGGAAGGAGGATTCTTATGGAATCTTCTGAGTTGACAAGACTACTCTCTTTCTACGAGAGGAATGTAATTCCTAAGTGCAGAGAGTACGCAGATCCAAAGCTTAATACGAAACCTCATCGTAGAATGGAACAATTAATGAAGAACAATGATTTACTTTCATTTGATGAAAAGAGGATACGACCATTAAAAGAAGGTTTCTCCTCATTCAGAGAGTTCTTAGTGGAGCAAGATTATTGTCCTGCGCCATCCACCAAACAAAGTTTAGTAGATAAGACAAGCTATTCTGTAATTACTACGAACTGCACAAAATTATGCACATTACAGGTGTATCATGAACTGAAGAAGGATATTGGCGACTTCTTGGAGAAGGAATGCCTTTTCTTCACGTGGAAGCACTTACAAAGTAAAAGAGATGAAATACTAGAAGTACTGAAAGGTAAAGTTAGTAATTACCTGATAATAGTGCTCGATAAAATAAAATTCAATCTAGAAAGATTTACATATGAATGGCTTGACCATTTAGACGAATTCATAACTACAGGGATGAAAGTGATACTGATTTCAGATTCCCTGTCATTTCCTAAAGAAGTTCAAAATAAGACAATAAATTATAAATGGGATGATTTGACGGATGAGTACAAAAAGCTTCACAGAAGAGTAACATACTCTCTGAAAGGAAAAGAGCAGGTTGAGTATGTTGCGAAGAATAATTTTCCCAAGGTTTTCAGCGACGAAGAGATTATGAGGATTATCAATGGGGAAGTAATTGATGTAGTTGAAGATACTGCTCTATTTTGTGGGGGTTACGTCCCTGAGACGTACATTCAGAGAACGTTTATGGCAATAACTCTTGATAGGAAAATTATAGAAAATCTGCTACCGGGCACATGTGTATTCGTGTCTGGCTTGAGTAGGAGAGAATCTCATGAGTTGTTTAGAGATGAACAAGTTGTGCAATGTCTTCATGGATCTGATGATGAGATATTGAAAGACAAATTAGTATTCATCATAAATTATGAGCGACCAATGACTTTCGAACATATAAGAGCGAAAATACCACAGAAAACCATTATTTGTTTGCGCCACCATAATAAAGTGCTTTATGTGAGTAGCCCTGATTCTTTAGGTGACAAGTTCATCTCACAGCATATAGAGCAAGAAACTATCAACGAAGAAGAGATGCTTGTTTTAGCGAAAAGGGAAAGAGTTGTAATAATTTCTGAGAATGCTGGATGTGGCAAATCAACAGTCACCTACAGCCTTCTCAGTCGAGTGAATAAAATGCCTGATTCTTTGGCTTGGAGAATCGATTTTAGTCAGTTTGCATCGAAGGAGAATCCACTTTCATTACCAGGCATTGAAGAAAACAGTCCTGAGCAGGAAGTCCTAGATCACTTTTTTACCATGTTAGGAATAAAAAATGGTTTTGAGAATCATCTTTTCTGGAAATTCAGTAGATCTGGAAGTTGCTTTGCCTTTTTCGACGCTTTTGATGAAATTCCATCAAAATATAAAGCCAAAGCCTTGACACTCATTTCAACTGTGAGAGAAAAGACTGAAGTAAATATCATAATAACAACCAGAAGGCATCACCAGGAGGAATTAGAAGAAATGTTGAATACCTATTCCCATCAGTTGGTCCCCTTTCATAATGCAGCGCAAGTGAGTTACTTGGGAAAGCTTTGGAAGTGGAAATTGAAATATCCACATGGAATAGGAAAGCGTGCTAACCAGTTGGACCAGAAAGACATCTCCAAAAAGATTGAAAACATTATTGGAAAGTTGAGAAAAGAAATGACTAAGTTAGATGCAGATTATGTTGGTCTGAAAAGTGCATTAGAAAGTATGGTAATGGAAAATGACTTGGATTCTATAAGAACAGAGATAGACAATGTAGATTTCACGAAAATAGCAAAAACTGTGATTGAGAAGTCCTCGCTGAACAAGGAAAGCGTAGAATTTATGGGCATACCTCTGCATTTATACATGATTGGGATCATTCATTTCAATGATTGTTTTTATGATGAAATACAATCGGACCTCCATAGCTTATTCTCTCAATTTATTGAGCAGAAAATTCTAATATACTTGGAAGAGAAAGAAAAGATAGGGAAGGAAAGTAGACTAAAGGAAAAGATGGTGAAAAACACAAGGAAAAAAGCTTTTAGAATCCACATAAATTTGTCAATTCAGTTAATTGATGAGGGGAAAGTATGTATTGCCTCAGATATGGACGAATATGACTTGGAACTGTGCATTGGCCTTGGGGTGGTGTACGTCCATGGTGGAGAAATACGTTTTCTGCACCAGAAGTTTGCAGAGTTCTTCCGTGCGGAAACAGTGAGGCAAAACGTACAAAAAGAAGATTTAATGAAACTGATTTCTAATATCAAATATAAAGAAATAAGAAGATTTCTCTCGAGTTCATTGAAAAATAATAATTTTGAGAACGTTTCTAAGGAGTTCTTTAAAATAGAATCTCTTATACAAGTTATTTTAACGATTGCATGTTACTTTCCATACGATTATTTTAATTGTGATTCAGATACTCTGTGTCGTGTTAAAATAATAAAGAAGTTGCTAGTAACTTTTGAAGAAATTGAAGATCCAGGTTTGGTAAATAAGTTCATTGATGCAGTGGAATTATGGATGAAATTGCCAAGGAATCGAGATGGGTATTGTCTTACCGCGGGTATGATTAAAAATCTGATAATGAGAAACTTTGAGGATAACTCGGTTATCCTTCTCAATTTTGTGGAATTTTCAGAGAGTACTAATGAAGTCATAGATGTGTTGAATAAGTGCTTTTTGGTTGGAAGTAACGGTGGATCTACATGTGGACCGTCTAAAACAGAATATAGTGAAAATGGAAAGAAAGTAGCAGAAGAAAAACGTCTTTTGGAGTTGTTATTACTTAGAGATTCAAGAGGAGAAGGTTTATTTTCCAATACATTATTGAATGAAAGAGTAGATGTATTTGCTCATCTTTTGGAGTTTTTCAGAGACAGTTTAGAAAAAGAGCAATTTTTGGTAAAGATAATTGAAAGTGCAGATTATGGGAAGGGAGTAGGTGAAATTACAGATTGGGCTCCCTTTGATAAAGTGTTCAATTTAATCAAAGTATTGCACGATGTTTTTGGAAATGAAACGGATATCCTCTTCCACAATCATCTCAAATTTAAGGTAGTAAAGAGAGTTCTTTCTAATGGTTATGTAAATGAACCTAGATGTTCATTAGAAAAGGTGTTCAGTTTATTTCAGGAATATTTTGGCAAGGAAAAGTTGAAAGAATTTCTCCTTAGTAGTGATTATGATGGTAATTATTTCATATATGTTTTAATAATATGGAGTCAACATTCGATTTTAAGAAGATTCTTAAAAGTTATAAAGAATATTTTGGATGATAAGGATAAGATGAAAATGTTTCTACTGAGTCAAAGCAGATGTTTCGGGAATATGTTTAATTTAGTTGCTCAAAGGGGGAATTCGTATCTTGAAGACATCATTCAAATTTGTAATGACTATTTGGAAAAAGTTGAGATTAAGCAAATGCTACTTAGCAATGATTGTAATGGTAATAATGTAATTCATTTAATTCAGAGACTTTCCTCCTCTGAAAAATTAATGAAGACTTTGAATTGTATCAAGGAAACTATTGGCGATGAGTTGTTCACAGAAGTACTTGATGAAATGAAATAACATGAATTTTCTGAACAGAATAATTCATTTTGCTGACAAAAATTAAAATGTGATGGCCCTTTATTTTCTCAGTTTGCAATTTGCGAAAGTGAAAGTAGTGACCCTTTGATGGAGAAAGATGAATTGGGTCAGACATTTTTGACTATTGCAACAGACTTGGGAGGAATGGACCTGAATGAGTTGCCAAGGCCTGAGAGATGTCGTTTTGAAAAGATATTGTGGTGGAAGATGAAGATGAGATTATATTCCTCCACATGCAAGTTCAAAAAGATTTACTTGGATTTTATTTTGGTGCATGGCATTATTAATTCACTAAAAGGTAAACCATCAGATGAAGTTTTTAAAAAAATATTCAGAGTGGGAAATAAAGAGGAAAAAACTTCACTAAAAATGAATAGTGAAATAGGATAGTGAAGAAGAAATAATTCAATCTTGTGATGAAGAAAATTAAGAGAAAGATTTATTTGAAGAACTCTTGGAGAAGAATGAAGTGGAAGGAATGCCAGAGGGCTAGTAAAAGAACTACTTATTTGAATTCAATTTGTTTAGTTTAGTTCAAAAATGTATTAGAAATAATCATTGCTCGTAATTGAGGCTATGTAGGGTGATGAATGATGTAGATTCGGTGGACCCCCAAGGCCAATACGGTAATTGTATCCAGAACATGAAGAAGTTCAATTTACTTGTTTAGCTGAAAAAATGTTTTAAACTGCTAGTTTAGGAAAAGCATGAGTGTTAAATATAATAGTGTAACATCTTATTTTTCAGTTATTGTGATAATCTATTAAATAATATTTCTGTTTTTATAATTCATCAAAGTCAAAGTGGCTTTTCTATTAATTGATTTGTTTATGTTTTAATTTCTGAATTAAAATGATTAAAAACAGAATTACAATTTATTAATGTATAAGTGTACTCCACCGGCTATCTAGACGGATCTTAATTTCACTCTTTGCATGCATTACTCAAATATGTACTTAGCTTTAAATCCATTTGGTTCTTGTAAACCAATATATAAGCTTAAACCGTAAATAAATATTATGATGAGTCTTACCATAAATGCCCGCGTATTCTACTGAGAGAACGCATGAGCTCTGATTCAACAATCTTCTCGGTTGTCATAGGGAATGGTTGTTTAATATACTATGTCATAGGGACTGATATTCTACATACTTTTCATTTAAAACGTATGGCCATACCTAGGATTTGGTTTTTTCCTGGTGTGTATGGTGAATACAACTCTCTCTGGCTTCCCGAAAGGGCAAATAGACTTCCGCCGACGGCGACGTTTCGAAGGCTAACTCCGCCATTGTCGTCAGGGCGCGGAGCACGAGTATTTGGCCATAATTCAACTCATTTCGATTCAAAAAGTACACTTTATGAACCGAAAAAGAATCTATATCTAATTTTCCCTTCTTATGGAACTTGTCTCAATTTAAACCACCTTACTGACAAAAGTATTAAAGAAATATTTAAATTACAGAGTGGATTAATCAAAATTGAATAAGTAATGCAAGTTATTGCCCGTAAAATTTTGTTGTGCCGAAAATTATTTTTGGTTAAAGACGAGGAGAAGAGCAAATAATAATATGAAATAATACATGGTAAATCCAGAATTCTGTACACACAGATTTTACATGTGTGACGACATTATGCAGTCGGGTTTGATTCTTTGCTTCGAAGCACTTTTAAAATTCACAATACACTTCTTTACACGTTTAAATTTCTTAAACTTCAAGAAATAAACATAGGATTTCATTCCTTGTTGCAGAAAAAGTAGGTGTAATGTTCTTTTGAGGAAATGTTATACACCTTTCAAAAAAGGTTCAGTCTATAAATTGCCACGTGAAGATAAAATATATTTCAATCTGAATATAACTTAGATACGACGATACTGTTCCTAGGTTCGATGCCAGAGCACATTAAAATTTCTTTCATAAGGAATATATGTGAAAAGTAGGACGTCGTTTGAGGCACTTGCAACCAATATTTCTGCTTGAATTTTCAGACATAGTTAGAGATGGTAATCTTCTATTTTGCTGCACAGAAAGTATTACCATTAAGACTCGGGTTCGATGCCGGGCGGTAAATTTATCTCCCGTATAAAATACGTAGGGGTAGCTTTTCATTATTTTTTTATGCATTTTTCGAAATGATAGGAAGTTCTTGCTTAGCTAGAAGATGTATATTCAGAATCCGTTTAAGAAAAACATTTAGATAAGACCATGGTTTTCCTAGGTTCGATGCCAGAGCACATTGAATTTTCTCACAGAAGGAATATAATGGAAAAGTAGGACGTCGTTTAAGGCAGTTGCAACAGATATTTCTGCTTGAGTTTTCACACATAGTAAGAGATTGCAAACTGCTGTTTTGCTGCATAATAAGTATCACCAGGAAGACCCGGGTCGATGCTGGTCGGATAAAATGCAGCGAATTAAAGAATATTTTCATATTATGGACCGTCTCGATATGATGCCGACTTGAAATTAGTGTTATGGATATGCTTGCAGTATGCAAGCAACATTTTACTCGTATCTATTATAGACGATCGGTGTGGATGAAGAAGTGTCGACGGAAGGATGTTCTGTCTCAAAAATCATCCGTTTGCGTCTGTGAAGATCATTTTGACGTAGGCAAACACGATGAATATAACAATATTTGCTACACTACGCCAAATACCATTTAATTCAACTTAGCATTCGTTCTTAGAAATTGCTTTATGTGCACGACTGCGGCAACATGTATGTTTTGTATACATTGCATTGTTGAAAGTTGAATACATCTTTATTAACTAAAGACGTATTTTGCATCCTTAGTTAACCCGGTAACGCCTAGCGGTACCGTTTGGTACCACCCGGTAGGGTATTAAGAAGATTGAATTTTCTGATACCTCCGAATATTTTGCTCGATTTTTTTTCAGTTTTACATCTATTTGCATACTTTAAGGCTAACGATTACAAAAAATCTGAAGTGGCCAACACATGACTTTCTCCGTATTTATTGAAAACATAAGCCTATACCGGTAATATATAAATAACTCCAAAACAATTAGTGTTACAGGAAAATGTTTCATACAAGCTTTGCGGTAAAAAACATTATCTACAACTTTGGTACATAATTGTATATACCTACATTGCATTCTGACATAGATAAGTATGAAAAACTTCAATTTCTGGGTAAACAACAACTTCCGGTTAACCATTATTCAAGAATAACTCCTAAACAATCAGTGTTACGAAAAAATGTTTCATACAAAAGTAGTAGTGAAATACATTATCTATAACTTTTGTATGTAAATGTATATACCTAAATTGCTTTTTGACAGAGTTATGTATAAAAATCTCCCATTTCTGGATAAACAACAACTTCCGGTTAACCATTATTCAAGAATAACTCCTAAACAATCAGTGTTACGAAAAAAATGTTTCATACAAAAGTTGTAGTAAAATACATTATCAATAAGTGCTGTTCATAATTGTATATACCTACATAGCATTTTTTCAGAGATATGTATGAAAAGCTTCCATTTCTGGATTAACAACAACTTCCGGTTAACCATTATTGAAGAATAACTCCTAAACAATTAGTGTTACGAAAAAATGCTTTATACAAAAGTTGTAGTAAAGTACATTATCTACAACTTCTGTATGTAAATGTATATACCTATATTGCATTCTTACCGAGATATTTAAGAAACAATCTTTTGTTCCGGATAAACCGTAACTTCCGGTTAAGCTATATTCTCGAAAAACTAATCAACTCTTGGCATTGTTAGGAAAATTCTAAATATGAATTTTAAAAATGATCGGATAATCACTTTTTAAGATAGAGCGCCCACAAACTTTTTAACCACAGACAGACAGACAGACAGACACACAGACAGACATGTTCGGGAAAATAGCTAAAACATGCTCTATGGGCCCCAAAACATCTATTTCCGTCGAAATCTGGAGGTCGAATCTTTTTGCGAATACAATACTTTCTCTATACTACGTATAGGGAGAAGGTAAAAATTTGCTTTTGTTTGTCCTTATTTTACGTCAATACCGGTGTTTTAAAAAAGGTGAAGTTTCATGAATCCCAAAAAACACGCTTTTTTCGTGCAGACCTTCCGATTTTTTTTTATATTTCCTGTTTCGAGGCTATCTACGAGATTTTTTCTAGTGGTATCAAATGTCAATACATCTAGCTATAGATGTCATTAGAATTTTAGGTTGTTAGTTTATTTATAAGGATATTACAATGAGTTACATTTTGCTGGCACCATATGGTACCGCTAGGCGGTTCACATCATACTTTTATGCGGGAAGCGGTAATTTCTTCTGTTACGACATTTCCATCGGATTTTTTTTGCACTTGCGATATTATTGCAAATAAATATTTAAATACAGTTGCATCTCATTTATGTGCACCCCAAAAATATATCTAGGTCAGTCGTTTTCGATGATTTAGGCTGATTTCGGAAGTATGGTTTTACCCTTTTCGGGCCCTTGACCGGATTAGGAAGAGGCAGATGTTGTCTGGTTGTAAAAATGAACCATTTCTCTAAAGGAGCGAAAGAAGCTAATAGATGAGGAGTGGAGGAAGGGAATACCACCGTAAACTCCGAAGATGGCTGGCAAAAAGCCTTATTACTTACGAAAAAATCAGAGATGCAGGTGAAGGGGTCTGGGTGGTCGCTCAATAAAATCCTGGGTTTAGAACTCCGAATTAATCGGTACACTCCGTTATGCGGATTAACTTTTATTGAGTTACCACCCAAGATCGCAAGCAAAAAATCAGTTGTAAACATCAGGAATGATGATCAGTATTGTTTTAAATATGCGGTTTGGGGAAAGAACATACATAGAAACCCTCAACGAGTCCAAAAATATGATATGGAGAAATTCAAAAATGGGTACGATTGGGATTGTATTGCATATCCAGCTGATTTGAAAGATATTTTCTTAATTCTTATTCTTAATTCGAGCGAACAAATAAAATTTCTATCAACATCTTCGGGCTAGACGAAAAAAACAAAGTCCATCCAATAAAAATTGTAGATACCGAGCTCGCAGATTGACCTATTGTACATTACAAATGATAACACGGCTCATTATTGCTGGATTAAAAACTTTGAGAGTCTAATCCATCATCAGATAACAAAAAGATGTTGTAGAATTTACATTTTCAAATGATGCTTTGTGCATCATCAAGATGAAAAGACGCATACAGCAAACTGTAATAGTAATAAACCTGCGATAATTGAGCTTCCTATCGAGGGGGATAAGATATTAAAATTTACCAAACTCAGGCATACATTCCGAGTTCCGTATGTAACATATGCAGACTTATGTAGAAAGGTTTTGCTTCTTGCTAAAACATTTGTCCTATTTTACTGTATTACAGTAGTAGTAGATTTAAGGATACTGAAACAAAGGTCATGGTTCATGTTTGACCCTGACTCAGTGAACTTGACCTCAGATGTATTAAACTTGACCCTGACCTTGTCCTCGACTGGTTATATAGGTTATATGATGTAAAAAAATGAGGATAATGTCATCTTATTTCTCTGTTAACAAAGGTCATAGTTCGACCCTGACCCAGTAAACTTGACTCAGATATAGAATGTCCTCTTATTTCTCTGCAAATTGACATTTTACACTCTTGATGGTTCTTAAATTGGCACACGGGTTGGTAAATCTCTGTAAATTGTCAAATCACCCCTTCATTCTACTTGTATTGGGGAATAAAAATAGAGTTTATATATTTCTCATTGACAGTTTACACTCTTGATGGCATACAGATTAAAAGGTCATTATCAAGACCTTGGTATATTAAATTGGCCCTTGTCCTCGTAGCGCGATGGTACTCTGATTTCTCTGTAATTTAGAAAATCACCATCATTTTAATTGTATTGGAGAATAAAAAAATGGAGTATATGTATTTGTTAATTCGATTTTTTAATGAGTAATATAAATTAATATTGTTATGTGGTGGAGGACCAATCCATGGGTATCTCAGTCTGAAAGAGGTACTCGCTCGGTTTTTGCATGTGAGGAGTATGATTTACGTTATCTATATTATATTTAGGTCTTACATCAGGTAGAAATAATCTCTCGAAGAAATTACATTTTGCATTACCATGGGCAAATAGGAATTTAAAAGAAGTAGTGTAACGTCTTAAAATAATTGACACATTTTAAAACTCTGCAGCAATGTTTGGTATGTTACATTCTTTCTTTTTCATGAAGTCACTGTAATTGTTCACTTTGGACACATCGAAGAACCAATACTGTCCTATGAGGTTGTCTAGAGTGATAATTGAGATAACATTCTTCTTCTCTTCTTCATTAAGGAGAAATTCAATCAGAGTAGAATTCATCTTCCTGCAGACGTTGATATAGCTTGAGTAGGAACTAGGAGACTAGGAATCCTCAGATTTTCCATATATATATATATATGTATATATATATATATATATATATATATATATATATATATATATATATATATATATATATATATATATATATATATATATATATATATATATACATGTACATACCTAGCTTACCTTCAATGAGTATTTTTTTTTCAATGCTTCTTATGGCATCTTATCAGTATTGACTAGTTTTTTTTCTCAATTGTGAGCTAATTGTTTTATTTCAGATACTTCAGTATTTTATCTTTATTTTATACACCCTTAGTAATCAGTATTATAGGAAAAGAAAGAGGGGAGATATAAAAAAAGTAATAAAAATTTTTTATATATTTTTATTCAATTTCTAAAAAATAATGGTATATGTATAAACATTAATTTTATTCTTTATCCACTGTATCGCAATAAGCAGAGTTTATGATTAATGCACATGAACGGTTTGCACGTAAATGTTTAATCAATGGGTACTAGTAGTAGTGGGGTTCATGGCGCCTCAACCACTAGGTTATTTGTGCCAATGCTTATCTATTATTGACTGTTATAATTTGCTGTCATATTTATTTCCTGCCAGCAGGATAAGTCCAAATTCATAAAATACCCGGTTAAAATAATAATAAATAAATAAATAATGTATAAAAAATTAATAATAAATATGTAAATAAAAACCAACAATAGAAAGATTAACCCTCCTTAAGCGGAGCTAAGCTCGTCTTAAGAGAGGGCTGCAGCTTCATATATGGTTGTACAGACCTGCTTCTCTGAGAAACTGTAAGACGTTATCTAGTTTTACTGGGTCATTCCCTAAAACAGGGGTTCCCAACCTTTTTGTACTCTAGAGCACATTATAAAATATCGTTAGGGTGACGGGTACCACCTATTTTTAATCGACGAACTCCTTCCATAACTTCTCATTCCCTTAATTTATTTTCTTATATTCATAATTTATTAATAAATAATAAAAAAAAATGTTTAAAAATAGTAAAATTATTATTCAAATTACACACATTCAGAGAAATGTATTTAAAAACGTTAACAAAGTAAACAAAAAACATAAATACAAAGAAAACATTTTATAAAAAAATATAATATCGATATGTCAATGTGATATTTGGCATTGTATATCATTGGCCAGTGCCTCATAATTAGGAGAGTATGACGATAACCCTGTTAGCAAACAATCATAAAGTTGCTCATTGGTGATTCGAGATCTATATCTTGATTTTATAAAGTTCATGTTTGAAAATAATGATTCGCATACATATGTCGAACCAAAAAATGATTGAATTTTATATGCCGCTTTTTTTCAAAAATGGGAACTTTTCTCTGTCCACTGTATTCCAAAAGTCCTCTGATATTAAGAATTTTAGCAAAATATCATTCTTAAGGTCCAAAATTTCTAACTCTAGTTCTTCTGTCTTACCTTGAACAAAATCTGCAATACATGCGCCCATTTCCATTACATTTATTTGGCAAGTAAAAGGATTGATACAGAAGGAAACAATTGGCTCGATATAAGTAAACTGAAAAAATCTCTCTTCAAACAGTTTTTTAAACACTTGAAGATGCTTAATAAATAATGAGCCGTTTAATTCATTCTTACCTAGCATTTTCTTCATATGTGGAAAATGCACGAGAGTAATGATCTGCAGATGTGATATCAACAAATCCAATTTCGCTTTAAATGACTTTACAGAGCTTATCATTTCAGCTGTTTTTGTCTTTCCCCTGCAACTCCAAATTTAAAGGATTCAATTTTTCCATGATGTCTGCGAGAAATCCCAAACCAATCAGCCAGCAAGATTCAGTTAGTTCATCATAATTTTCATTTTTATCGTTTAAAAAAGTTTTTATTTCTTCAATCAGACTCACAAATCTCGTAATAACCTTTCCTTTACTGAGCCAACATACTTCAGTATGCAGAATAAGATCATGTTCTTTATCTTCAGTACCTTCTAACAGGGCCTTGAAAAGACGGTGTTGCAAAGGAGCTGCTCGAATAGAATTGATTATTTTTGTAACTATTTTCATAACGTGTTCAAATGGCAATATTTTACAACACAGAACTTCCTGGTGAATAATACAGTGGTAGGACATAAAGTTTGAAAATGATTCATCCTTCTTGTAGAGGGCAATAAATCCTTTGTTTTAACTTACCATTGCTGGTGGTTATCGCAGACAGCTTGTGCAAAGGCATATTTATTGACTTGGCGTATGTTCTGAATGTATTATAAATATCCTCACCCCTTGTCTGTCCTTTCATAGGTAATATTTGCAACATATCCTCTTTTACTGTGAAGTTACTAAATACCATTCTCACCATAACTTATAACTGTGCGGTGTCTGATATATCTGTCGACTCGTCAAATTGCAATGAGAACCAGTCACATATTTCCAAGTCAGACTTTAACTGAGTTTGTATGTCTATTGAAATTGCATGTATTCTTCTTGTGACGGTGTTGTTTGAAAACTGTAAATCTTGTATTGCTGAAACAATCTCACGTTTGTTAGAAAATCCATCAAACAAAAAATCGGCACCAATCAAAAATAGTTCTTTAAACAACTCACCATCAATGAAAGGTTTCTTCTATTTTACGAGTAGGTGAGAAATTTTGAAAGAAGCAATGGTGGCCTTTTTAGAATTTTCCACATGTCTAGTGAAAACAGTCTGTTGTGCAATTAGACTTGATTCTTTCTTACTTCAGATTTAAGTGGATAATTCACATAAAAAGTGGCGTGAATTGTCTGAAAGAGACGTTCAACATCATGTTTTTCGGCACTGCAATACTACTACCAATCAACAAACAAACGCATTTATTTTTCAAATTAACGAAACAATATGATTCCTCCCAGTCAGTGTTAAAATTATAGGTTCGGTGTCTTTTACTCGGTTCACTCATTTTCGGTCTTAAAAAGTAAAAAATAAATCGTAATTGAACTGCAATATAATATGAATGTTATAGCGCAGTCTATTCTACATTATATGCATAAATTATATTATATTATAACAAGGTCTATAACTTTCCCCACAATCATAATAGATTATCGCTTATTAATATAATAGACTAGCAGAAGTGCCCGTTGATTCTCAACGGGGATGTTCAATTTCATAAATACCAATGTAACAACCTTGATCGTAACACATGCTTCGTAATTGTTGATAGATAGCAAATACCAGACTTTCCAAACATATATACCACGAAATGTAAGTTACAATTACGACTAAAAAGCTGTATCAACTTAATATTTAATCTCATATAATTAGAATGAGATGCGTGCAGGTTGTTATATCTGAATGAGCTTTTCCGTGACAATGTATCAAAATGTATCTACGTACGAAAGTGAGGCATACATATAGCTTCTTCCTCTCTGGCTTATATCTCCTAAAGGCAGGTTGATGCAGCGAATGAGCTTTTCGGTGACAATGTATTAAAACGTATCTACGTATGAAAGTGAGGAATACATAATAGCTTCTTCCCCTCTGACATTCCCCCCAAATCTACTTAAGGAGCAGTTTTCTTCTTTCTACGCCGAATGAAGCCGCAAACGTTCGACCGGTTGTCATTGAGAGGATATCTTCAGTAACTGAATAAGTGTGATTCCGAGAATGGACAAAGAAGCTATTGTTATATTTCTTGCGTGAAGAAAAAACTATAGACATTAAATAAGTAATGGTGCATCATGGAACCAGAAGGTATGTTTTATTGTTTTATCTTGGTTATACTTATAACTTGAGATTGTTAGTGAGAATTCGAACACGTACAAAATGAAGTGGTATGTTAATTAATGCCCAGAAACGTAGTCGTAGATCTCGGGAATTATTAAGTGCAAGATATAACGCCATATTAGACGGAACGATAAAAGCCATGACTATAGAGTAACAACTTTACCGAGATCAGTCTGTAGAACTATGCTTTTAAGTCGAAATTCATTATACTATAAGTGTATTGGGTTAAGTGAGCAGTAAAGTCTTTGATTACAAACCTAAATAGATCGTGATGTTAACGATGTTTAATATTTGCAATTATTTTGTTTCTGAAAATATTTACATCGATTAATAACATTGACAGTCTCACATAGTAATATGTCAGGAATATGTGAAGTTCCTTTTGGATCCAAGTGATAAGTCTTCGAAAAATGCTAGTTTGATCTCGGTAAACACTTTGCCGATATGTCTGTGTACGGGACTTGGTTAGGATTTTAAGATTTATCTATGTACTCCGCGAGTGACGTATGACAGGGGAAAATACCGGCAATGCGAATGGTCTGATATAATAATTCCTTCTCCAGTAACTAATGAATAACTTTTAAGATAAATTATTTCCTTGACCCCCTAAATACATTCAGCGTAGAATCTTCACAGCAATTTATAAACAAAGTTACCGCCTACCTCCGTTGAGAAGGTGAATGGTGGCCTAAGTAAATTTACATTTTGTGGTTATCTGTATAGTTTCTTATCCCGAAAACAAACTTATGTTCAAGATGTGTAAGAATTATAACCTATTCTTGGGCTGAGGTAAAATTAATAAATTTCAGCGTACAGCATGCTAAATATTGACATTTGGGTAAGCTGTTTTCAATAGTTTAATTTCGACATGACACTCCGTCGAGTAAATATCTAGGTAAATCATATTTAATATTCATAACGAAATGCATAAATCAGTAAGTTGATCAATATGCTCTTAATTATATTTGAACACTGATATCGCTACTGCAGCTTTAATTTAAGCAGTATTAGATATTTCTGCACGGATTCGAAAAAAAACAGAACTTTTCTCTTTAAAGAATTAACAGTACATAAGATCATGTAATTTCATAATATTGAAACTGATAAACAATATAATGAAAAGACTAAGCCATTTATGGGAAGAATACAGTTATAACCAACGCAAAATATACATTACACTACCGGCCATTAATGTTACATAAGTTTTTTAAACGTTTTTACATATGTTGCAGTAAAAATTTTCAATACTAAATAGCATAGTATGATAGTGCAGTAGAATAGACTTCATCCAGTAGTGATTGAAAAACTGATAACTAATTTCAAAAATTATCATATTTGTGTATATGATATCCACGATATATTGCGTTTCAAGTAGTGCAGGGGTCTCCAAACAAAGCCCGAGGGCCGCATTAACTATCAAACAGCAGATGCGGCCCGCGGGCAGTAGTTTGTAAACCCCTGAAGTAAGGGATTACTCATTCTACTACAATATCTTAGATTTTATGCGGTCTACAGATAACTGAAATCGCTTTACCTTTTTAGGCAGCTTTGAGATGTTACTTATTTGCTCCTGACCACCCGTCGCTCAAAACTTAAAGAAAACAAAGACCGATTAAATATAAGAAATAAGGACGTCGGTAATTTCCGTCTAAACTCAAAAATAATATGAGAGAGATCCACAACTTATCACGTTACTATTTTAAATCAGTGGAATTGACAGCGAGAATGCAAATTCTTCCAACGTACGAATTTCAAAATTGTTTAATTTCACTGAATATTCAGTTAACAATCACGTTATCATAAACAAAACTCGGTTGTCACAGACGCTTAAAGAAAATTAAAAAATCAATGGAAAAATGTCCGTACCTTTCAACGTGCGTTTCTTCACACGATATTGTTTGTCACAACAAATCTTAAAATGTCATACAATTTTTTCTTCTTCATAAACCTTCAACTCTTATTTTCAAATTTAATTTTAACTGGTCATCGATCCGCCATTATGGAATCACGCATGAGTTCGAAATCAACAATGGCTTTGATCGTCAACGGGATGGGTTGTTTATTACACGGAAATTTAGACAACATTTTCGTATATTTTATCAAAATTCTCGTAATTTCGAATCGCAAACGATATTTCTTGACCAAAATAAGAATCTTAATTCTATTTTCCTTCTTTTGATGCTAGTTTCGACTTCCTACGACTATTCTTTCTAATTCAGTTTTGCAAAAGAAATGAACCATGCAACGGAAAAAATGAACTTTACGTGTATTTCTTATGCAAGCTGTTTTAGTCGTCTAAAATATATTCTAAGATCACATTAAGACAATAAGTACCACCTTTAAAGATAAATTTTCATACAGGTACAGGGAGGCAAAGTAATAAAATATTACACATAAATTAGGTGCAGAAATAAATTATATATAACCTAATAACCACCGATGAAATTTTCTTGGGGAAAGTTAGCGTATACGGAGCTGACTCGCATCTCAATCTTAAAATGTGTAACATAAACATGGAACACAAATAACACAGAAGTTATCATAAAGTCAAAATAGGAACAAAAATTAAACACCATTACCAGAAGGATAGTAAATATATATGGATTGGAAGCACTTAAAAACAACGATTAAATCAATTTTTATATTCTGCATGTAATGAAATAAAATTTCTTTACCTTTTTGGTCTATCATACGATGCTGGAGGTTTGCTACAACTATACAACTCGCCGTTCAACTCTTCATTGATTACAAACACCGAATCTGGGAAATCTTTACGTTCTTCGCTAACTCCATTCACCTGACTAACTCCCCCAAATACATCATTGCAAATAGATTAGATTTAGTACTTAATTCAGAAGAATATACTTCAAAACTTACGCAACGTACCAGGATATTTATACGCAACCAGTTGTATTGATCGACAGAAATCCAGTTTCAGTAAACCACTGTTATAAATCTCATTTCATTTTACGAAAAAGACGGTCAACAATTAAGTTGATGTAAATAAAACTTGGTTGCTACAGACTCGTCAACAAAATTCGAATTTAAAAAAATTTATATCGTCAAGGGAATGGGTTTGTTTTCACATGGAAATTTAGTCAAAATATTCGTATATTTTATCGAAATTCTCGCAATTTCGAATCGAAAACGATATTTCATGACCAAAATAAGAATTTTTATTCTATTTCCCTTCTTTTGATATTAGTTTCGACTTTCTACAACGATTCTTTCTAATTTATTTTTGCAAAAGAAATTAACCCTACAACGAAAAAAAACGAACTTTGCGTGTATTTCTTATGAAAAAACTGTTTTACTTGTCTGGGTTCGAACCGTGGACTTTAGGCAAATTTAAAGTACCACTTGATCATCCCTGGGAAGACATTTAATGATGGTAAAAGTTAGAACGTCGTGCGACGTCTAGTTTTCGAGATTATGTGGAATATACATACACACATACAGGCATTTTTATATATATACTAGCAGAAGTACCCGTTGATTCTCAACGGGGATTTTTAATTTCATGAATATCAGTGTAATAACCTTGATCGTAACAAATTCTTCATAATTGTTGTTAAATAGCGAATACCAGACTTTCTAAACCAATATACCAAGAAATGTAAGTCACAATTAAGTCTACAAATCCACTCTAACTCAATATATAATTTTACGCAGGTTGATGATCTTTTCCGTGACAATGTGCCAAAATGTATCTACATATGAAAGTGAGGCTTACTTTAGCTTCTTCTCCCTTGGCTTACATCTTCTTTATATCTAAAGGCAGGTTCTAGTATCTGAATGAGCTTTTCGGTAACAATGTATGAAAATGTATCTACGTATGAAAAGAGGCATACATAATAGCCTCTTCCCCTCTGACTTTTATCTCCTAAAGGAGCAATTTTCTTCTTTTTACGCCGACTGAAGCCGCAAACTTTCGACTGGTCATCATTGAGAGGATATCTTCAGTAACTGAATAAGTGTAATTCCGAGAATGGACAAAGACGTCATTGTTGTATTTCTTACGTGAAGAAAAAAATATAGACATTAAATAAGAAATGGTGTATCATGGAACCAGAAGGTATGTTTCATTGTTTTATCTTGGCTATACTTATAACATGAGGTTGTTAGTGAGAATTCGTGACTCGTATAAAATGTAGTGGTATGTTAATTAATGCCCAAAAACGTAGTCGTAGATCTTGGGAATGATTAAGTGCAAGATACAGCGCCATTTTAGGATGAAACGATAAAAGCCATGACAATAGAGGGACAACTTTACCGAAATCAGTCTGTGGAGCTATGCTCGTAAGTCGAAATTCATTATATGATAAGTGCATTGGGTAAAATGAGCAGAAAAGTATTTGATTACAAACCTAATAAATATTTGCAATTATTTTATTGCTGAAAATATTTTCGATCAAATAATAACATTGGCAGTCTCACTCAGAAATATGTCAGGAAAGTTCCTTTTGGATCCAAGTGATAAGGCTTCGAAAAATGCTAGTTTGATCTCGGTAAACACTTTGCCGATATGTCTGTGTACGGGACTTGGTTAAGATTTTTAGATTTATGTACTCTGCGAGTGACGTATGGCTGGGGAAAATATTAGCAGTGTAAATGATCTGATATATTAATTCCTTCTCCAGTAACTAATGAAAAACTTCTAAAATAAATTATTTCCTGGACCCAAAAAATACATTCAGCGTAGAATCTTCACAGTAATCAATAAATACAGACACCACCTACCTCCGTTGAGAAGGTGCATAGTGGCTTAAGTAAATTTACATTTTGTGGTTATCTGTATAGTTTCTTATCCCGAAAACAAACTTATGTTCAAGATGTTTAAGAATTATAATCTATTCTTCGGCTGAGGTCAAATTAATAAATTTCAGCGTACAGTATGTTAAATATGTATTGTCATTTGGGTTAGCTGTTTTCAATATCAGAGTTTTATTTCGACATGGCACTCCGTCCAGTAAACACCTAAGTAAATCATACTATATATTCACAACGAAATGCATAAATCAGTAAGTTGATCACGATGCTCGTAATAATAATTGAACGTTGATATTGCTACTGCAGCTATAATTTCCGCAGCATTAGTTATTTCTATACGGTTTCGAAAAAAAACAGAATTTTTCACTTTCAACAATTAACAATACATAAAATCATGCAATTTCATAATATTGATACTGATAAACAATATGACGAAAAGACAAAGCCATTTATATGAAGATTAAAGTTATAAACGACGCAAAATATACATTACAATACCGGCCATTAATGCTACATAAGTTTTTTAAACGTTTTTACATCTGTTGCAGTAAGAATTTTCAACACAAAATAGCAAAGTATTATAGTGCAGTAGAATAGACTTTATTCATTTGTGATTGAAAAACTGAGAAATGATTTCAAAAACTATTATATTTGTGTCTATGATATCCACAATATACTGCGTTTCAAGTAGGAGTCTCCATACTTTTCAGCTTTATTAACTATCAAACAGTAGATGCGTCCCGCGGGCAGTAGTTTGGATTTGGATTGAAGTAAGAGATTACCCATTCTAGTACAATATTGTAGATTTTTTGCGGTCTACAGATAACTGAAATCCCTTTACCTTTTTAGGCTTTGAAATGTTACTTATTCGCTCCTGACCACTCGTCGCTCAAAATTTAAAAGAAAACAAAGACCGATTAAACATAAGAAATAAGGACGTCCGTAATTTCCGTCAAAACTCAAAAATAATATGAGAGATGTCCACAACTTACCACGTTATTATTTTAAATCACTGTAATTGACAGCGAGAATGCAAATTCTATCAACGTTCGAATTTCAAAATCGTTTTATTTCACTGAAAATCCAGTTAACAATTACGTTACCATAAACAAAACTCGGTTTTCACAGACGCTTAAAGAAAATTGAAAAAATCAATGAAAAAATGTTCGTACCTTTCAACGTGCGTTTCTTCACAGGATATTGTTTGTCACAAAAAAAATTTAAAATGCCTTTCAATTTTTTCTTCATCATAAATCTTCAACTCTTATTTTCAAAATTTATTTTAACTGGCCATGTCCAGTTTAATCCGCCATGTCTTCTTCTTCTAACACATGAGTTCGGAATCAACAATCGCCTTGATCGTCAAGGGTTTGTTTATAACATGAAAATTTAGACGGAATTTTCGTATATTTTATCAAAATTCTTGCAATTTCAAATCGCATACGATATTTCTCAGCCAAAATATCTAAATCTTTATTTTATTTCCCTTGTTTTGAAATATATATATATATGTATATATTCTTAGATCACATTAGGATAAGCAGTACCACGTTTAAAGTTACATTTTCATACAGGTACAAAGGGGCCAAATTAAAGCATTAAACGTAAATGACAGAAATAAATTACATTTCACTCAAATAACCAACGATGAATATTCTACTCGGAAAGTAAATGTATTTTGAACTGACTGGTATCTCAATCTTAAAATGTGTAACATAAACACGAACCACAAAAGTAATCGCAATGTCAAAATAGAAACAAAAATTAAACACCAATAACAGAAGGATAGTAAATGAATATGGTGTCGAAACACTTAAAAACAACGATTGAATCAATTTTTATATTCTGCATGTAATAAAATAAAATTTCTTTACCTTTTTGGTCTATTATACGATGCTCGAGGTTTGCTACAACTTTACAACTCGCCGTTCAACTCTTCAAGGATTACAAACACCGAATCTGGGAAATCTTTACGTTCTTCTCTAACTCCATTCCCGTCAATCGCTAAATACATCATTGCAAAGAGATTAGATCTAGTACTTAATTCAGAAGAATATACTTCAAAACTTACGCAACGTACCAGGATATTTATACGCAACCAGTTGAATTGATCGACAGAAATCCATTTTCAGTAAACCACTGTTATAAATCTCATTTCATTTTACGAAAAAGACGGTAAACAATTAAGTTGATGTAAATAAAACTTGGTTGCTACAGACTCGTCAACAAAATTCGAATTTAAAAAAAATCATATCGTCAAGGGAATGAGTTGTTTACTACATGGAAATTTAGACAAAATTTTCGTATATTTTATCAAAATTCTCGCAATTTTGAGTCGCAAACGATATTTCACGACCAAAATAAGAATCTTTCATCTATTTCCCTTCTTTTGATGCTAGTTTCGACTTCCTACGACTGTTCTTTCTAATTTAGTTTTGCAAAAGAAACGAATCATGCTACGAAAAAAATGAACTTTACGTGTATTTCTTATGCAAACTGTTTTACTCGTCTGGATTCGAACCGTGGACTTTAGGAAAATTAAAAGTACCACTTGATCATCCCAGGGAATACATTTAATGATGTTAAAAGTTTGAACATTGTGCAACATCTAGTTTTCGAGATTATCTGGAACATACAAACATACAAACAAACATCCATTTTTATATATATATAAGATATATAAGATAAGATAAGATAAGATTACGCACCTCGCTTTTAGCCCGTTAAAAATTTTCAGAAGGAATATCAAAACTCCTAATTCGTGTTTCGTCAGATGAAGATGTCTCCTAGCTACTGTCGCGACCCGATCGGGCAGCAATCACAATAACAACAATGCGTGAGGAGTGCAGTCTGACTCGTCCATAGACAAGTTGCGACAAGTACTGTCAGCAAAGGAACCACTCATACTTACAATATCGCAAACATACGAACGTAATTAATAAACCTAGGCACTCAAAAAAATTAAAACTCTAACAAATAAATAAACACAATTCTAATTTTTAATAAATGTTAATGAATAAATCCTGTCTCGGTCGAATAGTGGTGGGCACATAAGAATCGTACCGCGGGCGCCATGGTGCTCGCGGGCACGGGGTTGGGAACCCCTGCCCTAAAACATCCCTGAGATCACCTCTGATATGCAGTTTGTTCGTAAAGCCTGATATTGCTCTCAGTCAGTCAAAATATGTTTTACAGAGAGCGGGGTGTTGCATTTAGTGCATATGGAAGCTGGTTCACCTTTGAAAAGGAATGAGTGGGTCAGGTTACAGTGGCCTATTCGCAGACGTGCGATCACTACCTCCTCTCGCCTATTGTTTCGGAGGGAAGACTGCTATTGTGACACAGTAGGTTTTATTTCCCGAAGTTTATTTCCCTGTAAGACTTGCCAATTTCTCTGCCATTTTTGATGGATCTTTTCCCAGAGCATGATCCGTAGGCCACATGAAGTGAGATATGTTGAGTCCATACACGGTTTTAAGAGAGCACTCTTAGCAGCTGCATCAGCCTTCTCATTCTCTGTGATGCCAACATGTCCTGGTACCCAACAGAATATTACTCTGTTCCCACGTGAGTGTAGAGCTATGAGAAATGAATGAATCTCCTGTACGAGAGGATGTGTGGGCAAGAGGGATGTGATGGCTTGTATGGCACTTAGTGAGTCTGTGCATATTATGCCGAGCTTGTTGCATGCCTCCATTTGCTGCACCACTGCCTTTATTGCATAAAGTTCTGCATTTTATATGTTACAGTTTGGGTGTAATTTTAATCCCACCACTCCAGTAGTGGGAGAGACAACAGCACAAGCAACATTTGAATCGGATCTTGACCCATCAGTAAAAATAGGAGTGTATCTGTGATAGTGAGACAGGATCTCAGCAAAGCTTGGAGCTCACAACTGTGGAGCTGTTGATGCTTTTGGTAGTCTGGATAGTAGAGTCAGGGATTTGGGGAAAGGGACATGCCAAGGAACATGCCCTGGAGGTCCACTAGCATACATCATCATAAGTGTTCTACCTTTCGGTAGGTTCGGCACAATCAAAAATCCCTATTAATAGCCATCTCCTTCATATCCTTATATTTAACCCCACCCCTTATTTCATCCAACATCTTCTGTCTCTGTCTTCCACTCTGCCTTTTCCCCTGAATCCTATCCTCCATTACAACCTTTACCAATCCCTCTCCCCTCAATATTTGGCCCACCCATTTCTTCTGACGATGCTTAATCACGTCAATGAAAGCCCTCTCCTCCCCAACCATCTCTAACACCTCCGTGTTGTTTTCCTATCAACCCAACTAACTTTTTCCATTCTACGCCACACCCACATCTTGAAGGCCTCCAATCGCTTGACTTCTTCCTTTCTCAAGGTCCACGTTTCGCACCCATAGAGCAACACACTCCAGACCAGGGATTTCACCAATCTTTACCTGATTCCTTTATCAAGACCTTTGGTCATTAATTCCCTTTGCTTCATAAAGGCTTCCTTCGCTAAGGCTATTCCTTTACAAACCTCATCTTTACATCTTCCGTCCCAAGAGAGAGTACTTCCCAAATAAGAAAATTTATCTGCTTGCTCTAGTTTTTCCCCATCCACTTTAATGGTTAACTTAGCTTACTTTCCTTTAGTGAACCTCAAAACTTTAGTTTTACTTACATTAATTTTCATACCAAACTCCCTTGCTTTATCGTTAAGAGCATTTACTAAAGTTTGCAAACCCTTTACGGAATCACAGACAATAGCTTTATCGTCAGCATACCTTACAGTCTTCACTAATTTCCCACCAACCTTTACTCCTTTGTCTATTTCTTCCCAGGCTTCTTGCACCATTTCCTCTGCATATATATTAAAAAGCGTTGGTGACATAGGACACCCTTGTCTTACCCCCTACCCAATTCAGCCCAATCGAATTCCCCATCAGCTATCCTTACGCAGGCTGTTTGATTCAGATACAAATTTTGAATTAAACGTCTATCTTTCCAGTCTAGCCCATATTTCTTTAATATCCCCATCAGTTTTGGCCACTGGACTCTATCAAAAGCCTTTTCAAAATCTACAAAACATACACATAAGTCCCTCTTAAATTCCAGGCTTCGTTCCGCAAGTACTCTCATCACCCCAATTGCATCCCTCGTTCCTTTTCCTCTCTGAAAACCAAAATGGTCTTCTCCGATTAGCCCTTAAATTTTTCCCTCGACCAGTCTTTTCAAAACCCTCAGAAGTACTTTTGCCGCGTGAGAGATTAGGCTAATTGTACGATAATCCCGACATTCTGTAGCCTTGTTCTTTTTCTGCAAAGGAATCAAGATAGTTTTGGTAAAATCCTCTGGCCATTGCCCTTCATCATAAATTTTCCTAATTAAATTATAGAAACATTTCTTGGCCTTATCCCCCAGGTTCTTAAGGAACTCCACTGGGATCTCATTAACCCCCGTTGCTTTATTCCCTTTCATATCCCGCAATGCCTGTTCTATTTCATGATCGAGTAACCCAGGTCCAAGATCGTCTTCTTCAACTTCTTCCTCAGTTTCTATATCTATGCTGGTGGGTTTCATGTTTTTCCCATATAATTCCTCAACGTATTCCTTCCATCGTCCCCTTACGGTGACTGGATCCCTTAATAGACTTCCCTTACTGTCTTTAACCGTCACCATTCTATTACTAATTCTATTCCCCGTCAGTTGCTTTACTTTACTATACATTAGGTCGGCCCTCCCGCTTTCCACCAGATTTTCTATTTCATTACACTGCCCCTTCCACCACCGTTCCCTAGCCTTATTAGTTTCCCTTCTTAGTTCGTTGTTTAGTGCTCTGTACATTCTGCGCCCATGGTCAGTGTTGACTCTTTTCCATTTCCTTCTTTCCTCCATTTTATTTAATATTTCTACAGTTACCCATGGTTTTCTAATTTTAGTTTGTTTAACCCTCCCAACAGTTTTTTGAGCACAGTCCTTCACACAAATTTTAAGCTTTTCCCATTCCTCGATAGTGGTTAGTTCCCTCCCCTTACTATCAAGAGCCTTGCTGACTGACTCTTGAAATTCTTTAGACTTCCCACCCCTTAGAGCTTCTAAATTCTATTTGGGTGTACGTTTTGGTCTAATGATCTTTTAAAACTTAAGCTCGGTTTTCATCATGACCAGGTTATGATCCGAGTCGACATCAGCACCAGGAAAACTTTGCGAGTTTTTAACACTATTTCTAAACCTCTTTATTACCAAACTGTAATCAATTTGGTACCTAATTGTATCCCCGGGCTTTTTCCATGTGTATCTTCGTCTGTTGTGGTGCTGAAAGAGTGTGTTTGTGATGCAGCGATTATTTCTTTTGGAAAAGTCGATCAGTTTCTGTCCTCTGTCGTTCCTTTTCCCTAAACCGAATTCTCCCACCTCTTCCCCATCTTTGCTTTGCCCGACTACCGCGTTCCAGTCTCCCATAACAACGAGATTCTTACAGCCATTAACCCTTTCCATAACCTCTTCCATTTGTTCATAGACCATATCTACATCCTCCTCACTGTAAACACATGTGCGCAAGTACACCTGAGCTATAACCGTGTTTACTGGTTCAGACTTTACTTCTACCGACATAACCCGATCGCTTATTAGCTCGGTGGCTATCACGGATTCTCCCACTTTCTTATCCAACACTACAGCTACTCCCCTCTGGCTAGTATTTCCCCCACTGAAAATGACTCTAACATCATTGCTCCAGAAGTCTCCCTCGTCTTTCCACCGCACTTCGCATAACCCTAGTACATTTATGTTGGAGATTTTCATTTATAACTTTATGTTTTCCAATTTCCCTTTCCTGAGCATTGTCCTAACATTTCATGTCCCCACCCTCGTTTCCATCTTCTCTCTTCTTTTGTTGTCGTTTCTTGTGTAAGGGTTTCGTGGAATGACGACCGAGATGGCCTTACTCCCATCACTGCCGGGCATGACACTCATCCTAGAAGGCAGAGTCCCTTTGCCAGTACCAATATTGTGTTTGTGCATCATAACATGGGATATGTAGTCGAGGTGGTCTCCCGTTGCCTTCCTCAATGGTGTTTTTTATCGTGACACCAACACTCATTATGGCCGCCCCACTGGGGAACAGATGCCTTTGCAGCCGCCTCACAGAGGTACAGACGCTGCGTGGACTACCTTTCGTCTGGCCCCTACCTATTGATCTTTCTGGTATGGGTAACCCTACCAGGAACTATGTTCCAGCCAGTCTAGCTCTTTAGGTCATAGGAACACGCAAGCCCCTTCCACCAGGACAAGGTTGTAGTCTAGGGGAAGGCCACTAGCATACACTGGTGGTAAATCCACCAGGATATTCTCTAAAAGTTGCTTTAGTCTAATTGGCAGGGGTTTGGTTGCCCTTTGTCTATTATAAAAAAAGTGTTAAAAAGCGTGGGTTAAAAATGATTTTTATGGCAAGGGTGTGTTTTCAGGGATAAAATCTTGCTAATGTAATTACACATTAGAGTCTCCCTTCTTGTTGCGAGAGGTGGTTCTCCTGAGTCAGCATAGAGGCTAACAATAGGGCTAGTCCTAAAGGATCCAGTAGGCCAGCCGTAAACCAGCGTGGTGTATGGAGTTTAAGGGTCTTAGATAGGACATTCGAGCTGAAGAGTATAAGAAGCATCCATAGTCCATCTTTGATCGCACTAGAGCTCGGTAAATCCTGAGCATTGAAGATCTGTCAGCTCCCCATGCATGATTGGCAAGATGCCGTAAGATATTTAAAAGTTTAAAACATCTGTCCTTCAGGTTTTTGATGTGCGTTCGCCAGCTCAGCTTCCTATCCAAGTCCATACCAGGGAAGCTTACAGTTTCGACTACTGGTAAAAGGTGGTTGTTCAGCTTGAAGCAAGGTTGGGGGAAAAGGCCCCTTAGCCTGTGAAAATGAACACATTTGGATTTTTCTTTTGAAAAGCTAAACCCATTAGTTAGAGACCACATTTTCAGTCTGTTGAGAGTGAGTTGTAGTTGTCACTCAGCGTTCCTCAACTTTGTTGATCTGCAAATGATTGCCAGGTCATCTACATACAGTGTTGCAGTCAGTGGTTGTCGAATGCATTCAACTACATCATTAATTGCGATTGCAAAGAGAGTCACACTCAAAACTGACCCCTGAGGAACCCCGTTTTCTTGTGTTAAAGTCCGTGAGAAGTGTTTCCCTATCCTTACATTAAAAAAGCGGTTCCTTAAAAATTTTTCATAAAAATTGGTAGGTTACCTCTAGAACCCCTATTGGTTTGGTTTCATATGCACGTAAAATATATCTAATGATAATTCGAAAGAGAATTAAGAAGCAAATTGAAGATAAAATATCAAATGATCAGTATGGTTTTAGGGAAAAGAAAGGAACACGTGATGCTATAATGGAGTTAAGACTAGTTTTGGAAAAGAATCTAAAAGATAATAAAAAGAACTCTTTAGGTTTTATAGACATCGAAAGGCATTTGACAAAGTTAACCAGAAAGTTTTAATACAAATATTACATAAAATTGGAATAGATAACAACTGCCTAAAAATAATTCAAATAACGTATAATAACCAGGAAGCTGCTTTCAGGATAAATTCCGAACTGACAGAGTGGTTCGAAGTAAAGTGTGGAGTAAGACAGGGGTGTATGGTGATATATACGACAGATATATCGTATCATCATATACCCGATGAATATTCTAAAGGAAATAATGTTAAATAACAGACTTTTATTTAACCTGCACAGTGAAGAAGTTGTAGGGCAAGCATTAGAAGAGATTAAAGGTATATGTATAGGAGGAAGGAATTTCAACAATATAAGGTATGCAGATGATATAGTAATCATGACATCTTCAAAAGAGGATTTAGAGTCAGCAATGCAAAGAGTTTATGAAGTGGGAACAAAATTTGGATTGAACATTAATGCCAATAAAACAAAAGTAATTATGGTGGCTAGTAAAAAGAGCAACATTGACTGCAATATAAAAATTAATGACAAACCAATAAAACAAGTCCAACAGTTTAGATATCTAGGAAGTTTAATATCTTACGATGGGTTTTGCAGTAATGAAATTAAATCAAGAATTGGGATGGCGAAGGAAAATTTTTGGAAATACAAGGATCTAATGAGAGGAGAGATCAACATGAAACTAAAACTGAAAATGTTGAGGTGTTAACCGGTTTAACCGGTTTTCTTGTATGGGTCCGAGACATGGACCATCTTAAAAAGTATAAAGGCATTGGACACATGGTTTGCCAGAAGAATTTTAAAAATTAAATGGTCAGACAGAATAACTAATGAAGAGGTTTGGAGAAAGATTGGAAGCAGGTATAGCTTATGGAATGAAGTGAAAAGACGAAAGTGGGAATACGCGGGACATGTGCTGAGGGGATCGTCAGGGGAGAGAATCGTGACAGCGCTGGAAGGATCGACAGTAAGGAAGAGAAAAAGAGGGAGACCAAGGATGGAATGGTTGGGCAATTTAAAGAATTAGACCGAAATAGAGAAATATAAGGAATTGAAAAGGAAAGCAAGTAGAAGAGAAGAGTGGAGATCAATGAGAGCTAACCTCTTGATAGGAGAAGCTACCAATTGATGATGATGATGATACAAGTCAAACGTCAAATCATTGAGAAGCGGGATAGAGGTGTGAGCGTGGCTGACCTAGCACGTACATACAATCGGTCCACATCTAGTATTTGCACTATCGTCAAAAACAAGGATAAGATTGATGTTAAGAAGGAGATTGATGCCTCAAAGGGAGTCACAAGAATTTCTACGCAAAGGCCACGTATTCTCGACGATGTTGAAAAATTGCTTCTCATATGGATCAATGAGAAGCAAATGCAGTGCGACACTATTAACGAAAACCTAATTTGTGAGAAGGTGAAACTAATTTTTGCCGACCTCATTAAGAAGACGTCAGGATCATCAATGGACGAAGAAGAAGTATCCAAGGCAAGCCGTGGGTGGTTCAAAAAGTTTAAGAGAAGAACCAGCATCCGCAGCATTGCGAGGGACGGAGAAGCAGCAAGCTCAGGCATAATGCGGCTCCTGCTTCTTCCTCTCTGAAAAGCCAGGAATATTAGATTTGGCCATGTCAATCCCCACTTGGGTCATGGCTGCTTTATACCCCTGACTTGCCGAGCACACCCTTATTTCCCGAACAACTTCATTGGGCTGCTGCGTTACCTCACACCATTTCAACATTACAGCTGTAAATAGGGCAATACACATATTAAGCCAGGGCAAAAACAGATGAAGAGATGAGTGCAAAGTAGATGTGCAAAATTAGCCCTATGCATTTCTAAAATCATAATAGCTTCAACAGCTGATGAAGATTAAAGAATTCCAACAGTAAGAAAAAATTAAGATGCCTGACAGTAAATCTACAATAAAAAATAGCAAATACAACTAATACAGGCCCTTATCTAGAAGTTAAGCTGCAGAAATCAGTTCAATGGCAAAAATAGGTTATTTCTTTGGTGGGACAGCATATCTACATTTAGCTTATCAATTAGTAGAAGCTCAAGAAATCAGTTCATTATTAATCACTTTCAATATCTCATGGCAAGTGAGTTCAGCCTGATAACCTCTTTCTTGAAGCCTCACCTTCGACAGCATTCTTCACACTATCCGGGAAGGGCTTCTTATTTGGTTTTTCTGAACTAGACTTCGCAGGCCTGAATCCTGTGTAGTTAAACTTTTATATATATATATATATATATATATATATTTACCTCCTGGCTTTGAACCCGGGACATTCAGATAGTATTTTCTACGCAGCACAACAGAAGATCCCCATTTTTAACTATGTGTGAAAATTCAAGCAGAAATGTTGGCTGCAACTTCCTCAAACAACGTCCTACTTTTCCCTTATATTCATTATGTGAGAAATTTTAATGTGCTCTGGCATCGAACCCAGGAACATCATTTCGTATCTAAATGTTTATCTTAAGCCGAGTCTTAATATACATCTTCCAGCAGAGCAAGAACTTCCATTTATTTCGATAAATACAACAAAATAAATAATGAAAACTAACTGAACATATTTTAAATGGGCGATATTTTTATCGTCTGGCTTCGAACCCGGGTCTTTCTGGTAATACTTTCTATGCAGCACTAAAGAAGATCACCAACTTAAACCATATGAGAAAATTCAAGCAGGATTATTGGGTGCAACTGCCTCAAATGACGTCCTACTTTTCCCTTATATTCCTTATGAGAGAATTTTTAATGTGCCCCGGCATCGAACCCAGGAGCTGTACGGTCTTATCAACATTTTTTTCAAAATTCTATGCTTAATATACATCTTCAGTAGTGGGTATTTAATGGTTTTGAAACAATGGCTATTGTTCATGTTTCCAACCCGGGCATGAACCAGTGACCCTAACCCGGAGTAGTCAAACTGTCCCCCAACCCGACCTTGACCCAATGAACTTGATTCCTGAACAGTTGAAGTTGGCCTAGACCTTCTCCTCCACTGTTTTCTATGGGTAATGTAAAAAAAATTAGGAACAAAGGCTATTGTTCATGTTTCCAAACTGGGTTTGACACAGTGACCCTAACCCGGATGTAGTCGAGGTGTCTCCAACCCGGCATTGATCCATTGAACTCGGGAGCAATTCAAATTGATCTGGACCTTCTCCTCGACTGGTTTCTATGTGTAAAAAAAATAAGGATGATGTCCTCTTATTGTCTGTTAATTGGCATTGTATACTCTTGTGGTCTATTAAATTAGCCTTTGTTCTCGTAGCGTGATGGTACTCTGATTTCTCCGTAATTTAGCAAATCACCTTCATTTTAATTGTATTGGAGAATAAAAATGGAGATCATGTATTTGATAATTTATTTATTTATGAGTAATATACATTAATATGGTTATGTGGTGGAGGACCAATCCATAGGTATCTCAGTCTGAAATAGGTACTCACTCGGTTTTTGCATGTGAGGAGTATGATTTAAGTCATCTATGTTATATACAAGTCTTACGTCAGGTAGCAATAATCTCTCAATGAAACGACATTTTTCGTTACCATGGGCAAATGGGAATTTAAAAGAAGTAGTGTAACATCTTAAAATCATTGACACATTTTGAAACTCTGCAGCAATGTTTGGTATGTTACATCATTCTGTTTCATTAAGCCACTGTAATTGCTCACTTTGGACATGTCAGAGAACCAATACTGTCCTATGAGGTTGTCCAGAGTGATAATTGAGATCACATTCTTCTTCTCTTCTTCGTAAAGGAGAAATTCAATCAGAGCTGAATTTATCTTCCTGCAGAAGTTGATATAGCTTGAGTGAGACTAGGAATCCTCAGATTTTCCATATATGTATACATATATATATATATATATATATATATATATATATATATATATATATATATATATATATATATATATATATATATATATATATATATATATATATATATATATATATATATATATATATATATATATATATATATATATATATATATATATATATATATATATATATATATATATATATATATATATATATATATATATATATATATATATATATATATATATATATATATATATATATATATATATATATATATATACTAGTAAATGGGTGCTTGCAAACTGCAAGCAAAGAAAATTATGAAGGGATATGTGTCTTTTTAATTATACTACTGTCTATCGTATACCTAATTTTCAAATATGAGATCGAGTTTCATCTAATAATATAATAATTATTTCGAAAGCCTTTCACGTTTAATTGAGACGGGAGTTTTGCATTTGAGACCTTAAAGAATACGCATACGTAAAATTAAATTAAAGAAATGCACCAAACAAATTTAAGTAATAATAAAAGTCTTCGTAAGATAAAAAGGCGAGAAATCGATAGATGATTCGTTACCTGTAGTACTCGGTTCAGTGCAAGGCATACTTCAATTGAATCCTATGCACATTAAATGGCGTCTAAAGCGGCACTATGAGCTCCGTTTCTAATTAAATAAACAAATAAAAATCAGGCAACGTAGTTGAATCATTTTAAAGAATGTAGAAAAAGAAGTTGAATTTAAAGCCCATATGGAGATGTTGGGAAAATATTTTGCATGCGATGATAAATGCAGAAATTGTTTTTACTTACAAAAATTATCCAGCGAACAACATAATCCGAAGGTCGTTCAAGGTTTTAGGACGTCCCCCTTTGGATTTCAAAGGCCTTCTACACTTATTTGATACGGGAGATTTGGAGTTGATTCCTAATGAATGTGCATTTGTAAAATTAATTTAAGAAAATACGCCAATCAAAGCAAAGTTAGAATAAAAATCTGCATAAGATAAAAATGCGGAAAATAAATAGACGATTACCTGTGAAGTATTCGGTTCAGTGCCAGACATAATGAAATTGAATCCTATGTTCATTAAATGGCGTCTACCACGACGATGAGCTCCGTTTCTAATTATATAAACAAACAAATATGCTACAGGTAACGTATCTATGTAAATAATTTTGAAAAACGTAGAAAAAGAACTTAATTCTAAAGCCCGTTTGCAGAATATGAAAAAATAATTTGAGGTGAATACAATAGAAAAGAGTAAACATAGTAAGCATACATTTTTAATCGCAGAAATTGTTTTACTTACGAAGAATCATCCAGCTGATACGTAGAAAAACGTAATCCAAAGTTCGTTCAAGGAAATCAGCGTATTTTATGAGTAGATTTTTGTTGTTTATTTTGATGAAAGTTAAATGTTCTTGATGTATATTAATATTACAAACAAAAGAATATTGAAAAATATTTCAAAAACTTCATACTTTCATCACGGCGTATGTTATTTGAACTGCAAACAAATTTGTATTCCACGTAAATAATGGTCGTAGCCAAAGTTTTTATCTTGGGAAGGGTGCAAATAAAAACAGTATTAATTTGTATTTAATTTAAGATGTTGCCGACATGGCGAAATTGGATGCAGGAAAAATGAAAATTCCTCTTTGAGGTATAATTTAGTTAAATACTCTCCACTGTACGTACATTTTTCATGCTTATGTGAATGAAAACATTTGGTTCTTCATGGACATTTATCGTTTCCCCAGCAGTATCCCATATCATTACGTAAGGTACTACGTATTAATTAAAAAAACGAAAATTTAACTTAATTTTAAATTCTGTATGGATAAGATGACAGAATAAATATATGTTATTAAAAATAGAAAAGACGATACATAATAGGCATACAATTAAAAGCACAATTTTCACACACGAAAGGCAATCCAACATATACGTATAATCCTAACATCGTTCAAGGATATAATTTTATTTCCTGTGTAGATATTTGTTGTTCATTTAAATGAAAGTTACACTTTCTTGATATTCAATTATAATATGGTCCTTCGAGAAAGGCGGGCAGCAACGGGTTTGGCTGCCCGTATGAGCTTTTTGGTTACAATGTATCACAATGTATGTAGTATGAAATTGAGGCATACGTTACTTAAAGCTTCCCCTCCTAAAAGGAACATCATCTAAAGAAGCCACACTATGAGGTGGCACGCGAGACAGGACGCTGGAGCTTATCTGTCGATCTTAAGAGAAACTAAGGTCAAAATACCAAACACACCGAGTGCGGTGAGAAAGTGGTCACTGTGCTAGGACTCCAACACCAAGGTACGAATTCCGGCTAGCAAGATTTTTCTGGCTATAGAATGGTTGAGTGTCTTTGTTAATAGTATTAGTTATTGAAATGGTGGTAATTGGGATCTTCCTGCTTTCATCAGAGATGTTATGAATATTGTGATTAATTATAACGCCATAAAGTAGGAATCGGAAATGGCCATTGCAAAGGAAATTTTTAGACATAATTTAATATACGATAAATGCATTGGGTTAAGTGAGAATAAAGTGAAATACTACTATACTAAACTATACCGATTTTGATGCTAATGATTCGTATTGTTTGCAGTTATATTATTTCTAAATAATATCGTTGAAACTATTAATTTACATTAATATTCTGATAGTAATATTTTAGGATGATGTAAATTTCAGTTGTACTTACTTTTACTCAGGCATAGGTAGACTTGATCCGGTATAATACGTTCTTCATCAGTAATTAATGAGTATTTTTCATCGAAATTGCTTTCTTATCCCCCTTATATAGATTCAGTGTAGACTTTTAAATTTAATCTTCGAATAATCTCACTACTTACATGACTTTTCTGATTATCTTCGTTTATAAATGGTCTCGTATTTTCTACATAAACTTATGTTATCACAGTATGTATTCCCGAATAATTCATTGACCGTGCAGATATTCGCTGTCCATTTTGATGAAAGTTACATTTTTCAACCTTCAGTCATAACATATATGGAAAGAAAATTTTTTTAATTATACCACTGTCTATTGTATGCATAATTTTCAAATAAGTGAGATCGAGATTCGCCAAATAATATGATAGTAAAATAATCATTTCTAAAGCCTTTCGCGTTTATGAGATACGGGAGTCTGTAATGAATACGCATTCGTAAAATTATATTAAAGAAATACGCCAAACAAAGTAAAGTCAGAATAAAAATCTGCATAAGATAAAAATGCGGAATAAATAGACGATTACCTGTGTAGTATGTGGTTGAGTGCAAGACATTCTGCAAAATAATCCTTTATTCATTAAATGTTGTCTACTACGACAATGAGCTCCGTTTCTAATTAAATAAACAAATAGACAATAGGCAACGTAATTATGTAAATAGTTTTAAAGTACGTAGAAAAAGAACTTTATTCTAAAGTCCGTTTGGAGAAGATGGGAAAATAATATTCATACAATGATACATGCAAAGATTGTTTTTACTAACCAAGAATTATCCAGCGTAGAACAACGTAATCAGAAAGTCGTTGAAGGAAATCAGTGTATTTTATGAGTAGATTTCTGTTTTTTTTTTATTTTGATGAATGTTGAATTACGTAATATATTACGAACTAATTGTGTACTACGTATTAATTAAAGAAACGTAGAAAAAGAACTTATTTTAAATTCTCTTTGGAAAGGATGACAGAATAATTATATGTAATTAAAATAGAAAAGAATAAACATAATAGGCATAAAATTAAAAGAACAGAAACTCACACACACGAAAAGCAATCCACCATATGCGTAAACCAACGATATCCTAACATAGTTCAATAATACCATGTATTTCCTGATTAGATATTTGTTGTTCATTTAGATGAGAGTTCAGTATATGATAAATGTATTTGGTTAAGTGAGCTATGAATTATAATATATTAATAAATTATAGTGTTCGCGAAACTAATGATTCGTAATGCTTACAGTTATGTTATTTCTAAAGATTGTCGTTAAACCTTTTAATTTACATTAGTATCCCTATTTATTAATTTATATTCGTATCTATGTACTTCATTCTAGAAAAATCTCACTACTTACATGACTTTTACGATTATCTTCGTTGTTAATGGTCTCGTATTCTCTACATAAACTTATGTTATCACAGCATGCATTCACGATTGATTCATTGACCGTGCAGATATCCACTGTCTATTTTAACGAAATTTACATTTTTCAGCATTCAGTAATAACATGTATCGAAAGAAAGATTTAAAATAATTAAAAATGCATCAAACCTTTATCATTGCATATGAAAATAGGATCGTAAACAAACTTGTTTTCGATTCAAACAATGGTTGTTGCCATATATTTAATTTTCAAAATGAGGAGAAAAAAACGTAATAAATTGGCGTTCAAACTAAAATTTTGCAAATTTCCTGCCGGAATGTTAAAATCGGTCGCAAGAAAAGAAAACTTTGATCCTTTAGACGTAATATAGACCAAGTCCCACTGCTTTACGATTACATTTTCATATTTTTATGAACGAAAGAAATTTGCTCTGCATGGCCATTTTTCGTTTTTCCCGTTTAAATACATTGAAAAATATAACCCTTTCTGGTCTCAAACCTAGGACAAAATCTGTAGATTTTCGATTTTTTACCAACTCGACTGTCAATTATAAATCTCTCTTGAAAATTTCAGCCTTCCAGCTCGATTAGAAATGCCCAGGATTTTGTGTCAATCAGTAGGATTTGCAGCTTTATATATAGTAATATATAATATATATATATATATATATATATATATATTAATGTACATACCTAGCTAACCTTCAATGAGTATTTTTTTAACAATGCTTCTTATCAGTATTGAAGAGTTTTTTTCTCAATTGCGAGCTAATTAAGTTTTATTTCAGATACTTCATTATTTTATAATTTTTTATACACCCATAGTAATCAGTATTATAGGAAAAGAAAGGGGAAAAGAAATAAAAAAAGAATAATAAAAATTTTTTATATATTTTATATTCAATTTTCTAGAAAAAAGAATAGTATGTGTATATACATTAATTTTATTCTTTATCCACTGTATCGCAATAAGCAGAGTTTATGAATAATGCACATGAACGGTTTGCAAGTAAATGTTCAATCAATGGATTATCACCAGTTTCCAAGTTATGCAACTCTAATCCACAGAACACATATTTTGTGATGTCAAAGGTACCACCGTGAAAAGTCATGTCAGCTGCTGCAAGTTCACATGGAGCCATTGCCTTGCTGGTCCATCTCTTGAAGGTCTTCAAACGTACTTTTCCCTCCAATAAATTTATTCTCTTGAAATTATCTTGACACCAGTCTGCTAAAGTTAATGCCCGGGTGTGAGAACATTATATAGGCATCTCAACATGGTTGTGATACAAGCATTCGCCTCCAGACCATTTGTCCATAGAGTTGTACCCAGGACAACAAAAATCATCAAGGTTATATACAAGTCCAACATGTAGTAATAACTGTTCAATTAAACGACACTTTTCATGTGAATATGCAAAGAGAAATTTATAAGGAGAAGTGGAACGTTTTAAAATATGTGACACATTTTTAAATTCTATATCACCTTCAATCTTCTTGAGACTGTTTTCAGGCTTCTTCGAGAAGTCTAACCAAGTACAAGCAATACCCTTTGGTGTATCAAATATCCAATTTTGACTGGTGAGGCTGTTTAGAGCGATGATGGAGAGTTCCTTCACGTGTTTCTCTTCTTTGTCTTCATAGAAGAGAAGTTCTATCAGAGCTGAATTCATATTCCTCTTCCCTCGTAGCTGATCAAAAGGCGATGGAGGAAGCTTGAGAGACTTCTACTGATCTCCCTCACATTCCCTCTCTTTATATACACATGTAGCTAACTTAGAGGTGGGGGCTGACATTTGTATAGTGGTTACGAAATATTCCCCCCCTCATTGAGCTAGTAAAAAAAACCAGTTCACCTTTAAAAAACCAGTTCACCTTCAAAAAACCAGTTCACCTTCAAAAGATTACTATCATCCTTGAAAAAACATTTTTTAGAATGAAGGTCATTTCCTGAAAGTTTTTATGAGATGTAAAAATTTCATCATCCTTCTTTCAACATCTCAGAGTGGTCATAGTGAGGAGTGGTTGGTTCAAAATGTTGTTAGATATATTACATCACCTTTCGTATAACATGTGTTAGAGGATTATATTCAATCTCGCGGTCATTGATAACTAAGCAATAAGCACTTGTTTGCTCTGGAAATGCAGCATCGGATTCAAATTCTAATCGAATGTCTACAGCTCCAGAGGTTACTGAATCATCTTGCTTAGAACAGTCAATTACACATATAGGAGCAATTTCTCCAAATTCACTTCGTGTAATGCATGGTTCAGCTAATACCTTTCCATAATATGATGGCTGAAATGATGCGAACATGTCGTATAGTAAAGCAAACTTACCTTGATTAAAATTTAAATTCATATCATCGTATGGATAATTTTTATCATTCAAATGTACTTTTAAATTCCTCAAACTACAATTATCAAATCTGCTAGTATCTTGCTGTTTACTATTTTTCCTATCTGTTTGAAATGCTACAATGATATATCGCGGTTTCTCTAACTGAGATGCTGTCTTAACTACCCATGATTGCTTATTTGAATTCGGTAAAAGAGGGTATTCGTAGCGATTCCAACTCCTGAATCCTACCTGAAGATCTTTACCTCGCTCGATAATCTTTAATAATTTCAATTTCTGTTTATCTGATGCAATCACATATGGCATTTTCCAAGAAATCTTATCCACCTCAATCTTCACACTCCCATTTACATCTGTTGTGATGCAATTCTCATCTACACGTGATCTGATCAAAACAAGCTCATGTTTAGCATTCACCCAAATTTTTCTATAATCCTCCATAACTCCAAATAAGCAACTAAGAGGAATGCAAACATTATAATTTCCATTTTTTAATATCTTACTAGTAGCAGTAGGTTTTAACCAACCAGCATTTTCCAATGCTTTAAGAGTGTTATGAGTGAACGAAACATAACCTTTTAGAGTAGTAGTAATGCCTACATTTCTGACTCAATCGATTTCTACACCATTCACTTCGTATCGAATCTCCTCGAAAAGAAAACTGAATGCATTATTTGTTAGTCGTGTACTCGAAGCAAGTGCTGTTCCATCCTCCTTCGTCAAACGTCCCTCCAAGTAAAGAAAGCTTTGACAAGGTAAAGCAAAATTTGCTTGATTTTGAACCGCTATACGAATCTCATCACTTTTTTTGAACGAAGTTTGTGTATAAGGCTGATGGGTATGAAACTCGATAGAATTTATCGATTCATCATACTCTATAGCTTCATTAATATCTAAGATGTCCATCGTGGGTTTACTTTCAAGCCAATGGAGCGAAGGAAAAGAATGTTTTTTGCTGATAACCGTTTGAGTTCTCGCGTCTTACTAAGAGGTTTAACCTTTACAGTATGAATATAAGTACGTTTAAAATCAATACCCATTTTTTTTCGAATGAAGTCGAATAGTTATTGTCTCTTTTCTAAAATTTATCACTCTATCATCCTGATCGATAAGCTTCAGGGAGATGTTGCTTATAGTACGAGTGTTGACTGGTAAGTAAATAATTTCACTAGGCCGCTCAGAAATTTTATACCCCGGAGGAACGCTTGGGAAAAATTGATGGATTATGTGACGTCTCTCTTCGTTTTTAAAAGAACCGTCGACAATGTTGCAATCTACAATTATATCATTTACATGAAATACGTCGACAATGTTATCAGAAATGTGACGCTCGTTAGCAGTTAATTTTCGTTTTTTGAATCCTAAAAGGGGGGCAATTGTACCCTCTTTGGTGAAATCTACTTCTGAAGTACACTTGAGGGAGGACCTTAATGTATTATTATTGGCTTCGATTAAAATAGATCCTTGACCAAGTTGACTTTGTAAATAATCTGATATATCAGTGATTTCATATGTACCTATAGGAACCTCAATAACCTTATTCCCATAAAAGAACTTATTATTGTTTTCATCAACGTTAGGAATAGAATTATATGTTTCAAAACTTACCAAACCAATGGAATAATTATTATCATCGTCTAAAACGATTGGTGGAAAATAATCTACAGTTAGAGTAGACTCTTTCCCCGTCATAACTAGTGTCCAAGACATAACTGCTGGCTAAACAATCCAGCGCAGCTTTAAGTAAAAAAATATATATATATATATATACATCATTCTTATATATCATTAAGCAAAAATTTCAAGCATAAGTGACCACAAATTTCAGTGTTATGTTTTTGAAAGCGTTGTCGATTGTAACAAATTGAGCTACCTTTAAAATACCGAAGAAGCTCGTTGAGTGGTGGTAGATTGCCAAAACTATCGAAATAATCTACTTTCTTGCCATATTTTCTATAACAGACCCAATGCGTTCCTTCTCCATAATAATTATCCAAATTCACAATAGCACTCTCACTATGTCGTGGACCTGATCTAGGTAAACGATCTCTCATGAAAACACCTCGAAAATTGGGAATTTTCATTGTTTTGGCGTGATTGGAGAGTTCTATGTTAGTAAGTGCTCTAACAGGTAGCTCATCTAGAAGTTTTTTTTCACCACTTGTCTTGAAACAGGATTCATGTATAATCCTAGACTATTCTTATAGGGCTTAATGTATAATCCTTTCCCCGTTAATGCTATAGATTCAAGGCGTTCATTATGTCTTTTCATCTCGTCAAATTTTTTCCCCGCTAAACTAGTCTCTTTTGCATTTTTTACAATATTCGATACACCACCAGCTAACCCCCCCAATGCTGAGAGGCCTGCGAAAATTGGTAAAAGAGGAAGTATTCCTCCTCTCTTCGGTATTGGAATGATCCTAGGAGTTGAATGAACCCTCTTCTTTCCCTTCTTTCTAAGTTCCTTTGCAACAGCTTGGAGAGATAATTTTGCTGCATCATTTACATTATGAAACTTAACACCCTTTAATGATGTTCGAGCTTTGGTCACTACATCTCTAAAACAAGCTTTCCTTCTCCCTCCTCTTACCCCCTGTTTCTTCCTCCCCCCACCACCTAATTAAATTTTTGCTTTCATTATGTTTGTCACCGCCAAGGCTGCAGCACGTTCGCCTAGACTAGCGTCCTTCGATTTCACTCGCTCCCACGCCCTATTCTCTAGGATTTTATCAGCTTTAAGTCTGTCCGAAATCTCTCTCGATCGATGATAGGCGATGTCGTGATCTTTACAATATGAATCTAATGGATTGATTCCTTTATCACCGCGTCTAAGTCGCTTCTCCAGCTTCGTCCCTGGACCACAATATTGATATCTCGGTAGGTGAAGTTCAAAAGGTAGTTTATTCACCACTGAGTTTATTAAACCTCCCCCTGCAATTTCTCGCTCCATACTGTGATGATTATTTCTAAAACATATTTATATGAAATTGAATGGAAGGAGAGTGGGATGGGTATAGTAGGGTATGGAGGGGTACCTTATGATGTCATAGTAAAAAAAATATTTGAATAAAAAAGCATAGAGATATTTAAAAAAAATATTTATTTTCTTTATTATTTTTATTTTTAACTCTCGTTACGTGTAGACCTATCATCTCCCACCTCTCCCTCCTCTTTAACAATGAAAACTCCCTCGGGAGTTTAATTCTTCTGAGGTCATGCCCCTCATCAGAAATGATCGTGATAATTCGCCCTCCACTCTTCTTGCCTCCCTCCACTCTAAAGAGCCAGGCCTCTGTCAATTCCTCCACTTCGATGAAGGGGATCCCCTCCCCTATCTCCTTCAGCCTATTCATAAGTTCCTATAAAAAAATTAAAAAAATAATTTAGAAATTAGGAGGAAAGAACATGAATGACATGAAATTCCATGACATGACGCAATATCATCTCTCTCCCTCACCAGGGATATTGCATTGTGATGTCTAGTTTTCTAAAAAAAAAACTTTACCCACTAGAGTTTGCTACTCATTATTTTAAAGGTTAAAAAATATAAATCTTAGATTCTTTAAAAAAAATTAAGAGGTGACATTACTGTAAGTTGAACTAGCAATTACAAGTAATTAGGATAAAATATTTCATACTTACTGGCATTCTCGAATTCATTATGTTGAGTTGTTCACAAGCTGTTCTATGATGAATGGACTGGATGGACTGGATACAAGCTGACATACTAAGTGGAAGCTGGATACTGTTTGAGTAGTAGTAGTATTATGGTATGAGAGTGCGTCAACAGCTAGGGTTATTTGCACCACACACACAAATAAAATTCCTTACTTAAGTAGAATTTACTGTAATAGATACATTTAATTTTATAAAGCTTAAGAAAATTACCACAGAACTATGAGCTTCTTGTTAGGTTGTTATATTTGGTTTATGAGCTTGGTCTCCCTTATAAACTTGATTACTTTCTCTACCGAGCTTATGTCATTTTTTAAAATGTCCTTAAGGCTACCCTGAATGCTTAACCTCTCTCGTACATTTTGATATTTGTAACAGCTTTCAAACAAATGTGCAACTGTTAATGGCTCACTGCAGGTCTGGCAGATGGAGGATCCTTCGTCTCTGTGAATAAATAAGAGTCTGTGAGAGAGCAATGCCCAATCCTGAGACGAGTGATAGCAATTTCCTCTCTCCGACAGCGCCTAATGGATGTACCCCAAGATGTTATGCCATCTTTCACAGATTTAAGCTTGTTCCCGTGTTGTGTTTGCCACAATTCTCTCCATTGAGAGTGAGCTGTATTTCTCAGGATGCCCTTGAGATCCTGAGCTGGTACCTGATCCCACTCTATATCCCACCTATGGATGGCCTCTTTTGCTGCCAGGTCTGCCTTTTCATTTCCTGGAATTCCAGCATGTCCAGGAACCCATATAAAGGTGATGTGATACTGTTTGAGATGCTGAGTCTAAAACTTGGTTCCTTTTATAGTAAAAAACTTGAGGGTAAGGAAGGGAGGTTAAAAAAGAAATTTTACTTTTTTTAGCCTATGAATTTAGTACTAGATACGACAAAGCGTCCATGAATTCTTAAGAAAACCTTCAGAATTTGGGAATGGTTCATTTATATATAAATCCAGAAAAGGCGTAGTTCTTATAAGCTAATTTAGAACTGGATATAGGAAATAGCCCATGAATTGAAGGCTAGAAACGACGTCATTGAGATCTTAAGACCTTCAGACTTTTGGGAGTGGTTTTATCTAGACACATCCAAAAAAGGCGTAGTTCTTTTAAGCTAGATACAGGAAGAAAAATCCCAATGACGGGTTATCGTAAGTTTCACCACACCCAATAGTTTTGGAGGCTAGATTGAGTTAACCTTTCAGAGCTGGGAAACTAGTTTGGACGTGGTTCCTGGATACCATGCTGAGGCCACGTGTTAGACTTCGAAACGTTTGAAGCCCCAAGGTGAAAATTACTAGCTTGGAAAAAAACAAAAAAATAAAACTGAACTGCTTCAATGATACTTGGTGGGATTCCATCATATGAAACAATTTATTGTAACAAAATACTTGCATAATAATATCTATTATATATATATAGACGCTTCTCCAGATATATATCCAACGATTTTGTAAAGAATCACTACGATAAAACAGTGAGTGTCACTCAAATGTTACAGGAAGCGGGGGATGGGAATCATTAGAGGATAGAAGAAAAATTCAAAGAGTAAATGTATTAAATAAGTTCAAAGAAATTACGTTTTCAGATAATGTAACCGATATAATGCGACCCCTGTTATATGTTTTTGATACTACCAGAAAGATTAGGGGAAATAGATGCTAGAACGAATCGTTTAAAAAATTCATTTTTTCCCGCGAAGTATACGCGAAAGCAACCTTTTAGGAAAATAGAGTCAAGGTGCTTGCCTAAAAAGTCATACTGTGCATTCACAGCTGCCAATATGTCCTGGGTTCGACACCAGGCATCTCTACAATCAGTAGTTGTTCTGATTTTTTTAAGAATTATTTTGAACCCCTTCCCAATATTGTAGAAACTTGAAATTCGACATAAAGATACAATCATAGATATATTTTAAAAATGTGTTTTAGATTTTATCGATCGCCCTTGGTTCGATCCCGGAAAGTCATTTAAATTACCCTATGCAATTATATGGGGATAACGAATTCATAATTTTGTACCTTCCCGTAAGATATCGACTTCAAAATTTTAATTAATTAAGTGTTATATCTTTCAGGGTGAAATTAGTGTTGTCGATCTGCTTGCAGTATGCAAGCTACATTTTCCTCGTAATGAAATATGTACAGAAACTTGACAAATAGTGTGGAACTGTACTCGTTTCTAAATATTATAATACAAATGTATTGTTACAGTATTTTTTTCTGTATTCACCTCGCCCATTCTATAGGCGAAGGTTAAGGCGAAAACTTGCTTGACAGAAGAAGGTTAGAATTTTCGAGAGCTAAGCTTCAGAGGGGAGGGAAATATTTTTGGGTGGGGCATGGTCAAAAATGTTCCATAGGTTAAGGTTAAGGCGGAAACTTGTTTGGAGACGCGGTTAGATTGCTCGAGAGCTAGGCTTTCAGAGGGGGGAAATAGTTTTGGGGCGGGGCATGATCAAAAAATGTTATGGAATGGGGAAAGAGTGGTATATAAGGTCGACTGCTCTCCAATAGGATCATCCTAGCCAAGAAGTAGGCTTTAGCAACTGACTGATACGTCAAGGAGTCATCTAGCAGCATTTCCACTGATTTAACATAACATTCAACAGTTTCCAGCTTAACAACCAGCTAAGGACAACCTCACAGTCTTCATCTTTCATCAAATTGCACCAATTCAACAATTGAAGGTAATTATATTAACTTTAAGAAACAGAGTTCCAAATTATTACAAATTATCTTATTAGAGTCTTATCATGAGCATAATTGTTGTCATTAACTATCATATTTCAGATGGAAAACGTTCTACTCCAACAATTGGCGAGAAGCGCTGAAATAGTTCCATATACTTCAATATCAACCTTACAGAAGGACATACCTTATATTATCGAAGAGTTATCAATCTCCGACATGCAGTTTGGACTAACAGTTACTGCTCTTATTCAGAAGGATGATATAAGAAGAAGAGTCTACCTCCCAAGAAGATTCGATCCAAAGTGTTTCAGTGAAAAAACTCTCAGTGAGTATAATATGAGTAGTGCTAAATATACTCTAATTTACAAAGGCCTAATTGGTAAAGCTCACGATTTAGAAGTGAGAAGTTCATCATCAAGCGCTCAGTGATAGGGACTAGTTTAGGTTTTTTTTTCCTACGTATTTATCTTAGAATACAATGGATAAGGTTGGGGGCGTCAAGAGATCGGCGGATACGAGTGGTGATGGATGTGAAGCAAGAAAAGTTAAAAGAAAGTCACGAAAAATCGATACGGCTTTCCGTGGTTCTTTAATGAATGTAAAATTTGAGAATGATACAAATGTTAAAGATATAATTTTTTTTTATAAAATGAGTGAGAGAGTTATAGATGACATTAGAAAATTTCTTGGTGAAAACAATTCGTTAAAGGTGAATTTGCTTTTAGAATGTGCTTTTTCTAACATCAATTCAGAGCTTTCATCAATGAATTTTAAGACTAATAATGAAGTAATATTTGAAACATCAGATATACATGAATACTATGATAATTCAGTGGTGAAAATATTGAAAGAAATGGAGGAGTGTTATATGAAAAATAGTGGTTGGACTTTACATACAATTAATTATCTTCAACTACGTATTCGTAAGTATAAACCGTTGAAAGGACATTATAATATCCCATTACCTGATGTTATAGTTAAAACAAAATCATGCATTAATGTACAAAACTCTGACAATTGCTGTTTTATGTATGCAATATTAGCAAAATTTGTGAAGAGTAATGCTCATAGAACGAGTTCATATGATTCGAGTTTAAATCCGTACGACTTTAAATGTATTCCTTTCCCCACTCAGTTGAGCGATATAACAATATTTGAACGTAGAAATAAGATCAGTGTAAATGCTTTCGGTTTAGATGATAAAAATGATGTTTATCCGTTACAAATTTCTGATTTACATCATGAAGACACTAGAGATTTGTTGCTGCTACGCGGACAGAGTCACACGCATTATGTATACATTAAAAACTTCAATCGTTTGGTTACAAGACAGTTGACAAAAAACCAAACAGCTATTTCGATTTGTAAACGTTGTTTTACACACTACGCAGGTTCAAATCGAGAAGATCGTCTACTGAATCATTTAAGTTACTGTACAACTAATAAAGTGGTGGGTAGAGTAAGGTATGGAGGGGTACCTTATGACGTCATAGTAAAAAATATATCTGAATAAAAAAAAGCATAGAGATTTATAGTTAAAAAAATATTTTATTATTTAGTACATGCTACAACATACACCAGAGATTGGAATTAAAAACTCTACTTTTTCTTACCATCTCAGGCGATGTATAAGCCTATTAGTTCATCTCCCTCCTTTTTAAGAAGCCAAACTCACGAGGGAGTTTATCCCTCCTAAGGTATCGTCCCTCATCCGAAATTATAACAACAACTCGTCCGCCTCTTTTTTTTACTCCCTCCACTTTGTAGAGCCATGCTTCTATCATTTCTGTCAACTCAGTGAAGGGGATCCCCTCCCCCAACTCCCTCAGCTTAAGCATAAGATCCTAAAAAAATTAAAAAATAATTTATAAACTAGGAGGAAAGAACATGAATGCCATGAAATTCCACGACATGACACAACGTCATCTCTCTCCCTCACCAGGGATATTGCATTGTGACATCTAGTTTTCTAAAAAACTTTACCCACTAGAGTTCGCTACTCATTATTTTAAAGTTAAAAAAATCACGTTCTAAAAAATCCTCTACTTTGCATAAAATTATGACTGGGTGGTAAAAAAAAAAACATTAAAAGTTTCATGTAGAAAGGTTTTGATTGATGCTAAAACATTTGTACTATTTTACTATATGATTCTTCTATTTATTTAACATCCGCATAATGAATCTACGATTTTACGAGCATTTTTGTAAAATATCGCGAAGGCGGATCCCCTGTATTTCCCGCAACCAGTTATGCTGTTGGCGATTTTTTTTTTTTCGGAATATTAACAGAATAAAGATTAATAAATAAGTGAATAAAGAAATAAATAAATAGATTATTGAATACATGAATAGTTAAATTTTATAATCAGTTAACTCGCTCTAGTTACAAATCTTAGATTCATTTAAAAAATAAAGAGGTGAAATTACTGTAAGTTGAGCTAACAATTCCTCGTAATTAGGATAAAATATTTCATACTAACTGGAATTGTGTTGTTCTGCGTTGTGTTGCTCAAGATGGTTCTATCTCTGGGTAAGTTTGAGTCAACTGTTTGAGATGCTGTCCAAAACTTGGTGACTTTTATCCAAAAAACTTTAGAGTAAGAAAGGGAGGTTAAAAAAGATATTTTACTACTACTACTACTACTTGTATATAGTATATTATATATCTATTATATATAGATGCTTCTCCGGATTCATTCATATCTAAGTATATATAAAGCCCTTTGTGTAATATATACATGTATAAAATTCCCAGACCTTATCGCTCGTGCTAGAGACTTGAAAATTTGCACGAATGTTCCTTGGCAAAATTCATCGGAGGAAAAATTCCGAAAACCGGAAATTTTTTACCGGAACCCACTCAAAAAAAACAAAATGGCGGTTTTTCGAGCTTTTCGAAATGCAGACCTTCGGTTTTCCCTCCATATCTTTTTTATTTATATTCTGATTTTGAATCTGATGATTATACGCAGCTTAGAAATAGATTCCTCTACAAAACGAGCTCAACCAAATCTCTCTACGCTTCTTGGTTTTCCCACCAGATGGCGTTGAAAACCATATTTAGTGAAAAATCTCACGATTTTCGAGGTTTTTGGGACTTGACTCCTAAACTAATGGTGGAATTTGAATGAAATACATCTGATTTTATAGAACATGTATAGGTTTTCCGCTGTATATCTTTTTTTTTGTATATATTTGTCATGATTCTCTGGTTTCTTGGCTCTGATTTCGCTTTTACGTAAAATTATCGAAATTTCTCAAATACCTCGTACTGTTACGCCTCCAATAATACAGTAGAGACCTTGATATTGCCCTTACACATGCTACATAATATGATCCAAAAAAAAAGATTCAGAAAACCGGATGTTTTTCACCGGAACCTGCCCAAAAAAATTCAAAATGGCGGTTTTTCGACGTTTTCAAATGCAGACCTTTGGTTCCCGCTTCGTATCATTTTTGCTTTCGTTTCGATCTTAGATTTAAAGAAATATTCACAAAAGGGATAGAATTATCTACAAAAGGATGGGACGAGACCTAAGGAGGGTTGAAACTCCCTCGTGAGTTTGGCTTCTTAAATAGGAGGGAGATGAACTAATAGGCTTACACATCGCCTGAGATGGTAAGAAAAAGTAGAGTTTTTAATTCCAATCTCTGGTGTGTGTTGTAGCATGTACTAAATAATAAAATATTTTTTAACTATAAATCTCTATGCTTTTTTTATTCAGATATATTTTTTACTATGACGTCATAAAGTACCCCTCCATACCTTACTCTACCCATCCCACTCTCCTTCCATTCAATTTCATATCAATCTGTTTAGAAATAATCCCTATGAGCTTCTCTGCATATGTTAAAACCTCAATACATATACCCGAATCACGGGGTAGATGTTTTTATCTTTTGCTTGGTTGTTGCTTAATAATTATTTTGCAATTTTAACGTTTCTTGCCGATATTACAAAACTTCAAGGTAAATATTCTCACCAGAGATATCATTTGATTTGGAAAGAAACTTATATCGGTAATTTGTGTGTGCCACTACAATATTGCCGGGTATTACATTTCATATAAGAAAAAAATAACATGCCAAATGTGTTATGAGTATTCAATTCTCTTATTTCGAGGATATTTTAGACAAATTCCTCAAATATTTAATTACTTTGATACAGAAATGTGATCCGTCGCTCGTAGTCGCCGCTACGCAGTGCATGACTTAAAATGATGTATACGCACTGAGGAGTATTTCACGAACAAAATACCATTGCAAAGGTGTTATGAGTTTTCAATTCTCTTCTCTTGAGAATATTATAGACAAATTCCTCAAAGATTTAATTTCTTTGATACAGAATTGGAATCAGTCGCTCGTAAGCAGAGTTGCGTAGTGAATGGTTAGGAAAGGTATTATCACTGAAATTTTTAAACAGTACAAAATATTACACAAATTGTATTTTTAAGTATTAATAACTCTTATTTTGAGTGTTTCATTGACAAATTACAGTCATTTCAAATATCTACTGCATACATCACTGTCAAAAAGTTATACTTTTGGCACTGATTGAAATATGAATAGAATTGAACGGAAAAAAATATATTGAAACCTAAGGTTTACGAAACATTTTTAAATAAACGAAGGACAATTATGAGCATTAACGGAGCATTAGAAGAAAATATAAAGTATCTTTTGAGGGCTACAAGTAAACGAACTTTAGTAATGCTCTATCGACAACGTTATCAATAACTTTGTAAAATAAAGAAATTTGTTGATAAAAGAAAATAAACAATATTACTTCCTCACCTATTGGAATTTATAGGTTAATGCTAGGAAGACAATAATCACAATGATACAACGGCTACATTGGGCGAGAACAATTGTGTTTTTTCATCAATAAATCAAGACTGAACTCGTATGAAAATTGATCGTCGATATGAATATAATCGTAAAAAGAAATGAAAACTTAACTCATTCATAAATGTTGTATCTTAGATATTTATCTTATATTTAAATCTTGATAAAATTGTTTCTTTCTTTTGGCATTCCAAAACCCTTCGTTATTTTCGTCCTAGAAATTCTCCCAATTTCGAGGTTCAAGAGAAGGGATGTCTTTAGTAAGAACCATATGAATAGACTGGGAAATCCAGGTGAAAGCAAGGATTCAGTTTCTAGGAAAAAGAAACTTGTTTGAAGGGAAGCAATAGAGGAGCTCCACGACACTGCCTGCAAAGTGCTATTAGTAGAAGGTTTGCTATTGAATTGAGTGTTGGAATTTCTTCTTCTTAAAACGTTTTCGTTTCCTAAGCGTTCCCGCAAAAATTGTGTGATCTCCTTGGTTAGCCCTGGGGTTAAAGGAAACCCCATTGTCTCCACGAGTTCCACCTTTCTTCATTTGGACCCCTTGCGGAGTCTTGCTGCGAAGGGCTAAAATCCTCCTCGTCCATGAGGTGATTAACGAAGGCCGAGGTGGAATTTCCCACCCCGAAGTTTCTCTGATGTTCTGCTGCACTCTTTCCTATCATTGTTCTCCCTCTCAGAACTCGGAGAAAATTGAGAAATTCCTAGCCAAAGATTTAAGGCTGTTAATACTTAGCCTAACGGTATGAATGAAGGTAGCGTGGCCGGCACTACGCCTCTCCCGCCTACTATTACCCAGAGTTTTACCTCTGGTACTCATTTTTACACATTTGCAGGCTGGGTCAACCTGTGGCCTCCCTGAAAAATGCCAGCTGGTAATGTTAATGAATTCTTAAAAATCGCCTTAACGTATTTCAAACGGGAGTTTTGCACCCACCAGGCGTCGAACTCACGGACATTTGTTGGCATTTGTATTATTATTAAAAGAACACTTCCTTTGGGACATCCGTGATTTTGAATTATATATATAATTGGGAAGTCTGTTAAATATTTTTCGAAATTTCGCGGACTGAAACCAAAGTGGCCGTAATATTGTTCTTTAATATTTACAAACCATAGTTTATACATATATGGTATTGAAATTTCTGACGTAAGTCCTTAAATTGACATGACATGGGCTTAACATCCCCGTGCATTCAATTATTCAAATGAGATAATTCTAGAGCTCGGATTTAACAATCGCCTTGGTTGTCAGAGGGACACGTTTACTACGAAGAAATTTCACTAAATTTTCGTACATTATGCCTTAGTTCTCATAATTTCAAATAAGAATTTTCGTTTAATTTCCTTTATTTTGGTGCATGTCTCAACTTCGTACGACTATTATTTCCAATTTCATTTCGCCAATAAAATGAAGCCTGCAAATGGTAAAAACTAACTTTAAGTGCATTTCTTACGGAGAATATTTGCCCTGACCTAGCGTCGAACCAACAATTATCTTCGAAGACAACCGTTGACTCACCTTTTTCCCATACTGAATTCTCCTTCAAACGTTTCACTATCTCTTCTTTCGAGGTCTCCTTCTTCTTTCATACCTCCAAATAATAATCTCACGTACATCTCCGACGTTCCCATTTCTGAAAATAATAACTCAAGTTATAAGTAAAGCATTTTCTCTTTTGATATTTTTATACTATTTAAACGATATATTGGTTTGCTCCTAAGAATATTTTCAACTCCTTTTATCATTCATATCTAAAAGGCTGTTTTAAGAGTCAATTGTCTAGATATTTACTTTAATTTGAATTTGAGAAATATGATAAACCAATTGAGCCCAAAAATAAATTAATGACAGAGAAATGCCTTATACGCGCAAAAATATAACTTTAGTCTATAAGACATAATTTAAGTCAAAATTAAGTTGTCATTATTCCATTGAAAATATTAAACGTACGAAAGGAACTTCCGAACTTCAACGTTCATACGAGCGCCGGTCAGATATATTCGATATCAGCAATTAAAGCGGAATTCTTACTTAGAATTATCACATTTCCCCCTTATGGAGTCCTCCTCGAAGTAAAGACTTCATTTATAAAATCACCTAGATTTAGATTTAGATATATACCCCGCGAGCCGTCAGAAGCGTATGGCAGGGGGAAGCTAAAGCAATTTGAAGAGCTATTTTCTATCTACCGAATCCTAGAGTTACTTTGCAAACTCTATCGACCCATTTTTGTATTCACTTCTTTATGGAAGCCGTCAAAAATGAAACTTCAGTATCGGAAGTCTAAAATAAACGAGATGGAAACTATGATAGGTATATGATAGTTCAACCTTGCTTCCGACACACACAAGAAAAACTGACAACATGCGTCGGAAATAGCAATATTGAACATCAAGAAAAACCGAACATGTTATTTCATTCCCATTAACACCCTGCTAGCCACCATGCTATAAGCATTCCTACGGGAGTGATCTTTCTTTGGTTAATATATGTTTAATTCTACTCCTAAAAGCAAAGACGGCCCGAGACATGGGAATTCTGGAAGACCGCCAAAAGCGTTTATGGGCTCTTCTCAGATCCCTTGTAGATTCTCGATTATTAAATGTTTAAATTTCTTTTATCCATTAAGGGGAGCTAGTTCTAACGTCTGCCTGCCCAGAATGTTCACAGAAACGTGCACTAACTCCATTATAATTAGTACACGACAATAAATACCTAGAAGTCACGTTTAGCAGTAACTTATCTTTCAAAGAACATATTCGAGATGCGATAGGAAAAGCGAATAGAATGCAAAGATAAACTGGAAGAACGTTGAGAGGATGCTCATCGAGAGTCAAAGACATAGCCTATTTCTATCTTATTCGGCCGAGTCTAGAATACTGCTGTGCGATTTGGGACCCACACGAAGTAGTTTTAGGCTCAGATTTAGAGATGGCCCAGCGTAGAGAAGCCCGATTCCTTTGCGGGGATTTCAGGTTTGATAGCAGCGATACGACAATGATAGAGTCCCTCGGTTAGAATTCACTACAAATGAGAAGATCTGAATATCGACGGAAACTTTTCGAAAAGTTAATTCGTTCAGAATTTATAGACGAAGTAAGTGAAATATTAGTGCCAGTAAGGAGCGAACGCGATCTCCGAGAGGCATCGACGGAAGTAATAGGGAAAGGCATAGGGAAGTAATCGCAAGTACGGATAATTATTTTTGGTCGTTTTTCCCCAGGCTATTAGAGATGCTAATAGGGATGAATGAATAATGGTGGTGTATTACACCCCCTGCCATACGTCTCTGGAGGCTCGCAGGGTATATATCTAAATCTAAAATCTCATATGCCGTAGAAATTGATGAACAAACTGAACTCTCTAAAAAGCTGTACGATTCACGCTTCGTATCATTTCTCGAAAAAGAGACCAGAAAACGCTGTACGTTCTCCTTTATTGGTAAAACTTTTGGATGAAGAGCTTCGAAAAGGGAGTACGCATTTCCCTAATGAAGAAAACATTTTGTCTTTAAATATGTGTATTGAAATGTATTAAATTACCGCGGTTAAGTTGCTCGCGAAGACTGAGATTCATCAAATAACATACTTAATACTAAATCGTAAATAGCATTGGAAGTAAACAATAAATACCTCACCTGACATTCAGTAGTATGGAAAGAGCAAAGTTCTGCCTCAGCATGTGAATTCAAATTGCTTTAGACACCAAAGGTTTTGAAGTGTGCGCTGCGAAGAATAGTCTAACAAAGACAAGCGACGCCACAAGACTGAGCATAAATGACCTCTACGGCGTTCTTTTCCCCACACTTTTAGAGTGGGGGTACTCAGGTTTGAAGGTGGGAGAGTCCATTTCAAAGGAAAAGTGGACGCAAACAGGTGCGAGGTGCAATGAAATTCCATTCTTTTACCCACAGCAGACCAGACAAGGTTATTTTTTACTGCATTCCTCAACTTTAGTGAGAGCCACTCTTTGTCATCTGTAGCGCTTAGGGATTAAAGACAAGACGTAATTACAATTTCTGATAATCCTGCTCTTGTTAAAAAGTTAATTTCTTCTTCATGTTTTTCTGTAGTAGATAAACGGTAGCGGATGAACAAATTACTTTTCATAGAAATGTGAACGCTATAAGAGTGATAACAGCCATGTGTATAATAAAGTTTCTCTTTTACGATTCACTCTACAATTTATCATTTCTAAAATTAAAAAAAACGACTTTTAGTAGGATTGCTACGTTTCTTTCTACGTGTCTATAAATTCTGAACGAATGAACTTCTCGTATGTCTTCAGTTCCGAATTTAAAACACAATTTATTTAATTTTCTTTAACGATGAATGGGATTCAGGAATATACTAATTAGTCTAACAATTTCCTTATCTATAGACGTACTATAGGACGTTATAATATGAATATTGCCACTATTCATGGTAATTCGCACTTTAGGGAAATACTTCTTAAAGCAGTAATACATCGAATTGTTTAAGTCTTGAAATTTATTCCATTTAGAAGAGACAGTCTTTCTTATAACTTTCTATAACTACCCATCCGATACATAATTTGAACATAAAATTGGATTATTTTCGATATTTTATCTGACTTCAATTTTATATATATAATAGCTAGTTTGCGCTCCAAAAATCAATTGGAAGGCATTTTATTTCCTTCGCTTGGCGTCCAAAGTGCTGGACTTTAAGGCAACCACAATCAAATTTGGTAGTGATCTCAACGGCAGCAAGTGATTTCAACGCTCTCGATGTGACTAGAGAAAGATTTTTTATATTGGTCGGATTCTCCTTAGGAGAAAAATGTGGAAGAGCAGTGGGAACAGGTTGAAAAGGAACGCCGATAACACTTGCATTCTGAGGGAGGGGAGGTTCGTGGTCGGAAGGGTCGTCGTTAAAGTACCGTTAGAAAGGTTACTGCGATGGATTCCTCCGCACCTGGCTTAGAAACAGAGAGCTTCCGCTATGAGAATTCGTTTATGAGCTTGGCAACGTGATGTGAATAGTAATTCCCTTTAATTTTAAACATCCTTGGTTGATAATAAAGAACCAAGAAGGATTTGTTGTAATGTTTCTTAATTTCATTATGTCAATAAGGACGTGAACACGACGACATAATTCATAATATGCGATATCATTCATTTAGTTCGCTAGAAGTCATTGAAGAGGAAAAGAAAGTAGTGGCAGAGGAGCCCCCAACTTAGAGTACATCTCCAATGACTGCTAGAAATTCATAAGAAGGTTGTGCGTCAGAATTTCGTTTGTGGGGATTTCAGGTTTGATAGAAGCGTTACGGCAATGATAGAGTCCCTCAGTTGGAATTCACTACAGATGAGAAGATCTGAATATCGTCGGAAACTTTTCGAAAAGTTCAATCGTTCAGAATTTATAGACGAAGTAAGTGAAATGTTAGTGCCAGTAAGGAGCGATCGCGATCTCCGAGAGGCATCGACGAAGCGTTATAGGGAAGTAATCGCAAGGACGGATAATTACTTTTGGTCGTTTTTTCCCCAAGCTATTAGAGATGCTAATAGGTAGGAATGAATAATGGTGGTGTATTACACCCCCTGCCATACGCCTCTGGCGGCTCGCGGGGTATATATCTAAATCTAAATGGACGTTGAGGAAAATTGGAAGAAGAAGAAAATTATGCCTTGCGAGTAGAGTTTGATGTTATGTCATATTAAGCTAAAGGGACTCGCAAGTGACATGCCAAGTAACTCTAATTCGTCGAAAAAAAATCTGATGCGGCTAGCACATGACTTTCTCCATATATAAGATGTATACCTTTATATCCGATAGTATTGTCGAAGTATCTATTATATATAGACGCTTCTCCGGATATACCTATATATAAGTTATATATATATATATATATATATAGGGGATCAAAAGTTTAACCGTGTTCCACAAGCGCCAACGACTTGAAATTTTTACGACGTATTGGCCATAACGTGTAACCTCCAGGAAAAAGCCGACATTGAACCTCGGTGTCATGGGTTCGATTCCAGAAGGCCCCAAAGTCGGGATTTTCTCCATAAGGATACATGGCGGGGATTTTCGAAAATTTTTTTGGTGCACTTCCCGGGAAAGTAGAGAGTTGAAATTCGAAGGATCGCTAGATGCCAAAAATATCTAAAGAAAACCATAAAGACATCTCCGAATATTATCCTTGGTTCGATGCTAGGTCGGAGCAAAAATCGGCCGTTTAAAAGGCATGTCGGCGATTTTGAAGATTTTTTATGGATCCTTTCCCGATGACATAGAAACTTGAAATTCCGTATGAGGTTAGATACCATAAAAGTATTTCATAATCGAATTTTACATATTCGCTGATGGTCCTTGGTTCGATCCCAGAGGGACATTTAAATTCCTCAATGCATTTCTTACGGAGATAACGGAAACAAATTTTAGGTGCTTCCCGGCATGCTATCGACTTCAAACTTTGCATGATAGAGGAGCCTGTCCTTACAAATCAAAATTTGCATTCACAGCATACAATATTTCCTGGGTTCGACACCAGGTGTCTCTGCAATCAGAAGTTGATCCGATTTTTAGGAATTATTTTGAAACCTTTCCCAATAATATAGAAACTTCAAATTCGGCATATAGATAAAGATCATAAATTACTTTCAGAAACATTTTTTAGATTTCCAAGATCGTCCTTGGTTCGAATCCAGAGAGCCATTTAAATACGTGAAAATTAGAACGTCTTTTGAGGAAGTTATAGCCCATATTTCTGCTTGAATTTTCACACATAGTTAGAGATGGTGATGTTCTATTGTACTGCATAGTAAGTTCACAGTAAAGACCCGGGTTCGATGACAGACGATGGAATTTCAGCGAATTTTAAGAAAAATTTCATTCCATTTTTTTCTTTTGATGGCCGTCCCGATATGATGCCGGCATGAAAATAGTGTTGTCGATCTGCTTGCAGTATGCAAGCAACATTTTACTCGTATATTCTATGTATATAGTGAATAACATGAATGCCCGGCATTATAATGTATAGTTAAATCGGATAGTTACCAGATGGTTAAGCTTAACTACCGTTTAGCGGGAAGGCCCGTATTATAAAACTTTTTCGACTCATGGTTAGTTAACTATTACTTTAACTAAGATATGCCTTGCCCGAGAATAATTTTCATACCCGCTGCAGTGAATTTTGTTCATGGGGGTGTCACTCGCTCATTACCAGGTAAAGCATCGCAATTCAAAATTCGGTTTGCAATCGTTCTTCGCAAAAATTAAGTATATTTGAAAATAATTTGAATCTCAAAGAGACTCAGTTTATTCTTCGATGAGCTTGAGATTAAATATTTCTCATTTCCTAGCAGAAGGCAAAAGTAAGTAAATTAAAGAATATGTAACGGTGATAATTGTGTGACCTTTTGCTAATAATGTTCTTTCTAGTTGATAAGGTAGTTATACTGGAATAAACTTTGTCATCTCGAAGTTACGCTATTATTGCTAAACAAAAATTGACGTTAAATATGTTATAATAGTGATACACGCGCTGTTTTATCATTGTGAGCACTAGTGAATAAAAGTAATGCCGTTATGGTGAATTAGAAATAGCCTATCTGATGCTAGATTCCCGCTAGTGTTATTTATATGTTAAAATGTTATCTTACAGGCACTCAATAGCATAGCAGAAGATAAAGATGTAAGCTTCTTGTGTTAGGAATGCATAGCTCTAGGCTGCAAACTTTCGGAATAGTACAGAATATTTCCTTTAAAAAGGTAAAAATGCATATTTTTGATGTTAAGTTTATCATTACGGAGTGTAAACCTCAAAGATAATAATGATATATCGATCCCAGCTGTCATATTGAAGGACTAAAACTGTGAACTTAAGATTAGCGCAATAAATAAAGTGTAATAGCATCCTAAGAGGCAGGTTATCCAAAATTTACAGCAGACCTTTTTTAACAACCAAGGGAGGCTGGAATCGCAAGTTTGGAAAGATGTTGCTGAATGTGGCTCAGTCACTTAAGGGAAACTAAGCTCAGATATCAGAGGTGGCTATAGGACAATAAGGTTTAGTGCAGGGGATGAGGACCGTGGAGAAACGCGCAAAGAAGAAAGGCGCGAAGAAGAAGGATTCAGAGGGAGGAAGAAGAATTCTCTAGACGAAGGAAAGGCTTTGAGGCTTCTTCAGGTTAATTGTAGGAGCATCTTAAATAAAAGTGAGGAAATTTTAACATTATTTGAGACGTATAATTCGGATATAGTTGTAGGAACGGAACCCTGGCTAAATTCAAATATATTTACAAATGAAATTTTTCCTCGAAATTTTACTATGTATAGGAGGGATAGGGATTCGAGGGGAGGGGTAATCTTTGTGGGCGTAAAAGAGGAAATAACAAGTACGTTAGAATGGGCTAGGGATGACAGCTAATTACTTTGTGTGAAAATTAAAACCAAAAAATGGAAACCTTTAGACATAGTTGCAGTTTATCGCAAACCTTGGTATGACTTTAGCATGTTGGAAATATTAAGTGTACTATATAACAAAGAATCACCTAGGAAAGGAAGTCGTCATAGCGGGGGACCTAAACTTACCTGGTACCAATTGGGAAGGGTCAGAAGCAGTGGGTGGGAGGGCGCAGGAGTTAGTAAACAGCATTGTGAATGAAGGAGGTATGACGCAGGTAGTGGAAACACCGACGAGGGTTGTCAATGTCCTGGATGTCTTCCTACTTCGACCAGCTACGCTCTTGTTAAACAAAAATTGACGTTAAATATGTTATAATAGTGATACACGCGCTGTTTTATCATTGTGAGCACTAGTGAATAAAAGTAATGCCGTTATGGCACAAAGCCGTAACATTAGTTAGAATGAACGATTGGGAGGGCGGATAAACCCCACCGAGAATTGAAATGTGGCAGTAGGGGAAATGAATTAGGTCTTCAAGAATACCTTAGCATGAATTTCCCAATATTGGCGGCAAGAGGAGAAACTGTGGAAGAAATGTCGACAGGGCTTAAGTATATTCTTACTGAAGGGCTAAAAATATATGTTCCTAAGAAGGTGCTTAAAAGAAATCCAGATCCGGAGTTTTACAATAAAGAAATAAAAGCTTTGAAAAATGAATGAATGAAATGAAATGAAGCACGCAAAACTAGAAAACTCAACAAATATAACCACGAGAAAAACAAAAGTTACATAAAATTGCTAAATGAGGAGAAAAAGAATGCGAAGAATAAATACTTGATTAATATCTTGGAAAAAGACGGCAATCGAAATTTTTTCAAATATCTAAGGAAAACACACGACAAAAAAGAGATATTAATGTGATCAAAGATGCGAATGGGAAAGAAATAAGCGGTATTCAAGTGTATTCCACAAACCACTAGTAGATCAGTATAGAACGAGTAAGATTGATAAAGTCAAACTGACCATCAACGAAAATTAGTCTTCAGGTAAAGATACTACCTAGCAGGCAAAGCAATTCATTATCACAGGAAAGGAAATTAGGTAACAAGTAGAAAGATTAAAGAAAAACAAATCTTGTGGTCCTGATTTTTAGATTTAGATTTAGATATATACCCCGCGAGCCGCCAGAGGCGTATGGCAGGGGGTGTAATACACCACCATTATTCATTCCTACCTATTAGCATCTCTAATAGCTTGGGGAAAAAACGACCAAAAGTAATTATCCGTCCTTGCGATTACTTCCCTATAACGCTTCGTCGATGCCTCTCGGAGATCGCGTTCGCTCCTTACTGGCACTAACATTTCACTTACTTCGTCTATAAATTCTGAACGATTGAACTTTTCGAAAAGTTTCCGTCGATATTCAGATCTTCTCATCTGTAGTGAATTCCAACTGAGGGACTCTATCATTGCCGTAACGCTACTATCAAACCTGAAATCCCCGCAAACGAATCGGGCTGCTCTACGCTGGACCATCTCTAAATCTGAGACTAAACCTACTTCGTGTGGGTCCCAAACCGCACAGCAGTATTCAAGACTCGGACGAATAAGAGAAAAGTAAGCTATTTCTTTGACTCTCGATGAGCATCCTCTCAACGTTCTACCAGTTAATCTTTGCATTCTATTCGCTTTTCCTATCGCATCTCGAATATGTTCTTTAAAAGATAAGTTACTGCTAAACGTGACTCCTAGGTATTTGTTGTCGTGAACTAACTCTAATGGATGACCTGAGATTTGGTACTGCGTGGGAATTATGTTTGTGGAGCGCGTAAAACTCATGGCAACGCATTTATTTATATTTAAATCCAGCTGCCAATCTTTACACCATCCTGATATTACGTCCAGGTCGTCTTGAAGCACATTACAATCGTTTTCTGTCAAAATCTCTCTGTATATCAGGGTATCATCGGCAAATAATCTAACCTTACTCTTTACGTTATCTACGAGGTCGTTAATGTAAATTAGAAATAAGATTGGACCAAGAACACTTCCCTGTGGAACTCCTGATGAGATACTTATTTCTTCGGATAAAACTCCATCTAACGCAACTCGCTGAGATCTGTTTTCTAGAAAAGATTTGGTCCATCTGATAACTTTTTCGTCGATCGCGTAGGCACTCAGCTTTTGGATGAGCTTTTCGTGAGAAACTGTGTCGAAAGCTTTACTGAAATCTAGGAAAACTGCGTCTGATCTAACACCGCCGTCTGCTGCTTTAGATACGTCATTCATAAAAAGCGCTAACTGGGTCTCACAAGACCTACCTTTACGGAATCCGTGCTGGCTCTGACTGATTGCTCCCTTTTCGGAAAGAAAGCGCATGATAGAGCTCGCTATAATATGCTCCATTATTTTGCAAAAAATTGAAGTTAATGAAATAGGCCTATAATCATCTGGTTTTGACGCGCGCCCTTTCTTAGGCACCGGAGTGACATTAGCTTTTTTCCACGACATTGGGACGGTTCCCTCATCCAATGATTTCCGATAGAAAATCTGTAGAAGCGGAGCAATTTCATCGGCTAAAGTTTTTATTACAACAGCGGGAATACCTTCGGGTCCTGGTGCCTTTTTCCTATCAATATCTCGCAATAATTTTCCAATTCCATCAACCGATATCTCGATGGGGCACATCTCTGAATCAATGCGCGAGGTAAAATCCTTGACTTGACCATTGTCTACAGTGAAGCATTTCTGGTAGTGCCTGTTAAGTAAGTTAGCTTTATCTTCTGATTTATTTACGGTAATTCCCTCTGCGCTTATGAGGCTAGGCACAGAAAACTGACCTCCACGGGTCTCACGCACGTATGACCAAAATTCTTTCTGATCGCCACCTAATGATTCTAATAGGGTTCGAGATCTATATTCCTGGTATTCTTTTCGCGCTTCTTCCTTAACTAACTTTCGCACTTCTCTATAGTTTTGTTCTTCGAGCTCATGGTTCGTTCCGCATGCTTTGAGTTTTCTCCATCGCGAGTGAATGACTCTTTGCTTCCTATGTAATGCTCGTAATTTAGGTTTCGTCCACCGTGGCTCTTTACGCTCACGCACGCTCTTAGTAGGAACAAATTTAATTAAACCTTCTTTGATTATCCGGAGAAACTCTATCCAACTATCATTTACTGTATTTGCACCCAAGAAGCGGAAAAAATCATCCTTGCACTCGTTAATATAAACCTTAAACTCCGAAAAATTAGCTTTGCGAATTACATATACTTGCCTCGGTGGCTTAAGAGATTTAACCGCTACTGCTTTCATCTCCGCCATTATGACATCATGGTCTGAAATACCGTCAACTATATCGAGATTAGCTATCAATTGTGGATGGGTGGTGGCTAGTAAATCTAGGATGTTACCTTCACCCGCACGAGTCGTTCGAGTCTTCGTCATGTTTACCTGTTCTATCGCATGCAAGGAGAAAGTATCGATTAATTTTTGAGAAACTTTTCTCTCTCTACTAGAGTTGGAGCATGTTAAATTCCGCCAATTAATATGTGGTAGGTTAAAATCTCCTCCTACAACTATGATGGGATCTTTTACTTTTTCACCGATTATCTGTAACGTCCCGGATAAATCGTCAATGCAATCAATTTCGCCATCGGGAGGACGATACAATGAACAAACATAAATCTTACTACCGTTAGGTCTTAAAATCGAGCACCACATCATTTCGCTCCTGCTATTTTCTACAAACTCATCTCGCTGACTAATCAAATGGTTCTTTACAGCGATAAAAACTCCACCACCTACTCTACCCTGTCTATCTTTGCGATATATCACATAATCTGGAGGAAATATCTCGCTTGAATTAATGTCTTCGCTTAACCAACTCTCAGATCCTAGTATGATATCCGCGCAAGTGCTCCTTGTAAGGTTAAGAAATTCCACCTGCTTATTACGTATGCTTCTGCAATTCACGACTATTATTTTTAGATCTCTGAGCTCGCGCTTTAAAGTTGGATTTCTGTTTGGAATAACCGATTGATTGAATAACTGATAGTATATTAGGAGAGTTATTGAAACTGGGATCAACTGAAACTGTCCGATACTTAAAAGTTTTATTCCAAGCAATTTTAAATAATAAAGCCACGATCATACCAATTCACAAAAAAAGGAATCAAGGCAAGCGTGGAAAATTACAGGCCGATCAGTTTGACGTCAGTGACATGCAAGATAATGGAGAGATTAGTAGATGATTATTTGAGATGATTTTGGGAGGACACCTGGTGGCTATACAAGTATCAACATGGTTTTAGAAGAGAATTTTCATTTGAAACGCAATTGCTGAGTTTATGTCAAGATATATTAGACTTATTAGATCTGCAAAATAAAGGTGATGCCCCTGTAATAGATTTTTCCAAAGCTTTCGATATAGTACCACACCATCGGTTGGTAAACAAATAGACGAAATGGATATAGACAAGAGAATTTAAAACTGGTTACGTAATTTCTCAATTGGTAGATAACATAGATTAAATACATGAGAAATATAATCAGAAAAGATTGAAATAACGTCAAGGGTACCCCAGAGAAGCGTAATCGGGCCCTTACTATTCTTAACCTATGTTAATGATTAGGCAAAAGGGATGAAATCGAAAATCAAGCTATATCTTGAACGAATAAAGGTTTTTTAGGATAAATTTGTCTGGCAAGATGAAATGTGTGTCTTCGGTCACGAGGATTCTTAAAGCACACAATGTATTGAGAGTTTAACGAAATGTCTTGGCGACCTTTGCCTTGGTGAAACAAATTTTGCGTTATGAAAATAACGCTTAGATTTTTTCAACGATGCACTCCCTTTGTAAACAGATATGCGACGGAAGAATCAATTTTCATCATTAAATCGTCGAGACAAATCAGTCTCGGTGACTATGATTTGAGTGAGAGCTCATTTAAGTCGGGGATTCCTTGGTGAAATTTTACTTTTGGATTCGATCTTAATTATGACGGTATAGATTGAAATTCAGAATAACACCAAATTATGTTTTCAAATTTTGTATCGACTAATGAATCTATAGAGTTCATGAACTTTTCCATCCATACGGACTTACCTCTCATAGTTGTCCCACTTCTAGTCATCGTGAAAGGAGCGGTTAGAGGGATGAACATCGTGCAAATAAAGACAGATTCAAATTTTACTTTAATATATAGCAGTTTGATGTATATGTAATTTAATAATATACATATATCATAGCATAGAAATATGACATAAAAATATGGAAAATACAAATTAATTCTTTATGCCATCTCCATGGAGGGCTTTCCGTTGTCCAGTCAAAAACCTAATAAAAATATGCAACCAGTCAAAAACTGGTTACATATTATTTCAGAAAATCACAATGCGTGGAATACAAAGAACATGAAAATGAAAGAATTTATAAACATAAATACATAAAAAACAAGAATGCATAAATACAAAATTAATAAATAAAAAATGAAAATTTAAACATTTTCCTTGTAACCAAAAGGTAGTGAGCCAAACACCAGAAACACGTCGTCTTTTGGAATATACAATTCTTTATGTTTTCCGCTCCCTTTTGGTTACAACAGAATGGTCGGCCGTTCTGCGGATTTGGTTTGGTATGCTAATAGTAAAGAGATGAATTTCATTTTCTATCTTTTTTTTAGAATTTTTAAACATATCTGCTCCTTATTTTTGTTATTAATTAGGATTCCCTTTACTTTACAAACGGTTTTTATATTCGAACGGTCCCCCTTACACGCCACCCTAAACGAATAGTTTTCAGGACCGCCGGACACAAACTAATATGTATGTAACTTTCCTCTCCAAAGCTCATCTGTCATATCACCTAAAAATTTCCCAACCGGTGATGACCATTCACCATTCCTCTCGACAGATATTATACTGTCAGTGTCCCAGTACAGAGCACGATCTCCCAACTTTTCTAAGTACTCATAAAGAGTCAATCGCGCCTGCGCTGTAGTATAGCATGCAATGGGAACGCTCGCATTAGTCGATGGTTTCAATGCTTCTCGCTTCTTCACCAAATTTACAAAGAGGTGGTTGTAGTAAATTTGTAAGGTGCCTCGACACCAAGGTCATTTTGCACCTTTGCTATGACATAAATATATCAGTTCTTCACCTTAATATAAGAAAGATTAAAATATGACCGTTTTCGCCATACTGGGGTAGGAAGGTATGTCCAAAGAGAATTAAACCGTAAATAGTTTATAAAATTGGATAAAATGTTTATAGGTGTGATGAAACAGTCCAAATCCTTCCCCTTAGATTTCTGAAAAGAGTCCTGTGGTTCTCATGAAAAATATTACTCGATCTATCACAGTGATTCCCAAAGTGGGCGCTACCGCCCCCTAGTGGGCGCTGCAGCGATCCAGGGGGGCGGTGATGGCCACAGGTACATTTGGGGGGCGATGAATAGCCATAAGGGGGCGGTGAAAGCATAAAAGTAAGAAGAGAAGATTTAGAAAAATTGATTTATGTATTCTGCTCATAACGCTTAATTTTTCTTTGAACAACGTACTGGATGAATAGACTGTCTCACGATGGTATCTTGTCTTTTATTTAGAGGTGTAATTAGTTCACACAACTCTTCAAATTCTTTGGCCGACATTCGTAACACCTTTAGTCGCCTGTAAACAATATATTACCAATTTGCCTGATTTGCCAGAAAGTTTTATCAAACGAAGGTATTGAGCCTTCCAGACTACAAGAACATTTTACTAAAATTCATTGTGATAAGAAACTTAAGGATTTATCTTATTTTCAAACACTAAAAGAAAAAATTAGAAAGCAACCGACATTGGCAAAACTCTTTTCAACTGCAACCATACAATGTGGCGACGACTTGTTTGATTCTTACAATATTTCGTTAATGACTGCAAAATCGGGAAAACATCACACTATTGGTGAAGAACTACTGGTAATCATCATCTGATATTATCAAGAAAATTTCGTTGAGAAATAATACAGTGCAAAGAAGAATTGATGAAATGGCTCAAGATGTTGAATATTCATTGTGTGGCTATTTAAAAACATCTCGGTTTTCTATTCAACTCGATGAGTCAACTTTGTTAGGAAATTAAGCTTTACTTTTAGCATACAGGCGGTTTAGAAAGGAAGAACAAATTTGCCAAGAATTAATAATTGCTCTATATTATTGCAAACTGATACTAAAGGAGAATCAAAATTTTGATGATTTTTTTAAAGAAAAAGAAATACCTCAGAGTAATATCTTATCAGTAACCACAGATGGTGCTCCAGCGATGGTAGAACACAAAAGGGTTTTCATGCATATTTAAAAAAGGAGGTGTCGAATGCATTCACAGTCTCATCCATAGTCAATAGCTAGTCCGACGTCCATTTTGCAGGTATGTACAACAAACACTACCTTCCCAGTCGCTGGCTTGAGTTGCCTATGTTTTGGTAGCCAAGAAACTGAGTCACCGGCGACCAGTCGACAGTGCGTCTTAGGCCTAAAGAACCTCTGAAGAGCACTCACCTTCTGCGCCTTTATACGCATTAGTAAATGAATGTCTTGTTCTCGTTGAGGGAAACATTTGCAACGAAGAAATACGTACGAAATCATTAGATTCATCACTTCGAAGTAAGGGTAACATCAATGGCATATGTCTGAGTATCATTAATTGCCTTTCAATTAATTTAAACTAAATATAACAGATCACGAAGTACATTACAAATCATACAGTTTGGAATGAGGTTGGAATTAAACAAGAAAATGGATAGAGAGATGGTAATTGAAAACTTTGATGAAAAAATAAAAGATATTTTAGATTGTATGAATGTGGCAAAATGTCCTGATAGATATGTTAAAAAGAAACTCTGTCCTTGGTTTAATGTTAAGATTCAGGATAAATTGAGTGGAAAACAAAAGGCATATGATAGTTTTAGGATACTAAAAAATGTATTGTATGGTAATCATAAATTGGTACATGAAGCATGGGATGAATATAAAAGATGTAGAAATGAATGTGTCCAGTCCTGGAGAAGAGAAAAAAGAAAGTTTTATGCAGAAAGTTTGATAAAAATCATAAAGACCCTCAGGGATGTGGAGAATGTGAAAAGATTTATATAGCAGCAATAGAAAAAGAAATAAGATAGTAAAGTTTAATGGTATTATAGAAGAAGAAAATGATCTTATTGCAAATAAGTTAAATGAATACTTCATTCATAGAGTAAAGGAAATAGTGGTAGATATACAAAAAAGAACAGTTAGTGTAGAAGTGAGGGCTGTGAATAAAACCCTGGTATATGAGAGGGTAATTAAGGAAAAATGAGGAAAATAGTATACGGTATGAGATGTACAATAGGTTCAGATGGAATTAGTACTCAAATGTTGAGAGATTGTTGGGAAGAATTGGGGGAAAGAGCAACTCTGCTGGTAAATGAGTTGTTGACAGAGAGGAAAAATATAAATTATGTCTAAATGTAAAAGAAACTAAATGTATGGTAATAGGAAAGAAAAATCAGAGAGAAATAATGAAGCAAGGTGAGGTGATTGTAAATAAAAATGAAAGAGTTGAATGGGTTGACACTTTTAAATACTTAGGAGTGATGGTTGATGAAAAATTGGAATTTATGGAACAAATAGATTATATAAGAAAAAAGATAGCGAAGGAGATTTGAATTATTCGTAAATTAAGGGATGTGCTATCTAGAAAAGCCAAATAATTGTTATTTAAGGCTATTGTTTATCCTCATGTTAAATATTGTTGTATGGTTTTCTTTGGTTGTAAAGTGGGTGATGTTGAAAGATTGCAAAAAGTTTTAAACATTGGTGCAAGAATGGTGTTGAACAAAAGTACAGAGTAATGTTGAAGCTATGTGGAAGGAGATGGACATGCTAATGGTCAGAAAAGAAATTTTAGCTGATCTTTTATTATTTATTTTAAAAATTAAAAATGGATTATTGCCTGTCTACTTACAGTCATTCTTGGTGGAAAATGGTCAAGTACATTGCTATTTGTTATGCTTAGCAGAAACACATTTAACAGCTAACATAGAAGACTGTGAAATTGAAGTTAAAGGCTATGCACATATAAGGCTAGACTCTAGTAGCAGACATACAGGTGGTGTTGTTTTATATAAGGAATGATATTTCTTCTAAGTTATTAGACTCTTATGTTGTGGACATGAATTTTTTAATAAGTATTTCATTGAAAGTATATCTGATATAGTAAATACTCTCCCTATCTGTGATAAAACGTTTGAGCTTGATATGGCTGAGGGTAATTTTAGTGAGTTTAAATTAATAGATATGAAGCAACTCTATGATATTGTAAACACCATGTCTAATAAAAATAGCCCTGATGACATAGAGAGACATTTTCTGAAACAGTATTTCAATGAACTCTCAGATTTTTTAATTAACATTGTAAATAGCTCCTTAGAACTGGGTATAATTCATAGTAGATTGTACATTTCTAGAGTTATCCCATGCAGGAAGATAGCTGGTACAACTAAGGCAGAAGAGTTCAGGCCAATTAATATATTATGTGCAATAGCAAAAGTAGTGGAAAAGGCAGTATATGAACAAATTAAAGAATATATTGGTAAAAATAAAATTTTAGTGCAATATCAATCAGGTTTCAGGGTTGGTTATAATTGTGAGACAGCGATACAGAGTCTATTAAATGATTGGAAAGGTTTCCTTGAGAATAAAGAGGTGATTTGTGCTGTTTTCTTGGATCTAAGATTTCCTTATGTTTGTATTAGTACTATATTGTGTATTTTTAAATATTTGTTAGTTTTTATTTATGGTTTTATCCAATTGTGAGTTCCTATGGTATTTTTAGGGGTTTCTTTTGTGATATTCTATTTTTTTCTCTTCTTTGTTTATGTGCTGTTACTGTAAGCACTTTTCCTTTACATAGCTTAACTCTTTTTATGACTACAATGTTTGTAATAACGAACAGCTTGGTGCTAAATAAAACTTATATTATTATTATTATAACAGAAGACTGCTTTTATTGGTGAAATTAGAGGTGTTGGGAGTGTGGGGGAATTCAAGAAAAAGGTTGCATTGTGGGTGGAAAATGATGAATGACTTTAAGAAATCTGTAAAATATGCATGTTTTTTAGATTTAATATGTTCTGATATATGTAAGGAATGTTTAATTTCATTATTTGATTATTGTATTAGCCTATGTACTATTCTTTTTTTATAAAAAATACATCTTATCACAATTACAAAATATAAATTTACTATAATTCTTATTACAATATAAGCTAAATAAGCAAATCACCCAACCGATATTACAATTCCTTTCATAAAAAAATTATCTACACTATAAAATGACTTGCAAAGCAAGTATTCTTTCAGTCTCTTACAAAATACTTCACCCTTAACATTCTTTAGTTCACCTAATAGCATATTGTATATTTTTAAAGCCATTATCTCAAAGCTCCTACCAATTAATCCTAGTCTATGTGATGGGGTCATCAAAATAAACCTACCTCTAGTACTGCGTTCATGAATATCTTTTTGTTTTTTATATTTTTCTAGGATGAGATGAATATAGCTTGCACATGCATAAATATATTCTGAGGGCATTGTCAAGATACCCCACTCCTTAAAATATGGCTTGCAAGTTTGCCTTTTATTAATTTTCCCCATAACCCTTATAACCCTCTTTTAACAAATGAAAGTATTTTTCCAGTTGACAGAATTTCCCCATATTAAAATTCCATAAGTAATAATAGAATGAAAATTGGAAAATTATGCCACCGTAAGTACATTCAGGGTGACTGCTGAAGTAAGTTAACCAATATAAGTGACTTTGCTTAGTTTTGCACCAAGGTAATTAATATGATCACACACAGCAAACTTTCGAGTAACATCTTTCTCATTCATAGGTTAGTCAAGTTCGTTTCTCTAGAATCTCTTATTGCAATTTATGATACCAATATTTACTCCCATTTATCTTACAGAATTATACTCTGGAGAAACTCTCCCTCAGCAATCAAAGGCTTCTCTGCACAGAAGAGAGCCATAAAAGTTCTGGTCCTAGCAGAACTACTGGATGTCCACTTTTTCAACATTTAAAGTTTCTCACTCTTCCCTGTATTTATATCCTTTCTTGTGCCAACTGGTAACCTTACTTCTCTTTCTTTTACTTCATTCTATCTTATGAGTATTTAATTTGTCTTAGTAACCTTTCCCTCCTTTTCCACTTCCTTTGATAATTTTTTTATCATTCTTAGTATATTGTGTGATTTTTTTAGTGATTATGCTTTTATTGTTTCATGCTTGTTTGACAATGCCTATACTAATTTTGTAGTCATTTGTTTAATAAATGTGAATGGCAAACGTCCAAATGTATCCATGTAAAACTTTTACCACCGAGTAGTAGTAGAATTAGATTAAGGCGCCTCAACCCTTAGGTTATTTGCGCCAATACTTGACTAAAGTGACAAAAAATTACGGCATACGTGTGTTATTATTAAATAGAGTCAGTTTTATCATTGAAGGCTCTGAAGATCATAAATAGATAAAATAAATAGATAAATAAATAATTATAAATCCATTAAAAATAGTCACCAGTAAATGGATAAAACAAATAAATTAATTAAATAAATAAATAAATTAAATAAATAAATAAGAAAATTTACTCCTAGTACATAGTAAAACATCTTTGTCCGGGATGGTTGTGGACTTAAACTTTTTTTGTATAGATCTGCTTCCTTAAGAAACTGTAAAACTCTATTGAGATTCTCTGCGTCATTGCCTAAGATGTCTCTGAGCTCACCCCTGATGTCAAATCTGTTTCTTAAGGCATGGTATTGCTCACAATCAGTAAGTATGTGCTTAATGGTTAGTTGCGAGTTGCAGCTATCACAAGAGTGCCACGAGGAAACCACTGGTTTTATGTCCCTTAGATTATTTCCTTCAAGATCTTGCCATTTTTGCTTCCAGCTATCAAGTATCTTTTCTCTGAGTATGTTTCTCAGGTCATGAGAAGTGATATGTCTTGAGTCTATATTTGGTTTCTGTAGCGCAGCCTTAGCGGCTGAGTCATCCGCCTCATTGCCTCTGATGCCAACGTGCCCTGGGACCCAGACAAAGATTATATTAACCCCTTGTGAGTGAAGGTCAATAAGGGATAAATGTATCTCCTGTACAAGTGGATGTGTGGGGGAGAAGCATGAAATGGCCTGTATGGCACTCAAAGAGTCAGTACAGATTAAAAAGGGTTGATTGCAGGATTCTATTTGCTTCATTGCTGTCTTAATGGCATACAGTTCCGCAGTGTAAATGCTGCACCATGGGTGCAGTTTCAATCCTATCACTCCAGAAATAGGAGAGACAACTGCACATGCAACATCCAAGTTTGATTTTGAGCCATCTGTAAAAATGTGGGTGTGATTGCAGTAGTCTGACAGAGTCTTTGCAAAAGCTTGCTGATAAAACTGAGGAGCTGTTGTTGCTTTTTGGAGTTTTAATAGTTCCGTTAAGGTCTCAGGAAAAGGGACATGCCAAGGTGAGTATCTAGGAGGTCTTCTGCAATTAACAGGTGGTAGGTCTTCTGCAATGTTGTCCAAAAATTCTTTAAAATGAATTGGCAAGGCTTTAGTTGCCTGTGGTCTGTTGTTAAAAAGCACTAAAGAACGAGGGTTAAAAATAGTTTCATAGCAGTGGTGATCTTTTGAAGAGAGGATCTTACTAATATAATTACACATAAGTCTCTCTCTCCTTATTTCGAGTGATGGCTCTCCTGCATCCGAGTAGAGACTTAGGACTGGGCTCGTCCGAAAGGCTCCTGTTGCTAATCTAAGAGCAGCATGGTGTATAGAGGACAGCAGTTTTAAATATGTGTTGCGGGCTGATGCATATATGAAGCAGCCATAATCCAATTTTACCTTACCAGGGCTCGGTATATTCTGATCATTGAAATTTGGTCTGCCCCCCATGATTGGTTAGTGAGGTGTCGCATAATATTCAGCAATTTCACACATCTGTCCCTCAGATTGTTAGTATGAGTTCTCCAGTTGAGCCTTTCATCTACGTCCATACCTAGGAATCGTACAGTCTCTGTAAATGGAATGGGTTGGTTGTTGAGCATAAGAGATGGCTGAGGGAATAATCCCCTCAATCTGTGGAATTGCACACATTTTGTCTTTTCTCTTGAGAATCTCAAGCCATTGGAAGATGACCATTCCTGAGTCCCGTGTAGGGTCAGTTGTGTTTGCCCTTCTGCATTCTGCAATTTTGAAGATCTACAGAATATGGCCAGGTCATCGACATATAGGGATGCCATAACAGGTCGTCTGATGCACTCGGCTACGTCATTGATTGCTATTGCAAACAGAGTTACACTCAAAACCGATCCCTGTGGCACTCCATTTTCTTGTTTGAACAATCTAGACGTACATTTCCCAATCCTTACCTTAAAAACTCTGTCAGTTAAAAAGTTCTCAATAAAAACAGGTAGGTTGACCCTGAAACCCCAGTCGTGCAGTTTACGTAAAATTGTGTCCCCATACATAGTCGTATGCCCGTTCAATGTCAAAAAAGATACCAACGATGTGTTGGCAGAGTAGAAATGCTTCCTGAATAAAATTTTCCATCCTGACCAAGTGATCTATTGTGGATCTTCCTTGTCCAAATCCACATTGAATATTACTTAGTAGCTTGTGTTTTTTGAGGTACCAAACCAGTCTTCGATTTACCATCCTCTCCATCACCTTGCAGAGGGCACTGGTCAAAGAAATCGGCCTGTAGCTAGTCGCTTGTCTTTACCCTGCTTTGGGATCGGGATAATGATAGATTTCCGCCAAGTTACTGGAAATATGCCCTCACACCAGATTCGATTAAGTATCTCCAGGAGCTGCTCCATTCCCGAAAGAGGAAGGTTTCTTAGGAATGCATTGTGCACTTGGTCAATACCAGGGCAAGTGTCCTTAGTGCTCCCTATGGCAGCCGATAACTCCTACATATTGAATTGATCGTGAAGTCTTCAATCTTTTGTCTGTCTGTCTGAGCTGTCAGTGTTTGCATTGTCAACAAAGTTAAAAACTGTTTTAAAAACATGCCAGTTTGCTTTACCTAAGAGCCAACTTCCTGCATGAGTAAAGTGCTCCATTGCGTAGCCAGGCTTTTCTTAAGTAATGGGAAGTGGTCACTACCACACAGATCGGAGTGTACAGACAGGTTAAAAGACGTTGCAATAGAAATAGAGCATATGACTAAATCAATCACAGAGAACTCACCATTAAAAGCGTTACAACGTGTCTTTTCCCCTACATTCAGCAAAGTTAGATTAAAATCGTTTAAAATTTTCTCAATTAGGCGACCTCTGCCATTGGCATCATTCATTGTGTCCCCCCATAGAGTGCTGTGGGCATTGAAGTCGCCCAGGAGCACAAATGGTCTCGGCAGTTGTTGAATGAGACTCTCCAGGTTTTCTCTGGTTACGGGTGCCCACTCAGGAAGGTAGATGTTGCAGAATGTGACTCTGTCTGGGATGCAACATTTCACCGCAACAGCCTGTAGGGGGGTATTGAATGTTACTCGGGAGGTGTATAGGGCCTCCCGGACGGCAATAGCCACCCCACCCCTAGCTCTGTTGCCGCTCAAGTCATCCAGTCTAAACACATTAAAACCATTAATTCTGCCTGTCATTGTCTTTAAAATGTGTCTCTTGGAGACATATGAGGGCAGGGTTAAAATCTTTTGTTAAAATCTTTAGCTCCTCCTGATGGGTATAAAAACCATTACAATTCCATTGCAACATTAAAAATTTGGAAGGCATTGTTGTATAAAATAAATTAATAAAATAAATAAAGTTGTTAAATGGAGGGTTCTATCATCTATTTATCTTCACTTTTCTCTCTTTTTGGCGCTCCAAAAGGGCCTTTTGGAGGTCTGTCTCTGACAGACTACCATCCTCCTCCATGCAGGAGTCAGAGGTCCTATCTGTAGGTGGAGGTTTGGGTGTTCTTGCCCTCTCTGGGAGTTTGGGTGTTTTATTTAAGTTCATCCCTTTCCTCTCCTCTTTTGCTTTTTTTTCCTGCACTGCTACTGAGTTTTGCCTTACTGAAAAGGATGTCATGATGCTTTTGCAGGGGGAGCAGACTGGAGGGAGATGTGTCTGGGTACCCATCTCTCTTGTCTCTACCACCCTGGTGGCTACTGCAGCATATGAGGGACCATTTCTTTGTGGTGTTAAAGATTTAAATTCTCTTTTCACTTCCATATACGATAGATTTTTGTTATCTTAATTTCTTGAATGGCTTTTCCTTCTTTAAATTTTGGGCAGGTGTTAAACCAAGCAGGGTGATCTCCTTTGCAATTAACGCATTTGGCAGCAGTTGGGCACTGTCCATCATGTTTAGGTTTCCTGCAGCGTCCACACATCTCTTCATCTGTGCACCGAGCAGATGTGTGGCCGAATCTCTGGCATCTGTAACATCTCATAGGGTTAGGGATGTACGGTCTTACTGGGAGGGAAAGCTATCTCTCAGTGATTTTTCGGGGCAGTTCGGTCATGGAAAATTTTAGGACTATGTTGTGAGTGTTAACAAGGACACTTTCCCAACGAGTTTTTCGTCGTCGTACTCCAACAACTCCCTGATCTTTAAGTTCTTCTAAAATTTCCTCCTCTGCCTTGCCCTCTAGCTCGCAGCTGAAAATAACGCCTTCAATGAAGTTGAGGGTTCTGTGCGCTTCAACTCTTACGGCTACATCATGGAACATGGTGGCTGTCTTGATCTTTGATGCCCGCCTTTTGTCCCTCGCCTCCACCAACAGCAATCCATCCCTCAAGCGCTTGGTTGAGGCTACATCCCCAACCAGGAATCTCAGCACTCTATGTATAGCAAAAGGAGATAACTTTATGAGTGCTCCTTCAATGATACTTGAAATAACGAAGTATCTAACTTCGCTGTTACAATTATTGTTGCTATTGTTTCTATTAGTATTTGCTTCAGCTTCTACTCTTTGTTTTTTGTTATTTTCCCTTCCTTTTCATTTATAGTTTCGCCCAAGTTTTTAGTAGCCATAATTTGGCAGTTTCGTTTCATCCTCCGGGCTCCCCACCCACCACGGAGCCCAACAAGGGGGCGCTTAACTTCAACGCCAGTGCTACTGGGAGGATATAGCTAAGATCCCACCATCTGCGCAAGACTAATGCGGTTCTGGTGGGTCTAGACTACCCTACTGGCGTACGCTCGTAAGGAGCCGCCAGGAGCCAATTGACCGGGAGTGGGCTAGTTCCCGGCCGCCCATCTAGGAGAGGCAGGGGCCAAAGTGGAGTGTTGGGGAAAAGTTGAGGGGCTAAGTCCCCCCCAAGACCCAATCCCGTCAGCCACCAAGATCCCCCTTCCCTCCGACACGGGTCGCCATGCACGGCAAACGCATGGGTAAATTGTCTTATTTTTTCCCTTGCTGTTAGCTGATTAATTTGATACCAAACAGTTAGTAGATACATTGATTTTTAACGAGTGAGGAAATATGAAAGTACGTATGAACTGCAAATCTAGGAATTACGCCAAGACCGGAAATCCCCCAGGGAAGGGTTTTAAACATTTAGGATAATGCAAAATATTCTGTGAGCATGCGTCTCATTCACAGGACCGCCATAAAATTGGGGAAGGCCAAGATTGGGCAAGGAAGAGCAGGTCAAACATATAAGAACATTTTTCCCGCAGTTCTCACACTTCGGCTGGAAAACGTTCATATACGTTCCCCGCAGTGTAAGGGTTAAGATGTGGTCATCGAGAAAAGAAGGATTATGATTATGAATAAAATATATTTACATTTAAGCGTAAACAAAATAAGACATATTAAGAGATAGGCTCTTTGTCTATGCGAATCCAAAATGCTGCAGTGAGATCTATATTTAATTAAAAAAAATCGAATACGTTTCATAATCAAGGCTAAATTAACTTGGTTAGTGTAGGAGTCGCGGAGAAAGAAATATATTCTCGCTACCACTTACAGCACCTTAAATGCATGGTTTCCACACAATATGTTTCACGTGGTTTCTTTCGATAAAATAAATTATCTCATCATCAACAGCTACGAAAACTCCTGATTCCTCAAAGCACAAGAGTAATTTTAAGCAAGTTATTGTCTAAGCCAGTAATATTTGGAGAAAACCTTTTTTAAGGCAAGCGATTAGCCTTTGGTATCAGTGAAATCTTTACTCATTTTACATTCATATTATCTTTTACAACAAAAAAGCTTTAATTCGTCAGTATTAGAGAATTAAGGCACTAACATAACTTACAGTAAAACTCGGTTGGGATGCTTTTTAGGAGAGCAAATGAAAACCGCATTATAAGCAGGATAGTCTTATAACAGTGTTAGTATGACTCTTATTTTATTTACCTTGGAACACTAAAGGGAAAGGTTTTCTGACTACTTTTAAAACAAATTGTTTACAGCTTAAACGTAAAAGAAATTTTCTTTAGTTTCCTTCATTCTACACTACCGTAGATAGATAGCTATATTTTATAGCATTAATTATGTAAAATCAATTTTACAATATTATCATTACTATGCTATATATTTTATTAATAGATATAAAATGATATAAGACAGTATGCAAACTATTGTTATGTAATACTGGTTGCCTTTTTGTCATATTTCATATGAATGATCAGGGTAATGAATATATTTTTCTCTCTATATCAAATTTTTCACAGTGCACCTGTTAAACGTAAAAAGATATCAAATTCTCAAGATCAGGTTTTAATTAGGAAAGAATAGGTTATAAATTAATTCTTATTGATGCAAAGTTCTAATAATACATATTAGCGGCAATTATATATATATACCAATTTGAATAATAATTCAAAGATAAGTTAATAAAAATATTACTAAGTAATAATACATATCTCACAAATTTTTAAATAATTTTTAATGAACAATACACCTCAATAATATTCCAATAAAACATTAAACATCTAACCGCCGCACAATCTCCCTACAAGGAACTCCACTTACTAGGAATCCCAACGTCATGCTATTTTTGCATGGTATTGAGGCACCGATACTTTAATTAAGAAGTCCGAGTCAACAAAAAAAGAGCACTGTCAAAAATAGAACTGGGAATCACCGAATATCTCCAAAAGAGAATTTATCTTCTACAAATGAGACTGAAAGCGAAGTGGGAGATGGAGCACACCGTCGATCAAAGAGAGGGTCAAGGGAGACCGAGATCTACTACAGTTGAACAAGATGAGAGACTTATGGAATTCATCAGAAGTAATCCTTTTTGTTCATCTAATGAAGCCAGAGTGGATTCAAATTTTCCAGCGGCCGTAAGGACTGCACGCTGCAGAATCTTAGCATCTGGATTGCGTTCTCGAGGTGCAGCAATCAAAGAGGTGCTAACTGACACACATCGTGAAGCCCGCATTCAATTCGTGCAAAAGTATATCAGTGAAGGGGTGGAATTTTGGAAGAAAGTAATATTCACTGATGAGAAAACATTTTCTTCTGCCTCCTCTGGGCCTGTTCTCGTGTATAGGCCCCCAAATACACGCTTCGACAGGAATTATAAAAACTAACGGCCTAGGAGTGGGCGTTTCTCCACATACGTTTGGGCTTGGATAAGCTACGATGGGCCAGGGATGATTTGGAGAATTAGCGGCCATCTATATGGGGAGCAGAACGTCAATATTTTAAATGATGTGAGCCTGCCGTCGGTTACTTTCCTCTATGAGGATTTCGTACATCAACAAGTAAGTTATTCTGAAATTAATAATCAATTATTGATAAATAATTTTGAGGTCAATATTCAACCTAGCCACCATTATGATCTACTACGAGTTGAAGCCTTTTCGGCATAGATTCGGTAAGTCTCTCACATAATCTTTCCCCTATTATCTCCCACTGCTTTTCGATTTCGTTCCAGAGTTAATTCGAGTTTCTTGGCCTTATATCACTCTCATGCACCTGTTTTGACATGACAGACCATACATTTTCTATAGGATTCAAATCAGGACTTCTTGCCGGCCCTTGAAGTGTATTGATTCCATTCTCGTGGAACCACTTCTTTGCAACTTTACTTGAGTGCACTCTGGAGATATCCTGTTTTAAATAAAATAAAAAACATTAGCTGAACGATAAATGGAATAGAAATGAGATAGAATGAAGATTGTAGCATATTTTCTAACATCATTTATGTAATGTTAATACCAAATAAAGTTAAAGCGAGCAATATGATAACGAGCGAATGATGATGATGGTGAATCAGAACATGAAACTTTGCAGCATTTTATAAAGCAGGTATCAGAAAGATTACATTTTTTGCTAGAACAGACCACAGTATACCTTGTCTCAGAATTGGATTGAGAAGCTACAAACCATGTTTGGCTCTTTAACTACAACATCACAATCTGATACTTGCATCCCTTTGCTATGCCGTGTGCAATCTAATTTCCCAAATCCTACAGGAGGTTTTTCCATCATTCTCTTATACAATAAGCTCAAATGATTTGTTTTATGCATCCTCAAAAGAACTGGCAAAGATCATCCAGGCAGCGAATAACTTTTCTACCAAGATAATGTATATTCAACTTATTGTGGAAACTTTCTACAGAATCTACTTTCTATTAGTATCAGTTTTTGCATGAGGGAAATTACGATAGCAAAATGCCCATTTTTCACAATAGTTAAAATAATTATCCCTAAAATATTTAACAAAGGCACTTGCTGATGACGCATAATCAAGTAAGAAAGCATCAAGCATTGAAATAAACACTTCTTCATTCCTTTCCTCAATCAAAGTTTCCAAAATTTCATTAATTTCCTGAATTAATCTGTCATTGCCTGTAATTTTCCTATGAAGATTCTTTTGCCAGTTCTGCCTGGCATGCCAAGAGCAGAGTAAGTGCCTGACACTATCACAAAACACTTTTTCAACTGCATTTCCTAGGGCTTCATCACAATCAGTCATTATTGCATCAACAACTAAATCAGGGCATCTATCAGTTATTGATCTGAGGACACAAACTACTGTACTTTCATCAATGTAATTGGTAACAAAATGTGCAACAGGATACCCCACCCCATACTCATCAGGAACAACCAAGTCTATGAGATGGTACTTGTACTGATTAGTACCATGTGTTGAGTCAATACATAAGACACGCGTACAGCCTTCAACCATTTCCTGCAATTGCTGCATACTTTGAATCCCAATACAGAAAAGCTGAGAGGAATGATGCAACTTATCTAGATCACTTTTACCAATTTCTGTTGGCTTACCCAGAGGTTTATAAATTAAAATTGAATCATCCTTTTGCAACAAATGAGCTTATAAATGAAAAGATATTGCATCATCTTTGTTTAAATGCTTTTTAATCTAAAATGAATACCTCATCTTGTTTATATATGTGGTTGAAATGAAATGCTCTTTAATAGGATTTTCCCCCTTTACGCTTGCTGGTTAAAAAGATTCCTGGATAGTATGGGCTGGGACACCTTGTTCCAACATTGAATTTATTTTGGCTTTTACAGATTCGTCAAAACGATAGATTTTCACATTTTTGAATTTCAGGTCATGATTGTGAGAGTTAAAATACTTTACATGAATGCAACCATTTGTTTCCCTCATAATAATCCTGGAAATGCAGTTACTGTTAGGCATAGCGCCAAATTTTCTCCTTCTACTAGTCTTATTTTCGGCTGACTGATGGTTATGATTCTTAAATTTGCATACATAATACTGCAAGTTAGTCTCATCTCTGATACGGATCCCTGACTGCCTAACCATCGAAGTATTATTTTATTGACAAAGGTCTTTCTTCCAAGCTTTGAATGCCACCATATCAGAAAAATTAAGCCTTTCCACTGCTACTTCTTCATCATGAAAGTCTATCAATGATTAACTAAATTAGAGTGGCACTGAAATTTAAAATTACAGCTGAAAATTGAACAATGTATATATTTACTTGCCAAACAGCATATTTTCATGTGCCTACTATAACTAAATCTATTACCGTGAGAAACATTACAGACATTGCAGATCTTAGGATACTTTTCCGAAGACTTTCTTACATTGCCATAAATCTTTTTATGTTTTGACTGACATTATAACTTGATCCCCCCATTGTCCTCTAAAAGAATTTCCCAACAATTACTCAAAGGAATAGGATTATAAATACTGCTATTTTCATAATTGATATATCCCTTCTTTGAAACTAGAACTAATGTCAAGCATTTAGCAGGCTTAACGAACGTGCGTTTAGTTTGATGCAGGATGGGAGAGTTAGTTTGGGCATGGGAGGGCGTGCTTTTAACAGGTACTACATCCATGCTTTTAGTTGGGGTAAGGGATGGAGGTTTATTAGGATGCTGGGCATTGATGCAGTTAGTAGACTTTACTACCATGCAGTATGAACGTTGCAGGATAGGAGAGTTAGTTTGGTTAGGGGAGGGCATGCTTTTATCAGGCACTACAACCATGCTATGAATGGGTTGCAAGGAAGACATAGACCTAATAGACTCACTGAGGTGGAATTCAGGGAACAGAAAAAAGGTAGGAGTGGGTATGGGCAGTATGTCCGATCCTGAGATGAGTGAAAGCAACCTCTTCTGCTCGACTATTTCTGACTGTGGTGGCCCACGCAGATGCATCTGTTTTAATGTGATGTAGCTTATTGTTTCTGAGGTTCCCCCATCTTTGCAGACACTGCTCTAAGACCACTTTCCTGAGGGAAACTCTTAGATTCTCATTTGTGACACACACCGAGTCAGACAAATGGGCGTCCAAGGCCTCTTTGGCAGTTTTGTCAGCTCTTTTGTTCCCTACGATTCCCATGTGCCCAGGGACCCAGAGAAATTTAATGATGACTCCCTTTGTATTCAACAAGGTGAGGGTAGACTGTATGGCCTGGACTATCTTATGAGAAGGGGTAAAGGTGGACATAGATTAAAAAGCACTAAGTGAGTCTGTGCATATCAGGTAAGCACCAGTATTACTTTTGATTTGGGTTAGAGCCAGTTTTATTGCCTGTAACTCGGCTGTGAAGATGGAGGAGTAAGGGCTTAGCCTTTCAAATATGACTTCAATAAGACCTAACATCTCTCTCAAACAACTTAGTCCTCATCCAAAGGTGATACAAAAATGGGAATCAGATATTAACGTAGTAAAATGCTCCGTAATTAATTTCTTCGAAAAGAAAAAAATGCGTCCAAATGAACCGTACAAAATTAATGGAATTAATATCAAAGTAGTAGATTCAGTTGAATATCTAGGGATCAACATTACTAATAACTTAAATTGGAGCACGCATGTTTGAAAAATCTGTGGCAAAGCAATTAAAAGGCTTGGCTTTGTAAAGCGTATTGTCAGTAAATGCGATGAAAAGGTGAGAGAGTGATGTTATTTTACCTTGGTCAGACCCCTTCTGGAATATAGGGATGGATGAAACGTGCACCCGCGAACTCGAGAAGTTGAGAAGTTGAGTTGGAATTGAGTTGGCGCGGGAGCGAGACCCAGATCATCCCATGGTGAAGACTCGCACGGGCGTACATACAACCCCTGCGAATATGGCTACCCCTAATGAACAAACACCACCTGGAACACCTCGGGCTACCCGTCATACCGTCCCGAACGCAATCACCCGTGATGTTTCAGACATCAGAGGACCCTCCACAATGGGCTCTGCAGATTATCGAGAACATCCAGGCTGTGGCTACACGAATGGAGATCCTTGAATCGCAATCCTCAGAACAACCGCCCACTCCAAGGCCTCAACAGCACCGGACTTTCGCAACCTTGAGAGATAGTTTTCCCACCCAGGAAGACCCACCCTCTGACCGGGAGGTCCTGGAGCTAGCCAACCTTGTCAAGAGCATGCTGGCAGAGGGAAAACTGAGACAAAGGGACGCCCATGAAGTGGAATACGTCCTATTTACGACATCCTTCTGGACCGAACTTCCAGCCCAATTGAAATCTGCCGTCTACACCCACCTCCGCACACTGGGAGTGGCGGGGGAACACGGCTGGGGGGTAGCCGGCAAACTGGAAACAGGCCCACACCAGAACCTGTTGAGAGTCCCACCAGAACTCTTACCGCAACGGCAACCCTCCATTATCGTTAACGTGCCCGAACGCAACTACCAACCAAGACCAGCATACCGCGAACGAGATCCACAACCGTCCACCAGCGGATACCAGCCCACCAGAGGCGGGTCCACTCGAGGCGGCCGCCGAGGGACCCGTCGAGCTCCCCGAAATTAGGCCGAACCAGACGGAGATCACTTCGAACCCTCGTCCTACTGAAGAGGACCTTTTGGACTTAATCGACCTCCTCCAATGGACAGGATCAGGAGAACCGCCGGACCCAGTCGAACTTCCCGAACCAGACTCCTCGGATGAAGAGGACCAAGACTCAGCCATCTCTTCCGGGGATGATGAGCCCGGCGGCCTGGAAGCCGACGGATCGGGACTGGGAGTAATCACACTACCGGATAAGCAAGAAAATCGTAAGTCAATACAATTCCCACTCCTCCAAAGTGTTACCCCTTTGAGTGCAGTGAAAGCTTATCCGTACGCCGATCCAAGTGTGTTAGAATTAGTACTGCAGGGCGCGGACCTCCCTAAGCCCACCCTAGCCCCCTTCGTATATTTCCAGTCACGACCTACGCCGGGTCTGCTGCAACAAATTCAAGTGCTACTATGACAGGGAATTATCAGTATCCAGAATGAAATAAAGTGTGCTTTCAGGGCCACAGTAATCCCTAAAGCAAGTGGAGGCCCAAGGTTTATTCTCGACCTTTCGCCTTGGACTACCTTTTATAATCTTCCCCAATTCAGCCTACTAGATGTGGCCAAAAGCCTGGCCCGATTAGCCCCGGGAGTGAAATTGGCGAAGATAGACTTAAAAGACGCCTTCTTTCAATTAAAAATCCGCCCCGAACACCGCAAATTCTACGGAATAAGTGTGAATAAAGTGTCCTACGAAATGAACCGACTACCAATGGGACATACACTGGCCCTGGCGATTCTACAGCGGTTCGCACGCTCCGTAGCAAGTGAAATACTCACCCTGTTCGAGGTTAAACTCGTTCCATATCTCGACGACTGGTTACTCGTCAGCCCAGAACTAGATACGCAGTCGGTAAATGAAATCGTACAGTTTCTCACGAGTGATTTAGGAATAACCCTATCTTTCGAGAAGTGCTTATTAGAACCAACTACCCAACTAACGTATCTAGGTGTACAGATCGACACAATGATGCAAACGTTGCAATTGACACCAGGCACACTTGCCAGGATCCATTTAATCATCGAAATTGCGCCACGTTTGAGACAACAAGATATCCCAAAGGCTGCAGGGTTTCTGGCGTGGTGCGTGTACATATTAGACCTCCCTAGATTTCTAATTCAGGACATGTACAAACGTAAGACTGAGTGCCTTAAAGAGCGTTGGAACTTTCATGTGTTTAAAAGAGTGCGGTCATATCAAATGATACACGACATAGAAGTGCAAGTGTACACCGATGCCACCCCTGTCCAAGGAGCATACGTGGTCCCACAATGGTACGTGGAATACGTATATGTTTTCCCCGAACGTTGGCCCATTTACAAGGCCGAGGGGTTTATGGCCGTGTTGGCCCCTTATATGATATGGCAGAAGAAATGGACAAATAGAAACGATACACTTGTGATAAATGTAGACAATCAATCTGTTGTTTATGCCCTAAATAAGGGAAGAGGTTTATTGTTTCATAATGTTAATTTAAAAGAAATGTATTTGACCCTAATAAAGGAATTGCCCCGTAAGGTGGCCTGGCGTTTCGTTCCCGGCCGACTTAACCCAGCTGACCGTCCTTCAAGGACCGTCCCGCTTTAGATATGCCTGGTCGCTGCCAAAATGGCGGCCGGGTTATATATAAGGCGGAGCGAGAGAAGACGTGTCAGTTGGAATTGAGTTGGCGCGGGAGCGAGACCCAGATCATCATCGTTTTCTTAAGAAATGCTACGATAAAAAAGCAAGCGTTACAAAAATGCTCTCAGACGTAGGTTGGGAATCCTTGAAAGAAAGGAGATTGAAAGCTAGGCTGCAGTTGCTTAATAAATTCAGGTAAACTACATTTTTGTAAGATACAATCGGTATCATGCAACCCCCCTGGCTACCTCGGTTGATCCGATAATGATCATAAGTTAAGAGAAATAGATGCTAGGACGAATAGTTTTAAAAATTCATTCTTTCCACAAACGATACGTAACAATAACCAAATAAGGAAGTAGTTTAGATTCAACTGGTGTTTATACCCCCTGCCACACGTCGAAAGGCGGCTTGTAGGGTATGAATGTAATGTACATGGATAACAGACGGATATTTTAAATATTCCGAATATATCATCGATTCTATCGTCAGATCTATCATTGGACACAGTTAAGATCAAAGAATTTCATGTATATAGCTCTTACACATGTCTTGGGAAATATGCCAGCCGAAAAATGTGTGGAAGTTCTTAAATCTAAGTTAGGGAAAAATGGAATATAGCTGAAAGAAGATATTGTATACATAACGACTGATGGAGCAACAGTTATGAAAAAAGTTGGAAAGTTGATTGGTGCAAGTCAGCAATTGTGCTATGCTCATGGAATTCAATTAGGAGTAATAGATGTACTATACCAAAAAATAAAGAACAGAAGAACCCAAATACTGTGGATATAGAAATATCTGATTCCGACCTTGAAGAGAGTGATACTGACAATGCAGATGATGACAATGTAATGTTTGAAGAAGATATTGCTAATGAGGATGAAATGTTAACTCATCAAGAATTGCTTCCTATAATTAATAAGGTTCAAGAAATTGTTAAAATATTTAAATGTTCCCCTACAAAAAATGCTATATTACAAAAATATACACTAACTGAAAATAAAACAACATATGTTAATAATAGAACCTAAAACTAGTTGGAACAGTTTACTCCTAATGATGGAACGGTCTTTAAAACTGAAAAATCCAATCCAAAAAAGCAATAATTGACTAAAACCGGCAAATTAATTTTTCTTATTTTTAAATTGACTTAATATCCAGAACTGTATCAGCACTACGTAGGAGTATTAGGTTAAGGCACTTCAACCCTTCGGTTATTTGAGCCAATACTTGACAAAACTGACTAAAAAAAGAATAATAAAATATATAAATAAAAAATATTGGCATATGTGTATAATTAGTAAATAGAATCAGTTTTGCCTTTAAAGGCTCTGAAGATCATAAATAGATAAAATAAATAGTTAAAAACCCATTGAAAGTTAGTAACCAGTAAATGAATAAAATAAATAAATAAGAAGCTTTACTCGTAGTAAATAGTAAAACATCTTCGTCTAGGATGGTTGTGGACTTAAACTTTTTTGTGTAGATTAGCTTCTTTAAGAAACTGTAAAACTCTATTGAGGTTTTCTGCGTCATTGCCTAAGATGTCCAGTGATAGTGCAGTAAAGGAATAAAAGGGTGGCATTGAATGAAATTAAAGAAAAAGGATTTTTCCTCTATTATTATCTATTAAATATATACACCTGTAGGTAGGGGTGGATTTTTTTTCTTTTGGGAGACCTGGATATTGTATGGATATCCATCTGCCTGCGGTTAAATGTTGTATGGATGTTAGTCCTGGATATTGTGTGGATCTCCACAAGTGGGAACTTCGGATATCCACTGGATATCTGTGCAAGGTTACATTGATATTGTGGATATTGTATGGATATTATGAAAGCTACTTTCTAACGTTTTCTGGATATCACTCTGCTACTTGGGTTTCGTAAAGGGTGATAAATCAGAAATGCTCGATAAGTTTGCTTTGTTTTAGTGCTAACACGGAATATCTCGGAAGTGCGATCATGGAAAGTTATTGCTAACCATTGTTAGGTAATGTTAACGATTGACAAATCCCAACTATAACACACTCAGTGCTTTACTTTTATAGGATTGTTAATAGCCCTTAATTGTGGGAATAGTGGTAACCTTATATTTAAGCATATTTCTTTAGATTTTTCTTGCTGATAACATTTTAAGATGGTATATTCTTAATATTCATATACTTGGCTTCTTCAGTTATTTGTTTGTTACATCTTTGTGCCTGAATATTTGGAGTAACAGCTTATGTCTTGTGCAATAAAACTACGTCGATAAATGAACTAATTAATCGAATTTTAAAGAAAGTCTTATCTCCGTGGTGGAATACGCAACCTTCCCAACTACAGGAGTGGAGATGTGTCCTGATAAAAGTTTGCCATTCATGTTAAAATGCAGTGCAGTAATTTAACATTCCAGGTTATGATAAAGGTATCTTTTTTATATCTTTCACTTATTTCTATCTATAAGATTAGTGCAGGTTTTTCACACCTCCCTTCTTTGTAGGTGTTTACCTGCTTTGGATTTTTTCTTCATTTCAATATCAGATTAGTTAAATATCTCGAAGAGCTACCTCAGATTAAATTAGTAGTACTATTATTTACTAATAAAATTACATTAATGATAGATTAAATATAAATTATTTATTATTTAAATGTGCAGTTAAACACAAGAAATGGGGTTTCAAAAAACTGCACAAGTACCTAGAGAATCTAACGTTAAGAACAAAAGAAGGAACTGTAAAACAAATTTAAATTATTTATGTTTACAGAAAACTTCCAAGGAAAAGAAATGCAAGAGATATAACAAAATATAACATGCAACAAAGGTTAAGATATGTAAATATTTAATCACGTTATTTTCATTATTCAATATCATAGAACAGAATTTAACAGACTTTTGTTACACCTCGAGTCTCTCAGAAAGAGAAACAAAAGTGATGTGCAGGAATATAAAAACTTGAAAAAAATAAATACGTCTTCAATGTTAGTTAAAATCATGATAAAAATGCTGATAGGAGTTTATACATTCTACCAAGGTCTTCAGTGGATATTTACTAAACTCATTGTGACTGAGTTGAAGGAATATTTAATATCTACCCTAATGCCTCCCATCTGGTAACATGTAGGAATTATTATTTACCAAGCATTAATTGGAACAGGATATAACTCATAAGTTTGTTGTATATGAACAGCCCTGAAGCACAAGTTATATGGAACTCATATTCCTTTCTTGAATTACCAATTTAATCATATATTTAATTCCAACAATGAGTTGCTTAACCTAGTTTTCTAATCAACAGAGGAACTCAAAATAATGAAAGCAGATGAAATTATTTCACCTTGAAGGATACCATCCTATCTTTTGAAATCATTACTGATAAATGTCCAGAAAATCTGTTTTCATTCCCTAATATTAGATCTTAGAAATTGTAACAATAATGAAGTAGGAAGGTTTCACGGGTTTCCTGCATCATATATGCCGGGAAAACCAGATCCTTCAGTAATGAAGGAAGTAACATTTTAGCTAATATTAATTGGAATATGGTTGTAGAGAGTAATTCTATTAATGGTTAATTTTGTGCATCAGAGGAAATCATTTAGAGTCCCATTTATTATTCTATTCCTTCTGAAAAAGTGTGTAAAAGTAAATCTCCTAGCTGGTTTTCCCATCACCTTATTCGGACTATGATGGAAAAGATACCTAAATTGTCTGCATAAAGAAACTAAATAAGCCAGAGCTTATCAAGACTTCTGCACTGCACACAAAGATGCAAATAGTGGAATAAGAAATAAATAACATGCAAACATAGTTATACATTATAATAACTGCTTTTAAATATTCATTGAATGTAGTACTTATACCTTCATTTATTATCCCAACTGACAGCCAGCCCGTGTACCTGCTTACATGTAAGATCATTGCTATATGATATAGAACTTTTACTTTTGCATTAGGGTCAATAGCTTACTATACAAACTGTTTTTCTTAACACATCATGAATGTGCAATTGAGGTTAATATTTAATGTGAGTCACTTTCTTTTACAATTGGTTGCTCTATAATTTTTTATGGGAAAGAAATATATTCACCCATAAATTACAAGGTTTCTTCATATCTAATTGATGTAATGTGTAAAAATGTATTTAAAATGTAAGTTTTTTCTTATCAAATGATTTCTGGTTTATACGCAGGATTTAGTTTCAAGTCATGGCAGTGGTATTAGGTTGAGGCGCCTCAACCCTTAGGATATTTGCGCCAATACTTGACAAAACTGAAAAATAAAAAATTATGGCCATGTGGTTACATTTTGTCAGTTTTTAAGTAATAAAGCAATATAATAACTGGTGTTTTTTGCTTAAAGCAATTCTTCAAAATATGGGGCATCCAGCAAAATTCATCCTGCTAAGAAAAGGAGCTATGTTAAAGGTGTGACATGCTGTGCTGTGATTACATTTTTTGTTTGAAATAATTGACCAGTTAATGTTACAGGTGGCCAGAACAAGGCAAAGGGCAAGAAAAGGCCGGCATGGCCATCAGATGATGAAGATGGGACCAATTATTATTATTATTATTTTAATTGTTTTTTTCTTTGTGTATTTTACTTTACATCACTTTGAGCCACTTAGTCAAAAAGAAATGGCTTTATGTTTATCTTATTTTCCAGATAATTCTCAGTGCCCCAAAAATCCTGCCATTGAAGTAGAGGTTCAGGAAGAGGATGTTAGGGTTCAGGAAGGTGAACATTTTATCCTGTTATACATCTTTATCTGTTGAATTTTTTCCTTCATCTTGCCTTCTATATTTAAAGAGGCATTTTCATTATTTTCTCATTGTAATTTAGATGTGTTCTTCTTAATGTTTAGGGAGGGCTTATGTCCATCATTATTTGCTAATACATTGACAATTTTACGAAGAGCTAGAATGAAACATTTGCTTTACTTATGTTATAGGTGAAACACCCAATTTGGGCCCAATGCCTTCAGGTGGTTCTGGAATTAGTGAGTGTTTCTGAATTTAATTACTTTTGAATGCACTGTTAAACCTGCAGCATCTAACATGATCAGTTTAATGTTCTCTATAAAATACTGAGAACTGTGGAGGTTATGAAAATGGATCTCTCATCAGTCGAGGCAAATTGAGGAGATCCTCTAAAGGCTGAGGAATAAAGGGGAACTCCTCAAAAAGCCAGAAGAGATGCCATGCACCCCTGTGCAGTCACTGACAGAGATGGACCAATGGGAGATGGCTCTTCTCAAGCCTACCAATATGGATTACTTGGTAAATATCACTCTGATGTGGTTCTGGAGATCCATTATTATGTCATACTATTATATAAGCTCAAATGACATTACTGTTTCTAATTGGATTTCTGCTAGGTGAAAAAGCTGTTATTAGAAGCAGCATCGATAGTATACCAATCTGCATTTAATGCTATGGGTAAGTTGATGGAATGACGAAGTTGGCCAATTTTTTTATTATTGCGGGAGGAATAAAAATAGCCTTCGAGGGAACAAAAATGTTCATTGCTGTATCAGGTGATTATTGGACTATATTTTTGCAATGTCGTTGCAGCACAAAAGCAGTATCTATAAAAATTATGCATTTTTCAGATGCCGTAACTCATCACCATAAAGAGATGGGGACAAAGGATGAAATGCTGAAAGCTATTCAAGATTTTTTAAAATATGCTCCATTCAGAGGAAGGAAAACAGAATAATGTTATCAATTAATTAACCCTTTATAGGTGATTGGGATAATAATTTCCCACCCCCTCCCTACTGTGAATGAATTCTTTGCTACCTCATCCTAACCATGATTATTATTGTGTTTGTCTCCCTGTCTTAGTAAAATTAATTGAAATGTATTTTTAAAAGTTATTAGACACAAGCAATTTTTTCCAGTATTCCTTATTTTCATCTTTTTCCTCAAAATCCCATTTCTGGGTTTTTTGCAAGATAAATTAGTATTTATATTTTCCACTCTTTTAGTAATTGCCACTTATGAAATTAATCCTATTCAATTACGTTTTATTTTATTTACTTTATATTTTTTATTTATAATAATTATTAATTTATTTTATACATTTTTTTACGAATATTATCAAGTTGTAAGTTATTGTGGTTATACGGCAATTCAAGTTATTTCATCCTTTACAATTATTCTAATATAATATGCAATAACTCAAATAACAACTGTTGCAACTATTACGTAACTATTGCGAATAGCGCAGCTCTTGGGTAGTCTCTCCTCCCCGGACTCTGTCAAGTAGTGATGTCATTTTTTCACTCGATAGACTAGCCCAGCGGGCGAGACGGATGGCTCTTGTTCGGCTAGGGGAACCGCTTACTCGTTATCAGCTGTTGACAAATGTAGAGCTGGAGAGGAAATCTTCATGACATACGAGTGGGTAAAATAAAACTCAAATTATTTACAATGTGTCGCTTGCACTCAACAGTGGTCGACTTGGAGAATATTCAGGCTCTGCTAAATATCTTTCAAACACTAAATATGTCTAGTTTGTGTCCTTTTGAGATTGTAGCTACGAGAAGGACATTTCTCAGTAGGCTCATTTCGTAGCAGTCTTTCTCAGAAACTAACAAGAGCAACACTTCTGCTGCACAGTTGGAAGAGAAATATTAGAAATAGGGGATTATTTTCATAGAGGTTGTTCATGTTCATGAAAATTGGAGTCCTCCCAAGAGGTCATTTTGCACAAGAGCGCACTTCCCTGAACATTACATCGACGCCGGTGGCAGCAGAGGAGTGCTCTCTTTTGATCGCGTGTGCTGACTTTCTCGTGAATTTAGGTAGGACTCTCGCTAAAGGCTAAGTTGATATCATTATTATTTGTGAAGTTTGTGCAAACTGAACCATATCATTTAATTTATGTATAATATTGTGTAATTTTCACAAGTTCGCATTTGCTTAGTATTATTATAATTCTGTGGTATCGTATTTGAGCATTTTATCCTTGATAATTGTCTTTCAGAGTCATTGTTTCTTATTCTTTCATTATTTCGTATTTGGTTGTTTGTGTCGCTGGCCCTGATAACTTAGAAAACTGTAAACTGTATAGTACTCCAATGAAAGTAAGTCTAAAAATTGAAAGGTCTGATAATTGTGAAATAAATGTTAACTATAGATATAAGTTCAGCTACAAGACCTGATATAAGTTTCAGTGTAAATTATTTAAGTAGATACCAAAATTGCTATAATGAAACTCATTACAAAAATGCTTTACGAATTTTAAAATACCTGTAGTTAACCAAAGACTTAAAATTGAATTATAAAAGAAATGATGATGTGAATATCATTGATTGTTATGTGGATGCCGATTGGGCTGATGGAACCCAAAATACATTTTCATTCTACATTTTACTCTATTACAGGATGGATAGTTAGTTTTAATTTGATTCTTATTCTGATGTTAACCAAGTAAATTACGTCCAGAACGAGATAACGCCAATTTTGCTTCATATTCATTTGCTTTTCACTCCAGAAAGTAATGGCTTGTCTGACAGTATTCTAATATATTTCAAGCTAAAAAATCAATAAAAAACTAACTCACTCTAGGAGCTTCCAGACATCCATATTTTAAAAATCTTACTGAAACCAATTCAAATTTGCCGCTAAACCAGAGGTTTGGGAGTGGGGGGGGGTCAACGAAGAGTACGCTTGGCAACATTGAACTACTCTCAACTTAATGTGGAACGCACTATAGCACGTTCTTGTATCCCTTATTTCCAAAGTTCGAGGTGTCGAGTTTATAAAATCTAGGTAGTGGAGCACCCATTATTATATATTAGGTCATACTTCTACATTTGTCCTTTCTGTGATAAAATTATATTTATAAAATATTTGTTCAATCAACAAAAAGAAGATGTGTTTTGACAATGTCAGCGGATTAAAAATATGCCTCTGTCAAACCATGGAGAAGAAATTTTAAAATTCACCACGAAGAAGATGAATCTTTCCACCCCACATCGAAAATTGTATTAATATGTTGTTTGCTAGTCAGTTTTCCAATGCCTATAGAGGAAGCACAGATTATCCAGTCTCGCCGCAGGGGAGGCCAGCAAACACGGAGACCATATATTTACAGGCGACGGAGAGTTTTTTTATGCAGGTCCCCTAGTCTACTGCATAGTCGAAGAAAGACGGGTAGTTTTGTTTTGGTAGACACCTTAGCCTACTGCCGTTTGGTTCGTTACCCTCACTTACAGCCATAGTTTTTCAGAGAAGGAATTCGATGTACACTATATTCTTTGCGTATGCGACTCCATTTCGAATTCTGGCGGGAGAGACCAGGACGACAATGTTGTCAGGATCCTATCACTCTACTTAGTAAGACTTACAGTTGCCGGGGAAGGAAGTAGTCCATCCTGAGGTCTACTCCGACGTACTCAATCATCTGATCTTGGCTCTTGTGACCAGTCATTGAGTATGCCAGCATAAGGGGGAGTTGTCTTCGGCGGACCTGGAGCGTTGATCCTTTGGTAAAAGGAAACCTGGGGGCTGATCGGGGTTCTTTTAATCCAACTTCGACGCCATCGTATCGGGCGGTCCGATGAACGGGACGCCGCAGCGTAGTTACGCTGTCACACGAACGGGGAAATCTCTCCCAGCAGTGCCGGATCCGGATTCTACAACGTTGCCGGTTCTAGCCATCTCTAGCTGCGTTCAGCCAATGAAAATTGTCTTCCAGCCTCCGCCTCCATCATTGAAAAACTGCCGGGCAAAATGTGCGAGGGCGAAAGTGTAGGTAAGCTTCTATTACGTTAAATTATAATGACGGTAGGTAATATTCAGTTTATTACATTCACTTCGTTCATTGAAACATTTGTGTACAATAACAGTTCGAAGGAAACTGTACATTAAGCTGTTCGAAATATAATTTCGGCGAGTGGGTTATCAACGTACTATGTTTACATCAGTGAACACTAATTCATAAACTTGGCAGTGAAATTCGGATAATTGTTATTTATTATTTGATCATTTATTCATTCGTTAGTGCGTATAAGCAGATTGTTGTTACTGTACCGGCAAAATGCTAATTTTTGTAATGATGCAACTGCTGACACGAAGCAATCGTTCGTATTATCGCTTTGTTTGTTGTAAACATCTTGACACTTTTTAGTGGTAAATTCTAAGTTATTAATCTTGAGTGTCATAACATAATTTGTGTGTGCACAGTGCAGCATTCTAACAGTGAGCCTGTCATGTGAAAAATCTCTCAACGTACTATGATGACATCAGTGAACACTAATTCATAATCTTGGCAGTGAAATTCGGATGATTGTTATTTATTATTTGATCATTTATTCATTCGTTAGTGCGTATAAGCAGATTGTTGTTACTGTACCGGCAAAATGCTAATTTTTGTAATGATGCAATAGCTGACACGAAGCAATCGTTTGTATGATCGCTTTCTTTATTGTTGTAAACATCTTGACACTTTTTAGTGGTAAATTCTAAGTTATTAATCTTGAGTGTCATAGCACAATTTGTGTGTGCACAGTGCAGCATTCTAACAGTAAGCCTGTCATGTGAAAAATCTCTAATTTCGCCTAACGACGTAAATGATAATACACAGAGCCTCCATGAGAAATAATTTCCATTGTTTTAACTTGCCTTACTTTAAAGTGTGATTTAAAAGAATATTTTTCGAGTATACGTATTGAAATTCTGCTCAAATAGCCACTTCGATGTATGAAAGGTGTCTTAAGCCAAGTTTTGTTTTGGTAATCCCTTTGTTTACATTATCTCTACAAGTATGAATGTCGTGAAGGTTCATATAGTAGCCTAAGTTCTTTTTTTAATATTTGCCTTTGATAAGATTGATGTAAAATGTTGTACAAGCGACTCATAGTAGTTTACCTTAAGATTACAGTGATGTCCTCAAGGGGTCCCATGTTAGGGTGTCCCCTGAGCAGAGGCTGATGATGATCCAGTTTATGGAGGAGCACCCGGAATTGCTCCAAACAAAATTTCATGGGCCCCAAGGCTCAATATTGAGGCAGAGGCTGTGGGCGGATTTGGCCTGCAGCCTTAATTCCTGTGCTCTAGGGGCCCATAAGGAAACTGAGAAGTGGATAAAGGTAACCATCAGAATATATAATAAAATATTTGTGTTTTCTTGACTAGTCATGAATACCCATCTTTCTCACAATGTGGAATACATCTATTGTTTGTCCCTAGTCATGGTCCGACTGGAAATCTGACGTCAAGAGGAAGGGACAGAAGGTCCGAAAGCATGCTGCTGGGACTGGGGGGGGACCACCGCCCTATCCCCTGACCAATTTGGAAGAGAGGTTACTGCAGCTGATGGGCCCCACAGTGCAAATGGGGCTGGAGGCAGTGAAGGACCCTTTAGTGGTATGTGAATATTTTTGAGAGGTACATTTGTGTCTTAATCTTGAACAGCTGGGTCATTACTTGTCATGTCAACCAATATCTTTCTCCATCGATTGAGATCAAAGATGGCGTCCGAAACAGTTCAGCCTTCATGCCTCGCTTGCGATAATGATGTTTTACCGCAAGATAAATCTATCAATTGCGGTTTCTGCCATCGTATTTTTCATCCTAAATGTACCGGTTTAAATGAGTTTTACCTAAAAACCCTCCTCGAATCGCCTTTTATATTTTGGAAGTGTCTTTTCTGTAGAACGGATAGAAGCCGTCTCCTAACCAATATGGTGTCTGACATTGACGCTATTAAAGCCGAACTTCGCTCTCTAAAATCCAGCATCGAACCGCCTAAGATTGCTTCTAAACAAAATCACGGGAACATACAACCGTTTTCAGAAAAAACTAAACCTGCAATTCCCGTCCTTTTGGCTTCCAAATCGAACCAATCAACCTCAACCGTCACTATTCAGGCATTAAATGGACCGGAAAAACGTGTTGACTATTCGTTTCCCGCAGCTCATAACCCATCCAAAACATCGAATGACGATGACGGCTACCAAATTATTACGCGCAAAAGAAAGAAACAGCAAAGTAGTATCGTCGGAACTGGCACCGTCGTGACTACAAGTTCTACTGGACTTAAAGCTGCTAAACGTACTGCTCATTTGTATGTTGGCAGACTACACAGTGAAACTACCTCTGAAGAAGTCATCAGCCACGTCAAGGACAAACTCAAGATTGAGTGTATTTCGTGTGAAAAAGTGATTGGAAAAAGTGCTCACGGTGCATTTAAAGTTGGAATAGACTTCTCAATGATTGAAAACTTCCAAAATCCCAAATTATGGCCATCTGGAGCCATAATTAATCGTTTTTTCTTTAAAAAATCCTTACCCCCTAGTGAAACAAATAGAACATGACTAAATTCCTTTCCCATTGTTGTGCCTGATACCTCCATAATGAGGGAACCAAGCTCACAGAAAAATCGCAATTTCAAAATCCTACACATAAATGTTCAGTGCTTACGAAACAAACTCGACCAGATGGAGATTGCCCTCAATCACCACCGGCCACATATTTTGTGTGTGTCTGAAACTTGGTTATTAGAATATGAAATCCAGTCTGTGAAATTCTGCGGCTACTCTTGCATTTCTTCCTTCTCTCGTAAATTCCATAAATGTGGTGGTGTAGCAATTTTTGTTAAAGAAAATGTTATTTCCCAACCTCTTAAAATAATCTCTTGTGAAAAAGTTTTTGAGTGTGCTGCCATTAAGTGCTCAGTGAATGATTTTAAATTTACAGTAATATGTGTTTACAGACCTCCTTGCTACGACTTATTTGAATTCCTACCTAAACTTGAGGAAACTCTGTTGGTTGCTTCACAGGTCTCACAAAACATAGTTCTCTGTGGTGACTTCAACATAGACTTTTCTGTTAATAATTCTGTTTTTCACAAATTTTCTGACTTAACATCTTCATTTAATTTAAAGGCCACAATACACTTTCCCACAAGAATTACTAATCATAGTCAAACTGTTATTGATAATATCTTTACTTCCTTCGATTACTTAATTGATAACTCCTCTGTAATTAGTCTTGGGTTCTCAGACCATTTGGCTCAACTTTTACTGCTCTCTGTCAATAATTTAAATGATCAAAATGTAATATATGAATATAAGAGAAACTTTTGTGATAATAATTTGAATTGTTTTCTCTTCCAATTATCTAAAGTCGATTGGTCTGCTGCATTTGATAGTTATGACTTTAATGTTAAATTCAACTCTTTCTATGAGAAATTTAATTATATTTTCAACTGCTCTTTTCCAAAATGTCTCAAAAAAAGAAAAATTAAATCAAAGTTAAGATGGATGACTCCTGAGCTGAAAAGTATCAGCTTAAAACTAAAAGAGCTTCATATTGAATTTAAGCAAACCAATAATGAAGTATTAAAAAATGAATACAATTCAGCAATGAAAAAATATAAGCAATTGATTAAGAACACAAAAAAAATGCATAATGACCAACTATTAGAGAATTCCTCCAACTTATCTAAAACATCCTGGAATATTATAAAAAATTCCTCTAATAAATTCTCCTACTCAACACCCAATTTTCAACTAAACTTTGAGGACACCATCATCTCTGATCCTACTGAAATAGCCAATAAATTCAATGAGCATTTCTGCAACATATCCAAACCAAACAACACCAATTTCATCCCCACTTATGAACCTTACATACATCCCAACACAATTTTCTTGAATCCTGTTGATCATAAAGAACTATGTAACATAGTGAAGAAAATAGGTAAGAAGACCACATCTGGATATGACGATATTCCTGGGTCTCTTCTAATCAATTGCCTAAACTATATTGCAGATCCTCTTCTACATCTACTTAATGAATCCCTTGCTCAGGGTACTTTTCCTCAAAAATTAAAACACTCTATTGTTTTCCCCTTACTAAAAAAAGGTGATAGAGAGCAAATTAAAAACTATCGCCCCATATCTCTACTTTCTGTTTTTTCAAAAATATTTGAAAATGTCATGTTATCTAGATTATTAGCTTACCTTGATCATCACAACCTAATTGCTTTATCTCAGCATGGATTTTTGAAGAAAAAATCCACCTCCACTGCAATATTTGATTTTATCTCTAAAGTTTATCACTCACTTGACAAGAAAGACAAGTCATTAGGTATTTTCTACGATCTATCTAAAGCATTCGATATGGTAAATCACTCCACCCTTTTAAATAAATTGGAATCCTTGGGCATTCGTGGTTCTGCCTACCACTGGATAAACTCTTTCATTTCCAATAGGACTCAACAAGTGAGCATCCCATATGAAGTCAATTCTTTAAAATTGCACCAAACCTCATCCCTCAAAGATCTGAATTGTGGAGTTGCTCAGGGATCTGTATTGGGTCCTTTATTGTTCATACTTTTCATCAATGACTTACCCAACCACACAACTATAGGGTTTGAAACTCTTTTTGCTGATGATATCTCACAACTTGTGAATTCTAAGACATTAACTGACCTTAAAACCAAAGCTGAAAAAGCTGCCAATGAAATTCTTGATTGGACGAACAATAACTTACTCTTACTAAACCTAGATAAAACAGCCCTCATGCACTTTCATCCCTACCAATTACATCTAACTCCTCCAATATCTATCATGATTAACAACAGCAATATAATGCAAACCAATCATGCAAAATTTCTAGGATTAAACATAACTGACACTTTAGATTGGTCAGTCCACATTCAAACTATAATAAGCAAAGTAAATTCAGCAATTTTCCTCATCCGCACCCTTCAAGATAGAGTCTCAATCAAAACCTTACTTACAATATACTACGCCTACATTTATTCAAGGTTAAAATATGGCATAATATTCTGGGGAAGCTCCCCCCATATGACACGACTCTTTACTGTCCAAAAGAGAGCATTAAGAGCTATTTTTAAACTCCCCAGGAGATCATCCTGTAGGCAAATATTCCTAGATAACAAAATACTTACCCTTTGTTCACTTTTTATTTTTGAATCATGCTTATTTGTCAAAGAAAATCTGCATTTATTTGATCTCAACTCACATATACACAATCATAACTTACGGAAACATAACGATATTCATTATGTCCATCACAACACAACTCTATTCAGCCATGGCCCCTACCTCAGCTGTGCCAAAAACTACAACTCTTTACCATTTTCTATAAAAAACCTGCCATCAACAAATCTCTTTAAAAAATCACTAAAATTATATCTTGTTTCCAATATATTTTACAACCTTAATGAATTTAATATATAAAATAATGACTTATAAACTTTTTCTTTGTATATGCTATGTTTATTTCATTTCAAATACTGTAATTTTATATTAGCATGTTTTTTTTTTTTTTTTAACTCTTTTATGACGAGGTCTATGTTACTCTGTAACCAATGGATGAATAAACTACTATACTATACTACTATATCTTGGTTTTTTTTTATCAGGACATTCTTAGTTTGTAATGTAATTATCACTTACTGAATTAATTGCTATCCTGCATTATTTCATTGCAATACTATGGATTATGTCTGTTCAATTTAACATTTACGGATGAACCTATACTTAGGTATAAAAGTTTGACCATCTATTAATCATATTAACCAGAAATAAGGATATCTATGTAAGAATTAAGGATCAATGAATACCTTGCAGATATCCATATGTTGAATCATAGCTTGCGATGGAATGAATAGAATGAAGGAATGACAGTGAGCATGGTATTTCAAGACTATTTTGTAATACAATTATAAGCTTTAATACCATTTTGAATGAGTAAATAACTTTTGGTAATCCACAGTTTTTGATTGATGACTAATACCTAAGACTATTTGGGAATTTACTATGCAGGAAAGTCATTCTTAGTATCACTTATGAGCCAGAAATGTTCATGGAAGAAACTGTACTATATTCCTGAACATTAACAACAAATAGATAGGTCACTGCATCACTGTCCTCCTAAAAGAAGCCCAGAAGTGCATTTTGCTCAGTGAAAAAGAATTTTTAAACAAATTTGAATAGTACTACGATCTCCATGTACAGAAAATTTCCAACACTGTCTTAAAAATTTGACTTGAGGTGCAGAGAGAAAATGATTAGTATTCACTTGATCTACAAATTAATAATTCCTTAAAGAAAATCATGCGGAGATGCCTGGCTACCACTTGTTGTTCAATATGTGTGTGTCCATGGATATAATATGACTAGATGGTTATTGAGTTAGTATAGACAACTGCTTTTCATGATTAGATTTCCATCCACTCCAAGTGGGAGGATAGTGTGTAAATAAAGAAAATTCAGTTTCTTTTATGGAAATAAAAATTAAGTCACAACTGTTTAAAATGTTTACATAATTTTCTATGGTTTTAACAAGTTATATATGAATTTAACTGGAGCTCATTCCTCAGAAAATAGTTGCATTTGAATTGAAATATTTGCAATTTTTCTTGAGTCACATTGAAACTAGGTATAAGAGAAATTATACGAAAGTATGTGATGATGAGTTTCTACCTTAGTTGAGGGGATATGGAATGACTCTATCTCACATGAAACAAGGTAATGAACATTAAGATATTAGCATAAGGTAAATCCTTCACATATGCTAGGCCAGTTGAAAATATTTGTTGCAAAGCTGAAGCTAGTTAAGTAGAAAATTTCCTGTTGTCCTCTGTGATGTGTGTAATGTTAGTTTAAAATGCTAATTTTATTTTTCCAGTGCAGAAAGAAGAATGTTAGTGTGGAGTGCGCCCTGGATGAAGATGACCGCCTTCCTTCAGAAGCCTCCTACTCTCCCCTACCAATTCCCTCTCCCATCCCTTCTCCTCTGCCTTCATCCCTTCCTAGTTGTTCCTCCCAAATCCCTTCCACTTCCTTCTCCCATACTCCTCCTCTTCCCTCTCCTTGCCCTTCTACATCCTCTCCTCTACCTCCTCCACTCTCCAAAGGGAAGGAAGGCCCTCGGCAGAGAAGAAAAAGGCGAAGGGAGACTGTCGGTAAGTGTTTCTGCTGTGTGGTTGCAGTTTTATGTAATGTCACTGACTTAATTTTAATGTCAATTCGTTAGACTACCTTCCAACTAAATTGACAATGTACTAACATAGATATTATTTTGCAACATGGTTGCAAGCAAGTTATCACAAAAATGAAGTGCATCCACACATTTGGATTTTAATGAAATAATGTTCATGTTCACCAGATATTGAAAACCCATTCAGTGATGGGAGTATTGTAGAAGCAGCCATGAAGAAAGCAATGGCTGCGGAGGAGTCTTCGGCTGCACTGACGGGTATATCTTTATCGATGAAGAAAGTGGCATCAGCAGCTGAGGACATCTCAAAAGCTGTCCACACAATTTCTTGTGATTTTCATAGAGTAGCAGAAATGCTACTCTGGGTTGGAGAAGCGTAAGTTGTTAATGTTAATAGTATGACATCCAATTTTAAGAGAATAGTAGACAGAGAAAACATATTTTCTCTTTAATAATATTTTATTGCACCATTTAGAATTAAAATCACAATCCATGTTCCATAGAATCAATTACAACAAACATCAACTTTAATAAGAATTTATTTATCCCCTCAGCCACCAGGATCCCCCTTCCCTCCGACACGGGTTGCCATGCACGGCAAACGCATGGGTAGGCGTTCCGCACACAGAGAGGGCCAGCATTTCATGAGAGAAGAGATGATGGGGTGATTGATAGTGAAAAAAAGATGAAATGAGGCATGAGAGCCCTCTCTGTGCCCCCCCCTCACCACTTGGAGGAACCTACAGCGAGGGGCAAATCTTTGTACGTGGATGCTCCGACTCACAACTTGGGACGAAACGGCACCTAAGAAGCATTCGGCCACTTCAGGCCGTAGATACCGTCAACTACGACGACTTCGACATGCCGAAGAAGCGCTTAAAAGTACCCCGTTCTCACTTTCGACGGACGTGACGTATTTTCCCATTCGGCATGCCGATGCGGCTAGCCGTAGGGCAACCCCAATCAGCCCCCTGAACGTTATTCTAGGAATGGCGAAAGGTACCATTTTACCAGGAAGTCGGACGGTAATGAGGCGACTGCCGATGGCCGTCACGATGACTTTCGTGCCGTTCACAAGTCCATCACCAATATTCAAATTTTTCACCACAAGGCAAACGGACCAGACCTTGAGACGCAGGATGTGATTGGGCATGCCTTTCCCAGCGGCCTGATTCAGGAGCTGAACGCCGATGTCTAGTCTGTAGTCATGTTTCTTCTCCACCCTGTCAGCACTTCTCAACTCATGAATGCGACCATCGGATGTGTCGAGGATACAGAGATTAACGTCCTTGACGTATGCATTCAGAAAGGAAAGGATAGCCCGTAGCCCGATGAGAACCTTCGGACTTTCGAAGGTGTTTATAGCAGAACAGCAGAAGGAATGACGGATCTTACATCTGTCATCCAAAAGACACAAGACATGAATGATGGCCAATAGTGCATGCAACCTCAATGACGATTCTGAGATCCTGATTCCAGAGAGGTTTTTAATAAATTAATTTAGAATTAGGATTAGGGAATTAGATTGCACACGGCAGAGCAAAAGGATGAAATTCTCAGATGGTGATGTTGTGGTTAAAGATGACCAAGCATGGCTTGAAACTTCTCAATCCAATTCTGATAAAAGGTATACTGTGGTCTGTTCTAGCGAAAAATGTAATCTTTCAGATACCTGCTTTATAAATGCTGCAAAGTTTCATATTCTGATCTTTGCTGTCATATGTACAATTGCTCCTGTCCCGATAGACATTCCTTATGCAAACACATCCACAAAGTCTATCGTCTAAAGGTTTGATCAGGGCCGCCCACGGGGGGGATCGATGGCGCAAGTTGCGCCATCAAGATAAAATTTGGGGGGGATTTTCAAATTTGGGGGGGATTTTTAAATTTGTGGGGAAAATTAAAAAAACGAACGAAATCGTCGAAGTGGTCGAAATGTGCTGGAATACGTCGAAGGCCGCAACTACATTGGATCCGTATTTCCCCCGATCCGATGTCGGCCGTCGTCGGAAGAAAAGGAAACTCAAAGTTTATAATGTAGGTGCCTACATTGTAATGAGATTCCCCGTCCGACGACGCCCGACGTCTTCCAATCAGGATGACCGACGAATACGTGTTCATACCAATTAACACAATGTTTTGGTAATCGTAGTGGGAAAGTAACGATTACTTTCAGAAAGCAATGAGTAGATTACAAGTAATAGTTACATTTTTTCAAATGTAACGATTACAAGTAAAAAATACCTAAAATGTAATCGTTACCGGTAACTGAGTTACTTTAACTCGGATACTCCCCATCTCTGGTTTTGGTTGACACTCAGTTAAGACAAGAGCAGTGAGACGGACCGGAAGGTTATTGTGTGCGTTGTGATTTGGTGATTTTATCAGAGAGTTTTATTGTTTATTAAGGATTTTCTCTTGATGTGTTTAAAAATGCGTTGAATGTGTTTAAACGCGTGTTTAGAAATACGTTTTATAAATCGCAGGCTACACTATTTGTAGTGATTTTTAATATTACTTAAAACACGTTGCATCCTAATTTGAGTGCATTCAAGCTTTCTGGATTCTATTTTCGAACCTAATCCTGAAAATGCCTCGAAAACTTAAAAAACAGTTTAAATATAAATGCCTCGAGCTATTATGCAATACCGTACATCGGCACGATAAGTGGCTAGAACATTGCAAAAGTAAACATTCCTATAAATTTAAAAACAATTTAAACATTAAATACACTATTGTTCAAGTTAAAGAAGGCCAGAGTCCATGGATCCCATACAAGCCAACAAGTGAGCAAAGGTAAGTTGGTTACAATTCTTTAATCTATATATATAATAAATCTGTAGAGGGGGTCGTGTCTGTACATTGATCCGACTTAAAAAAAAGTTGTATTGCTGGATACTAGGGTTGTTCCCGAGTCCGAAACACCTTTTAGAAATTTTCATGTCTGTCTGTCTGTTACAGCATCACTCAAAAACTATCCAACCGATTTTGATGAAATTTGGCATGCTGGTCATTTGTCATCCGACTTGTGACATAGGCTACCTTTTATCCACTTATCTGTCTCCAGTTTGTCTCCAGTCGGGGTCAAAAATCTATTTCACGCTATAACTCTAAAGCTAAATATTTTCAAAATTTCAAAATTCGTACAATATTAAAAATCTCCTCTGCGCAAATGATAGGCTACTTTTTGTTGACCCAACTGTACTCGGTTCGACTCCAGATAGTCGAAGAGTTTCCATAAGAAATACATGGGAAGAAAATTTTATCATTTGCAGGGTACTTTTCTATAATGAAATTAAATTAGAAATAACGGTCGTTGAAAACTAAAACTAACACCAAAACAAAGGAAATGGAATGAAGTTTCTTATTTTGGTCATAGAATATTGCTTTCGCTTCGAAGTTGTGAGAATTTGGAAGTAAAATACGAAATTTTTTTGAAAATCTGACATTGTAAACAACCCGTCGTCAAGACCAAGCTATATTTTTAAATTCAAGTTCGTTGAAGCGCGTCTGCAGCAACAGAGCTTTGTTTATAGCAACACCGATGTTTATTGATTCTTTACGTGAAATTAATGTTCATCGTCATATTAAATGAATTTCCTTTTCTCATATAAAGTAATTATATCTTCTTAGCTTGGTAAGTTAACTACATTTTCATTCTTATTTTCCGATCTAAATACTAATCGTTTCATTTAGCGTCCCGCCGTGAATTTAATCGTTAACGCTAAAAAATGAATCAATCAAGATCGTTGAAATATCCCTGAATTCAGTAATTGCTTCGTTTTGAAGTGTCAAGAGTTGGATATAAAGCAGCAAGGAGTCACAATCCTTTTATACCTGACTGGGAAAAGGTAAACGAATTTTATGCTTTTAGATATAGCATTGGAAATTAAAACAAGAAATGTTTTAGTGGATCATATATTGGTGTGTTTTAGCATAGGTACTATCCACCTATATTTTTTCATGATGGTGATAGTCATACTCATTGGTATTTTGTTATATCTTAAATAATATGTTTAAATGTTCATGTTAAACGATTTTCGATGCGTCATAAGTTTGTTAGATTTTAAAATATGGAACACCTCTTTCAGATTATGGCGAATGTCCTTTAATTTTATGCTTCGGTTCTATGCAGGCTGCTCAAATGTTATCATTAGATATACGCTTCAATATGTATTTTGTATGTTGCAGGGTTAAATTATTCCAAAAAATCAAAGTAGTATTCATTTTACGGACTCTAGACAAGTATCAAAAGAAATGAAGTATTCATGTATTCTTTTAATTCCTGTAACTAATAGATTGTACGTCTAGGTAAGGAAGAATTGGATAACTGAATGAGAATTTAGTCGAATAAGCATCATTTCGAAGAAATACCTCCAACAAGATATATCACTTTCGAAGTCTTTTTCGTTAATTTACTTCACAATTTCAGTTACATGTACTATAGAAATTCCCTCTAAAGAAGTATTGCTGGTATATGGTTTGCCTTTAGTCTAGTATTAAACTCAGTAATTTTTTTTTTCAAATATGTTACTCTATACAAGAAAATATCATCTTTGAATATTTTAACTATAGGATTCATGTCCCTGAATTTCAATTATTTGCCGATATCGCCGAAAACAATCGCAAATGATTAACAGAATTGACACAAAATTGAATCATTTCTAAGTTTATATTGACAATTGGTTTTGCTCTTCTTGGTACATCTTATTTCTACTGGTGTTCGTTTTAGAGGTACTGTGAGATTAAAGCAGAATTTATAGTATTTGTTCATGATTGCGAGTTAAAATCATGCAAATTAGACTGAAAAATAAATGGCCAAGTAAAGGAAATGTAGTTAATTTTTGCTATTTAGATTTCATGAATTTTTGAGGAAATATCGCGAGAAAAACTTGCGAGCACTTCTTATCACTACCGATTACATCGCTTTAATGAGATAACTCCCATAAGTTTGAATGTCTACTTTCGCTTGGATTACGTTTCCTATCTCCACGTATATAAAAATATCTGAAGACAGTATTTTTCGTCAACGGGATCTGAAAACATTGAAATTAAATTAAATCCTATTCAATCCGCTTACATTGTTATTGGATAAAAATTTTCTTCACAATTCTTACAATTAATTTTACAGCAGAGGGTTAATTATGAAGTGTTAAGTAATTTAATTAAAGAACAGCCAACGTCATCTTAAGGAATAAATTAGGTGTTAATTCATAAAAGGACGAGTTCTAATTAGATTAACTACTTTACATTCTAATTCGATTGCGGCCGTTTATTTGATAGTTACGATGATTTCGCTCACTCGCTCGCAGTCTGTCAGACATATTGGACGTGCTAAGCGACTGGTTCATTCGTTTTCGTTTGTGGTTTACAAGATTTGTGTGGCTATGTTTGTGATTTCGTCTCCATTCATTTCGTACTCAGTGGTTTCTTCTATTTGCTGTAGCGACTGGTGCATTTGTTTAGTTTATGATTTATATTAGTGTAACTGTTTTTGTGATTCTGCGATACCAAGAGGCACTTTGAACTTTTTTACTTAATTAAATGTAAATACCCCTTTTTGATCATCTTTTTGAAATTCGTTCTTACGCTGTCATAGCAATCTTATTCCGTTTCCTCTTTTAGTGAAAACTGGTCACTCTATTAGTTAATTAATGTGCAATGAAAATTCTGGCAATTCTCTGCCCATCAACTTTGAAGAGAAGTATTGTTTTTACATAAATTTAAGACTTTTCATATCTAATTTTTTCATATCTCAATTTCATGACTTCTTTCGAACTACATTCCATTCATATTTCCGTTGAGAATCAACGGGCACTCCGCTAGTAAATAATAAGAGAAAAGTAATAAATGAGAAAAAACTATAATTAAAATAATTGTTTTTTGCTTGTATTTGAGGTTGAGGAGTTATTATTTTTTAAAGATGTATTATGGTACTAACTTCAATTCTTCAAACTAAAATATGTATATACAGTATACGAGTATATTAGGATACTTGTTTCAAACAACGTTATCACTTTACTTCTCAATTCCTAACGTACATTATTTGGTGAACATTATTTTGCCATTTAATTTTTTTTTAATTATCATAATACAATACACTACTAAAATTATTGTTGTTTGGATTTAATTTTGCTGGTAAGATGTTAATTGCTAAGAATCTAAAGCATTGTTACTGTTTGATTCTAACGGTTAGAAAATGAGCAATTAGCATATATCTTAGGGGTGAGTTCTACCAGTCTGTTATGCTCTAAAAGAAGGTTTTGTATTTTTCCCAATTTATGGTCAGTTCTTAACCAATCACACTTAATCAATAAATTTTCTCATTCAATTAATTAAACGTTTGTTTGTTGTTTTCCGTTTTTGAAAATTTAACTTAAATAAATGGGCCATCAATAAAGTTGTCAAAATAAAGCGTTTTGAAGTTCTTTAGTAATAAAATGAAATGTGTTCCGAAAAAAATAAAACGGGCAGATATGGATTGGAATCAGACAAGTGTGAAAAGCTCATTGTTCTGTAAAAAAGTTTATATACAATTAGGGATCTGTAAAAGGAAAAGGCTTGCAAGCTTCCACGCGTGTTGTTCTTTCATCAGGATAGCCCAGTTGAATACGGAGCGAGTCGGAAAAATCCTTCGAGGTAGAGCGGACCCATACTTTTAAATACCTACTTTTACATTTAAGTTTGGCTATAGGCTTAATAACATTATTTTATTAATTTTTATTGATTTCAGCTTATTTTGTGCATGCATTTTAAAAGATCTTATAGTGTCAATTTTGAAAATGTTTATTTTTATATTCACAGCAAGTATTGTGTGGAACTGGAACGTCAAAAATACTATGCAAAGGCAATTTTATGTTATATGAAAATGTAACAGTTTCATGTAAACAAATGCCCGTACCCAGTATTTCAGAAGTAAATGCCGTACTCAATAAAAATTTGTAACGCAAGTCGAGAAAATTTACAAAACTAATTTAATTAAATATTCAAAATAAGTTAAAGTTAAAATATCTGAAATTTTTTTAAAATGTTGGTGTACAGTTTTGCACGACAAACTATAGTATGTGCTAATTAAATGTATCATATGTTTCTTATTGCAACGGATACTATCTTCGTGTCCGTCAACCGATGGCATAAATAACAAATTGATTATGTATATAATCAATGTTCGAGGACTGTTTTTAATTATTCAGTCGCAATTGTTTAGTATATTAAATATAATTAAATATATTAAGAGCAGTATATTAAATCAAATTTTCTTCGATTTAATAAAAACCACGCCAGGCTATATGTATTTTACAACTTCCGAATTGCGTTTACCTGGTGATAGCGAGCAAGTGCCGTGTGAACAGTGGATAATACGATATTTGACTATTTCTGTATTTGAGCCTTCTGTAGTTGAGTACTTATATACTTCGTATTTATAAAAAACGTTGTATTAATCGTCTGTCTCTAATTTAATAGCAATTTAGTGAATTGGCGAACTTAATTTATTTGTTTATTTCGTTATTTTTTTTAAGTTTAACTTGTTACAGTATTTATATTTTTCCATTTATTTATGTACGTTTCAAAAATATTACGCACGTTTGTTTTAGCCATGTATGTGGAATAAAGAATATAGAAAATAAAATAAATGTATTTTTTTAATGTTCATCAAAATTAAAAACAATGTTTTATGCTTTTAGCTTGTATACATAAAGTCACCATTTTTTATTGTTGCAAAAATGAGCATATTTTTTACTATCGTATAAGATGTATAAATATAGTATTAAGTGTGGCTTTTTCTTTTTAGATTACGAGAATCTGAGTGGGACATATCTGTACCATCTACTTCTACGACAGTGACAAGTTCTGCTCGTACCAGCACAAACCAGACTAAGAGTGTAATACCACTTCCTGGTTCTGACTCCGATAGAAGTGTTCGTGAGCGGGAAGTAATAAATGATTCATTAAATCCCAATCAAGAGATTGAATTCCTCAATAACTCTGACCCGCAGCAGGAACCTCAAAATATTGCACAAATCGAAGAGGATAAAAGCTTGACATTTTCTTCAGAAGGTGTTTTACATTCTACAAGAGTGCAACAACCCAAAGAGATAGAGAAAAACTTATGTGATTTAATTAAAGATGATAACGACTCGACTTTACCAACAAAAGATCCAACCTACGACGGTAACCAACAGATGCAGATAGATGAAGATGTGGCTTGTACCATTGAAGAGGACAACCAGTTGACGCCTTCGTCAGAAGATCCAGCTTACTTTGCCAACAAAAAATTGTCTCCAGAAATGATTAATGCAGCTTTGAAACTAGAAAACCAAAACTTGGATATATTTAATTTTCCCAATACTGGCGGGAGGAAATTCAACGGAAAGGCAAAGCAGGTTATGTTGCCAAATGGGACATCGACCGAACGAAAATGGCTTGTGTATAGCAAATACAAAGATGCTGCATTTTGTCTCCACTGCCTCCTCTTCGCTTTACCTAAAGAAATGACTGTATGGGGCACTACGGGTTATAGGGGTTGGATAGACCACAGGGGTGATCGTGATATTGACCAACATGAAAAATCTAAATACCATGTGTCTTCCCAAATCGCAAGACTTCAGTGGATTTCACAACAAAGAATCGACAAAACCCTGGCGAAGCAAACAGATTCACTAGTTGCACATCACCGAGAAATACTCTCTGTTATTGTAGATTGTTGTAGATACCTATCAACAGAAATGTTAGCCTTTAGAAAAAAAGGATCTCTGGATGGAAAATTTCATAATCTTTTTAGACTGCTAGCAAAATATAGCCCAGATGCAAGGGTTTACTTAGAAAAGCTGGATAAAGCTAAGGAAGGAAAAGCAAAATTTGCGTCCAACCTTTTAAGTTATAGAAACATGTTTGACATAATTCATACCATGAGTGAAATGGTCGTTTCCAAAATTGTTCAACATGTGAAAGAGACAAATGCCTATTCAGTTATCCTCGATTCCACTCAGGATATTAGCAAAAAAGAATGCACGACTCTGCTGGTTCGTTATGTGGAGATAAAAGATTCTCAAGGATGCATGAAAGATGATGTCAAACCAGAGGAGAGACTGATAAAGGTCTTCACGAGTGGAGAAACAACTGGAGAACATTTGTCATCAGAGCTTCTCAACACCCTGCTATCATTAGGTTTGGATAACAATTGGTTGGTTGGGCAAAGTATGGATGGAGCAGGTAATATGCGTGGGAGATTAAGTGGAGTTAAGACTTTTGTTTTAAAAGAATGTCCTAAAGCATTTTACATTTGGTGCTGCTCCCACAGATTTGCATTAGTCATAGAAAAATCTATGGATATTTGCCCCCAAATAAGAGATATGTTTTCGACACTTCAAGAACTATACGTTTTCATGTCGGGACATAAAAGACATCATTTCTTTACAGAGAAGTTGAACAAAGGACCTCCTAATATTAGAAAAAAGCGCTTAAAAAGAGTCCTCACGACTAGATGGTCAAGTCGGAATGATGCTTTGGCAACAGTTATAAGTTGTTACGATGTCCTTAGGGAATCCTTATGTGAAATATCGAAGGATGAAAAGTCAGACAATGACACTACTACTCGAGCAAATGGACTCTTTAAAGCGTTGTCTGAATTTGAAACAGTGGCAACAATGAAAATCGCATCCACAGTTTTCAAAGTTCTCGCACCAGTAACCATATGTTTCCAATCAAAAAACATTGATTACGGAATAGTGCCCGCTATTCTGTGTGAGACGAAGGCTAGATTGGAGGCTCTAAGGAGTGACGAATCATGGAATGATGAAATGTTACAGCACATCAACAGCTTCGTAGAAGACCACAACATATCTCAACCCCTCGCCAAAAGACCTCGTAAGAACAAAAGGTTTATGGATGAACTATCTGTGGATGAGCCAATAACAAACCTGATGGCCAAAATAAGAGTTGAAGTTTATTTCAAACTACTAGATTCTCTGATTACCCAGTTAGAGGATAGATTTCCAGAAAGCACTCTCCATATTGTGCAGCAAATGACATATTTTTCGCATGAAGGTTTATTGAAGATTGCTGATAATGAAGACGGAACCATTAACCCAACTCAAATAAATGGTTTGTGTGAGTTTTACAGAATTGATGCTGATGAAACCTGCAAAGAAGTAAATGATTTCAGCCGCCTGTACAAAGAAGGGCACAGAAACATTAATTTATTTGATATCCTGGAAGAGAATGAGGAATGTGGCTCACAAAATCTTCACGATGATGACTCACCCAACCCAGCTGAAGTGACAGAGACATCAAAAGAACGAGTTCTAGACCAGTGGGTCAAGAAGGGTTTCATCAAACCTTATAGATTTTTGATTAATATGTCTGGCTTTCGAAACCTAATGATGTTATATCATATCATCCTTTCATTACCAGTAACAAGCTGCTCAGCAGAAAGAACAATGAGCAGATTGAAAATCGTCAAAAATAGGCTAAGAAGCAGTATGGGGGATGTTTGGCTGTCTAACTTGCTCATACTGGCTTCCGAAAATGACATATTAAAATCAATTTCTAACAGCGAAATTATTGATAAATTCGCCCTAACAACCGTGCCAAGAAGTAAATTACTTCTGTACAAAAGCCATCAAGAGTAGAGACAGAAACACTTCTAGCTGTGATTGTAATTAAATTTGTAAGCAGCTTATGTATTTATAATCTCTTTATAGATGTACAAATGTAAATATGTATATAATTATTTGTAAAAATAGTGTTTTATTAGAATAAGTTGTTTTGACTTTTTAGCGTATTTCATACAATTTTGTTACCTTGTAGAACACAACTATTCTAATTATTGTTCTAAGGTTTCAAATTATTGCTTTGCCTACATTTGAATTATTGCTATATTATGATGACAGGATAAAAACTTCATGCATCAAAATCTTGTGTATCGCTTGTTTTTATGCTTGTATTTTAAATACAGGTTTTTGTTTTAAGTTATTCTTTCCTATTTTTACATATTTGGTCAGTTACTGTGCTCTTTTTAGAGATATTCATTATCTATGTACGGTATTTGATTATATAACACCTATCATAATGTATTTTAGGGCAAATAATGTTTAAAAGTAGTCTAATGTATTGGTGTATATTTTCATAGTGTAATTAGTTTGTACTTTTGTTTACTTTCATACAAGTACATTGTTTGATTTCCTCGGAAAATCCATTAAATATTTTTTAGAAAGTAATGTATTTGCATTTCTTTTTTTTATTTACCTAAAAGCTATACTATGAATTAGTCTTATATGAGTAAGTAACTAAATATTATACTTATAAAACTTTGTAAAGTTTTAATTTTAATATTAATGAATATTATTATGTTTCTTTGGAAGCCATTTAAAATTGTAAAATTTACATAAGTGCGCTTTTTGTCGGAATTTGATTTTTTTGTTGGGAAATAGGGTAGGATTTTGGGAGGAAGGGGGGGATTAACTGGTGGGGTTTTGGGGGGGAATGCGCCATAGCCTTTGGGGGGGATGGGCACCTCTGGGTTTGATCATTGACCAACATCTGTTTTAGTCGTGCTCTCCACTCTGTTACAAATAAGTGTTAGCAGTCATAACCTTGTAATTACCATAGCGGACAAAGGCAATTGTACTGTTGTTTTAAACAGAAGTGACTACAATTCAAAGTGCATGGACTTTCTCAATAACAACGCCATAACAAAACTCCCCATGGATCCCACCCCTGCCCGCAATAAGCTTGTGAAAAACACGGTAGCTAACTCCTCAGTGATTCCTTCCGTGTTTTAACACTGAACCCCCAGGTTTTATGGTTTACCTAAAATCCACAAAGTGAACTTTACCATACGACATGTTATTTCCGGTATATCATCTCCTTGCCATAAGTTAGCATCGTAGGTGAATAGTTTCCTCCAAGACACTTTAGTGCTACCTAGGAATCACAGCATTAAGGCCTCGAAGGAACTGTGTGAAAAACTCAGGGCTTTAACCTTACCTCCGAAGATGAAGTTAGTTTCCTTTGATATCTCTAATACGTTCACCAGCATACCTGTTCCTGAAACTCTCGAGATCCTGAAGAGTGTATTAAATAGTATGGGAATTGACGACATTCTAACAGCTGATATCCTATCATTAGTGAAAGTATGTACTGACCAAAACTTCTTTTTGTTTAATGGTGAATATTTCAAACAAACCCATGGTTTATTTATGGGGTCACCTTTATCACCATTGTTAGCAGAATGGTTCATGTCACACTTTGAAGAGAATCTTTTTATTTCTTCCTCCGATTATGTTAAACAGCTTGAGGGCTGGTATAGATATGTCATTGATGTTTTTTGTGTTTGGGGTGGCACCTTAAGACAACTAGATGTTTTCCTCAATTATATAAATTCCCTTCATCCTGCAATTAATTTCACCTTAGAAATAAGAAAAGATCAATCACTCAATTTTCTAGATCTTGAAATTTCCATTTGCAAACAAAAAATCCAATTTAATATCATTCGCAAACCTTACTACACAGACCAGGTAATCCCTTGCAATTCCAGCCACAATTTTTCACAAAAGTTCTCTGCCTTTCACTCTCTAATTAACCGATTAATTACCATCCCCATATCTAAACAAAATTACCTACATGAACTCTCGACCATAAAATTTATTGCCATTAAAAACAGATACCCTAACAGTTTAATAGACAATCTCTTAGCTAAAAAAGAGAGATCACGTGCTATTGAGAGAATTTACAAAAACCCCTTTGAGGACAATCCTAAACCTAAGTGGTTTAAAATAACCTTTATCAATCATCTGTTCTTAAAAATCGCCAATTTTTTCCCTTAGAAATCATTAAGACCCTCTTTCAAAAGCCCCCTTAATTTATGAAAACCTTTTTGGCCATACTAAGGACAAGAAAGAACCTTTAAAATGTTAGGTGTTTAAAAACTGGGATGTTTAGATTGTGATGGGGTTTATATTGGACAAAATGGATGTAATTTTAATGTTAGGGCAAATGAACATTTCAGGTGTTTTTTTAAATAAATCAAATGCTTCACACTTTGCGAAAACCAAATTTTGCAACATGACTCGGAGGAGGAGATGGAAAAAGAAGAATTTGAGAGGGGATTGAGTGTGTGCTGTATGTGCACTCATAGAAAGGAAAGTTTCGAGGAGTCACTTCTGAAAACATTAGAAAATAAAAACAAGATCCTACTAAAAAAGATGAGGATATTAATTTCTCCCTGTCAATAGTACCAATATTAAAATCCATGGACGATTGCCAAAAAATGGAGGCAAAAAATCAGATAATGAGCTTGCTAAAAACAATTAAATGGCCAAGCATCTCCCTGAACCACCCCTCCTAATCTGGAATGCAGTGCTGCACAAGATCGCAGTATTTTATGGGGCCCTCTGGATCTCTTTATCCGAAAGGACCAACCGGACCACAATATTTAGTGAGACCGTTTGGGGTTGGTGAATCACATCAATGCAATGAAGCATCACAGGAAAGCGATCCTAAGTTACATTCTTTGTAATTAATATATATTTAGTAAATTATTCTTACAAAATGGAAATGAAAAAAGGTACAAAATCATGAATCCTTGATACTGTCAGCGGGCAAAAGGTCTCCGGTGTGCGCACCAAATGAGACACAAAGTCTGCGGGCAAAAAGTCTCCAATGTGCGTGCCCTAGGCGACAAAACTGTCTGTGGGCAGAAAGCTGTCGGTGTGCTAGGTCTTATTGAGGTGAGCAGCAAAAGGCTCAGCGAATAAAAAATATACACCTGAACTAAGGTCATGTGCCTTGACGTTGAACTTAGTCGTGCCCCAGCCAGCGGCGAGAATTAAATTCGTGAGTCTTTTTGCTCCGAGCGATAACTTGATGGGTTTTTCTGCGAATCACATACCCCTCCGGATACCTCCTCTCCTCCCCCTCCACCCCCGCATGGGCTAGCAAGAAGCTTTCACTTCACCCACGCTCTTGCTCTGTATTCAACTTCGACGCGCGGCTCTGTGAAAGTATTTGTTTTGGAATCTTAGAATTTTGATCAAGTGGAGGACAAAACCCTCATTGAATTGGTGAGGCATTTTCCTTGCCTCTTCGAGATGAGGAATAATAGCTACAAAGACCAGCAGAAGAAGGACAATAGTTGGAAAACAATAGCGGAGGAGCTCGAAAAAAGTGGTACGTACACATTTAAGTTTTGTAGATATCTTTAAACAATTTAGTGGTGGCTAAATTAAATTGGAAAATAATAGAATGCTTTATTAGGGTTTCAATGTTTATTTTAACAATGTATGTGGCATTATAATTAATCGGTTCTGATAATCATTCGGTATTGCCAAGGAATTTCCCCAGTGCTGCTACAGAAATAATTTTGCAATAATTCCATAGCCTCGTGAGTAGAATTCCCCCCAAATTTAGTAATGGGCGTTAAGTTTTCTGTTGGCAGACTTGTCTCTACTGACACATTTTGCGGTAAAGATCTTTCATCTACTAGCATATTATGTATTACGCAGGATGCTAATACTATTATATCCACAGTCTCTGGTTTCACCGCTATGGGCGTATTAAAATTGCGAAACCATTGGCATAATAAGCCAAAGGCATTTTCACTTACCCTTCTGGCACGACTATGCCTGTAATTATAAATTTTCTTTTTTTCATCAGCCATGGACTGAATTCTTGAATACGGCCTCATTACATTCGGCATCAATTTAAATGCTTCATCTCCAACAATGACATGAGGCAAAACTAAATCTGGAAATGGAAACGTTTTGTCTTGGATTGCTTTCCCTACCTTCGATTTTCCAAAAATTCCAGCATCACCTTCTTTCCCGTAGGAACCGATGTCCATGGCTAAAAACTTACAATTAGCAGTGACTAATGCCAATAATACAATAGAAAAGTAACTCTTATAATTAAAATATAACGATCTGGAGCCCTTCGGCTTCACAATTCTTATGTGCTTCCCATCAATGGCAGCACAACAATTATGGAAATTCCACATTTGATGAAATCTATCCGAGGCTTCTTTGAGTTGATCCTTTCCTGGATGCGGCATGGCTTCCCCCTTCAATTTATCACAAATTGCTCTAAGTACCTCTGGGACAAATGTACTTATCCAGCAATGCCATATACGGAACTGAAAAGCCAGGGATCTATAACTCCCCCCGGTTGCCAAAAACCTAAAAAATATCAAATCAGTTTCAGATTGTAAAGTGAGGTGGAAAACGATGAGGGATTCCTACAGAAGAAACAAAAAGAGAATGGGGTCTGGTTCTGTTGATCCATCCAAATCTACGGATGATCGGCTGAGGTTTTTAGATGGATTAATTTCGGAGAGGGTGTAAGTACTTACATTGATTTTTGACTTTATATTTAGCATAAATAAGAAAGAGATAAGTTATAATTAAGTAAAATATCTGGATTCATCGGTTTCTGGTTTCAAATTCAAAATATCATTCTAGATTTTCAGTTTATTTATTTATAGATATTCAGTTACGTTACCTTCCAATTTGGCTCCATTATTGATTGCTCATGTACTGCAGTGCAACAACCAAAATTGATTGTTAAGCAATACACTAAATTTCATACCTCTTTTAGGTCTGTATGTAGCATGGAGGAGGAGGAGACTGTGGAAGTGATTCCAGAAAATGTAGAGCCCTCTGAAGACAGAGGAGAATTAAGGGAGGAGGATGAGCCGAAACCGAAAAGAGGGAAATATAACATCGTAGAAGAAATAAGGAAAGGAAGAGAAGCACATTACCAGTTCTTGAGGGATGTTCTTCCCTTACCTAATAAATTTTTTGAGGGGGTAACGGCCTCAGTAATGGACTTACCTCCTCATTTAATTAGGGAAACAAAAAGAAAAATATTTTATGTAGTAATGGAGATGGAAGAAAAAGCAAGCAATGAGCCAAATTCTAATAATTAACTGAATAAATATTATTCAAAAATGTTAATAATCGTGTTCTTAATTCATTATTCTAACAAGGCAAAGAGTTAGTTACGATTCAAAAGCATTTTGCATTTTCAGCAGGAAGGAAACTAGTAAGAAGTGAAAACGATGGTCATCCATGAATAGGAAATATAACAATAGAGTTGGAACAGAAGAGGTGAAAATAGCAAAGCATAGTAACATAATAGCATTCAAATTCCAAAGAACTCCCGATATCATGACCTAATTTGGCAAAAAAAAGGAAAAGTGTGGATTTGACCAATGATGTCCTACTATCAGTGAGAGATCATTTTAAAAAGACCACCCCAAGATGACAGGTATGATCTATTGGGAAAATTTATTGCAATGAGAATGAGAACATTGGAAAAACGCCAGCGTTTGGTTGCAGAGAAAAAGAATCAATGACCTCCTATATGAAGCTGAAATGAGAATGCTTATCGTGCCAACGAGTTCATACAGCTCCTAATAACTAAACAGTCCCAGCTCCATTACAAGCTCACCAAGTCCTATCGCAGCTGCTTCATATGATCAGTTTACAGAATAAACAGCGCGTGCAGGAGTTGTAACCAAACAAGAACTTCCACACTGAGCAGCTACTTACTTGGCTACCTACAATAATATTTGATTTTTGAGGCATTTCTAATTTTTCTATGGTCTTAATTGACGAATACTACTATATTATTTATTATTATGCCTCAGTAAAAATTTTGACTTTGAATTGAAAAAAGATTTACTAAGATTAAAAAGAATTCAATAAATGTGTGCATTTATTATACATACATGATGATACATTCCTATTAGCACATTGTAGATGGCGTCACATGTCTCTGGAATTATTTTGCCAAGAGTGATATTATAGTAGAATATTTGAGACATTCATACCATCGACCCTTTGCAAGAAACCTCAGAGAAGCTGTCAGTCTTTTATGGGCAAAAATAAAAGTCCTCATAACTGTATTTTTCCTTTGTATTAAAAGTCACAAGTGACTATAGTATTTGGTAGATGTCTTCATTCATCCGCAAATAATTATGGCAATAAAAGGATCAGAACATAACTCTCTTACTAATCTCGTATGAGTGAATTCATTCCTCTTCCTAAGCCAGTCTTTACACCACGTTTTTTCATTTTTGCTTCCTTTTACACCTCATGGCCACTAAAAACCGACTAACGCGATCCCGTCGTCTTCTTGTCCGCTCACCATTTTTCAAGTGAGTTTTTGACTTGACTTTGTCTGAGTTAAAATCTTCCGGTTTACCGTTGCGTGGGAGTGCTTCAGCATGCACAATGTGTAATGTCCTTACTTAACTGTGAATTGAAGTTTCATATATTAATTTAGTATGAAGGTATGTAGAGTTGGACGGGATTCCAAAAGATAGTCACCTTTTTGGGGTTCGATAACTTGAGCACAAGCATCCCATTTGGTTGTACCTAAAATTGAGAATTTACCTCTAATAATTATCAACAGCATGTGTGTTTTTGTCCGGATTTCCTTTTGCTGTGTTATATTCTTGAGATTTGACTAAAAGTGACGGTAACAAACAATCGTTTGTTGTCACTTCCAATTGTGAAGAGGAAATGGAACTTCAACAATGCAAGTACATATCCATTTATGTGATTCTTAATTGTTAATAACCGCGATTTAACAGCAACGACGCAGCAGCTGCAAAAATTGCTTCAGTTTATGGTGGAGCATCCCAACTTCTCCAAAAGGGCGTAGTCTGCCACCAAGGACGGAGAAAGTATTATGAGAAGTGGGAGTGCCTGGCTGCCTCTCTCAACGCTCAAGGAGGTGGGCCACCAAAACCCACTGCAAAGTGGGCAATGGTATGGCATATGAGTACCTTTAGAATTATTTCATGTAAGCTTGCTTGAACATTATATCATACATTAATATCAACTTAATGTATTTGTCCTTGCTCACTTAATTTCAGTGCTGGGCTGACTGGCGGACGAATGTAAAGAAGAAAGGCCAAAGAATAAAGGCTCATGCTAGGGGCACAGGTGGTGGCCCACCATGCCCTCCTTTGTCAGAGTTGGAGGAGAACCTTCTCCAATGGATGACTCCGGAAGCGGTGGAGGGAGATCGCAGCCTCCCACAGGCCGTTTTATTGTAGACATTAGTAGTTCGCGCATATACCGCAACGAGCGCATGTGTCGTGTACCAGCATGCCTCGGGAACAACTGTGCTCAGTTTCAGCTGTGTAGCTAACCTGTATGATTCTGTTCTGTGCTTTCAAAATGTTTAAGACTATCAACTCGCCCGCCGTGTGTTAGGTTCGCTCAGTGATACGGTTTTTGTCAGCAAGGAACCTGTCAGCTGCAGAAATTCATCGACAGATTTACAAAGTGTACGGTGATACTGTTATGAGTGAAAGCAAAGTGCGTAAGTGGGTGCGAGAATTCAAAGATCGCCGTGACAATGTCCATGATGAGAACCGCTCCAGTCGCCCCTCTTTGATTACAGACAATTTGGTGGCTTCAGTTGAAGCGAGGATTCGTTAGAACAGGCGCTTCACAATAACAGGTCTATCAAACGAATTTCCTGAGGTTTCGAGATCAGTGCTTTACAATATTGTTTCCGAACATCTACAGTTCAGGAAACTGTGCTCCCATTGGGTCCCGAAACTCCTAACAGAGGACCACAAAAACCAAAGATTTGAGTGTGCCATGAAGTTCTTGACTCGTTATCACGAAGAAGGTGACGGCTTCTTGAGTCAGATCGTAACTGGAAACGAAACATGGGTTTCGCATAAACCGCCTGAATCAAAGCAACAGAGCATGGAATTGAGACACACACACTCGCCTGTAAAGGTGAAGGCCAAACAGACTCCGTCCCAGTGCAAAATCATGGTGTCGGTGTTTTGGGATAGGCATGGTGTTTTGTTGGTCGACTTCATGCAACGAGGAACCACTATCAATGCAGAAGCATACTGCCAAACCCTGAGTAAGCTACGCAGAGTGATTCAAAACAAAAGACGCGGCATGCTGACAAAGGGAATTGTCCTTCTACATGACAATGCAAGACCTCACACTGCAGGTCAGACCCGCAATTTGTTGGACAGTTTTGGCTGGGAGTTAAAATTTTGACTTTGAATTGAAAAAAGATTTACTAAGATTAAAAAGAATTCAATAAATGTGTGTATTTATTATACATACATGATGATACATTCCTATTAGCACATTGTAGATGGCGTCACATGTCTCTGGAATTATTTTGCCAAGAGTGATATTATAGTAGAATATTTGAGACATTCATACCATCGACCCTTTGCAAGAAACCTCAGAGAAGCTGTCAGTCTTTTATGGGCAAAAATAAAAGTCCTCATAACTGTATTTTTCCTTTGTATTAAAAGTCACAAGTGACTATAGTATTTGGTAGATGTCTTCATTCATCCGCAAATAATTACGGCAATAAAAGGATCAGAACATAACTCTCTTACTAATCTCGTATGAGTGATTTCATTCCTCTTCCTAAGCCAGTCTTTACACCACGTTTTTGGTGGAAGACCTCACACTGCAGGTCAGACCCGCAATTTGTTGGACAGTTTTGGCTGGGAAGTTTTAGACCACCCACACTACAGTCCTGATCATGCACCAAGCGATTAACATCTGTTCCTCCACTTCAAACAACACCTAAGTGGCAAGCGTTACAATGATGACGAAGACGTGAAAACGGCACTGAACTCTTGGTTATCGGAGCAGGCGGCAGGTCTTTATGAAGAGGGTTTTTAAAATTGGTTGAGAGGTATCATAAGTGTTTGAACAAACTTGGCAACTATGTCGAAAAATAGAGAAAGTATGTACTTTCTGAAAATAAATTTACTTTTTTTAAATAACTTTTCGTTGTGTACTTATGGTCAAATGGACCTTACTTAAAAAACACGCCTCGTACATTTACTTTGACTCCCAGATTTCATCTTATTTATCTTTGAGTAGTTTTAGGAGATTTCTACTTTTCAATGTTTGGTAGAATTAGATATTTACGTATTTACTTGTTTGACTCTCAGATTTTATCTTACTTATACATTCATACTGCTTCCAGAACTTCACTTTTAATTCAAGGCTACCATTTAAATATTTATGTATCTTCCTATTTTACTATCAGATGCTATATTTCTAATAGAACATGTTTGCTTTTTAAAGATTTTAACTGTACATCAACTGTTTTAGATTTCATTTCTTTACCTTTATGATTTTTCTTTACCCGGATTCCTGATCTTGCTTTCCTCAACTTTGTTTTGCATACAAAGATATGTAAAGCATATGTTTGATAATGGTGGTTGAAGATTGGATGTGGATGAAGTTTGCGTCAAAGCGAACAATCTCAGAGGTGAGCTTCACTAGTATTAGTTTTACTATATATATCCCTTAATTTAATTAATATTAATTTAATACTATACTAATATTTGCAAACTATTCTTGAATTTCTGTTTCTTTTGTCTTGTCTTCCTTGGCCAACTACGGATTTATTGAGGCAAGCAGCAAAATACTCAGAAAATGAATAAAGACGAAGCTTGTGTACCTACCACAGAGGGACCTCATTATGGGTTACAAGGATCATGGCAATCGAAGGACAAAGAATGCCATGGCCAAAGTGGCAATGGTTTTCATGGTAAGGGAGGTAGTGGCCAAATGGAATCAGCCACTGTGCTATTACTTCAGTTCAGTGGGGACTTTCTTCTCTGATTTGAAGAAAATGATGGAAGAGGATCTATCCAGCCTTAAGGGGGTTGGTTTGAATGTGATTGCCAAAGTATGCAACATGGGATCCAGCAATGTAAGTGCTCATGGGAGCAACATTCTCAAACCATATGTTAGAGCATGGAGGGCAAAGAATTGGGACTATTTTCGACCCACCTCACCTTCTGAAATGCTTCTGGAACTTGATGCTTAAGTACAGCATTCAAGTTCCAGTTGCATTAGGTGCTCAGGAGGTGACTATGACAGCAAATTGGAGGCATTTGGAGCAGCTCTATGATGATGATGGAAGGAATCCATTTGGAAGGTAGATATAATCTTGATAAATGAATGTTACTTACACCCAATCTGTTAAAACTGTAAATATAATTAAAATGTAATTTTTCCCAATGAAATTTTACTGTAGAGGTTTTACCTATCTAATAAAACTATAATTTTCTTCAGACATTTCATTTTACTGAAAAACATATTAACCAAAAGGGATTTGCTAAGATGAGGGTCGTTTTAGCTGCCCAAGTGTTCAGCGGTCTTGTTGGTCGTAGATTGAGTGGGTTAGTGGCAAAAGGTGAGGTTCTTAAATGTTTGGCATTGTTTTAAGAGGTTGCACATCTATATCTGGTTGCAATTATAATGTAAACATTTTTAATTTACAGGATTCATTGGGAGTAATGGATTGGGGGCAGCAGAGGTTTTCCTTACCATGAATGATGTTTTTGATGCATTGAATGGTGATGCAGAATCGAAAAAAGAAGAAAAGAGGAGGCTTAAGGTCCCTATGTTAAAGAAGAGCCATCATCACAAACTTCTGCAGGAAGTTGCCGAGAAAATTTCTAGGTGACATTTTGTGGATGTCAAAACTGGCATATGCAGCCTCCTTGTCAAAGAGGATGGCTTGCAACAATCAAGGGGGCCAGTTACTTTGGAAGCAATTTGGAAATGATTCCAAACATATGAGTACAAGGAGCTTCAACCAGGACCCCATCGAAAACTTCTTTGGAGAAATAAGACAGAATTGTGGCTGCAACCACCATCCCAATGCCAATCTATTTGTGTCAGCACTGAAAACAACTGTCATAAATGGGTTGGTTAATTACTCAGGTAGGAAAAATTGCGAGAGGGATGATTGTACTTTGTTGACAGGCCTCACTGATATAATCAGTGGGGTATTCTCAGATTGAGATGCTACAGAGGGAGCTAGGAGTCTGGGAGATCGTGCACTTCCCGCATACCACGGATAGGAAACGCTTCACCTTTCAAGAAAAATCAGAACCCTTCAATTGAGCATTTCTTGAAATGAACTGCTTTGCTTCCATACCATTCAAGACAACATGGCTGTCAGCTTGGCGTTATTGTGACGTCATCAGCATTCAAGAAAACTTGAACAAGGAATATTGCATGCTCTTGAATGGAAAATTGGATAAGAAAGGACCATGTTTAGTTAAAATTCAAGGAAGAACTTACCACAGACTATTTAGTATAGACTGGAAAGAAGATGCAGGAGTGAATAAGGTTGTATTATACATTGACGATGGCACAGAGAGGAAAAGAATAGCAGAGAGACAAAAACTCGACCTAAATATTGTTTGTGAAAGATTGTGTTAACAAAGTTAACCCAATAGCACCTTATTTGCGTCAAATAAGCAAACAAACTTCAGAGGAAGCTTGCATAATTTTTGAGAAAACGGACAGGAGAACCCATTGACCAATCTTAGGAGAGAGACCAAGGCTAGAAGAGACAACTGCCATCGTTAGAGATGGACTAGGAAGCGAGCCTAGGAAAGTTATGATATGGAAGCATAGTAACGAATCACCAAGTTTTATCAGTATTTTCAGTGAAACTTATGAAACACTGCAATACCCTCTTCTTTTTCCTCATGTAACGTCAGGTTGGCATATAGACTTAAAAGATAGGGATGGAAATAAACTCTCCCAGGTTAAATACTACAGAAGATTACTTTTGTCTGAGAGTAGATTTACTGATTCACAGCGTTTAGGGCAAGATTACTTTGTTGATACGTTTTCTAGAGTCGAAGAAGAAAGGCTGCAATGGCATAAGTTAAACCAAAGTAAATATTTTAGAGTTGCTTCAAGGGAAGAGTTAGATGGATCCATTGCAGCTTAAGGAGGACCTAAAATAGGTTATTTTGCGGAGTTCCTTCACTCATAGTTCATGGTACATGAAAGTAAAAATGCAAAATGGGACGGCTTTGGTATCGAGGAAAGGAAGGCTTTTTTTTTCATTGCGTTGACGTGCAATCCTAACTGGGTTGAGATTCAGGAAAGCTTAGGTAATGGACAAACCGCACTTGACAGGCATATAATAATGAAATAGAGTATTTCAACTTAAGCTTGCTGCGGTGATGATGCTTATCAGTAGTGGGAAGCTGTTTGGTAAAGTTATCTATTTAATGTATGTTATTGAGTTTCAAAAATGTGGACTACCTAATGCACATATTGTGCTGAAAGTTCAAGACGAACCGAAATAGTTTGCAGATATTGATACTTTTATTAGAGCAACAATACCAACAGAAGATAAAGCTGGTCGCCTTCGAAAATTAGTTGTACAGGATATGTTGCATGGACCTTATGTAGCTAAAAACCTCCATGTATCCATGTATGGATACCAATAGGAAGATTTGCAGTAAGGGATTTCCTAAAACATCTTGTGAGGTAACTTATGTTGATGACAGGGGATATGTACACTCCTGGCCAAAATTAACGCAGCACCTCCCTAGCGATCCTTACGGCCGGTGCTGCGTTAATTTTGGCCAGGAGTAGTAGTAAAGTAGTAGCAATAATTTTACCTTGAAGTCTGGTCGAGTGGTATATGATAACTGGGTAGTACCTTATTGTCCTGCTTTGCTACTTTTGCTAGAATGTCATTGTAATGTTGAAATAGCCTGTTCAGAGAAGATAGTACAATATTTGTTTAAATATATTCACAAGGGACCTGGCCATGCTAGAGTTGCTGAAGTTCCAGATGCTGTAGTTAAATTTAATGAGATAGAAGAATATGTATCTTTAAGATACATAAGTGCTTCAGAGGCAATTTAGCGAATACTAGAATTTGATGTATCTAATTCATATCCAACCGTTGTAATGCTGCCAGTTCACTTGCAGAATAAGGAAACAATCATATCTCAGCCAGGCAGAGAGGCTCAAGCTCTCAAAACTACTGTTTCTAAATTAATACTTTATTTTCAAAGACCGGGGTTAGCAGAATTTCAAAATTTAACTTACCTAGATTTTTATGAACAGTATAACATTGATAGCAAGCCAAGGGAAAATTGCAAAGTTCCAATAGTGTCACATCCATCAGGTTGCCACTGGATAACTAAAAGAGTTAGGAGGGAATGTGATGCAAGGCTATAGTGGCTGCTACCTACCTTAGGTGAGGTTTACTATCTCAGAATGCTCTTGTTAAAATTCCCTGCATATAGCAATGAGGAACTTAGAAAAGTGGATGAAAATTCTTACAGCACATTTCAGGAAGCTGCAAAAGCACATGGTCTCTTGGAAAACGACAATAAGTATAGAGATGTCTTAGAGGAAGTAAATATCTATAAAACTGGAAGTGGACTAAGGCAATTGTTTGTATGTTTAGTAATCTGTGGTGCACCGGCAGGAATTCTATGGGATGAATTTAAAAATCAACTGTCAGAGAATTTGTTAGATAGAGATGCAGCTAACTTACACCAATTCTGCCTTGCTAGATGTAAGAAATAGGCTTAGAAGTCATGGTAGAACTCTAGAGGAAATGGGCCTTCCTTCAGTTATTGATGAAACCACAGAGACAGGTAGGGAATAGATGATATGGCCTGCTGATAAATTAGAAGTATATTTAAAACAATGGCTACCGATGTTAAATCGGAATCAAAAAGAGATTTACGATTATATATGTGTGGTAATTAAAGCTCAGAAAATTGACAATAACTTTTTATTTATTGATGGTCCGAGTGGTACTGGAAAAACACTACTTCTTAATGTAATTACAGGGACTTTGAGAAGAGAGAAATGTATTGTACTCTGTACAGCTTCTGCATGAATAGCAGCACTTAATTATAAAGGAGGTGTAACTGCTCATTCAATGTTTCAGCTGCCCATAGATTCTTCCAGTCCAGAAACTTATTGTGACATAAAAACAAATAGTGAAAGAGCAGAATTCATTAGGAGGGCTGGCTTAATTATTTGGGATGAGGCTTCTATGGCTCAGAAACACACCCTTGAGGCATTTGAGAGAACATTAAGGGATCTATGTCAAAATGAGCTTTTATTTAGTGGAAAATTAATTTTGCTTGCTGGAGATTTCAGATAAATTGCTCCTGTTGTAAAAGGTGGTTAAGTGATAGATTCAATAAAGTACAGCATTAAAATTGCAAGTTTGCGGTCTAAAGTAAAAGTATTTCGTTTGAAAGAGCAAATTCGTTCCAGGGGAGAATATACTTACACTAAATTCATTCTTGAAGTTGGGGAAGACAAAATTGACCTGATAATTATAGACAACCTAGAATTAATTCCACTTCGCCATATTAAGGTTACTGACAGCTTAGATGATCTTATTCTATTTGTTAATCCAAACAAAATATTAAATAATCCTGAATTGTGTTGTAAGAGAGCAACATTGGCAGGTACGAACAGTTGCATTGATGAGATAAACTTAACCATTCTTACCAAATTGGATGGGGAATTAATAGCTCTGTACAGTGCTGATACATTAGAAACTGTAGCTGAAAATCATGATAGGGAATTTCTCAGGGATAATTTTATTAATTCAATAACTGAGCCTGGAGTCCCAGATCATAAGATACCTTTGAATGTAGGAGCAGTTTTTCTTTTAATTAGAAATATTTCTTTTGATGATGGCTTAGTAAATGGGACAAAATTGATTGTGATAAGCATTTCGAAAAGTCTTGTATGTACCTGGTCAAGATGTATCAAAGACAGTTTTATTCATAGACTGTTTTAAGACATAGCTAAGTATTCTTTTCTCAATAGAGGTATTTCTGAGTGGAATAAATTACCTGGATCACTCTTAAGGCCCTTGCCTGAAAATAAAATATCTTTCAAACAGAAATGTTTGATCTGTAAATTTACTTAAAATGTGGTAGACTATGTTCCCGCCGTATCCACACACACAAAGAACAGCCGATTAGAATTGCACTTCGAGACTGCTCCACAGTTCTCTTACCCCAGTTTGCTACTGATAGTGTACGTACCAACATGAACCGCATGTATGAACACACACTTCAAACTAACTGCACAGACATTGAAGTTAGCTTTACATACACAGCCTGGAAAAGTGGCGAAAACCCACCCCTTCCAGGAAAAGTGTTTATCTTTGGAGCTCTTACTGCCCCGTAAGCTCATCCAAAAAGCCAACCAAACAGACGTCACTATATTACACTCTCCGCCATTTATATGGTGAGAATGTGACACTATGTCAATGATGGGAGGCGTGGTTTCCGCTGGTTTAGCAGAGGGTAATGTGCAAGGAACTCTGATGAGTCTTATGGGGGACATTACCCCTTTGCAGTCCAACCTAAAGGCTGGGTTGACAGGCCTAGCACTAGTATCAGGTCCAACGCCGAGTTGAGCTCGACATCACTAAGCGCTGCGATTATATACATTTTATGTAAGGTGCTGCTATCTTCTGTTCCTTTTGTGAACTTCTAGGACTTTATTAAGCCTTTTCACCTAATTCTTGCGAGTAGTATTTCTATTTTTATGAAGTTAGCAGCTCTACAAATGTAGATCAATTTTGTGTAACCCTCGTTTCATAACTTGGAATCTAAGCTGAAGTTCACAAGTGTTTTTCATGTTGTTTTCTTAGTTTTACCGAGGATTCTTCTAATTGATTTCAGTGGCTTCTTATTACTGTGAAGATTATGGTGAGTTAAATTAAAATTAAACTTTTTATTTAGAATATATTGTTATTTATCCCTGAATATATACTAAAAATAATTTTTACCATCGTTATGGTGAGTTCCTTCATAGTATTTTTCTTCAAGGTGGATGATTTTTTGATCAGTGATGGTTGCTGAGACTGTTGAGGTGTATGTCTCTGGCTGCATACTTAAAAAAAAAAGGATAATGCATCAAAGCTTTACTGTCCTTCAAATTTTGTTGTTTCTGACATTGAAGGGGATGTCATTGAAGGTGCTTGGCACCAAAAGGCTCCAAGTCTACAAAGTGTAAGAAGGTTGGGAGCTAACACAGCTTCCAGGTTAGCTTATGATAATAGAGACGCCTTGGCATCCTATTTTGTGTCTGCTGAGGGACAAGTGCTGTGGCAATATGCAAAAGTGACTAGAATCTAAGTAAAACAAGAAAGTATAATTAATTGAGTTGTTAAATTTGATAGAGAGAGATAAAATTTAAATTATTATCCCTTTTAATATCACAAGTGAGTTTAATGATATGATATAGTAAAAAAATTCTGTGTATATTTCCTTCTGGAGGAAATTCATCCTGTTAAGTGATCATACGCCTCTTAAATAGCTCCTGACCCAGAAGTAACCTAGTCCAAGATTAGCCAACTGGATTATGGAGATAAGTACACTATGCACAGGTCACTTGCCAAGATCATTTCACATGGTATCCATAGGCAATTGCAATCCCTGATCAGACAGCTGAAATGGCTGCATGCGCCCTGGTAGAACAAGCTACATGTTGACATGGTGTTTCCCACTATTCGTTGAGTGATCGTGGAGCTAACTTCTCTGCTGCTACTTTACTACTACTACTACTAACATTCATGCTAACTGCAATAAATGGTCACTGGAAACTGCCAATATCTTATGTTTTCATAAAGGGTCTCCAAGCTTCTGAGAGGACAAACCTTGTTCGACAAGCATTGGAATTTGTGAAAGATAGTGGAGCAGTTGTTGTTGTTGCATCACTAACTTTTGATGGAACTAATTGCAACATATCATTGGCAACAGTTTTGGGAGTTCAGCTGAATCGGCAAGATCTTCAGCCCTGCTGAGCCCTTTCCTTGCATCCGTGCCCCTACCCACCATTTTCATTTTTGTCATATATACTGTTTCTTACATCTTATATTGTCACCTGAAGATGGCCTAAGGGGACGAAACCATGGTCGTTAAAAAATAAATAAGTGGTATAGTAGAAGTGTTTCCTATTATTTATGTTTTACATTTATTCTACCTATTTAAATAGGCATTATTTCCAGTTTGAAGAATCGTAGTAGTATCATGCTTTAGGTATTTGCTAATTACTATTTCTTCATTGCTTTCTTTAGATGATTTTTCAACAGTGAATGCATATAGAGTATTAGCATAGCTGTTAGTAAACCCATTAAAGGTACTAAGTCAACATAGAAACTAGCTAAACAGGATGTGGTCGATGTAATACTCACAGTAGTGCATTCCACTGCAGATGTGAAAAATATTGTGTATAAAAGGAGGAACCTTTACGAAAGATATGTCTGGAGTTTTTAGCCTTTAACCATTGTGGCCATTGATAATGCAATGAAAACTTTCTTCATTTGAGTTTATCAATAACCCATTCTACCATTTTGAATCTTGATATGCAATGGGCGTTTAAAACTTTTAACTGCCTGGAAAAGCATGCCAATCAAGGTAATTAGACTCATCTCTGCCCATACTGAAGGGACGCTAACCCTGATTGGCCTGTGGTCTCCAGGGCTCCAGTATAAAGGTGAAGCGCTGAGGCAGGAAAGGCAGTTCGGGGTTGGGAGCGAGTACTGCTTCAGTGATATACTCCTGTGCTCTGGACCCAAAAAAACCCTGACCAATGGACGAAGTTAGAGCAATAGCTTCCCAACGCCCACCCTCAAGTCCTGGTATGATAGAGTGAATAACTCCAACAGGGTTCTGCCCGTAATTTTGACAATGGACGGTGATTTGATAGAGCGCAATCTCCCTGTGTCTCCCCCCCTTTACACTGATGCTGTAGAGGAAGAGATGCCGGCTGAAGAGGCAGCATGCAGTGGAGTTAGAGAAGGTCGCTGCACCCACACCATCACCACTGATCCCCTTGAAACAGGCATCCCAGAGGAAGGCACCTTACAGCCCGTAGGAGGAGGCTGACCGCAGTAGACACCCACCCCCAGCATATCTACAGGCCCCAAGCAGACCACATAAGAGACGTGATGGTCTGGCTCCTTTTGGGGCCCAATCCAAATTGATCAACTGATGTGTTAAATAAAGAAAAAACAAGTGTTTCAAACTTATAGATGTATTGCTGCAGGTGACTCCATGACTAGTTTGTCATTTCATTTTAGAGTAGGGAAAAGTACCATAAGTATCATTGTTGAAGAAACAAAACTTTTATGGGAAAAATTTGAGAAGTATAGTTTTCACACTCCAAGTAAATCATTTTGGGAAGAAACTGCTGAAGAAAATCTACCTAAATGGAATTTTCCCAACTGCATTGGAGCTGTTTATGGGGTACATGTATTGATGCAGGTGATGTTAAGCAAAAGATTCAGCATAATAAATATAATTCAAAGAAAAATAACTATTCTACTCCAGGTTAAATATAGGTTAGTTTACAATGTACAAGTGAATAATTTTGTGATGGAATGCTTTCCTTTCAGGCACAAGGAAATTCATGGTCAATGTCCTTTAATTAATATTAAAGAGGGCTTTTATTAATAATAAACAGGCTCAATCCAGTGACAACATTGACGGACATCATCTTCTGGTTGTGGTTTTGGAAGAGAGACGAAGGAAGTGGAGTTATTTGAGAGTAACGAGAAGGAGATTGAGAGACAATAACAATCCCTTCAATGTGGCAGATAGCAAATTTATAAAATTATATCGCATCTCTAAAGAGGGAGTCCATAATTTTATCGAGTAAATAGCAGTTTGTTTGCCACGAGCTCGAAGATGCACGGCAATACTTCTGCATATTCTACGAGGGTGAGTCAATAAATAAGTCGCAAATGTCAGTTTACCTTATGCCATGTTTAAATTCCATGTGCATATTTTGCCAGCAGACAGCAGCATATGTATGGTTGCTTCAGAGGAAACATGAGATTTCATGATGAGTCAGTCTGTCAGTGGCAGCCAGTGCAAGATGGAGGGTGTGTTGAATGAGTCTACACTTGAGAAACAGCGTGAGGTTGTTCGTTTCTTGAGGGGAAAAGGATTGTCCATAGAAGAAGTGCATCGGGAAATGTGTCCTGTGTATGGTCACAACTGTTTATCATGGAACACGGTCACGGTCTACAATTGGATCCAGATGTTAAACAAGGGAAGGGAAAACATCAAAGATGGGGAGCATCCTGAAGAGGTGTCAACTGAAGCCACAGTGCAGCGTGTGGAACAAATCATTCGGAATGACTAACGTGTGACAATCATAAAGATGCAGTTATTTAATATTATCTGTCTACAGGTATTGACAACATTGAATTTATTGGCCAGTGGAAGCTACCAGAGGAGAATCAGCCAAGATTTCCTCCATCCCCTCTCTCAGACATCAGTTAGTTACTTCATTACCTTGATATGTAATGCAGTATCAACCACAATAATAAAGAAGTGGATTAAGTTTCCAAAAACAGACAAGGAAATTGGTAGAATCTGACAGAGGTTTGTTGTTAATTGCTTACCTAAGCATAAATCTCATTGACGTAGTATAAATTACTTTCAATTAGTTTGCATGTTAATTATCTCATGTTGATATGGCAATTGCAGATTTATGGAGAAAAAAAAAAGTCAAGTGTGATCGGAGCTATAGATGGCACACATATAGCTATAGTTCTACCCACCACTGCAAGGGAGTATAATTTTATTAACAGAAAAAACTTTCACAGCAAGAATGTAGAAATTGTGGGCTAATCATGAGTGAAATTATCAATATCTTAGTTGTATTTGTCATGTTTCTAACTACCTTACCTTAATTTTTAGGTTTGTGATTTTGACTTAAGCATAACAGGTATTAATGCTAGGCATGGTGGACGTGAGCATGATACACACATTTGGAAGACCAGCCTGCTAAGGGATTACCTGCATCAAGAGTATGTCTATGGAGAGCGAAGCAAGTGGCTAATTGGTATGTACTATCTTTATTTCAATGATGTTACCTTGTGTGCTTGTGAATCAAAATAATCATTCTGTTCAGGAGACTCAGGGTACCCAAACAAGCCATGGTTGTTGATGACCATCAACCATGCTGAGCCCAACACCCCAGAAGCACGTTTCAATAGTTCCTACATGACTGCCAGGAACTGCATGGAACGCTGCATTGGTATCTGGAAGGATCGGTTCATATGCATAAAGAGAGACCGCACACTCCATTACACCCCAGAATGATCGGGTGTGGATACTAAGATGATATTAATATTTTATATCATCATCATTGTAACCTAACTTTACAAAATCATTGCAGGACACATAATCAATACCTGTGCGGTTTTGTACAACCTAGCCTTGATAACAGGGTTCTGTTGCCACAAAAAATCCAACCAGAAGAAGAGGATATTGTTGTGAATGTTGCTGGAGATGTTCTAAACACCATCAGAGAGGGGAATTATGTGTGCAGATCAGTGGTGAGAATTCACTTTTCCTAAAGACAGGAAAAGTGTCGTTTCCTTTGAGTAATACAATTAGGCCGCAAGAAAAATAGCGTCTCCCAAGGATGGACTTACTTTTCTACAAGCGCAGGGGTGTCTACTGCCCAAAAATGAGCACAAGTGCCCTCGATGTGAGCATCAGCTTATTTTATAGAGAAAATCATCACCTCTGGATCTGCAATGGAAAGTTTTCACTACACAAACGAAGGAAGAGAGTTGCTTGTCTTTTCTCATGCTTAAGGCACAAGGGTTAGTACATTTTTACATTACGTTATTTTCGTATATATTATAATTCACTTACTTAAGTAGTTATACAGCTTTTACTTCCATATCTTACGCAATGTTTTTATCCTTCTCCTCTTTAGGAACTTGGCTTTCAGGAGCACACCTCTCTGTGGAGAAAAACGTTCAACTGGCGAGTGCATTCCTAAATGGCGTTCTGACCATTAATTTCGCACTTGATAATATTGGTGTGTCATGGAAAACATTCGTGGACTGATGTATGTTCGTGATGGAGGTGTGTGTGGAGGATGTCTTCACCAAGAGCTGAAGGATTGGGGGGGAGGGAATAAAAGTCGAAATTGACAAGACACTCCTTGGGAGAAGAAAATCAAACGTGGGAAGGCTACTCCGCAACCAGTGGGTAATCGGCGGATTTGAGAGGGGATCACGGAAAGTTTTCGCATGTAAAATCCCCGATCGGTCGGCCAAAACCCTTCTCAAATGCATTGAGGACAACGTTGCTCCAGGAAGGACAATAATAACGGATTGCTGGAAGGGATATGGCATCCTATTGCGTTCGAAGGACTTCAACCACTTTACTGTCAATCACTCTCTTCATTTCGTGGATTCGGAGAGTGGTGCCCACACCTAGAATATTGAGAGGGAGTGGAGGGAGTTGTAGGCGTCCGTCCCAAGATACGGGCACAGAGAAACACACCTCGACGGATATATAGGAGCATATTTGTGGAAGCAGTTGCACCCAGAGTGGGCACTCCGTCTGCAGCACTTCTTCGTAGCAGTCTCCAAGGTTTATCCTCTAAAACCCCCTTCCCTAACGACAACCAACCTTACCCTTCCCTAAACCTTTTCACTACCATCTCCTTCCATTTACTTCAACCTATACCAATAAAAATGTTCTTTTCAGAACTACCAATTATATAACTAAGAAGCTAACTGCCAAACGTATCTGTATTATTCATTCCAGTGATCATTTTTCATCCTTTTTTCCTATTATTTGGACGTTCTTTACATATATCATCAGATCATAATTAAAATATATGTTAGAAGAAGAATTTCCACTGTCATGGATGATTGGTCAATTGCTCAGAAAGTTGTTATTATTGTCACCAATAAAGGTACAAACATAAAAAGGCTGCGATCGATCACCTAAGGAAACACATCATCATCAATGTGTAGCACATACATTAAATTTGATGCTATGAGCTCTGGAGATTAACCATTGCTGACCATTGTAAAGAAATGAAAAGACATTGTAGCTCATTTCAAACATAGTGCTCATTCATAGCTAGTGTCAAACAAGAATTCTCCAGTTGTGATTTTTGCACCGCTGGGCTTGCGTGTTCCGCCTTTTGTTTCGCATTCGTTTTGTTCGCGGGTCGCGGAGGATTTTGCGTTGAGGGTCCTCAAGGGAGGAGTCGTGAGAAGGTCGCTAGTAAGTCTTCGTGTTGGAGGTTTAGTACTCGGGAAGTCCCCGTTTAGTTTTCCTTTTATTTTCTTTTGCGTTTGGTTTTCTTTGCCGACAAGGTCAGTTTAGTTGGTCAATTTCCTTTCTTTCCTACCCCTGTTACCCTTACCTCTCCCACCATCCTTAATCCCCCGTTTCCTGTATTTCATACCATAAACAGTGAGGGGAGGGAAATTAATTACACCGAATTCATCTGGAATGACATCATATCTCGAAATATAGGTTTCGCACTGATTTTCACTTCGCAAAGTTACTTTGATTATTATTGCCTCTATCCAGTTTTACGACTTACTTATTGACTTACCCTCATAGTAAATACATTAGGTGCTTTACTTTTATAGAATTAATAATAGCCCTTACTGTGAATATAGTAGTCACCTTACAATTGAGAATTTTCATTTAGAATCTTATTAGTGATAATGTTTTTAAGATCGCACATTCTTTACATAAATGCAAGCTTAAAATCAATATCTTCGGTTATTTGTCAGTGTTACATCTTTGTTCATAAATTTTTGAACTAACTGCTTATGCATTGTGAAATCAAAACACTTTGAGTAATAAGCAAATTAATTTATTAATAGACAATTGTAATTCAAGTTGGAATCAGTGTTTGCCTTAAGTATGTTGTACTTGAGTGGATTTAATATTATTATACACTTTGGTGAAAAGTATATGTACACTCCTGGCCAAAATTAACGCAGCACCTCCCTAGCGATCCTTACGGCTGGTGCTGCGTCAATTTTGGCAAGGACTGTACTATTAATGTTTCTCTTGGATATAAAGATGCAGTTATTTAATATTATCTGTCTACAGGTATTGACAACATTGAATTTACTGGCCAGTGGAAGCTACCAGAGGAGAATCAGCCAAGATTTCCTCCATCCCCTCTCTCAGACATCAGTTAGTTACTTCATTACCTTGATATGTAATGCAGTATCAACCACAATAATGAAGAAGTGGATTAAGTTTCCAAAAACAGCCGAGGAAATTGGTAGAATCTGACAGAGGTTTGTTGTTAATTGCTTACTTAAGCAGAAATCTCAATGTCTTAGTATAAATTAATTTCAATTAGTTTGCATGTTAATTATCTCATGTTGATATGGCAATTGCAGATTTATGGAGAAAACCAATATGTCGAGTGTGATCGGAGCTATAGATGGCACACACATAGCTATAGTTCTACCCACCACTGCAAGGGAGTATAATTTTATTAACAGAAAAAACTTTATCAGCAAGAATGTAGAAATTGTGAGCTAATCATGAGTGAAATTATCAATATCTTAGTTGTATTTGTCATGTTTCTAACTACCTTACCTTAATTTTTAGGTTTGTGATTTTGACTTAAGCATAACAGGTATTAATGCTAGGCATGGTGGACGTGAGCATGATGCACACATTTGGAAGACCAGCCTGCTAAGGGATTACCTGAATCAAGAGTATGTCTATGGAGAGCGAAGCAAGTGGCTAATTGGTATGTACTATCTTTATTTCAATGATGTTACCTTGTGTGCTTGTGAATCAAAATAATCATTCTGTTCAGGAGACTCAGGGTACCCAAACAAGCCATGGTTGTTGATGACCATCAACCATGCTGAGCCCAACACCCCTGAAGCACGTTTCAATAGTTCCTACATGTCTGCGAGGAACTGCATGGAACGCTGCATTGGTGTCTGGAAGGATCGGTTCATATGCATAAAGAGAGACCGCACACTCCATTACACCCCAGAATGATCAGGTGTGGATACTAAGATGATATTAATATTTTATATCATCATCATTGTAACCTAACTTTACAAAATCATTGCAGGACACATCATCAATACCTGTGCGGTTTTGCACAAGCTGGCCTTGATAACAGGGTTCTGTTGCCACAAAAAATCCAACCAGAAGATGAGGATATTGTTGTGAATGTTGCCGGAGATGATCTAAACACCATCAGAGAGGGGAATAATGTGTGCAGATCAGTGGTGAGAATTCACTTTTCCTAAAGACAGGATAAGTGTCGTTTCCTTTGAGTAATACAATTAGGCCGCGAGAAAAATAGCGTCTCCCAAGGATGGACTTACTTTTCTACAAGTGCAGGGGTGTCTACTGCCCAAAGATGGGAACAAGTGCCCTCGATGTGAGCATCAGCTTATTTTTTAGAGAAAATCATCACTTTTGGATCTGCAATGGAAAGTTTTCACTACACAACAGAAGGAAGAGAGTTGCTTGTCTTTTCTCATGCTCAAGGCACAAGGGTTATTACATTTCTTACATTATGTTATTTTCGTATTTATAATTTTTCACTTACTTTATTAGTTATACAGTTTTTACTTCCATATCTTACGCAATGTTTTTATCCTTCTCCTCTTTAGGAACTTGGCTTTCAGGAGCACACCTCTCTGTGGAGAAAAACGTTCAACTGGCGAGTGCATTCCTAAATGGCGTTCTGACCATTAATTTCGCACTTGATAATATTGGTGTGTCATGGAAAACATTCGTGGACTTATGTATGTTCGTGAGGGAGGTGTGTGTGGAGGATGTCTTTAGCAAGAGCTGCAGGATTGGGGGGGAGGGAATAAAAGTCGAAATAGACAAGACACTCCTTGGGGGAAGAAAATCAAACGTGGGAAGGCTACTCCGCAGCCAGTGGGAAATCGGCAGATTTGAGAGGGGATCTCGGAAAGTTTTCGCATGTATAATCCCCGATCGGTAAGCCAAAACCCTTCTCAAATGCATTGAGGACAACGTTGCTCCAGGAACGACAAAAATAACGGATTGCTGGAAGGGATATGGCATCCTATTGCGTTCGAAGGACTTCAACCACTTTACTGTCAATCACTCTCTTCATTTCGTGGATCCGGAGAGTGGCGCCCACACCCAGAATATTGAGATGGAGTGGAGGGAGTTGAAGGCATCAGTCCCGAGATATGGGCGCAGAGAGACACACCTCGGCGGGTATATAGGAGCATATTTGTGGAAGCGGTTGCACCCGGTGTTGGCACTCCGTCTGCACCACTTCTTCGTAGCAGTATCCAAGGAATATCCTCCAAAACCCACTTCCCTAACCACAACCAACCTTACCCTTCCCTAAACCTTTTGACTACCATCTCCCTCCCTTTACTTCAACCTATACCAATAAAAATGTTCTTTTCAGAACTACCAATTACATATATCACTAAGAAGCTAACTGCCAACGTATCTGTATTATTCATTTCTGTGATCATTTTTCATCCTTTTTTCCTATTATTTGGACGTTCTTTAAAATTTCATATATCATAATTAAAATATATGTTAGAAGAAGAATTTCCACTCTCATGGATGATTAGTCAATTGCTCAGAAAGTTGTTACTATTGTCAACAATAAAGGTGCAAACATAAAAAGGCTGCGATTGATCACGTAAGGAACCATCATCATTAATGTGTAGCACATACATTAAATTTGATGCTATGAGCTCCGGAGATGAACCATTGCTGACCATTGTAAAGAAATGCAAAGACATTGTAGCTCATTTCAAACATAGTGCTCATTCATAGCTAGTGTCAAACAAGAATTCTCCAGTTGTGATGTTTGCGCCGCTGGGCTTGCGTGTTCCGCCTTTTCCTTTCGGGTTGGTTTTGTTCGCGGGTCGCGGAGGATTTTGCGTTTAGGGTCCTCAAGGGAGGAGTCCTGATAAGGTCGCTAGTAAGTCTTCGTGTTGGAGGTTTAGTATTCGGGAAGTCCCCGTTTAGTTTTCCCTTTATTTTCTTTTGCGTTTGGTTGTCTTTGCCGACAAGGTCAGTTTAGTTGGTCAATTTCCTTTCTTTCTTACCCCTGTTACCCTTACCTCTCCCACCATCCTTAATCCCCTGCTTCCTGTGATGATCTGTGTCAGAATCATTGAGTGAATGGTCCGCGCGCCGTGGCTGAGGAAACTAACTATATTTCATTTATCATTTTCCTTTCCTAACCCCCTCCGAGTGCGGGCAGAGGTGGTTAGGTAAGGTCTACACCTAGTTCATTGACGAAAAGTGTTGCTACAAAGCGAAAGTAAAATAGTAGCTACTGGAACAGTAAGAATAAATAGGAGAGGATTTCCTAAAGATATGAAAACGGTAAAATGAAAGCAGGGTGAAGAACCAATATTTTGGTTGAAATTAGAAAAAAACATGCTTGTGTATTCATGGCAAGATTCCAGTCGAATGAATACGATTTCGACCACAGGGAATGACGGTACTGAATCTGAGGAGGAAGGGGTAGAGAGTTTTAAGGAAGTCTGTAATTCAAATGGATTATAATAAATATTGTCGTGCACCAGCCAACGGCGAGAATTCGGACCAGGAGTCCCTTTTCTTTTAGCCGAGATCATGTCCGCTTGCGATCGTATACCTCCGCCCCCACACGAGGAAGCGAGGCGCTGTTTGGGCACGTTTCTCGGAGATCATGTCCGCTTGCGGCTGTTTACCTCCCCCCCCCACGCGAGGAAGCGAAGCGCCCGCTTGGACATGTTCCTCCAAAATCACGTCCGCTCACGGCCATGACCCTACGCCCCCACGGGAGCAAGGCGCTCTACATTCCCCCTACCCCTGGCCCCAGAGAAGCTCGCCCATTGGCTCCCGTTCGGGCCAGGGCCCAAGTATAAGGAGGGCCTCCGGGCCCAAGAAGGCAGAACGGAGGAGGGAGCCAGCGGGAAGTGTCGCAGAGAATAGGATTCCTCGGCACCTCCCGCCTCACCCTGCCTCTCCAGAGAGCGCCGCAGAGAATAGGATTCTTCAACCTCTCCGGACTCTTGCCCTCACGAAGAGTTGTAGGCCTCTCCGTTCCTCTCACCCGGCCAGATGCCCCGGGCACCCCGAATCATGCAGCGCCGCCCACCGCCACCGGGAGGAACCCGCACTCGTCCCCCAGGCGCCTCCTCCCCGGACACCGGTGACCCCAGACGCCGCTACCAGGAGTGCCTTGCCAACGGAGGCCGATTACTGGACCTGGGTCCACGAGTTGGCACAGAGCCCGTGGCCTCTCCTCAGTCCACTATCGCCGTACACGGCCCCCTACCGACTGCAGCTCGTAGACTCGCCGGTGACTCCCTACACCCGCCTGCCGGAGCTGCGGCGGAGGATCAAGGACCCTCGGGTGACCTGAGTCCTGTTCGGATCTCCAAAGAAGCCGGCGAGGACCACCCCGGCCAAGGCCCCCACAACCGCCCCGGAAGCTGTAGCCACGCTGCAGCCCAGACGCGAATCGCCCCTTCGGCTTCATCGTGACCCCCCCTTTTTTTGGGAGGGGTCCTCAATGAGACCTTGATGTAAAACCCAGAAAATAAAAATAAAAACCCTTCTATCCCATTCTTCTGTTTTTTTTTTGTTTTTTGAGTCTCCATCTTCCCGCCGATGATCACCCGATCTCGCGTATCGGGGTGGAACGAAGCACCACAACCACCCTCTGTCGACACCTTAATTGCGACAATATAATGGAGGAGTAGATAGGTTTGATCAGTTCTGCTCCACATCCCCTTTCAACAGAAGGTCAATAAAGTGGTACCAGACACTTTGGCATTTTTCATAGTGGTGTCACTAGTAAATGGTTGGATCGCTTACAATTTGCAAAATAAAAACACCAATAAAAAACCAGGAGAGAGATGACGACGTATCAGTGAGTTGAAGGAAGGATCCCTTCCCCCCACCCCCATCTCGGATTGGCCACCCCCACCACCGGACCCACAACGGAGACCATTGCTCCCGCATCGCCAATAGAAAAAGTGAAAGGAATCCTTCTGGCCACTATATAAAGATCCCCTTTCCTTCATCTGACATCAGTTCCTGAAGATGGGTGCAGAGTACGTACCCGAAACGTCGATCCTATGGCAGGAGGCAACCCGGCTGGAAACCCGAGAGAACTTTCTTCAAAAACAACAAGTTAACGCAAAGGAAATTCAGGGAATGTGTGATAGATGACCTCATGGAAGGGTAATATTGACCTCATCATTAGCAAAATGTGAAGAGACACGAATGCAGAAAAAAAGCCTGTTATACATTTCCAGAGGACTTGAAGAACACCACAAGGGCCTGAAGGTCATGTTCCTTTATTTGCTATAGCCCATCTGGGGAATGAGAGCAACTTAGTGGAAGGAGAAAAATGGACTTGCTTGAGCTAAAACAAAGACAAGAGCAAGAGATACAAAGAAAGTATCTCTGATAGGCTATTACCCAATACACCTGGTAGTTCAATTACCATACATGCCAAAAAATACATTACATAAATCATCTTCATTCTATTAAAGCAGCGTTTTCCAAACTGGGAGGCGCGGACTAGTCTAAAAGGAGCTGCGAAAATTAGTCACAGTGAACAATTTTCCAAATTACTGCTTAAGTTTTCTATGTAAAAAATGAGAGAATAAATGAAAAAATACCATCGTGCTTTATCGCGCATAGTTCAAATAAACATCTCGTAACTTAGCATCCATATACTTAGACGTCCTAGACCCCGGAAAATCTTTTGAATCAAGGCCGTTGTTAATTTGGCGACACTAGCGCTAATGACGCTTCAAACAGGTACTCTCAGCAATTGCGCGCGACTCTGGGCTTTTACAAACTCGACCGACACAACTTAACAAAAGCCAGATGCGGGCGCACTAACGCCGCTGGACGCCACAGATGCTTATGGATGCATACATATCCAAACGAAGATCACCGCTCTCCTGCATCCAGAAAAGATCGACGAATGTTTAGCTCACCAATTTGTTTCTTAGTCACTAAAATAGTCACAGCTAAGATTTAATTGGTTCAGCAGTGTTAGGTTGTGTTTCTATTGTTATTGACGTGAGTGCCCACTGATCATAATAGTAAGTAATTTAATAGTTTTATTTCTTTAGAATAATATAATATTATTTCTAATATTTCAAGACAAATGGATAAGTTTTTGATAGGATATAAGCGAAAATCCACTAATAATGAAGATTCTGATGTTGGCACAAGTAGTGGGAATACAAGCCACAAGGAACAGGAAGGAAGAACTCCCAAGACAAGGAAATACGACTTATCCTATTTATCTTTCGGATTTACTAATATTATTAATGATAATGTGGAAAAACCAATGTGTTTGTTGTGTTCAAAAGTTTTGGCTGCTGATAGTATGAGACCCGGCAAATTGAAACGGCACCTTGAAACTATTCATTCTGAATATGTTGGTAAGCCCCAAGAATTTTTTCAAAGAAAATTGGATGAGTTATCTAAAAACAAGCAAAATTTCAAAAAAATTGTTCATGTTCCATCAAATGCCTTACTAGCATCATACCTAGTGTCGTACAGAATCGCGCAATGTAAAAAACCCCACACAATAGCAGAAACCTTAGTTTTGCCAGCAGCTATTGATATGGTCAAAACAATGTTTGGCCAATCTTATGCGAATCAGCTGCGACAAATACCGCTTGCTGATAATACAATTGGTAGACGAATTGATGATATATCTGAAGATCTTTGTGACCAGTTAGTTTCTCGAATGCGTACTTCAAAATTCGCCATACAAGTAGATGAAGCTACTGATGTAGCTAAAGACGCACATTTAATTGCATATGTTCGATATGTTGACGATACTAATATAATTGAAGATATCTTATTTTGCAAACCAATTCCTGACAGAGCCACATCCAATGAAATTTTCAAAATAATAGACAGATTTTTTAATGAGAACGACATAATGTGGAATAATTGCATTGGGCTCTGTACTGACGGTGCACAATCAATGGTGGGACACAAAACTGGTCTTCAAACACTAGTTCAAAAGAAAACACCTGAGGTTCTCTAGACGCACTGCATGCTCCACAGAGCAGCTCTTGTATCAAAAACTATAAGCGAGGAACTTAACAATGTTGTTGCAAAAGTAACGAAAGTTATAAATTACATAAAAACAGTCCATTAAAAACAAGGTTGTTCGCAAAACTGTGTGAAGATATGCGAGCTAATTACACGTCACTTCTGTACTATTGTGAAGTGCGCTGGCTATCTCGTGCAAAAGTGATTCAAAGGGTACTTGAACTCAAAGAAGAAATTGCTATGTTTCTCGAGGAAAATCATAATGAAGATGGCAATATGTTTAGGGATGATAATTTTATTGTTAAACTTACATATATGGTTGACATTTTTGAAAAATTGAGTGTTCTTAATAAATCAATGCAAGGACTGCAAATGCATTTGCTTATACAAAAAGACAAAGTGAAAGCATTTATTAAAAGTGGAGCTATGGAAATCAAATTTGCAAAAAAATAAGATTGACATGTTTCCACGATTAAATTTATGCGCCCGAGATAACATAGAAGCAAACAAAAATCTCTTTGTGGAACACTTGAATGGTTTGTTGCTTCAATTTTCGAATTAATTTGGTGATCTTGATTTTACAAAGTTTGCGTGGATACAGAATCCATTTATCGACGAAGAAGATGATGAATTTGGATTGACAAGTATTGAAAAAGAAAAATTGATTGAATAATCTTGTGATACTACATTAAAACATAAATTTCAGACTGTATCTCTTGTTCAATTCTGGTTGAATCTTCATACAGAATATAACACTGTCAAACAAAGCTTTGAAAGTACTGCTGCCGTTCGTAACATCATATTTATGAGAAACGGGATTTTCTGCCTTGGCTGCAATGAAATCCAAATATCGAGCTCGTTTAGTTGTAGAAAAAGAGTTACGAGTAGCTATATCGTCACAAACACCAAGATTTGATAACCTTTGTGCTAATAGACAAGCACATCCATCTCATTAAAAACAATAATAAAATATCGTTTTCCATTAGTTTGTATGAATAAATTTTATAAGAGTAAAAATGTTTGTGTTTTTATTTTATGAAATCTTCAGGGGGGGGGGGTGCCAAATGATTAAATATTTTTAAGGGAGGCGTAGTAACATCAAGTTTGGAAACCACTGTATTAAAGGAAATGCAAGTCTATACCTTTAACATCCTGGAGCGAGACATAAATATGGAATGCTTAAAAGCAAGGGCATGCAAATTGAGAATACTGCCCTTAAATAATTTCTTGAAATTTATTCAATTTTTTTCAGTCTCCAAGAAAATGTTTAAGGTCCAACACATTAACAGAAGACTTGAAAAATTAGGTCTTTTGCAAAAAGTAAAGAAAAGTATAATTCTGTACTAGTTGATAATGTGAGAAATTATGTTGGGCACATGAGGAACATAGTAAAACATGCATGAAAGTATGACAAGCTGCACGATAATAGAGGCGCTTACTGATTCATGTTGCACCAACATCAAAAAGGTCTTCCTCATCATCATCTTCCATTCTGACATTGGGTTCAGGAAACAGAGAACCTGGCAGTACAATTCTAGCAAAAGCACTGTTACTGGAAAAGAAACAAGAAAAATTAATGGTATACAACAAAAATGCATATCAGGAAATCTATCCCAACAAAGATTAGTAAGGTAGCCAAACAAAATATATAGTTACTCTATGCTACTAATAAAAGGATTGCAATTTGTAACCTATTTGTCCAAATATTCATGCAAAAACACAAAGTTGGACTACCTTGCTTGTCCCTGTTGATGTTTTCAAAAATGTGAAATTAATATCTGTGAATGAGAAAACCTACTAAAGTCTCCTGATGATTGCAAACATTAATTATGCTATGCTTATATTAATTGTGGTCTGTTGTGATGCTAAGCATAAGGTTTATATGCAGCTGCTGCAAAATCACAGCCACACACATCACACAAAAAGTACATGGGAGAAACAGAAGGTATTAACATCTAAAATGAAGAAATACCATACTGATGAATCAAGAATGATGAAATTGATTCCAAGTGAAAGCAATTCAATCATTATCTAAAAACTGTAAAATTATCAAAATTGAATAATTTTATTTCAGAAAATCTCTTACAGAAATGTGAATTCTTATGAATTAATTTCAAGAAAGTTAAAATCTACAATGTTTTGGCAAAAAATTTCTTTCTACTAGAAACAAATTATGCCGCAATTTTAGAGTTGATAAATAATGATGAATACTAGGAAGAAATACAGATGTACAGAATTAAATATCTTTGTATGATGTGGGGTGAGTTAATGAATAATCGTGGAAACAAAATAAATACAAAATGTTTTATTTTGACATGAAAGGAAGAAATATATAATCAATTTATTGAAAGTTTTATTTGGATAACTGCTGATACTGAAATTCAATTGTAAAGCCAAAATTTTTTACATTGAGTTTGAATGCAATTGCATGGCTGTACATGAAATAATTTTTTTATTAACAAATGCTTGATTTCTTACCTCAGTATTTGCTGATTTGCCTTTGTGTTTTTAATAGTTAATCTTGAAATTTCTATGTGCATTTGTGTTCAATTGTCCCTTCTGTTTTTAATTTTATTTTTGTAAACTTGTTTTTACCCTTAAGCCTTTACTATGTCTTTTAGGTTTTCTTTTATATCCACCTTATATCCACTATCCATTCACTCCTCAAATATACTGGAATACTGGTAAAAATTCAACTATAGAGTACAGAATAACTTTTGTTAAATATTTAAATTGGTGCGATTCATAAATTATGGAGTATTATATTGTGTATAATATCTCATACATGAAGATTAGCCCTGCAAGATATTCGGGAATACTTAAAGAGGAATGAAGTATTCATGACAATACAATGAACCATCGCTTCCAGCAATATAATTTAAATAAATATGATTAGAATAATAACAAAGACTTAAGTTTTCATGAGCTTTCAATCTCATGTAATACTTAACACTTCTAATCGGGAACGGATGAGACAATTATGAGGAAAATCTTCGAAATCCATTACATTCAATTTAAAATTTTAAATATGAAAACAATGAAACATACAGAATATGCCAAACAATGAGAAAGTTAACCATGATAATTTTCAAAGAAACATCTTACTTATGCTGTACCGTGCATTATTATAGTAGAAATGTCGAAGGCAGTTAAATCAACGGGGTGAGAGAATCCGAAATGTCATTTATCTATTACAGAAATCAAACGAAATAAAATAATAAAAACACTGCGAATAGCCGCTATACTTAGATTTAGATGTATACCCTGCGAGCCGCTAGTCTAGTCGGGTAAAAATTTCTTCCCAATAGGCCCTAAAGTGAAATTTTACCTCTAGTCGTAACCAGAGGTGCACTTCTCTAACGTTAGGACTAGATAAGATATTTAACAAAAATACTGATTTAATGCACATGCATGTACCACGACGGATGATTCATAATAAATGGGTGGTCGAAAAAATACTTACGAATAAGTACAATTGATTGTCTGTACGGTACGGCGATACGCATAATAATCTCCAAATATTATTAATTAAATACAACTTATTTGGGGAACTCGTCTAAATTAAAATTACCATGTGTAATCCGATGTAATGTTCGAATTAATAAATTGTGGAAAGTAAACATCTTATTTAGCCTTAAAATTTGCAAAATCGTCACTCATACTTCAGGGTATGAAGTTGATGAGCTACATGTATCGCCTTTTACAATTTTAACACTGTAAACAAGTCATTTGTAGCAATACAGGTAAAATATAATATCATAGGGCGACATTCTCGCGACATGAGACACAAGAAATGAAGATTCACGAAGTATATTTAAGAATTATATTGAGTTAACTGAATGTATAATAAGATATATTTATTTATTGACGACTTAATTGGGCGAAATTAGGACTAAAAAGTCCCATCTTCCATTTTACCCAAATAATATTCTACTCACGAGTGAAAGAAGCCAGTCCTGAGAATTCAAGGATTCGCGAAACACCAAGATTCAAAGAGCAACAGCACATGGCATCATTGCAAAACGCATAACCTCCAAACCACGTGCAATAGTCATAACGGTCATCATAATTGATACAACAGCAACGGCCGATACCGCCGAGACGGATATGACGTCAGAAAAACAAAGGAAAGCGCAGATGCGTACTAATTTGTATCATACGTATGAGGAACAGAAGTATGAGAAGAACCGTCGAAATCGCGCGTATTTTTGAATGCTATTACAACTTTATCGGATATTACAAAGTTAGGAAAGCACCAGGAGTAACGAAGAAGGAGATTCTTAGCTATTTATAACGCTCGCTCGTAGTAACTAAATCGCAAATAGTATTCGCATCATTATATATGTTCACTGGCATAAATGAAACGAAGAAGAATCACAGCTGATGACAACGAACACTCCATAATACCAGACAAGTAATCATTTGCGGTTTCACTGAATCATGACTACAAAGAAGATAAAGAAAGGCGAAATGGAATCAAAATTGGAAAATACAAAAAACAATGAACAAAGAAAAAATAAACAGCAAAAATAGCCAATCAGGACTTATTCCCGAAAAAATTCTCTCTGTTTTTTTTTTGTTTGTAAGTGTTTAAAACCCCAATTGGCATGCTGTAAATAATACAGTTTAAGACAAAATTGTAGCGCACAATCGACCCGCTGTTCCTCGACCCTCCATTTTCCGTAGGAATGTGATAGACCGAGCGATAATCCAGAAAGAATACTATTCCAAAGCTTACATTTTTGAATCCTAATAGATTTTACTGTCAACTGAACAGCTTTTTTTATTATTTCCCTCTATGACTCGCGATACTGATGGTTAAACAACAAATTTGCAACCTTCTACAGTGATCCATTTAATATTCTTAATTGAAAATAATTGCCTCGGTGTCGAGGAAAAAGAAATTATGAGGAAATAATTTACATTAATATTAGGTGTCATTAAATTTTCATCTCGTGGAATGCGGATTTTATGTAACAGCCCTTACATAAATGTATGAAAATTCCTCATCTCTTTCCGTATCTCCACATCCTTATTCAATATGGTATAGCATACCTATACATAAAATCGGCATCGTTGAGAGTATAGCGGGTAGGAGCGAAGATAAAGCTCGTGAACTTTGTTAATTCGCTCTATAGTTGGGCCTCACCTTGAATACACAAGTAGTGCATAGAACCTTGCCGTAAGGTGTTGTATTCAGGAATTAGATATGGTCCAACAAGAGGCGATACGAATTGCAAAAAAATTCTGCAATAATTCAACGTAATGTAAGAGTGTCAATTAATGACGATACATGAAAGTCAAAATTTTCAAATTCGTTTTATGACTGTCCTTTTCTTTCCTCAGTGTAGCGGCAAGTGGCTGATATCTTATAATTAGTGGTATCGGTAGACGTGTCAACGTACATCTGCTTACGAAAGCATTAGGCGAATTCCTCAAAGCGATTCAGCTAACTAGGGGTGACTTTCGTCAAGGGAGACTATCCGAAATGATCGAAGTCCTCGGCTGGGAATCTCTTAAGAAAAGAAGAACTGAGTACAGGCAAAAGGAATTATAAAAAAATTATTTTATCGCCAATAAGAAAGGCTACCCGGCGCATTTGATCACGAAAATGCTGAAAAGAACACAAAGAAAGCTCGCGATTCAGTCTGTCTTCTCCTCTAGTTCGTGCCCTGATCCTATCATCTGCAGACGTATTCCTTTTATTAGCAATTTAAGCTTTCAAATATCCAGATTATTACATGAATGTAACATAAAGGCGGCTTTTTCTAACACTCTTACCCTTAAACGTTTTCTCTGCAACAAAAAAGATATTGTTCCTCCCCAAAAAAGTCGGGATTTATAAATTACGTTGCTCTGATTGCCCAGCAATCTATATCGGACAAACAAGGGGAAATTTCAAAATCCGTATGAAGGAACGCAAGGCTTCTTTTAATTCAGGTTCCCTCAAATATCACTTTGCCAAACATCTTATCCTTGCAAAACAATCTTCTGATTTTAACCCCAACAGACTCCATCTCGAATATACGAGTCTTAAATTAAATTTACTTCAGCAAATGGAAATCCTTATACATCCTTATACAAAGTACAAATGTATAAGTCTATTTAATATTATACCAAAAATAAAAATGTATACTAATATAATACAGTCTTATTCAAAATTAAAATACGATCATATACAACTGTTGAAATACAAACAAAACATAAAAATACAAAGAAAAAGAGCAAATACAATAAATACAAATACAGATTAAAGGGTATTTCTGTTGGTGCAATTTTGTGCAGAGATTAATAATTTCGTAAGGTGCTTCTTAAATGATGGTGGGGATGGTGTAAATATATGGAATACCGTATGGTTTAACTTTTTCTTTTCCGTAAAAAGCTAAACTTACAATGACAAAAATACTAGACGTGTTGGAACTTTAATGAGCTCATTTCTGGGATCAGCGACCCAAAATTAGTTGAGAACAGCTATTACTATCCATGTTACCGAAAAAAAGTTAAAATTTGACAGCCTGTGTGATCATTTTGGTTTTATCTCTCACAGTGGTCCATTTTTTTTTCTTTTTGTAGCTCCTCAGTCACCTTCTGTAACCCCTACAGTTCACCTTTTTTCCGCAAATTTTTATCTCAAGAAACAAACATTTCCTGCCCGTCTGTGGTTTTCTTCTCTCTTTTGAATTCAGGAGACGTTTTGGAAATATATTTCAAAGCTTTCGTCTTCTTTGCGTCGAAGAGAGGAACAATATCGGTGTGAAGAGAAAGGAGCATTTGGGAAGGAGATGAATGGATGAGAAATGGCGGAGAAGAAAATAGAAAACGTGCATCTATTGAGGAAAAAATGGATGCATTCGGGAAAATGGAGACGAAGGAGCTCTGAAAGGTGCAAGTTAAGAAATAGGATAACTATACAAAGGATAAGTGGGACCAGAGTACCTCATCGCGGAGAGATATCGGAAGATAGTTAAATCTATAATATGTTCGTTTTAAAAGCGTGACTTTATCCTGTTTGTCAATATAATGTTGAGTAATACGGTGTAATGTGTAGTAGAAATTTAGGGACCTCTGGAAAAGTAAGGGATTGCTTGACAGGGTGATGTACGGTGGGTTTCTACCCCGTGACCGCTACGGTAGTCGAGAAGGCATATCATGAACCCCGAAAAATCCAGTAAAATAGTTGCAAATAATATTATGAATTCATTACTTAGTTTTAAGGTAAATATACTATATATATGTAATCATTTCATGGGAATTGTTAAATTATCATTGATATATTATAATGTTATGCATAAATTATACTTATTACTTGTACAAATGCATATAGGTAGACAAAACTGCCACCAGGCTAGCAGCCTACCTGCAGTTTTATGTAAAAATAATAATAATAGTTATATCTAAAGATCATCGTAAGAGCTACCAACCATCCCTTCCGGGCTACATTTATCCATGAGCCAAGGATATCGGAAGGGGAAGATATATACTCTTGCTATCAATATGCATGGTGATGGATGAAAAGAGCCCTGAAATATGAGTAGAGAGGATGTGGTAAAGCATTTTAGAGGCGAATGGTGTAATGCGGAGAGAGAGCGTTTCATCCTCTAAGACCATCTCTTCCACCAAGACGCCATCTACCCTTTAACCGATTCACTGCATTGACATCTCAGACCACCTACTCCCCCAGGGAAAGAAGGGTATCGCCAAGGTTGAAATGAAAATTTGAAGGGAGGGGTGCGGTGATCGCAAGCAGATGTGGATAAGGTTCTGTCGATAATATTTGTCCAAATAATTCTTCTGTCGGTGAAAATAATCGAAAGAAATCCACGATGAGCGAAAATTCAATAATGTAAAATTATTAGTAGAGTGTCTGTTAAAAACCAAGAAAATTCAACATTACCGAGAACACAAAATATTCAAGAAAATTATATAATTCTCAGTTCAACATATTCTCGTTTTTGGTGGACTTACAAATAGGACTGAATGAAATTTGATGATAAATAAAATAATTGCTGAGCTTATTCCTTCGCTATTTATAAAGCTGTAGCTATATGGTTTCCTGTTGCCATAAAGTTTTTCCCTTTATTACCAGTGTGGGCTTCCCTTTATTGCATTCAAAGATTTACCCTATATTACATGGTAAAAACCCACGCCATTCATGACAAAAGTGGATATTTTAAAAATGTGTACTAGTTATCAAATTTGTACATATGGTCCTTCACAATAAGATTCTCTTAGATTAATCAAATAAATTAGATAACTGAATTAACGAATTGAGAAGATATGAATCGCTAATTTATAACACTATAAGATATTTCTTATTCACAATCCTAATAAAATATTATATCCCCAATTTAATGGACACTAGATAAAATTTCAACAATATAAATAGATATATATTATTTTAATGCAACTTGCTCTGAATATTATTACAAGTTTTTGCAACTTAGCTACTGGTTTTGCAAGCCACTCCAGGAAAATTTGTCCGCTAAAGAAATATTTCGCTATGACAACAATGCGGTGAGAGGATGCGATCTCCTCCCCAATGATTAGCATAATCTCATCAAAATCGGTCTTGCGATTGCGGTGCTATTGCAAATTCCTGCTTGATTAAGTAGCGATATTCGTAATAGCTTGTCTCCCTTTCCCTCTTTATCTAATTTTGTCAAACCTAGACTCTTTTCGCAACAGAAGCAGCAAAATGACGTTGAATATAGAAATACAGTTTTGTAGAAGGTTGAGGGCGGTTCAAGTGAGTTTCAAATTCCTGCCTCTGTCAAAATATTAATTTTGTCTCTCTCGGCAGCTATAGTCCTCACTTTTACTTCTTAGTTAAACCCAGAATGATTACTTTATTGCCACGGTTGTGTTAGACCGGAGTTTATATTTGGCTGAAGGAGAAAAAACAGTATTGGAGATATTAAGGAATGAAGTATGCATACGCAATTACATGGTAGTTTGTGATGGTTAGATTGAAGTGAGAGTGTTAGTGGAACCGAACATGTGAAGATACAATGATGGAGGTTTTATTTACCTGGGAATTAACAGAATATGGACGATGCATCAGGTCCATTTATCAAAGGATTCTTCGTGTTTATTAAATTTAACTGAATTGAGCTGGGAAAATGTCCCAAATTTTTCTAATGTTTCAGAAAAAAAAACATGGAAAAAGAATGACGTGTTCATTTACTTCGGTCAATGGTCTCTACAGACATGAAAATTCATCATATAAAGTAGAGTGACCAAACTCGGGCCCCTGGTATAATGGCTATTAGAGTTTAGTTGCTTTCAACAGTTAGGCACTAGTAGTACAATATTCTTCCACCAAACCTGTATGCAGTATTCAACGTGCTTGGGAAAGGTTTTTGTTTTCTTTTTTGCACTGTGTTACTTGATTTCTTGCGAAGCTTGTTATGTATTGGCGAGAACTTCTTATTATATAACATAATATTCCTCATGAAATTAGCAATATTTTGATATGGTTTGGACATAGCTATCTTTAAAAATTCATTTTAATCAAGAATTTAAATTAATCATACCACCGAGTGTCTTAATTCGGGCCCCCATTATGATTCGAAAATCGAGCCCCCCTTTATATATGTGTTTCAGTATAAAAATCTGATGTGGCCAGCACATGACTTTCTCCATATATAAGATGTTAATATTTATCTACGACAATATTTTCGAACTCTATATTCAATTGAAACGTGGAAGATAAGTGAATTATTTATATCATATTATCTTTTACGTCACAAACATTATAAATAATGATTTCGGGACATGTTCGATGAAAAACGATGAAATTGGCCTTTCGCCCCGGCGCCTAGAGCGCCCACAAAGTACATAATCAGCAACTTCCGGTTTATCGGTAATTCGTGAATAACTCCTAAACAATCAATTATAAAAAAATATATTTCATATAAAAGTTATAACAAAAAAAAATTTCTAAAACTTTTACTAATAATAAGATATCTATTATATATAGATGCTTCTCCGGATTCATTCATGGATATACCTATATAGATAGATAGGATACTAGTTCACAGCCTAAACCACAAGCGTCATTGACTTGATTTTTTTACGACGTACGTATTGGCCATAACGTGTAACCGCCAGAAAAATTGCGATGTTGATCCACAGGGTCATGGGTTAGATTCCAGAGAGCCCCAAAGTCGCGATTTTCTCCATAAGAATACATGAGATTATGAAGCAGGACCGCAGATGAAGAGGTGAGAAAGGGAGTCCCACTAAAGGGCTCCTATCACCTCCACTCTCTAAAAAGACATGTAACTGGAGAACAGGGCCTGCGGGGTACATCAGAGATGCAGGGGAAATGTGACTGCGAATTAAATTTATTTTTAACATTCACAGATTTGGAAGAGGATTCACAGTTGGAAATACGAATGTATCAACTCGCGAAAATGAAGTGCGGCAAAATGGAAAAACATAGTGTACGATGTACATAAAAAAGAACCCATGAGAGTGATTAATTTTAGCACGTAAATCCTCGAATACGTGGAAACAAGAGAGAGCTGGAGTATTTATATTTCAATTTACGAGTAATCTGTAACTGATGTAAACAAATAACTCATAGGAAGCGGATGGAGGTTTACAAAATTTATTAGACGGAAAAAATCTGAAATTTAAAACAATAAAATACATTTCTTCGATTAAATAGACAGCGATATAACTTTGATCCGTTATCCACAGTATTTCATGGTATTTAATTTTTAAAAATATAGCCATAAAGAAACCTTAACCGGATTGAAAATCTGAAGAAATATGGCACTATCACAATAGTGAGAAACGGAGGGAAGCGTCTTTTCTGGCCCAGACTTTAAGTACTTAAAATACTTGAGTATTTAAAGAGGTGAATCATCCTTAGACTACCAATAGGTTTTAACATATACCCTGCCTATTCAAGGTGGATAATAATAATTTAGACTTTATGAGTGCGAATTTTAGTCTTATAAAACTACCCATACAATATACACCAAAAAATTAGTAATTAAATAGACACACATTGGATAGATACACCCAGCTGGTAAAAATCCGATTACTTGGAGCCTAAGTGTTAAAAAACTAACACGCTAACCCTTCCACCGCCGAGGTCGGCGTAGTAATTTTCGTTTGAAGACCCTGGAAATTGTTTTAGCAAATAATTGCTCTTTTATAAAAATAGTTTTATTTTATCATCAGGAGACAGATCATAGATAAAAAATTGAATAGCAAGGGTTAAACATTACCTCAAAAACATAACACATTTGTCTAGAATATAGAGCATTGAATAAAATTCTATTTCTTTGTTCAAGTCCCAAAAGAAAACACGCCCCCAAGGATTCTTAAATATACAAGGAAGCACATTTTCTTGTATTAAAGTTATTTCACCAAAAAAACTAAACCCAACTGCCAAACCCATCATACTTGTAAAATTCGTGCGTATGGACGTTTAGACTTTCGAAACATATTTTCGGATTTTGATCGGCTCTTCTCATCATGTTTAACCGAAAAGAATCTTCGAAAATAACAAATTTCCGTTTTATTTTTCACTCCTTATTCAGTTATAATTCATCCATTCCGTAATTTTATACATCCGTAATACATTTATTAATGTTAATTAAACAGCTGTTCCTTTTTTCTTTTAGTTTAACTAATACTTCTTACGATATCTTCCTACAGAATTTTGATTAAAAAAGTTTAAGAAATATTTTTAGGAAATTTTTAAGAAATATTTTTAGCTGTCAACGGTATGTGAACATGCGAAAGTTCCCATTTTGTTCCTAATGCAACGATCTCGTTGTAAATGCCCCAGTATTTCGCCATTAGCCTCCGTAGACCTTATATATATCTATTATATATAGATGCTTCTCCGGATTCATTCATATATATACCTATATAGATAGATAGGATACAAATTCACAGCCTAAACTACAAGCGTCATTGATCTGAAATTTTTATGACATATTGGCCATAACGTGAAACCCCCAGGAAAAAAGAGACTTTGATCCTCAGTGTCATAGGTTCGATTCCAGAGGGCCCCAAAGTCCCGATTTTTCCCGTTTGAATGCATTGCCGTGATTTTCGGGAATTAAAAAAAAATACTTTCCGGATAGGTAGAGAAGTAAAACTCAAGGTGCCTATATTTATGGTCTTGGACTTTCGAAAACATCAATGACTTTTACAAAAGTTATCCTGGGTTCGATGCTAGGACGATGCAAAGATCTGCCCTTTAAAATACATGGGAGCCGTTTTTCATTATTTTTTTAGATGCACTTATCGAAATGATAGGATGTTCGTGCTTGGCTGGAAGATGTATGGTACGAATAAGTTTTAGAAAAAAATTTTCATAAGACCGTACTGTTCCTGGGTTCGAAGCCAGAGCACAATAACGTTTCTCTCATAAGGAATATAAAGGAAAAGTAGGACGTCATTTGAGGCAGTTGTAACCAATATTTCTGCTTGAATTTGCATACGCGGTTAGAGATGGTGTTTTTCTTTTGTGCTGCATAGAAAGTATTGCCTGAAAGACCCGGGTTCGATGCCGGGCGGTAAAAATATCACCCATATATAATACTATGGGGTATCTTTTCATAATTTTTTTATGCATTTATCGATATGTAAGGGAGCTCTTGCTTAGATGGAAGATGTATATTAACACTTTGTTTAAGAAAAAAAATAGATAAGACCATGCTGTTCCTGGGTTCGATGCCAGAGCACATTATAATTTCTCAAATAAGGAGTGTATGTGAATAGTAGGACGTCGTTTGAGGTAGTTGCACCTAATAGTTTTGCTTGAATTTTCACACATAGTTTGATATGGTAATTTTCTATTTTGCTGCATAGTAAGTACACCAGGAAGACCGGGGTTCGCTGCCAGGTGATTAAATTGCAGCGAATTCTACGAATATTTTGAATTTTTTTTTCTTTTGATGTCCGTCCCGATATGATGCCGATATGAAATTAGTGTTGTCGATCTGCTTGCAGTATGCAAGCTACATTTTACTCGTATATATTTACTTGTAGCTAAACAAATTGAGTAAGCCAGATCTCGATTAGCATAGCACGTAAACAGTAACTTCTTACGTTCATATTTCCATTTGGAAGAATAATGTTTTCCTATATGTAAAGAATAAAACATTCATCAACATTGGCCTTGATATATTATTAATAAAATCGAACGATCATTGTGCGTGTTTGTGAGATGCGTTATGAAAGGGAGAGAGCTGGGAAATTGGAAGGGGCCTCTACGAATGATGAACTTAGATTGGCGTTGAATTAAGGGCCCGAAACTTTCGGGGATCTGAGGGAAGGAGAGGTTTATCACGTGATTGGTCAGCGCGGACTAAGGAGAGGGAATTAGTTTAGGAGAACTTTGGAGGAAGCGATGATGGAGAAGATTAGGCGTTTGAATCGCTTTATTGAAATAGAGGAGAGGCGGGGGCGAAGTATATTGGTTGAGACAGAACTGGATATCAGGGAGAAATAAGATACCCGAACATCGTGGATGGAGCAATTGATAATTTAATTAGACATTTGTGTGTGAGTGATTTGAAAAGAATTTAAAATTCTAAATGTTTGCGAAACACTAGATTCCGATTACTATTGAATTGGTGCTTTGAGAAGCCTTTGGAAAAGTTAGAATTACAGTTTCATGCATTAAAGCACATTAAATACAGGGTGTCCGGATGAAAGGTGCCCAAAATAAAATATTTATATCTTGGAAAGCATTTATAGTAAAAGTTTTCGTTTTTCAACACTACAATGAAAAACTCTGAAAGTTTTGTTTTTCACTTAATTTACTTCAATGTGGGCACCCTTGGTGGCATGACAAACATCCAGACGATATTCGATCACATTCCACCTCTCTTAAAGTATGTCGGGTGTTACCGTAGCCACAGCTTCCATTATGCGGGTTTTCAGGTGCTCAATGTCGTTTATCTTCATCTGTAAAAGTTCTTAACATTAACCCATGGGAAAAAAATCAAATGGGGTTACTTCTGGCGACCTAGGAGGCCAATCAATTGATCCGCCAGGGCAGATCCACCTCCCAGGCAACTCGCAGTTCTCACTTTGTTGTCGCAAAAACCGTATGCATTTGCTTTTCCGAGGTTCACATCCATATTGAGTTCTAAATTGTAGAATCAGAGTCATTGTAGAATCTACAATGAGTCTGAACAGCCGTCACAGACTTCGGCAACAAAACGCGTAAAACCTTCTCCTGGAGTGTCGCCATTATTACTTCGTATCCCAGCAATGTATGTACAGATTACAGCTCATGTGCTAAGATCTCTCCATTGTTGGGGCAGATTTTATATGTGAAAACTTTGAAAGATTCCCTTTCAAATGGTGTATACCGGACATGTGTATAATAAATACTTTCCAAGATATAAGTGTTTTATTTTGGATACCTATCATCGGGACACCATGTACTGACGTCAGATGTACATCGTGATTTTGCTATTATATAACTATCATGTAGGAGTACGATTATCTGCACACAGTTTACTACTTAAAGTAAATGATTCGCCAATATGGGAAAGTATACGGGATTAACAAATAAATCACTGGGGAACAAATCAGTATTTACCAATAAACACCACGGAAGTATTGGATTGTTCACGTTTAATTTATATATCCCGGCATTAAACGCACTTAAAAATTGTGAGAGATAAACTGAACACCCACGTGAAATTCTATCTAGAAGCAGATAAGAAAATTAATGTAGCTAAAAATTTCGAACGTATTCTTTAATAATTGGTATTCTTTCTGTACATAACATTTTTAGATTCTACGAAAATTTAGTTACACTCCTAACTCTGATAATGTTGTACTAAACATTCCAAGAGTAGAGTTTTAAAAATAAACATACTTAATATACAAGGCGATCTATTTTATCTGTTCTAGGAAACACCAGTAATAAATTGTATTAATGAAGCTAACCCTTAATTTTACATCAATCCATTTCTTGAGGAATTGGAAGCAAAATACAGTGACTAGCAAGTGTTGCTAAACCCACGTCTGGACGATTCAATAAGAAAGAGAAATAATCCTCGGTGAATTAATAATATAACCCGCATAAACTCGAAATGGAGACGTTGCACAAAAATAAGGTAATTCCGGGAGAGATGTCCTACCTAAGGGAATGACTTCATAACAATGTCCTGAGTGATAACAAGAATGTGAAACTGCATGATAGAATATAACATTTATTGATTATGAATTGCGTATAAACATTTTTTTTTAATTTTCACCCAAAATATTAAAATTTTTCAGGATACATGCATTTGGCCATCTCCCCGAGTGTACGGGTGAGACGCCCCACCTCTGTGAAAGAGATGCCCCATTAGCTTAAACTGCATTTAACCTGGAAATTGCTTTTTATAGGACAAAGTTGTTAAATTGAACTTGAAATTAGGATCCAACCAAACGTATAAGTTAACTTTAAAACTTATTTAGAAGTGTCATTTGCAAAAAAATTAGGAGGCATCTCAGCCTCCTCTAGATGCATAAAAATAGCATATTGAGGCTTGGTCATCATTTTTTTTGGGAGTGACATCCTTTTACGCAAAAATATTGTGTTTTGTCAAAAACAATTTATGACATTTTTGATGTTTTGTCGAAATTTCGAAACTTGGAGGCAAAAATTCTCACAAGAGATATTTCTTGATTTCGAAAAAGAATTATATTTCTAATGCAAAATGAAGGAGATAATTGGTACTTTTTCCACAAAATATTTTTTATTTGTACTTTCAGGTGAAGATGACGGTCCTCCGTTGAAACCGGTAGTACAAATAAAAAATGTTTTGTGGAAAAAGTACCAATTATCTCCTTCATTTTGCATGATGGATTTCCACCATATCTCGCCCGATTCAGTGAATTTTATATTTATAATGCCCATATGAGAGGGCCACTTTTTCCGGGTATTATATTTCGATCAGAAAATAAAGTGGCAAAACGTTCCACCCTATTGCTTACTAAACAATATGTCATCTTTAGATAGTGAATAAAATGCATTCGATCGTGGAATTAAATTTGAATTGAAATTCAAATGCAGATTACAAACGTTTTCTTGAAAAAAGCTTCCGGCATCTCTACTGGAATTTCCTTATGCTAAATTTACAGTATAATATTGCATGAAATAAGGCATTTGAAAAGTAATAAAAATTGAAAAATCTGTAGTGTATAGTAGTACAGAGTTGTCATTTTATAGGAATATGATTACATTCCATATGATTTGGAAGAAAAATTGCGCGCGTTGACGAGGATACTCCAGGGTTTCTTGAAAAAGGAGACATTCATAGGACTCTGCCATCTTCACGTGATGACAACCGTTCAAGTGTCAAACCCGGTCGTGTGGTTAACCATTTTGTGAAAGTTTCTTAAAAATGTTGTTGAATTTATTTCTGGACTGGACTGAAAGGTATTAGTTAATGCCGTATAATTTCTATTAATCTAAAATAGCATTTCCACTGAAAAATTTCCATATTATAATTTGATAGCATATTCGTTGAACTAGAACGGGAAAGCATTTCCAGGTCTCGTCCGACGTATTCCTAATTTTTCTTCTTCTTCTCACCACTTCAGACATAATCTTATACACTCAGACTGTACTCTTTTGGGCAAATATGCAATGCCCACAACTAAACTATTCCCAGATACCCCGTGATAGTAACTATCTATCTGGAACATATTCTAAAGATTTATAATTGGATAATTTCGTAAAATTCATCGTAATTCCATTTTTGTATAAATAATTCAACGTTCTCACCCTCGCAAGTTATTGACCTCCTCCGCTTACAAGAGGAAGAGGCTGAAATATTTATGCCACCCCAAAAAGATTCTTTACGGCCGAATCGCTTAACAGGGTACTGAGTCGATTATTTTTTAAATTACAAAGGAAATATTTGCGGAATTACTACATTTTTAAGGACCGACTTCCTTCTCTTTCCAAGAGAGTGAACCAACCCATTCAAGGTATAGGCCACTGAAGAGAAAAGAAGAGGAAAAGAGATAACATCGCATCCATTGAGACTTGGTTTCAATGGAACTGAGGAGAGAACAAGTGATTAGATGATAAGAATGGGCCCATGAATACTGCAGAGGGAGACATGGAAGCAGGAGGTAGAAGTGAAGGAGAAAAAGAGGGATTCCTTTTCTATAAGAGGGATAAGAGCACCAGCCGAAGTTCTCCATGGGCAAGATCACCCACCGCTCAGAACGCATTACGAATTCAACCGTGTTTTTCAGGTGCGTTCTAGAGATGGCTTTTGGATAACACCATCACAAGTCTCCTCCGCAATCAAGTCACGTGTCGTAAACATTGTGGATTATTACGAGTCAAAGTAGGTTAATTGATCGCTAGAAGATGGAAGATGTTATACGAAAGGCAGTGGCGTAACTATACCATCTGAGGCCCGTGGCAAATCCATTGGATGGAGCCCCATTAAAAATTGTCACGTTGTAATTTAATTTTAACAAATCACTGAAGTAGTAACCCAACAGTATTACTAATACTGATTGCATTTTAGTTAAATATATCATAAATTTAATTCATCAAAGGTTTAGGTTTTATTTAGGTTTTTATTAATTTTAGTTTCTAAAATGATCTTTCAGCACCAGCTGTATTCAAAAGAATTGTTAGAAATAACATTAATGCAGTACATACTTCAGGAAACCTGCATGACATAAAATGATTATTTATTATTAATAAATCAGTAACTTCTCTAATATGCGAAGACTTTTCTATTTCGTCTCTGAAGGTGGACGGAAAACTGAGAATTTCCCTAGCAAATGATTCAGATATGTCTTTTTTATATATTTCAAGAAATTCTAGAGCTTTTTTAAATAGATCAGTATCATTTAAATATTTTGCAAAGTGGCAGGTTGCAAAACCCTTAAATTGAAAACAATTTCATTCATTGGAAGGAAACACAATTTCAGTTGCTTGATATTGATGTCCAATACTTGATAAAAAATGTTCTTTTTGAACAAACTTTTCAGATCTTGGAGACGCTCATCTTCCCAAAGTTTGATTGATTAAAGTACTTATATAATTTTTTTATTGTTAAAAATGTAAGGTTACTTCTTGGCCTCTCCGGCCGGGGGCCCCATCGGGCCAGGGGCCCGTGGCATTTTGCCAGCACTGTCAACCTATAGTTACGCCACTGACGACAGGTATTTCCGAAATAAGTGTCTGTCTCCCACTTGATGTGAACGCACGGTTTGTGTTTTTATTTTTGGTGCTTTAAAAATGAAGTTCCACCAAGTAACACTCGAGTTGATTTCTATTACCTTATCATAGCTTATCTGGTGGAAATTGTTTTTTGCCTTCTGATGTATTGGATTCGAGAGGCGTGAAACCTTAAAACACATTTTATTCCTTTATATACCTACAAAAAACTCGAAAATTATAAAATGAGAATTTAATTTGACTGATTGGAGAACCATAATGGAACTGGAGTTTTACATTTTATATGGATGCGATCATTATCCAGTTCTTCTTCAGCACCCGAAGGTGACGGTCGCAAGCAGTTAGAGCTCCTCTCTCCTCTCCCTTCTACCTCGAAATTTTTACTACCCCATCCGCCCGTTAGCTATGGCCCCACCACCACGACGTGCGCTCGAAAGCGAGATTTCTGCTCTTACGCTAGAAAACGCCAAATTACAAGAGAATCTACAGAAAGCAATCGATATGATGGCGTCCTATGATCAGCGCATTGAAGCTGCCAAACTCCTCGATGGACCTTCCCGTAACGAGAGCCTTGATTCCATGCAAGAAGAGGTCAAGAAGCAGCGGGAGGAATTCAACAGGGAATTGAAGAAACTCTCCACCCGCGTGTCATCCTTGGAGGACCATTACTCCTTACTTGATGAGAAGATTGACGATCTAGAGCAGTACAGTCGCCGGAACTGCCTTCTCATCCACGGCTTGCCGGAAAGTAAGGATGAAAACTGCCTCTCTGTGGCGTATAATTTAGTTAAGTCGCGTCTACGAACTGAATTTCCGCCATACCTAATAGATAGAGCTCATCGCATTGGTCAGTTACGCGATTCTAAATGTCGCCCTCTGATAGTAAAATTTGTTAGCTATCAGGAACGAGCAACAGTTTGGCAAGCGAAGAGACTCCTCAAAGGATCCGGCATTGTTATCACGGAGTCGCTCACCAAAACAAGAGCTATGTTGCTCAGAGAGGCAAAGGATTTATTCGGGAAGACGAACGTTTGGACATACGACGGTAAGATTGAAATTCTTGGAGTCAATGGTCGCCGTATATTCATCTCCTCCTCAAGGGAACTAAAGCAGCTAAACTCATCTTCTTAGTGGCCGATTTACTTTTTCCTTTACTAATATTTTGTCACTTTTTACCTCCATGGGAGAGGAAGTTTTAAGACTGTATTCGTGCAAAAGTGTTAAAGTGCATTAGGTTTCCTCTACTTTGTTTTCGTGTGTTATTTTCTGTGAAGTGATTATCTTAGTGTTCCCGTAGTGTAGATTCCACTCAGTGCAATTTTATCCGTAATTATAGTAACGCTCTTTTCTAAGTGAAGTGAAAGTGAAGTGAAGTGCTTAGTGCAATCTATCCTTATCTCCTTTCTCATTTCCCCAACGTGCTATTTACCAGATATTGAATTTTTCCTCTGTGCTAACTTAACCAAGTTCTCGCCATCAGTACAAGACAGGGTGTGATTAATTTCTAGGAACTTATGTCAGTGTCCTTACTTTAATTTTGCAATGCCTTTCCCTATTTTTTCATGTACCCCTTACGTAATTTTCCTAAACTTTTTCCTATTACTCTCCCACTAAAGGAATCTCTATTTCCGTTCGTAATTCTTGCCCTCTACAAGCTCACAGCCATATATCTTCAATGGATAATATTAGCCCGTTACTTTACAGCCGTACTTCCTCTTTTAGGTCTCCGACCGACCCTTACAAGGCGTCACAAATTCCCTCCTTTCTTTCTCCCTCTAAGTTAGACCCTAATTTCTTAACATCCGTCCCTCTCAGCTCCGGAGGTCATGTCCTCAATCCAGAAGCAAAGATTTTCGAGCCCTTAGACAATAACAGAGATTCAATGCGTCATACCCTTGACACTTTACACTCATCATCGTCTGGCATTGCTATCTCTCACAATAGTTTATCCCATTCCATCCCTTCAACGAAGGAAATTTTAGAGAAAAAGTTTCTACCTTTCCCGAGCACCTTCAAAATTATCTACCTTAATTCGCAAAGCCTAATTCCGCATCTCAACGAGCTTCGTTCAATCATACCAGAATCAGGAGTGCATGCGATTGCCGTTAGTGAAACATGGCTTCGTACAAACATTCAATCTTCTACAGTAAATATTCAAGGATATAGTTTATATCGTAACGACCGTGTTGGTAAGAGAGGAGGCGGGGTGGCAATTTTTGCAAGAAATGATCTACGTTGTAAAATAATTTCTCATAGCAATCCGAAATTTTGTAGGAGACCAGAATTTTTATTTCTAGAAGTAGTTAACGAGCACAAAAAAATTCTTCTTGGGGTCTTCTACCGTCCACCTAATATAGGGCATTTAACAGATATCGACGAAGAATTATCGAAACTACGTAACAATTACGATCATATAGTAATTACGGGTGATTTCAATGCGAATCTTAACGCAGATTTTAACGACGCAAAATTTCTTCGTAATACCTTCGATACCCATAATCTAACAATTCTTCCACTACAACCCACACATAATACACAAAAATCGTCTACATGGATTGATCTCATAGCCACTGCTAATCCGGAAAGAGTTGAAATTCACGGTCAAATTCCAGTACCTGGAATCTCGTATCATGACTTACTTTTCATGTCATACTCACTTAAGGTTAAGAAAAATAAACAGAAATACATCTATCATCGTAATTTAAATAACATAAATGATGCAGAAATGTTTCAATATGCTTATAGTTTACCTTGGTATGAGATAGAATTAACTGATGATATCGATCTTAAAGTTGAAATATTAAATAACCTACTGACAAATTTGCTCGATAAGCACGCTCCAATTAGAAAAATTAGAATTTCGAAACCACGAGCGCCTTGGCTCACAGATGACATCAAAAGAATGATGGTCAAGCGCGACTTCATATTCCGAGAATTTAAACGCACTAAAGATCAGTTAATTTTCAATAAGTATAAGAAATACAGAAACAAAACCAAACAAATCATCAGAAACGCCAAAATTAAATATGCTTATTCAATATCGAATGGCAATAAAACTTCCGCTGCTTTGTGGAAAAACTTACGTAATCTGGGAATTGGTAAATCTAAGGAGCCTCCTTCGCTAAGAAATATTTCCCTTGACTCCCTTAACCATAAGTTTTCCCTTCCTCCAACAATGATTGATCCGAACCATAAAGATCGCGTATTAAAAAATCTAAACAGGCAAGTTAACCGCTCTACCATTCAATCGGAATTTACTTTTAAGGAGGTCACTCAACTTGAGGTATACAATACCTTAATAAGCATCAAATCTAAAGCAGAAGGTGCTGACGGTATTCCAATCACTATCATTAGCAAACTATATCCTTTATTGCAACATATTATAACAAATATTTTCAACCTATCGTTTTTTAGTGGTAAATTTCCAAAACCATGGAAAAGAGCACTAATTAAACCAATTTTGAAGAGCTCCAAGTTGAATATTGATGAATTTAGACCTATCAGTTTCCTTCCGGTTTTATCAAAAGCTCTCGAGAAATTAGCGCATCGGCAAATTACAGAATATTTAAATAAAAAATCGATCCTCAATAGTACACAATCAGGCTTTCGGAAGTCGCATAGCACCACAACAGCCCTAGTAAAAATAACTGACGATATTCGTAAATCGATGGATAAAAGCAAATTAACGGCTTTAATCCTACTTGATTTTAGTAAAGCCTTCGACTCGGTGGATGCGGAGTTAATGCTTGCCAAATTGCGTTTTATAGGGTTCTCAAAATCTTCAATTAGTTGGTTTTCTTCCTATCTACATGACCGTAAGCAGAAAGTTGTCTCGAATGATTCCTCATCAGCTTGGATAAGTATCAATCGTGGTCTCCCACAGGGATCAACCCTTGGCCCCTTATTGTTTTCTCTGTATATTAATGACTGTCCTCAAGTAATTAAACATTGTAAGTATCATTTATACGCAGACGACTTACAGATATACATCGACACCACGATTTCTGGCTTCCATGAATGCATACAGCACGTAAATCATGACCTCGAACAAATTAATAACTGGAGTAAAGACAATTTTTTGAAAATAAATCCTTCAAAATCGCAAGCCATTGTCATCGGGACACCCAAGTTGATAAGAAGGCTTAATCAAGATAACGATGCAAAGCTCACGTTAGACAACTCGAAGATCACATTTTGCGACTCTGTGAATAATCTGGGTGTTATCATTAATAATAATCTTACGTGGTCGGAACACATCGTTAATGTGTGTAAAAAAGTTTATTCTTCAATTAATTCTCGTAGACGCCTAGGAAGTTTCCTGACGCCTTCGATTAAAGCTCAACTGATAAATTCATTAATCATGCCACACTTTGACTACGGTGATATTGTTTACCAAGACTTATCCAAAGAATTAGCTACCAAATTGCAGCGTGCCCAGAATGCATCGGTTCGGTTTATCTTTAACTTAAAGAAATTCGACCATATCTCGGGTGCGTTTGAGAAATTGTCTTGGCTTAAGCTCGCTTCTCGTCGAAAATTACACATCTTAACAACAACTTACCGTGTCATGCGATTACAAACTCCCGATTACCTCTTTTCAGAATTTGTCAGCTTAGGGTCGGTACATAATTGTAACACTAGAGGAAGAAACAATCTACTCATTCCAAATCACAGGACGGAAATGCTACATAAATCCTTTGCAGTGACCTCGGTTAATTTATGGAACGCCCTTCCGCAGAGTATCAAATCTTCCTGTTCTATCCACACTTTCAAGAGGAGATGCCTTTCATATCTTCTAGAGAATCAATAACGCTAATTATCTCCATCATAGCATTTTACTTTTTACCATAAGTCAAGTTCGTTTTTTCCTGTTTTTTTTTCATGCTGCACGGAACAACACTTCAAACTTCTTTCTTTACTTTGGAATATTTTGTTCGTTATTGTTACTACAGTTTACATCCAGTATAACCTTTTCTTTTTTTTACTATTTGGTATTTCCATTATATTAACTTACTTTAGATTATTGTTTATGCTTAAATTATGATGTTAACTCTCTTATATAATTATTGTAGAGCGTAATCTTTGTATTGATCGTGTTTTATTTTGCTTTTTTCTAGTTCAGTCATATTTTTTATCACAAGTGTATGTATCTACTTACTGTATTTTCTGCATTTCATTTTTTATTAACTCTCATTATTTTTCTTGATAATATGTCTCTAACACTTCTTGTAATTTTCCAGGTTATATGTACATTGTTTTCTTTAATGTCTTTTAGTTTTTGCTATCGGTAGGTTTGTGCAGGTTTTTCACACCCCCCTTCTTTGTGGGTGTTTTCCTGCAGCGGATATTTTTTCCTAAGCTTTTCTTAGGTTTTTTTTTTAAATCCGCAATCCCTTCTCACATTTTCTTCTATTTTCCTCTAAGTTTCATTGATACATGTAATATACTTATAATAATGTAATAACTTAACGACAGGTTAGATGGAAGAGGAGACTTTTTAGTCTCAATCTCGCCTAATAAAGACCCTAATATTATCCAATCTTAAACAGCAATTCTCATATGGGTTTATTCATATCCTCGAAAAAATCTCTTCTAACACCTAAAAAGAGGCATGAACTATTTCACGTATTTAGGAGTTACCTGGTGGAGTTTCTCCATTACGACAAGCGAGTAAAAAAATACTAAGTAACTCCACAGAATACAGGTATGAACTACTAAGAGGCCCCATTTTGGATTTCCTGTCAGCTTGAAAGAAGACACCTGTTCCTTCTTTTCCTTGGGTCTCTCAAAACCATTCAATAAAACGACTCAAGAGTAATTTAGTCTCGGAACACATAGCAAATGCTTCATCCTTCATGCGCGTGGTATCCAACGAGTCTTCTATGTTCTCCTCACGTTATCGTATTCTAACAATGAAACTTCGTACAATTATTTTTGAGACCCCATTAGATTTATTTACGAGGAAAACAAGGATTTATTAATGAGATAAATTGTGAAAATTCCCCCTTTAATGAATGAGATGAGAAGAAAAAATGTGGAAGGGATAACGGTTTCAAAGTTTTTGGTAGAAATTGCTTAATGAATCTAATGTAAGGCTTGTTATATTTCCTTCCTCTTTTCGTTAAAACCTCTTTTACTAACACTTCTCAAGCCCAATTCTCTTCCAAATGGTTATCTAATAGCGGAGACAATTTGAGTCAAGCTTAAGCTCTAAACTTTCCTCTCCTATTTAATTTTCCAATCTATTCTTTTCCCCTACGCCTCCTTTCACCGAAGGTCATACGTAAGGAAGGTCAAGCCTCCATGAAGTGCTTCCTGTGACCTCAGCTCTCCAACTTCTCCTCTTAAGTTAACGCTTTGAGAATTTCATTCACTTTAAAGGGAAAAACTGTACAGTGAGCTTCAGCAGAAACATATGAATTCGAATTTATTATAATTAAGATACCGTAGATGGAAGTAATGAATAATTTAATAATGAAGTTATGATGTAAAGTACTTCATAATTCACACATTATGACTGCGGCAATAACGGTGCATTCACTTTCTGATACAAAGGTCAGTTCCAGCGATGCACATTAGATTGATTTAATTTTTAGTAATGAAATATCGTTCGATCGAAATTTGGATGAATATGAGAACCTGCCAAAGTATGAATGTTTACCGTGGAAAGCTTAGGGTTTACAACTTCCATAATACGCGCGGAATGAATGAATCCATGGATTCCAAAGGGAATGGAGGCGGCACCATGCGGAGCGATGAAGAATTACTCTTCTCTTACGTCTCAGGGTTGCAAAGAATGTTGTTCGTAATGAATCCTAGAAGTCAAAAGACTACATACTAGAGTAATCAGATAAAGATACTAGTACGACGCGTTGAACCCTTTGATTAGTGTCAGTTCGGTGAGTAATTGTTTCGGTCAACCTACAGATGACTTCTGTTCATAATAATAAAACCACGCCACATATTTTAATATTTTTGAGAAGATCATAGAATTACGAAGTTATTTTGAAATAGGAGGAATCCAGAAATGAAGAAATGGCAAGAAAAAAGTCCAGGAAACGAAAAAAAAATGAATGGGATTCACGATGTTAGGACCTCCGTTCATGATCCATCTGCAGAGACCCAGATACATTTACGAATGAATGAAGAAATGTAGAAAAGAAGAAAATGATTCTAATTTAAGTAAGGGAAGGGTATATGAGGTATGGAGAAGAATTTGAGCCAGGATTATAAGCGGTTTTATCATGTTTATTTTATATTATTGATTATAGTTTCTTGTTTGTGTTTTATTGATATATTTCTTGATTTTATCTTCTCGTTCGTGTTTTAGTGATTGCATTCTCTTGGCAATATTTTCTGGGTTGTATTTTCTTGAATATATTTCATAGACTGTATTTCTTTACAGGTTTAATTTTTGATTGTATTTTCTATTAGCTTTTCCTGTTTGTATGTTATTGATAGTATGTCTTGATTAAATCTTAGTGATTGTATTTTATTGATTTTATTTTATTGATTATATTTTCTAGATAGTATTTTATTGATGGTTCTTATTTTTCCTGAGTTTATTTCTGTAGTATAATACTGTAGATGTTTTCATTGTACTGTCAATGGGGTAACAGTCATAATAAACATATTAATATTATTATTAGATGAAGAACTTTCCCTTCTGAATGCTAAATACCGGGTCCTCTCAAATTAATAAATGCGGTAATGACTTCATTGGGCGGTTGATTGTAATGGTGTCTAATTTACGAGAGAGTCGTGAGAAAGGCCTTAAGTAGGTAGTAAATTAAAAGTAGTCTGCAGAGAGGAAAGAGGGGAAGCTACCTAGTGCGGCATCTCTTAATGGCCGCGGAGATATTGAGAATTTCAGCAGTTCAACGTAAATGATATGCACGAAACCAGAGTGAAAGCGGAAAAATAAAATTCGCAATTGAATCTCATGGGGATTTTCACAATCGGGGGCTAACCAATCGATTACCCTTTTCATTTCAATCAAACGGACGAGATTTTGTGAATTTTTGAGTAACTCTTTCGACGAGAGTGAGCTTGGAAACGAGATAATTGATAAAGCGGCTGCAAGAGTGAAACGGTCGTTCTGAAATTGAAGTCTAAATGTTGGTACAAAGGTACTGTACGAATAACGATATGGTGAATAAGCTGAATATTTTGCTAAACTCTCAGAAATACAGCTCACTAAATTTGTTTATATATAAATATGAGTAAAATGTTGCTTGCATACTGCAAGCACATCGATAACACTAATTTTAAGTCAGCATCATATAGTCCTTAAAAGAAAAAAATATGGATTTAAAATATTCTTAATATTCGCTGCAACTTATTCGTCTGGAGTCGAACCCGGGTCTTTCTGGTGATACTTACTATTCAGCAAATTAGAAGATCACCATTTCTAACTATGTGTGAAAATTCAAGCAGAAATATTAGCTGCAACTTCCTCAAACGACGTCTTACTTTTCCCTTATATTCCTTTGGAGAAAAATGTTAATGTGCTCTCGCATCGAACCCAGGAATAGTACGGTCTTATGAAATTTTTTTTCTTAAAGCAATTCTTACCATAAATCTTCCAGCCAAGCAGGAACTAACTATCATTTCGATAAGTTCATCAAAAAAATATTGAAATACTAACCCAATGTATTTTAAACGGGTGACATATTTACCGCCCGGCATCGAACCTGGGCCTTTCTGGCATTACTTTCTATGCAGCAAAGCAGAAAATCACCATCTCTAACTATGTATGCAAATTCAAGCAGAATTAATGGCTGCAACTGCCTCAAACGACGTCCTACGTTTCCCTTATATTCCTTATGAGAGAAAAGTTATTGTGCTCTGCCATCGAACCCAGGAACAGCTCTGTCTTATCTATAATTTTTACTTTCTCCATATACGAAGTATAGAGAAAGTATTGTTTTCAAGAAAAAATTCGACTTCGAGATTTTAACGGAAATACATGTTTTGGGGCCCCTAGAACACGTTTTGACCATTTTTGGAATGATGTCTGTGTGTATGTGTGTGTGTGTGTGTGTGTGTGATAGTGGGCGCTCTAACGTGAAAACTATTAGTCGTATCCATACCAAACTTCATATATAGTACTGTTGTGTGTGCTGTCAGAGTTGATTAGTTTTTGGAGTAAATCGGTCAACCGGAAGTAGAATTTTATTCATTAAAGCTCATTTCCGGTTTTCAACATATCTCCATAAATATGATATATACGTATATTGTATTACTTATAAAAGTTTTAGATAATGTAATTTACTATAACTTTTGTATCTAACATATTTTTGTATCACGGGTTGATTAGGAGTTATTCGTGAAATACCGATAAACCGGAAGAAGATGATTATGTACTTTGTGGGCGCTCTAACATGATAACTATTTGTCGGATCAACACCAAATTTCATATATAGTAATTTTATTACAGTCGTTAGAGTTGATTAGTTTTTGGAAAAAATCGGTTAACCGGAAGTTGAGCTTTATTCTTCAAAGCTCATTTACGGTTTTCAAAATATCTCCATAAATATGATATTTAGGTATATACTATTATTCATAAATGTTTTAGAAAATGTAATTTACTATAACTTTTGTATGAAACATATCTTTGTATCACTAATTGTTAAGGAGTTATTCATGAAATACTGATAAACCGGACGTTGCTGAATATGTACTTCGTGGGTGCTCTGGGCTCTATGGGCGAAAGGCCAAATTCTTCGTTTTTTATCGAGCATGTCCCGAAAAACATTATTTATAATTTTTGTGACGTAAAAGATAATAATATATAAATAAATCACTCATCATCCAAGTTTAGATGAAATATAGAGTTCGAAATTACTGTCGTAGATAAATATTTACATCTTATGTATGGAGAAAGTCATGTGCTGGCCACATCAGATTTTTTTTAAACCAATTCGTACCATACATCTTCCAACCAAGAACAAACTTCCTATCATTTCGATAAGTGCATCAAAATAAATACTGAAAAAACATTTTATAGGGGACTATAGACTTTCCAATCGAACCCATGACACTGAGGATCAAAAAGCATTTTTCTGGCGGTTACACGTTATGGCCAATACGTCGTAAAAATTTCAAATTAATGACGCTTGTGGTTTAGGCTGTGAATTAGTATCCTATCTATCTATCTATCTATATGAATGAATCCGGAGAAGCATCTATATATAATAGATAATATTGTTCTAGAGTTCCTTTCCAAATCTTTTAAAAACTTTACCGGCTGCGGTGGCAGAGTGGTCAGCGTGCTAGCACTCTAACGCCAATGGCCCGGGTTCGATGCCCGGTCCGAAGTCGGATTTTTCTGGCTAGGGAATGGTTGTTTGTCTTTTTAAATAATAATAATAATAAGTATTAAAGTGGATGTAACTGGGATCTTCCTGTTTCCTTTAGAGAAGTTATTATCAAACTATTATGTTTACTTCAGGAAAATTACCGAAGAACTAATTTTGAAATAATGCCCTTAAGATTTCTAAAATACGAAAGATTATTCTCCTTATTTCACCACTTGATGAAAACCCTTGTGAAAACGTCGATAAAAGTCCGTTAAAAATATTGATTACCCTCTATTGTGAGTATCAATGCTCACTTAAATTATTTGCAAAGCGTATACTACGTTACTCAGCATCGATGAAATATTCCGAGCGCTCATTTATCACCTATAGAATGCAGCTATTATTATGTTCACAGACCCAATTCATTCCTAAATGCGGCCGTACGGAACAAAAATATCTTACGTGACGCGTGAATTAGCTTGATCAAATTAGTGAATCAACTTGATCAGCGCATCCGTGAATAAACTCTTGAAATGAAATGCACCTAATTGCATTGATAGAAATGAGACAAGAAAAGGTAACGGTAAAAATATTTTCGAAAAATTGCGCCTAATATGCTCTCCATGGACGAATAAACTAATAATTGTGGTGTAAACAAAAACCTAGATTAATATAATTTCAGAAATAATATCAATATCTTTAATCGATCAATTTTTATCTAGCATTGTTCTACTCATATCCAGAGAAGATTTAAAAACCGCATATGGTTTACTTTTTCTCAGTATTAATTTTGATTAAAATTATTTCCATATCACATGTTTTATTAAGTATGCAGCAAAAACGAAATCAAGATGAAAAATGCTACCTTTCATGTATCACCTATAAATTGCAGTTATTAATGTTATCGCAGGCCTAAACTATCCTAAAACACAATTTACAGAAGAAATTCCTCTTGGATGACGTTTGAACGGGAGCATACAGCAAACTTAGCGGTAAACGATGTTTCAATGCTCCCTTGACTACGCTGTGCTCATTTGTTCTCCGCATGCCCATTTATAAGAACCATTGGAGTCTTGTTCTCTTTGGTTGCAGAGTGCGAAACTAGAAAGCGGAATGTTGGGTTGGAGGAGCAGTTGAGTGCAGGATATCAAATATAAGTTCCTCGTAACGAAGATCAATATTGATGGATTTTCGGACAGAATAGAAGTAAAATCACACCGGCAAGGTTTGTCTAAGCTGTCCAGCATATGTCCTCCCTAACCTCTTCCTCAAACCTTCAAAGGTCTGGATAGTTTTCTTCCTAATCCTCATTCCTCTTGCACTTCTTTAACTCTTCCTACCAAAACTTTTTTTCTGCCTTCATTCGATCACTAATGTAATTAATAGACATATTCCCCATTGAAGTTTATTAAGAACCGCATTGAGTTCGTAGGTGAATAGTTATACGTCCACTGTCTTCATCATGCAAGATTTAGATATTTGTTTCGATGAGTATATTTTCAAATGACCATTCCTCAAGCTTTCTTCATGCCAATTAAAGTTTTTATGTAATGGAAGCTGTCTCTTTCCTTTGCCATAATAATTTCAGAATAAGTTGCTAGATTTGAGTTGAGACAAAATAAATCACCCGGAATAATGCTTAGGCAAGTAAAAATAAATGGCATATATCTTGCTGTATTCATTTCAAATCAGTTATCAGTCAATGAAAAACGGTCTTTAAAAAGCTTTGTTTTAGTTAGGGACCTGGGATAGATACCATCCTAAGGGCTTAACAGTTCTCAGTTCCAAAGATGTAAAGCTGGGACTAATGTTTCTAGATAAATCCTTCGTAATCAATGATTTATACTCTCCGACACATTCCTTAGCTTCATTTCATTACCTCTCCAAACATACGTAGGTACTCCTAAGCCTTTTAGTTTCACATCCGAGATAAAAATCATCGCTATTTTCCCCATTCCCGTTTGATTCTCCTCGTCTCCTTCACACCATCGCACGCTTTCATACATCTTCCTGTGTTATATATTAATCCTCTTGTTTTATCATCTTGCATTCCCACTTTCCTCCTTTCCGTCTTTCGTTACCCTCCTTTACCGTTTCGTGTCCCCATCGCCGCGTATCAGTTGCAATGGTGACGCCATATTGCGATTTCCTCTCCTTAATGGTTTTCCCTCTCTTTTTTATCGAAACACTCCTTGCGGGCCGGAGGCTCATTCCCTTTCGAAGGCAATCTAGAAAAAAAACTCAAGCAACGATCAGCCAGCCTTTTTCTTAAGTTAAGATCTCCGGATGTGATATGGTGGAAGTATCTGCGAAAGATCGAAAGCTGGTAACAGTTGGAAAAAAACACCACCTTATGCAGACTTCCACAATTTTTCCTTTTCTCTCGAAATAAACTGTGAATTATATGTATTGAAGATAAACCATATAGGTTGGTTTTATTTAATGCAAAGCTTTAGCAGTTAACTAATACAAATAACTCGTAAACGAATTACAAAAGGCAGCGCATTTATATTGAGGATTTCAAAAACATATATGAATATATTTTGCTGCTACGTTAACCATCGAAGTTATTTAAATTTCTCATGCTATGTTGGGTACAAGTTTTTACTCATAGGCTATATTAATACGCATTCAAGTCTTCGGAAAGTGCATGCCATTAATTTTGAAAAATAATAGTTACTTAATAAAAATTCCAATGATATTATCAATAGCATCACATTTCCTGTTTTAGAAAGAATTGCAAAAGATCTACGCGTTCATTGAAACATGTTTTATGCATCGAAACATTTTCCATTTATTTCGATGCAGTAATTGGTATTTTTCTTAGTTAAATTATGAATGGAGAAAGGAGCCAATAAATCAGTGTTAAATGCGAAGAAACGAGGAAGAAATAAAAACCTTTTTTTTGCATGAAAAGAAATTCATATCTATTCCATAAAATATTGGCATTGAATCCGAGTAACGTAAAATACCGAATAATTACGATTTCTAGGGGAAAATAGGCAACGTCGCCGTCGTTACCCATTAAACATAGAAGAAAAATCAATTTGCATTAATCACTTTGAATCATTAAGCAAGACAGTCAACTTAAGGTGAATTATTTAAAAATTTTATTGTATTTTAAGCAGAGCTTTAACTATTTTCACACCTAACTTTATTTTAAATATATTTACTTTTAACCAGAGCGATTGAATTGATGATGCGATTTCCTTCGACTTCCCAATCACATTCTCATCCAGGAAGTTCTTCCAATTACTACTTGTCAGCGATTGATATTGGATAACGATTCGGAGATACAGAGCATGTCGTTTTAACTGCTCATGCATACAACTCCCTACATACGCATCGTTACTCATTTAATTCGTCAAAACGGTTCTAGCGATGACTCGAGGGAAGTGTCAAAGGTATTATTTTTGATAAATTTAGTGATCACTTGAACTACGAGACTCATTCAATATCTTCGTTCTGAATATTGCAAAAGACATGAAAATAGTAATATATAATAAATAGGCTCATTTATATCAGATTTAAGCCTAATTAACAGTTATAATATTGGCGTAAAGCGTTTTCTTAGAACGATCATTTGATAACAAGAATCAGTGAAGTAAATAAAATGACGTCCTTACACTTTTATATCGACGAAAACGGACTTTTGCTGATATATCGTTGAATCTTAAGAATCCTTAGGCACATTTGCATTAAATTTAATTATTCAATAAAATTGAAAAAGATAAACTATCAGTATTTATTGTATAAAATTTGTATTGAGTGCACCTAGAACTAAAAAGATTTGAGTGAAAACGTTCACAAATGCAGATTGCTTTTCCGGACATTTGCATACTTTGTAAAGGAAACTATTTTATATAAAAATGTTCAACCGAAGCTACTGAGTAGTACCTTTTAGTTTTTATCCAACTCTCTGAACAACTTTAAAATTTATCAGGATAGAAGAGACATCCTAAGAGGAGAAACCATGTATACCATTTACCACCAATAAAACAGTCAGTTAAGAATCAAAAAGAATTATAAGAAGCTGGACTATATATTTATAAACTAAAATGGACAAAAGCTCTACGCTTGTGTAATAAGAGTTGTCATTATTTTTAATTTAAATTTTCATTGGGTTATACCTTCCCAGAATAGAACCAGGAATCTGGAAACAGTAATAAATACGTAATTTATGTGGTGATGTTGTTGCTGAGAAATTCAGAGGGGAAGCATCCCTGGATTATTTCGAAACGATTACTTTTCCCTTCCATTTTAGAAAGACATCGGGCTCACACTGAGATATAACTTGAATTCATTATCTCAAGAAGAGAATAATATTTAATTACTTTGAAGAGAAAGTAGTAACGGGAAAAACGCTGTTCAGGAAAAGGAAGGAAGGATGCCCTTTGCATAGGAATGGGAACCTAATGAAGGCAATACGTGCCTTCTCCTTCGACCCATGGCCTATCCCCAGCTGAGGCACCGCGCCTTCTGGTAGAAGAATATTTTGGCGTGCAGGGAAAAAAGGCGAAGAGATGCAGTGACTTATATGTCAGCAGCTGGTTTCAAGAAGGGAAAGAAGATGGAAAGAGAAGAAGCGTATACTGCATGGTTAAGAGCCGGGAGAAGGGAGAGAATCTCAGCCGTCTTTCTGGATATAATGGGAGAAAGAGTTACAAGTCTGTATTAAAGGAGAGAGATGGCAATGCAATGCGGGGCTGACCAGGTAGCGTGCGTTTAACTAGAAGTAATAGAAAACAAATAAAAAAAGAGTATGATAAAGATGAAGATAAGGAATAACTGGAGGAATGATGGATGCAAGAGAGGAATATTTTAGTTTTTACTAGAACTCGTAATTTACCTGTTCAGCCTACATTTTACGCTTATAGTTTGCACCTTTAGTGGTATGGAATTGCTAAGTTCCAAGGAGTAAAACTTCCAGACCCGAAAAACATTAAAATGCTTCTATTAAATGTGGGATGAATCGATTTGAAAGGAGATAGTGGAAATAAATGTAAGTGATATACTATTTCATTCAATTCTTATTTTATCTGGCAAGGACAAATAAAACAGCAAGGATAAATAATGCTGATTACATGAAAATACTGACCTGCTGTGATTATAAACTTAATAGATACCTTCAAAAAATCAGGTTTGTGTTTTGTTTGCGATAATTTGGTTAAAAAATTTTAATCTGAACGCAGCAGTAGACACGCTTTTACAACTTTAGAGGTTTACTTGAAATTTTTCCTATGAATTTAACTAAATATAAACATGATTTTAATATAAAAAGCATTCTCATCCACAAAAGCACTTATTATCAAGCTTCTACACATTATTTATCAAACTTCATTGCTTACTTACCGATAATTTTTTAAATGATATTCTGGTTCACCATTCAGAGACAACGAAAGGATTGTGAATTGAATAACACAAGAGTGATTCTCAGATCATGCTTAAGCGTTAACGTAAAAGGGTGCGAGGAAGTAAGGCCCAGAAGAGAAAAGAGGAAAGGTGGGAGGGAAAGTAACCCTAAGTAACGGTTCGATTGAGTGCAGCACGACGGGATATCGATAGGGATACGGAGGGCGTGATGGAGGAAAGAGAGATAAAGAGGAGAGAGATAAAATAAAAATTGGATCGGTCGACGTTCAACCCTCACTCTCATCTCCCGTGGGATTTGGGCCGCCACACCCTTTTGCCACATATTCACACATAAACCCAATTACCTCTTTGGATTGCCATCCAGAGACACTATTTTAACCGAAACAACTCAACATTAACTCCCTACTGCAGCTTCATTGCACATCATTACCTCTTGCATAAATCATCCACCAAACCCAAATATTTATTTCCTTTCTTATTCCACACATCATATCCATCTCTCTTTATCACCTGTAATTAAATTTTCCCACTATTCATGCTGTTTTAGGGCTACCTGTATGAGCTAAAAATTTAAACGATTCTGTAATGAAGCGTTTTGAAATCGATATCCGGAAACTAAAATACATAATTATCAAAGTCCTTTTTTGAATCAGTTTGATGCTTTGATTCTATGCTATTTCAACCTTTCCCATCTGCATATTCGGCCTCCTACAGGTGTTTTGTTTGATGAATACTGTTTCAACTTGAAATTCATATATATTTAATTTGGAATCTTTGATATTATATCGCTAACAAGATAACATACCTTGGTGCAAATGGATACTGATGGTAATGTTTAATTTCCAAGATTGTATGGAAGCTATGAAAATTATTTTAGGTTATTACTTTTTGATTTTTAATCACAACTATCGTGAATTATATCAATAATAAAATAGAAAACTCAAATAAGCCGTAATTTACCGAGATAAATAAACTGAACACAGAAAACTTACCTCGAGGTGGTTCCGCTGCTGCCTGTGGTGAGTCCAGCGTCGCAGGGGAAGCACCTTTATCTATAACACTAGTTATAGATACAGTTGCTAGTGCTTGATAGTGTTATAGATACAGGTGCTTCCCCTGTGACGCTGGACTGGACTGGACTGGACCACCTCGAGGTAAGTTTCCTGTGTTCAGTTTATTTATCTCGGTCAATTGCGGCTTAGTTGAATTTTCTATTTTATAATTGATTTTAGATTTAGATATATACCCTGCGAGCCGTCAGAGGCGTATGGCAGGGGGTGTAATACACCACCATTATTCATTCCTCCCTGTTAGTATTTCTAATAGCCTGGGGAAAAAACGACCAAAAATAATTATCTGTCCTTGAGGTTGGTTCCCTATAACGCTTCGTCGATGCCTCTCGGAGATCGCGTTCGCTCCTCACTGGCACTAACATTTCACTTACTTCGTCTATTAATTCTGAACGATTGAACTTTCGAAAAGTTTCCGTCGATATTCAGATCTTCTCATTTGCAGTGAATTCCAACCGAGGGACTCTATCATTGTCGTAACGCTGCTATCAAACATGAAATCTCCGCAAACCAAATGGGCTGCTCTACGCTGGACCATCTCTAAATCTGAGTCTAAACATACTTCGTGTGGGTCCCAAACCGCACAGCAGTATTCTAGACTGTGCCGAATAGGAGAAAAATAAGCTATTTCTTTGACTCTCGATGAGCATCCTCTCAACGTTCTACCAGTTAATCTTTGCATTCTATTAGCTTTTCCTATCGCACCTCGAATATGTTTTATTGATATTATACTAACAGCCTTGACTCCTCCTTTTTTCATTTTGATCGTGAATTAGGTTTTCTTGTTTTTTTTATAACACCCATCAACTCGGATATCCTCAAAACCTTCCTTTGGATCGTGCAACTCCCCAATCGTGCAATGGTCGCCGGAATCAGCTTCCACCCTAATCATTCTCACCCAAGTGTTTCGTTTCCTGTCTCTTCTTGTGATTCCCAGCATGCAGCGCTCCATGCTCCTTTGCGTTGTCTGAAGTCTCTGGGTTATTGCAGTATTTAACACCCAAGTTTCACTTCCATAGGTCAAGACAGGTAAAATGGATTGGTTGAAGACCTTCCTCTTCAAAACCATTGGCATTCTTGACTTCAAAATGTGTGAGTTCCTACCAAATGCGCTCCAGCCAAGTTTCATTCTTCTGTTTACTTCATTAATCCTGTTTTTCTCTCCTGTTGTTACAAGTTGTCCCAGGTATGTGTATTCCAAGCAAACATCCAGAGGTTTTCCTTGAAGTTTGACTGGCTCTTGCACTGTAAAAGAATTATACATTACCTTTGTTTTTGTTAGGTTGATCCTGAGTCCTATCTTCTGTCCTGCTGTGTTTAGCTCTTCAAGTCTTGAAGTTACATCTTCAAGTCTTGAAGTTAGATGGTTCTCCTCTTCCGGATAAATTTCCATTAAAGAAGCTCATCATGAAAATTGTACTTGTATTTGGGGGGGTTAGGACAATAATTCATTCAATAGGAAACGGAGAACCGAAACGAAGAGGAGAACCAAGATGAAAGCCAAAGCTCACAAAATCTCCTTTCAATCCTCCCAGAAGAAGTAATGGCGGCGATTTAGCAGATGAAGAATGGGAAAGCAGGAGGAGCAGATGGGGTGTTGGCGGAATATCTGAAAGCTGGTGGAACAGAGATTGCTAATGTTTTAGCACAATTATTCAGTAATTGTCGAAAATAAGGAATGATTCCCAAGGAATGGAACCACGCAAGGATTGCCCTTCTGCACAAGAAAGGAAGCAAAGAAGATTTGAAGAACTATCGCCCCATTAGCCTCCTTCCAGTTGTCTACAAAACATTCATGAGGATAATAGCGGAACGTCTTAAGATGACCCTGTCTTCAGCCCAGCCTAGAGAACAAGCGGGATTCCGGAAAGGCTTCAGCACTATGGACCACATACACACATTACAGGAAATTATAAACAGAACGAATGAATACGAGATGCCGCTCGTCCTTTGCTTTGTAGATTATGAACAGGCCTTCGACTCGGTAAGTACCTCCTCCACTCTGAAAGCTCTGAAGAATCAAGGGATAGATTCTGAGTACATCCGCCTCTTGCGCAGTGTCTACGAGAATGCCACAGCTTCTGTAATGCTTCATGAAGAGACCGATGAATTCAAGATTGAGAAGGGAGTTCGACAAGGTGACGGTCTATCACCCATCTTGTTCACAGCCATTTTAGAAGAAGTTTTTAAAACCCTTGATTGGGAAGAGAAGGGGTTAAGAGTAAATGGGGAGTACATCAGTCACCTCCGTTTTGCAGATGATATAGTTCTCTTTGCAGCTAACGCAGAAGATCTAACTTCAAGACTTGAAGAGCTAAACACAGCAGGACAGAAGATAGGACTCAGGATCAACCTAACAAAAACAAAGGTAATGGATAATTCTTTTACAGTGCAAGAGCCAGTCAAACTTCAAGGAAAACCTCTGGATGTTTGCTTGGAATACACATACCTGGGACAACTTGTAACAACAGGAGAGAAAAACAGGATTAATGAAGTAAACAGAAGAATGAAACTTGGCTGGAGCGCATTTGGTAGGAACTCACACATTTTGAAGTCAAGAATGCCAATGGTTTTGAAGAGGAAGGTCTTCAACCAATCCATTTTACCTGTCTTGACCTATGGAAGTGAAACTTGGGTGTTAAATGCTGCAATAACCCAGAGACTTCAGACAACGCAAAGGAGCATGGAGCGCTGCATGCTGGGAATCACAAGAAGAGACAGGAAACGAAACACTTGGGTGAGAATGATGACTGGAGTTACAGACATAATAGATAAGGTAAGATCACTGAAATGGAGGTGGGCCGGCCATATTGCGAGAAGAAACGACAACCGTTGGACATCTGTCGTTCTCAACTGGATACCAAGAGATGTGAAGAGACCAAGAAGACGACCTTGGACAGGTGGAACAGAGACATCATTAAGTACTTAAGTGTAACGTGGCAACGAGAAGCTCAGGACAGAGAAAATTGGAAAGTACTTGGGGAGGCCTACATCCGACGTCGGATTGAAAATGGCTCATGATGATGATGATGATATATATATATATATATATGCGGTTTTTTTACGACTGCTGTCGTCTCCCGCTTCTCAACTTCCATTTTTCACGGTCCATCCAGTCCACGCCCCTGAAGCTCCCCTATGCTGACTGTACAATCGGCTGACGCCCTTAATGTCCGCAGCCGCAAGATGGCAGCACTGAAGCTCGCCCTTTGAAACCATAATCTTATATGCAGTAAATGGAAAAAACAGCACGATTATGATATTTTTTCCCTCTTTTTCTTTTCGGGAGTAGCATATACCAAAGATGGAATTAGTTAGTGTTAGTGATTATTAGTTAGTGATTTATCCATTTATAAGTACTTAAAACAATTGAATAAAATGGGCAAATTAGTAAAACCGAAGAATAAGTGCAGGTTGCCTTCAGGGCACACCACAAGTAACTTCGTTGCTGTGGAAACATTATTCGTAGATCAGCGAAGTGCAATGTATTCTGCTTGGATACACAGAAAATAATTGATCCTTAATAAATTACCAACGTTACATCTACTTTCAACTAGGCCTTTTAAAACTATAATCGCAGGATGTACATGGGTGGTCTGAGAAGTTTCCGACATTCCAACATTTCTTGACAAATTTTCTGAAAATTTCTGAAAATTTTCTGAAGATGCCTGAAAAATCTGGGGTCGGAAACTTTTCAGACCAACCTCGTATTTATATTTCCTGAAAAAAAATCGAACTTCCCAGAAATAGTCTCCAGGAAATGAGTAAACGGTCAAATATTGTTGAAAAATACATAAATCCAAAAGTAACAAATTTTAATGACTGGCGTGGACTGCATTTTATCTTGGGGAGGCTTAAATGTGAATTTAGGTTATACACTATACAAACATAAAGGATAGAGTGGTATAAAAAATGTATTGACCAAACATTAAGTTTTAGACAGTTTCGCAATTTTCGTTTTCGATGCACTTTCTTTAACAGCCTCCAAATTTATAAACTTTACATGCTGTCTAAACCTCATAGTTTTATAATATTGTATTATATATGCTATGATTTCACTTCCGTGCTCAAAGCATGGGAAAGTTATCTCTTCATCACCTTCAAGTAGCTCTGTAATTTTGCACTCAAGCACATAATTTGACTCACAGTGCTTTACAAATTGTTCCTCCACTTTGAGGATGAAAGTATGAAGGTTTACATTAGGATGAACCAATTCCCCCATACTTTTCAGATTTGTCAACTTTGCTACTGGATGGCAAGAGAATGCCCCCGGATGAATTAATACTGCCTGGCAAACAGCACACTTGCTGTGTTTCATTATCTGGTGCAATACAACGATGACCAGGCATTTTTAAGATTAAGGATACCTTAAGGATATCTTAAAATATATCAAAAGTCTTCAAGCGCAGTAACGACAGTGAAGATCTCCAACTCACACTACGTGGTCGCACTTTCCAACTTACATCAACATTACCGTAGAAAGGGGTGACTTCGGCCACGCGTGCACTGCTCCACATTTGTAAATTTGTAGGACGATATCTAAAATTTCACAAAGTAGCTATTTTTCCTGCCCTTTAGAATTAAGATTGTCCTGACATATCGCCAGCAAATCCGTCTTGCTCCTTGCAACACTGACAGTACAATTGTCATTGGAAACTAAATTGAAAATCGTGCATTCTCGAGACAAGTCTACGAATCCTCAGTCTGGTAACTTCTCTCAGTAACACTCAGCAAGATGGGTAACATTTGAAGACAATTGGAGGCTAAACAGTGCTTCTTCGTGAAAAAGAGATTAAATTACTGGAAGTGCTGTTAAATTTTTTATGAGTATTCGTGATATCCAAATTTTAGTACAAACGTATTTGAACAGTAAAAGGTAAATGTTCAGTGCTTTGACAAAAATTCCAGAAATTGTTTGGGTTCGGAGATTCATTAGTAGAAACAAAACACTGATTCTAAGGCTTGAAAAAAATTTTTAAAGGGTTCGACTGACAGTGAGTAGAAGTTTTCTACAAGAATTTTTCATTCTTTTTGTTTTTGGAAGAAAAATATTAAAAAATTTAAAAAAATTATTTTTCTTTTGAAAAATTATAAATAAAGTGGAAAAACGTTTATGAGTCAATAAATTCTTATCTCAGTACCTATTAAACAAAGATTAAATATAGTAATAATTTAAATATTTTAAAATATATTTATGGTCGTAATATTAGTCATATAGTTAATTTTATAGGTGATATTTAGGAAACATATTTAGTGGCCGAAGTCGCCCCATCGGTTGGGGTGCCTAAGGCCACTATTCTGTATTTTTTAAACAAATTTCGTCGTTTAAGAAAAATTTTTAGATACTATTTGCATGAATAAGAATTACCTTCATGTAATTTAAATTTTCTGAGCATGGAGAATGTAATTGAATACAGAAATATTAAAAAAATCTAAAAAACGGCCAAAGTCACCCCATTCTACGATACGGTTCATCGCATTTCACTGATTTACGAAGAATGTTTTTACGGCGACAAAGTTACCTCTGTTTTGCACACAAGGCAAGCACCTATTCCTCCGATTTGCTAATTTGCCCGTCTTATTCAAATGTTTTGTATTCAATTCAAAAGTACCTATTGATGGATAAAACAATTACTCTTAATTCCATGTTTGGTAAATATTACTCTTTATTACTTATGTATCATAATCGTGCTTTTTCACCGTTTACTCCATATAAGATTATGGTTTCAAAGGGCGAACTTCAGTGCTGCCATCTCGCGGCTGCCATCTCACGGATACGGACATTAAGGGAGCCAAAAAATTTCAACAGTTTCCAGTCCTATACTTTCTAAGTTCGTGGTCACCCCTTTTGAGATGGAATTAGCTAGAAATAACTTCTCTAGAGTAAAGCGATAATCGCCTGCTTACGAGATGAGAGCACTTAAGGGAAGAGAGAAGGAATAAAAAACTAAATCCCACTTCTGTTGCCTTAATTCAATTAAGCTGTCCGAGCGCTATATTTCATTCGTATTAAAGACTCTGTAGAGAGAGTCGATTCCGAATTATCCTGCTTAGGGAGAAACATCGCTAAGTAATCAGGAAATATCTTGCGTACCTTGCATTCTAATGTCAAAGCATTATTTTTTAATTCGCATTTACGAATTGCTATAGCTTCATAAGAGCAGTTTCATTATGAACTAACAGCTATTCGTCCGATGACTATAGTTGCCTGTAAGCACTAAAAAGATGTTAAACCACATACAACTGGGATATGGCCGTAAGACAATGCATTCGAAGAGCTCCTTTGATATTCTATAATGAACTTATTAAGCATTTGAAGTTGCTCCGGTATGTTTTCTATTAAAAAAACAATAAATTACACGGTCATATCATGTTAACCCCCTCTAATTACGTAACTTTTTGAAGCGAATAATTAAAGGTTAATGGTATTCGCTAGGTAGCAAATAATAATTCTTTCCTAACTAAAACAATTAGTAACTCTGTTTACATTTACGTTGAAATTTAAATGTGGATACTGCAATGATCGAACGTAAAGAAAACGCTTCATAAATTAATAAAGAGAATATATATTTTTAAAACGGAAAGCACGATTTTCCCTCATGATTAAAATAAGATAAAAATTTTCGATTTCAACACTGAGGTAGGTTTAAGCATTCAAAGGAAAGTCTTTACTGGAAACTAAAGTTAAAAATTTTGATGTTCTTAATTGAGACGATTGAAGAATTCAAATTGGATCACTAATAGCTAAAATGGCATCTTCCTGTCAGAAATCAATTTTCACTGGTTTCTAAATGTCTACGCAGAATAGTATACCATTAAAGTCACGTCTAAAAACATTGGTAGCTCAGAATCAAGCAATCAATCAAACTTTCATAATTTGCTGAGACAGGGAAAATATGGTAAAACTACTAGTTATGTTTTGCTTGGTCTCCTGCTTATGTTTTGCTTGGTTTGTTGCCAGACAATATTTGAATAGGATCAATTCCAGTAGAATATACTTTACTTAATTAACCGTTTCGATATCTATCATGGAGATCTCCAATCAATCAGATCAAGGTAATTCAAAATAGTAAAATTACGGTATAATACTAATAGTTACATTTAGGTAAAACTCATCGAAAGCAAGAAATCATGCAGTAGGCATGCTGAAAGTAGGTATTGTGTTATAATATGTATTACTAATAAATCGTGTAGTAATGTGCAATAGTATCTACTGATTTAAAAAAATCACTACCTTTAGGTTATAAATCTTACAAATTCGTGAAAAACAGAATAAAAATTTCCTTTTAATGTTCCTTAGGCATGACTGAATAAGTTATGAAGCTTAAAAATGATCCTTAGATGGTAAAGATTAGCAAAATTTCTGAAGAAGTGTAAAGCACATTCTTAGGAAATTTTTTGAACAGTTTAAATTTTATGATTAGAGTCAAATGCAAACTGGGAGGCGGTCATACTTACAGGGGAGACTCTCACTTTTGTCCGGGGATTTTGATGAAACTTTTTGTGATGATGCAGGAAGTGGAGTAATGAAAAATTGTATTGCCGTTCGTCTGAATGGGCCTTAGTTTTTTTGCAATAATTAATTGAAAATCGATAATTTGAGTATAGGCAATCCCGCATGACACACCCGCACCGGCAAACTCGGTAGAGAATTCCCGCTGTTTGCGAGTAATTCTGTAATATTATTTTCATTTTCTTTCATTATATTTTTCCTTGTAACTTTATATTATTCCTTTTTACTCACTGATAGACTTAAGAGCAATATTTCCATTTTTGCACTCGATATCCGATCGAATAATCTTATTTCAACCAAATGAACTTCGATGACGGAGAGCCTCACTTAAAGTATGATGAATGAAGGTTGGTAACATAGCTTCCCGGAATCCTCTGGTATTCGGTGGTTATAATTTCATTGGCTGTCCTCTTAAAATTGATATTAGTCCCGTAAAATATCATTCACAAGCGCGATTTTTCATTTAAGGTTCGTTACGCAAAAAACGCAAAGGAAACTTGCGTTCGGCTGATTCAAGATTTCGTAATTAAATGTAGCGGATTACTTCCGTAATTTATATTTTACGCCAATCAATAGATGCTTTATATTTGTTGACTGGATAATGAGCAATCAGCTCTGACTACAGATACGCCAGCAACTCCTTTGTTAATGGGAAACTTTCCAGATCTTCCATCTTACTCGACGTTACCTCTGCTATTGAAGATATTCAAACCTACCTTTTATCCAAAAATGTAAGTATATTCGAAAATAAACGTTCCTTCGTTGGAAAATGATAATAAATTCGAAGAAAAAATTACGTCCCTGAAAAAAGAGCCGCTGTGCCTGCGACGGGCGCGATACCGTGCGGATGTCATAAAATGTGCACATCTTCGTTTGAGTATAGTTTCTTCTTTAAGGGTTTTTAAGGACTCTTCTCTCGTTTTCATTGGATCTTGAATATGACCCTCCGATTTTCTAGATGTTTTCCTCTTCAGTTTAAAGTGAGACGTCCTGCAGTAAACTTATAATTCTGTTTTAAGTGTGCTTTCCGGTCAGGAGAAGAAATTGTAACTTTTTCTTCATCAGCTACTCAGTTTTCTTCGTCGAATTTATCAAGGAATTTCCTTCCTCTTCTCGTGTGAGATATTCCCGTATGAACGAAGGGAAGCCAGTAGCTGTCAGTGAGTGTAGCAAGGAGGATGCTACGTTAGCAGTTTAATATTTACTAGGTAAGCTTGAGCTTTGATTTTGAAAATTTTATTTTCACCAACAAATAATGCCTTTATATACAATTTAAAAATAAAATTTTGCTTCAAGAGAAAATTTCTATTTCGGTTGAGTGAAATTTCGTTAAACCATATTAAGACAAATATCCTTTTTACCTTATTAAAAATTGGATTCATTCCTGTTAATGCCGAGAAATAGTACAGTAAATATAATTTTTTCGCAGAAACTTTAATAGCCTTGAACGTCATTGAAAACCTCACAAATGGGGAAATATCCAATAACGCTTGTTTACTTCGCGAGAAAGCCGTTGATAGAATTTTGAATAATATAGAAGAATATATTTTTGTTGAGGAAGATGAGTTATTCCTTGAAAATGAAGATGCAGATGCAGAATTCGTGAATGGTAGCGATGAGGAAGGGAGATAGCAGCCCTCCTTCAAAGGAAGATAACAGTGATTTCTATGAGCCATCATCCAAATATCCTAAGTGACTTCGTGTTCCCATGGATGTGAAGATTAAGGTCGTTAACCTTGCTATGGAACACCTAAAATGGTCGCTATCAACCTCAAAACGCTAGGTTCACAATTTTTACGACGAAAATCTCAAGTTACTGTGTGGAGTAGGGGTATTGCAAATGGAGGAACAAGATTTGATAAGATGCAAATGATAAATAAATGTACATACGATAGGTTTTGCGAAGCAAGGAAGGGAATGGAGCACGTTACCTCTAAAGTGCTCCAACAGTGGGCTTTATCAGTAGGATATCAGCATCTGTCAAATGAATTCAATTTCACTGATTCGAGATCTTGGCTGATTCGATTTAATATTATTCGATTCGATTCGAATAAGACAGCGGAAAGCAACGAGTTATTTTTCCCCTAGAGATGTTGTGTCACCAGAAATAACCCTCAAGGCCGCGGAACTTTTCACTAAACAACCGTGTCATGTAATGAGATAGTACAGTCCAGCCAGACTATATAATTAATACAGATCAGACAGGTTGTGGATATAGAGTTGACATTAAAAGAACTTTAACCCACCAAGGGGAAAGGACAGTACCGCTATGTATTGGAAGTAGGGGGAAAATAACGCATTAATATACGGCGCAATATTCAATAACAGCTTCAGGTAAATTATTACCTAAAGTTATCCTCTGCATGCAGGAAGCAGCAGGCAATTTTGGACCACAGGTGAGCAGGAAAGCGCCAGAATTAGAGAAAACCTTTTAAAATATTTCAGTGACATCATCGAAATCTGGGAAACTGTCCTTCGAAACTTACCATGTTTTCTTAAAAACCGTATTAAAACCATACGTCTCCAATAATCGTTTTTTACTAATCGTGGATTCATGGGGCGGGCAGACAAACTCCGCAACGAATGATGAGATATTTTTTGACGACGAAAATATGCCAACATGCGCCTTGAAGGTAAGACCACCGAAATGCACACCACTATACCTTGTGATGTGTATTTTTATAGACAATTCAAGATATTCATTTCAAGGCTGCAAAACTGTACTTACCTCATCCAGGAGAAACGGGAAATAAGTTCCAGAGAGATATATTCATTCGATAATGCATAATCAACTTTCCACGCCTAAATTCAGAGACATGCTGCAATATGCTTGGTACGCGTCAAAACTTGCGGAGGAAAGAAGTTTCTTTCAAAATGTGCGCCAGATATGTTTCCAAGCTGAAATGCTAAAGAAGAATTGCGCTTGTGAAAAGGCAATGCTTTATAAGATGCTCATGGTGCTGTACATGTATTTTTTTTGTTGTTTCTTGATAAATTTCTTTCTGATACTTATAAAGGAGCAATGTTATGAATAACAGAAAAATTAAAGATAAATCAAAACATACCAATAAATCACATCATTTCACTGAATTGCACAACCAATTAAATTTCATGAACTAACTCTTATTAAATGTCACCAAAATCAGATCCTGTAATTAGTATCGACTTCAATAAACATTGCAATAGAAGTGCTTTTGTAGTGTTGAGTAAGGAAATGTATTCACTTTGGATAAAGCTTCACAAACATGTTTTTTGCGTTACGAACCTTAGATGAAAAATCGCGCTTGTGAATGATATTTTACGGGACTAATATCAATTTGAAGAGGACAGCCAATGAAATTATAACCACCGAATACCAGAGGATTCCAGGAAGCTATGTTACCAACCTTCATTCATCATACTTTAAGTGAGGCTCTCCGTCAATCGAAGTTCATTTGGTTGAAATAAGGTTATTCCTTCGGATATCGAGTGCAAGAATGGAAATATTGCTCTTAATTCTATCAGTGAGTAACAAGGAAAAAGTATACTAAAAGAAAATGAAAATAATATTACAATATTACTCGCAAACAGCGGGTTATTCTCTACCGATTTGGCAGGCGCGGGTGTGTAATGCGTGGTTACCTATACTCAAATTATACATTTTCAATTAATTATTGCAAAAAAACTAAGGCCCATTCAGACGAACGACAATACAGTTTTTCATTACTCCACTTCCTGCATCATCACAAAAAGTTTCATCAAAATCCCCGGACAAATGTGAGAGTCTCCCCTGTTAGAATTCGTTTTCTCGTTAGAAACGCGTTGAAACAGCGTTTTATTTATTTATTTAATATAAACGCTGCAAGTTGGTATTAATACCAGATCTGTACCCTGAAAGATAAGGAGGGAGTATTTTCAGATTTGCTTTAACTCTGTTCATAAAGAACTAATACGCAGTTGACGATAACTCCTTATCAGTTCCTTTTACGAATCCTCTCCTAGAATCACTCTCTCGTCTTTTGCTCTCGCAGGTGCTATCTGCTTTTAAGTGTGCTTCCCATGTCTAACTTCAAGTCTAACTCCTCGTGAATGTCGACCTTTCTGTACAATGGACCCATTTCCGGCACCGAGCGCACTATAATCATGAAAGCCGAAAGTCTGAATAACGCCTACAAATACCTCACAACACCCAACACGCAGTGGAGCTGGGCGTTAGTTTGCTTCCGTCTCCAACGTAGATTTCACTACTCGAAAGAGTCATTCGAAACGTTAGAGCAACAGTTAACAGTATAAGGCTCTTGATCGGGTCCACGAAAATAAATCAGATGTCAAGGTATACAACTGGAGAAATTATATAGAGAAAATTGTCTCTCAAATTAATAATAGAAAAACGTCATAATATAGCATTATAAGTCTAGAGAACAAAAAAATTATGATTTAGATTAATATGAGCCACTTCGCGCATTAGTCTCTCTAGGATTTGTTGGAGTGTTCTTAATAGTGCTTCCAAAGAGTAAACAGCACATGAACTCCCTTCGGGAATCGAACTCGGCATAAGTTCCAACAAAGCCGAACGTGCTGCCCAATTTGATATATTTAAATTTTACTTTTAATTCCTGTGTCTTCGACATATGGATAATAACTTATAACTTATAAAAGACACTCAAGGCAAATGATGAAGTGAAACATTTGCTGGATGTTTAGATCGAAAAGATGATATATCTTAAGTGGCACTTAAAACGCCAAGAAGCCATCCCTTACTTTCTTCTTTTTAACATAAAGAAACGCCATAAACGTACGCCACCGTTTTAGGTGACGTAGAACACCTTATCGATTCGCCATTAATCTTCGAATCGTTTTCTTTCCTCTTTCAAATCCCAAAGTAGTTTTTTCTTTGGAAATCCTAAGATAAGTGTCTTGCGCGAGAGCGATGCAGATGAATCGGGGAAACGGGTAAATTCCTGCGTATATTAGCCATATGTCATTCTTTATACAGTCGACTAGACGCCAGAAGAGGATGGGAATCCCAAGTTAAATGTTCCGTACCTATTCGTAAAATCGAAGCCGTAATTTATAGGTAAACATTTTTCGGTTGGATGGTCGACCTCAAATTTGTGATAAGATTTGCATTCCTCCAACTCAAAATAAAGGGAAGATTTAGGATTTGCAGTAGGATTCGCTTTACAAAGCAAATTTGCTCGACTCAGAACGTTTTAAATCGAGAACTTTGATCCATTTCGGGAGTCGAACGAACTTCAGATTGCGACAAACATAGATGGCAGCATCGATGTCTCCACGTTTGCGTGTTTTCGTTCGGCCCTAATAAATCACGACAAATGTGATACGCGGTGAATGAATGTGTGGGAGCTTTCTACACGCTGCAGGAAACGTTTCCTTTATAGTATCCATTACGAGCAAAGCGTAAAGAGAACGATAATGGCGAAAGTGCCATTTTAACTGTCACCTTGACTAAGATAAGAGACCGCATATTGCGTCCTTTACGGGAAATAAAAACTCCCCATTTGACCAGGGAAACGCACTACCTGTAATGGGGCAAAAGACTTGGAAGGGTAATACCCATTTAAATGAACATTTACGTAAGGCGAATTCCTACTCGATATCGCATTGGGTATTCCGTCAAAAACCATTTCTTTATTGGCTTATATCACTCTTTCTTTTCGCTAGTTATAACATAAGAGTTATTATAGATTGCAGCTCGAGGAATTCACCTTTCCTTCTTACATTTCCTTCTTTATCAAAAGAATTTTCCTAAACAGATCATGTTGAATAGAATGTAATTTCATTCATTAAAAAACATTATCATAACTTCACGAAGATTCATAATTTGCGTTCACAGAATGAAATTTTTTACTTTTTCAAATTAATACACCACGAAAATGAATCTTCCATTTTGAACACGAAATTCGAATACATTCTCCTTGAAAATCGATATGTTGCGAAATGCAGGATTACGTAGTGCATCTTTAATTTTCATAATTTGAAATGATTATATGATGTTTTTAAAAGATTTATCTAAATTATTTAGTTAGGGAAAGTGGTTTACGTCAAAATATTTTATTTAGATGCCGGATTCATCTTTGTTACCACCTTCAATGATACGTGGATGCAGAATGATTTCCGGAATCAGTTGGAGCAGCACTGCAGTTAATTATGTCTTGAGATGGAGGGTGCCAAGTTTCTAGGTTTCGTGAATCCCGCATTCTTTCTCGTCTTAAATAAGTGGTTGTCTGCAGGATAAAGTAGGGCTCTAGAGGAATGAAGGGAATAGAGCCATAAAACACGACTTCCCTTGCGTGTTACCTTTGTCCAAATACGCTTCCGAGTATGAATGAGCCAAACGTTCTCATGTCCTAAGACAATTCGTTTCTCCTTAAGCTCCCTTTACAACCTCCACGAATGAAATGAAGAGATCGAAATGAGAGGTGGAAATACGAACTCTTATATTTGCATAACTAATTACTTTTTAACCAATAATAGTAAGTAAAAATGTATTTTTATTCCATTTTATAAAATGATTATAATAAAAGTCGAAGCTGAATTTGAATTTGAATTTGAGCAAAATTTCAACTATGGAAAATTGTTCGAATGGTTAAATCTAATAAAATATAAATATTACATAAAAGAGGTTTTATATAATAATAAGAATAAGCTAAAAAATTCCTAATATAGATTGTTAGAAAAATACCTAAAACCGTAGAAGAGAACGTGGGAAACTTTAGTCGATTGAAACAATGCAGACGCAATGGTGATTCCAAAGAAATAAACAATATGGTCATTTATAGGTATTAAAAGAAAATTCACGTCTTGACAATGAATTAAATACATTTGAGTAGATCAAGATTATATTAATAAATTATGGTTCGGGATCTTTTTCATTGTATTTCATTAAAATCACACTTCACTACTTTTAGGTATTGAGAGAAACTGACGAATGCGAAAATACATAAACGCTATAGCTTAAAGGGTTGCTACACTCGCTATACACCAATATTTCTCTTTATGTAGCCTCTCCTTCTACCCATAACACCGCCGCTTAGACACCCATTCCCGTTCAGGCCCTTCATTCTGGTTTCTGATGCTTGTAATCCCTATCTAATTAAAACAATGGTAGTAATCCTCACATTTTATCAGACAAAAGGGGAGCTGCAATAGATCGACCCTCAGAGGGGTCGATCCGCCCTCCGTTGAAAATAACACACTTAAATTCCCTCTCATTGTAGTGAGAAAATTGCGAAGCAGATCTGCTCTGCCGTGAGATTGTCGTAGGCCCATTATCCAATTAGCACCACGAAAACAAAACACCGCCAAAGGATAAAAAGGCAATTTTGGCGGAATATACGACGTGTCGCGGTAAAGGGATGACCGTACCCTTTACTACCACATCGCTGATATTAGTGATAATCGCGCCTCGCGGTACCCCGTTGGCCGTTTGTCGATTCGGCAAGCAGCGCCGCGTTGGGTGCGGTGGTGGAGAGTGGAATTAAAGACGATGTAGTGAGGCTGGTTCCAAGAGTTAACCTATATCTTAATCTCTCGATGGATGTCGAAACCACGTGAATACTCACGAGTGATCTACTTCCTGTTACATCGTGTAATTGCAGGATCTTTGGCTCAGCGAAATATATGCGCTCTATGCTAATATTTGACACATATTAAGGGAATAGAAGATGAGAAATTTTGGAATGCATGATTTAATAAGTAAAGAAAATCGATTAAACTAATAAACCCGAAAAAATACTCTTTGACTTATAGACGGCTTAGTAGGGATAAATTAGTGAATACCCCACATTTTCAAAAAAACCTTGGATATTCTATTAAATTAAGAAATATTAATTAATTATAAGGTACTCATCATAATATATTTCATCTCCTTGGAATAGACAAGTAAGTGTGCTAGCAGAGGATGTGCTACGTTTGTTGATTGATGTTCACAAATGAATTAATTGTTATAACAATCTCGTTATACATTATTCTTATAACAATTAAATATAAAAACATGAAAAATGTATACACTAATTTTTTACTTATTTACATATACCCCACAAACATCCACTTTCTGGACTTTTACAGTGGCAGGTAAATAACATTAATGAAGAACGATCATACATGACCATTACCTAATCGGAAAAATCCGACTAGCCGGGATTCGAGCCCGGAACCATGGAGATTAATATTGCTGTCCACAAATATTAAAATTGATGTTCCTTCTTCAAAGCCTAATAGCTTAATGTTTAGCTATGTTTATCTACTCTTAGATTTCATCCCAACGAAACAATTTACTCCTCATCGTATACGATATAATGAACAGTAGACCATGAGAGAGGTCTATGACCTCGTTGTAATCACGAACCAGCGACCTCAGAATTTAGAAGCCAGCTTGCTTGATGTAGCTGACATGCTCATTTCCATTAAAACTGATTGGATTTCACATCACTTTCTCGTCACCGTGACCCACGGGCAGTGTTCCCTACGATAGAGCGAGTAGCGATTTCAAAGAGTCGGAAAAGGGTGAATTGTACGAAAAGAGCACAAGGATCTGAAAGCGAATGAGGCAACGGTTGAAAGGAAAGTGAATCCAGAGGTTGGGGTTGAAATGGCTGAAGGAGATGATTAAGGACATAATGAGATAAGGCTGATGCGAATAGATAAGTTATGATTGGATACCATAGAAGGGAAAGGTATTTAGAAATGAATGGACAAAAGGAGACCGGGATGCGAAACGAATGAATGAAGGTAAAAAGATATGTTGACGTCATTCTTACGACCAAAACTTCCGGAAATCAGAAATATTCAAAAAATAAAGGGTACACATTGGAAAAGGAGGAGAGATCGGATAACGGCATAATTAGACACAACTGGGGAATAAAGAAATACTTTATTTTCCTTCGTCGTGATGATAAAGTTTGCCGCAGAAAAATTTGCAACTAATAATTAGGGAGGATCACTGTCAGCTAAATTACATGCAATAAAAAGGAGTGAAATCTCCAGGGCATAAATATTTGCATTTCAGGTAAGGATGAAATCAGCTACAAAAGTAAATATACACAAACTATATCCCGTTCTAAAGATATAACAATCATATATTAATTGTTAAGCCACATAGTATGCAAATGATATACCAAGGTGATCATTCAAAGTCAATTAAAATGTAGATGTTTTGAAAAATTGAATTAAAAACAGCTCTTATTAATTAAATAACTTTGATCTTAGGGGCATGGTATGAAAACTATAAAATCCCACAATGGTCGTCTTCGTCGCACTATTTCAATGTTAATTGCTTTATTATTTTGCAATTAACATACTTAGTTATTTTATTTTAATATTCTATTTTTCATCATCTCTATTCTTCTACGCACACACATACGTGGTCAAAAGTTGGATATCTTAAAAAAATGAACCTATAATCTCTTAAGTGATTTATTTTACCAAAAAATAATATCTTCATAGTATAAACAACATTTAAAACAATAAACACAAATTTATCAATGAAAAAATTATACAAGGCAGAATTAATAAATCACTTTTTATGGTAATTCACGAAACATTCTGGATGCAAGGAGACTTTCCATAATCCACAAATGTATACGGTTCTTGCTTTGCATTGAACACATAATTTATAATTCGATTCACTCTTGGTAATTAAATAATTCAAACGATCTCTCCTGATATCCTCCAATACAATTGGTCTTGATCCTCGTCTAGAGGGAGGACTTCCATAATGCTTCATCCGGTACGGAGCACACTCTCTGCGGAAATGTAGGTAATCTATAGAACCCCTCTATCGTTTGTGCAATAGCCAACGATGTACGCAGGATATATCAATTGACAAAGCAAAAAATGGCCACCACCACTTTTGCGTTCTAATCTTGGTCCTGTTGTTAGCTAAAAATTGGTCACTTAGGTCGATTCCACCCAAATGCTTGTTGTTTTCCGAGATCAGCAGAGGTATTGGAATACTTATTCGTCTCTTTTCATGGAAGGATTACCAAGAAGCTCTTTTTTTATCACAAGCTACGCAGTTCGTCATAACTGTCACCACAGAGTTGTCACCCCATCGTACGACCGCTAAATTTTTGTTATGCCTTTCCTCAATTGTTCCTCTTGGATTTTTCTTGAATTTATTGTTTTTGTCTGTGGGTAGGTATTCTTTGTAACTTACTCGGTTCTCCCTCAGAGTTCCAGGTCTTCCCAGTCCCTTTGCTGTTAATTATTTCACTAATTTTTCTGAAGTAAGGAAATTATCAAAGAGAAGCTTAGTCCCTTGCTACAGATTACTTTTTCAAACCAACCCTATCACCATGTCTCCTCCTTGGTGCAACAAAGTTTTCTGTGATTTGGTGCTGGCTCCTGCACATGGCTCCGCAAGTATGAGGTACCTGCTGGATTCTGCTAAGCACCACATTTTGAAGCCAAAGCGTATCGATTTCCCTCGTATAAACTACTTTGTTCCGTGTCTGCCATAATAAGGAATCATGGATTCGTCCACAGAGCAATTTTCTGAAGGAGACACATTTTTAAAATTTTTGTGGAGGTAATCAAACGAAGGCCACACTTTGTAAAGTGTTTCATTTGAATCCGCTTTCGAATTATCGGCTAAATGTAGGAAACGAAGAACTTCATCGAACCTATTCCCCCTACATGTTTCGCAGATTATCTTTACATCGCAGTCATCGTCTGCGCTCCAATACATTCGTCTCCTTGGCAATGAATGATACCCCGATAAAAGTAAAATCCCGATTACACCATACGTCAGCTATCAGAATCTTAGTTGCGATGATGGTACTCAGGAAATCTCAACGATATATGTGTTAGATGTATAAGCTGAATCATAATCATTGCAAGTAAATTGAAGAAGAACAGGAATGATTTTTTATATTACTTAAAGAGCCAATTAAAATGTTATTAAAGAGAAATGAATTTAAATTACGAACCTTCACAATATAGGATCAGTATCATGAAATAAGAGGGAAGAAGACTTCAATGAAACGCAAAACATCAGAAAAACAAGATAAAGCTTATTTTAGGATCTGCCAGTGCCCAAATGCAACTGAAGATATATGCAAAATATTTCACTCAGTATGTGGACGACGTGATTATATTCAGAATGAAAATGTTGATTGTTGTATTACTACATGATTCATGATACAAATACACATATTTCTCAAAATACTAAAGAAAAAATGAAGGAGAGACTTATATCTAAACACTCCGACGTCTGCTGCTCGAATGAAGAACCCTGACATTGATTCATAAAAGGGATCGCATTTCCATGAATTTCTCTTGAAGAAAAAATATCTCTTGCAAGTGTCTTAAAAAAAGACATCTGAAATAAATGGTGGAAGAACGAAATAGATCTCTTGCATACGAACGAAGACATCATTTACAAACGCCTATGCAGCTTGAGTTGCATGTTGGCACTAATGGAATTAACTATTTCATATCTGTTTTCTTCTAAGAGCTAAGGAAAAATACGTTATGAACTTTTTCCAAGCTTTAATCTTATACTTTTCTACAGATAGTATAAATTGGCAGGTATAATATGCCTTGAATGGAAAATTTTTAAAGCCAAAGTTGTACATAAAAAGATCAGCAAATTCAGAGCTCATTTGTTTTAAAGGTGACGCATTTTACTCTCCAAAGTTAGTAGTAGGCGTACATATTGGTATACGCAGGTTCATCGTTCTTATTATTTGTAACTTAGCGAAGGTGAACGAAATAAATTCCATCCAAACAACCTCAGATCAATTGAAATTTCGTAACTTATTATCGGATTGCAAGAGAGAGTATACTCCCCAGTATGATCCCACTGTGTGCTCCTCTTTTCTTATTCACTTCAACTTCAGCTTCAACCCAAAGGCTTTATCCTTCCAACAGCTCGTTAACATAGCCCCTCACCCTTCTCTATCATTCCCCACAGATTTCTCCAGTTCGGGAAACCATCCGTCTTCATCCCTTTCGACCCTCTCATTACGTTATGTCATTCTTCCTTTCTCTTCCTTTCACTGCGCTCTTTTTCACCACCCTTATGCCCGTCACCATTCATCTTCTCCCGATTATTTGTTTTTTATTAGTTATCATTCATCTCTTCTTTTTAATAAATGGTCACCTCCAGCTACTTCAATTCATCCTAGCCCAATATTGCGGACGAAAATCATCCAAATTACAAATGATATCCTACATCGCTTGATGAGGTATAATTCAGTAAGAAATACTCTTTCATTGACAACAATTGCTTTTGTGATCTCTAGCCTCATTATAAAAATATGAATAAATAAAAATCAATCTGCGAAGCCGTAACTTTGCGAAACTCCATACTAAGAAGAAAAAAACCAAGCAAAGTTAAGAGAAATAGGTATGTGCTATTTCCGCCCTGGAATTATTTTCTAGTAATATCGATTCCTGAATTCAGTTAGCATACCTTTTTCACGAAAGATATACGAGTAGTACAATGTCATTATTTTTGATTGGTATCAAAATACGATAAGATATTTTAATGTCATCAGAGTTTGATGAATCACAGAAAAATAAAATCTGGGATTTAGAGTTTTCTCAATTAAAAGAGAAGATGAATGGTAATGTTCAATAAAGTATACAGCCATGCATGAAGATAAAACAGAAATACCTGCATTAAAAAGAGCAACCAACACCTGACTCAATCGAGCTTAAATGAAGTGGAAAAAATACGAAGTACATCCAGTCGAAATTACGAGAAGAATTTTATCTAGAGCTCCATTTAGCATGCAGTCCACGCTCCTTGAACTGGGCCAAGGTCAGATTGTAATGGTGACAGTGGGAACGGAGGGTGAAGATTTGAAGTGGAAGAGAGAGATGTGCATACAAAAGGGGAGGAGTGATTGGATAGGTAACAAACAAAGAAAAAATGACAATTCCCACTGATAATTGCAAATGTGGTGTTTGTATTCTAAGGCATTGCGTAGGAGGATTAAGAGTCTGGACTGGAGACGTGATAGCGGAAGTGGGATTGACGAATAGAATTCATATTGAAGGCAATGGATTAAAAGAAAGGATGATTGAAGTGATCTATGAAAGAGTGAATTGCGTACAGGGATCGGATGGACATATACAGAGAATAGGAAGGGAGTAGTGGAAGAGACATGGGCGTGGAACTCAATCGTGGGATATTGGCTATGCAATTTTGTTAGAGCCATCAAAAATTTTTAGCAATAAATTGAAGAGTGGTGAAGTACGCTGCATAGCAAAAGAATAAAGATAGACCTAAATGTGTGAACATGGGGGTCTGATGGTTGCAACGAAGATAACTTCATTTCGGGAACGCGTGACAAATGAAGGCCAGTTAGCGCCAACGCAGTGTCACTGCTTTCCATCATGAATTTTTGGTACTCAATTTTCTCCCTCCTTTTTTCGGATCAGCGCCAGCTTTATGACAGCCGCGAAAGACCTTTGATTATAGGGGAGAGACCATCATGGACGCTGAATAATAGAAAGGGTCTCGAAAATCAAAACTTGAGTATGGAGATACGCTCTTGATAATTGAGATGGGAGAGAATGGATCAAAATTTTCTTCGTTTTTTCCTGAATAACGCAAGCATCGACTTTTCTGCATGATTGATCATGCAAGATACTTGATATGCTGAGAATTCGAAATTTCTAACGGTTTCTAATATCTGTAACAAAATCTACGAATCTACGGCGCTACTTTAATAGATTATTACAACTTGAGTAGGCTGATCATAAACTTATTTTTTATACTATTATGCTCGCATCAAGGATTTAGGTACATGTTTAATTCATGGCGCTCTAGCAATGCTTAATTTTCTCTGTCAAGGTTCCATTCCTTCAACTTTATCTCATTTTTGGTGTAGCGTACGTACCATAAAGAGAAAATAATATTGAACGAAGAAATATAAATATGTCTATAAAGAACTAAATAAAGTAAATTTACCATTCGAAATTAATATTCGACTCTATTACATTTATTTATTGAAACTTATTAATTAAAAATACGATACTTGCTTCCTCGTGCAGAGATTTCATCTGGAAAAACCGCAAATATTTCTTTGAAGCGATAACAAAAACGGCCTTTATATTTAATTATACATTTTTACGTTACAAAAACATTTAATTTTACATAGTCTGAGATCATAGAGTTGGATGTAAGAAGAGACTTCCTAGTCTCAATCTCACCCTAATAAAGTCCTTTTATTATTATTACTATTATTATTATCATAATGCTTAGTGCGTTTAAATACTAACTATTTTTTCTGGCAATTTCAGAACTTAAAACTTATTTCTAGGAAAAATAAAATTCAGTACGAGATTCATTATTTCAGTATTGTGTTAAATCGTTGATTTAGAAAAAAACATTTAAAATACATTTATCAATAATCTATGTTAAAATTTTAAACTATAAATAACCACAGAATGAAAAATAAAAATAATCTGAGAATTAGAATGAATAAATTTCCAATTATTCTAATCAATTCATGGGTAATTATAATCCATATTTTTTCAATTATTCTTCTATTTTTTTCAGTGATTCTATCAAAATTTTCTACGCAATGTAATTTCGTTTATATTTATGAGCTAGATTAGGGTTAGTAAAATTTGACTGTCAAAGGCCATCATTACATGCTACTCAGAAGATTGGTATCAAGGCTATTCTCCAACTCATTCCAGGACAAGCGCAAGAGGAATTCGAATGCGTAGACGCAATAAATAGACCTCTCCCTGGTTCGTCCTCTGAGAGAGATTCCTTGCGTCTCTCCCCATTATGTGAAGAAGTGTTGTGGTATGTGTGGAACAAGACAGGTTGGAAGCACAACATTGGTCTTCATTTGTTAGAAATCAGCGTGGATTTCTCCAAGCGGCAGACGATGACATTAAACCCAAACCTCGAAGTAGTTTTCGCGGGACTATATAGGCCTAAGATACTAATGGCCATTTAGAATTTAAATAGCATATATGAGACCGATTGAGGGAAAACTGTTACATGAAACGGGATTCACGAATGGAAAGTAAGTCGCTTTCCATGTACGCATTTCTAACATTTTCATTCCACCGTCATTTATTCCCGCTAATGCTCTTATCGGTGTCAGAGATAAATCTGTTATTTCAGGTTCACAGGAAGAAGATGATGGCGTGAATGTCGTGATTGATTAAAATAAAACCTGGGAATAAATAAGGAGATATAAAGTGTGTTTTTCTGCATCACTTTAGGTAATCTCAATTACAATCAGAAGGTTTCAAGCACTGCTATGGAAAAGAGAGAAACTGTTCAGTCACTCCGTTGCGATTATGTTTCGTGTTTTCATATTAGCGTGGAGGGAATGATATTTCCTCTCCATAAATCTAATCTTCAGTCCAAAGGACTTCTCAGCTTCAGTTCAGCATTCAGGTTTCCATTAGAACAATAGATGTCTTGTGGAAATGTTTGTCGCTAATTACCCCTCTCAAAGATAGGAATGGAGGAATCTTTTTGGATTTCATAAATCCAAACGGTGCCAGGTTTTAAAGACTTCCTAACAACTTAGTTTTAATCTTTGAAATTAATTTAACAACTTGTGGGATGAGTTTCGCAGCGGTCGCTCTATAATGTCTTAAGTTCAAAATTCTATTTCACTGATATATTTAAATGTAAGGAAGGGTTGATTTTTCATTATTATTCGTTCTAGTTTAATTTTTAAATTTTCATAAATCCTGAGCTCACCAAACATATTTATTTCCCAAAATACTATTAGGGCGTTGTAATTTTTAATGTAATTTTCCTTTCCATTACCGTAAATTAGTGATTTTTCGCGATATTTTGCATATGACTCAGAAAATATATCATACGGAGAATATAAGGAAAGTTATTCTAAGGTTTTGAGCCAAACATCTTTCTGGAATTGTCTTATTGACTTTTTGAATTCTCAGATATTTTTATGCTGCACAAAGATATGTCTACAAAAGATTAAAGATTATTAGAATTTCGTAACTTGCTTAGGTTCACCAAATATTTTAAATTATTTACACTCACATTATAAGTAAAAATTAAATTTTGATTGGCCTTATCCTAAACGTATTGTTGATGTCATAGAAAATCATATATTTTTTTAAATTTAATACTTTTTAAATTGTAAAATTCACACCCTTTTACCACATATGTAAAGCAATGATTGGCATACTTCTACTTTTATTTATGAACATTAGAAATCTAAATGGAGAAGTTTATGCCCTGTAATTTAGAAAAAAATCAAGTGCGAGGAAGGCTATTAAAGAATAGATGACCGTATCTAAATGGAATTATTGCAAGAGATGGACTTTGATTAATGAATTTTCTCCTTCAGTACGAATTAAAAGTTCAATTCGAACATCAATGCAAAAAAGAAGTGTTTCGTGTGGAGTGGACTTTGCTTTAGAGGATAAGGATAACATCTAAAATACGATCCCAACCAAAGCACCTCAAGCACACAATCTAATTTCTTCATCTCAAGGGAGATAAGAGAGGGAAATTACCGTTATACCCGTGTATGTGTGTGGGGAGATAAGGAGGAAAAGCCTCGGGAGTGAAACTCCTCCTGAAAGGGTAAAATATGGCAAAAACAAATCCACTCGCGGCGAATGGCACCTTAGAAAGGGCATCAGATTGACGCGCCGCAAGGGGAATCTCTGGTAATGGATTCCCTGAGGCATCGCTCCATTTCCATCCAAGAAATGCTGCCACGAGCGTTGCCAAAATGTATTATAAATACGGCAAAGGATGAAGGTATGAAAAAGAACGTCTAATACAATGAGGGGTTAAACAAAACTGGTTCAAAGAAGCCGGATGCGAATGGATAATCTTTAATAAAAGGCTGAGAAAGACAAAGGCCTTGCATAAAAGAGTTCTTGGGAAGTATTCGTCGACGAGGGAATTTTCACATCCGAAACAAGGGAACCATGGTTTTAAAATTTACAGAAGTGCTGCATTATGAATAATAGTGGTACTTAAGAATTTATCACTGACGTAAACTGAAAAAGTCGTCCATTTAGTTTCGCAGAGGTATCAAATTCCTAAATAAAACTGTTTTCACATGAGTTTTTGTTATGATTAGCAAAAATTTAACATGAGAAAGGCTGACTGTTAGACTTCGCATCGCCAAGAAGATAGCTTATAGATAGATAAACTGGATTTGGGGATTCTATGGCACCCAGCCAGACCACGCAACGCTTACGAAAAATCAACAGCAATCCCAGGGTAGCAGGTAAATCGAAACAATTTCTTCGGATTCCATATTTAAAAGCCTTTTAGATTGAGGTGGTATAAGACACTTGATAGTCCATCGCTGTTTACCTAGTTGTTTTCCTTACTTTATCTCGAAATTTGGCAGAAAAGAGGTCCGCTATTTTGTTACTTTTAATGAGCAAAGACCCATTCAGTGCAAAAACTTTAACGAATCAAGAGATTAACAGTTATACTAGATTGCAAAAGGAAATTGAAACCCGCAAAGGAGGGAAGAAATCGAGATTTTATGATTTAAGGGATTGTACAATTAAACGGCTCAAGTATTCTCTTGTTAGAAGGAACCTGCGTAAATTACAAAACAAGTTATAAAAAACGGAAATAAGGAGATAAAATTGCATGTTTATGAAACAATGTGATCCTTATAAGGAAAATCCTAGTCTCGTCGTGTAGGACTTTTTCTCCTCACTGTCTTATGAAAATTACATCAAACATCGTAGTTTTCTGGAAACATGACATTATAAAGTGCATTGCTTAAACAGGAGCTGTGACCGCAAATTTACGATAAAATTGTAACTCGAAGCTAAAGCGATGCGAGCGGAGGTTTCTCGTTACCCTGACTTCACCTTGCCTCAGACTGCAAATGACATTTCCCCGGTTATCTTGCTTGAGAATAGTTCTAGGTCCAAACTCTACAGAAACAATGCATTATGCAATAAAGAGATAAGTAGGAAAGGTTTGTTTCTTTTAAACGTTGAACATTTATAATTGGATTAAAATGTTCAGAATGTAGTTCCCAAAATTCAATTATTCCTCTGTTATATTCTTTGAATAAAAGGTCGCTGAAACACTTTATGCTTTCCCTTACTTTTGCTACTCTTCATGTCGATTTTTTAGGTTTAGATTTATTTCAGGTAAATATATTAAAACGGTGATCAAACAGAAGTTCTATGTAGTAATTAATAATCTTTTTCTTTTCATAATTACAGGTTATGCTTTTAGAGAAAATGTTGTACTTCTGCAAAGGTAAAATAAATGATTTCTCCATTATTAATTATTAAACCTAATCAAAAACACATTTTCGACTATAATTACGCATTGAGCTCAGTATAGCTAACCATTTCGATAAAAAAAAGAAAATGAACCCTCATCATAATTACAGACTAAACATAAAAGTTGTGTGAATCTATATAAAAGTAATACATCGGATACAAGACATTCTTTCCTACAGAGATCAGTAAGAAGAAATGTGTGTCTGCTTAGAGATTTCCGGGCTCATTATTTCTTCGTCTAGAGTTTGTAAAAAGTTAATTTCAGCATTCAAAAGTTATCATTGAGAGGCATGAAGGTTCGAGGGGTCTTCAAACACTTCTCTTCCTGGAGGGCCGTACTCCGCCGCGCGGGTTTGCCCATGCAGTGTTGTCGAAAATTCGTTATTATTATTGGGGTAGCAAATTGTTGCAAGGTTTTATTTCAGATTCCTCTTCACAAAGCTTCAAAGAATAACGTGGTATAAATATCTTCATGTCCCTCGGAGTCCGTCTCAACTATTTTCCTCGCTTTAGGTAAAAAGTTTCTCTAAAACGAGAGTCCGCCATTTTGTTGCATAAAATATGCAATTATTCATTCGCAATCATTAAATTATAGGTTGTGAAAGATAAAGTACAGGTTTATAACGTGGCGTTGTTTTTTATCCAATAACTTACTTTTAATGGATTCAGCATCGTTTTGAAGTTGAAGAATTTCTCGAAATATCGAAGACCGGCATTTTTCGCAAAATTTGGTCAACTTTGACCCCCTTTAGAATTGTAACGCGTGAGAATCAAAAGAAATTATTTCGCAGTTATATGCAAAATTTATTCAAGAATGACCATGCGAAGTTTCAAAGTCCGCACTCAAAAAAACCACTTTCGTATTTTTGGCCAGCTTTTTTCGATTCTAGCCCACTGTGCGGCGTGACGTCACCAGAGAGGATGGGGATTCTTGGTGTATGGAGAGGGAATGTTTAGGAGGATGGGGTGGGTTTTGAGGTGTAAAGGGAGGGAAGTGATGGGAGAAAGGGAGACCGGGAGGTATATTTTGTAAGAGATGTACTTGGGGAAGGAAGATGTATGAAGTGAGATAGCCAGAGAGAAGGGCTTAACCTTCCTTGCGCTTTATATGTTCTATAAAGTAAAAGATGAGGGACGAAACGGAGATGAGTTTCGAGGAGAGAAGGAAGAAAAGGAAGAGGTTAAAAAAGAGGAAGAGGAGAATTGGAGCGAATAGAGGGCGAAGTTGAATTATATTGAAAGGTTTTAGGCCCGAGAGGACGGTTTTCATGGCATTAAAAGGTTGGAATGGTTGCAAAGGGGAAACCATGCGGGCGACCCATATGAGTGTGCAATATTCACAATAAGAAATTTTAGGACACAATTCTCTTCTTTCATCCTCTAGTAACTGATTATATCAAGGGAAGGAAAAGAAAAAAAAACACCACCCTACGGAACCTCCGATTATCTCCGGTCTCTTCTTATTTAACTGAGCTCTTCTGAGCCATCCTCGTTACTTGTCCTTGCCTCTGTGGTCACGCCTATTAACCTTAAACCCTTATCATTCTAAAGACGCCATTAGCACTGATGTAGGTGGCCTCTTACCAAAGAGATTTTCTTTCTTCCCCTCGTCCTGGCAATTATTTTGTTAATTACAAGCATACTCTAATTCCTCTACACCATTAAGTAACGGTAATATACCGAGCTGCATCAATTTTTAGATGTTTAATTAATAAAGCAGGTTGGTAAATTTTATTTTTTACGATGTAGAATGGGGAAATGACCCTTGTTAACGCGGTTTCTGATTTGAAATAGTTGACATACACGTTGAAAGTTTAAGCTAAAGATAAGGTACCAGTCGAATTAAATTTAACTTTTGAAAAAAAAATCTTTCTTTATTGGAGGGTGATATAATTTTTGAAAATAGGGATTTAAACACTAAGCAGAAGAATATATGTTGATTATTCATCCATTGAAATGCTGAAGAGCATTCTTCATCACAAAAATTCCCTACTTTTTAATATAATTAAACTTAGAATAGTTTTGATGTAGAAAACTATGCAAACACTCAACTAACAAATACTCATGTTTCATAAAATAATATGTCGACCATTTACAATGGCACCTTTGTATCTTTTCATTAATTTGTCGTTAGACAAACTATAGTCACAAGAAGAAGATCACAGTATACAACAATTTTGGATTTTGTTCGTGTATTTAAACACACCCCCAAACTCATGATTAGGTAAATCCTACATGTACAAAGTATCGTCACAGTAGAACAAAAAATGCTCAAAAGATTAAACAAACAATTAAGCGTGCCATGTTTGAATGGTCAGGAGCATTAAACAAATATTTTCCTTGTCTCAGTGCGTGCGGTAAGTACCTTATGCTAGTGCTCTCACTTAGTCGGGGGAGATTGACATTCAAAACAGGATGGGGTACTTTACATTGGAATCCCTCGCTAACGCCTTTATGACTACTCGACTCTCTACATTTAATTACCCGTGATGACACCGACTAAGAAACGATTTATTCATGGATATGCCATCAAAACAACGCTTCGATGAAAAAGAGGTTTTGGAGCGTTTGAAACGTTAGCCGATCCAGATCGCGGGCAGCGAGTCATTGTTATGGCGTCGATGTCAGCGTCAAATGGGACGGTCGAATGGAATGGCAGGAGTGCGCTCCAATACAAGAGATGAGAGTCAAAACAGAGATGCACGCGAGAGCATGATGAAGGGAATCTCTATAGAAAGCTATTTTCATTCGAAAATGGGATGAGTAGCGGAAATAGGGTATGGAAGTGATAAAGGGGATATTCACGATATATAATCGCTGGATACCACTTATCTTCATTAGAACAAGAGATAAGGCGTATATCCTTAGCATATCAACATTCAGCGGAAAATAAATCTGAAAGAAAATACATTTCCATTGGATACAATTTCTCTATGTCTCGACAATGCCAATTTCTAATTTATTTTGGGTCGACGATGATGATGGTGATCGAGTTTGCTTTCACATTGTATGTGGGCGAGGTAAAATGACGAGCACTAGATTCAGATGTACAATAATTGTATTACTATTACACATGTCGATCGCTTTAGAACAAGAATCGAAATTGGGTCGTAAAGATACTTCTTTTGGCGAGCGATCCCTCTTGCACGCGAAATTCGCTGGATGTATTCCAAGGACACAAGTGCATCGGCCGACTTAACCGCGGTAGGACAGAATCAGTCGCCACACGATAATTGTGACGAGAGAAAATGATTGAAACGCATTCGAGTAAAATGCTCATTCGGTATATGTAGTGCGGTCAAATCTACGATGGACCGATAAAAGATGTCTAAAGATTCTACACAACTAAAGGAATAACGTTCATAAATGTAACACTTTGAAAGGAAGTTGAGCCATAAAAATTGAAAGGGATTGAAAAAGGTTCAAAGGGCTGACCAAAATTGTAATAGATATGCACGTATATAACGGCTATTCCCTGACAGTATTAGATACTGCGACCTTTAACAAATAAGGGTCTAAAAGATGAATAAGAAACAACTATGATATCTTTTTATCATAAATAATTAGTAAATCCTACTAAGATATGCATATTTGCTAATAAGAAGACAAGGGCAAGATAAATCCTACAAACGAACAAATATGCTAGTAATACATATTAGTCTTAACTCCATAAATTAGATAGAAAGTATATTCACTTGCGACATAAATGCAAGGTTTGTAAAAAGTAATTAAATCTTAGCAGAAATATTTTTTTTAATGTAAGTTTCATCCAAAATCACATAATAGCAAAGACTGTAATTACGAAGCAAGCGCATGTGACCTGAGAAAACAATCGCGAATGTTGGAGGGGAAAGGGAAAGTTGAAAGAAATAAATGAAGGGAATAGAGGAGAAAAGAACGTTGCGGAGAGTGTTGGAGATCAGAAGTGAATGGCTTGTGTTCGATGCAACTATGCGTGTGAAGATCAATGATAAAATAAAGAGAACCGTGAAGAGGGAAGTAAGGCGAAGGAACAAGGGAGAGAGGAGCTGTGTCCTCGCTAAGGCGACTCCTCATCCGCGCGGAGAAAGCCCAAAACAAATGAAATCGAGGGAATTGAAACTGCGTGTGTGCTAAGGAAATAAGATGAAGGCACCCCTTCTCAAGGGGTGGGTACTGATTTGAAGGTGCGAGAAAAGGAGCGTAGAGGTGAGACCGTTAAACGGTACGGGAGGAAAGAGTGGTGTCGCCAGAGAGCGGTTTTCGAATGAGAAAATGGCGGCAAAGAAGGAAAGGGGCTCAGTAATGGGAGAGGACGGAATTTACGAGAGGGAATGAGGAAGAGATATGGGAAAAGGTGGAGAGGGGAGATGATAAAGAGGGATCGGCACGTGGATCGAATGGAGCGGAAAGAAAAGGGGGCGGAAATAGGAAACCCAAGGAAAACAAGTCTGAAAATGCTCCCATATCGTGGGAGCCACGATCACTAACTACACTAATCACTTCTAACGTGTGTACATCATCGGGTTAGATCTCAAGGGCAGGCCTTCTTACGCCTCAGATTATGTCTCGTTGTCTTCAATGCAGCGAGGTCTAACTTTTTTGACTTACGTAGCCCCTTCAAATCATTTATTATTGGCAATAATCAATATCGTCTGCTTAAATATCTCTCAAAAGACGCATTACTTGCCTGAAGTCCAATTATTCTTTATTTCTACTGATGACAAAAAATATTGCAAATCTATCGTGAAGTACCAAGAATCCACGAACACTGAACGAACATGTTTGTACACCATGAAATAGAAATGGAATGACAAATTATAGAAAGGCACACTATTCCTAGCAGGACACTGAGTGTGATTCTTCTTAAAATGGCGAGGTAATATCAGTATATTGACTAGAGCGTTATTTACGGCACACAATGAAATAGAGCGGAAGAGCGTGCTCACTGTAGGTTTCGGTTGTAAACGATATATTTCTCTCGGTCCGAGAAAATCGGTTAGTTGATGGCAGAGCCATGAATAAGTTCGCGGGCGACGAAAGAAACACATAGTGCGAATCGAGAACTACTTTGCGCACTGGGCGAGAGGTTGACCATTTGCCATCTGCAAATACGAGATATAATCAAAGGGTATTTATCTTGCATAAGAATAAGATAACCGAGGAAATTATAGCCGAGATTGATGGGCAGATTTTTGCATCCAAATCATTTTCATATTCTATAGAGAGGGAATTTTTTAGATCAATTTCATAATTGTAATCTATAGCTATTACTATATTTTTAATAAATTGAAGGAAGTTTGATTATCATATTATCATTTTCCTAAAATTGTATTTACGAATCTGGATCGGTTTCCAAATCAGCATTCATGAATTGATTTCCATAAAATTTCACAGTAGGAGTATTATTACGAGATAATTATGAGCCATTTTTAAAATATCCCAGGTAAAAGAGAATTTATTTTTTTGAAATAGGATAGGCCTTTCAAATAATTGGTACGATGAGCAACACCTTATAAATTCACTCAAATCATAATTATTTTCTTTAAAATTATTCAATCTTTTAGAGGAACAAGAGGTAAATAAAGACCTCAAAAACTATCTGTAGAGAAATCATTGACTCTTTCCGTATAATGATTTCGAAAGCTATTACCCCTGATGTTTTATTTTTAACTTAATTTCTACATTTTTTCAAGCACATCAAACGTTTCTAATATCAATCAGCAAAAATTTGGCTGAAACGTGATGGAAGAAAAAACGGCATTTGTGTGTGGATGGAAAGGGATTACACTCGAAATGAATAAGTCAGAAAAAGCGGAGACGAGATAGCGAGAGATGGAGAATTAGCACACGAGGGAAAATGGAAAATGAATAGTGAATGGAAAAGTGAATATGAAAAACGAATAATTCGATACCAATTTCCAACCAAAATGAAATTCGGCAGATACGTATCTATGTTATCAAGTAACAGAAAATGAAATGACGCAGTAACGAGGTGGTGACGAAAAATTATCTTTTATCATCTAATAAAGAATTACAGGCTTATATGATAACCTGTCGGAAAATAAAATGGAAAAATATATTATCATTGCTATCGAAATCACTTCTTTGGGCAATAAATTATTCCATCGTACGATGTAAACGGAAAGGTTCCAATTTATAATCTACAAAATGAGATAAAACAGAAATATTGAATTTTCTCGGCCTCAGTATCCCTACAGTTAGGTAAGATGGAAGAGGAGACTTTTAGTCCCAAACTCGCCCGAATAAAGCCGTTTTATTATTATTATTATTACAGTGTGTAATTGCAGTAATGGAGGAATCAAATAATAAAAATCTGATGTGGCCAACACATGACTTCCTCCGTATTTATTGAAAACAGAAGCCTATGCCGGTAATATATAAATAACTCCAAAAGAATGAGTGTTACAGGATAATGTTTCATACACCATTTGTAGTAAAAAACATTATCTATAACTTTGGTACAGAATTGTATATACCTATATTGCATTCTGACAGAGATATGTATGAAAAACTTCCATTCCTGGGTAAACAACAACTTCCGGTTAACCATTATTGAAGAATTACTCCTAAACAATCAGTGTTACGAAAAAATGTTTCATACAAAAGTTGTAGTAAAGTACATTATCTACAACTTTAGTTCATAATTATATATGCCTATACTGCATTCTTACAGAGATATTTAAAAACAAAATTTTGTTCCGGATAAACCGCAACTTCCGTTAAAGCGATATTCACCAAAAACTAATCAACTCTTGGCATTGTTAGGAAAATTCTAAATATGAATTTTGAAAATTATCAGATAATTACTTTTTAAGATAGAGCGCCCACAAACTTTTTAACCACAGACAGACAGACAGACACACACACACACACGCACAGAGACACACAGACAGACATGTTCGGGAAAATAGAGAAAACGTGCTCTATGTGCCAGAAAACTATTTCCGTCGAAATCTGGAGGTCGAATTTTTTGTGAATGCAACACTTTCTCTATACTACGTATAGGGAGAAAGTAATAATACGGGGGAATAAGATGAGTAATACCTCTTTTCCCGGAAATATGAATTTTGTCGATATTTACTTCTTTCGATATCGTGAATAGCAATAACAAAAACAATACCTGTGGAACTATAGCTTGGCATAAGAATCATCGATCTGCTTCATTATTTTCCTTCGGCTGAGTATTTCGCTAGAAACTGAGTCCACAGATGAAACATTGTACCTAAAAACCCAATGTATCAGCAGTTCGTTTTTTAGGAGCTGAAAAATTGAGAAAGAAGTGAGCAGAGATGGAAAATGTAGAAGATATCTTTGAAACCACATCCTGAGTCCGTTTATATTTCAAAGTTGAAGAGATCGGCTTGTGAAAAATTGCTATGAAAATCTCCATGTTTCATACAAGTACAGGATTAGAATGGACGATGAATGAATTATGCAATAAAGGAGAATAAAAATGTAGCTGAGAAGATCTGAAGCATGGAAGAATGACTCCTTTTCCTGATTCCTTCATCATTTACGTGTTTGAACTAGGAATATACCTTCTGTTCACGACTATACTACGTTAGAATGTTGTATTTGACCTTATAACAGATTTACAAAAACTTTCTGGAGAGTTCTTAAGAGTAAAGAATTTAGAGTTGGCTGAAGATAAATCATATGAATTAAGGGAAATAATCCCTTTGAAGATATATTTAAAAGTTATAGTATAAACATTTTTTATCTCCCCTCCCTCTTTTCCCATTCTTTGAAGTTAAAGACAGTCTGATGTTTCGGTTCAAGGAAATTCGGACTCATCTATGATTCGTTTGTGTCCCAGATCAGCAGATAAACTTACTGGATGGGTGTAATACTGACATTGGATGAAAATCAAAATTATTTAATTTCTAATATTCGCTCCATACACTATTTTGCTCTTAATTACCACAAACTGAAAATTAAATGGTAATACACATCATTTTACATTTTAAATGAGGATTTGAAGGCGAAGCTATCACCCGAAAAACACGCTTTTTTGCCTCGACTGATCCGTTTACGAATGTCTCCAGGAATAGACGGGGATTATTGTCTTTAGGGCGAATTCATTTGAGGATGCTTCGGATCTCTGTTGCTGGCTATTAGGCAATGTTTTTTAATGCAGGAAAGAGGCAAGAAATACTTCCGTATCTATTGAATACATTAGGTTGGTGGTAACAACGGTTTAAGAAAACTTAACTACTAAATTTTTATCTGGATGGAAGATATTAAAATATCCAAGAGCAACAGAGGAAGTCAAGTTTACATATTCTAAAGTAATTAATATTTCAGACGCATTTCGTACATAAAATATCTGTTTCACATTTAAGTCATTATTCACACATATTTTTGATATTTATGCTTTCTGATGCGTTTCAGTAATTCTCTGACTTTGAAACAAATCAATTCTTCTAGTGTTGCACAAATACAAACTCTTTTATCGTCTCATATGCCTCCTACACCAGCAAAAGATATTTCCTCGGTATCAGAAACGTCAACGAGCCTCGCTCGAAATATGAGGAAAACAAGCAAACTGTAAACCCCCTGATCAGTGACTGAATGATTAGTAAGGTGTCGGTGGGGAAAGGTAATATGGCTTCCCAGTGGGAATGTCTTCTAGGCTGGCACCCACTCGCAAGTGGATTCCACAAATCGTATTGAAGCTGTAAGGAATCACAAAGAAGGGCTTCGGTCATCAACGCGAGTAAACCACGGAGGAGATAGAAGGAATGATTGAAAGGAGAGTGAGCGAACCTCAATCAACTTTACCATACTGTTACGTGATGAAGAAGAAAGAACAGCGGAGAAGCAATTACAGCGGAAGATGTTAGCGAGGAGGATATGAGTTAAGTATGGTACAAATGAAAAGAGCGGCTTATAAGGAGGGGAATAGAGGAAAAAATCACCAAAGAATATGTAGATAGGAAGGCAAAGAAAAGAAAAAATCAGAATGCTTTTTTCCACTGCTTGTATTTGGCTTGAAGTTTCCGGCTACATTGGCTCGATGTTGAACGTATCTTTCCTTAAAAGTGAAATCTTTTACCATAAATGTTTATTTATATATCTATATTTGTTTAGATAATACTTTAATAGATATTTAATCACTTAGTAAATTTTTGGAAGCAGCATTATAATGATGAGGACATAAATGAAGGGAAATTTCACCGATTAATAATCGCAATGGCATCGAAAATCGTTTAGAGCGTACAACTGTGTATATTTGAATTTGTCGAGCACATAATCGCCAGGATATGACAATAGCGGCACTGAAACATTACTCTCAAGATCTATACAAAATTATTCTTTGCCACATTCTGCTCACTGTTTGAAAAGATGAAAACATATAACCATATTCCATTTGCTTAAGTTGATTGAGCCCATGTGTCGACTCTAGCACTTTTTGAACACCCTAAAGTTTGACTCATTAACAAGGAGTATTGCAATATAAACTTCAGGCAATGCCACTAGTAGAGGAGATGGTCCAAATATGGGCTAGCTTTTGATTTTTTAATATAGTGGGCACATTTTTGGACTTATAGGGAATTTAAACATTAAGCCGTATCTTTGACTAGTATCCTTCAATTCTGGAAAGTTTCAGAATCATAAAAATGCTTTATTAAAAATAATGCAGAAAGTCGCAGTTTGAAAATGTGATCTAAATATGGGCTACCCTATTTTTTTAGAAAAAAATTAATGAAAACAGAAATGAATTCAAAATTCACTTACAAATAGTACAATAAAGTGTAAAATCGTAAATTCACTTACAAAAATCACATATATACACATATCTCTCCCAACCAGCACATTCCGATTGGGGCGTCCTTATAAGCCACTATAACTAAAGCTATTACGTTCCTTTAGTTCATTAAATGGAATAATTATAATTAGTTAAATAAATAGTCGGTACATTGTAATTAGGTACATAATTTTATGGTTATTTGAAAATGGTTTGGGTCTGATCCAAATATGGGCAACTCCAGGGAGGTTGCCCGTTTTAGTACCACATTAACTCATCCATATTTAGACCAAACCCTGTTTTACAAAATCATCATGGCGGCCATTATTGTTATGAAGTAGAAGGATGAATGAGGCATTGAAACCGTTCACTAACTCAACGTTAACACAGCCCTGCTGCCAAATAACATTTACAGCCAACTATCTAAAGGTGAAAAACAATATTGTACATACCTGCTGAAAGTTTGACGATGGAAAAACACGACAATCGTCAATTTTTACGCACAGCTTTTAAACACGTAGACTGATGAGCACCAACTGCTCATCGCACGCCATTTCTGATATAATGCGAAACCCTACAGCCTTACAACAGAAACTAGCCCGTTTTTAGAGCCTATCCTGTATTTGTACCTTCTCCTCTATTGTTGGAGCCCACCAAAACACAGTCTACCTCAAACAAACGAGAACTAGGATCTGCCTAGTTTACGCAGATAATAACAAACACATTTACCAAAGTATGAATTTTCGAGTCAGATTAAAAGTAAAGCACAATTTTTATTGCATAACAACAACCGTCTTATTAGAGAAGTTGCGTAGCGGAAGCATTTCACTCTGGCAAAAATTTCCCGAAAGTTTCAATTTAATTCTCGAGGCGACGTAAAAGGGAACTAGATTAGAATTAACGTAAAAAAGAGGAGAAAGGACTCGCGGATTGAAGGAAGGGAGAGAAGGATGCGAGTTAAAAGTCAATAACGAGAAAGTACGGAGGGAGCGAAAGGAAGGCAAGGTGACTAAGAAAGATAAATTAGAACTGATAAAGTAATGCAAAAATGAAGGAATAAAGGAGAGGAAATGAGAGGACTGAAGAAAGAAGAACATGAGGTGAAAATTGAATAAACACAAAAGAAGTTTCGGCAACTTGAATGCTACTTTTGAATGAGATTCCAAAAGTGCACAAAAGCGCCCGTAGGGGCATAGCCCTCTCTCTCCTCCCTTTGCGGTTCCGATTCCTTTTTTTGGGTCTCGAGAGCACTCTTGTTATCTCAGAGAAGTGATGTACCAATACGCACAATGGGAGATTGAAGTAGTCTGAACAGTTATAAAAAGTAACTACTCAAACCTTAAGACCGATTATCTTATACCTATATTTACTTTATACACTAATAATCGAGGGAATGAAATACAATATACAGGAAAAAATCAGTTTTTAAACATATGTATTAAAAACATCAGCCAAACCTTAGACCATTGGTTCCCAAAGTGGCATACATAGACCCCTGAATAGGGTCCAAATAGATTTACAGAGGGTCCATGTAAAGGAGAAAAAATAGGGGGTCCTAGATATTTTCAATTTTGGAGTCTTTAAGAGTTTTTGGAAGACAAGGATCCCGTTTAAAAGTTTATAAAAGTTTATATTAAATATGGCTTTTTATAAAAACATTTAACATTAGCCAGGCTAGAGGATCCATGGAAAATTGAAAGAGATTCACGGGAAAAAAGTTTGGGAAAATGTGCCCTAGACAATTAATAACTGTGAGTTTGTCTCTACTAAATTCTGGCAATTCATAACCTTATATGAATTTTTCTTCGGTTTAAAATGCATGATCATCATCAGCGTGAACAATTCAGAAACATGACGTTGATACACTCTTAAAAACGATCATTCAGATACAATGCTATCCAAACTATCCTTCTTGTGGAGCATATACTTGGAATACCTTTCATTTTTTCGAGGAAAAACGGATTTGACAAAAGTCTGACGGGGGCAGGAATCAAACCCGGCATCTTTTTCAATAGGCATTCGTCGCCTAATCATACATTTGCAATGGAGCAACAAAATTGGTCAATTTACGGACAACGGGGTAATATAGGAGAAAATTCAAAATATAAGACAACGGAAGGTCAAGGACGCGTAAAGAGACTTCTGCCAACAGAACTATCGGATTCAATCGAAAGGGGAGAGAAACGAAAGCTTCCGTAGGGCCAAAGAAAGCAGATTAAAAAAAGTTTTTAAAAGAGGTTGGTTAGACGTAGGGGCAGCAGCATGAAAAGAAGTGAAAAGGGAGGTTGCAAACTCAATGCTCCTTTTAAAACAATAAAACAAAGACTTGTTAGAAAATAAGGCTATATTTTCTGCTATTAAGGCAATTACTATCTTCTCCATGGAATCCTTAATGATATTTATCAGGAAACACAAATAAGGACAAACACATCATTTTTATCATGTTCTGGCAATCAATGCAATTCTCGAGGAATTAAATATCTTCAATATCATCCTGATTTTCCTTCTGTAGGGTTTTTTTGGAATAAATAGGAAATTGAGGAGGAAAGTAAGTTTGCTGACGTAATGAATAAGGCATTAATGAAGGGGTCGCGAGGAAGGGTTAAAAGGAAGGGATCGGGGGCTGCGGTTGGAAGGGTGAGATGTAGGTGAGTGCAGGAATAACAATTCGGCAGAACCGATGGGGAATAATGAATGCAGGGTATGCTGGAAGGACTGCATGGAGGGTGAAAAGTGAATGTTGTAGATCAATGCGAAAGTGATGCGCTCGGGGAATCGGCAAGGAGGAATAGAGTAAGGAGCCCTCCGGAATGTCTACGGTGTACAGTGCATGGGATAAAATTACAGATATATCGGGACGATCTTTCGAAGATAACAAGTGGTTGAGAAATTCCTCTAGTGTATTTTTCCAGTGTTGGACATAGATCGATCGAAAAACCAAAGGTTAACCGCATCGCATATCCTTTGAAAAAATACCCTAATTACGATATCTAGGAGCATGGAAGAGAGTTAACACAATCTTATTTACCTTATTCAATTTTATTATTTCCCTGTATCTATTTTGGAAACAATCCTTCAAAAACGTAAGCATATATTTTGGCTGTATTAAACAGTTTACTGATATCTAAATGCACCGAAAGAGTTAGAGGAAAGAATTTCACCAAGATATAATTAGCGTGAGAAGATGTAAAGAATACTATTCTTGATTTCTAAATTAAATATTTCTTTAGAAAAATTTGTATAATCGATATTAAATCAATCAAGGGTATGAACTAGTGGATGGAAGCATTTAAAAATTCCAAAGAACTGAATTTCGATTCATCCACTTCCCATTACGGTTAACTTCGTAAATCAGATGCCTCTTACCTAAAAATGTCATCGAAGAAAGTAAAAAAATTAAAACATATATTATTCAGATACAATGTGCGCGTACCGTCACGGACAGTTTTCTCGCGGAATGAGGGACGGTTCCCAGGAAAAATCGCCAGTTACGAAACACGTCAACGGGAGCTCAAATTTATGGCTCTCAACTGAAGAAGAATCTTTTGTTTGTACCCATTCCATGTTTATTCTCCGTAAGTGAGGGCGGCAGCCAAAAACAATAACTCTTCGGCGCGCTTAACCTCAACAAAAAACGAAATTTATATCCCTCAGCTCTAAAAATCTTTTGTTTTTATCCGATTCCTTCTAATTGTTACCGATCCTTTGTCCGAGCGGAATATGAATAAAATGGAAGCTGAGTGGGATAGAAAATACTTACGAATTATTCCGAAAGAGTAGGAGGGAAAGTTATGGGAAGATAATGTGGGAGAGATGAGTTTCCATGGTAGTTCAGGAGTGGTACTTATCCCAGGAACGAGGGAACTCGGTTGTTTCGAGTGGCGCGAGAAGGAAACTTTTGTGTTTCCGACTGACTCCATATATCGAGTGAAGATGCGATAACTGTCACGTGTCGTCTGGAGCGATTGCGATTCCGCTTCGCCAATGGAGCCCAATCTCCGTCGTCGAGTGTTCTGATGACGTAGCACGCACAACGCAAGGGCGTCAGCGAATTTGAGCGGTCGAGGATGATGAATAGGGGGTCGTCTGCTCTAAAACGCGGATTTAAGATTTGTTTATGGAAATTTAAGGGGGTCGAGGAAGGAAGTAGGGGACGGTGGCAGGATTTCCAAGGGGAATGAATTTCCCCCTTAGTGTATCTGGAGTCTCTTTTTCGTCTTACGTACGCGAATTTAAATGCTAATGACATAATCCTCCATCAAACTCTTTTGCAACTTATTTAATAGTCATATTATCATACAAAATTGAAATTATATCGTAGAATACTGACAAATCTTGTCTTCAAACTTTTTCAAACATCTTTTCAAACATCTGGCCGAGGTTATTACGATAGTTTAAAAAATATGAAGAAAATATATACTGAGCTAATATCATCTACTTCATCTCAAAGGAAGTACAAAGATACACATTAATTAGAGAAGGACTGAAACTAAACTTTCCTGAGTGACGCACAAATCGAGAAAAACTTCGACAGCATATGATTATAATGTATGAAATGAAATATTAGTTACTGAATAAATTGTGAATGAAAAATAATTTACTAAAATTATATAAATAAAATAAAGTGAAAACCGCGCAAAACCCAAGCAAAAGCAAAATAATTTTGTTTTTGCTTGGAAGTTCAAGAAAACATGGTTTTAATAATCGAGGCTTCAGTACGCATCCGCCTATGTTTCTACTAGAGCTTGGCAATTCAAATCGAAACATAAATCCACTTACCAGCATTACGTAAAAGGTGTTTTGTTGCACCTGGATCAAATCTATATCGAGAATGTTGGTTGACGGTCAGTGGTGGGTGGAGTGGGAGTACATCGTACCAAAATGGTCGCGAAGAAGAAGATGGTTCATTCTTGCTTGACGTTATCAGAGGGAGTCATTTCGACTTTAAGGGACACCGCAGTGGTCGGTTTAAAGCCAAGACAAAGATAAAAACAATGGAATTACAGCTTCGGATAATGTGAATTAGAATGTCTGAGGGAAAAATGAAGGGAAATCAGGAGGCGAAATGCATGACGGATAAGAAGTTTATCATAGACCTAGCTGGAAAAAATGTAAATAAGTTTGCTTTCCATTCATAGGTTCTATTTTCACATCTCAAGCTAAGGACTATTTTTTCCCACTCTCCACCCCACCCTTCCATTCGATCCATTCCTTTAACATTCCAAAATTTCTCAAACCGACTCAATTGGTCGTACCAAACTCTCCATAAATGTTTATTTCCCTTCATCTTTCATTACCTTCCTCTTAAGCCCTCCCACTCACCTATCTCCCTCTCTCTCGACTCATACTTCACTTTTTCCTCTCAAAGGGAAAATTAGATGTCCAGCAGCCTTCCTTCGCCGACTAGACCGTACTTCCTGACTGAGAGTTCCGCGGAGTTGAGGAGCATATTGCAGAGGGAAACATCCTTCCAAACTAAACCCTCCTGACCTTCCATTTATTTCATCCTCTCTCATACTCCACATCTCATATGACGTCTTACTGTTGAACCTTAAAGAATTCCAAGGTTCCCCTGCCTTCGTTACACGAAAATTCATGCTAAGAATATTTGTCAAAGCAAAAATTTACGAAGTATAAAATCCGTTCGGTGATTTTGCCAATAAAATTTATATCCGCTGGGAGAGAGGAATTTTCCATATTCACCGGCTACTAGGTTCAACTAGAATGTTAAAAGCGTACAGATACCATCATCAAGCGTCGAATTACCTTCATATGAATTTTGATCTAGGGTAACGTATAAGATTTTGTTGCCCATATTTCTTTTCGATAAATGAAAAAATCAGCTTTTATATACGTACCTACATAAAATTCGGATTTGGCTTTAATAATAATTTCATCCGCTACACAAAATATTGTTATGTTAATATATGTTAGTGTATTTGGTACGTCAATTATTTTATGAGAGTGATACAAAAATGTACAAATTTTCAATGTGATACCAATGGTAATGTTATGAAAAATGTAAATCAAATGATTCTCTCTCACTACATTTACATTGATTCGAGTTCTACCATATAATACTAAGGCACAGTTTCTAGATTAAATAGCTTCAAAAGCATGCGAATCATCGAATGCATTAGCTGATCTAATTTAAATCTATAAGCTTCCACTAAATGATTTCAAGTTTTACTATTTCTTCAACAGAATACCGAATCAAATATGAATCAGAGAATATTTATCATTATGAAAGCATTAGAGAAATTAGGAAAGACTTTGAAAATAATTTACTTTGGCAGTTTCATTCACACTAGACACACTTGTTATGAAATGACTGAATCTCTTTTCAAATCATTGTAACACTTTCAATGATTGTCTTACGCTAAGATGTTAGTTTAAGATGTATTTACATGCCGATAAAACGGATTATTCGGACAGAAAGTCGATACGTCTGTTTTATTTGCAGTGGAAAAATCTTCTGATGTAGCGCATTAACATATACAATCAATTTGTACCTTTTATCTTCTATGACAATATACTTGCTTTAGAAGAGTTATAGCAAGCATTCCATTTTATTTATTCCTCTACATTCCCATGAAAAATTTCCCAGTCGAAAATATTTGGTTTGAATCGTCTTTTAGTTGACAAAGAATCGTGCAAATATTAGGCTCTGAAAATTTAAACGTTAAAAACAAATACAAATACCTGATTTGAGGGAAACCTTAAACCTCGTTGGACAAAACGAATGGGCTGAAATCGAAAGTGTTCGAGAATAAGCGAACGACGAATCAGTAAAAGTAAAACATGCGGAAAAGGACTGTGGAAACAGAATCTAATGAGAAAAAGAGGATGTTGACAGAGAGAAAAACGAAGCAAGGTAAATGAAAAAGGATTTGAAAACACAGAGATGAGTAGGAAAATAAATACAACAAAAGTGACAAATTGGAAAAGTGCCAATTTAGAAATGTATTGGAAGAGGACGGGGAAATTGAGTTGTATTGGTAACAGAGGGAAAGGGAATGAAAAAGAGAGATAAAAGACCGGAGAAGGGAGATTTGGAAAGAGAGGGAAAAGGGGAAGCCGGAAGTAAGAGAAAAGAACGCGAAACGGAAGTGAACGAGCAACGGGAATTTCTCGGGTAAAATCGGATTTGGACATTAAACTGGAGGAGCCAAGGGACGATAGAATGGGATGGATTTTCATTTAAAAGATGTCTCCATAAAATACCGTGCTGTCTATAAAAGAATGAATATGGGAAGCCCGTTGATATTTGAAAAACTGATCAATGATTGCTAGCTGCTCTGGACGAATGACCCTGACACGCTTGGCAAGGGAAAATGTAATTTATGCAACCAAAACTTAATGCTATTAAACTGGGTTTGTCTCTAATGGTGAAAACGTCATTAATAAAAACAATTCACGAGCGAAAAATGACTGAGTCTATTTAGTGTTGCTGTTTCTCTCACTGCTTCAGACTTAGCGGAAGTTTGCGCTGTTTCTGCAACTGCGTTGAGAAAAACACATGGTTGTAAGTAGCTTTAATTTGGAGTGGAATAGAAGGAAAAAGGGGGGCAGTAAGTAGGGCAAGGGGAGGCAGTAAGCATGAGATTTTTCCAGGTTTTAGCGCGTTGCTTGCCAAAAAGGAGTCAGGGTGGTAAAGATATCAGCGGAAGATAGAAGATTCTAGTCCAGGCCCACTCCACACTCTTTTACCCAGGACAGTTCACCAAAGGCGACCCGATATCGCGGTCACATCTCCCACTATTGGAATATACGAGTCTACTATCATGAGTCAGTGCCTACCTAATACATTAATATAATGGAGATAAATTTACTTATAAATGAAGGAAAAGTACTTCTGACTAATCACCTTTTTCCACTCGATTAATTCAGTTATATGCTGCGAAATTAGGAGAAAATGAAGATCCGTAATGATTAGCTACATTTAAATTGTTAAAAATTTAAGTTACGTTGATGTAACTCAAAGGTTTAATAATAACACAATTTTAATGTAACGTTATGTAATTTTTTACCGGATGTTTTTCAATTATGATGCAAATAGACATTCTTGACTTGATAAAAAGGTGTAAAGGATTACCAATTGGATTTTAAAGGAGCATTTAAAAAAATGCCTGTTAATTCATATCTATTTTGAATTTAATCTGAAAATAATTGAACAGAAAAATAAATACGAGGACAGTATGGTATACCTTGCACATTCTTGCTGCTCTAAGCCGATTACCTACAAACGATTATTTCTAACAAAATTGCATGTAATAACCTCAAAGCTACCCGAAAACTTTATTTCGATGTATTATGCAATTAAAATTTATTTAAGATATTGATGATCGTCAGGACGAAAAACGCTAAAGAATGACTTTTATCTTTTTGGCTACGAATTCACTTCGTGGGGTGATAGATCTGTAGAATGAAGTTTCACATCTTTAAAACTTGTTCACAGAATCCATAATAGCCTCGTAAGCATCAAAAAGAGAGTAAATCAACATAGCTTATTACTCCAGCAAACTAAACTTGGAGATAATAATTCTATTGTGGACCACATGAGTGCATAGACAGAAGCATCGTTAAAAAAACTGAATTTGTGAAATGATTATTTACAGAAAGAATTTGATATTTTTGCAATATAAAAAAATGTAAAGTACGCAAGAAATAAGGCATTTCTCAAATTTCTTAAAATATACTTAAAAAACATAGAACAATATTTCATGCATCTTCCGTGATTTAAAAAAAAATAATCTCAATGTCTTAAATAAAAGAATTAATGTTGTAAATTTTTATACATGTATGCAAACAGAATTCATTATATAGTCGCGAAACTCCTCCCTTGCCGATGATATCCGATTCTATCCATTCTATTTTGGCTGTTGATTCCAACGACGGACGGAATTCACGATCTCCCCTTCCCCTTCTTTATTTATTTCCCGCTTTATCCACTGTCAAGCCGTTTGTGCAGAAGGTGTGATTTCAAGCAAGATTTTTTAAACTAATACCAAACTCCGTTGTACTCTTCGAATGTCATGTGACCTAGCAATGCTTTTTGAGGTCTTACATGAGTGACACTTCTCAAATCCATCTCGAGAAGGGAGGTGGGATGAAGAGCTCCAGCAAATCAATGAAATAGCGGTAATGCGTGAGTATCCGAAGTGGTAGAAACTGAATGAAAATATTAAACAGATGAGGTGTAGTATAGGGATTTAAGATATATTTCAAGGTGATAACCGTAAAATACCATAATACAGTTACGTTTTTAATTATATAAGCCCTCGATGTGTTTGATAGATCTAAGCAAACAAAGAGTTTTAATTTCTTAATTCGATGTTGCGTATTGCATGAATGTAAATTATTATACCTCTATACTTAATACTAAGTCAGGCTGCGTTTGTTCGATTCAAAAAATGACTCTTCGCTCGGGATTTTTGGTTTAAAGAAAAACTTTCTAATATTTTAAATCGTAAGAGCAGAAAATCGTGAAGAGGGAAAACTTTCTCGAATCATTAAAGCTCTGACGTCGAGGCGAGGAAGGAAGTCATATCCCGTTAACATTTTTACCTCTAAGAGCAAGCGCAGAGATTTACAACAAAGGAAATATCAGTAACTATTTTTGCAGAAATTTAAAGCAAAGGACCCAAGGCGATACCCGAATGAACTTTTTATATTGTAATTATTGTGATTGTTGTAATTATTGAATATAATATGAGTGATTATGAAATAGAAATGTAACCTGCGAATGTCACTACAGCAAAACCAATCGTGTTATATTTATATTTTTATAAGCCATCCTTTGCTTCATAGCTTAACAGAATCATAAATATATTTCGATCATAGAATAAAGGATATTTATCTTTCCAAACGCTAAGACAGGTTGTGATTTTCCTGTATTTCAATCAAAGATAATTTTCAAATGAAAAGTAACGGATAATTCTATCATTAATTAGAATTACTAACTAAAATTTTAAAGTTAGGACGCAATTGTAAATAATTCATTCAACACTTTATAAATTATACATATTTTTTTGGCAGTTTGAAGAGAGAAGAAGCATCCGGTTGCGCCCCGAATTTCATATGTATGTGCCCCTTTAGGTAAAAACAAGAAGGAACCTTTGAAATTAAGATTCGTCTTAAAAATACTAAAACTACAATGGAATAAAATGAGGGGCATGTGATGTCTGTGGATGTCAGTCATATTAAAAGTCGGAGTCGTTTGTGGAAAATAAAATGGGTGCGGGGCTATTGGCTGTCAATCTCGTGGGAGAATAGAGAGAGTGGTATAAGAGAGAGGAAAAGAAAGGAATAAAAGAAAAAGAAAAAAGTTTTGCGAAAAGAAGGGAAAGTGTAGTGGGCGAAATAAAAGAATAGCGAATTCCTGAGCACTCCGCTGTGAATGCTTTGGAAATAAGCGAGGAAGGAGCGTGTAACGATGTGTGAATCCCACTATTGGGAGAGGGGCTGGAAAGTTTTCTGATGGAAAGAGGAAATGGAAAAGGATGAAAACTCCATACACTTCCTTGATATTCAGGTATCACTCGAAAATGAAAACAAAGCATCAAACAGTGCGCGAAGGATAAAAATTATGTATGTTTATTTCATTTTACGGCTCAATAGTTTCAGTCATTGGTAAAACAGGATTTAAATATAGTGAAATTTCATCTTACTTATTTTTACTGTCATTACTATTATACTTCATTCAATAAATAATTATGAACGAATTGTCCTTAAACATATTCAATTGAAAGCATCGTTTTCTCGTCATGTAATAGCACTACATTCAATACAACCTTGGATGCCACTTAAATTGTATTAGCGTCGTAATGATTTTATTTGCTAATATAATAAAAACCCGAAAACTAATACATTGTCAAGATAATTAATACGCTTTATATGAGGTCTGAGTGAAATAATGCTCACTGTTTGGCATTTCACCATAATAGTGAGTAAAGATACATAAAATCATCATTTGTCTTTCGTTGATACTTGGCTACGATCCAAATCCCCCATAGGAACTGTGTTCTGTATGGAAACTGATCTCGAAGTTTACAAAATCCAACGAAGACTCCCTATGGACATCATCAATACATATCGGAAAAAAATTTTCATTCAAAGTATACGAAATTGAATATTGTGTTGATGCGGCTTTTTAGACTTCACTTCAACTTAAATTTCTTGGAATATTAGATTGGAAAGTCTGGTATTTGCTATCTACCATCAATTATGAAGCATGTGTTACGATCAAGTTTGTTACGCTGGTATTTATGAAATTTAATATCCCCGTTGAGAATCAACGCTCACTTATGCTAGTTTGCTTATAACAATAAGTTAGAAAATTGACTACGACTAAAAATGATTCCATATGACCGAAGATACTATTATGAGATTGTGTGATATGCCCAGATTGAATAATCAGTGAAGATTTGTCATTGTAACAAAGATGTTTTTTAATTCGGACTTAGATATCAATAAAAAAGTCTAAATATGCAGTAAATTAGCCGTAATAAATCGGGAATTTAAGCGTAAAATGTGCAGAGTAACCGCAGAGTTAGTTGAATCCATTAAGTTTCTCTGGATTATCCTCACATAGAACCTAAACCTGGGCAACCACCTTCTCAAATTCGCTGTAACCGACATACACGGATTTGTCAAACGAATCGTTGGTGTGCAACATAAAAATTGCTCTAATGTCAACGGAAAATCATTAAAATATAAGATACGATCAGATAACAAGAAAATTCAGAAGAAATACATTTTTGGACAAATATTCTTATATTCTTTTTCTCAAGCTATAATATCACAGGAGTCAAGTATGCGGATCAGTTAACTTATGCAAGACCTCGTAAAGCTTAGAGGAGACTAAAATGATGTCGAGGTAGCTAACAAGTCTCTCAATATTTTACGACAAATCCATCATGTTTTGAGATCTAGTAGAGACCCCGGCAGTAGTTTTAAGGGATTGGATTTGATCAACAAGGAAGGAGAATTTTCAAAAGCGTAGACATGGGAAATGATAAAGCATAAAGCGGCAGATAATCTGTTTGGCATCGCTACGGAAACCGTGTTTATATGACGACAAGTCTTTGTCCACGTTGTAAAGATCGATGTGAGATTCCTTAGTCCATAGGAATTGCTGAAAGGTTCCTCATCCGATGCTCCCCCTCTTATATTGAAATAGGGAAAGCAGTAGAACGTTAAATATATGCATTGAGGGGTGAATGCTAAATCGAAAGAAAACGGCTCCAAGAGTTCGTGATAACTCTGGCTGGTTCCCTCGAGCGATGATGGAATATCTTCATTGATTTAACTTAAATGAAGAGTTAGAAAATATAGAAATAAGTGATTTCTACAATTTCAAAATCATACTATATAATATTATTCAATATGAGTAATGAGAGCAAAATTAAAGCTCAACATTGTATGAATTTTTATTTTTAGAAACCCAATTCATATTTTTTATCAATCTGAGGTAATTTTATGATAAACTATGACAAAAAAGCAAAAATTACTAAATTTTATCATGAATTTTATTTTTGGTCCAATTGGAAGCAAATTATTCAATTTGATAAATTTTAGAAAAAAATATAAATTGAAATTTTGCTGTTTCGGTAGAAACGAATATTGCATCAATTAGCAATATCATCAAGGGCAACACCGCCAAGCTTATGTGAGGAATAGAACTAAGTCTTAAATAAATACATTTTACGGAGCATAAGAGAGATAAGTTTCGATTCATTGGACAAAGCAAAAGATACTGAATTCTATTCCGCTCGAGGATAAAATTTTTAAAGTATACTTAAAAATTAAATAGCTTGCATTTAACGGAATTCAAGATTTTTCAATTCCATAATATGATATTTATATGTGAGAAATGATTCTCAATAGCTTTGTTATAATCTTAAAAAGAAGTTTAATTTCTTACACAGGCAATATACGCATCACTTAATATAAAATTAGAAAAATAATTTATAAACCTTCATCTACATTAATTCATCTACATTAATACCATACAAGTCGCCTTTCGGCGTATGGCAGGGGAAATTAACCTTGGAAAACTTATTGAGCGAAACATTTGTATCTTCAGGGAATGTAGGCTAATGACACAACAAAGAATCGCATTGAAATGGAGTCGGAAGAGGAATTTAGAGGGATGGAGATACCTCCGGTGAGTCGGTCGAAGGAGTCCAAAAGATATGTTAGGTATAACAGAAATCGTTCACGTACATAGCTCTAAGATAGAAGGGCAAATAGCGAAGAGAGCTGCCCTATTTAATACAGCGATGTGGGATAGACTCTGGAGATCGTTCGGCGGAGAACTGGACAGAGATGTTTATTCACATTTCACATCTCACGACAGTTACAAAAACAGGAAAGCAACTTACCCCAGTGGTGATGAAACAAGCACGATTGGCTCAAAAATCGCGATTCTTTTCAATTCCATTTCATGAAAGAACGTCATAACATTGGTATCACTTGCTTGGATGTTGAAACTAGTTTTAAAAATAAAAGCGCGGCGGTCTTTCCGCCATGAAGATACATCCTCTTTCGAATGCTTTTTTTCCTTCTGTTTAAGTTAACGTCCCTCTACTTTTTCATCACCAATGTTAACGGAAACAGTTGTTAAATAACCTTCCACGAGTAACCTTCGTCCTTCTCCATAAATTGCGGCCCAAATTCAGCTGTGAAAGCTATCTTTCGCAGCTACTCGTGGTAAAGAGACTATTGCTCACTCTATTTATAACGGCAGCGCTCTTCATTTAAGGTGAATAATATCTTGCCTCAAAATACTATTGGACTCCTTGTGTACTTTATAAGTGTACCCTTACGGATTTAATATTGTTACGTTTTATTATTTGGATGGATTTAAACGCGACGATGTGAAAACGATGAAGTTATATTTTGGCCTAAAAAGTGACATTGTAAACTGTGATATGTGGTTTTTGTGTCAAGAGGATATATTTATGTGTGGGGGACCGGTGAAATGTCTGCTTGAAAATGTTTATGTGTATGTATATGTTATTATTGGAACATTTGTATGATTACGTTATTCATAGAAATGGTTGGGGCTACCAACAGAAGAAATTCTAATTGCAGTATGTAAAATAATAATAATAAGACAATACTTCTCAATTACGCTTCAAATAAGGAATTAAAACTGTATTCAATGTCTTCTCTTTGACTCATTGATAGCATATTGTACACAGTACACAGTATACTTTATAACTCTTCACAACTCATTCCTCACATAGCTTTTCATAGGATAAGATTGAACTGCTAGGACATTCATAACTGAAATTGAGGTATCTAAAATTGAGGTTTTTGAAGAAGTAAAATACTATACTATACCTTGAAATAACCATCATGAAAACATGACAGATTTTAAGAAAGATAAAAGACTTGGCACAAAAGGTTGTGCACCTAGGAATATTTCTGACTAAGAATGGACATGAAATAAATATAGACTTGATCCATGGCCTCCCGATTGCCGGTCACTTGCTCTACCAATTAAGCTATCGAGTCCAGGTCTTATTAGACTTCGCTCATGCCCATTCTTCCATGGGAATATGAGAGATATGTTCATCGTTTGCATATGAGAATTTTGAGTTTTCGAAACGAATGATATTATTATAATGACTTAATAGCCATTATATTAAAGCTAGTAACATAAACACCTTCACTCAGCTAAAGTTGCTCCATTTTGTTTTTCTAGACAACAGACAAAAAGGAAATTTTCGCCCGCTTAAAATACCTTAATGTGTGGGATGGATTCTTTTACTCGTCTTCCTGTATCGTAAGTTAATTTAAAGAGACACGTGATTATATCCGATGCGGCATCAAAGGGAACGTCAAGCGAAGATATAAAGAATGCGCAAACAGCGAACATGGCCGATGCGCGCACACACTGACGAATAAAAACATAAATCTCGGCTCGACTATTGGTGTTGTGAATATTTTAATGCGAGCAGGATATAGTCACGTGAGTAAATTATTTTTATATGCAAATGATAAATTGACTGAAAACCACTTCTGGTATATTTTACGCAATAAAATTATTTACATCGTTCCACGAAACAGCGGGAGGAGAAACTTATTACGGAAAAGTAATTATCAAGGAAAGCAAAAATTAAGAATGTTATATTTTTGATGGGTCAATTCAGTATTGACCAGATATCTTAACGCATCGCTTTGGGACTTTCTTTAATTCGAGATAGGAACATAAAACAGAAAAAAACTGGGAAACGAAGAGTGCAACTATGATTCTTTCGAGGAAATCCATGGCTTTAACTTATTAAATTGTGGAATATCAGCTGAACCAACAATGAAACCAAACATTGTTATCTATAAATCAATATAATGCAACACTACCGAGTTACTTCGTAGCAATTTTATTTACGTCACAAAAAGTGAAATATAGCAAACACGCAGGATAACAAAAAAAAATGGTGAGCGTGATAAGGATAGTAGAAAATTGCAACTAGAATCGTTTTTTTCCATAATAATATGTATGTCATTACAGTATTATTTGGCCATTATTGAACACTTATTCACGATAAAGACACGAAAAGAAAAGTCTTCCTATAGTTGTTCAGTCAAAGCTAAAGTAATATATGCCAAACAAAAAGAATGTTCCGCTTGGATTTTCCAAACTAATTTTCGAGCTCATTGTTTTCAATACCCAACACTTGAAGATACCTTAAAGATATAAGTTTTTGTAACGTAGGTTTTTATCTCAGAAATATTTTTGTTACCTAAGTAACCCAAGGTGTTGACCCAAGTACGCAGGAATAAATGCAACCCGGTAACGAATCGTAGAAGAAAGTTATTTACAGGATCACTAAATCTTGAGAAACCCTTAAACCAAGTAGAGCTAAAGGAACTTTGATATAAATTCTTGAAATGTCCCGAATACCCTCGAAAAAATACGCCCGATCCTTTTTGGGTTGGTTGTATTGGGTCGAATTTAAATTGTTTGGGAGACCCCAATAGTAGATAAGTTAACAAAGCTGCACGGCTGAGGTCCAAGGCGAAAGCAGTTATTAAATGAACCGGAATTTGGTTTAAATCCACATAAATTAAATCACTTTAAAGTATAAGTAAATTCCGGATGAGATGCCCCCACCGGGAGAGTCGTAGTATTTTTAAGGAAAACCACAATATTACTCTACGGACGTTCTTCGTCAGTTAGTTGGAATGCACCTGTCTATCTGCAAGAGTTTCACGGCGATTAATTCTTTTTACGCAGTTTTATAGCATCATTTCAAATAGGTACTGTTTTTTCCGCCCTTTTATAAGATAGAGTACAATGTTTCTGGTTGGTATTAGTTTAAATGGTTGAACATTTTGAATTAAAAGGCGAAAACTTGTAGCTATAGGTTCATCTAATATCCAAGTGACTGGCCATCCTGGACAAAGTGTAGCCCCACTGGCTGTAAGGGCATCTCCCCCTTACTGAAAATATAGTTGCCCCACCTCTTCTCGGGATAAATGCCCCAGTGCTATCTTTAGGTATATGTACCTTATTTGTATCAATTTAACTTTAAGGTGATACTGATTAAAGCTTTTTTCTAGGGAAACGTTTGTGATCTACATTTTAATTTAAATCCACGGTCAAATGCATTTTATGCACGATCAAAATTAGGTATTGTTTAGTAAGCACTAGGGATAAAAGTTCTGCCACTTTTTTCTGATCGAAATTTAATACCCGGCAAAAGTGGCCCACCCACAAGAACATTACAAATATAAATTTATTTTCGAAATCAAAAATTATCTTCTGTGAGAATTTTTTCCTCGAAGTTTTGAAATTTCGAAAAACATCAAAACTGTTATATTTTTTTCTTAAAACGACAATATTTTGTGCTTATTCCAGCCCCATTCATACCAATTGAAAATTTCCTTATAATTTTAAATGGATATTGTTCTCTAAATGTGCTACACTTTTTGGCTACATTTTTGCAAACGAACCTTTTAATTAGGTTTTATGTTCAACTTAAACGTTTAGTTACGTCCTAATTTCAAGTTAAATTTAACAATTTTGCTATATAACATGCGCTTTCCAGATTCAATTCAGTTTAATGTAATGGGACATCCCTCCACAGAGGTGGGGTAAAGTCTCACTCGTACACTCGGGAGAGATGGCCAAATGCATGGATGCAGAAAAAGTTCATATTTTGGGTGAACATTTTTTAAACAAAATTTGTTTATACACTGTTAATATAAAATAAATCTTATATTCTATCACGCAGTTTCACATTCTTTTTATCACTGAAGTAATTGTTATGAAGTCTTTACCTTAGGTGGGGCATCTCTACCGGAAATACCGTATCCTGTAATCCTCCATGCAATCCAATATTAACTCCTACTATTCATATAGCAATTAGGATTATATTGAGATTCTAAACGATGAGATAGTTAAAAAGAAATTAAATAATTAGATTAGTCAAATTAAAGGAAGGGAATTGTTTGAAAGGACTTAGTGAGTATTAGATAATTAATTGGATAAATGCTATAATGATTAAACTGAAATTAATAACATGTTCGCTAAAAGATCTCCTACGGATAATGTGAAATGAAAAATAGCTTTTGCATGTGGAAAAATATTTTCGCTCGGCTAAAGATATAACTTTCAACTTCCATTTATTCCTTCCGTTTTAACACTTGCGTAATTTCTTTACTTTCACATTTGTGATATTTCCCTTTGACTCGTGTAACATGTATACACCAAACAGATTACAATCTAACCTATCTTTACCAGAAAGGGAATTACTATCAATAACATAACATTTACTACCTCAGAACTTGCTAGGTACACGAAGTTGCGTGTGTACCAAGATAAAGTGAATGCCGATTACGTGGATGGAGGAAGAAAATAAACGAGGACAAAAAGGAGGAGAGACAAGTAGCACCAAGAGACTAGAAAGGAAAATGAAATCAACAAGGGGGAAAGAGGAAGAATAGAGGATGGAAGAAACTGAGGAGGGAGAAAACTTAAGGTCTGAGAGAGGTTTGTTGAGACTGGCGAAAGGATGAAGTTTTAAAAGAGGCAACGTCAGGTGTGAATGCAATACGAGGTGAATGTAGAGGGAAAGGAATCGTAAATAGAGAATCCCTTCAAAATAATTGGATCCCAAAGTACACGCACTTGCAATCTGACTATCAAAGAAAATAAATAACGATTTTTTTCGAATAGAGAAACTCTGCTCAATTTAAAAAATCATTATTTGTGCAAAGACCTGGAAAAAACTACCGTAAACCACCATTTAATGCAAAGTTTCATCACTTTTTGTATTGAATGAACTTTTGAAGTTAGGTTGAGCTGTAATTGACAGATATACAATATTGCACAAAGTAGGCCTGAGGAAGGAATTAATTTAAAAATTAAAAATATCAAATAATTATTGTTCTTTCAAGAAACATCGTATTATCTTAAAAACAATATCTCAATGTCTTCATTTCATAGAATTCATGACTCAATTCACATACTCTTTGGACCTCTCATAGCATTATTACGGAAAGATTCTGATTAAACTTAATTCTCTACATAATAAATACATAGAGAGGTACGAAGGTACAGCACTTTTCTTCTTAATCTTAGAAACTATTTGGAATATCTATCGATCTATTGGCAATATTATAAATATATATCCCCTGCAACACTTAAAAAAGCGACTCATGGGTAAGATATTTTGATGGGATGTTACTCAACATAGTGTTTAAAGAGTAACGAGGAAGAATTTTATATAGGAAAAATCTTGATCAATTATTAACCAGATATTAGCTGTATGTATTGTATTGATTAAAGCCAGCGAAATTCTCTTGACACAAATTATCTTAGTGTGATGCAATTGATAATTCTGATGAATTCAGTACCTGTGAATAGCTTTTACTGAACTGTTAAGTTTCAATTGAAATGAAAGTCCAACCGTATGTATCATGGTAGGCAAAATAATTGAGAGCACGGAAATAAATTATGAGGATGAATTTAAATTGAACATACTGGTTGAAACGTTGAATCACATTCATTCCAGTCTTCGGCGTGAGCTAACGGGCGGAATCAATAGGAAATAAAAAGCGAAGGAAGAGATGGGGCACAAGGGGTTCTTGGAAAAGGGAAAGCAAAATGTAAATAAGAGAGAAGGCGATGCAATCGAGGTTTGGCTCAGTTAGTGGTCTCTGGTGTCAGAGTATGGGTAAGGCATTCGCAGGAGAGGGAAAAGTTCACTACAATCCGCACGGGAGCACTGTGGCGTTAGTGTGCAAAGAGTTGTTGCTGTTGTTTTTTATTAAGGTGTGTCGACATATACGGTCATTTAGCACCATTTGCTGGTATAAATAATTAGGTCATACCTCTATGGAGCTATAATCTGAGGTTGAAATTTGAGCTCGATTAAGACACTGGATTCCTTGTTTTATATGTTCTCCTTTAAAGTTTTTAGAAAGGCCTGGAAAGAGAAGATGAAAACACGGCCCGTGCTGAGTTCGGAGGGGATAAATTCGTACGAGGATAAGAGCATAGGTGACACCTAGTGTAGAAGAATCCTTTTTTACGCAATGAATAAATACATTCATCTTACAATACATACATTTGTTGATTTATAAATCATTTTTAAAATTTTAAATCACTCTTCAAGTTAAAATATGAGTTGAAAATCTCAAAGGAATATCTTAGTTATATAATCAGACATTGTCATGACCATAAGTATCACTAGATGTTTCAGCATTTCTTATACATATAAAGTTCAGAGACTTTCAGAGACGAACCAGCTGAATGCAAGAAAAGCTTACTCCGAGGTAAAGTAAACTTAAGATATCAGTTCAAAAGTATTAAAACCTCGTTTTTAAACGCAGTTAATCAAAACGTTACGAAAAAATATATGCGAAGAGAGTACCACTGACTAAAGTTTTAGCTATGATAGGATCTCATAGATGAATCTGTCAATGTTCCCAACAAGGATCCCACAAAGACACAAGCAAGAGAAGGGAAGACCTCTTAAGATTGAAACACAATGCTAGTCGAGTAGTCTGCTTGTGCTTAGCTATTTTCAACAGAGGAAGTGAGATGAGAGATCATAAAGGAGACAAGAAAAGAACCATATTTATCGTAGATAGTAAATCCCATATAATAAATTTATAATCGGCCGTCATTATATCCACTTCACTCGTAATGCTCTACCAAATAAGCATTTACTGGATACATTTCATTACATACCAAAGCCTGGCATTCCAAGGTCTTCTTTTTGCAGAATAAGATGGAAATCTACGGAGAGCATTGCTTCATGCTTCACAAAATTGATGGCATAAATGGGAATCTAATGCATGTCTTACTTACACGTATCCATTACCAGTAGCGATCATTTCACAGCTAGGTGAATTCGCTGCATCAGTTAACATTAATACTACGGACAAAGTAATTCATCACTTGAGAGATCACGGAACGAGATGAAGCAATCGTTAGAGATGTTTTTTTTAGGATGGAAAGAACAGAGTTAGTGTATTTGCAAGTCTTTACGCCACATTATTGTAAGCTATTTAGTTATTTTTTGTGACATCTCCAACTTTTTTGAACGAAAACCAAGCAAGGCACTCAAGGCGATATGCACTTCCTTCCTTCCAGGCGTTCCGTCGCATTTTTTCGCATATACATCACATGTTATTTCTCTTAATGCAAATCCGAAAAGACAGATTTTGGCATCCGTAAAAAGTAGTAAATATAAAAATAAAATTATTCATTGGATCATATTTTTCCTAATCGAGAGGAAATTAAAAATTCTCCTAATACATTTTCCGATATATCTACCTTGATGAGAAAAAGCAAATTAACATTTTTTTAAGAACAAACAACTTGCAAGTAGTAAATCACGCCCAATCAGTTCCCAACACATTCAAAATATATATAGCATCTCCCCAAAACCCGCTCCATATTTTCTCATCATTTGTCTTAATTCCGATTCTTTAGGAAACAAGTGTTTGCGGACAGCGACGCGAGAGGAGTTGTCGAAGTGTGCGGCGCCGGTGTAGAGTCCTCCGCACACCACTTGGGGTAATTACCGAAAGGGACTCGAAGTGTCCCGAAGGGAATAGGGAAAGGTGTTAACTAATGATTTGTGGGGGAGCAATGTTTGTTGGCCAACTACTGGGGTCCTGGGTGTCGTCTTAAATCGTATTCCATCCGTTTGGTCCTCAACTTCGATCACATGTTGACGTCTAGAAGACGCTGAGCCAAGAGGAAGTGCTCTTCCTCTTGGGGCAGCGTCTTCTAGACGGGACACATTCGTGCTTTTTAAAGGAAGGGATGAGAGAATGAATGCTTTTCGGGAGATTTATGGACCGGATTAGTGGATTGGTAGGATTATTAGTGTACGGAATCCGATTAAAGCAGATTGGGGAAAGGGAATAGAAGCGTCAATGCATTAAAACTCTCAGCATCAAAACTTAGTGTTACACATATTCACTGCCATAGAAATATAATCATTGGACATTTCATTTGTAGGTTGATAAAACATTAACGTAGGACATAATACAGGGTATATAATTACCTAATATGGGGTTCATGCTCGAAAACCTTAATTTTGCAAGTGGAGTCTCTGTTGGAAACACAAGAGAATTCTATCTTGGAAAGCACTTGATCAATTCTTCTACGTATATCCTTAAACGTGAAAATAAAGCACAAAAATTTATTTCATTGCAGATATTTTACATAATTTTTATGTTCTAATAACAATGAATGATTTTTGTAAATAACATTTGGCTACTTACTGTATGATCTAAAGATGAGAAAATTGATACTGATTTTAATTAATTTCTTCTTTTTTTCTGGTACATTGCTTCAAATACTGTGCTTGTAAGAGAAAAAGGTATAGTTTAAGCACTAAAACTTACAAGTATAAAGAACATGCATTATTTCAATATATAAAATTTATGTTCCGCTAAGTTTCATTCTATACTGCGACGAGCAATGAAAAGTTATACTAAAACGAATATCCAAATTAAGAAAAAGGAATAAAAATCGCTATTTTCCGTATTATGTTCACTCCTTGATGATGAAATTTTTATATGTGAAATATTATGATGAAATATAATAATTCATTTTTTTCGTATTATATTCACTCCTTGAAGATAAAAGTTTTATATGTGAAATTAAATATGAAGAAAGAGGTGCCTTGTGAGACAAAGCTTCCACTTCATCATACCTCAGCATAAGAAATCAATTTTGACCATGTAAGAAGATAAAGCAACCCGCTGAGAGAACCATTTCGTATCACGTGGGACACTTGGTCTGGATCCACGGTGGGTGAACATTTGAAAAAATAAAGGCCTTACCCAATGGCTGAAGCTGGGAAATTCACTACGACCGACCATGAGTACTGTCACACGATAATAAATTTCCAAAAGTTTTCTCTAACTCAACTCGTATGTACACGAACTAAATGTAGCATTAATTCAGTTGTCGGTGTGTAATTCCAAAAGGCCTGAAATAGGATTGCTAGGGAACCCCATGGGGAAATGGCAGAAAATCGGTCGCCGTAGGAAAGCAGCACCGTCCCCATTCTGTCCTCGCAGGTCATTAGGTGGTCGTTGGAGGGTCAAGGGAGAGGAGATGAAGGGATAAGGTCACTGAGCTCGATTCTTGAGCAATCGGTCACGGCATCCGAATTGCCCTCTCACTGAGCGAAACGTCACGCCCTTCTTCCGACTAAAATGTCGCCCCTGCCATACGCCAAAATGAATCCACCCGCAAATCCTCCCTTTTACCAGCTTCCGATAACATCTTACGCTCTAATAAACTTCCCTTTTTTCGGATTAACTTTTCACTCCAATCACCAAATTTTCCTCAGCCGTATCGAATTCATCTTTCCACACCTCGTCAACGGAACTATTTCTTTCCTTCAAATGATATAATGCGAAAGAGAAAGTAGCAACTGATGGGATATCGTGGTGATTATGAGTGAAATATAGAAGAATAAGCTCTAAATGTACTTTTTGTGATTGGGGTTTACCAGTTAAATCAGCTTTTAGGAAGAAATGAAAATATAATTTTCACAAAGGCGCAAGTGTCAGAAAAAATGCTTAATTCTCATATGCTAATATTCCATGTAATCTACCAGATCTGAATCAACATAAGAAGTCTCAGAGGTACTTCAAACAACAAAAACATCAGAATGCGAAATGTCAATTCTAATTTAGAACAACCTCAACGTATCCCTCGAAATTAAATCCAATACCAACATTATTGTAATTGTATCCTTTTTATCAGGAATATGCAACCCAATTTTTTAATTACTGTCTCATGATTTTCAATGATAGTGTCATTAATAAATGTTCTAAATCAGTGGAACGATGTTTTTATAATTTTATCAAAACAGGAAATATTTGAGGAAGAGGTGCTGCTATATAGCTATGGTAATCAGACATTTATTACAAAACGAAAAGCAAAACTATTTACTCTTACCTACTCTATGCTAAAATGATTATTTAAAAGTTCTTATCGTTATATTGTATTTAGTATTCATAGCAGTATTAACTGAGGATATTCTTCGATCAATTCGGACTACTCCAGCAAATGATGTTCCTCATGCAGTGCCTAACTTCTCCAGGAATGCAAACAGATAACTAATTTGAAGCCAAAACGTTTGTGCGCTGTTGAGTTCTCCCTAAGGAGCTCGAATCCGGATCGTGAAGAGGTGTTTACAGAAAGGGATACCGACTACATTTCTTCTTCGCAGAGTACAATCCTCTGATAAATACATACAAACGAAAAGCATCCGATAAGTGGTTAGCTCCGGTCCTAAATCAACAAACTAATCAATCCATTACCGTCAAACGATCATCTCGGTTCTCCTCTCCCTACTTCATTTCACACCCCCGCCACTGCACTCGTTCTCCCTCTTTCATCAACTTCCCTCTTTTAATCCCATTCCGCACCATCTCAACCCATTGCCTCTTCCTTAATTCCAATCTTCGTATATTTCCTTTATTCCAAGTTTTATCCCGTTCCCCATTCAGTCCACTCTTAGTCCTCCTTCTTACCTCTTCACTGCCACCACTACATTGCTAATGAATCCTCCCCTTCTCTTAAGGGAAGACAAATATCACTCCCCTCTTTCCTCAGTACTCATTTACTTCAACACACATGTCTCTTTCTTTCCCCTCTCTCTTAATCTCCCCCTCATCTCCCCAGCATTCCATTTTTCCAATGTAATTCCGTCATCAACTCATCTTCCTTCTTCTTTCCATTACGAGACCTCTGCATTCATCAATCCGTATATTCGACCCTTTCTCACTCCACTTTTCCAAACGTCATATTCCAATCTTTCGTCGCCGATAGAATTCCGATTCGATCTGCCCTCACGAATGCAATTCTGAATTAAACCGTCGACGGTCACGGTCGTGGATTTTTTAGTCCCTCTTGTCTGAATCACTGTCGATGAATATTAAAAAGGAAATTGGTTGTGGGATATGGAAAAATTACGATCTGAAAAGAAGCCAAGTGCACAACACGATGGATAGATTATTTATTTGAATTTACATCGATTATCGATAGATGAAGCGAGGGAGGGAAATACTAGGTAGACACAAAATACAGAGCCTGGGTCTTAATATCCATAATAAAATATAAAATAATAAAATTAATTTCCATAATACCGTCAGTTAAAATAGGGCATCGAAATTTAAATAAATTTTAAAAATCTTATGTTCCTAAGGATGCCAAAAAATTTTAGTTTCAAAAACAATATCAGTTCTACATTTAAGTGACTCTTTACTCCTTTTTTGATTGCTTTTTAGGTGTTATTAGCCAATATTTTGACAATATGCCTTGAATATCGCGTCGAAGTATTCTATCGATCATGAGGATTTTATTCTTGGGGCTGCTCGAATCTGGTATTCTTGTACAAGTTATTTTGTGAAAACGATAATTCTAAAGTTAGTAGTGAATATGAGTATGAACACGAACATTTTCAATCACGGTGTTTCTTTCAAAGGTAAGAAAAATAGGGTATGTTACCACTGTATGCATCCCATTTCAGTTTGTGGTAGAGCATTCACCGAGAGTTGTGACCCTTAGAACATATTTGGGAAGGCCATTTTATGTGATTTTCATTACTTTTCCCTTTTCCATGAAATTACCCAATTTATACACCTCCTATCATATTCTGTAATTTCATCTCTCATCTCTTCCCCCACCTAACATATGAATTGATTTTCACCAAATAATATCCGCTAAAAATTAACGTTCCAGTTTACTTTGAATCTCAGTAAATTAAAGAGAGAGGAAAGAAAAATAATTTCCTTCGACCTAATACTTCAATTATTGGATTAACTCCGCAAACTCAGACATTGGCTGTATCCTCGATTTCATTAGGAATGACAACACTTAACGAACTATCTTCCCGAAAGTCGATTGGGATTCCCTTCAGATTTTTTCTCTCATCTCCTCAACCATCATCTCTTTCCATTTCAAACATTTCCAGCCCTCACTTGTTTTCGCATGACATTATTAAGACTCCTCTCAAGCCAACGAGTGGACGAGTCTTGAGGCGAATGTTCCATTAATCCCCCACTCTTTCGTACGTATATATCTGCGGCCACCTCATTACTACCTGAGTGTCTCCACTGGTTCTTTCTCTCGGCCGAATCTCAGCTCGTTATCCAACTCCACCCTCTTTGCCTCATTGGGTCCGAATTCTACTCAAACTTGAACCATTCCACATTTTACTCTCCCCGCATCGCGTCTTTTGCACCCGACTTCATTCACCGTTCGACACGTACCTCTTCTCTTGTTTCCCTGGAAGGGAAGAACCTTCTGCCGTTATTCTCTTTCGACGTTAACGCTATCTCCTTAATCACATCCCAGTTCGCTATTCCCACTGAAATTTTATTCCCCTTCGGATGAGATTATCTTGGTGTCTTCCCTTCGTTTTCCGTCTTTTTTGCCACTCTCAAAGTACTATTTTAGCATTATCGATTTCTGGGAAAGTATTTTTCATTAGTGATCGCTATCAAGGTTTTATATAGATACAATAATAGAATCTCTCTGTTCAGTGGTTTAAATGTAATCTAAGTGATATTGCGATGTATCAAATAATTTCTCACTCTAAAAAAATAGGTAAAATTAATTACCATAAATTCTTAACCTTTAAGAAGTTATAAGTTAAATCAAGTTTAGATTTTAATTCCGCATACTTCCATTGAAATTTATTTTTAAAGGAAATTTTAAATTTTGTTTAATAAATTGGTTTATTCCTATTCTATTAGATTGTTAAGATCTATTTACTCGTTTACTGATTTCCAGGTGTAAAATGCATCCATCATGTAAAATAAACAACGACAAAATAAAGTATGAATATCCAAAAACATGTTTTCCCGTCTACCCAACAAACTCAAACTGTTTATATTTAACTATTTTTATACAAATAAGTCATAACAGCAACAATCAAGAACCATTGTCCTTGAATAATCAAAGCTATTTCTATGCCATTAGAAAATTTCAGTGTCGATTTATTAAACTAGTAGCATAGCCAACTATATTACCATTAACAGTGTTGCAGCTGAGACTGAGGCTGGTCAAGAATTGATATAAAGGCATTCATACCCATAAAATACCGTTAAAACGTTAATCGTTAAAATGTATAATCGAAGAGATTTATATATTTTACTTTTACATTTCGATAACAGTATTACTGGCATAATTATAGACAAAAATTAAGACTAATTTGATAATTAACTAATCTTAATTTTGATTTTCTATATCATGAGCTTTAAGCAGTATTTCTTGGCTTTTCTCAGTAGAGATCTACCTCTGTGAACATGTTATTTAACTTTCGATGCTTTAGAGTACAAGCAATAGAATTTCCTTTCAAATATTTCTAATAGGTCTTCTTCTTGATACACATATCGACCCTTAGCTATTTTTCTGAAACAGCGCATGGTAAAAATTGAATTCTGTGTAATTGCGTGAAAGAATTTGTGGAAACACGCACAGGAGGAATTGATAAAGCTATTTGACAAGGGAGGGTCAATTGCGAATGTGTCCGATAGCGAATTGCCTTCATAATCTCTCCTTTTCAGAGCACGCGACTCCCGAGCTTACTTCTCGCCTATTACCCCTCAAAGTGAACCTCTTCCTGTACACAATTCTCGTATACTCTTTCCAGACAAGTATGTATTTGTATGTTTGCTGGCGAATCAGCCTCTCTGGCTATTATCGCTCTTTCCAGACAAGTAAATTCTCTTTGACCTATTCTGGTGTCTATCCAATCAGATTATGAGATCACAAGGAACAAAAAATACTCTTCCTTCGCTTAATTACTTTAGACTCCAACAACGGAAACATCTTGGACGGGAATTGCAAGTGAAAGGGAACTGTTCCTTAGGCTTTATTGGAATCTAATGTTTGTATTATAATAATATTTACTGTTCCCGCTCGTCATTACTAATTGAAATTTGACCTCAGGTATAGGTATTATTTTGATAAACGATACATAAAAATAATTATAAAGGCTTGCAGAGTCTCGAATACGTATCTAAATATTGCAAAAAGTGCAGTCGCCTTTAATATTAACAATTTACGCATTTATTTCCATTTATTCGCATCAAAATCCCTTTTAAGAAAGAAAGAAATCTATCTTAATACATGATAAAATGTATCACAAAAACTTTCACTGTGACAATATTTTTGGGCGTTATTTGTGTCTGTTCTATGCATCTGAATACCGATAGAAGAGCGCCAAATTACGTCGCTTCAATGATGATTTTCTTAGCAATAATATCGATAAAAGAAACCTACTTTTTATATTATTCAAGTATTGGTAGAAAATATTTTAACTTTCTATCCTTGTATTCAATTTTTTACAACTTCCACTCTTTATATCTTAGCCTTGTCATTAAAATCAAATCTTTCGTTACTTCACTGAATAAGTTATTAATTCTCTAATTAAAATTGTTTCTTCATCAGCAGGAGACAATATCCCACCGATTATATAAATTTCGAATAAAGTTAAAATTAATTGTATACAGGGCACTGGACAGTACTATTTGATGAATGTTAGCGAACCCCGTATTTTATGAAAAACAAGAAAATATAATATTCAACCAAAATTGTCAAGAAAAGTTAGTGTAATCCAATCGCTAGAATTAAATATATTTGACGTTATCTGTTTTAGAGGATCTTTAGATCGTACTTTAGATATATCGATGTCATTTAAGGTTCATCTGGGAGGACAGTATTTTGTAATAACATGATTCCTCGACGAATAAAAGAACATCTAAGCCTCAAATCAGATGTCAACAGTGCTAGTAGTTGTAGCCATGTTTTGATGATTGGTGTTCATTATTAAAATTAATTTTAAAAATTATCATCAGCATAATTAATTCCCTTTCTATAAATCCTTCACCAGTATGTTTCCCTTCATCTTAACTCATAAGATTCCCCATCTACCTCTCATTCCTTACTATCTCAACTATTACTTTCATCCAGATTCCTTCCTTATCCCCACTCATCATCATTTTAATCCTCTTCCGCCTCCAAATATATTCAGCCTCTCTCAGGACCCACGCGATTACGGTACCCTCTCCGCCGTCCCTTCAAATTGCTCCAAATCCAGATTATGATGTCCTGCTGTGATGGCTGTCATTAAAACGAGGATCACCAAGCATTTTGATGGAGATTCCTCCTCTGAATTTACATGCATTTCCTTATCAAGTAGAATGCTCATCCTTTTCTATTTCTTTCACGATTTAAATTGACCTTAGGAAGATGTTCATAATTTCCTTGAGTGAATCTGTAAAGACGCTCAACTCAAAATAATTAATTCTATTACGATTACTTTCCACGAAATAACCTATTAACTAGGCTGTATAGAAGAATCCAGAAATGGAATAAAATCGCAGCATTGATCGCTGTGTTCAAGCGAATCCTTTGCCGGGAAATCTGTTTTGATGAAATGTGATTATTCGGCAAAAGTTTCAAAGTTTCGAATTCTAAGCTGAAATCGATGGTAGGAATAGGAGACTCTGTGTAATTCCGCTGTGAATGAATCCAAACGGAAAGTATTACGATCTTAATTTCTAACCAGCAGAAGTTATAGTCTTGATCGCATAGTTGATTTAGAGCAAATTTTCTATTTAAGTCATGCGATTTTTTACTCTTCTCTCTCTCTTCTCCTAATCTTCCTCAAGACTTCCTCAGGACTCTTCCGTCAAGCTCAGCTATTAGATAATTAACTAACGTAATATCCCTTTGAATATTTTTAAACTTTTAGTTTTATTCTTAATTATTTTTACTACCGGGATTCTTTTCTAAGGGAAAAGGTCAATAATGTATTATTTTTAGAAACTTTTGCAAAATAAAAGAAAAATCTACTGATAAAAGTTCTCGTCTATGAGTAAATATTTAATATACTGTTCATCTTAATGCTCTTACAAATGAAATATAAATATTGAAACTGTTGTGATTAGGCGCAGAGGTGAAGCACAAAGCAAACAGCTAAAATCAATTTTCTTTCAGGTCCACAGTCAAACTTGCTATAGACGTATGTTAATCTATACTAGATGAGACAAATAGGAAAAAACTCCCTCTGAAAGTCATAGTAATAAGTAAATATTTGACGGGAGGTGAAAGATGAGACTGGTCTCCTAATAATTAACGCTGTGACACGGATACACGCCAGCTTGCATATTTGGTCAAACCAATCTATCCATTCATTATAATACAAGTTTTACACTTTATTGAAGTGGAGATGGAGTGGAGTGGACAGCTCCATTTTCCGTTTAAAATGGTTATTGGGATATCATTCTCTCAAGAAATATTCAAAAAATTCCTTTCATTCCAACAAAATAGATACACTTTAGCTAAAAATTAAATACTATGATCAATATTCAATAAACATTTCCTTATAAGGAGTGTATTTTTCCGTGAAATTATAATCTCCAAATCCGCAGTATCTTATTTCAACAATCTGTTTTCATGTTTGAGAGAGTTTTAAGACATTGAGTGATGTTTAAACGGTGTCACATATAAACACAGCGTCGGTAATGAATTTTGATGAACGTGGATCAGATTCACGAAAATCCACTTTCCAGAGCAAATATCATCAAAAGCAATCATGGTTTTCATTACCTATCAATGGAATACACAATAGATTTGAGCTCAAATGACCTTTAGTTGGGGTAGTTCATCATCCTTAGTAATTGGCAAATACGATTTCAAACTATCTAGGGTCGTTAATGCTTCCTTACTTCCAGATGTGCGTGCAAAGAGTTAGCGGTAAAGCAAATTGGCATTTACTTCAAAAGCATTGACCATAGGTTCTACGCAAAATGTTATAGTGTACCTTGACTTCAACCGTGGATGTCACAAGCAATTTAATCCCTAGTATCACTCTCTTAAGAGAAGTACGAGGGTCATCTGGAAAGTAGTACCCGTTCGTGAAATAAAGACACAAAAGTAAATATTAACAAACATAAAAAATTTTATTTGAAAGAAGATACTTTAAACTACTTCTCAACATAATCTCCAAGCAAATTAAGGCATTTGTCATAACGTGTGACAAGTTTCTGTATTCCTGCTGCATAGTTCTCCGCCGCCAGCTCATTGAGATACAGGGTCACTCCTTTAAGTTCTTCATCGCTGTCAAATCGTAATGCAGATGGTCTTTAACAATTTCATGAACAATTGTTCGAGAAACATTGGGAAAATGCTCACAGATGTCATCAATTGTGACGCGCCGATCGTTCCTCACGAATTCGTCAACTGAGCTCACCAGTTGGTCTGTAATGACAGACGGTCTCCCCGAACGCTCATCGTCGTGTGTGTTCCCCCTCCCCATGTTGAACTTGCGACACCACCGCCGAACAGACGACTCGTCTATTACATTGTCTCCATACACCTCCTTTAATTGGCGATGAATATCACATGGGCGAACGTTTCTTGCATTGAGGAATTTAATCACTGCCCTCACTTCACAACTGGCGGCGTTCTCAATTTTTTTAAACATTGTAAACAATCGCAGAAACAACACAGACAATGCTAGCGTCACGCAACTTGGCTCAGAGAAGGCAGACAAACCACTGAAGCTATCTGACCTTGTCCAGCGGCTACTCGCGTCGTCAGCACTTCATGCGGCACTAACGGGTACTACTTTCCGGATGACCCTCGTATATCATTGCATCCTTCTATATTTATCAGAGATATCGTCAATATCTAGGAACAACTTTCTATTTGTTAATGGAAACAATTTGCATATACACCCTCAATTGAATTATAATCAACGTATGTGACGATCTTACTCTTTTTATTGAAACAGTGGGTCATATGAAACAGTATCTAAGAAGCATTATCATTTTATGCTTCAAAATTTATCAAGCATCAATTACATAAAACATGAAAACAAACTTCCTCTCCCTGTAACTTATACAGATTTTAATCATTTAATCAACTGTAGTTTCAGTTTTTATGAAGAATTTGGGAAACATACCTATAAACCATTTATGTAATACCTATAAAAATATCCCTTAATAGTGGTATGATTGGCATAGATAAACATTATCAAATAAGTATCACCAGTAAAGACATAGAGCCCTTCTCTCTCACTACACGATGAAGAATACAGAGATGAAATTCGTGACATAAATCCCGAAAGAATAGCTGTTCAAATGTAAGAGCACAAGCCAAATGCCCAGCCTTACATCCATAAAAAAACATACATTTAATCACCATTGAAAAATCTCAGTTGAGGTCACATGCGGAGTTAATTAATCTGCTTGTTTCCCGCACTCTCCGAAAACGATTGGCAATCCAAACAGCTATTCAACGGTCGCTTATTTTATCCTCCGCAACCTATTTCACACCCAAAGGGACGGCGATCCCAAACGGTCCCTCTCCAATCGAGGCGGACGCGTCTCTGAAAAGCATCCCGCGAGACATCCGCAGCAATGTCAACGGTGTCGGGTTGGGAAGGGATCAATGGGTATGGAGTCGGCGGAAAGCTAAGTCGGTAGCAGTTAACTTGCCGAAAGAATACACAGTAGGAAATAAATAAAATGTGATAATTTGGAACTAAATTATGAAAATTACCTACGATAAAATCTTTCAGAGAAGCATTACAAAAACGACGGTTGGCATTACCTTTGACGCGATAGTAGTATTGCGTACTGTGCAAATTGAGTTGAAAGTGGATGATTAAAGATCTCAATTATCTGTCCTTTTCGCATGCAATTCTCAACTAAGGCATAGGAATAATGAAATACATACGTAGAAATATCTTGTTAGCAAGGCAAGGCGAGATATTATTTCACGCTTAAATATTGACCAAGATTACCATTCTACGTTGTCGCTGAATTCTCCTTTAGATGTATATACTGTCACCCATCTGAAAAAGAAACGAGAAAAATGAAACTTCGAATAGGTAAATAATGGATATCGTCGAATTACTGAAATCTACAGGAGTAATGGATACACATATATACACTCTTAAGTACTCAATACCTACCAATATAGCAACGAATACGCTGCGATGAAGAGGTCTCTACTTCAAACAAATATCTTTTCGTTTCTTCCCAAGAACCACATCTCTGGTAGACGTTTAAAGGAAGATCTTTATTCTTTGCACCAAGCCCTTGGGCTCTTATTTCCTTCCTACAAGAAGCTTTTTTTCTCTTCCTTACTCCCAAAAGCATAAGAACAATGTCCCAGTAATGTCCGCAAACAGGTTCCGAATGCTATAAATACTTCGAAGGAAGTATTTATAGCATTCGGATATATACTACGTTTGGCTCCGTAACTAATGCTCTCGAGTGACCTTTGAAACTCACGATCAGGCCACGCGAGCTGCACGCTAGGGCGAGAGAGGCAGAAAAGACCATTTGAAAAATGATGGGGACAATGTTTCCCAGTAAAATAATATAAGCTTGATTTCATCGGTCCCATGGAGAGGACACAATCGTCAATCACGCAAATTCAAACTTCAGTTCGAAAAAAGTGCATTTGAAATCGGAGTAAAAGATAATAGGGAGGGGAAACGATTGAGATCTAGGAATGAAAGAGGATAAAAATAGAATTAATGGGAATAAATTGGGAGTCAAACGTTTAAATTTTGATCTAAATATCTGGTATAGGAAGAGTAAAAGAAAACACATGAGGAAAGTAGTTTGTTGTATAGTATGAGTATAGAAGTAGGAATAAATATAGAAAAATCTATTGAAAGAAAACAAGAATAGATATATGTATGGGAAAAAAGAAACGATAAAAGATTTAAGGATCATGTGTAAGGGTCTATTAGAAGTATTTTGATTTGAAATGGGAGGAATAACAAAAGATAGTAATATTTGAATATGGAAAGTCGAAGGGGCAGCTGGAAGGGTACTAAGGTTAATGAAGTGAAGTGGTCGATGAGGAAGAATGGAAATATAACGGAGATGGAATTGAAGAGGAAGTTCTGGAGACGTAGTGTGTAGAAGATAAGAGAGCTCGAGTGGAGCACTTAGACAAAAGACCGTTGACATCAAATTCGGACAAAGGACCGATTTGTCGTTCTTTTACGGCAATGTTTGCCTGAGGCAAAAATATCGTTTCATAACATGTAATTTTTATTTATTTGATCGAGCAATTTATATACCAGAAAAACACTATGCAGAATCACTTTTTAAAATTATTATATACTGTTGAGGGTTCATATATGCTTTCCTTTGCAAAATTGCGAATAGAATGGTCTGTTGCGGTGATTCTCAAATTATTTGGAGCTACGGCTACAGCAGAAATTCACACTTGACAATAAACTTTATACATATTTTCAATTTTCATACCAGAAAAATATAGGACAGTCCTTAATCGAAATCGAAACATCAGTACAAGAAGACCGAATAGCTAAGTATTCCACCACTTAGATTTATAAGATGAAAAGTCCCATTTGATCTTCTTCTAAATCCACAAGATGCCCTTCTAAAATGCAGCAAGGGATGTAAACTGCAGATGTTTGAGCTAAGATTCTAAATCTGCGTCTGAAAGCATTCTCTTAAGCTCGATCCTTTTTTGTGGCATATAGTAAGAAATCGCTCTCCCTGCACTTTCTCGACTGTGGGGGTACATTCATCCACCGGATTACATATGCATGCAGTATGTTATATTACATCTCCAAAGTATCAATACTTTATGACCCATGATTAGGAAGGACAAGCTTTAGAAATGTGCAATGGGCGTTTCTATAAAGTGCGGCGATCCCCTCCTGTTTTCTCCTAATACCTGTGAATCATGCAATTGGAGATTTTAAACCTGTAGTAAGAACTTAGCTCAGTTTAATTGTTGCGCGATTTTTCTTCAAATATACCTGCAGAATTGCTATCCCGACTTTTTCAATAACAGTCTGGTTTATTCTTATCGTATTGTGTTTAATTTTAACCTTTCGTCAGTCGCGCCCATTTTCATAACACGAGCAGTCGCGCGTTTTATTCCATACAACAGATTGTTTTTCGGCGAAAACTGTAAAATTGATTGAACTAATTATTATTTATGAGCACTAAACTGTAGGTAATAATCTAATTTTTAAGAGAAATAATTTAAGAAGTAAACAACTTTAAGTAAAAAATATTATTATTCACCTTTATTTATTTACATGCGTTCAGAGAGTACCTAAAAAGTTAGATGTCTATTAGTTCCGAAATTGAAATGCGTCTAATAAACTTTAAGATAAAATAAGTGAAAAACTCTATGTAAACGTTATAATAAGCAAAAATAGAGTTCACCAACGAAAAACGTACCCTAGCCTAGCGGACGCGAGTTGTATGTGTTACAACAGTCGTCACTTCACAGATTTCTCACTTTCGCAGTCGGTTTAAGACTAAAAAGAAGCATTTGACGAATTTACAAGTTAATGGTAAGTGCGATAAAAGAACCCGGGCATGAGGTTTAAGGGATCACCCAGGTAAAAACGGGACCCCAAGAACCGTCTGTGTTGTACAGAATACAACAGCGTGACTGACGGAGGGTCAAAGAAGAAGTGTATTTCATAAAAGGATTTCGTCTTTGAGAGGAGACATTGCAGTATGCAGTGGCATATTGGAAATTAAAAAAAATAGCTTCGAATGCGTTCCTATCGACATTTTCTTGTTCCGTGTAATACGCCCATATCATTCCGAGATGTACCACGCAGATATTTCTCAAGAGCAGATTCGTTCCAAAGTATCACAGAAAAGAATGAAGGAACCACGACGTTAATAGAAGTCCACAGAAAACTCAAACCAAAGATGGACATGATCCTTTTTGTCAAACAACGGCTTCTGCCATTCACCTATTAGATGTTTCGTAATCTGCAGAATGAGACCGGACGCCTCTGTTAATGCAATTTGGGGGGAGGGTCAAGTAAACTGTCCTTTATTCTCGAATTTGTTGTAAAGAGAGCATAGATTGCACTGCGCAACCAGTAACTATTTGACAAAACATAGTACTATTTGAAATATAACAAAAAATGTATTTATTGAAAATGCTGACAAATTGTTGAGTAGCGGCTTCTTGCATTTACTTCCCTTGAAACGCGCCGTGGAACAGATAGGTCGCTCTAATAGTCTGAAATAAAAAATTTGAATATTTTCCGTTTATGAATAATAATACGCTCAGTATGAACTTAAATTTTAAAAAAATATTGAAAATTGAAAATTTAGCGTCATTTTGAAAAAAAAACATTAATTTTTTATAAACAAATTCCAAAAAACATTGCTAATGTTTATTTTTTGTTTAATTTTTAGGATCATGCAATGTAGAGTATGTTAAAGAATATATATTGAGAATTTAATGTAAATCGGTTGAAAAGTAGCCGAGCTACGTTCCACGGCGTGCGAAATTTTACGTTTTGAGAAAAACGCGTTTAAAGTTTTCGGAGTGAATAAAAGTATCAGTAAACTTACAGCTGATTGAAGATTTTAGTCAGCAATACCAAGGCTGTAGAAGAGGTCATCCTCTTCTTCATAATCCCCCAGTAAAGTCTCTTTATCTGTTTTATTTTTATACGTTTATTTTTCTGTTTATCTGTAACCGATTTCCAGCAAATCTACGCTGACGTGGATGGTTTGGACGATAGCTAGGATCGCTCTTACTAACCTTCCTGCTCATCTCCGTGCTTTCAAAAGGCAAAATTTCAACGAAAACGAGCTAGAAAACGAATGTTAGACACGAAATATAGCTGTGTACTGAATGCACGCTGCCTCCTGGCTCTTCACTTGGGGCGCAGTGGCGTAGCGAGGGGGGGTTTAGGGGTTCAACCCCCCCACCAAGAGTCAAGTCTTATTACTACCTCTGTGCTTTCTTCTACTGAAGAGTACAAAACCCCAATCATTTGCTTGATAAATTCAGCGAATGCTTTGCATACCCGTAAATATGGCTCCGATTTCAGCTAAGATGATATTTTCGGTAGCAGAGCAGGCCTAGAGCCGACATCGATATCAATATCATCGCTATGATACGAGTGTTTCGCACACCATGTTCAATGCGTCTATCCTTTAGTTAATTGACTCACACCATAAGATAATATTCCCATGAGAAAAGTTTGAAAGTGCTGATTCGTTTACTCCTTGCAAAAACACAAAGGAACATTCGAGAAGTAATTCGAAACTTACACCCTGAAAACAGACATTAGAAACAGAGACAAGCAGATTGATAAAACACTCAGTTAGATCTTCTGCATGTGACTGTTTTAATTGTGTAAATGCAAAGCTTGGCTCGTGAGTAATGCTTTTGAGAAATTCACAGTGAACAGTTCGAAGGAGAGTTTAGTTTGGATTTCATAAGGTACAGATGGACATCCGAAAATTTTTTTCACAGTCCGCTAACAGCTCGAGGCCTCTATCGGAGAAACGGATGTTAATGTCCATGTGGTTTTTTGTGGAATGACCATTATTAGTTGCATAAATTAGGATTGTCTTATTTTAGGGCTGTTATCGGAGGCCACATCTCAAATGTGCTCAAAATTAACGACAATTCCAAACTCTGTACAGTAGATTCTTCATTACTTGGGATGATATAAAATATACTGATCCTTATTTTATGATTATCCGTTAATTTGCTGTATAGCTAAGTATTGTCTTCTATTGTTAAAATAGTGTAACCATTGTCCCAAGGGACCAATAGTACCGTAAGGAAAGGGGTTCCATGCGCCCAGTCGTACACCTGTACTCGGCGCTGGTTGGAGTGCGTCAGCATAACGACTCTTAGATACACTTAGAAATCGAATTCCCCACCTTAAAACTTTGACAGCATACTTTCCAGAAGTAAAAATAATTTTCTAAGCAAAAAGAAATTGTCAGAATTTTTATTTTACTTGACCCTCCCCCTTTAATGCAATCTGGGCGCATCTTACGAGACGCCAAGTGAAACTCTGGACGAAGGCAATAGAGCAAAGACATCGCTATCGCTGCCTCACCATTGTCTCCCTCCAAAGGGGAAAATGATGCAGAAGAGAATGTAGAAATCGGATGAGAGAAAGGCCTTAATCCACGGGATTTCGCCCGATCCGTGGCCAAGCCTTGGAATAATGACCGCCCATAATGACCGCCTCGAACCGCACCGGACGTCGGGAGGGGTAGAGTTGCTCCCTCTCGTATTTACTTCCTTGGGTCTCCCTTCCTCCCCATGTCCTATCCCTTTCCCACGCTTCCTTGATCTCGGGTTTACATTTGCCCTTACTATTTCCCCTTTAATTCTAAATCCCATTAGCAACGGATCCGGCGACCCGTAACATATTCTCTAGGTAAAGGCGTTAGTCATTGGAGGGCGAATTACGCGAGCCAGGGTGAATGGTACAAATGATACGACAGAGAATTGGAAACACACGAGATAAGTCCATATGGATGTTTCCATTCCAAAATCCAAAACCGCCATTCCAGCCACCATATATTTTAAAAGTAGAGTATTAGTAACGGACATAGAGAAGTGTGCTGCCCTTGCCGAAACTCTAACAGAAATATTTCAGATCAATCATAATATAACTCCATCAAATATTCGCACAGAAATGCGATCCACCATATCCGGGATCTTCCACACGCCAAGTAACCTACCAGAAATTACCAGCCGAAACGAAATTAAACTTTATATAAAATATCTAAAGGATAATTCAGCTCCAGGAATAGACAGAATCACTAACAAGATATTGAAACACCTACCAAGAAACATAATCGCTATACTAGCTGGACTATTCAATGCCTCTTTAAGTAATGGATACTTCCCTTCAGATTGGAAATTAGCAATGAGCCATTCCAAAACCAGGAAAAGACCCATCTTTCTTCGACAACTACCGCCCAATCAGTCTCCTGCATACCATTGGGAAACTGCTTGAAAAATAATCTTGAGTCGTCTAAAACCAATTCTTAAAATAAACAAAGTCATCCCCAAAGAAAACACAGGATTTACTGAAAACCTGTCCACCACCCACCGAATTCTTTGTCTGGTAGAAAAAAGGGTTTAATTACAAAAATCAACAATAGCCTACCCTAGTTTCTAGATGTGAAATGAGCGTTCAACAAAGTATGGACAACAGGACTAAAATAAAAAATCTCTCAAACAGGCCTGCCAAACTACCTCACCAAAATTATATTCTAATTCCTGAAGAGCAGGTTCTTCATCGCTCAATTCAACGCCGAAAAGTCTCAAGTATTTCCCATCAAAGCAGGAGTGCCGCATTTGTTTGCCGCAAAGAATTTGAAGTCACTCCTATTTGCAAGTTTCATTTGAAAAAATTTAGCCAAAATTTGTAGTAAATTTAGAGAACAATATCCTTTTAAAATCATAATAAAATTTGCAATTGGTATGAATGAAAGCTAGATTATACAAAAATTACTGTCGTTTTAACCGAGAAAAAATTTATGACGATTTTGATGTTTTCCGAAATTTCGAAACTTTTCTCACAGAAGATGTTTTTTGATTTCGGAAAACATTTTATATTTGTAATGTCTATGTAGGTGGGCAACTTTTGCCTGGAATTACATTTCGATCAGAAAAAAAGTGGTAAAACGCTCCTCCCTAGTGCTTAATAAACAATACCTCATCTTTTGATCGTGCATAAAATGCATTCGACCGTGGGTTTAAATTTGAATTGAAAGTTAACTGTAGATTACAAATTTTTTCTTGAAAAAAGCCTTAATCAGTATCACCTTAAAGTTAAATTGATACAAATGAAGCACCTATACCTAAAGATAGCACTGGGGCATCTATCCTGAAAAGGGGTGGGGCGTCTCTCCTTTCAGTACGGGAGAGATGCCCTTAGAGCCAGTGGGGTTAAACTTTGTCCAAGATGGCCTGTCACTGCACGTGGATATTAGATGAACCTATAGCTACAAGTTTCCGCCCTTAAATTCAAAATAATCAAGCATTTAAACTGATGCCAACCAGAAACATTAAACTATATCTTATAACAGGGCTGAAAAAAACAGTACTTACTTGAAATGATGCTATAAAATTGCGCAAAAAGAATGAATCGCCGTGAAACTCTCAAACAGGTGCCTTCCAAGTAACTGATGAACACCGTCAGTAGAGCAATCTTGGGGTTTTCCTCAAAAATACTACAACTAGGGCATCTCTCCCGGTGGGGCATTTCACCCGGAATTACCGGAGCGCACTTAATTAATTACTAATTAATTAAGTGCGACCCTATATGTAAATATATCGACTGTTCTCACTTATAGTACTCTGTGTCACAAATCGTATTCAATTGCATACATCCCAATCTTAACAATATGTGTGTGATATTTACTGACATAATTCACATTTACTTCAGTAGCAGAGTTTACTCATATAACTAAACAGACAGAATAGCAACAGCCAATCACTTCTCCGGGAAAGAATAGCGAATACATATAGCGGATATTCTAAAGCCAAAATTTATTAAGAGACTCAAAATTTAAAGTGTATGAAATATAAATATATTTCGGTGGTATAGGAAAAGACTTTTGTACTATTATAAATTTAAAAACTAAACCGTGAGAAATGGCAAAAAAAAACAATTCTCATTACTTCTAAAGTGCAAAGATTTTGTTCGAGCTAAATAACTTAAGCACTCAATATTCTCACCAAGCAATGCTCCCCTGACCCTAATACCTTAATTATAATTTATCTTGCCGAACTTTGGTTTAATTAAATGTATCTCTCCTGCGTTTGCCTTGTGGTAAGGGAAGGACATCTCTCTTCCATGTCTTCTCATTCTTGTCGATCTTTTCCACTCTAACTCTTATTTATTTCAGGCAAAGACTTTGAATACGTAAGTCACTAATTTTCTCCTCCCGTCACCATTTTTACAATATCCTTTCACTGCTCCTTCTCAGATGCTTCCCAAAATTCCCTTTTCCCCTCAATAAGGATTTAACACACCGACACACTCCCAGCCTATTCGGCAAATTCTCTCAAGCGAACCTCTCCTTACGGTGGCCGTAATCTCTTTCCCCCTGAAATCCCCCTCTCTTTTTCCCCTCCTTTTCTTCATACTCCCGCACCCATTTCGCAGCCCTCACCTGTTCCCAATTTGCACCCTTCCCCCGCCCCAAACCTACTCCCATTATTTCGCACGCCAGATCATTATTTTCTCGCCTCCGTAACTAACTTCCCTCGACCGAATCGTTTTCCGTTTCTCTCCTTTTCCTCGTTTCACTTTTCCCTTCTTTTTATTTTCTTCTCAACCTTAAACGCACTACAGCCTTGGTTTAACTTAATGCCTCCTATAGAACACCGTTCCGAAATCCCTCTGTCCTTCGTACGAGGATCGATAACAGGTGGTTAAGTGGGAAGAGAGATTCGCGAGGAAACGTTCGTGCACATCTTCCAAAGTTTAGGAAAGAGAAAAAGAATTAGAGGAATATAAATACTGAGAAATAATTTCAAGGAAGAGGAACGAGGAGGATCTTACAGAGAGAGAAAGAGAAGAAAGGACATCGGAAATTGCTTCAAAAGGATGTGAACAACACGACGCTCAGGAAAAGGATAAAGGGAAGTCCGTATTGAACAAAAAGCGAAAACAAACTTATGAATTTATCCTCAAGAGGACACAGTCGGAGCTCACGAGAGATTTGCTTGTCCAATTGAGCAACGTGATAAGATTTGAATGTTTGAATGAATCCGTCAAAGAAAAATTCTAATCGTTGAAATTTTCTATAATTCAAGTGAGCTTAGTATCAATTCGATTTCTTTTTCCATTCTAAGGCTACAATATGCTAAAAATATATTATTTTCAAATACTTGACCCGTAAAGAGTGAATGATCTACTCATGGAAAGACGCTAATCTAATATATTTTGAATTGGTAAGAACATTAACCACTTCCATAATTGTTACTTGATATCTCATGAATAAAATTTCATTTTGAAAATAATGTGTAGGTATTTTATGATAATTTATTCTCAAATCAATAAGATATTGACCGATATTTCTGTTAATAAGATAACCCTTCTGAGACTACAAATTCGTGGTAGATTTTTTTTTCGAAAAAATTAACTGCTGAACTCTTGTCTATATTTAGCTTGTAACGTTCCCGGCGCGTGGGCAAATAATCACTGTGGTAGGTTTCAAAAAAAGAATTTATCTCTCAATCGAAAAAATACAGAAATGCTTAGAACAGAAGCGACAACGATAGGAAGCCTCTCCTCCACGTCGTGCTTCCCGCGAACTGCCGATCTACTCGCTTTCTCCCCGCAGGTTCACCATCCTTGCCCGCCAGCGGCCCCCCTTTCGGTCGCCTCTTCAAACTGAAAACATTTGCAAGAAGGTGGCCGTACTCAAATCCGTGACAAGCTGTAAATGCCAATCTTTTCTTAATTCTATCTTAGTGATCAATTGGGTCAATACATCCTGTTTACGATCTATTTCCCTGAAAATTATCCTATCGTATTCGAATATCATAGCTTTCCTACCAGTACCGATACCACAAAAGTAACAGTCCGATTACGTTACTAATACCATCGTATATTATTTTTTAAGGTATATAAAATCATTTCTTTAAAAAATATGATGATTGCTATACTTTATTTAGTGTGATATGCTACATTTTAAATTGAGCTATGGATATGGCTAAAGCCGGCGCCAGACGATGCTACGAACACCTTCCAACGTTTGAAGCTTGATAGTTTGTAGCATTGTGTAGCAGAGTATCGAACATCGAGCTTACAATGTCAAGCGTTCGCGTTGGAAGATGTTCCGACTGTTGTCGGTCTTTGTGACCCGAGTCAAAGGAAGTCTCGAGCATTCGAGGGAACTCGGTTGGGAGGTTGGACTCTCGGCCACACGGGCTCGTGAGAAGTGAACGGAATTTCAGAACGTCAGATTTTTATTGTGACTGAGCCACTGTACCAGAAATAATATTAGTTTTCTCATATTATATTTCATTCCTCCTCATGCATTGGGTCAACATTAGGTAATTTCACGTTGTTTGAAAATATTTGCTTGCTACTTACCGTTCTCTGGATTTATGTAGAGATAAATCACCACCTTCTATCACGTCTTTTATGTTTCAAATTTTCAAGTAATAACTGTGAACAGTATAATACCACTACTTTGGCAGCAGCCGCGACATATCTCCCTATCTTCCGCCATATCCCGCAGCAAATGAAGCAGCGAGCAAATGTTTGAACCAAACGTATTGGATCAAACATTCGTCACATCGTGTGGCAGAAACGTTTGCCTCATCAACTGTCGAATCATTTGACCCAAACGTTGGATCAAACGTTGTACCCAACATTCGACGCATCGTGTGGCGCCGGCTTAAGGCTATTAGCCATTCCGTAAAGTGAGCCTAAACTACTCATATTCTAACAAGATGATAAATCAAGAATCCGTTTGAAAGATATAATGAGTTTGCGCTCTTTTTGTGAGATTAGAAATATGAATGCAAAGTAAATAATTTCTCAAAAGTATAAATTATTCAAATAAAAATTTCTTAGGAGGGTTTTCTTTCTCTAAGAACCGCAGTCAAAGGTGGGATTATGGGGAACCTTTTTTCGATAACTCTGTTCCAAATGAGGATCTTTCCATATCAACTACCCTTCTTAAGTCCCTATTCCATCTCTCGCCTTTTTCATCTCCACCCGCCTCATCCCATATTGCTCATTAAGTCGATTGACATTCACAAAAATGGAGTTCAGTTATTTATTTTTATTTTATTATATCCAAATGCCCCGTCAAGCATCCGATTACTGGACCATTACAGTGGTGGGCTTCAAACAATAACAATGGACCAACACACAGCCACACAAACAACTATTCCCTAACCGGAACAATCCGATTAGCCGGGATTCAAACCCGGGACCGCAAAGCTGGAGTATTAACGCACTAGCGCGCTAACCACTCCGCCACCACGGTCGGTGACTTCCGGTGAGTTTCCGAAATTTCAAAGTGAAGCAACTATGCATTGAGGTAATTTTTACAAATATTGTAATTCATTTTTCTAACATTTTTAATGTTATATATTAATGCAACACCATATTATTTCTAATAAAAACCACTTCTTTTGCGAATAACTTTCGATTAGGCTTAAAATGACATTTTAAGCTACGCTAAAGATTAATGTACATTTTTTAATTCGAGGTTAAACAACAGCAAAAATTTTATTGTGCTCAATTTCAACTAGCAAATGGGTGCTTGCATAATGCAAGCAAAGAAAATTACTAAGGGATTTTTTATGGCCATTTTTCGTTTCTCCCGCTTAATCGCATTGAAAAATAGTATCCTCTCTGGGCTCGAACCTAGTATAATATCTCGGGATTTTCAATTACTTCCCGATACGACTGTAAAATATAAGATCTCATAAAAATTTCAGCCTACTAGCTCGATTAAAAATGCCCAGGAATTCGTATGAATGAGTTAGGAATGTAGCTTTACATATAGTATAAAAATGAGCATCTTGAGAGAAGGATATTTCCCCCTAATTTATCAATTTTTTTAATCTGTTTCCCAGTCCCTCTTTCGTCTTCCCTCCATACCCTAACCCTTTGACTTTCTAACATCTTCTCTCCTCAGTACCGATTATCCCCACAAACCCCCATTCTCGCAGTTAATCTCTTTCTTTTATGAACGCCACTAAGAGAGTAGGAGCCTTTCTTAATTAACTGCCCTATTCTTGTTCCCTCTTTCTCTCTTCTGCCAATCTTTTGGAATAACTCTGCTGCGAATACCCTATCTCCCAATCAGCTGCGATTTTCATCCTGTGGATGACCCATTCGCCTTCCACATAACCTTCTTATCTCCCCTAATGCGATCTCCTTAGTAATAACAGTAAATACCGATCGCTCAAGTGTCTACTTCAAGCTATTTTCTCCTCCCATTCATCCTCAAGCCTCAATTTCCCTTCTTTGAAAATATGGTTACTTTATTCCACGACTCAGTATAATTTCACTCAAGCTAGCATAAACGGCACGCCATTAGGTATCTCACCGAAAAAGGAAAATTTTAATAATGTTTTAGGAACGTATAAATCAATATAAGAAATGTAAATGCATTTAATAAAGTTATAATAACACTTAAAACACTAAACTATTATCAGGCACGCACATATATATACAGAGGGAATATATACTCATTCCTCAAATTGGAGGTGAAATCTTCGACGAATCGTTTAATAATTAACAATTCTCTTATAATCTTGAATTCATAATTTTTCCTAAACCAAGAGGAATTTAAAATTAATTCATATTTCCAAAGTTTTAGAAATTTTTGCGAATAAAATATTATTCGAAATTCTAATTTAAAATTTTTATTTCTAATAAATTAGAAAACTACATCACTTTACGTTTATTAGAGTGCAATTTTTTCAATTTTAATTACAAAGTTTTTTGGTATTTTGGAATGTCTAATACCACCATTTTAATTTTTATGAGGGTGTCTCGGATACAATAAATTAAAAATAGAAATATGACTCCTCTTACCATTGCAAATACAGCTGCCATTCGCAGAATCAAGCAAAGAGCTATTTGCAAGTATGAATAACGTAAAATGGTAATCAACAGTCACTGTTAATATGAGAAAAGTACTCGAAATTGCTTCAGAATTAGTACTTACTGCGTGAAATTAATTAACCTACTATAAAAAAGAGTTGTTTCTCCGGTTTGTAGTAGGAGCTCAAAACAAAATTACTCTCTGCATCGAAGTAATTTAAGAGCACTGATGGCCACTCTTCTCTCCGAATTAATCGCGGAGTCCAAGTGTTGCAGAGAGAAGTGAAAGATCAGAGAGAAAAGATGCAGTGCTGCTGCGGCCATCGCGGGGTAGGGAAAAGCAAAGGAAAGGGGATTAAAACAAGGATCGATTCAAAAAAATATTTAAAAAATAAAAAATCTTTTCGTAACGCAACATAAGGCGCTCCAGATTACGAGGAAATTAGTTTATATGAGAAGCAAAGATATTTAAGTGTATCTCAATACTTCCCTCAATGACTATGAATAAACGTATATTGATTTAGATAGGCGAGTTCTGAAGAATATTTTCCCATTAAGGGAAACTTTCGCTATAATAGATTTTTTACAAACAAAAAATACCAAAAATGTCGTTAGACAACAAGGAAGCTCCAGCTGTAACTACTCGAAAGCTTTGTTGTAATCTATTTAATTATTTAAAAAAAAATATTTAGCATTTGTATCTTTGATACACCTTTTTGCAATATTAGATTCTTTGAATAAAGTGGCGTGGCTGCTGATGGTTATAATATTCATACAATTTCACACCGAAAATTATATAAATTAGGTTCTTTAGCAACTCAAAACAACGCATTTAAAAGCAGAAAAGTCACATGTTCCACGAGAAATAGAATGACATGAAACCAGTAAAAGATTACATTAAATAATAAAACATAAGGGAAAACATTAAACAAAAAAAATGAATGAAAACAGCTGAGAATAGAGAAGGACAGAGAGAAATTCAATAACTCAGCGTGACGGGAAAACGAGCCCTGGCGTTGTTTATGAGGTGTTTGCTGGATGATGGTGCGGCGAAGGTGGGGATGCGGTGGAAGAGGAAATCGTGTGGACTTAGGCATGCGGTACTTTATTCCTTTATAATGCCTATCCTCTCATTACCCTAAAGGTGGCTAACGAGATTCCTTGTAAGAAAAAGTAATCCAGATATTATTTTACTCTGTTCGAAATGAAAGATTGAATGTTTTCTTTTCCATCCATTATTACGTCTCCTTATAGAACGAACTGTAGATATTCCAGCGTGAACATATTCCATCTTTTGCCCGTCGGAATGTTTCCTCTCCATTGGCCTTTCAAAACATTTCCGCTTACGATATACATATTTCATAACACCCAGGGGAGCACTGAAAGGTAATGCCGTTCAAGACAAGGTTAGTCGAAGGTAGGAGGGTTAGCCGTGGGGAGAGATTTCTTCCACCGGCAAATTTTAGGTATACGTGTGAGATGATAAAGCCGTGAAAGATACGAGAGTCAATAAAAGAAGGGTGCCGGATGAATAACGATGCAAACTGCGATGTGAACAAACAAAACTGGCGACAAATGTTTTGTAGGCGTTCAATATTTACTTTACGATCATACATAAGTATTGGTGTAATGCATACAATTCCGGTCTGTTTAGAATAGTTCCAGGATTAAAATAAATTAAGCACTTTATATCTAGTAATTAACCTCATACCTTGGATACATAATATGGAACAACTTTGAGAGTAGAATAACTACTATAAAAACTTTTTAAAACCTCTCCATTCCATCTACGTTCAAATTGAAATCCATAGTTATACTAAATTATATGGATGAGCTTTACAATCAACATGCATGCGGATTTAACTGAGCGTTTTATTTTCCAGTTTTGTTATGCTTACACGAGGAACCTGTAAGTAGAATATCATACCTTTGACCTTTTTAAGCAGCCATGGAATGTATTAGATACGTCGGATAAATTAAAGAAAGGCTACAAATCATAAAACGAGTTCTTTTGATTATTTTAAATTTCTGTAAAAAATAAACCGTCTATAGAATTGATCCGATGTTATGATTTCATAAGTTAGCTTATTAGAATTTTTATTTTCATCTAACATATGACACTATTCAAATATGCTAGAGGATTATTAATGGTATAATTTCCGAAAGCATCACAGATCGTTGGAGATAGCAAAATACTTGAATATGAGTTTCCAAAATACTTGAATTTGAGATCTGTAATAGATACGTTGGAAGGCAAGAGTAAATCAGAGGATTGATGGCAAAGAAATCGGGTAATGACATCATTATTTGAAAAAATAAAACTACTTAATAGGTTATTAGGGAAAATACACAAATATTAAGCTTCGGGAAAGGACGAGATGTTATTTGACGAAAGAGGAAAGACTTGAATGCGGGGAAATAGGATCTATAGTACGAAAAAAAAGGTTGCAGTGTACGCTGGAGAGAGGTCCTGGATATATGAGACTATGGTGAGGTCAGCGACTCACGAAAGCGAAGAGAGAAATGGAAAGAAAGTGATGTAGAGGGCCTCTTGCAAGGATTTATTCCAGTTGGGACTTAGGAGAGCGCGAGGCCCCAGCGTGGCGACGTTCGCGCCTCATAACTAAACGATAATTGTACGTGTGAAACATTCAATACGTTAAGCATTAAAGAGAGCACTTCCTACCGAGTGAACAATGCTATGGCTGTAGCAGCGGACAGCAAAGTTTGAAATATGAGAATACTCAATTCGATGCAATGACACTATTTTGTTACGGTGACGCATTCGATGAATTAGAACAACTCGTCGTGTAGCTCTATTCATTTACGGCTTAATTGGAATAAATGAGTTTATTTTGAGAAAATAACAAAGATTTCGGTGTATTAGTGAAATTTTCAGAGAATTAGCTAATAAACTAGGGCTTAGCTTTTTTTGAAATTTACTCAATTTAAATTGATGTCTTAGGCATTTACGACCGTAAATCAAGTAAGTTTTAATTATTCAAAAACATTAAAATCTTCAATTTTATTCCCATTATATACCCAGTATAGTAAGGATTCCTGATTTTTATATAAGGCATGGTCTTGAATGATTATTCGAAACATTACATAACCAACCTTATTATCTGATTGCTGGAACAATGCAAACTCATGAGATATTCTCTTATGTCACGAAAATATTACTAAAAAGAAAAAACTCGTTGCACAGCAGAGTAAGGAATAATACAGCCTAGTTGTGGGCAACCAGCGATACGGATAAGTCATTTTATTGCCTACGCTATAGGATTCGTCTGTAATAAACCTAAAGCAGTAGCTTCGATCAGAAACTGCTGTTCCTGCATCTTTCATTTTATAATGAAATAGATTAAGCATTGTCAATATCTTTAAACAGTTTCTTAGTCTCTACTTTTCCTGCCGGCATACAGATTTATCTAAAGGGGCCTATAGCACGGAAATCTCTCTATCAAGCCTTTATTAATTTAATGATTATATGTTACAAGTTTTACCATGTCCGTAGTTTTCCCTTTTCAGTATCTTGTGAATGAATTGAAGCCATCCATAATGGTTACAAAATGTTAAAAACCTGATGTGGCCAGCACATGACTTTCTCCATATATAAGATATAAATATTTATCTACGTCAGTATTTTCGAACTCTATATACAATCTAAACTTGGAAGATAAGTGATAAATGTATATCATATTATCTTTTACGTCACAAACATTATAAATGATGTTTTTCGGGACATGCTAGATGAAAAACGATTAAATTGGCTTTTCTCCCACAGCACCCAGAGCGCAAACAAAGTACATAATCAGCAACTTCCGGTTTATCAGTATTTCACGAATAACTCCTAAACAATCAGTTATACAAAAATATGTTTCAAGCAATGGTTATAGAAAATTTCATTTTCTAAAACTTTTATAAATAATAGTATATACCTAAATATCATATTTATGGAGATATTTTGAAAACCGGAAATGAGCTTTGAAGAATGAAGCTCAACTTCCAATGAACCTAATTACTCCAAAACCTAATCAACTCTGACAGCACACACCACAGTGCTATATGTGAAGTTTGGTATTGATACGACCAATAGTTTATACGTTAGAGCGCCCACAAGCACACACACACATACAGACACACACACACACATACACACAGACATCATTCCGAAAATGGTCAAAACGTGTTCTAGGGACCCCAAAACGTGTATTTCCGTTGAAATCCTGAAGTCGATTTTTTTCATGGAGAAAGTAAAAAGGAAACCGGAAAAGGGGGTTGTAAACAACTCATTCCCCTAACGACCAATCCCATTGTTGAATCTGGATAACGAAAAATTTTCGGTAACAAGGTAACCAGCAATTGCAGGTGCGTAATTACAGTCAGGAAGGGTAGATTACCATCTCACTGATGAAGAAAGTCTTGTAGCATATATAAAGCAGAAATTCTGTGGGTTTGCGTGTTTGTCTTACATTGGAGCTCACACCGTTTTCCCGATTGATGTCAAACTTTGCATAAGTGTTCTTTGGGCTAAGGAAGAGAGATATACCTTCGCATATTATTCGATAATCGTCCTGGATTCGAACCAATATTGATTAGATAGATTTCCATAAGATATACATGTGGACTACACTTATCCCGATAGCAGGCTATATTTCTTTAGACGAATTTAATCAGATAGACTGGTCGTGCAGAGTCGAGATAATCGCAAAAAGAACGAAAATTAAATAAAGATTTCTATTTTGGTCGTGTAATACAGTATCATAATCGGAATTTTGAGAACTCCAACAAAATACAAGTAAATTTTCCAAAGTTTTTGAGGTTGAAAAAACAACCAGTCCCTCTGATGACCAATGCGATTTTGGAATCCGAGCAGTTACATTTTCCTGTACAGTATGTATAGCTTGGGGTTTTAGTAATGTAAACAAAAGGGTATTTACTTATTGCACGACCAACAACTTGTATTTAATCTACTAATATATTCCCCGTTGATAATAAACTGGCGCTTTAGCTAGTTTAATTATATACTGTCATCATCTACACATAAAATATTTCAATCTCTCTCCCAGATTCCTCTGACGGAGGGTCTATAACCTCGCACAGAGTTTCTTGTACAAAGTGGGCGAAATGGTGCGTGCAATTTGTCTGGCAGAGCGATCGCATTCTCCGGTCAACCTCACCTGATTGGGGACCAAGAAACAGGTGAGATAGATAGGGACGGGAAAGTGATAAATTCTCAAAAACAGCTGAGAAAAGTCGTCTTAGAATAAGAATCAATTATTAAGTTTAATGTTTATCGATTACCAAGTAACGTAACAAATAGTAAAAAGGAATACAGAATATATAAATGGAAAGGTAGTACAAATTTAAAAGAAAGAGATTAGGAAAGAATGATAACCGTAGATAAGCATTAGAAGAAATAAAAATCATAGATATCTGTTTTTATGTTTTACAAATCCTCCGATACACATTCAGAACGCTTCCATTCTCCATAATTAAATATTACCTACTCCTTTTACCTGTTTCTAAGCTATTCTAATAAAAATACTATAAGAATCTACTCTCCCCATTTTATCTCTCCCCAGTCGACTTTTAATATCCGATTCAAACATTTGTCATTCCTGTGATCCAGATTCAGTCCGTTCGCTTTTCAACTCTTGTCACATTATTTTGCTCTTATGGAGTATAGGAAGTTGTTAATGAGTAACAAGATTCTTAATCACATATCTCTTTCTCAAACAACTCTTTCATCATTATTTTCCTTTTTACTTCTCCACCCACTTTGTATAATAACTTTGTCGGCATTTGTCACAAATGAAGAAAAATATTTTCTTCTCATAATGAAATTTTCCAGACACATTTATAGTCAGTGTGCCCCGTTTATGTGTTTTGTGTGATTGTGAGTGTGTTTGTCTAGTTTTATGCATAATACATTTTAAAGTTCTGGAGTGATTTGGTTTTGGGATTTTCTCTGCTAAACTAAATAGAAGTGGAAAAAACTTTCTTAATCTGATAAAATCTGAATATCTCTCACTTTAATAAATCAAACTTCCCTTCTAAGAAAAACAATTACCACTTATTATCATAAGATTATTTTCACTCAATGGAATGGTTTAACGCTTTTGTTAATGAGAAGATTAAGTGCGGTTTAGTCATGAGTGGAGGGTGAAATAAGGACTCAAACCAGTGGTTAGTTAGAGGCAATGACGCAAAGAAAGAGATCGCAGAATACTTCGAGAGGAAATGTGTGAGTCAAATTATTAACGAAGTCTATCGAAGTCTTCATGTATGAGAGTCAAATTATGATCGAAGCAAAAATTAGGGTGAGTGATATAATTAGGAATCTTAACATGAGGAATATTTATCTGTAATTAATTTTTATGCAGTTGAATGAAGAGTGAGTTACATTCAATAACGAAACGTTTTTCATATTTGCTGTAAGGATTACAATCGGTCCGTAGCGATTAGGATTTTGGTGCCATAAAATATAATAAGAGGTGTTTTATTGAGAAAAGATATTTTTTGGAATTTTATATCAACTACTCTTCGTAGAAACCATTTGAATTAGAAATTAAAAAAATATATTCAATTTTCTGATAAGAGAAATGCAAGTTAGAAACAGATAAATAAATATTTATATTTATGCATTCCGATGGTTTTTCATTTCTACAATCCACTTCCTTTATGTCTGTTAAAAATATATAATTATTGAAGGTCTTACTGTCATTGATTGTTTTAATTCAATTAAGGCATAGTACGAAGAAGGTATAAACAATATATACAAATCATTTGTTAGACCAATCTTGGAATGCAGGGAATGCCTATAGGAACCGAATGAGGTAGGTCTAAGGCAAATAATAGACAAGGTACAGAGAAGAGCAACAAGATTCGTCTTAGGCAGGTATGCAAGGATTGATAGCGTTACTCAGATGCTAAAAGAATTAGGTTGGGAAAGGATAGAGGTACGCAGAGCAAAGTAAAAACTAGCTATATTTTTTAAAGCATACATAGGAGTGAAATCGTTAAAGAAATTATCAAATATAAACACTATGGCAAAATTTCATGGCAGAAAATACCATAGACATAAACTTAAATCTATTAAACAGAGAATTAGTAAATTCTCATTTTTAACTCGTACTATTAAAGACTGGAATAATTTGCCAACAGGAATCATGGAGTATTTCCCAAAACATCATTGAGAGTTTGTATAAAAATTGGGTAAAAATGTTAAGGACGAGTGAGCTTGACGTTGACTAGTTCAGGTGGAGTAGGGGATTGCCTGGTAGGGTGATGTACGGTGGGGACTTTTCCCCGGGACCGCTAAGGTAGACGTGAAGACCGACTGGAAACCCTGAAAAAACTTGTATTCTGAGGGATGGGAAGTATTTGATAAATTACTGAATTTAAATTTGTAATTATGTAAATTTTCGATTTTTTTTAAATAATGTACCGAAAGAATATATAATAATATGTATAATATATGCAATATGTGTTACCACTGGACGAATAGTCCAAATGTAACATTTTGAGAATAATAATAACAATCATAAAGATCGAATAAATTATCCTCAGCTGTGAAGGGATTTCCAAAACTAAAATCAGAAACTATATTTTTCTTAAATATACATTTTTTCTTGAAGAGAGCACAAACAGTTCGTGCTCAATTCCAGTACTCTCCAATTAAATTTAGTTTCAGCGATGAAATAGTATTTTTGTGGAGAAATCTAAAGGAAATACGAAAATCATAATTATCACGTCAATTAAAATGTTCGCGTGATTTATTCTTTCAGAAGCAATTCAAACGAGAGTGAAATACTATTCAGAAAGAGTTAAGCAAAATTTGGACAAGATTATATTAGAATTGTATTATTTTTGTTGCTCTGGGCGTATTCTCTATCAATGTTCCGTTTTAGAGATCGATATTATCGATTCGTAAGTCTCGACAACCGTTAAGTGTTGGAAAATGATCCTTCGGAATCACCAAAAGGCACGTGCATTCCAAAAAAGAAAAAAATTAAAAAATTTAATTCCTGAAAATTGAAAAATATACTTCTTAAATTGTATTTGGCAGTATCTTAAGGCAAACGTTTTGAGAGGTATTGTACGAGAGGAATGTTAAATATATATGGTATGGCTGACGTTTGAATTGCCATGTGCATTAATTCAATATATTTCATGTGGGAAGTTGAGAAAACCCATGAAAAAATAATTCGACGGATGGAACGTTTAACTAATGCAATATTCATGTATTATCTTTATGTGGTAACCTGCTGGAAATGATTTGATGTTTCAATGATAGTGGATGCACCTACGCAGTCATGTAACTCCATTTAACACCAGCTTTTCTTTAATTGGATTTTAGTCCTTAGGAATGCAATGCATGTGGTACTTGATTACTTCGATACGTACACGGCTTAATATAGAGTTATTGACAAGTAAAGTTAGAGCATCGTTAAGAATTGAGTAAAATAGGCATTAGATCGCGTAATCTTCCATAATAAAATGCATAAAAATCAAACTCTCTATTTTAGATAAATTTTATTATGAAGAAGTCGATTTGTTGGAAATCATTTAAAAAAAATTGAAAAACCATAATTTTGTAAATTTTAAATATGATTTAAATTATTTTATACATTTATTTAATATATTAACTCATATTTAAATATGATTTAATAATAATATTTATGTTTAAAATTTATACGAGAGATATTAGGTAAAAAAGTTGTACACATTGCATATAAATGTAACATTACTTTCATTCGGTAAAACTTTGCGAGCAAATTTTTGCCTCCGAAATAATAGTCTAAATCTGACGTGGAAATATTAAATTAGGATTCATGATATCGCTATCATAATTAATTTATCTTATTTGAATTTTCTAGATCTAAATCAATATCACGTACCTATCGTCTATGAGTGAATTTTTAATTTTGGGTCTTAAGTAATAGGTGAACATAAAGATTTAGATTCGAAATGATAATGCAGAATAGTTTAAGTGCGAAAGTTATGAAGAAGGACAAGAAAAAATCGATGAACCGAATACTAATTGCGGAAATTTCGACGCCCGAGGAGAAAAGCACCGGCCAAGCGTGACGGATGGTGAAGCTTCGCTGGATGTCTCGTTGGTCAAGTCCTGCCGTGTTACGAAAGCAGTTTCTGGTGCGGCAATGAGCTATAAAACGGCGAGTAAGGAAGATCCTCCAGCAGAGGCAGCGAGAACCAGCATCAACGAACACTTCACCTACACCATGGTCTCAAAGATGGTGAGACAATCAGAAGAGAAGCGCCAGCCTACTCATCCCTTAACAGCGACTAATGCCTACCTGCTCTCTTTTCAGATCATAATCACTATGTGCCTTATGGCCGCTCTAGGAGGCGTCAGGTCATCGGCACCAAAATATCCAGCTGGGGTCGACCCTCACCTCTGCCCCAACTACCCGTACTGCGACAACGCCGCTCTGGGTGCCCATGCTACCGCAGTGGGGTCGCTCATCCATGCCGCCCGCACACCTGCCCTCGCCTACGGTCACGGCCTCGCCGTCCCAGTAGCCAACGGATACCCCGCCGCAGTCCACCCACAAGCCTGCCCCAACTACCCTTACTGCGGACCCACGCCAGCACATCTCCCCACCAAGATCTGGGCTCGCCCCGCTGCCTATGGATATGCCCACTACACCATGGTGCCCTCTTACGGATCCGCTTACGCCTACTCCTCACCAGCCAAGGGTGCCTTCCGCTATCCAGCAGGAGTCAACCCCCTCTCCTGCCCCAATTACCCCTACTGTCACTGATGACACTTTCAACGGTTTATGCAATGAGATTTCACGTCTATGCTTGCATCACGTGCCTTATTTCTATGTAAAAAATTTCTCGTTGCTCCAATAAATTTCTCCTATTTTGTAAATCAAAAGTCCTCATCATTTCATGAAACGATTTCCTGACCGTTGATCGTTTTAGTCCTCTATCCGTTGTCTTCACTATGCGTGGCATGGTTTTTATGCAATAGGTGCGAACCATGATTTCTTTCAGACAATTTGTGAGATATTTATTTAAGAATGTGGTAACTAATTTTAGACGAGCAATCGTGTGATCCATAATTAATACACCCGCACTTACCACTTTGTGAGCATTTCGGGCGGAAATAACTATTCTCGTTAAAGTTAGGATTATTCAACGGATACTACGGTACAAATTAAAAGGTATAAGTATGTTTCAGATAGTCTAGACTACAAAGTAACTGAAAATCACATCTCGTGTAATTACAAAGATTATCGATAATTCGAAAAAATATAAATTTGCAAATTTTTTGCTGTTGGTAATGCGAACATCTACAAAAGCTAGAAAGTGAACTTGAATAGTAGTATTGGATTCGAATACGAGTACATATCCTTTGTAAAAGAAAGCATTTGAGCTGTAAAGCGAAAAAAAATGGATATCCAATTCGGATTACGAAATCAGTAGATTCATTACATGAGTAATATATTGCAACCACATTGAGGCATGAGATGAGCACTAGTAAGATACGGATTTCCAAATAATTGGTAAAGGCGATGTTTTCCATTTCTTATAGAGCAAAGAATTAAGTTCACTTGAAATAAACATAAAGAGGAGATAAAACAGGTAGAGAATTGTATGACACAATATTCATAAAGTGATGAAGTACTCGAAACTTTCTCAAGGGACATCGCATTTCATGATTCTTTTGGAGATCTATGTCTGCACTTACATCTGCCGATTCACCGTACTTTTACAAGTCACAAATAGATAAATGAAAATTAGTCAATAAATTGAAGGGCGTTAAATTGAAAAAAAAATGAAGTTTCCGAGTTTTGTAACTTGTTGTTTTCAAGTTTCGGTGAACATTAACACCCACATTAACAATTATAATATAGAACATGTAAAATGCTTTTTAGATCCAAACGGGGAAATGAAATTCGATTAATAGCGTACTAATTTGAATTTTCTGAGCTATAAAAATTGATGCTCGACTCTTATGAAAACTACACGTGATAAACATAAAATAAAAAGGGTACAAAATTACATTTAGTCGCATCACACTTCATTTTGAATAACGTCGGCGGTTCACTTCGGAATGTACAGCAATGTAGAAAATTGGAACTGGCACAGTAGAAAGAAATGAAATTGGCTAGTTAAAGACAGAAAAAAGAATATACTTCCTTTGTCTTGGCTATCTACAAAATTAGGTATTCCCTCATAAATTTCTTTGTAAACACACAATACATTTATTTTGCATTCTCATTTTTAGTACATATCTCCAAATTTTAACACAAGTTATCTCATATCTATGTCTGGACTAATATTTATTTCTTTCTTGGATTCGTCATTGTGGAATGAAAGTTCCCGTTGTTGATATCGGTTTCACCGATTAAGCCTTTTAATTGATTGTGATTGATCCAGAGATTAGTCTCGTTTCTTAGCTGTAAATGCTAAAATATCAAAAATAATTTCTCTTCATATAATCTTTCAGTCATCATCATTTCTTGTTGGCTTTAATTTTCTATGAATAAACATAGGAAAGTGAATGTGCTTGCTTTCGATGTTAGTTTTGATCACATAGAATTTCACAAGTTTTCAGTAACACTTCGAAATTCTTAAAAATAACAAATCAAAATCAATGATAATTAATACTCCATGATAAAAGTAAGATTCTTTCTTCCATTTCTCTGCTTGTGGTGTGTTCTTGATTTTTCTCGACTGCATTATGTCATTCAATTCACCAACTGAAATAAATCCTGCAACTGATAACGATGGAATTAGAATGCATTTCTTATTAAACCGCTTATCCTCATCTGGGGTTGAACTGGGGACGATTGGGTAAATTGCAAGTAGCCTATTGCGTATCTACGTATTGAAGACATTTAACTATCTTTAAGATTTGAGAACTGTCCAAAAATTGGTGACTGAGTTTATAGCAGGCATACAAGCTTTCATCTTTATTTTTAAGATACGAATGCGGCAGTAGATCAGAATAATCCAATAACAAGCAAATGCATCTCTATTTTTGGAGGAAGTGTAAATGCGATGGATAGTTCCCCTGCAGACAACTAGTAACTATAAATTCAATGTAACGTTTCAATTATTAGTTGTCATAACTTAATATTCAGACGTTTTTGTGTAAATGTGTTACATCCTCCATGCGTAAAGAACTTCCTCTACAGAATATAATGTTGTATTTTATAGTATAGATAAGATTCCTGAAAATTTATTAATTTATTTTATGGAATATGATTTTCAAAACACTCTGATTTTCACTACATTCTCATTCAGGATATTAATATTACGTGCAGGAACAAGTTATTGAGAAATCGTTGATTTTCAATAGAAATCACGGTTTGGGCGTGACTGCGTTCACCCTTCTCAGAGGTTAGTCTAAAAGTGGAAAGAGGCGCCGCTTCGAGGAACACAATTTGGAATAAGGAAGAGGAGTCGAAAGGAGTGCTGATAGAGAGAGTGAGGGGAACTGAAGCACTATATAAGCATTGCTGTTGGCATTGTGAGTCAGTATCATTTCGACGTTTGTGAACAATACAACAGAAGCAGCACGTGTAAAACGATACTGAAAAACCAAAGAACATGACCAAAATGGTAAGTAAGAAAACAGTTTTAACTAAGATAGGAAAATGGGAGTTTTATTTATTATATAACAGAAATTCTACTCAACTGGGTGTGTGTATTTTTATTGTAGACTTGTTTGTATTTAAGTGCTTTATTTTCTGAGGCATATGGATTCTCTCGTTCCAAGAATTTTTTGGTGGAAATATTCTAGTTGACACATTCATACATATGAAATACGTGCAATTCAACAAAGAAATCAGTCTTAACTTAATTATTAGCTTCATACACGAAGTATGTTCCAATTAACTTTGCCCTAAATGGAATCAATATTAATTTAATAAACATAGCACCAAAATGTTTACGGAAAGTTTCGATATCTGAAAATATTTACTCTCTGTTTTCTCGCTTTCATCTATTTAGAAATCAATATTCCATCTATCAAGAATTTTTTATTGAATATAAACAAATTATCAGTATGGTGAAATGAACTAGCTCAAATTTATTCTATTCTTTTGCAGATCACCATTGTTCTCTGTGTTGCCATAGCATTGGGATGTGCCAATGCTCAGGCGGCCAAATATCCTGCTGGAGTGGACCCCCATCTCTGCCCTAATTATCCTCATTGTGATAACGCTGTTCTTGGAGCAGCCGCCAGTGCTGCAGGCTCCGCTGCTCACGCATATTCCTCTCCTGTTTACGGTGGATACCTTGCACCAGAGTATTCTGCACCCAGATACGCTGCACCCGTACATGCTGCCGTTGCACCGATCGGATACCCGGCTAGTGTGAATCCACACAGCTGCCCCAATTACCCCTACTGCGGACCCACTCCTGTTCATGTTCCATCCAAGGTCTGGGCTGGTCCTGCAGTCAATGGATATGCTGGTCTCAATGCTTGGGCAGCACCAGTCTCTTACGCCCACGGCGGTGATAGATATTCTTCCTTAGCTAAGGACGGTGACCGTTATCCAGCTGGTGTGAGCCAACACGCTTGCCCTAACTACCCTTACTGTCATTAAAAGTAGCTGCCTAATCTGTGCCATTGATTGATTGTAGTGATACGTTTTTCCGCAGAAAAGTTGTTTATTTCTCAAACAAGTCGTTGCTTTTACTTTATTAAATTACTGTTTACGATACACATATATGTATATGTGTTGTATTTAATACCATTTTCTGGATGTAACCATTCCACATGATATATGTTACATTAAAATGATACTATACACGGATTTTTATTTCATTTCATCTGCAATCCTTGTTAGTGCGACGAAAGTTAATTCTGGTCAACTACTCCACTAATTTCTTCAATGAAAATCATTGAAGTAAAACTTTTCATTTGATGCAATTGTTCTATAATAACATGAATAATAATGCTTACGTTATGCCGTAAAATGTTGAAAACGCACTTTTAACTAAAAGGCACTTAGAAGGTGGTACTCAGAGAGAAATTTTTATTTTTGCTAGAGAAGTTGAATATTTCTCAGAAAAAAAATTCATTAGCATATACAGGCTCAGTTTTTAAAACAACCTTATATTCTCCTATCATTCTTGAAAAATGTTCTCCCTCGGTTGCTTGGGTATCAATAATTGGAAATAATTAACCTGGCACAGATATTGTTAGATACGTAAAATATAAATGTGCACTTAATTAAATCTTATCAACTACTATTTAAATTCATTTTCATGATATTTCATTGATAATCAATATTCCTACATGGCAGAGATAAAACTAAATTCATCTTTCATTTTTTATCTATATTTTGGGCATTTTTTATTATATTAAAGGATGTTCAGCAATATTTACCATGTGAAATTTTTTATCACTCCTGATTGCATTCTATGAGTATAATTATAAAAATTATAATTGTGCTATGCTCACGCGAGCTTAAAATTAATCCGTTGACTCCATTATTTTGAAAACAATTCCATTATTTTTTGCCTTAATCAAAACTTCACTTTTTCCTAGAGAATTATACTTATAATTGAAATTTTACAAAAACGTACCCCTGCTTGAATTTTAATTATAGGAATCATTGGACTATATAACACAGTGTCTTCAGGGACTCGGTTCAGTGCTTGCGTAACTTTTACCAGTCTTATGACGGAGCAATTCTAAGCACAGAAAATATTAGCTCAAGCAGCATTCCGTTGTAATACAACGTAGCTGTTCTCTAAGTCTATATGCTTTACTTTTCAGTTTTCTCGTTTCGTCTATGCTCACGTTCACATCGATGTTTTCCACTCGAATCTTATTGGAATATACTTTTGTCTCTTTGTGGCCATAATAACTTTATAATACGAGATACTATTTTTGTATGAATTTCTATATTTATTCATTTCTCTATAGGGAAGTAAGTATTTTCACTGAAAATCAATATCAAAAGACCGGGTCTTCAGGGGTCCAAGTCCGAACTCGGCGTGACGACAATGAGGTCCGTACTTGGAATGTTAAGTCACTTAAAATTGTTCAAAGAGGATGTTTCGTGTCAAGAAATTCCATCCAGAAATTCAACACCATTTTCCTTCAATTTTCTTATGGAGCCTTCAGCTCAATTTAATAAAAATGTTCTTAGATTTAAACACATTCTTCTAGTTGATACTCCTCGGTGAAAAAATGATTCAAAAGAAAAAAGAAAATCTACCAATGGAGTCTTTCTTTTTTCCATAAAAAGCCTGTTTTTGACACGTCAATGCCAAACTGATAATCCATTAATGTAGGCAATACAAACGAAGGTGGGCAGTCGAATAACCAAAGCTGTAGAAGAGCAGAACACTATTCTATCTTTATTTTTTATATTTTCGAGAACGAAATAATATCAACATTTCTACTTATAAAAGGCAACATATATTACCTAGTTGGTAAGATTCTTAAAGATGCTTTCATGTTTCAATTCGATATCTGTAAGTCCTAACCTATTCTAAAAAAAACTGCCCTTGTTTAATCTACATAAAGAGGATAACTAAATTATCTATCTTTGATTTCGGTTGGACCCACCTTAAATTGCAAGATCTGCTTATTTCTCGGCAACGACGACGAGGAGTGGAAATTGTTCACATAAGCAAACTTTCTATCTGACCGGATCAGTATTTTATTCAATATATATTCAAGTAAATGGCACAGATGCAAGATAAGAATCTTTGAAAGGGAATGCTTAAGGATGGAGGAAGCATAAGGAGACCAGAGAGAAACTCGAAGAACGTTAGGTCTATGAAAAAGTTTAGTTGTAGGTCGTAGAAACTTTAGTGATACGTCAAAACCACTCGAATATAAAATAATGAAATTTTCAATTTGTGAACCGGTTTCAATGGTAGTCGCACGAAGGAAGTAAAGAGAATACGTATTTAACTGTACAAGAACAAGCTAAAAAATGATTTGTGATGTTAGTTTTCAACAAAATTATTTCTTTCAGTGAATTATTCTTATAAGGATATAAATATATAATTTACGAAGAGTCCGACTGCCCCCCCTTTATTTCAGAAACGGTTAAACTTAGAGATTCGAAACAAACTGCATTGCATTCCTAAGAGTTAGAATCTCCTAGGAAAACTATTCCCATTACTAAGAAAGCCCGGGTTCAAACCCAGGAGCCCATAATACGGTTCCATAAGGAATACACATAAACTTCACTTTTATCGGTTGCAGGGATTACTTCTTTTGCAAAATTAAATTAAAAAGAAATCGTTGTAAAAGAAAGAAGATACCACCAAAAGAAGGGAAATTAAATAAAGTTTCCTGTTTTGGTCGTGAAATATCGATTTCGATTAGAAATTGCCAGTATTTTCATAACATAGAAGAAAGTCTTGAGAGATTTTTGAGATTAAAAACAAGTCCGTTCCCAGTAACGACGAATGAGCTTGTTGAATTTTCTCATTTGAACATATCGAGAATTTAGGCCCGTGTTGACGTCATGATTGTTTATAGCAACGTAACTATTTACAGATGGTTACGCAGATTTGGTGTTAGCGTGTCACCTAAATTACCTTTTGTGAAATCTAAAGATTATTTGATTACTCCCTGATAAGTTGAGGACCTTTTTAATGTTATATTTTGACATATATTATAAAGAAGATCTATCTCCAACATCGTATTTTCCGCAGTCAACGAAAATGATTAACCTGATTAAGTAAAGTATTTTGAGAGACAGAATTTTAACTCAAACCTTATTTTATAGAAGAGATTTTAGAGCAGTAAGTTTGTGTGATCCTTACGAATTGCATAATGTTCAATGAAATCGAATTTGTAATTTCGCTAATATTCTTAGGTTAAAATTCCATCCTGGTTAGTATTTATTAAACAATTAGGATATTTACAAGTTATATATTAAGTCATCTATGTTTAGATGTTACATAACTATTAAAAAAAATTAAATTAAGACCCGTCATGCATGACGAGGGATTTACTAGAAATATTAATAAAAGTTGTAACTTTTTTCCTTGTTTTTATCTAATTACGGATAGTAAAAACAGAGTCGTACACTTTATACTCTAATTCACCGATACTGTTCTAAAAGAAGATATGATGAGCAAAATATTCGCGCCCTTTTACATGAGTTCCAAAAATAATGACGGAATAAAGTTACCAAACAAAAACTAAAATGAAATTGATTTTTCTCATATAAAAATGTAAGATAATAATTTTAGACTCGTAATTACAGGACATCATTGAAAAATGAATAATTGACGTATAAAATTTTTCGATAAACACTATAGTCGCTTCAGCTGTCACTATTGATAACAAACACGCGAGCTTTCCATCGTCCTGCGCTAATTCAGCAATGGTTCGGCTAGTCGGTATTGTGTGCGACTCCGTTAGTAAATTTATGAGCGAATAATTTTCGCTTCGGTGTAATCGAGAAAACGACCTATGTTTGCACTCAGCTGGATTTCAGGGTATCATTGATTCCGTTCGATAAATTGATATCTACCAAAGATATCGTTTTTATCGCCAGCTTTTTCCAGCTGTGTCGATTTCAGTGTCCTATAATAAATTTGATATGTAGGGTGTTTATTTGCGTTAGAGCCTCTTCAAATTTTATCGCTCCCTTATCGAATCGTGACTTTATTTATTCCACGTTCCCAAGGTGCTAAAACTCAACGATTGCGGGCATATTTACACTACTGGTTGCGTCGAGTGTGGGCATCTCTTTTAACTAGCGGCGATTTAGCCCTTAATTGGCTACTAAACGGAGCTATTTCAGCTCTCTGTGGCCACCTGATACGGGAAGTATCTTGCTGGGATATAAGATCTATACAGAAGCATGGTTAGCCATTATTGTTTTAGAACATATGGGAACTTAAGCTTATAAACATCCATAATAAGTCATACACATGGATTAACTATAAAAAGAGAGCCGGATATCTAAGCCACAAGGATATGAAAATTGTGCATAAATCTGTATTAAATGTTAACAAATATAAGGGAAGCAATAAAACCTTCAACTGTTGATTTGACTATTTATTGCTGCTTTTGTGATTACCAAAAAACTTTCCAGATAATATTATTTCACCGTAAGTTTCTAACTTTGCCACGCTCTCAACTAGCTAATTCAGGATGAAAGGACGGTTCGATACCAGTACCGCTATTTTATTCTTAGCTGTTTTTTTCATTGAAAATTAAACTTGTATCTAGAATCCAATTCCATTTATCATATTTGGTGATAAGATTCTACACATATCATTCTACATTATGTACAACTTTATTGAAATTACTATCATCAAGATCATTATTAATTTCAATTGCATTTCATTGACGTTGAATTTCATAAAATAGGGAGGTTTATCTTAAAATCATCTATATATCTATTTATTATTTATTATATATTTATTATTATTTATATAACACACGCACATTAACCGCAATATCTCTATCCCACTACGAGATGGCGACATAAGTTATGAAATATTTCGCAAATAAGTGTTGCTCATCGGTTATATCTCCATAAAGTATTTACGGTACCACTTTCTCCCCTGCTTTTGCTGATTCACTTTCATCACTTCCAAAAGAGGCAAATTTTATGATATAAGGACCCTCATAATCAGCTACTGAATTCTTTTTCTTATGCTGCTACCGCCAAGAATTTTGACCGTTCGACCATTTCATTTAGACCTCACATCTCGTTTACTACTTCTATAAATCTCATAAACACGCCTCAAACATTCCTCCAGTCTTATTTTCATTCGAGAAGATGCTTTCGTCAAACGCGAGAAAGCACAGTATACCTTGAGAGGTGAAAATAAAAATGCATGCCTTACGCCTCATAAAGACTCGTGAGGTACGAATGTAAATGTCAGGGGCTTCAATTAGAATTTTTTAGATATTTTTTGTAAATTCAATTGATAAAAACTACAAATTTTTAGGGCTCAATGGTGGTATCACAAGTTCACGGCACCAACAGAAAAGATGATATTTAATATTCGTTAACTTATAAGTGACGAAAAGTATATAAAAGTAAAGTTATTGTATCTTATTTATCGGAGCATGGAGGGAAATTTAAACTAAAAAATAATAATCTTGCAGTAAAGGAGTGGCGTGAAAAAATTAATGAATAAAAACGCAAGGTAATTTGAACTGAGTGATTTGGTTTTACGATTCCCTACTCAAGGACAGCCTAAAACGATCCGGCTGAAAATTCTGAGACACTTGTGGAAATGTAAGAAGCTTTTTAAGGGCATAATCTTGTAAAGAGTCAGCACAATTATTAAATCATAGTTTTTCATCGTCGAAAAAGATATAATTTATTAATCTATGCATGAACAGAACAAGAATACTTTCGAGAAGCTCGATAGTTAGGAAGACCTAAGCGAATCGTGCCAGCAAGGAAAGAATGACAAAATATACCGTATGAATTTTAAAACTCTATTTCCGCTTTCAATATCACTCTCACTAGAAGGGAGGAGTGAATTTGGACAAGTACATAAGTACTTGGAGTAAGTACATAATTCTGCGTCGCTTTAACCGTTTGACAGGCTAGAGCAGTGAGCACCCAGGTGTGACACTGACTGTGTCGGGTTCGAGTTGCGGGAGCTTCCGGGATTTGAAGGACCGCAAATCCCACCGGAGGCTTTTACATTTAAAAGGAGAAGGGGAGTGAAATGACGCGTTGGAAAGAGTTCCACCTCAGGATGTGGGATATACTCTCAACGACCAGTATTAATTTCTGCAATAGTGGTTTCGTCCTCAGTTTGTCAGCTCATTCCGTACTTCACTAACGAGCCACTAATTTGCTCTTTCCTTTCCCATTCTTTCTCTTTCACACATTCCATTTATTAGAACCGTTCTCATTTTCTTCCAATTACTTGCTCCCTCTGATCATTTAGCGAGTTCCAATATGCTCTTTCACATTTCACTCTACATCTACCTGTTTCACCTCTAACCCTTACACCTCCAAAATATTATACCCCAACTCCATCCTGGTCTGCCTGTATTAGAAACTAACACTTTAATTTCTATATCATATTGTATTATTCATTTTAGTATAAGTTCTATTGCTTCTCCAATCAATAGAATAATCAATCCACTAAACCAATCTAGGTTTTTCCCAATACTTCATTCGATAATAACGCAAGTGTGAAACTTGTAATTAGAAATTCCTTAGACTACGATCAATTGGTGAAAAATTCTTACCCAGTAACTGCTATTCATACGGTTAATTATTAAATCTTTGTAATCAAGAGGGCCTGTAATCAACTTTGTACAAATCATGTATACTAGTACCCGCAATAAAAACGGGGAATATATATATGAATTTACAAATGCCGTTATAGTAGATAAGATAATGATAGCACCTGTACCAACAGCATACAACTTACTCGTCCAAGATACCAGTATTCGTATATTTCGTAATTAGATATAGCGTGTATGTATTTCATATACTTATACAATTAACAAGTCGCAAATTTGAAGTCACAGGACATATTTCTACGAAAAAATCGGCGAGATGATTCCAGGATTTTTACACTCACATACTCGCGAGATCTTTTTCTATAACCATGATTGTCACACAGTTTAATTGATAATAACAACCACAATACTCCGTCAAGAGGCTCTTTTCCGATCCATTCGAGGTGATGCGTGAGGAAAGACGGGCCAATTGACCTCGACCGCAGCCCGGCGATAACCTCTCTTTTAAAGAGAACTCGAAAGAAGTTATGAGGGAGACCAAGTAGGCTAATGAAACTCCACCGGGGTTAAAACGAAAAAAAATGTGGTCTCAGGAGAAAATGTGTCGAGGGACTAAAGTAAGGAAGCAAAAGGGGTTAGGCAAGTCCATGAAAGGATTTACAAGAGGACGAATTTCTTATCTACGGAAGCTTTATTCTCTGAGTACGGAATTATCTGAGAGAGTAGGTGTATTTGCAATTTTCTTTTGATAACTAAGATTAGTCAAAGAAGTTGTAAGTCAGCAAGTGCTTCTATATAAAAATGAATGCTGTACATAATGATCCTTCAAACAATTTCTCATAAATATGATTACTATCAAACTTACACGCAAAGCCATAATATGAATAATTAATTAACTTAAAAATTAGTTTTATAACTATGTCAGAAAGAAGAAAGACTGAAATTAAACTATAGAGTCACTCCTGAGTGAAAACTTTTCAATTTATCCCTATTTATCACTAATTGCAATTTAAACCCAAGAGAGAAAGTTTCAAGCTGCTTTTAAATTTATTGAACTCGAGTTCATTTTTATGATACTTATCTTGCTAGAAAACTTCAGCGATTAGTTCAAAAATGATGTTTTAGATTTTTTACCGTAAACAAGTCAAGGAAATTTTTCGGACGTTCCAATATTGATAACCAAAAGTTTTCATGGTCCACCTCTCTACTATTTGAAAAGTAGATAAGCACACTTGTGTCAACCTTCTTCTCACTAGGAACTTGTCTACGGCAACAATGGCTCATACTTTGTAACACACGAGAGGGATATTGTTGTTGACTTCGCCTTGTAACGAGGGGGAAGTGGCATTTTTTCTTACCGTCTGAAAGTGCCAAAGCGATGCCAATTAGAAAAAAAATCTGATGTGGCCAGCACATGGCTTTCTCCATATGTAAGATGTAAAATTTTATCTACGACATTATCTTCGAACTCTATATTCAAACTAAACTTGGAAGTTAAGTAATTAATTTAAATCATATTATCTTTTACGTCACAAACATTATAAATAATGTTTTTAGGGACATGCTCGATGAAAAACCATGAAATGGCCTTTCGCCCCAGCGAAACGTACATAATCCGGTTTATCAGTATTTCAAAAATAACTCCTACACAATCAGTGATACAAAAATATGTTTCATACAAAAGTTATAGTAAATTACATTTTCTAAAACGTTTTAAAATAATAGTATATACCTAAATATCATATTAATGGAGATATTTTGCAAAAACGGAAACGAGCTTCAAAAAGTAAAGCTCCACTTTCGGTTAACCGATTTACTCCAAAAACTAACCAACTCTAACGACACCTATCAAAGTACTATATATGAAATTTGGTGTTGATCCGACAAATAGTTTTCATGTTAGAGCGCCCACAAAGTACATAATCAGCTACTTCGGTTAATCAGTATTTCACGAATAACTCCTAATCAACCGGTGGTCCAAAATTATGTTTAATACAAAAGTTATAATAAACTAAATTTTCTAAAACTTTTATAAGTAATAAATATACCTATATATCATATTTATGGAGATATTCTGAAAACCGGAAATGAGCTTTGAAGAATGAAGCTCGACTTCCGGTTAACCGATTTACTCCAAAAACTAATCAACCAATCAGCACACACCACAGTGCTATATATGAAGTTTGGTATTGATACGACTAATAGTTTTTACGTTAGAGCGCCCAAAAGCACACACACACACACACACATACACACAGACATCATTCCGAAAATGGTCAAAGCGTGTTCTAGGGACCCCAAAACGTATATTTCCGTTGAAATCTTGAAGTCGATTTTTTTCATGAAAACAATACTTCCTCTATAATAAGTATATGGAGAAAGTAAAAATTTGTAGTTTGGATAATTTAAAACATTAATATCACCAATTTCAGTTACAACGAGGTGATGATTCGTCCGTTAACACTGAGAATCTTCAACTTACTATGTTTTAAATCTAATTTTAAGTTGTTAGCCTTAAGATAGCACAATGAAATTTTCGTGGTAAATAGTTAATGACTTGGGCAAGTTATTAGAGTAGTCATCAGAAAATTGTTTTTTGTCAAGTTTTTTTTCTAATTGGCCTCAAAGATTTTGGTCAAATTCATGACGTCACAGTTTTTGAAATTTGAAGTTTTACTCTGACTGAATGGAAACAGATATGAGAAAAAATAATTTTTTGTCAGTTGAAGCAACGATGCAGTTATTCTAGAGAAAAAATTAACTCTGTGTCTGAATTATTTACGTTGCCGTTGGGAAAAATATTTTCAAGCCACGGTTTTTTTGAAAAATACGAAAAACTTCGTAACTGGAGAACGAATATAAAACGGACACTCAAAGTGGGGTGAATTAGATAGCCCAAGAGTAGTTCTACCCCTGTTACTCCGATTATCTCTACTTTTTGGGACGCCCTCGTACTATCTACGTATTTTCCTATTACTCTTATACTCAACCATTTAACTGAATTGGGTCAAACTTGTCGGTGAAGGCAGAAACGATATTCTCCATCTTTGTATTCATTTCGCAGAATGTAGAAAGTGTTAATGGCTTCGCTTTAATTTTGGTTCTTTCTTTAAGAGACGTGGAGAAAGTTGTCTTACAACCTTACTGCTTTTAAGATTCTTAAGAACGATATTCCAGCTGCACACCCTTTCGAGTAAATGTTCCAATACATGATGGAATTTCTGATATTCGTTAATTTTCATGGGATAAGTACAACCATAAAGTGTGGAAGGATCCATTATACAAAATTTAAATCTCCGCATTTCAACCCGTACACCCTACAGAGAAGTCACAAATGCCTTTCTTAACCTTCATTCAAGTATATCTCCGCAAGAGGAATGTTTGAGTGTAAAAACCTGCATTTTATTCAGAAAATGCTTTTTCCAGCCTACAGAAACATACTACCTGTACAGCCGAAACCTTGTCGATACTAAAAAAGTCTTGAGAAAGAGTAGAAATTCTAGGTATCAATTACTCTTAGACAGAGTACTTAATATAGGTAATTACTCGTTGTCTTTTTAAGCATGAACACCTGCCCGGAAAGTGGGAGACCTCGGTTCGAGTCCCAGCCAAGTCACTATTTTTCTCTTCTTGTACATTTCCTATTAGCTTTATAGAGCAAATTGTTAAAATATTTTTTCAGTGTAGGTGGACACTTGCATCGAACCTCATCATCATTGTTTTTTCTGACATTAAATCACCATCCCTCAGAAATCGTTCACAAATACGATTTAAAGTAATTGTAAGAGAATGTGATTATTTCAACAATAAAATTTTATGGTCATAATTTAGTAACCTCCGTTGCATCAGACGTTGGTAAGCTCTTAATCAATGGGAAATCTTCCAAATTGATGTGTCTGTGCCTGGTATACACGTTTATACATACAGATTTGCAAAACAACCAAAAATTTACTCCACTTAAGCTTAAACAAATATCTATCTCTCAGTACTAAAGTATCGTTATTGCAAATTCGTGAATCGGTAAAAACATCTTTTCTTTGCTGGACATAGGGCTCTCATATTGGATATGGCCATATTCAATCAGAGGAATACTTAAGCGGAAGTACTCCGCCTTTTACTTTGGATCTCCCAAGGTTTGCGATGGGAATTCAATGAAATTACAGGCCGTGTTATTTTCATTTCTCAACATTTTCTTCCCCGACGAGCAATTATCCCTCCTTCGAAACATCGCCCATCCGAAAAGCATGGATTATGAAAATTTTTCTGTCTCCAAATTCCGCGTTCCATTTTGTTCTCTCTACCGTAACCTTCCCCTTTGCCTACACGCCCTTTTTTCCACTTGACTATAAATGAGAAATTCGTCGGGCCTTTGATATCAGTTCCCAACTTCCAGCGTTCCCGAGCACCTAGCAGCACGATCATGAAGGTGGCACAGGTAAGAAAGGCAATCATTCGTACATACACACCACTAAATCGCAAAACGATTTCTGCTTATTCTATTATGAAGACCAGATACATTTCATCTGTTCACATCGTAATTTATCCTCACTTACCAACTTCTGATAATTCATTGTGATGACGTGAGTTAGTACTCCTTTTAGAGATTTTTAGCAAAACATCTAGATGGATATTCCAAGCGTTTCTGGGTAAAAATACTCGTTCATTCTCGTCGCACGTTAAATGCTACAGGAATTAAAAGTTGTCGCAGAATAAAGTTCCATTAAATTTTCGTGCTTAATAAGGTCCTTCTCGGAACGCTCAATCTATCTCTTTCGCGGAAAGTTTTACTTTTGGAGGTGAGCCAATGTGATTACTTATGAGAATCGTTGTGTTTTTCAGATTTTCCTCACCGTTGCCCTCGCAGCTTCCTGCCTTGCATACCCTGGTGGCCACTACGCGGACGGAGGGCACTTGGATCACTACGTAAGGAGTTTGGTTTAAAACTTGATTCCTCCTCTTGAGACGACGAATGAAAGTGGCATATCACGGTCATTCGGCCAAACAAAATTCGGCTTCATGCGCTACGTGAATGTCAAAATGTGCTCGTCAAAATGATGTGCATCCATGATTCATGTTCCTCCAATCATTTCAGGCCTATCCCAAGTACAACTTCGATTACGGTGTCAGTGATCACAAAACCGGAGACGCGAAGAGCCAATGGGAAACCAGAGACGGAGACGTCGTCAAGGGTGCATACAGCCTGCATGAATCCGATGGCACCATCAGAACTGTGGAATACACCGCCGACAAGCACAACGGATTCAACGCGGTGGTGAAGCGAGCTGGAAAAGCGGTGCACCCACAACACTACGGAGGTGCCGCATACGGAGCTGGTCACTACGGAGGCGCCATCGGCTACGGAGGAGGTCATTACGGTGGTGCATCCTCTTACGCCAACAACAATAACCTTGCCATCGACCACGGCATCGCTGGACACGGAGGGTTCGGCAGCTTCGGAGGATACGGTGTCGGAGCTTACCACGGAGGCGCCAGCTCTTTCGCCAATGGTAACAACTTTGCATATGGACACGGCGGCCACTATTGAATGACTACTGGATCTCCTTCGCTAAACAACGAAAACTAACTGCCATGGAAAACTCCCGATTTCAACGAAAACTACTCAGCAGATCACAGCTACTCGTCGTTTGCTCTCCATCTTCGTTTTCATCGTTTTCATCGTTTTCCTTGTTCAGAAAATAAAAACTGTTAACCGTAGTATTTCCTCTTCATTCTACATCGGCGTGGTATAGATTAAGAAAAGAAGATATTATCAATGGTAATTTTTCTTCATAACAAGCGAATCTCCGTTTAGCTCTCAAATGAATTCTCCTATAAAATCGGATATTTAATGAAGAAAGATGTTTTGCCTGCATTCTCAACATGATATTTTTTTTAATTGGAATTTCCTCATAGAATGTAATCCTGGCATACACCCATGTAGGTTACGTAAATGTGGTTGAATGGTGGAATTATTCTCCAACGGAGATAATCCTCTGTGTTTTTGCTCCGCTTGCTTCCCTTTTCTCCTTGATTCTTCCACTGAAGCAGTCCATCGATTGAGTTCCACATCAGTTATATTCCGTTACACGTTTGAAAGAATACAAAGGGAATGCACGGTATCGGATCCACCACTTTTATTGTATGGGCGAATTCTGAGTAGATTTCAGTTTCCTTATTCAAAAGGGTATGTACGGTATCAATCACTTCAATTTCATGCTCATGCACAATTTTTTTTGTTTTATCTATGCATTGTTTAAAAAAAGCCGTTAATATATTGCAGACACTAGCGTAAAAATGTTTGTTTCAGAACAGAAACAAACGAAAATTTATAAATTTCTGGTTACGAAAATCAAAAATTGAATGCAAAAGCAGAATATAATTTCAAAGTACAATAAATTCTGCATATAGTATTAAATACTGAATGTAATGTGAGTACATTTGTCAGGAAACTCTTAAAACGTAACGGAATCGGATTGTATTAAATTTTTCTTATAATGAAAGTAAATCAGATCAGTCTTTGGAAAATTAGATATTCTTTTTGACGTCCCACTATCATACTCTTATACAAGTAGTGTAAGAAACTTTCAAAACTTCATACAAAAGCAAAATTTAGCGCGAGCATAATGTAAATTAATTAAATATAATTCAGGAAAAATCTCTTCGAGCTCTAACCTTGTGGAATTTAATTCTATTTCGACCACATTTTTCTGATAAAAATTTTTCTAAGTAAAATTCTCTCTCTCTTTCTAGTAGTAGAAGAAAGTTTGCAATGCAGGTATATCTCCTCCACTCTTAGCCTTCCTTCCATATCGCCTATCCCGAGATCGATTCCCCAACTCCTTCTTCCTCATCTATTCTTTTGCTTCCTCTTCGTCCCTAATCCATAAACGTTCCAACTTTGACGCACCATTCCCAAGTAAAGGACTTCCTTGGTTCAATTCCCGTCCCGTATCTAAACGATAAGGGCGCCTTTCCTTAGATTTCGAGGAGCTAAAACGCATCCTTTCCTCCATATATCCTCTCATTCCTACTCCAGCTGATTTCCCAAAACATTCTTTAAAAGTCCTTCCGAAATTTTTCAGATTGGTGCCATTTTAATTCCGTGAGTATTCATGTTTCTTGTTCTTAAAAATTGCTTTGACAGCTTAGGTCATTTCGTGCATTGGCTGACACCAAGAATCGAACCCGGGTCCGTTTCCTCCGAAGCCGGAAGCGTTGACCCCTTGGCCATTCGGGAGCCCGCAAATAATATAATTGGTATAACATTAGTACCTATAAATTCTATTATTTTATTTAATTTTCATCTAAATATCATAATTATTCTTTATACTATTTTATCATAAGTAGTAGTATAACATTAGTACCTAGAATGGTATAGTCATCAGCGCAAGCGCTGGTTAGGTCATTATCACCTAACCATTTATGCTTGAGAGCTTCGGAGAGCATTGGAGATAACAAAGCAAATGAAGGATGAGGCATTGATTGATCTTGATTTCCCTTACTGACCTATAGGTATGACTTTGTGCTGCATAAGACACAATCAAGTTTAATAATGAATTTCAATAATAAATGATATTTCTCTGCATCACTCAAAATTATATAATATAATTCTATAATAGATGTTTCACAGTCAGGAGTAAGACTGAGGGGGAAAAATAATTATGCATTATTTTAAATGTCATACAAAAATATTAATTATCTTCCACTTATGATAATATAGTTAAACGATCAGAATCATAAACTCATAATGTTTGCAAATTGAATTTTATGAGGTAAGTATAATGTTTTGCCAAATGAATGCTTGACATGATATCTATGAATAACACCAATTGAAAAACATGGTTTTAGATCATTAATTATTTTAAATCATAAAGAAAAATGTTGCATAAATATACATATATAAATATGTAATTTTTAGCATTGAAGTTCTGCGTATCGCATACAGCAATTATTTCCTCTTAATTTTGTGTCACGTTCTTAAATAATATGTATCATTTACCGTACTTCATACTCAAAAATTCTACTGGTATTCACTACCCACATAACGGGTTATGACAAAACACAGCGAAACACCTCATAATTTCAACTATCTGGGAGTTCTCCGATCTCATATTTTTAACATAGTTTTATAGGATCATCTTTGAATTTTGATTACTCTTTCAATATTCTGCAAATATAGTAAAATATTGATAGAATAAAATTATAAAAGATACTTTAGTATTATAATAGTAGTAATAGAGTATTAATGTAGTAGTAATTTAGTATTAAAGTTGTAATAATATAGTATTTATTATAGTGCGGAAAATCGATGACTGCTAATTTTCCTGGAACCACGAAAGGGCACTTGATGCCTTGGCTGTATACAGTGCCAATGAAAAGACGCAGGTGCAGATGAATATATTACGAAATTATTTTGAGACATTTGGCTGAAATATGGAAAGATAATTTCAAACGCATAAAAATGTATTATTTGATATGATAACAAAATATCCACCCTTTTTTAAGGGTTAGAAAGTAGGTTAGTATTATTTTTATGAAAAGCAGCTTCTATAGAAACTATTGTGCTGTGACATCATTAATGTTTCACAATCGCGGTTAATGAGATAACTGATACTTCCTAATGTTACTTACTAATAATCAATGTATCATTAGTGATGACTTGATATGCCCGTTATACATGCTTTACATATGATGTGGATGTGAGCGAGAAGACCTTTATTTCCAAAGCTAAGGGAATAATAATTTCGACCTTGAAAGAAAATGTTCCATATTATACGATGCTTATGATGAACGTTTTGGATCCACCAATTTCTTAGGATGGTAAGATAGTATGCAAGTTCCTGTATTGGTCTTGGAAAGCACTTAATCATCTTGAGTAATTGACATTTTGATATCACGCGTTGGCATTTAGATTTTAATTTCAATCATGATAAAGGCACATAGGGAAAGAGTATCTAATTCTATGGTCTATTATTATAGGTACACACCTAAATTCCATGCCTAAATATTCAATTAGAGAAAGAATATGTTGAATTATATACGTATAATATGATGCAGGAACCGTCAGTTTTTATTAGTTCAACGTTGATGAGAATCGGATGCAGAGAAAGGGAAGAGTGCATTAGTGAGAAGGAAAGGTACGGCTCCCAAATCAAGTTATATATATATTAGATATATATAAATCGGAAAATTACTGATTCCTTATTTTAGTGTTAGGAAATCAGAAGATTCATATAACTGACTCGAAAACATCCTTTTCTGCAGCTGTTAATGAAAAATAATTGCAAGGATTGTGCCATAAGCGTTACGCCTTCATCGACCGAAATAAGTGGAGAGAAAATCATCTCGATCGAAAACGATATCCGCCCCATCTGATTTCACTTATTACGTACACGATTTGCACCGACGACTTTACAGATTCCTCCAGCTGGATATAAATACAGCACCCTTTGCTCACAGTTTATCAGTCGACCTCCACCATCATCAGTCAACACCTTTCAGGATGCATTCCTCTCAGGTGAGCTACACTCCTCCTCGGGGGGGGGGGCCTGTAAAATACGTCTCCATGAATTCTCCTCACCTTCAACATCTGATTCTGTTACAGATTCTCCTCCTGGTAGTCGCTACGGTGGCCGCAGCGTACGCCTTTCCACCAGTACCAACCTACCACGGAGGACAAGGCCATCACGACGTCGATTACTATGTAAGCATTAAATAATTCCAGTCCTGGGTTTTCTAGGATGACTTCTCCCTAATCTAAACTGTTCTTCCTCTCAGGCGCATCCCCACTACAACTTCAACTATGGCGTCCGCGACCAGCACACCGGCGACGTGAAGGACCAGTCGGAATCTAGGGACGGCGACGTGGTCAAGGGATCCTACAGCCTCCACGAGGCCGACGGAACCATCCGCCAAGTGCACTACACCGCTGACGACCACAACGGATTCAACGCTGTCGTCACAAGGATCGGCAAGGCCGCCCATCCTCAGCATTACGCCCATAACGCTCAGCCTGTCATCGCCTTGGGTCATCACGGCGCGGTTTCCCACGTTCATGGAAACAACAACGCCTTCCGTGGAGGACACCGTTACTAACTTTCTTACTGTAGTTAAATAAGAAATATCCTTAAAAATAATCCAACTTCTGATTTAACTTCAACTGCTCTTGCAAGATGTAATTTATCTGCTCAGAAATAAATAATAATATCAAATATTCTACAAATTATATTGCATTTGACAATCGAAGTGTGCAACATTGTGGGATCCCTCCAGTTTTCGTCACACCGAATAATTCATTGTTATATTATAAGTGATGCAATAGCGTCGAATGAAGAATTAGATCCTTGATCTAATTGTATTTTGAGGTTATGAAGTAATTTCTCTAAGTAAAGAATATCACTTAGATGTGAGACTCTTATCACTTAAATGCCCATATTTCAGAATATCCGACTTTTTCTGTTAAATTTAAATCCGACCGTCGGAAACGAGTCGAACAGAAATATAGAAATGCATTAGCACCGTAGAGACAGGAGTGAATGGCTCCACTTTCTTATGAATCATGGTGGTCATTCACTTTCTTTCTATGAATTACGGATTCTTCTCACGAACCCTTGATACATAGGAAAGTAATATTTCGTAAAAGTAATGGTGAGTAGAATGATGGACATGGATTGATAAATAGAGTATCTATGTTGTATTAGAAGAGAAATGGGAAGCGTGAAATGGTGTAGATGCACCTTAATCGAATTAGAAAGTCGCCATTCTTTCTTTTTAAATATCTTCAAGTGATATTTGCTACAGAGTTTTCATTGAGATACCTTCTTCTATAGATTTTAATCTCAAGTGACGTGGATATGATTATCAACATCTAAGAATAAATACTAAACCAGTCATGTAATTCCACCTCTCCTCTTATCAGAAGAGAAAGCTCTCTTACCCCTCCTTCCTTGGTTTTCCCTCGATATTCTATCTACCACCCTCCTTGCCTCTTATCCTTTAATATTTAGACCATGCGCAGATGATAAAGGTGCCTCTCTCTCGAACGAAAACACAACATTCTTCGTTTTACTATAGAGTATTAAAAGTCACAACATAAACAAAGAAAATTCCCAATTTCGGACTCCTTCGTTTCGTTTTAGCTGTTATTCTTATCCTTGTGATAAATCCTAAATATTTTTATAAACTATAATAAGGAATACATTTATGATTCCCCATGAAACTAAACTAATCTTTTGTTTTGAAATTCTAAAGTGTTAAACGATCTCTGTTTTAGAGATAACATGAACATCCTTAGTCTCTGAGTGGTTCGAAAAACAATTTAAGAAAATAAATTTATTATTAATCGGTACACCACAACTTTTTTCATTTGTAAATTGGAATAGATTAACAGGAGTTATGTTAGAAAGCATCTTTAAGAATAATAAAAAGAGATAAGGAAAATATTGAGAATTATCTGTAGTGCCTTCAGATTACCTTCCCCTGCCATGCGCTGAAAAACGACTTGTATGGTGTCAATGTAGATGTATATATGAAAGCGTTAAGGATAATCTATTCCGGCCATATGACGACAATACATCAAGAGAATAAATATCAAGAAGTATATCACCATGCGATGGTTTTTAAGACTAAGAGAGTGTCCACATATGCACCAGGAGATCGCCGGAAAGGAAAACACCGTAAGTGCCACCAACCATTCCTTCCGGGCAAAATTTATGCATTAGCCAAGGGTATCGGATGGGGAAGGATTTGTGCTCTTGCTATTAATATGCGTGGTCATGGATGAAGAGAGTGCTGAAATACGAGTGGAGGGGACGTGGTAGAGGGTTTAAGCAGTGGAGGGAGAATATGCGGGGGTATTGAGAGAGATGCTGAGGAGACGAAAGGGGAGGAAGGGGACAGTGGGGTGAGCTTAGGGATAGGTACTCTGTAGATTTAAAAATGAGATTAGAAACGACATTCTTTCCTTGGTATAAAAGAGTTTCTGTTGATCAGGCAGACGCATTTAAGTTATCATGGAACTAATAGACATGTAGCTTTTTTAGTGCTCTCTGAATGTAAATAACTAAAGGTTTATAATAATATTTTTACTCAAAGTTGATCAATTTTAATTTATACCTCATAAAATATATGATTACCTAAATGTTAGCACTCAGAATAATAATTAGTTCAATTGATTTTAGAAATTTGGTAGAAAATCCATCTGTTGTATGGAATAAAACGCGAGACTTTTCCTGTTATGATCTTAGGCACGATTGATAAAACCTTTAAGTATTTCCTTTGATAAAACCTTTAAGTATTTGTTTGATAAAATAAGGTTTGGTCGTTACCTAACAAACTGTATTTTATAAGATAGGTCCTTCTTGATATTTGCGATCAGTGTAGATGGATGTAATATTGTCTACATAAGGTCTACGTGAGATTTGTTTACAGTATGATAATAGAAATTTAAATGGTTACAAAAACTAAATATAAATAGGAAAACATTCGAATAATAATCATAAAAGCATCTGATTGTGCAATGATAGATTAATGATGTTTTCATTTGCCATTCTCAAAACCTTCTTACAATGAACAAACTTGGAAACCCGCTGCCTCAAAATTTATTAGCGAATAATGCGAAGGATATTTCGTTCTGAGAACGATTCTAATTAGCTTCAAAACTATGTTGAGAGCAATCTCAATTTCTTTCACTGTGATTAGCATAATTTCAACAGAATCAGACGTGCGACTGTGCTGCTGTTACCAGCTCCATCTTAAGTAGCAATCGTCGCATTCGCTTGCTTCCCTATCTCTTTTTGGCATCTCGTGTCGTCTAACTTAGACTCTTGTCGCAGACTGAAGGCTGAAAACCAAAGATGAAGAGATGTGATCAAAGAAAATTCGGAAGACACAAGAACCGCGAGAGGGAAAAGACTTCATTTAATAGAAGTCAAACAGAAAAAGGAAAGATATCTGATTCTTCGTCTTTGAAAAGGTCACTTGGTGGCATGGTTGACTCGAGCGAACAAAGCTCGTAAAAACTCAGGAAAAAAACGTAATTAAGAAAACTGTTCAATTCTTCTGAAATTAATCGTTATCAACATAATTTGATTGCTCGTATTTCTTAAACGCCATATATATATATATATATATATATATATATATATATATATATATATATATATATATATATATATATATATATATATATATATATATCCATCTAGATATACATCTTATAATCTCTTCAATATATATTTAATAACATTACATCAGAGATGCGGTTGATGTGACTGCGAAGTTTACTTATTTTTAACATGCACAGATTTTGAATATGATTTGTAGTTGGAAATACGAATGTAATAACTCGCAAAAATGAACTGCGGCGAAATGGAAAAACATGCACAATACACAGCAGAGTGCAAAACCCTATGGGCGTGATTAATTTTAGAAGACAAATCCTCGCATACGTGCAAACAAGAGAGAGTTAGGGTATTTATATTTCAATTTGTGAGTGAACTGTAACTGACGTAAACAAAGAACTTATTGAACTCCTTTAAAACGGATGTAGATTCACAGAAATTGATTAAATGGAAATAATTTTAAAGTTACATCCTTAAAATACATTTATTTTTTATTGTATAAAGCCAAATCAAAATTTTCCCATATTTTCTCTCTTCTTGACTATTGTAAAGCTATCTTAATCTCAACAGTAAATTAGATGCCATTATCAAGGAAAAACGGACTTGAAAAAAGTCTGACAGGGCCGGGAATCGAACCCGGGATCTTCCTCGGGTCGGGTAGCCTAGATGGTTAAGGCAGCCTCCCGGTCAGAGGAAGATCCCGGGTTCGATTCCCGGTCCTGTCAGACCTTTTTTCAAGTCCGTTTTTCCTTGGGAATTTTCCTGGGTACACGCCCTTATGTGCAAAAGGCACCTTAACCCTTTCCTAACCTCCTCACCTAACCCATTATTAAAAATAGTTTCCGATAAGCCAATTTTTTCCAATTCGTAAGTATGATAACCATTTTAAAGTTTAATCAGTAGATAAAAATGAGTTCAACATCATGCTATTCTTTCATTTCATCTTAAATTAGTAGAACGAGAAAAGATAGGGAATATAATACTTTTGTAAAATAAAAAGAAAAATATTGTGCGAAAGAATGGATGATTTGTGCACTAAAGATCATGGATTGCTTTGAGATAATTTTGAAATGGATACTCAGGTCGTGTGGAATTATGGCTGAAGTAACCCTTCACTTTAATGTCATTCGATTCTCAGCCTTCCTTTCCTTAGGGTGTCAGCTGGTTCTTTATCGCCCCTTCACCCCTGCCGAAAAACTCTCAAGTACTTCCTGAATCGCATTAGAATTGTCGATATCCAACCCGTCCTGCGTTTTCAAAGCGTAAGGACAAAAAGGTCATACATTTACGACTCAGCGGTCAAGAGGAGTGCAACAGACTTCTTATTCCTTTCCAATTCTTATTTTATTTGTTTCACAGAGCCAAACATCCTGCTTTCAGACTCCAACCACTTCTCACTTCCAACTTGGCATAGTCTTGATCGATGTAGATAGCCGGAATCCAGAATAGTCTCTATCTTCAACCCTACAAACATCTGAATAATTTTCTCATGAGAACACTGGTCCTCAATCTCAATCATATTGCTGCTAATCAGAGATAACACAGGAAATTCGAAATAAAGGCCTCGAATTTTATTTAAGTACAATGCAGCATTTGTAACATATTTCAGAATTGTTCATATGTTTAAAATGATTAATTTTAATCGTTTTTGGCATTAAAGTAAAATTTAAAAAGTCTCAAAAATTACAATTTTTGATCCACGCAAAAAGGAACGATTTGAACTTAACTACGAAATTATAAATGCAACAAACTGGCGGACAATAATAGTTAATTGGTTTGCTTACGTTTAACAGATTCTTATTCGAAAATAAACACCGATCATCGGAGAAATGGTTCTGGAATTAGTTTTTCAAGGAAACTAAATTTTGTTTTAACCGTGGCTGTGAAAAACACAACAGCACATCATTCACATTTCCTGCCATTCACCCTTTTCCTCAAAGGATCACCATTCCAAATGTTCTGCTGAATAACATGGATGACACTAGATACTCGATATTATAACGGACAAAGGGTCGTCAAAATATCGCTGATCTAAAAGGTGCAATCAAGATCGGTCAGTTGGGCATGATCCAACAAAACAATAGTTTTGCGTTTTTAAGAGAAATAAAATTGAACAGACTGGCACCATGGTATATGATTTAGTTGAAATCCAAGGTTTGTAATTTAAGGGAATCGTATTCATTCATCCACGGTAGGTTTTTGGAGGGGTTTCTCTCCCGTCCTTGGGAGAATATTTTTATATCCCCCTCAACCGTTGCCATCTGGTATTAATACCGGCTTGCAGTGTTTAGATTAAATAAATAAATTTTATGATATGGAGTATCATCTCGTAGCGTGATTTTCTAGTCATTCTTGTTAAACCATTAGAATTCTAGGAAAATTTTGGACGCCTTTTTTATGTTTAGCTGAGACTTAAAATACACTTCTTGTATTCACCACCAGAAAACGGTTTTATGATAACAGAGAAAGGATTCATTTAAACGAATACTGAATCAGAGCATATTCTAAGTTGCATCCACAGAATGGGATTGGAGAATCCACAATTCATACTCTTAAAAGCTTCAACTCTGAGGATGTAATATATCTATATAAATAAAGTGGGAGACTAAATGAAACCCCCATCCAAGAATTCTCTTGGATAACAAGTTTCAAGCTACATTTTAAGCCTCAAATGCCAAATTTGCAAATTGGCGGAGTTAAATTCTCAAAGATAGGTTTGGGGAACTAGTATCGGATGGTCTACTGTAAATACTAACGCTAAATTCCAGTCTGCTTCCAACCCCATCTCTCGTGTTCACCGGACAAATGAAAAGCTCTCATCCCCTTGTTAGATCTTTCAAATGACGATTCCCCGAAGCCCACCGGTAGCCATACCACATGCTTATTTTTACTAATACTTATTCAAGAAATTTTTAAGCAGTGATTTACACGACGATATACGCGACGTCGTGAACCTAACTCTCAACGAACGCGATTTTCGCAGCCAGACGACAAAAATATTTCGCGAGATTATAGTGAGAACAGATGGCCTTTATCGGTCCCTGTTTCCGAATAGTATAAGGTGAGTGAATTTGAAAATTATTCAGGTAGTTTGGTGTTTAAAACCACCTGCTATACCCATTAGTGCGGCTCGCGGGGTACTAATGTAAATGTGATTTTGACTCCAACCCATACTTCTGACCATTCTATTTCCCTCTTTTCAGTGGTCAAATTTTTCCAGCGTATTCCCTTATCCCTACTGAATCTCGCTAGAATGAAGACGCTTTATTATCAACTTACAAAGGCAAAAACACACTGTACCAATTCCACAAATTTTATAATAAAACTGTTTACCGGTCTCGGTGTCACAGCACCATCCTCATAACAATTAAGTTGATTTCTTTAACACTTTATTATATTTACCCTACCTGTCAAATATTTTCTTAGGCAGTTGCACTTCTTTCATTCTTATTTTCTCGGAATTTATCAAGAAAGCGAAGACATAATCCAAATGAGAAAATGGAAAGTCAAGAGGGTTCAAATAAAAATAAAACGAGCTTCTATAAAAAGAGAAAGTGTATGAGAAAGGGCACCAATAGCGTTTACAGTAGTTAAATTACATTAATACCCTGTTTTACAATAATCTAATCGAGTAAATAATTATTTAAAATCTCGATTTCAAGGACGAATAAATGAATGCTGCTCCTGCTTCCTTTCGTAGGAATACCCTAGTAGTCCTAACTAATGGAAATAATGTTCCATGATTCCAAATATAGTTACCCTTTTTCGACATTAAAAGTACATATCTATAGATTAACTAAAAATATATAAAATTCACAGTCTCTGTGAATGACTTGATGATGGAGATCAATCTCTGAAACTAGTCGTGTTTTGTTTCCATTTATTGTTTTTAATAAATACTGTGGAAAAAGCACAAATTGTTATTTTTCATAAAAATATATATATTTATTCGTGCTTGAGAAACTCGGCCGATGTCAAATTTTACCCAAATCTTGAAAGAGATCACAAAAAATCTAGGATGAAATCATCAGCAGCATTCTCATACCCGTTTAGAAAAGCATGGAAATAATGCTACCTGGTTACTTAGGGCAAAAAGGGAACAGCAAATAAATCATTTAATAGAAATTGTATTGCAAAGTACGTAGTTATTCCGTATTGAAATATGTAATATGCATCCGTTGTAAGGCATCGGTTTCCTCAAAAATGGGTTAAGAATGACGGAAGGAAGTAAACGAAGAAAGGAGTTTCGGTGCTGTAAATTGGATCGTTGTGAGTTATTGCAGTGGTTACGTGGAGGGAGGCGTACATAAACTAGCAGAACGGCCAGAATGCATGACTAGGGCAAGGTTAAGCAAACAAACCCTTATACTGGTGGAGAAGGGGTAGACCATTTTCGTCGAGATACCCTGAGCGCTACAATCTTAATGGTGGCCTGATTTTAGAAATGTGGAACATTGCTTTGTAATACTGGTACGAGAAGGATTTTGCAACGTAAAAATACTTCATTGATTGAGGTGCTTTAATTGTACCAAACTTTGAGGCTTTATAATGTATGAATATCAAACGTTATAGGGTGAGATTAAGAATGAGAATTTCGCCTTCAATATCTAACTAATTACAACGTAGTAATAATTCCCGATAACAAATAAAAATAAAGTTTGAGAAACAGAACCAAGAAGCATTTTGGATGAGTTGAAACGAGTAAACTGAATAGACAAATTGCAGACAAATATCTATCTTTTAAATAAATTTCATGAAGATACGAGAAAATTGTTTGCAAATTTAGTGCCAGCAAGAGCAAAAAGTTGTCAAAATAGTGTACAAATAGTAACGTTAAAATGCAACTATTGATGTAGCAAACTCGTGTTAAAATTAATTTAAGGAAACAGGTTTGATGTAAAAGATGACTCAAACCAAAGAGTAGGAATATATGAGACTAGCAATAAATTTAAGTAAAAAAATTCTTTAAATCTAAGAATCAATATTAATATAGAGATCACTGTTGAAATCAAAAAATAAAATACAAAATTTGTTTCAAGTTAAATTAAAGATACGAAAAGGAAAATTGTATGGAATTTAATTTAGATACTAAATATATCTTTTCCTTAGAGGCGAGAGATTACGAACTAAAGGAATTCATTCAAAATATAATAGTAAAATGAAGAGCTTAATCGATTAGTCAAACTTATCATTACAAAAAAGATAAAAAGAGGAAATAAGACCTAGAGTAGCCCATTCCGTGTTACAAAAATTTTTACATTTGGCAGGACATTATTTTCCTATATGGGCAGAATAGAACGGTTAATGACCATCATCACTGGTATATTCTTAATAAAATTTCTATGAATTTTGTGATGCTTTTGTTGAGAGATACAGAGGAAAAAGCAGGGGAAGGATCTTCGAATATTGAAGTTGGATTGGTGTTGAATTAAGGGCCTGAAAGTTTCAGGGATCAGAGGGAGGGTTTACCTCGTGATTGGTCAGCGTAAGGAGTAGAAATTAGTTTAGGAGAACTTCGGAGGAAGCGATGATGGGGAGGGCTAAGAAGTTGGGCCCTACTGAAATAGATGAGAGATGGAATGAAGGAGAACAAAAAGCAAGGGTTAATGTGTTAACGTCATATCATGAAGGATGAATCAACGTGTTCAATCAAAGACATTGATTCAATTAATCATAGAGATTTAAGATTTTTAAAAAAGAAGATTTACGAAATACTAGATCCCGAGCAGAAATAATCCATAAGTGCGCAAGTATACGAAGAATAATATCCTATTCTCCTAAAACATTGAAAATTAACCCAGAATAATTAGGAATGTTCAAATTAAGATTAAAACCATTGTCATCAGTGGAACTGAATGCTCACAGATTCCGAATTACAATTAGTGGTAACAAATTTCACAGTAGTTAAGTTTGCAAATAAAAAGATAACGTTAATTAAACGAAATTATGAATGTAATAAAAATTTTGATTGAAATACTGTGTGTTAGGTACTTAGATATCATTTGTCACATTGTGCCTTTGTACCTCCCTGCAACATAGTATTCATCTCTTACCCTTGGTAAGCAAGACTTAAATTGAAAATAATTTTAATTTTAACATTTAATTTTTTTAAATTAACAACAGGATGATTTAAGTATTTATTAAATTTCCTCATGGATTTCTTTTTCATAATTTTATGTTACTATTATTATCACAAAATTTATGATCGCGGTATTATCATTGCTTTCGAAAACACGAAATTTTTCTCCTCGCAGAATTCAAATGTAGAACTGATTCTTATATAGCTAAGTGTAAATAAAATAGTTAATGTTCCCGTGAAAGTAATGAGAAACCTATCCATATTGCTGATTATCATCCCTAAAGGCAACTTATGAACAAAGTCGCACACCATAAATTCTAAGAATAAATAAATAAGATAAATTTGCCAATCAATGCATTAGAGGAACAAATTAGTTAAAGTTTCGCATCGACTTATATAAGATAACTAGGCATCATTATGGCATACTATGCTGATAAATGTATTTCTCTTAAAACGCTGATCTAAAAATGAAGAAACGAAAATGCTCTATTTTCCCTGAGAATGGCAGTGCAATACCACTAGTATATTGTATAGAATATTTACGATATAAGAAGTCTAGAAACATAATCGGCTAACTGATACGATAAATTGGTGACAAATATCAATGATATGCGTACTTACCCAAAGTCTCAACGTAGTTCAGCGTTGTTTTCCTGCGAATCTATGTTGCCACCGCCATGCTCTTTATTTGCCTGTCATGTAGAAAATGAAACAACAACATCAGTACTTAAAAAAATCAGCAATGATGTCAACAAATAAATATATTTAAATTATTATGTTAAATAATACTTGAAATAAAAATTACATTCCAATTATTTTCTGAGATTAGAGGGTCAAACAGTTACAACGTATTTTCGAATAATTTCCTTCTAGAGGAAAGCTTTAGCTGCAATTTGTGAATGACAAAGCCAATTCTTCACTTTAACTACGTTTTTACAGTTAGAATGAATAGCCTTATTAAGAGCGATTTGGAGATAACGCACTATTTGTAGCGGTTCAGAGTTCTTTACGGAGTAGTTCACATCGTATCCTAACAGTTGCATCGAGAGCGTATGGTGTACTATTAGTCAGCCAAATAAACCCAATCTACATGTAAGTGCTTTTTACTGGCCGCCCAACTCTTTGCGTTATGTTCTGCGTAACCTAAATGATGAAATAAATTTTTACTCGCGTAAAAACAACAATAGCATAATGATAATTGGAGGAGATTTTAATCTTCCAGACATCGATTGGCAAAAGCACGTAGTCAAGAAAAGAGCTCGGGACAATGACTCTTGAGGGCCTTGTTAAATTTAATGCAAAAAAAATCATTACACCAGCTAGTCAAAGAGCCTACCAGGGAAATAAGCATTTTAGATCTTTTTCTTACGAATACCCCCGTGCGAGTATCTAACACATCTGTTTGCGATGGCATATCTGATCACAAAGCCATAACTATAGATTTCGACCTTTACTTGGTAAGGCACAGAAAACCTAAGCGCAGAGTATATCTTTACCCGCGAGCCGATTTCGAAGGATATCGTAGTAAACTCATGTGTCAATTTCCGGAGTATGAAACGCGCGCGATATGTTTAAATACCGAGGACACGCGTAATCGTTTCGTAAGAACAATGCGGGACCTAATGGATAAATTTGTACCCTCCAAACTTTCAAATCAAATTAATGAACCTAGATCGCATAATAAGGAGACTAGGAGAGCATTAAAGAAACAGAGGTGTTTGCATTCCAAATTAAAAGCCGCTGCGAGGCAACCGAACAATATCAACACAGATCTAGTAAAGAGCGAACATAAGGAAGCAAATTCGGAAACTAAACGAACTATGCGAGACCTCCTTTATATTGACCTCCGTCAATATAAAAAGAAGATTTTATGCGAACACTTGGAAGAGGACCCAAAAGCGTTTTGGTCGTACGTTCGTGAGGTCCAAGGTAAAGAGCAAACTGTTCGTTCTTTAAAGGATACTAGCGGTAATACAGTTAACGATGCTAAAGGCAAAGCTAATATCTTGAATGATTTTTTTCGAAGCTCTTTCACGTCTGACGATACATCAAATACTCTCCCGATTGTTGATAATCCTGAATCGATGTCGAAAATCACCTTCAGAGAAGACGGAATCATTAAACTATTGCAACAGATTAAACCGAATATAGCTTCGGGTCCTGAAGACATACCGGCTCGAGTGTTCAAGGAAGTTGCGGAGAGAGTAGCACATTTTCTTAAAGTTATATTTGACAAGAGTATGAGCGAAGGAAAGATCCCGAAGGGTTGGAAAATTGCGAATGTCACGCCAATATTTAAAAGCGGCTCTAAGGACGATCCATAACCATTACTATACAAATTAGAAGTTGCGGGTATCAATGCAGAAGCTATCAACTGGATAAAAGACTTGCTCACCGATAGAGAGCAACGAGTAGTACTCGATAGTATTAGTTCCAACTTGGTTAAGGTGATTTCGGGCAGTGTAATTGGACCGTTGTTATTTTTAGTATACATCAACGACCTCAGCAATCAAATTGAAAGCAATGTTAGGATATTCGCAGACGACACAGTCATTTACAGGGAAATAGTTAGTTCAGAGGATAGATTAACCCTTTCGAACGACTTAGATAGAATTATGAACTGATGCGATGATTGGCAATTAGAGCTTAATGTAGAAAAGTGTTCGGTAGTTAACTTCTTCGAAAGAAAATCTATAATAAATGATTATTCTTATAGCCTGCGAGGGGTAAACCTAATGACAGTAGAATCGGCAAAGTATCTTGGAGTAACTCTCACGAATAATCTATCATGGAATGACCACATCCGAAATATATGTGGAAAAGCTCTTCAACTCGGCTTTGTTAAAAAAATAGTCGGTAGAAGTGAAGAAAAAGTTCCCAAGCGATGTTACCATAGAGTAACTATACTAGAGGGCTAACCTTATGGGACTAAATGATATGAGTTTTTTCATTCTTTTCCTCCTCGATAGATGCCCTCAGCGTAGTTCTTCTTTGCCCGGCCGCCGAGCCAGAGCTTATCTCTCGCAGCTGGGTTTAGCGTTTAGCGTTTAGCGGCTTCTCCTCAAGTTAGCCGTTCTCCGATTCATTCGCGTCGATGCTTCCGCGGAACCCCTATACAAGTGGACGGCCAACCACGGCTCGCGAGCCTCATGCGGCTCTTTGGCCCCTTGAGTGTGGCTTTTCGTGATGACTGGTTTTCTTATTTATATTTTAATAATATACTTAAGTACATAGTTTAAGTTAAAAACAACTGGCTTTCAAAATAAATTTTAACCGTTTTATTGTTGATATTTGGCTCTATTGATTAATAAGTTTGCCGACCACTGCCCTATAATCTTGCACTGCTTGCTACTAACATTTCTTTAATTGACTTTTAATAACTGTTCACCGATTTATCATGGATGGTTGATAAATCTTCTTAATCATTTACGATGATAATGACGAATATTCATTTTATTTCGAGTACAGAGTAGATGTTCTGGAAGATCGATAATGAATCCATAAAAACTGAATAACAGGGTAGAGTACAGTAGAACCCCGTTTTTACGAACCTCAATTTTAGGAAAAGACAGTTTTACGAACCATTCCGCTGGTCCCGATCTTTGTACATCTAAAATGACCCCGGTTTTACGTAAAACCTCGATTTCATGTTTTACGAAGTGAGAAGCCGGTCACTAAGAGTGAATGAACCCCGGTTTTACGAAGTATTTGAAATGGTTTTGTCGCACTGAGCTCAATACAACGGGATGATGATCGCCGTAAACAGGAGCAGCTGAACCCAGATCGTCAAATTTTGGAGGATCCTCAGTACATGTATTTTAGATGGGAAAATGTGGAAAAATCGAATATAAATGTGGTGTTTTTTGACGTGCTTACGCTGTGGTAAAATTCCTGTGGATGATCATCCATGCATTCTTACGGATCGCAACGCTATCGCTGGTATCGTCATTCTATATATATTTACTTCCGTGTTTTGTCGTCGATGCCTAATTCGATGCGTAAACATTTGGCACTATGCAAATGTAAGAGCGAGTATTTAAAAGTCAATTAATTTCATAAAAGGTACATACCAAAACACCTTAACAACATTTTAAAATTTAATGCACGCCACCTCTGCACATATTTGCGTCACCTCCAATGATGTTCCCCCCCTAGCGAGCGTGGACACGCTGAAAAATATTGGTCTCCAAGCGAGGAAAAATTGCGCGTATTCAGTCAGAATCACTCTCTGAGCAAGGTGGCCTGTGTTATGATATCCCGTGTGCCTATCAGTAAAATAATGGATAAAACATCGCTGACCAAGAAAAAGAGGAAGTCCCTGAGCTTTGTCACCCATAGGTCAATTATCAAGGAAGTACGTGATCGCGGGTAGACAAAAACAGAAATTTCTCGGAAGTATGGCATTTCTTTATCTATATTAGCAACAATCGTCATTTCTAGTGAAAAAAGTTTGAGCCACGCAAAGGCATCGTTAAAAACAAAGTACGTCTCATCGCACAGTAGGCTGGAATCGAAAAAAGCTGGCCAAAAATAAGATAGTGGTTTTTTTGAATGCGGACTTTGAAACTTCGCATAGTCGTGCTTAAATAAATTCTGCATGTAGCTGCGAAATTATTATTGGTGGTTCCCACGCATTACAATTCTACAGGGGGTCAAAGTTGACCAAATTTCACGAAAATTGCCGACCTTCGATTTTTCGCAAAATTCCTCAACTTCAAGCCAATCCTAAACCAAAATGAGCAAACTCATCGGGTATATGGGTATCATAAAATATGGGCCGGAGTGAGTTTTCAAAAGACTCTAGTTGTCTTACTTGTTAAGTCTCTCGTACACACGGCGAAGATTTCGAATGAGAGGGAGTTTGCCGTCCAGTCTGAAGTCATTGTTGATAAAATTATTTCTTAAGGATTTCACGAGATGCGGTACGTCATATATACAGAAGATTTTACTGCCATTTATTTCAAAGAAACGTTTCTCTATTGAAACTCCCATCTCTTTAATTGTCTTGGAGCAGTTGGAGCTGGCTTGATCAGATAAAATACACCAAGGACGTAACCCAATGGAAACTAGTTTTTCATTTAAAAGGAAAAGAATGCTTCGTATTTGCCCGCTGTTGAGACCATGCTCCGAAATAAAATAGCCTACTGGCAATATCCAGTTCAGAGGAATGCCTCTTATCATGAACACCAGGTACTAGAAACGACTTTATGTTCCCGCCTTAGAACCAACTTATGTTTTCGCGAACGGCCGAGCGGTCCCTTTTTAGGACCACTGATTTTGAGAGACACTTTGTTTCAAATCAGTTTATTATCACTTTCTTCGCTAAGAATGGGTAGATATTTTTCTCAGGCTCCTAGGATGACCTAACCAAGGTTAAAGCTATGAATAACACTTGACATGTGGTATAGATTCATTATCACCTTCGAAATTAGGCCCATCTCATCATGAATCTCTCTCCTGTGCATCTGAAATGTAAACAGTCCCAATGCTCTCTTATGCCTCACCCTACTCGTTTATGCTGGACGTGAACACTCTTGAGTTTCCCTAGCATCTTTGTTCTAAACAAGTGGTCAGCTCTTTTCCTCAGAAAAAAACAAAGATAACGATTAAACTCCTCTCAAATTCATCCTCTGGCTCATCGTCACTCAATTCAGATGAGTGTCTCCTCGGTTCGAAGTTCCGCCAGCAAATAGATCAAGGGCTATACTAAACAAACAAATACCTTTGTAAATGTATTAAAATTATGTGATAAAATTATAATATAAAGTAAAATTTCCGATACATCGTAAAACATATTCCCTGGGTAAAAAAACATATAATTCTTCATTTGTGGGTCAGTTCCTGTAAAGTTAAAATATAATATAGACAATAAAAAAGAAGTACATATTGACATTGAGATGTTGTCTTGAATATACATGTAGTTTAATTAGACCATCATCAACAGCTTTCGATTATTTAACAAACTGGAGAGCTATATAATTTTCTTACTCTCGGCATTTAAATGCCCGGCCACTCAGAGATACATTTGGAATTTAAGGTCTCGAAAAGACCTCGACTACATGGTGTGTGTGAAGAATGCCAAGGCATCTTTGATGAAAATTTACTCTTTTGGATAAAAAATTATATAATACCTAATTCTTATACCATGGTGCCGATGTTTTTATTTATTCTTACTAAACTTATAAATTCGAAATAAAATGTAACTTTTCTAATGATACAAAATTATATTTCAGGAATATATTTTTAAATTAAAAAAAGTATATTTAAAAAATAAACTTTTACATTTCGATTACGAAAATTTTATTAAATCATTTTTAGCCTTCGATATTTTTTCCAATTTTAGTTATTGCAATTATTGGTTAACTTAAACACAAAGTTTCATACTTCTGGCGTTTTTCTTTCAAAAGCTAAGTTTAATTTGTTAAAAATTATGCATACACTATAAAGGGCCTTCTCGCACTTGTTCCATATTGTGCGGCTCCTTTTACGCTTCCCTTTCCTTGTTTTACTTCTTTTGCTGCACACACAACAGCCCTTCTTTACCTCTGGTGATATCTCTAGTGGCTGACCGTTAAACTGACAGGCGTACCTGACAGTTAAACAATGATTTTTTATGGAAAATTATCAACTTAAAAGCGCATTTAGGTAAATACGCCATACACGTGCTTACATCACAGATCTCGAGAATTACAGATGACTTATATTTTTGAAATAAAATTTCAACTTCTTACTTTCCAAGCATTCTTTACATTTTTAAGTGGCATTTATTGAAATATGTATACATAACGTCGGGATTCTAGCATCTATTACATTTTAAGGTTTGCAGCTGCATATCGGCTGCAAATTCTTAATCAAATCCGCAAGTATCATTTAGTTAACCTTTGCTGTCTGGGCTCCAACTACCAAATCCTAAGTACCGCTACTTCTATTCTATAAGGCGTCAAACTAACGATTTTTTCATAATAAGTTATTGCGCGGATTTCTGGAAATTTACCTGACGTACTTTTCGAGATTTTGCATATCGAGAATCGGGATATTTTGGCATATGTTTGTGTAATGTGGAATTTTAAGTTTCCGGGGATAAATGTATTGATGGATTAGCATATTTTCCCTTCGCCAGAGCATTCAGAAGTAACCCCAGATTAAAGACTGCGGAGAAAAACCCCGATGTTCTTTGGGTGTGTTTTGTAATGTAATTTGTGATTTTCGTGAACGGAGATGAGTAGGCATCAGAGATACTGTTGCTTATGTTCAGTTTCGCCAGCGGACGAAAACATTACACCAGAACTGCGATTGATCAAGGAAGTCCCAGCAATGTCATCGTTGAAGTTTTTCCCACAATAACATTTTCGTCAATATTTTCTTCGTCAGTTCTTTCTTTTTCCAAGTGATAGTGAAGGAATCGTACTCCAGTATGTATCTGTTAATTATTTTCTTATCAAACCAGTTTTTTTGACTATTGCTTTTGCCTTGTTTTCATTTGTCTTCAGCCATGGTTGATCCATAGCTCAAACGTGCAGCATTTGTTATTTATCCTCTTATCCCTGATCTATCTAAGGCACTTACTTTTAGGTCTTATTCTCACTAATCTAATCTTGAATGAAACTGATCCTATTGGAACCAAACCAGATGAGTCATTTTGTCTCAGAGACTTTTGAGCGTTCAGAGACTTTTGACGAGAGTGGATGCTGAGCGGTCGAGTCGCCATTGTAAGGCAATTGTTATCTTCTAGATAACAAAACGATGTGCATAATTTTGTCGTACGATTGACCACGGCTCACCAACGCTAATGCTGGTTGCGACAAGAAAAATGAATAGTGGTAGAATCAAAGAGGGAAGCACTCCGGTCAGAAGAAGTTAGGAGTAGTATTGGCGATACGTAATCAATCGAAAGATCCTAATTCCCAAAAATCCCCTTTATCACATTATCAATGCAGTAAAAACCTTCGTAATTAGAATACAGCCTTATTACAATTCATCACATTGTATAGGGGTCATTTTTATACTGCGCATATAGTTTTCTGAGCTAAGTTACTTTTATAGCATGCGCTCCGAATTCTGCATTTGCGGACCCTGTCCAACCAAAGTTGCGAAAACGTTGATTTCAGCCTTCAAATTAAATGAGAAATACATCTTTTTATTCCAGAATAAAGAATGTAAGACATTTAAAGGATATTATTTTAATTAGAGATATAGATGACAGAAAACAGACATATTTAAATAATTCTTTAGAAAAACAATATTACTCAGCGATTACTTATTTATTATTTATTTACATATTTAAAACAACAATGTCGCGTTTTCGCAACTTCGGCCAAAAATATGTTAAGATACGTCACCAAAAACACTTTCGAAGATACGACTCCATGACGACACCGTATAATAATAATACGATGAAGTTATAAAGTAAAACACCGTAAACTTCCACACTATAGGATTTTATTTCCTGACCGATTTCGGCTAAAAGGCCATCATCAGGTGAAGCCGAAACCGGTCGGAAATAAAATCCTATTGTGTGGAAGTTTACGGTGTTTTACTTTGTAACTTCAGAATGTCCTTCCACGAAGTTCGGCCGAATACGATAGAATTTAATAATACGAAGGATTCATTTACTATATAAGTTCTCATAAAGTACGTTCTCAGAAAACGTAGGGGATATAATGAGACTCCCTTGTTATTGTTGATATCCATACGGCGAGGAAGATCAGGAAATTAGATTCTAGAACGAATCAATTCAAGAATTAATTTCATCCGCAAACGACACGCAAAAGTAACCGATAAGGGAAGGAAATTTCTTGCCACACACCGAAAGGCGGCTTTTAGGGCTCTTATGTAAACATAGACCCTTGAACCCCCATTAAGTTGTCTTAAAAAGCCCGGATTGCAGCGCATGGATCTGATTTAAATGCCCGCGTCGGATGGAAGCAGGAGGAGCTGCGCTAACTGACGGCTGCTTCTGAACTACGTCAAAAAAGCATAACACCTCGATGCATTGACGCGAGCCCTCTAGTATAGTTACTCTATGGATGTTACTTAGCGTTAGTTAGGCCTCACCTTGAGTATGCATGTAGTGTATGGGACCTCGCAGAGAAATGTCATATTCGGGATTTAGAAAAAGTACAACGAAAGGCGATACGATTTGTAAAGAACTTCTACGATAAAGCAGCGAGTGTCACTCAAATGTTACTGGACGCGGGATGATAATCATTAGAAGATAGAAGAAAAATTCAAAGGATACATTTATTAAATAAGTTCAGAGAAATTACGTTCTCAGATGATGTAACCGATATAATGCGACCCCCCTGTTATATGGACCGTTCTGATACTGCCAGAAAGATTATGGAAATAGATGCTAGAACGAAGCGTTTCAAAAATTCATTTTTTCCGCGAAGTAAACGCGAAAGCAACCGTTTAGGAAAATAGAGTCAAGGTGCTTGCACCCCCTGCCACACGCCGAAAGGCGGCTTGCAGGGTTCTTACATAGACATAGACGTATACATTTCCATAAATACCTTCACTGTCTAAAAGTTGGCTATCAGAAATCAGACAAGCAATCACTCGGCCTAACCGATATCGTTGCTTCTCATAAATCTGTACGCAATAAAGAGAGTGAGACTCACACTACGAAAGACATATTCTCGATAGTATACGAAGATATTTACACGTCGATAGTAATTTTCATGGAAAAATATTTATGCTATGTCGGACGTTTTTCATTTTCTGAATTCTTCTGTTTTTACAAAATATCTTCAGAAATGGTCTAATGCACTCAAGAGGACTTACACTTCATGGGGAAACAAAATAAACATAAAATTCCGATGTCTAAATTATTCTCAGATATCCCGTAATAGTAATTATGTGTCTGTAACCTATTCTATATTATCCTAGTTCGGAAATTTCGTGAAAATCTTAACGTCATTCCATTTTTATAGAAATAATTCAACGCTCCCACCCTCGCAAGTTATTAACCACCGCCGCGTACAAGAGAAAGAGGCTGAAATATTTATGCCACCCCAAAAAGATTCTTTACGGCCGAGCCGCTTAACAGGGAAGGGAGTCGATTATTTTTTAAATGACAAAGGAAACATTTGCGTAACCAACCAAATTTTATAAGGACCGACTTCCTTTTCAAGGGAACAGAGAGAACACCCTCTGCTCGGAGAGATGGTGGCCCAATCCCGCCCTTCAAAGAATAGGCCACAAGAGAGAAAAGAAGAGGAAAAAAGATAACGTCCCGTCCACTGAAACTGAAATTTGGTTTTGGTTCAATTTTGGTTTGAGGGAACAAGCGATTAGAAAATAGGTTGGGCCCTTAAATACTGCAGAGGGAAAGGTGGAAGCAGGAGGTGGGAGTGAAAAGGAAGGATTCTTTTTCTCTACGAGGGATAAGAGCACCAGCCTAAGTTCTCCATGGACAAGATCACCTACCGCTCAGAACTCATTACGAATTCAACTGTTTCTTTGCTCGATTTATGAAGATGTTTTTAGGATCCCATCCCAAGTCTCCTCCATAATATAACTGTGCGTCGTAAAAATCGTGGATTATAACAAGTAGAAACAGGTTCATAGATGGCTCGAATATGGAAAATGCCCTCTTTCACCACAGTTCTATCCACAACTCTATGTTCTATTTTAGGAAACACGTTGAATTTTACCCAACGTTAATGTGCTTCTTTCATTAACGAAAGAGAATTATTTCCTTAACTATTTAATATGTAATTAATGCTTACTACGTATACCTAAACCATAGTTTACTGATAGGAATGATTATTACCAATTGATGTGTTCAGTTAGCATTCATGCGTTAAGATAGGATAATTAAAGGACTCGTGAACAAAGTGTGATTAATAACTTTTTATGATTTATCATTTTACTTTTTTATAGAGAGTCTATGTATATTTGGACACCCATTTTATTGACTAGCGTACGTGAATAACGGAAATTGTAAGGTAGGAGGTGAGTGATGATATAGGGACCTTAGAAGGTGTCTCGATAAAATTCGCTACTAAAGCGGATCACAATCGGAAATACTGAGAGGCTGTAAGACTCAAGACGCCCAGAAAAATTTATCTATCAATTTGAGATTAAACCAAGTAAACTATTGAGGGAATAATTATTTTTCTGAACTTTCATGGTTGAATACATTTCTTAATGACAATGTCACTTCAATTATAGCATTACAATTTGATGAGGAAACTATGAGAAAACTGCCTCACTTCTCTTCTTATGCAGTAAGCCTTATCTCCACACACTTGGTTAATTTCAAGCTAATGTTAGAGAGGGTGAGGCTCCAACCGGTATTCAGAAAGAGTGCTTTACATGCCGAAGTTTCATGAAACTTGTAGTAATGCTCTTATAATTTTCTGAGAATTCACATTCCACTATCTTTTACCTAAACGTTCATAAATAATTTTTAATCATCGGGTATCATATGGGCTTAATTAATTCGACAAATATCTCTGATATCACCTAAATGAGTAATTAACTTGTTCTTACAAGTTCCATGTCCATTTCGTTGCGGTTCCATTTCGAATTTCCCACCTGCTTGAGGGAATTCACCTATTCCTTTTTATCCTTGGGTCTTTTCGAAAACACCGCTCAGCCAAGGCTTCTTCTTTGTCCACGTAGTGTCAAACCAGTATCTGTCATTTTTGTTTCGCACAAGTAATCGTAATCTAACATTGAAATTATGTCCCCCTACATGTTCTCATTTTCCTTAATTGCCATTAAACGTATCATTTCTTTGGGACTTTATTATTATTATTTCATAAACTACAAGTAGACTGTAAGCCATGTGCCAGTTTTTCCACATCTAGGCAGTTATTCTACATAATCATATACAATATACTAAATACATACATGTACATATGACATATAAATAGTTATTTCTGGATTTTTCGGGGTTCATGACAGGCCTTCTCGGCTACCACAGACAAATTAGATTTACTACTGTCAGAAGACAAGGAATTATTAATTAAATAATTTGCGAAAATTTTTCTAATAGTTAATTTAAATAAGAATAAAATTTGAGTGAAAATAGGGTCAAAAGGGTATAGCTGCATTCTCCCGTGGAAAGCATTGCTAAATGAAACTTGGGTTTGGTGTTTTTCCTCTCCCTTTTCCTTGGAACCCCACTTTCAAACGCTTAGTAATTCCAATTCTCCTTCTAATGGATATTTAATAGTCGATATAGTGTGAACTAAGCTCATACTCTACCCTTTTCTCTACCATTTTACATTCAAACATTCTTATTAAAGTCATATATATATATAAATATATATGGAAGGTTAATTCTCCATAAAACACTCTCCGTGACCTCGGCTTTCTTTCTTCTCATAGTCTAACCTTACGAAGTACTTCTTCCACCCAAAGGGTTAAATTATACTGTGAACTTAAGCAGAAAAATATGGTTTCGGGTTTACAATAATTAAATGGAAATAAATTATGCAAGTCCTACATGAAAAGATGGTAGTACGATTCTGCCTATTATATTTTTTCATTGCATTGAGTAGTCAGAATATAATTTTTGTTTATTTATTTATTTAATCCATACGCTGTAATTTGGTATGATTACCAACCGGCAACGGTTGAGGAGGATATAACACCACAATCTGTCCGGCATTCACCAAGGATGGGAGGTGAACCCCTCCAAGAACCTTCCGTGGACAGTTGAAAGAGCATTAAAAAAATTCATGTTTTCGACTGCGGAAAACGCTGGAATTCACTATTTGCCGCAATGGCTGTAACCAGCGTTGCAAAGTCGGCCGATTTAGAGATATATTTAGTGATCAAGTGTCGTTCGACCGGAAATTGGATCAATATAAGAACGCGCCAAAGTATGAATTTGTTTACAGTGGAAAGCTCAGGGTTTACAACTTTCATATATCGCGCTGAACGATATCCATGAATTCCAAAAGAGAATGGAGGCGACATCATGCGGAGTGCGAGGGAATCACTCATGTACGTCTCAGGGGAGCACAAAAAGGAATTTGTTATGCGAATTCGGTAGGGTTAGAGGTCGCTGGAGAAAGGAGATTGCTATTTTCCTCGAGGGAAGCATTTACGATTTGGAAAAATATTTGCTTGAATGTGTGTGGGAATAAAACTGAAATCCTCAAATGTAACTTCATGGAAAAAGGTATTTTAAGATTACAAGAGACTCTTCTGAGAGGCAAAGATACTTTACTTCACAAAATTGTTATCCTAGAATCGAAGGGGCAGTATTTATTTCCAATGACAGAATGGAAAATCCTATGGCTGATTTTCAGTCACAGCAGTACCACTAAAATCCTCCCTGACTGATATTACTATTAATTAAGACAATCAATATTCATATTTCAATAGATTATAAAACAGATAAATAAATCCATTGCTCATTGCAAATTAATATAATATTTACTCACAAAATAACAGATTGAATTAGTACCACTCGTAACACACTCTTAGAACTGTAATAAAATCCAAATTACTCTCTTTTACTTCTTCAAGAATTCATAAAACTTGTATGATCTTATTAAAGTTTCTAAATTACCTGAATTTAAGTTTACCGGAGAGTATTTTGGCATGATCTTTGACTGTGTGGAATGATAAATACACTAAAACAAGCATGTTGATTTATACCACAGAGTAAGGAAAATGCTCCCCCTTAAATCTAAAGATATACGGAAAATGTGTGAATAGAACAGAAATTTACGAAGAAAAAATGCAAGAATGAGGAGAAAGTACAAGTATAAGATACGAGGAAGGGTTTGAGCCAGGATTACGATCTAGATGAAGAACTTTCCCTTTTGCATGCTAAATAACGGGTCCCTCATCATTAATAAATATGGTAATAATTTGAATGGACTGTTGATAGTAATGGCGTCTAATTTACGAGAGAGTCGAGTGAGAAGTGGCTTAAGTATGTCGTAAATTGAAACTAGTCTGCAGAGTGGAAAGAGTGGAAGCAACCAAGTGCGGTATATCTCTTAGTGGCCGCGAAGATATTACGAATTTCAGCAGTTCAACGTAAATGATATGCACGAGAGCAGAGTGAAATGCGGAAAAATAAACTTTGGATTCGGAATTGCATTTCATGGGGATTTACACACTCGGGGGCTAACTAATCGATTACCCTTTTCATTTTAATCAAGCGAACGAACTTTTGTGAATTTTTGAGTAACTCTTCCGATGCGAGTGAGCGAGGTGCAAGAGTGAAACGGTCGATGTGTAATTTAAGTCTAAATGTTGGTGTCAAGTCACTGTGTGAATAATAGTATGGTGAATGAGCTGATTATTTTGGTATAATCATATGGAAATAATTTCCTTTATTAGTTTTTTAAATTAATTTAGTGTCTACAAAAGATTTTTCTACAATTTTATAAGCTATTACGATGATTTTACGATAATTTGTGTAAGTTATAAGAAAAACGAAAATTCCCTTAAAATTTCTAAGATAAGATCTTTTCATATTTTATCACAATACGAAAACACATGTTAATACATGAGTTAACTTCCTTTCCAAAATAATATTATTGTCTTTAACAGATCAACCGTAAAATTACTCATGGGTAGAGAAGATATAAATATCGCACTTTTTTAATTTTAATTTCGACTAAATATTATTTCCATAGTGTATTCTTGGTTTAATACGCAGTAAAAACGGAACCCACATCAAAAAAATTTACGTAAACTCATTTTCACATTTAAATTGCTGCTATTATTATTTTACAGACGCAAGTCATCCCTAAATTCAGGTGTACAAAAGAAATTCACCTAGAGTGAAGTGAATATTAGTGCACACTGCAAACTTAATCAGAGCGTCCGTGAATAAGGCCTTGAAAAAAAACACGCTAAATTGCATTGGTAGATATGTGAGGCGAGGGAATAGCTGTAAACGATGTTTTACTGCCCCCTTGCTTCTGGAGCGAAACCAGATTGGTTGGTACGAAAACATGTTCATTTATAAGAGCCATTGGAGTCTTGTTATCTCTTAGGGTGCAGAAAGCGAAAGCTAGAAAGGGAATAGGTTGGATTGGAGGATTAGTTGGACGCAAGAGTAGAACTATCGGATATCGGTAACGAAGATCCATATCGATCGATTTACAGGAAAAAGAGAGGTCAAATGAGCAGATGTGTGCGTGAGGTGTGCTCACCAATCCTACTTACCTCTTTCTCGACCCTTCAAAGGTCAGGATGGTTTTCTATCTAATACATTACTCACGTTTTCTTTATGTCAGTCAAAAGTTTTTATGGTATGAAAGCTTTATCAATGCATTTGCCATTATAATATCTTAATACATTGCCAGATTTGAATCATTTAAAAATATTATTTCCTTGGGATATCATAAGGCTGAACAGCCCGTTCTAAGTTCAGTTCTAGATATGTAAAGCCGGGTTAAGTTTTTCTAGTCTATTCCATCGTAATATACTCTCCAACATATTGATTAGCTTTATCTCACTATACGACTATACTATAGCTTTAGTAGGTTCTCCTAAGTCATTCCAGGACATTTATCTCTTTAACTCCTTCTACATTTAATACTCTTAATCTTCCCTGACTTATCATACCGTTTTATATTTTTTCTTCTATTTTAACTCAATCCTCTAAATGTTTTAATTTTCTTACACTCCTGTCCGTCTTTCCCATTCCATTTCGTTTCCCTTTCACCAAGTTTTAGTTTCAATGGTGACGCCATATTGCGATTTCCTCTCCTTAATGGTTTTCCCTCTCTTTTTTATCGAAACACTCCTTGCGGGACGGAGGCTCATTCCCTTTCGAAGGCAATTTAGAAAAAAACTCAAGCAACGATCAGCCAATACTTTTTCTTTAAGTTAAGATCTCCGGATGTGATATGGTGGAAGTATCTGCCAACGATCGAAAGCTTGTAACACTGTTCGGAAAAAAATGACACTTTATGCAGACTTATCCTTTTTATCTCAAAATATACGGTGAATTCTTGGTGCTCTTATTAGCCGCATAAGTGGTTTATCTTTGACGCAAAGCTTTGGCAGCTCCTTAGCAAATTGCGACATTGAGAATATCATATGAATTTAGCTATCATCCATCGAAGACGTTTCAATTTCTCAAGCAGTATGAGGTAACAAGTTATACCCGAAAACTGGTTTAAAATATTTGTAAGTCTTCAGCAAATGCATGGTCATGGTATGGTATATCAAAGTTATGAATTCTGAAATGTTGAAAAAGGAGACCTCTTATTTACAAATAATTTTGTATTTTCCTTAATTAAATTCTGAATGAGGAAGACAGGCACCACATAAACTGAAAATGCGAAGCAACGAGGAAAAATTAACAAAACAGTATTTTGCAATATAAAAAATGCATGATGTCAACTTCAGATAATATTGGTACAGCATCCCAAGTTATGAAATATCGCCGAATAGTTATAACTTTCTGGAATTAAAAAGTCAACGTCGGCACCCGTCAAACATAGAAGAGGATTAAATTTACATAAATCGTTTCGAATCATTAAGCAAGGTAGCCATTATAAACTGAAAGATTTATGAAATTTATATCGCATGTTTACCTGAGCGTTAACAATCATCTCTCCTAGCATTGTTAGATTCCGCCAGAGCGATTTAATTCCCTTCGACTTCCCAATTCTCATCCAGGAAGTTCTTCCAATTACCACACGTCAGCAGTTGATATCAGAAAACGATTCGGGAATACAGAACATGCCGTTGGGGCCGATCATGCATAAAAATCCATACATTTGCGTTGGTACTCATTGAATTTGCCAAAGAGACTTGAGTTATTGGGTGAAACGATTCAAATAAGAACAACGGTAACAATTTATGGATAGTAATAAACTCCTTCCTAAAAATTAATATTTCAAACTTTGGGAGCGAGTTAAGTGCCTACTTGAACTACAAGAATCGTTAAATAAATTAACGAAAAATCATTGCGCTATCAATATTTTTGAACATTTATTAAAAACTGAGAATTATGAAATAAATAGTGGTAAGAAATAAAAAGAGATAAGAAATAGAAAAAATTGCAAATATAGATGTTCATTGTACAGCAAGAAAAAAAGGTAAAATAAAAATAGCTATGATTAAAAATAAAAAATAACACCGAAAAAAGATTTGCAATGCTCCTATACGAATATTACAAATTCAGTTTCACAAGTATTCTCCGTCTTCTCTCTAAGATATGAATAAAATCTCGAGAGGATTTTATGGGCAGAGTGATCAGAGAGATTAAAGCGAAGGAGCGTGATAAAAGGGTGGTTGCGATATGGCAAGTGCCTGGAATCGGCTAAAAGAACGCAGGACGTGGAATAAATGAAAGACGCCAATGCTTACTGCTAAGGATGAGCTAAGAATGTAGGATATTTTCATCGATGAAATAATATTCCAAGTATATTTATAAAGGTATTAAGTTGAAATAATTAGCAAACTAAACACAACTCCCAGGCAGGAGATGCAGAAGGAAAAAGGTAACTTTGTAAAGAATCAAAACATAATACCCACTCAAGAAGGCACTGACTTTGATAATTTCGTATCTAAATTTTTGTACATTTAGCTAAGCGATATACTAAAATATGAGCAGTGGTTTTAGGATGGGGATAATTGATTGAGAGAGATAAAGGGAAAGGGATATGATGCGAGGAATTGAAGCGTAAAAATGGTTGGGTTATCTATAAGATATACGCCAGGGGCAAGGATGAGAAATGAAGCTGCAGTACGTAGTTGATGTAGAGTTGTTTCTCTGGATGGCGATCTAAAGAAGTAATTGGGTTTATGTGTGAAGATGTGGAAAAAGGGTGAGGTGGCCCAAATCCTACGGGAGATGAGAGTGAGGGTTGGATGTCGTCCGATCCAATTTTGATTTTATCTCTCTCCTCTTTATCTCTCTTTCCTCCATCACGTCCTCTGTATCTCTTTCCTATCGCTATCCTCTCCTGCCATACTCAATTGCACCGATACATAGGGTTACTCTCCCTCCCACCTTCCTCTTTTCTCCTGGGTCTTTCTCCTATTGCATCCTTTTGCATTAGCAATCGACCATTATCTGATGATTTGGATTCCCTCTGAAGTTACTCAATCCACACTCTTTACGCGCACTGACCACCGACAACTACGAACTGTGTTGAATCTGTGTGAGAATCAAACAAAAATATTCCATGAATAATTACTAGCAAATATTGAGTGGATGGAGACAAAATAATGTATATGTCTTTTGTGAACTAGAATGCGTAACGTTGAGAATAATAATAAATAGATGTAATGAAGTCACAAATTCAGAAGTATTTGGAGCTTAACGTTAAAGAGACAATATGCAATAAAAATATCCCAACAAAATTATCGCAAAAAAACAAGCTTTAATTTCTGAAGAAATCTGTTTAACTCAAATCACCTTTTATAAAGGTTTTATTGTTAGTGATGAGATATCTAATAGTTATTACTTATAGTAGTAGATCAATTTTTAATAGTATTCCGACTGTTTAGGTCATTTTGCACGTGGCCTCCCACCGGAAATCGAACCCGGGACCGCTTTCACCAAAGCCGAAAAGCACAGCTCGCTTAGCCTCGGAGCCAAGATGTTTCTTGTATTCTTAGCAAGACAACAGAAATTATGGATGAGAAAATCTTTCCTTAATTGGAGCGTAAAGGAAGAAAAGCTGTACAACGGTTAATTTTAATTCCTTCGTTCACTTTTAGAGTTATATTTTGTGATTCATTCATTCCACATCTAATAGAAGCATTATAAAGTATCTTGCGTCTGGAGGTTGTTCTCTTCGGAATCTCAACCCAATGGAGAGTGTTCACTATTGCTGCAAGATGTTAGCTGATAAGGTAGCTTGTACGTTTTAAATAATATCTTCAAAATAACTGAGTACTATGAAAATGGACGGAACAAATTATATAATGTTGGAGGGTTAATATTCTTTTGGCGTAGAAAATAAAAGTCTCTTTTGAATTCAAAATTTCCCTCCTCACTTTGCCTCTCCATCTTTATCATACGCTTCCTTTGTAATCGTTTTCGTCCACCTCCAGCAAAACGCACGTCACTTGGTGGTCCCACATTGCATCTCCATTTCTCTCCTTTAATATAGACTTATAATCATTTTCCTTCTCTATCCAGATATCCAGAAATACGACTCTCTCACTTCTCCCGGCTCTTACCCATGCAGCATACCCTTCTTCTCTTTCCATCTGCTTTTCCTTTTTGACACCAGCTGCTGCCATGTGAGTCAATGCATCTCTTCGCCTTTTTCCCTGCACGCCAAAATATTCTTGTACCAGAAGGCGCAGTGCCTCAGCTGGGGATAGGCCATGGGTCGAAGGGGATGGCACGTATTGCCTTCATTAGGTTCCCATTCCCATGCAATGGGCATCCTTCCTTCCTTTTCCTGGCATTCTTTCCATTACTACATTCTCTTCAAACTAATTAAATCTTATGATATTCTTGAGCTTATCAATTCAAATAGTATCTCTCTACGAGCTCTAAGTATTTCTAAAAGGGAAGTAAAACGTATATTCACAAGGAAAGGGTTAAGGTACTTTGCACATAAGGGCGTGCACCCAGGAAAAATCCCAAGGAAAAACGGACTTGAAAAAAGTCCGTTTCTCCTTGGGAAAACGTAATCGTTTCGAAATAACCCGTTGATTCTTCTCTTCCAAATTTTTTGCAACATCTGTCATGATTTATATAATCTATATTTAGGAACAATTATGAAATTTCAGTGAATAATAATTTGCAGGAATTTTTCTATATTCAAAAAACTTATTTCTTGAAATCACACAATTTGGGTCATATCCCCTAAATTTATTTCACGAAGAATAGGTTTCAGTATCTTTAAATTAGAACGAATATTAGTTCCTGATACGAATAACTACGTTTCTACAAACCTCGAGGATAATTACCTAAGTTTTTCAAAGTAATTTTTCCAGTGGACGATATATAGCTTTGCGTATCTTCTCAATGATTGTTCTCTCGGAAGTAACAGAAGTATGACTTAATTCTAAGCCTTAGTTCCTAATTTCATAGATGCTTAGAAATTTGCAATAATGTTAGTCTTAAGCCTCTCAGAAAAGGGGATGATTTCAAATATTCTCTCTTACCTTTGGTTTTTTTAAGAAACGCAAAGTATACAAAAAGATATTTTGAAGGATAATATCACGGAATTGCTTGATTTACATTTAATTGAATCGTTGGATTGATTCATAAGAGAAAATATTTCCAACATTCATCTCATTCCAGGTATCGCTAGCGAACTTCCATTCCTTCTCTAGAATTTCATCTTTCCCGAAAAGGCTTACTCAAACTTAAGATCCTCAAAATATTCCTTTAGATCTTGACCCCTCCGATAAAGTGGAAAACAGTTGACGGAATCGGCTTCCGTCACCTTATAAAAATCACACGAACGACGATGTTCGATTTCTTACAAAGTCAAATAAGGATAATTATTCATTTAAAGTGTGCGCACGTCAGGCCCCTGGAATCATTAATTATATTCCGTCATTCCCAGATCTGACAGAAAAATACTTTATACATACACGTGTGTCTAGATAATTACAGGAGTAACCTAGAGCCTAAATTAAAAGAATATACTCTAATAATTATTTCAATTGACTATATGTAATCAAACAGTATGACTAATCGGTTAAACATAAGTCTATTGCTTCTATTTCACGAAAGATTACAAATTATGATTAAGAAAAATACAGTTCTATTCTAACCTCGTCATCTTCTTAATAATTTGCAGCGCGTGATTAGATATGTGTTTGATCAAATTACGTCAAACTAGTAGTACATCTATCTACGATTTCATTTTACAATTATCAGCTTTTTCTGACTCTTAAACTCCATATAGCAAACGTCAACTCAAGTAACGAGATAACGAGATAGAGGAATCTTTTGAATATGTGCGCATACATTTACTAGATATTACGAAGTATCGATTATTCTAGACGAGAGGAGAAGCAGATTGCATTCATATTTTTCGTTTTCCGTAGAGCCCACTCAAAAGAAACACAAAGCGAATGACAAATGATCAAATCACGCAATCCTATATGCACGAGAAAAGGTAATCTCAGCCTCTGAAAAAGCATATGTGGGTCAATACCATACTAAGGACAATGAATTCCAAAATAGCTTGCACAGAAGCAAGAAATATGGATAGATCATGTGTACGAATATATGAAAAAACATCAGCTCCAGTGAGTAATGAAAGGGTTTATCGAGTCGAAGTACGAAAAAGTGAAAAAACTTATTTCTCCAAAATATGTTGCGACCCAAATAAATAGAATTTCCATTTCATGATGAAGATTTTTTTTAGATCAAAGTCCTTATGAATAAGTTGATGAGCAACAAACAAGGGAATTAGATAAATATCTTGAAGACTTAAAAATTATATATTTCATGTGCATTGCAATGCAATTCAAGGTTTCGGAATTGTAACCAGTTGCCCCAGAAATATTTGGAAAATTTTCTCTTTTTGTCTTTCACTCACAGTTTAAGTTTATATACTCTTAAATGAGCATCATAATTCAATCTTATAGTTTTACAAAACATTTTCAATTTTATTTGTGGAAGATTTCAAAGTTCGTGACACTTCAACTTCGTTAAATCTTTGCTATTTAACACATTCTTCCCAAATTTTTCTTCAATGACATGCATTCGATTGCAGAGAATACAATTTTTGGCGAAAGATGAATTAGAATGGTCAATGAAGTGTCCACTTTTTCTTTTTGAGGCATTCAATCAAGTTGCTGTCATACCCATTAAATCAAGGGCAGTCGTTGTAGAAGTCAACGATTCATTAAAAAGATACATTATAGAGAAGCTTTTCGTGTTTATCGAGGCGCCAGTTTTTTTTTGATCATTTCTATTGCTCTCTCAAACATGACGACAGCTCATTTCATTTAATTTAGAATTACGGCTTTCTCAAAGATATCTCGGAATAAACCTTGTTGGTCCCATGCGCAAAAATTCAAGAAGGTATATTTTAATTATGTTTTTAAAGAGACGCTTTTAGTGGTTTTCCTCTCGATAAAATCTTCTAAATACGTCAAAAAATGGTCACCCAAAATTATTCTGACGTAATATTAGTAAAAATATTTTTTCTGGCTAAAGCGTTCAATATCAACATTCAATTTCACACTTAATGTAAAGAAATAAAAATAGGAACACGGCTGTTGATTATTTGTAGAGTGCGGCATTCATTTCTTGCTTTCTCGGACTACCGGGAAGGAAGACTCGGAGTGCCGACAAAGACGGCGTTGGAGATATCAAACCTCTAATTCACACTTAATGTTAAGCTACTTTGACTAAAATAAAGTTAGGCTTGAATGTTATCGCCCTCAACTGAGTAACAATAAATATAAGTCAACGAGTAAATACTGCATATCATTGCATTCGTATAGGTTTTAAATCACCACGAAATATTAAAAAATTAAAATAAACTATACGAATCAGATTAACTTATCTGTAATTAACGATATCTGATTTTTAATCTTTACCTCGACTGGAATGCCTTAAGTGTCAATTCCTAGCTTGAGTGGATAAGAAACTTACGGCAAAGGGTCAAAACCAATTAACTATTCTCTATGTTAAGGATTTATGATGAAAAATCCAAAAAGCCTCCTAGATTTTCATAACATCATCAACAATCCAAAATATTAAGGAAAATCCACTGAATGTTTTTGGGAAATATTTCATCCGCAAATAAATTAATCTAGTATGCATAATATATTCAATATACCATATGAAAGTAAACGATTTCATCGCAATACTTTTGAATACGCTCAGTCAAGGGAAAATACGTATCTAACGAATACGGAATATATAACCATTCTATTTATCAAATAAGTGTGTTCTCCACTTTTAGGAAGATTGGTAATAACGTTTATATTTAAATACCTGATTAATTAATAAAGAAAATAATATTTTAAAAACTTAGAAAAATCAAGAATTTAACTTAAATATGCGCAAAAACTCAATCAAAAGCATTGATCTTTGAATCTCTGACATTCATAAAGTCATAACTGAATAAGAAATTAATGATCCATATGGATGAAACGGTTTCTTAGAGTCTGCGAATCGCTAGTTCTATCTTTTACATATCTAAGACAATTCTTCATAGATATGATATGGTTAAATAAATATAAAGAGATGAAAATTCCATAATTCCACATGAATTAAATTTAGTTATTATAAGAGTACAAGTTTTGGATAAATAGCTATAACAGAAAAAATTAATATATAGAACAATTCAATACAAATTTTGGTAGGGAAGCATAGGAACTTTCACTTAAAATCTGCTACTGCTACTTTATTCCAAACGGTGCGGGCAAAAGAAAGTAGAAGAGTGCAAAAACCTATATCAAACCCCCGCACCTGAATTATGAATTTCTAAAATATCTCGGCCTTCTGCATGGGATTTTAACTTGAGCCATGAGCACATTTTTATAAAAACACGTTCATTCCGAAGTAAACATTTTTTAGTAACGTTCATTGAATTTCAGATTACCATTTATTGATATAATGTGGTACAAATTGTGATTCTCTGCTTGTTGATAAGATCAAGCTTGGGGAACTTGCATTCATCGGAAGTCTTCAAGTAAAGTCATCATATGACTGCATTTGAGTTGCACTATGTTTAATTATCAATGACCATTAGCTACATTGAATTATTAGGAGGATTTTTACAAGAAAATATAATCATTGCGTATGAATGAGAAAATTAATTCACAATGCAATGATTTAAAAATTGGAAGTTTGAATGTAAGCTCAAATACATTTTGACTAAATGAATCTTTGGTAACTTGCAAAACTTTCCATTAAAATTTTTCTTAAAGCAGTATGAGAGACTAAAGAAAACAATTAAAATTCTCTAATAAGTTCAAAGAAGTAAAGAAAAGGAAATATAGAACGAAAGTGATGGTTTCTGGCGTTATTTTGTGGAACTTTTCCATCTTATCAGAATAAAAACAACTTTGTAATTTCCACAGTACTGTCCTTTATTTAGATTCATCATCTCAGACCTTAAATTTGACGGTAAATCGTGAAAAAATAATAAATATTTATATTACCTGAAAACAAAATACTATTGTAAATATTGAAGCTCAAAAACGCTAACAAAGCAAGGCAAAGCATCATCACGGAAAACGAATAGTCTGAGATTCACATTTAGCAAAATTACTATCATTTCTCTTCTTCTACTTCCTACACAATCAAATAAGCATAGTATTCCTTAAAATAAATAATCGGGCTAAGGAGATTAAATCAAGAAAAGTCTAAAAGAATTTTCAGGCATCTTTCCTCCCCGTAAAAAAAAACGAAGCGACGTCGACGCTCAAACGCGACGAGAGATTGAGTCGAAAGGACTTTTTAGCGCTAATTTTTATTCTCTCGTACAAGGATTCTTTGCCCCACCGCTGGAAAGAGGGGAGAATATTAAAACCCCTTGGAATTGACATTAAACACTTCGCTTGTGGCCTTTCCTAAAAACGAAGTTAGACTTAATTTATTTTGGCGAGTATAATGCGCTAGTTTTTCGGAACCAGAGCGGGAGGCTGCGAAGGTGAAGAGCTTTGCTTACGGAGAAGTGGGGGTGAGCAGAAACATCTTTACTGCGCCCGCGCAATAGGAACGGGGAGCCTAAGGGGTGCGGGTGGGCGGGAGAGGCGGCTTGGGCGCCGTGCAGAGAGGAAGGGGAGTGTGGTATTTAGGGGAGGTGGGCGGACGACCGGCGTTTGCGTCTCCGCTCCCAGTGAGCTTTCGGATCGCGCGACGTTCGGAGCAATTCGGGAAGCGGAAGAGCAGTTCCAAAAGACGAGCGTTATATCGGGATGCAAGAGCGCCACCGTTAAAGGGAGAGGGCGGAAAGGCGCTCAAATTACCTGGCCTACTCCCTTGGGTTTCCTCCCTCCCCCCAATCCCTCGAACTATCTCCAGAGGGCATCTTCATCGTCCCTCTGTTGACGTTTGTTTCTCCCAACACCCGAAGCTCTGTCTTCGCGGTCCCTCCACCGAAGGCCTATTTGTTCCCTGTTAGGATTTCCGTGGTCCAAAAATCTTGTGGGGAAGTGAAGGTGCGAGCATGCTTCCCGATGGCAGATTCCGGCGACCTAGCAGTCATCCGAGGGTAGAATAACCAGAGGACACCAGCAAACCGACTTCAAAGCTACCAATGTGAATCGGTGTTACGGCAGAAATATCAGAAGTACACAGTGAACTAATACTGATCCTGGTTTAATAAAGATATCTTCCGCCATACCAAGTCAATCGAGATTAACAGTTTAGTTTTGGCAACTTACAACTGTATTATGATGTCTGTTTGACAGCGGAAGGCAGAAATGTTTTGAAAGGAATTGCACGATCCAAACAAATCCGTCTTTTTCGTGGAAAATAAAAACTTGTTGATTTTTGTGATGACTAGAAAATAAACGAATATCAAAGAACTGCAGTGATAGGCAGTGCCGTGCATGGGATTAAGACGAAAGGCTTCTTCTGAAACGAGGTGTCAAACTCTCGCAGAGTGGAATAAGTATGGTTTCCTTTTCTTTTTGCGGCACAAGGAGATCCGGGAGTGCTTTGTCAAGCCACGGCAGAGAGAAACTGTGAGTGGAAACATAGATAGTGGAGTTTTTAAGGAACGGATAAATTCCGATAGAATAATCCAGTGGAATAAAGGGAGTGCTAAAAGGCGATCTTTTTGGAAGGAAGGATGGCGGTGAGAGGCGCGGCTAAAAAGCGGGGCGGAGGTGTCGGCGCTCTCATGTGGGTCGCATGCACCCTGCTCCACCTCACAGGTGGGTGGTGATAAGAGTCGATGAACGCTAATTCCAATGTTTCGTTTTTGCTTCTGGGAAGAGCTCTAAAATGATTCCTATAAGGAGCTTTTCCACCGTTATTATTAGAGTCGAGGAAACAAAGGGATGTTTGGTCAATGAGACGATCGTCAAAGGGACATTATCGAAGCATTACCATTTTATTTCAAATGATTCTACTGTAAAAAACAACTGATTTAGGTACTCATTTTAAATAAGAATAATTGTTTCGAGTAGCAAAAGTAAGCGAAAACTTGTAAAGGTCTCTCATTTGGATTGGTTAAAATATCTATCGTTATGGAATAACATTCTCGCAAAATTTTGATATTTCTCCAAAGTAATTTTACATTTAAATAATCCACCAGAAATCCAAAAATTCAAGAAAAGAAAATAGTGAAAGAACTATTTTCACCCGCAATTGATTAATTTAATTTAATTTAACCCCATTTCTAAATAGTAACTATTAAATAAGATGCTTGCCGTCACATTATTTAGTTCTGCCACTTAATTCATGGAAGAGACTTAACTAAGTATTCGGTTGAATAAGAATGTCCCTTTCTATTCTCATCTATTATCCCTAAGATCTGGAAGTAAAAATTTAGTTACTCATGTATTTTTATTGTAATAAAGGGTTTCAAAGTGTAATAACAAGAAAATGTACATTAACTACACACCATAAAACAAGGAATTGTTAAAAAAGGAAAAAATACGTTAAGACTGGTAACCAAAAAATAGCTTGCGTTGTAGTATACGCGTCGTAATTGGATGTTCTGTTTAAATACGGAAATTTTACTCTTGAATATGCCCTACCTTGAAGGATATGGAATTGCATAAAACTTAATGAAGCTCTTGTCCTGACGCACGTTAGTGAAGAAGTGTCGATTTAAAAATTCGTTAACGTTGCATGTAGGCGACTACATCAGTATGCAAAGTTCATTGAATATGTAATTGGTAAATCTGCCTTCAAATTTGGAAGTTGAGAGCGTTTCGTCTGACTTCATAAACCGTAGGGTAAGGAATGGTCATAAAACATGGAATTTTCATAAAATTAAAAATGATAATGGAACAACCTGGTCGAGGACAAGATTACCTAAACATGAACCATGGAAAGCGTATTAGCTTAACGAGATGAGCAAAAAAGATGAAGTAAATATAAGGATAGGCGAATTTATTATAGTGAAAAGAAAACTATGAGCTCAACTACGAGAAAAATTATTTCTAGTACTAAATTTTATATGGATCACATTTTGCCGAATAAAAAAGAAAATAGACGCAAACGTAGCTTGTCATTATTATCAAAGAGTAAGGGGTCTAACCTCCTTTTGAATTTGAGCTAAGAATATATTTACTTCAACATACATTTTAGGCGGCTGCAAAGTGCATCTCACCATCCATTATACATAGGATTGAAAGTATATAAAGTTAAAGCAAAGTAAATTCCCAAGGAAAAACGGACTTGAAAAAAGTCTAAGTTCTGGCCGGGTAACCTAGATGGTTAAGGCAGCTTCCCGGATAGAAGAAGATCACGGGTTCGATTCCCGGCCCTGTTAGACTTTTTTCAAGTCCTTTTTTCCTTGGGAATTTTCCTGGGTGCACGCCCTTATGTGCAAAGTCACCTCAACCCTTTCCTTATCAAAGTAAATTCAATTTACATTAATTGTAAAATGCTCTAATCAAGACACTAGATATAATTACTGTTTGGCGAAATCAATAGTGTTTCAAAAAAAATTATTCAGGCGTATATTCCATACGAGGCCTTTATATTTCATCACTTACTCTCGTTCGTGACATTTCGGCATACCAAACAACCTATACAATTCATCGCTAAAAATATCCTTGACTCAATAAAACAATATAAATTATCTGCTAAATAGCCCCTTACACTGTAATAGTCTTACAGTAAAATAATTAGGTATTTTATTTCACGCATTTGTTACTTGAAGCAGGTGATAATTACACAGATAGAGACGCAAAAGGACGAAATATTGATGCGAAAGAATTGTATTCTAATCAAAGTGGTACTTGCTAGCCATCTAGTCTGAAGATTTTCCTAATGTACCCATAAGCTGAAATTATTGAATAACTCCACTCGGTATTCTTGAAAACGAATTTGTTTTCAATTAGTTACAACTATTAGAGATCTTCGTCATTAAGAATATTACCGATTTTGTAGTCATCATGCTAAAGTTTTTCTCTCATACATAGTGGACTAAATTAACTACTAAAAATGGCATATTAATCGGATGCATAGAAGCATTATCTAATTTCACCTCCAAATGTACGCTAGCAAAATTTAAGTACCTAAATGTTTGTGTAATACGGTTCAATATTATTTTTAAATTGGTGAAGGTAATTATTATATAGTGCTAAGCCATCCATCTCCGTATAGATCAAGGAAATATTTTAATAAAATATAGTTGACTGCGTTCCAAATCAATTTATTTCTACTTTTTTATTTTGGAAAAAAATCACAAATACTGAAATAATTAACGATATTATTATTTGTTAATGAATGAATTAAGTAAAAATTGTTGCATATTGATATTAAAATACACTATCAATATCACAAACCCTGAATATTTCAATTTGGTTCTTCGTTCATTAAATAATGCGATATCGTTGATGGATAGCATATTTTCACCGAACTCTCATTATAGATCCAAGATATTTACGCAGCAAGTTGTTTTTTAAAACTAAATTTCGCAGTGTTTTACTTTTACGCAGTATTTCAACGATACGAAACCAGATTCTCGTATTAAGGGAGAATCGGAAACGTAGGTGTCAAGATCTTTCACCGCAATTAAAACGACACTCTCCATAACCTACCCTCTCAACTTGCATGTTCCCCTTATCAACCCTCAACGCATCTCTTCCCACATTCACCCCATTTCCACCTTCCCTCTCTCCGCGTCTCTCATAGCGGATCATCAATTCCCTCCGTTCTTCCCACCCACACTTTCTTTCCTTTCTCTACGCTCGCTCTATTTTGCATTATCACAATACTATATTTTCTAAATATCTCACACTCCGTTGGAACATCTCAGAAGTTATGAGTTCGTGGACTAGTACAAGTGCACCTTCAGTTGTCACTTGTTCATCGCCAATCTTTATGTTTTTAGCGACATTCATTTCATGTTTTGACTAATTTAACCTTTACGGAGTCTATAATTGAAATATATTTCGATAATTGTAACCCGGCGGGCTAACAATAATATTGATATAGGTAGGATAACAGTGTATCCTATGAACGCCCAGTTTCGAAATCTCGCAAGCTATGTTTTTTGTATCCCATTTTTATTGCTTACGTATAATATTTGCCTACTTGTTGCAATGACTCTATAAAGTACGGTTTTGTTAGTCTTCGATGAGGAGTGAAAAATTAATAACATTACTAAGAATCACCCATGTCTCAGTACCAATCATATTACTCTACAAACTTCTAGAAAAATGAAAAAAGCAAATGAAAATTATGTTCCTCTATTCTGCATAAAAAATAATAATGAATATTACTCCTCTTAAGACGACATTATAGGTGAGAAGTGGAAATCGTAATTCATGGCTCTGAAATGCTCAAACGTAGACATAAATATATAAATAGATCTAATTTTATTCATATTGTAATCACTGCTAAAGACCATTTCAAAGTATTTTAATTAAATGCCTTTATTACTGCTTCCTTTACTAAAACAAAAATTGAAAAATTGTTATTTCCTTGGCTATTCTGTCACTCTTAAATTTAATATTATTTTTGTTCTCCGCAACATTTTCAATTCCTCGACTCCTAATGCGTTTGGGTATACCCGCAGTCAATCCTTCCACACCTTTTGTCTCAAATGGAACTTTTTATGCATTAACCCTGTGGACTTTTCCCATTCCTCTTTATTTACCATCGCTCTACCCCTTTTTCCTTCTCTCCGCAACATTTTCCTTCCAATTTCGTCACCCAAACCGTCGTTAGTGCCGTCGGAATGAGTGTCCCAAAGAGACAGCGTTATTGTTTTCATAAATATGCAATCCAAGAGCGAACCTTTCGTTCCCTCCGCGACTGTGGCCAAACGCGGCCGTCGCGTGAAACGGCAGCGGATGCATCACCCTTTTAATACCAGAGGTCACGCGCATTGCACACTGATTCTCTCAACTTCTCACGATGGCACCGAAAGCCCAGTTGGCACGGTTCCCGCAAATTTTCCACAACTCATATGGTTCATTAATCCTGAAATTTCCTTTTACAATGTTGTCCCACATCGATCTGATACAAAAAGGTTTTACAATATTATCTTAGTATAGAAAAAGTTCTTCGTATTTACAGAACATTTATTAATTTGAAGAATTTCATCTTTTTCAGATATGAAAGCATTTTTTAAGTGTTGTGATTTGAAAAAAATTATTTACTTCAATTTAAATTAGGTTCAAGGATTGGATAGTTAAGGGATGAGAAACAACTTCGGAAGTTTTTCAGATGGACATTTTAACCAATGGATCACATATGAGAGACTATAAAGATATGTAAAAATGCTTAATATCAAACTGCCTAACATTCAAAATACGACTAAGTTAATGATGTTATCAAACTAAGTGAGCTTAAACAGTGTTTTTCATTCGCTTTTAACTTGACATGATAAGATAAAGTAAAATTTAAGTTAATTTCTAAAAAAGAAAACCGGTACCACTGAACCCATATTAAGCTGCAGATTCCTTACTTAATGGATAAGTTGTAATAGGAATACGAGAATGTCGCAAAATTAAAAAAAATATTAAGAGTAGTATAGGTTAGGTGTTGAGTTTATGGTGCATCGACGGCTAAGGTCATTTAGCACCTTCGGTAAAATTAATTTTTTTCCTGATTAGATATTTTCAAACAAAATGGCAGTAGGTACGAAGGTTAACAAACATTTAAACTTAAGAGAGCTGTCATGTTAATTATATTTAGATCTTCCTTCTGGGTTTTCAGATTAGAGGAAATAACTTGGCTTCCTTAAGGAAATTCAATATTCCGTCCACCATAATAGGGTCATTACCCACTATTTCCTTAATTTCTCCTCTGACATTGTGTTTATCGCGTCTCCCCAGGTAATGAGGGCATTCCATGAGAATGTGTTTTATAGTTAGTTGGGATTCAGAATGCTCACATTTTGGTGGTTCTTTCTCTCTTGTGAAGAGATACGAGTGAGTTAGTTTGCAGTGCCCTATTCTTAGTCTGGTGACCACAACTTCCTCACGCCTATTATTTCGAATAGAAGATGGCCATTCCACAGTATCGGGTTTAATACTGCGTAACTTATTTTCGGCGATCAAGGACCAGCGACTACACCATTTCTGTACTGCTTTCTGTTTTAATAAATTTCGTAGGTCTACTGCTGGTATGTGTGGCTCTCCTATTTCATTCTCTCTAAGTGCAGCTTTAGCTGCAGCATCAGCTCTCTCATTCCCAGTGATTCCCATGTGTCCAGGAATCCAGACAAAGGATACTTCCACTCCCTTGCTTTCAGAAGCAAAAGGGATGAATGAATACAAATGGGTCCATGTTGAAAGTTTTGGAGATCATCTGAAGGGCACTGAGCGAGTCTGTGCAAATTAGGAATGAGGAGTTCTTGGAGTTGATAAGTTCTACTGCCTTCTTGATTGCAAATAGTTCTGTAGTGTAGATAATGCAGAAAGGGTGAAATTTTATCTGTATGGATCCAAAAGGCTCTGCTACAATAGAGCAGCCACAGGCTATCTCAGATTTCGATCCGTCTGTGTATATGGCAGTACAGTTAGTATGAGCCTCTAAAATTTCCTGGAAGCCCCTTTTGAATGACCAAGGATGGGTATCCGCTTTGTATAAAGGAACCTCTTGAAGGAAAAGATTTTCAATGTAAAAACGTAAGCTTAATGCTAAAATTACGATTCAGTTTGTCTGTTCGGCTTTAAAAAGACTTTATTTATTTACATTGTAATATGCACGCATGTATTTGAATGCTAATTCTTCCCAGGATCCCCGTTCGTCAAAACATCAATCGATCATGTTTTACGTTCGGATTCACTTTTTTGACGACGCGATGGTACGCTTAGCCGTGTAAATGAAAAATCGGTTGAGTTTTACAATCAAAATATCGAATTCAAAAGGATTTATTGTACAGTCCTGGCCAAAATTAACGCATCACCGGCCGTAAGGATCGTTAGGGAGGTGCTGCGTTAATTTTGGCCAGGAGTGTACGTGCGGTGAAAACCCGATTTGCTCTGTTTCGAATATATCTATTTCCGTACTCACAGAATCTGAATTGAATATCGGAGATGAAGCCCATAAAAGTTTCTTTCCCATTCCTTTGGCCCATAAAAGTTTCTTTCCGATTCAGTCAACCCGAATCAAAACGTACGGTCAGACGATTAATACCAAATTTAATTTAATCTTTTTATATGAATTACGCATCGTAAGTTCCGTTACTAATCTGAATGATATTTAAAGCTGAAGTGAAATTGAATTTTAAAGTGAACAATTCATGGCATTGAGAAATTCAAGAATAAGAAAATTAGTATTTTACGTTATGATTCTGCTGTTATCAAAGACAAAGTGATTATCCAAACACGTGCCTACGATATTCTTATGACTGCTAGTCTTCTAACAATTCGTTCCTTCACTACCAAAACATTTCTATTTTTCTAATTCCATTCCAAATATTTCCATTCACTTCATCGTTCTTTCATTAACCTCCACTCCCATACCGTGTTTTTATTTCGCTTCGGATACCGGATTTCATCTGCATCTTTGATTTCGCCCGTGATATGATTTCTCATTCAATTTCCATTTTTCCTTTCATATTAAATCGTCCAATTTCAAATCATCTCTCACTTCCTGACCCTTGTACATCCCGCTACTATTACGTGGACTAACTTCCATACAAAGAACACTCATATTTTTGTTTTAAAAAGCTCAAAAATAAAAATTTAAGTAATGCCAAAAAAGCGCGATGCTTTTAATAAATACCCTCAGAACATTTCCATGATCTTTAATATTAATCACTTTTGCGAAATTGGTGCATTCCGCTTAATAAAATCCATTGAAAACATCGCATATACCAGATTTACAAAGATCTAGAGCACTAATAGTATCTTACGATTGTGAAGATCATTAATTACCATGATATATTTAATATAAACATTCAAAATAGTACATTAAATCGATCAAAATTTCATGAATTCTCATTACCTATCTTAGTGACTGATCATAGAATTATTTTGAGGTTAAAGAATTCATTAATAATAGTTAATATAAATGTTATAATAATAAAGGCTTATCGAGACACTCCAATTTTCTATCGGATGATTGATTTACGCGAGCTATCTTATTGATTATTTATACTGCATCCATGTATCCAACTTACCCATAAAGAAGTAAGGAATGAATATTGCTTACCTTACTGTCTGGTTATATTCAATTTATATTTCAATAGAACTAATTGATACTCTGGTAATAAGTTGTTAAAACTTTCCTCCTTGTATGAAAAACGATTTGTTTCCCCTAAGTAATTCTGCTCAGCATTTTTACTTTCTCTATGTATGTACGTAGTATAGAGAAAGTATTGTTTTCATGAAACAAATCTACTTCGAGATTTCAACGGAAATATATGTTTTGGGGTCCCTAGAACAGTTTTTGAACATTTTTGGAATGATATATGTGTGTATGTGTGTTTGTTGGCGCTCTAACATGAAAACTATTAGTCGTATCATAATACTTCATATATAGCACTGCGGTGGGTGCGGTCAGAGTTGTTTAGTTTTTGGAGTAAATCGATTTACCGGAAGTCGAGCTTTATTCTTCGTAGCAAATACCCGTTTTTGCAAAATATCTCTATTTATATGGTATATAGGTATATAATATTATTTTTAAAAAGTATTAGAAAATATATTTTACTATAACTTTTGTATGAAACATATTTTAGCATCACTCTTTTTTTAGGAGTTATTTGTGAAATACTGATAAACCGGAAGTTGCTGATTATGTACTTTGTGGGCGCTCTAACGTGAAAACTGTTTGTCGTATCAACACCAAATTTCAAATATAGCGCTTTGGTTTGTGTTGTTAGGGTTGTTTAGTTTTTGGAGTAAATCGGTTAACCGGAAGTCGAGCTTTATTTTTGAAGCTCGTTTCTGTTTTTGCAAATTCCTTCATTAATCTGATATTTAGGTAAATACAGTTGGCTACAAAACTTATAACAAATGTATTTTTCTATATGTTTTATTTGAAAAAATTATCGATATCAACCACCGTTTAGGAGTCATATCATAATTAACCAATTTTCTGGTTATTGCGACACATTTATATTAAAATGCCGTTTTCATTTATACAATTTCATAATAATGTTATATTTAACATGATTACTATATTTCTTCAAAGTTTTATATGGAAGTTGGTTTGGAATTTAAAAAACGCGTATTTATTGAAAAATAATTATTCAGTTATAATGGTTTCTTGTCGTTATTGATTACTCGTCACAATAACAATAAAGTTCGTTACTATGGGTTTGTTTAGATTGGAAAAAATGCAATGCAATGCGTCTATGGCTCAGTCTCTTGCTATAAATTGAGCTCTGGCTGATTGATAATAATTAAAATGTTTTCTTCTTTGATATTTTACTCCATTTGTCTTCTTTAATAGCTTTCTTTTATGTATATTAATCATTTTCGTCATTCACGGTTACTTTTTAAGTTTCCACTGTTTAAATATGTAGTATTTATTTTTGTTAATAGTTTGTGTCGCTCGTACGTTGTTTTGCTCTTCGTTCGTATTTTGATTTCATTTCCATTGCTTATTATAATCAGATTTGTGATTCATCCTATATTGGTGCTTACGTAAAAGTTAATATGAAATAAATTGATCACTTATTTATCTCCCAAGTTTAGATCGAATACAGAGTTCAAAAATACTGTAGTAGATAAATATTTATATCTTATATATGGAGAAACTTATCATGTGCTGGCCACATCAGATTTTTTGAATTATTTCAATAGCTTTGAGTTTTTACCTTACTAAACTATAGAAAATGTAAGAATATTTTGAGTATCAGCTGAATCTCTATATTGGTGTATCAAAGGTGGGAAATTATATTTAGTGCTGAAAATTTTAAATACTGAATACAACAGTCGAGCTCGTGCCAATTAAGATGCAAGCTAAATCATAAAATACATTCATAGCAATACAACTTATATCTTAGAGCTTCCAACTTTTCATAGCTGCCGTTTAATGGTATAATTTTAGATTTATAGATATAAATCAAATCTTAATAAAAAGAGAGGTAGTTCGAGTGCCCTAATTGTCTCTCTACTTACATTAGTCTCAATAGTTAAGACTGCTGATCTATAGTTGCACCTCCTGAGATCTCAAGCTATTTAATTTCTGTGTTTTAAGTCCCCGAGCTTTCTTACTTTAGTATCGCCGGTGTAACTTGCCCATCGAGTCCCTTTGGGAGCTGCAAAAGGACATTTCCCTCACATTTCTCGATAACCTCCTTCCTAAGGATCCAGTAAGGCGACCCATTAATCATCGTCCTTTTGTGGACAACGCTTTCTCGTCGCTGCAGAGAGTGGAGTTCGGAAAACTGAAAACGGCCTCTAACGGCCAAAAAAGGAAACACATGACTGCTCCATTTCGTGCCCATCGGATACATTTGTATTTGTCACCCCTTTTGAGATGGAATTAGCTAGAAGTAACTTCTCTTTTGAGATGGAATTAGCTAGAAGTGACTTCTCTATAATCAAGCGATAATCGCCTGCTTACGAAACTAAAGTACTTAAGGGTAGAGGAAAGGAAGAAAAACTTAATCCCATGTCCGTCGTCATTATTTAATTAAGCTGTCGGAACGCAATCTTCCATTTGTATTAAGGCTCAAGAGAGAGAGAGATATTCGATTCTGAATTACGCTGTGTTATGAGAAACTTCACCAAGTAATCTGGAAATATGTTGCGTGTCTTGCAATGTACAATGTCAAAACTGTTTCTTTTTAAAGTTCTTCGCGATATTTCTGGGGCTCAGTAAGAGCAGTTTCATTACGAATAAACTGCTATTAGTCTGACGTATCCAGCCGACTGTAATATCCGAGCCAATCGAAATAAAAGACTAAAACCGCGCACAAATGGGAAATAACGGTAAAGCAATCCATCGGAGTAATTTCTATCATTTTTCATAGTGAACTTTTTATGCAGTTGAAGTTGCTCCGTTATTTAAAGATAAAGATTGGAAGATGTTGGGCACATTCTTAGGAAATATTTTGAACAGTTTACATTTTATGTATATTGACAAGTTGCGAAGAGAAGACGGTTTTTCATAGAATTCCTTTTCTTGTTAGAAACGTGTTGAAACAGCGTTTTACTATACTCTGGAAGATAAGGAATGAGTATTTTCAGATTTTCTCCAACTGTGTTCATAATGTTCTTCGCATATACTCCTTATCAGTTCGTTTGACGAACCCTCTCCTAAAACCACTGTCACGTCTTTTGCCCCCGCAGGTGCTATCTGCTTTGATCTGAGCTTCCAATGTCTCCCTTCACGGCTAACTCCTCGTGACAATCGACCTTTCCGTACAACGGAACCATTTCCGGCACCGAGCGCACTCTACTTGTGAAGGCCGAAAGTCTGAATAACGTCTTACGTTGCTAAGTCACTACAGAACTACCTCACCTCACCAACACGAAGCGGAACTGAGCAATGAGTTTGCTTCTGTTTCTAGCGTAGGTTTTGCTATTCCAAATAATGTCATTCAAAACACTACACCTATCTTAATAAGTGTAAGGCCATTGAGTCCACCGAAATAAAACGGATTTAGCTGCTGCTAACTCCTACTGTAAAGTCTCTTTAAATCTACTCAATATAAAGTGTCAATTGCATTTACTTCAAGGCGGGGCATTGAATTAATTACTGTCAATTGTTAATACCGAGTGAATGAAAAAGTACGAATGTAGTTAGTTAAGAATTTTTGAAAAAACAAATTATTTTGTTAGATATTTGTTAAAAGAAGGAATAATTCAGTCAAATGAATTTTGTGTCATATACTCCTTTCTGATAAGTTAACAGATCACATATTATTTTCATATCAAGATATTTCTTAGTCAAGGCTAAACCTGTTGTAGGATTTTCCATAAGAATAAAAAAAAACTGGAGAAAATAATATATAGAAATATAATGTATTAGAATTAATAATAGGTAAAAAGTAATATAGCAGCAAAAGTCAATCGAAAATTAAATTTAAGATTTATACGGGCAAAGTTCTAAAAATTCTGTCCAGCCACCGTTTTGGTTCTAAAGAGCATTGTAAGAGTAATAATCTAGGGTTTTCAATTGGGCTATTCCGCACATGGGCTCCCTCCGGGAATAGAACCCGGCACCGCTTTCTACAAAGCCGAATGCACTGCCCAAAAGGGTGTCGAAACTTTTTCATCACGAAAAAATTAATAGGCATTTTGTAGTTATCCAAACTTGGCTTCAACTTTAATAACTAAGATTTCTTTCTTATTTACCCGATTCTGACGTTCCGTCGACTATTTTTCACTCACATATGGACAAAAACTCAAACTTGAAAAAGTTTCTCAAGCAAATGATTAAATAAATAATTGCTGGAGGTGAGGACCGGAAAGATGATATATCTTAAGTGTTACTTCAAACGCCAACAGGTCATCACTTATTTTCTTCTTTTTAACATAAAGAAACAGCATAAATGTACGCCACCGTTTTACGTAACGTACAGCACACGTGTCTTATCGATTTGCCCTTAATCTTTGAGCCGTTTTCTTTCTTCTTTTATATCTTCTCTTATATTTTTTCTTTCGAAATCCTGAGATAAATGTATTGTGCGAGAGCGATGCGGATGAATCAAGGAAACGGGTAAATGCCTCTGTTTATTACCCATACAGTCAACTAGGCGCCAGAAGAGAATAGGAATCTCAAGCTTAATGTTCCGTACCAATTCGTAGGACCGAAAATATAAGATGAAAGTAAAAATACCTTGATTATAGGCTATCTCAAATGTGACAAAAGTTGCACTTCCCTGACTCGTAGGACACTTTGATCAACTTAGAACCGGATCAATAAATCAGTGGAACTCCAAACGTTTTAATTTGAAAACTTTGATGAATTTCGGGCGTCGAACGAACTCCAGATTGCGAAATTATAGATGGTAGCATCGATGCATTCACCTTCGCGTGTTTTCTTTCGGCCATAATAAAGCACAACGAATGTGATACGCGGTGAATGAAAGTGTGGGCTCTTTCCACACGCTGCAGTTAACGTTTCTTTTAGAGTATCCATTACGAGCAAAGCGTAAAGAGAACGATAATGGCGAATGTGCCACTTTAACTGTCACCTTCACTTAAATAAGAGACCGCGTATTACGTCCTTTAAGGGAAATAAAAACTCTCCATTTGACCAGGGAAACGTGCTACCTGTAATGGGGAAATGGACCTGGAAGGGTTTTACCCATGGACATTTACGTGACCTGAAATGTACCGAATTTTTCCTGCTTAACCCATCAGCGCCCAGAGGTGCCGTTTGGCACCCAACGAAAAAGCGACGCGTAATTCCGGCATCGCCGCTCTGTTTGCTTGTCTGGCGATTTACGTTTATCTAGGTACCTCTCCTCTACCCTCTCCACCCCTGTGTGTCACATTTGCGTCTGCAGTCGACGATAAAGGATCATTTTGCGTAAACAAGTCGAGGAGGAATGATCGCCATGTCTTCAAGAAAAAGGTAAGCTTCTAAAAATTATTGTTTTAACTATTAATTTGAGGTGACAGTGTGATTTACGTGTTGCCAACAAGTCATAGTGCCCTCATAAGTAATTATCTTATGTCAGATTTCGTTATATTGCGGTAGAGGCGTTGTTTTTTTCGGTGGATGCCGTTTGGCACCGCTGGGCGGCTAGCATAGCACCATGGTGCAGTTTACCAGAATTTGCTGTTTTTATATGTTATTGGTATTTTCGGAGTTAAATTTTGCTTTTAGGCAAAGAAAATATTATTTACGAATGTTTCTTTTTTTATTTCGGGATATGGCTGGTAGGAGGGAGGTGTGACGCTATCTCTGATGTTTGTTTTCATATTTTTTTTTGTTTCTTCGTATAGACATACTTTGATTACTAATCACTCCCCGACATTTCTTTTGCGCAATGAAAAGAAGGCAATATTTTTGTCTTACGTAATAAATATAGGCCTACCCGGCAAAAAGCGCGATTTTAGTACTTTTTTATTTTTTATGTGTAATTTATTTATAATCTTATGTTTGAGCATTTCTTCTGCAACGAAGAAGAAACCGAGAAAAAAAATAGTGTGCTCATTCCGTCTAAAAGCAAAACAAAAATTGGCCGGTTATAACTCAAACTATGAAGGTTTCCTAATTCCGAGTATTCTTTCCAGGACCAAAACTGTCAAATAGGCTCTTGATTACCTAGAAGAGGAGAAGGTTGATGATGTATCATGTATATACATAGAACCTCCAGAAAGCAACGTTCTAACCGATGAGGATTCTGGCGATGAGGATTCTGGCGATGAGGACGACGGAGGAGCAATTGGCAACCTTTCCGGGAGGCAGTTGAGAGCAAGGGCTGAAATAGTGTATTATAAAGCAGATGCCACAGATCTTTTTGGCAAATCTAGGGACGAGGATAGTACTGACTCTGATACAAGTCAAATATCAGCACCAAAACGTAAGCGCGACCAAACATCAAAAAGCACAAAAATATCACTGTCGAAGAAGAAATCTGCTCAGAAGAAAGGTGCCCCGAAACAACAATTTAAATGGAGGAAAGGCGTCGATTTGAAGACTCAGGAAAATATTTTTCCAGAAGCAGATTACCTTTCGTTGCGGGATAAAACTGCTGTCGACATTTTTGAAATGTTTTTCGATCAAGACGTCATCAGTTTTATTGCTGAGGAAAGTAACAAGTATGCACTTTTCTCTAATGCCTCGAGCTTGCCTAACATCACCGTAGAGGAAATCAAGGTTTCCCCTGGCATACTCATACTTTCTGGCTACAATACAGTTCCAGACAAACGTCAGTATTGGGAAGAGGCACGAGACGTCCGCAACGATCTTGTGTTTTGCAGTATGCGAAGAAATCGGTTTTTGGAGATACAGCGCTACTTGCATCTAGCAGACAATACCAAGCCCAACTCTACGGACAAGTTTAAGAAAAGCTTTTGAAAAATCATCGGCCCGAACAAAATTTGGATTTGGCTCTAAGTGTAACGTAGGGTTGTGCGTTGCGTGCTTCATCGCGTACCACGTGCCTAAATAAGGTGGTCTACAGCTTTTCATGGTATTTTTGATAGATTGTTAACTTTATTAAAAGCATTCTACTAAGATTTTGTAAGCTTTCCAGTAGTAGAGATTGGGAGAATGATTTGTATTGTTTTTGTTCCTAATTTTTGTTGGTGTTCGTGATTGCTCCTATCCTAATTACTTTTTTGAACTCATGTGATAATACTGGGACCTGATAATCAACCAAAGAATATGTAGGTTTGGACTTGAAAAGGAGAGTCTGATTTTTCTAGTTTTTAGTACTTGCGTTATAATATGTAAAGGTCGATATTCATATGTAACTTTGTGTATAATCGGTGCATAAACAATCTTGATGTTCTGTACAGGTAGTTATGCTTGTTATAACGCATGTGCGAGTTTTTATGTACGTTTATTTTTTTAGTGTAAGACACTTTACATTTGATTAAAACCCAATGCATGGGTTCATGTTTTTCTTTTGTTACATTTTTAAAACAATAAATACATAAATACCAATTTTACGCACGTCTTTTCCAATTATTTTTAATAACCATAGACCATAATAAGTTAGTTGCATATAGCTATGATTACCGCCCAGCGGTGCCATACGGCACCCGACTCCCCCGCGCTTAATATCGTGCGTACAGGAATTTTACCGATCAAGGCACTATTCTAACGCCATAAACCATGTTTTCTAGTAAAATCTTCGATTTCCGAGAAAAAAAACCCTTGGGCGCTGAAGGGTTAATATTGCACTGGCTATTGCCTCAAAAACCATTCCCTTTTATGGTAATATTTTACTTTCCTCTCTACATCTTTGAATTAAGTATAATCTCTTGGAAGAATTATTAAATTCTGCTTCTTCTTCTTAATCTTCCTTCTTTATTCTACTCTTCATGGGAATTCTCTCAGAAGCATTATGACAGAAGAATTTCATTTCATTCATTCATTAAAAAAACATCATTGCGTATAATAGGTTCATCAAGATTCATAATTTACGTTTATAGGATGTTATTTTTTCTAATTTAAAATAATAAAGAAAGAAAGAGAATACTCCATACTAAACCCGAAATTTGGTTGCGATCTCCTTGAAAATTGTTATCTTGTGATAAGCGTCTACATGATCATAAAGTTTTATCATTAGAAATAATTGAATGTTATCGTTAAATGATTTCTCGAACTAATTTAGTTCAAGAAAGTAGTTGAGGTCAAAATATTTTTATTTTGACCCAGAATTATTATCTGATGGCATCTTCAATTATACGTAGAAGAAGGATGATTTCCGGAATCTGTTGGAACGGCACTGCAGTTAGCTATGTCTCGAGACGGAGGGTGCCAAGTTCCTAGGTTTCGTGAATCTCGCTTTCTTTCTGGCCTTAAATAAGTGGCTATCTGCAGGATAAAGCAGGGCTCTGGAGGAATGAAGGTAATCGAGCCATAAAACACGATTTCCCTTGCGTGTTACCTTTGTCCAAATACGCTTCCGTGTATAAATGAGCCAAACATTCTCATGTCCTAAGACAATACGTTTCCCCTTAAGCTCCCTTTACAACATTTCGACGCCACGAATGAGTTGATGAGATCGAAACGAGAGGTTGAAATATGAACTCTTATACAACTATAACTAAATACTTTTTAACCAATAATAGTAAGTGAAAATGTATTTTTGTTGAAGTCCTTTCAGTAAGACAATCATACTACTATTCAAAGTAGAAATTGAGCAAAAATTCAATCCAAGGAATATTGTTCTGATGGTTAAACCTAAGAAATAATAAAGATTTTATAAAAATAATAAACATTACTTAAGGAGATATTTATTATTATAAGAGATTTATAGCACAATTCCCAGAACCCATGCAACTTACTCATCAACCAAAATGCTATCCCTCTATTTCTTGAATCATCAACAACCTTACGCCAATCGTTCTCGGTCTCCTACATGGCATGCAACTTACCTACTGAGTTAATTATTTACAGCTCCCCACTTTCCCCGGTTTAATGCGCTTTGGATGATGAAATAGGAACAACATTTGTATTCAAAAAGAGAAGGTGGGAAACTTTAATCGATTGAAACGATGCAGACATAAATATAATTCCACGGAATAAACTTTAAGGTCATTTATCTGTGTTAAAAGAATATCCACGTCTTAACAATGAATAAATATTGTGTGTTTGAGAAGATCAAGTTTAAATTAATAAATTATGATTCAGGATCTTTCCAATTGCATTTCATTAAAATCACCCTGAACTACTTTAAGGTATTGAGGGAAACTGACATATACGGAAAGACATGAACGCTATAGCATATCTGGTTACTTACATCAACGTGCACCAATATTTCTCTTTATGTAGCCTCTATCCCTAAAACCGCCGCTTACATACCAATTCAGGCCCTTCCTTCTTGTTTGTGATGCTTTTAATCCCCATCTAATTAAAACAAGAGTAGTAATCCTCACATTTTCTCGGACAAAAGGGGAGCTGCAAGTTATCGGCCCTCAGAAGGGTCGATCCGCCCTCCGTTGAAAATAACACACTTAAATTCCCTCTCATTGTAGTGAGAAAATTGCGAGGCAGTTCTGTTCTGCCAAGAGATTGCCGTAGGCCCATTATCCAATTAGCACCACGAAAACAAAACACCGCCAAAGGATAAAAAGGCCATTTTGGCGGAATATACGACTTGTAAAGGGATGACCGTACCCTTTACTACCACATCGCTGATATTAGTGATAATCGCGCGTCGCGGTACACCGTTGACCGTTTGTCGATTCGGCAAGCAGCGCCGCGTTGGGTGCGGTGGTGGAGAGCGGAATTAAGGACGATGTAGTGTGGCTGGATCCTAGAGTTAGCCTATATCTTAATCTCTCGATGGATGTCGAAACCACATGAATACTCACGAGCAATCTACTTGCTTTTATATCGTGTAATTGCAGGATCTTCAGCTCAGCGAAATTAACGATCTAACATAAGATTTTTAAACAGGGCATGGAGCTTTAATGGTACATCATCGAATATGTAAAGAATCAGCCAAATTATTCTACTCCTTTAAAAATAGCATAATTATCTATAACGAATTGATTTCCGTAACAACAAAATTCTTTTAGAACTAGAAATTCGATCGTACATTTTTTAATGCTAGTAATGGGAAATAAGTTTTTCCTGTACTGATTATATCTAGCTTAAACTTTAAAATAAACTAAAACTGTTTCGTTATAATTGCAGTCCAAAACAATGGATGATGAAGTAATCATAAAATTATAATCGATACTTAACTATTTTTCATAGATATCATTATTATTATTAAGGTAATTATAATAACGAAGAATTGACAATTGAAGAACTAAAAGGGGCCTAAAATTTCTTAAAATTAAACAAACTTTTTTTAAAGACGGGTAAAATTTACAAAAATCGAATTGCATCATTTAAAACGCGTTTTACAATTTCGAAGAACGACTCTTCCTTAAAAGAACATGATCGATTGATGAACGCTACAAGAAGAAATAAAGGATTAAATCACGGTTTTATAAAAGACATTTCAAAAATGAAATAAAATGCGAGGATAAAATATCTATGTAAAGTCTCTCACATAGAGAAAAGGTTTCCTAGTCAACTGTATTAGTCTGTAAAACCACATCTATAACGTTTACTTAATATAATTTTTGTAAAATGCATTCTTTAATAGTAAATCGTTAATGGAATAAACCCAATGAAACATGCAGCTTAGAAGCATTTTAATGTTTATCAAATCATAGATTAGTCAAAGGATACAAAAATTTTATCAAAATTTCCATCACGAAGCAAATAAACTGACGCAGTAATTTCCTAAAAATGAAAATAACCTCACACATTTAGGAAACAAAAGATGCAAACGTATGAGATGCATGTTTTAAAAAAATAAAGACAATCGATAATATCAGTACCAAACGAGCGTTACCGAAATAAATTGTTCATGGCCTAATTGATAGATTAAATTAGTGTATCCCTATTCTCTCAATTTAAACCCTGCATATTTTATTAAATTAATAAATCTCATCTAATTAGGAGATATCTTATTTCCTCTCTTCCGGAAAGATTCAAATGCAATGTAAATGTGCTGGCAAGCCATTACTTTCAGTTTCTACAGGTGTTAATTGCGGATATTTTGAGAGTCAAGACCAAACAAACAACGATTGCTTGCTCTTCTGTGTACTCTAAACTAACTGATACCGACTGCGCGGGTCATCTGTCCGAGGTTGTTTTCATAGTAGACAACAGCGCCTCTGAAAGCTTATCTGGCTGAGAACACTCTGGACGACTTGAATCCTGATCTTCAATATATCACAGCCGTGCAAATTCAAGATTCTCCATTGAAGAGCTATTGTGCCGATCGAACAAGATTTTCGATTTGTGATGGACTTACTTTCTTAATAGGAAACAGTGGTATAACCTCGGGTGGCTCAAACATACATAAATATTAAATAATATAGAAATATGGTGCAAACATTTGAATACAATCTTGTACAATAAGATTTTTAATTATCTACCAACGTCTTTAATTCAATTTTAAAACTGCTCTCATAAAAATCAACCTTTTTCAAATTAACTGAGGCTCTAAAGTCATTTACGATACATCCTTAAAGAAAACATGGAGCAAAGACGACATGGAAATCTGGAGTGTGTAACATGGAAAAAATCGAGAATAGGGATATGGAGTGGGGTGAAGGGATGAAAGCGAAAGGGTTAAAGTAGATTGGTGATTGGCGTTTGAGAGGGTATTTGGAGCAGAGGGTTTTGAAAGAGCACAAAATTGTAGATAAAGGAGTCGAAATGGAAAGTAGTAGGGGATACGGGGAATGAAGCATATAGGAGGATAACAACGTGGACGTATTGAAATCAGGAAAAGACTCCATTAATGTTAAATCAAGATTCTCAAATCTTTTACAGTATCGGGATCTGTCACGAAAAGAAATAACTCACAGCATATGGTCATATAAATAGGTAAATGATGATGGATACATAGTTTGACTATTCCGTCGTGATTCTAAATGATTGATGTGGGAAAAGGCGGTTATTTAAGCAGCACTGCGGTTGTTAATTTGATACCTCGCTAATGGGCAAGGGACAAATCTAATTCTTTCCCCTTCAAAGGTATTGTATATTATTTTATATTAACACCATAATATTTAGGTTAGATAGCTTCTTATAATCTATTAATATGCATTTTATTTTAATCAAGAAAAAAATGCAACGGCATTCGTCATAGAAAGAAAGGTGAAACTTTTAATAAATAACTAAAAATAAATAATATTTTTAATTGAATTACTCCGGACAAATAAACAGTTTCACTGCAACTATCTCGTTATACATTAATATAACCTCAATTGAATATAAATAATATGTGAAATGTATACAATATATAATTAAAATAAAGTTTTCGGAGAAAATTAATTAAGATTGCTGTTCAGGAATACTACAAATGTTGTCTTTTCTTGAAAGCGCAATAGAAATTAATAAAATCAAAGAATTTGTGCCAACAAAACAATTTACTCCTCATCGAATACGAAATAATGAACAGAGATCTAGGATCTCGTTGTAATCACGAACCAGCGACCTCAGAATTGAGAAGCAATTGGTAGATAGCTTTGTGTAGCTGGCATGCCCATTTCCATTAGGACTGATTGGACTCCGCATAATTTTCTCGTCACAAATCGCCCACGGGCCGTGTTCCCTACGATAGAGCGACTAACGATCTCAAAGAGTCGGAAAAGGGTGAATCGTACGAAAAGGGCGCAAGGATCTCAAAGAGAATTAGGTAAGGGTTGAAAGGTAAGTGAAAAGGTTTCCAGAGGTAGGACTGGAGGTTAGGAAAGATGCGAATAGATAAGTTATGATTGGATACGATTGAAGGGAAAATTTTAGAATTTTAGTATTCAGAAATTAATGGAGAAAAGGAGATACGAAACGAACGACTAAAAGAGAAAAGGGTCTGTAGACACCATTCTTATGATCCAAACTTCCGGGAATCAGAATTATTAATAAAATAAAGGGTAGACAAAGGAAAGGGAGGAGAGATTGGATAACGGCATCATTGGACATCACTTGGGAATAAAGAATGCCTTACTCTTCACCTTAACCCCAATAATAATGATAAATAATGGAAAACTTGGAACGAAACATATATTGGAAATTACCTCCACAGATATAACATACAATAAAAAAGTAATTAAGGCTCAAGGGAATGAATAGCATAAATGCATGACATTTGACATATGAATGAAATAATGAGGTACAAAAGTAAATTTATCCAGTGCAAAAGGTATAAGAATCTTTTATTAATATTTATGACACTCTATATGCAAGTAATATACCGAGGTGGTATTTTAATGTCAATTGACATGCAGAGGTTTTGTAACTTCGGTGAGAAATCAAATGAGAAAAATTCTATTAACTTTTGTCTTAGTGCAAGTAAAAGTATATCCTGCATATCCTCACTGCATGCCTCGTTCCCTATTTACCTGTTTGCTTCAGCCCAAAGATCTTCCAATAGTTCGTTAAAATAGTCCCTCACACTTCTCTATCATTCCCCACAGATTTCTCCAATTCGGGAAACCATCTGTCTTCATCCCTTTTGACCCTCTCATTACGTTATGTCTTTCTTCCTTTCAATTCGCTCTTTTTCGACACCATCCATCTTCTCCCCATTTTTGTTTTTTATTTGTTATGACTTATCCCTTCTATCTAATAGGGGGGTTTTCTCCACCTACGTCACAATACCTTTGCCTAATTTTAAGAACGGATGTTATATTTTTGGATACACAAAACACAAATGATGTCCTTCATCGCTTGATGGGTTCTAATTTAATAAGAAATACGCATTCGTAAACAGTAATTGATTTAGTGATGTCTCGTCTCATTGTAAAAATATAAATAAGTTAAAATTAATCTAAGTAGCCCTAACTTTGCAGAACTAAATACCAAGTAAAGAAAATATTCACGAAGGTTCCATTCTAAAGAATATGTTTTCTGCCCTGAAAATTTGTCATAGTAATTTCAAGGAAAGATTTAATTTACTTGAGGAACTGATATATTTAATCATTTTTTATCAATAATATCAGAGCAGTACAATGTTATCAACTCTGATAAGTATCACATTTGCGTATCTATCATACTAAGGTAACATATCTCAATCAACTCAGAATGTGATAAATGAAAGAATACAAAAATATCAGATTGATAGAATGCTCGCTATCAAAAGTAGAAGGTTAATGATTTTATTCATAAAGGTATACAGTCACGCATGAAGAAAAGCAGAAATATGAGCATTAGAAAGAGTAACCACCGCCTGACTGAAGCTAGTTTTAATGGAGAGGAGAAAATATTAAAAAATCACGAAGTATATCTCTTTAGATTCACAATTTCTATCTCTTTCAGTCGAAATTACGAGAGTTATTTTATTTTGAGCTCCATTTAGCATGCAGTCCACGCTCATTGAACTGGGACAAGGTCAGATTGTAATGGTAACAGCTGGAACAGAGTGGAGATTTGAAGTCGAAGAGAGAGATTTGCATACACAATGGGAAGGGTGATTGGATAGGGAACAAACAAAGAAAAAAGGACGGATCCCACTGATAATTGCAAATGATGTGTTTGTATTCTAAAGCATTGCATCATAGGCTAGGAGGATTAAGAGTCCGGAGACGTGATAGTGGAAATTTTAATGGAAGTGACGGATGGCATTCATATTAAAAGCAGTGGATTAGAAGATGGGACGAATAAGGTGATCTACGAAAGCGTGAATTGACGAACAGGGATCGGATGGATAGATACAGGGAACAGGAAGGGAGTAGTGAAGTGGAGCCAAATCTGGGGATATTGGCTATGCAATTTTTATAGGGACATCTAAAAGTAGTACAAAATTGAGGGAAAATTGAAGGAGTGTTGCATAGCACAGGGATAAAGGTGGATCTATAAATGGGTGTACACGAGGGGCCAAGGGTTGCAATGGACACAACTCCATTTCGGGGACGCGTGACAAATGAAGGCCAGTCAGCACCGACGCAGAGACACTGCTTCCGATCATTTATTTTTCGTACTCAATTTTCTCTCTCTTTTTTTCGGATCAGCGCCAACTTTATGACAGCCGTAAAAGACCTTTGATTATAGGGGAGAGACCATCATGGACGCTGAATAATAGAAAGGGTCTCGAAAATCATAACTTGAGTTTGGAGGTGTACGTATACGCTCTTGATAATTGAGAGGGGAAAAGAATGGACCGAAATATTCTTAAATTTTTTCCTGAAAAACGCACACATCAACTTTTTTACACGATTGATAATGCTAAGGAATGGATATGGTGAAAATTCGAAATTCATACCGGTCCAAAAATTTGAAATAAAATCTACTTATCAACGGGGCAACCTTTAATGGATTGAAAATAGATTTCTACTTTTCCACAAAGGTTTTTGTTCAGGAGCTACCGGTTTCGGTACATAACCATCGTCAGGTTCACACACAACTGAATCATCAAACTGCCGAGGCACACATTGTAATTTGAGTGATGACAGATAAAATACAATGTAGAAGTTGGAAATAGACATACATACGAGTACAATGACGACCAATCAGGAGGTAGGAAGAGTGGGAGGGGAAATTGACAGATTACTAAAGGATGGGGGAGAGGGCAGAATCCAAGATGGGGGAGGGAGAATGAAAAAGATACTCGTTAATAAGGGTACAATGGGGATAGGAGAGGTGACGTTTAATTTCAAGCTGTTCTAGGGCATTGAGTCGAGGACTTTTACTTTGAAAGTGAAGGATTTCTGGGGAAAAATCACTTGAATGACTGTTTTCGAAAAGGTGTTTAGCAAAGTGGGAGGAGGGAGATTTATGGAGGAAAGCTCTATGGTGTTCTTGTGTTCTGAAATTAAAATTGCGGGTTGTCATCCCAATGTAAATTCTATCACAATCCTTACAATTTAATTTATATACTCCCGGTCTGTCTAAAGCTTTGAATTAATCTTTCGAATTGGCTAGTAATTTCATTAGCGTATTATTATTTTCATATCCTGGAATCACGTTATAGTTTTTAAAAAGGTTTTGCAGATTATAAGATATGGACCCTTTAAATGAGAGGGCTACACGTCGAGGGGTTTCTATGTCAGTTACAGAGGCAAGGGGTAAAATGCGTCTGGTAATGAGGTTCTTCTCTTTCCGTGAAAGCAATTTGTCAATTAAACTGGTAGGATATCAATTGGCACTGGCTATACTTTGATGGATTATTGATTATACTTTAATGAATTATTTACGCTTGATTAGGTTGATCATAAAGTAATTTTTTGATACAATGGTATTAAGGATTTAGTTGAATTTCTAATTCATGTCGCTCTAGCACTATTAAATTTTCTCTGTCAAGGTTCCATTCTTTCAATTTTATCTCATTATTGATGAAACGTACCTAAATATATCGGAGCGAAGAAAATCATACTAAACGAAGAAATAAAGTTATGTCTATTAAGAGCTAAATAATGTATCTTTACTATTTCAAATTAATTTTATACGCTATCCCATTTATTTATTGAGCCTCATTAACTAATATTACGATCTTTGCTTCCTCGTGCAAAGATATCATCTTAAAAATTGTATATATCTCTTGGAAGTGGTCTTCAACTTCAATTCTACCTGTACACGTTACAAACACATTTAATTTTACATAGTCTGACTCCCAAATGTGCAGTGCATTTGAACACTAGCTATATATTCTTTTTATGGCAAATTTACGACTTCAAATTTAGTTATAGGAAATTTCAAATTCAGTATGAGATTGATTTTTTCAGTAGCGTGTTAAATGTTTGATGATTCCGATAAAAAAACATTTACAAAAACTTTATCTGGACAAGAACCAATCTGAACAACGTGACATTTTCAGGACTTCAACTTCAGTACACACTTTTGGCTCGTGTAGATCTTATTGACCTATTATGTATATAAGGTTTCAATAAAATATTCTTTACAAAAAATTAAAATGAAAAATAAAAATTATTTCTAATATAAAATGAACAATTTTCCGATAATTCTGAACGATTCATGGAAAATGATAATCCATATTTATTCAATTATTCCATCCGAATTATCTTTGCAATAGAATTTCGTTTCTATTCATGCCTTAGATTAGGGAACGTAAAAGATCAAATTCTATCATTAGATGCCTCAAGGTGTCTCAGAATACCGGCATCAATGCTCCCGTTGTTATCCCAAGCACTCATTCCAGAACAGGCGCAAGGGGAATTCGAATGCGTAGACGCAATAAATAGACCTCTCCCTGGTTCGTTCTCTGAGAGAGAGCCCTTGCTTCTCTTAGGCCAATAAGCGTCGTGGTATGTGCGGAACTAGACGTGTTGGAGCCACAACAGCGGTCTTCATTAGTTAGAAATCAGCGTGAATTTCTCCAAGTTTCAGACGATGACATTAAACCCACACCTCGAAGACGTTATACGCAGGACTAGATAGGCCTAAGATACTATGCGTCATTTATAACTTTAATAGAGTAGATAAGGACGATTGCGGAAAAGCAGTTCTCTGAAACCGGGATTCAGGAATGGAAAGTACGCCGCTTTCCGTGTGTGCAGTAAAACATGTTTATTTCACCGTCATTCAATGCCACTAATGCTCTTATCGGTGTCGTTAATAAACAGGAAGGTTGTCAGGTTCACAGGAAGGAGATAGTGACGTGAATGACGTCGATTGAAACGGATGAAATGAATTTCGGAGAATAGTTTCGGAGATAAGAAAAGAGTGTTATTGAGCATCAAGTTAGGTAATCTCAGGTTCAATCGGAAGATTACAAGCAGAGCCATGGCAAATAGAGAAGCCGCTCAGTAGCTCAGTTAAGATTATGTCTCGTGTTTTCATATGAGCGTGGATGAAATGATATTTACTTTCCTATTAGAACAACAGATGTCTTGTGGAAATGTTTGCCACTAATTTAGAAAGGATGAGTACTTTTGGTGGATTTAATGGATCGAAACAGTGCCAGATTTTCAAGACTTTTGCACAACTTACTCCTATCTTTGATACTGATTTAACAGTTTGTGGGATTCTTTTAGCAGCGTTCGCTCTATAATGACATTCTCTTTTTTACATATTAGTTCAAAATCCTCATTCACTGTTTGCAGAAAAAATACTTAAATGTAATGGAAGTATTCTTTTAGTATTTTCTTTTTTGGTATTCTTCGTTCTAGTTTGTCATCTAAATTTGCATAAGTGTTGAGCTAACTAAACATATTTATTTCTCAAATCGCTATCTGCGCGACGTAATTTTTACTGTAATATTCCTTTCCCCATAAATCAGTGATACTTCGCTATATTTTTCATATAACTCGAAAAATACATCATACGGAGAATATGAGGAAAGTTACTCAAAGGTTTTGAAGGAAATAAAATCTATCTGAAATTGAATATAGACTTTTTTGTATTCTCACATATTTGTATGCGGCACAAAGATTTTTCTACAAAAGATTGAATATTATTAAGATTTTGTAACTGGCTTATGTTAACCAAATATTTTATATTAATTAAACGCACATTATAAGCAAAAATTAAATTTTGATTGGCCTTATTCTGAAGTTATAGTTGATGTCAAAGAAAAATCACATAAATGGCTATTTTATTGAAAAGATACATGAAAGTTAAGAAAATTGTTAGATCTGTTGCAGTAACTTAAATTTTTAAATTGTAAAAATAATACCCTTCTACCTTAAAGTAAAGCAATGTAAATGCTTCTGTTCTTATTTATGGAGGAAAAAGAACTAAATGGAAAAATTTATGCAATAGAATTCAGAAAAAAAATCAAGTGAAGAAGGCTTTTAAATATTAGATGACCATATCTGAATTGTAATATTGCAAGACATACAATTTGAATGATGCATACTTTCTTTTGAAACGAATTAGAAGTCCAATCCAACATAAATGCAAAACAGAAGTGTTTCATGTGGAGTGGACTTTGCTTTCGAGGATTAGGATAATATCTAATATAATATCCCAACCAAAGCAGCTCAAGCACACAATCTAATTTCTTCATCTCAAGGGAGATAAACGAGGGAAATTACCGGGATACTGGTACGTATACGGATACCCGTGTATGTGTGCGGGGATATAAGAAGCCCAGGGCGTGGAACTCCTCCCGAAAGGGAAAATATGACAAAAACAAATCCACTCGCGGTGAATGGCGCCTTAGAAAGGGCATCAGTTCACCGTTTGAATGGAATCTCTGGTAATAGATTCCCTGAGGCATCGCTCCATTTGCATCCGGTGCCACGAGTTCAAAATGTATTATAAATACGGCAAAAGACGAAGCGAAGGTATGAAAAAGAGCGTTTAATAAAATGAGAGGTCAAACAAAACTGGTTTAAAGAGTCCGGATGCGAATAGATAATATTTAATAAAAGGCTGAGAAAGACAAAGGCCTTGCATCAAAAGGTTCTTGGAAAGTAGTCGACAACCAGGAAATTTCCGAATACGAAATAAGGAAAGCATGATTTTGGAATTTAGAGAAGTGCTGCATAATGAAAAATAGTAAACCATAATATGTTTACCACTGGCGCTGATTGAATTAGACTCTCTCATTGAAATAAGACAGAAATATATCCAAAATAAATGGGCTTTGATCGAAGGCAAAGAGATTTTGACGAAGAGAAGCATTGGTTCAGAAGTTGAAAAAAGTTACAAATAAAACTCATATTTGATGGAAATGGGTTGCTACATGGGTATATTGAGGTCATATTTCTTGAGCAGAACTTCCAAGCAATTATATTTAAAAATTTTTTAAACTGAAATATTTATTTGAGAAAACTTCTTCCCTTAGTTAAACACTTCGTAATTTTCATTAACCTAAAAATTTACCGATAAAAGATACGAAAAGTATCTGTATTCCCAATTCTCCGTCTCCGACATACATTTTTACTAATATTTCTAAGCCCTCAATATTTGACAAGCAATTGCTTGTAAGCTTAGAATGTATATTGTACGCTTCATAACTATTACCTGTCTAGAATATGATCTCGTTTTTTTTCTTCAAACCGGTACGATCCCCATTTCTTTGGAGAACATATTTTTCTAAACGTGAGCTGATAAAGACTACGTAGTCCCCTATAATTCCATATTTCCAACATTTCCCATTTTATTTTCCTATTTGGCTTATTATGGAGACAACAATGATAAACGTGGAGTGCATTCATTTAAATAACGAAAGATTCAAGGTTTTAATTTAAGAATTCTAGAAATCCTACATCCAAAGACGTGAAAGAATATTCGCAAAACTAAGGATGGTGAAAACATAAAAATACTAATAAATTTCATTTTATTAACGAATTAATTTAATAAATTATTCCATAGATTGCATAAATTTCACAGCGCAGATTTGTGTGTTTTTTTTTTAATTTACGAAAAGATATTTTTTCAGAAAATTCTTTAAAAATATTGATGCATGATTTGCATGATTTTTGCGAGAAATCGTACAATCTAAAATCATCATCGCAAAATATCACATTTTATCCCAACAACGGTATTCAAACTTATGATAAATATAAATAAATTCATGTACTTTATACGTGTAATTTAGGTGTAATTAATCAGCCGATATTTTATAATTTAAGAAAATATGCTCTTAAACGGCTAGAGTATACTGTTGGTAAAGGGAAAAGTGAGAATTACAACAAAAGTTAAACCCAAACGGAATTAACGAGATGAAATCTTACATGACTTTAAGAAGGACTTTTTTAATTTTCATTATCTTATGAAAGTTGCAAACACCGTTGTTTTCTGGAAACATGACATTATCTAAAGTTCATTGCTTAAACAAGAGCTGTAACAGCGACTTTAAGATAAAATTAGGCTTCAAAGCAACAGCCATGAGAGCAGAGATTTCTTGTTACCTTTACTTGCTTCAGACTGCAGATGACATTTCCCCGATTATCTTGCTCCAGGATATTCCTAGATCATAACTCTAGAGAAACAATGCAAATGTTTCTAAATAGCTAAGTAGGAATGGTTTGCTTCTTTTAAACGTAGAATCTTCATAATTGGGTTAAAATTTTGAGAGTTTCATTTGCAAAATTTAAATATTTCTCTTTCAATTTTAGAGAAGGAGAAAGGTCGCTGAAATTCTGTAGACTTTCCCTCATTTTTCTACAATTTTAGGTTGTTTTTTAACGAATTATATTTATGCCAGGTAAATGAGCATCCGGCAAAATATTCTATCAATTTAGTACGCACAGTATGGTATTATATACTACAAGAATGATCGAGTAAATAGATCTCAGGACTATCCGTTTTTATTCTATATGATTCTAATGACATTAAAATGATTTTGAAGTAGAAAATTACTGAAATTTTCAGATAGATAGGCCATTTACGCCGATAAGACACCGATTAAGAAACGATTGATTCATGGATATGCCATCAAAACAACGCTTCGATGAAAAAGAGGTTTTGGAGCGTTTGAAACGTTAGCCGATCCAAATCGCGGGCAGTGAGTCATTGTTATGACGTCGATGTCAGCGTCAAATGGGACGGTCGAATGGAATGGCAGGAATGCGATCCAATACAAGAGATGAGAGTCAACACAGAGATGCACGCGAAAGCATGATGAAGGGAATCTACTAAAGATAGCTATTTGCATTCGAAAATGGGTTGAGTAGAGGAGATACGGCATGGAAGTAATAAAGAGGATATTCAAGATATATAATAACAAGATACCACATATCGTCACCAAAACAGGGGCAGTCTATAATATTTATAATTATTTAAATTTATTTAATTATTATTATACTTCCATACCTTCTTCTAAGAATGAGTTATTCAGACATATTCATACACCATTTAAACGATTTTATATTGCTTCGTTGAAATTTGATGCCATTATTTTTTGCTAATATTAAATTTATCTAGATAATATATCTCTAGACTTAGAATGGATGTTTTATGAGTTGTTTCTTCCATTAGATTCGGAATCGTAGCACTAATACAGTAAATAGCAAACTCATCTTGCAACAAACATTCGATAACTTGAATACGAATTTATTCACAAACTGAACAACTTCTTCACATATAATTTGATTTTTGGAAAGATAAAAATATAGTGCAATTAATTGAATTAGTAAATTTTAGCGTGTGGAATATATCTCAGTTTACGTTGAAAATACTGAGTGACATTTACTAAATTTTAATTCAATTTTTATTACCTAGGGTGCAACATTGCTTGCCTCATTGGAGAGAACGTGAACGATTGAAGCAATTCCTGACGGCTGAATAGGCTTTTAGACTTTGATTTAAATCTAGTAATCGATGAAATGTGCATCTTTGTTAACACTATTCGATTGATATTGCATTAATGACAGAGGAAAATTGAATGTCTGTTTAATTTGCGATCAATGGAAGCATTGTCTCGACCACCCCAATGGATGAGAAGCAAAAAGAGGGAGAATGAGATGAAAGGTTAATGGAATGGGTGACGCCATAAAAGAAAATGCATTTCGGAGGGAGTTTCCCCTCCTAAGGAGACATCGATAAGGGGTAATGATCTTTTCTGTGATATGAACGGGGTCAGCTCTGAGGTTATTAGTGAGATGAGACTCACTCAAGAGATTCCGGTTTCTAAGGAAATCATTTCCGAATGTTCATAAAATGTAGGTGTAACATATTAATTTTCAGGAAAATTATCTTTGCCGTAAAAGTGCCCTTCAACAAAGAAGGAGAAAGAACTTTTAAAGAAGCTTTTTCTTTCGAACGCACCGATGTCTGTAGGATGGCTGGGTAACCTTACATATTATCATAAAATGTATCATCATGAGTTTATATCATTCAAAAACTGGCTGAAACGCGATAGAGTAATAAGTTTCGCTTAAATATTGAGCTTCCGTGATCTTTAGAGGAGTGTATTAATATTTAAGTTTTTGAGGAATATAAATGTGATACATTCAGATAGATTTTTGTCTTTTCAGTACCTAGCTGAGTGAACATAGGGTTGAATAAGAGTGGCTTTTTGTACAAGAATATACGAGTAGGTCCCAAGTTAATATTCAATAGAAAATCATTATTAATATCTCCTGCTATTGGGTCCCAAAAATCTTGAGTTAATAAGAAATGGAACAAAAAACGGCTGATGTGTGAGGATGGAAAGGGCTCGAGATGAATAAGTCAGGTAATCAAAGACGATATAGCAAGAGGGGGAAATTCTATAGAGCATTAGCACACTACAGGATATAGAAAAATAATCTGAGAGAACGGCTTCTGCAAAAGAAAGCAATGATGAAGCTAAAGCTGCGTAATAAAAACACAAATAATTCGATTCCAATTTCGAACGAAAATGAAGCTCAGCAGGCGTATACCCATACAAATAAATAACAGAAAAAAGAAATTATGCAGAAATTAAGAGATGACGAAAAATTATCTCTCATCATCCAATAAAGAATTACGGGCTATTCTGATAACCAATCGAAAAATAAAATGAAAAAATACATTTTCGTTGCTGACGACATCGATTCTTTGGGCTATAAATTTTTCCATCATACGCAATGATCTAAACGAAAAGGTTTCAATTTCGTATCCATAAAATAAGATAAAACGAAAATATTCACTTTTCACGGTCTCAGCCGAATGTGGTCGCAGTAATGTATAAACAGATGATAACATTATGTAAGAGTAACATAAATAGTATGTACATATATATTTTTCCAAAAATATGAACTTTGACGACATTTCCCTCTTTTGATATCCCGCATAATAATAAATAAAAACAATACCTGTCGAACTATAGCTTTACATAGGAAGCGCTGACCTCTTGGTCAATGATGTTCCTTTGGCTGAGTATCTCTCTAGAGACTATGTCCCCTGAGGGACGATTGTACATGCAAACCGAATGCATCAGCAGTTTGTTTTTAGGAGCTGAAAAATTGTGGAAGTGGAGAGCAGAGATGGAAAATGTGGAGGATGTCTTTGAAAGCACATCTTGAGTCCGTTTATATTTCAGGAAGTCGAAGAGATGGGCTTGTGGCAGAATGGCTATAAAAATCTCCACGTAGCATGCGAACCAAGGATTAGAAAGGACGATGACTTTAATATGTGATGAAAGAGAATGAAAATGTAGGTAAGAAAAATCTGAAGCATAGGATAATGACTTCATCACATCGTCATAAGGCTATTCTTTCATCATTTTCGATTTGAACTAGAAATATACTTCCTGTTCACAGCTATATTACGTTTTATGCAGTTTTTGACCTTATAACTTATTTGCAATAACTTTCCGAAGAGTTATGTAGAATAAGGCATTTAGAATAGACTGAAGTTAAAATCATATGAATGAAATGGGCATTATCCATTTGAAGATACATTTAAAAGTTAAAGTACGAATATTTTATCTCCCCTCACTCTATTCCCATCTTCTGAAGGTAAAGGTAGTCAGAAGTTTCAGATTAGAGATATCCGGACTCATATATGATTTGTTCGGGACCCAGATCAGTAGGTAACCATTTATGGGGGTAGATTTAGATTTAGATATATACCCCGCGAGCCGCCAGAGGCGTATGGCGGGTATAGAATCGGCATTGGATGAATGTCAAAATAGAATAAATTTCTACTTTCTCTTTACGCAATTTTGCTCTTTATTGACAATAACTTACTGGGTCATTCCACGCCAATTCGACAAGGAAATCGGCAAAATTGACCCTTGAGGTAACCGATTTTGACCAAATTTGGCAGATCGCTTTGATTTGATAACAAACTGAAAACCCCCAAACCGTTTTGTAATTAACGCAATTGTTTACGAAATATTGCAATGTTTAAAAATTGAAATTTTACTAAAGTGCCTTCGTATTCGAAGCCATATCTCCGGTAATATAGAAGCTAAACATGCACAACTTAGCTTAATTTAAAGGTTTTGTGTTAGAAAAGATATTTATAGGAAGGTTTTATAAAATTTAAACAATTTAATATAGTTTATAACAATTTAAAATTTTCAAATCGATTTTTGACGGTGTAGCTTTGTCTTCGATTTTTCTCATTTTTTTATATGTTGTACATACAACCCTTCTCTACAATTTAAAAAAATTTGGCGAGGGTAATATTTCATTTAAGAAAGAAAAAAATTTTTGAGTATAGGCGTGACGCTCGCCGCGGCTCCGCGCCGTCCGGCTCGCGCGCTGAACGTTCGGAAGTGTGGCCTCTCATATCTCAGCACGCTTATTCTTCCATCTGCTTTTCACCAATTTTAACTGTTCAACCAATATTAACCAACCCTTTAATTCCCTTCACCCTTGCCGACTTATGAAACCAATGGGAGTCATTACACTCCGGGAAAAGAAAGTCGCTTGGGCAGACTGAACGAGACGTTACAATCCCTCGATCAAACACTTATTTCAAGCAAAACATTCATAGATCGAGGAAATATCCGGCAAGGAAGTTGTAAAAAAGCAACCACTGCTTTGACATCATGTCTTCAAAAGATGATTCATTCATAATGCATTTGACATCCCAATATCTTAATGTTTGACTTTATACTTTAATTAATATTTCAATAGAATAGCAATTGAATGTAAGCATGTAAATATTTTAACAAAGATATATCTACTTATCTTCTTTTTTTATTTAAACCTATTAATTAGCTGGGGACTGCTCAATGAAAATGCATTCATTGTTAGATGAATTCTCGACATATTTTCTTAATTCATGGCGTTGAATGAACATAATTCGCTCAGTCTTTATTTAAATATATTTCTGATATTAATGCTTTTTGATGCATGGTCTGGCAATTCTCTGACCTTGAAACAAATCCATCTATTTAAATGCACAAACACAAACTCCTTTATCATCTTCTGTACCACCTACACCAGCAACAGAAGTTTCCGCGGTATCAGACAAGTCAATGAGCCTCACTCGAAATATGAGGAAAACAAGCAAACTGTAAACCCCCTGATCAGTGACTGAATGATTAGTAAGGTGTCGGTGAGGAAGCGTGACATGGCTTCCCAGTGGGAATGTCTTCTAGGCTGGCACCCACTCGCAAGTGGATTCCACAAATCGTATTGAAGCTGTAAGGAATTACAGAAGGGCTTCGGTCATCAACTCGAGTAAACCACAAAGAAGAAGAGGAGGAGAGGAAGAAGAGATGATTGTAAGGGGAGTGAGTGAACCTGAATAAACTTTACCTTGGTGTGGTGCGTTACAAAGAAGGAAGAAGAGTGGAGAGGCAATTACAGCTGAAAATGTTAGCTCGGAGGATAAGAGGAGTCGTCGATGAGAGGTAAAGAGCGGCTCATAAGTAGGGGTAAAAATTCATCAAACCATACATAGATAGAAATTCTGAGAATGGCAGTAAAAATCAGAATGCTTATTTTCACTTATAGTTCACTTGGTGGAAGATCACAATAATTATAAAAAATAATAATAGGTTTAATTGTTTCGATGCATGAAAATTAAAGATATTAAACAAGTTGCTCAATGGTTATTGCAGATGCGTCTCACTCGGGCAAAAAGCTTCAATTAAATTCTAGAGGAGACGTAAAATGGAACTATAGTCTGTTCACTGAATGTTTGAGGGCTAGAGAGAGAGCGACAATCGCACTTTCTCTCTCTCTCTTTTCGTGGAAGCCAATAGGAATAAAGATGGAGTACCGCTTCCCGAATCAAAGCTTATAGTAAACATTTTCTATGTTGCAACACAAGCATGAAAATACGAAGTTTGTCAAAATCGTTTAAACCTTAGTCAGTATGGAGTGGAAGTGATGCTGGACATAGCAGTACGATCTTTTAAGGGTTAATTACTACCATCATCGCAGAAAAAAACAAAAAAGTAACATTTCAGAGAAATTCTTGATTTTTTTCTGATTTCGTTTGAACGAGTACTCTCTTATCGAAGAAACATGGAATTTTTTACATCAAATTTTACATCAATTCATTCTCTTAACGCTAATGTTTTTAATTTGGCAGAAAAAATTGTTCAAGGTAAATATTTTTGTAGCAATTAAGGAGGAAGTCGAGAATGTTTGGTAAAATGCAGTGAAGAAAGTAGTCGCCAGCTATTTTTCGACTTGTTCGCTCTAGGGAAAACTTCCAGTGAGAAAGTTTCTAAGAATAGCGAATTTAATTTATGTGCAAATACGAAATATCCAAGTTCATAAATAAAATAAGATAAACGAACTTAATTTCGGAGGTAATGAATTACACGGCGCGGCCCGCGATTGTTTCGTTGCAGATGGAATGCTTCGTAATGAAAGAATAGAGATAAGAATTTACGTAAAAGAGGAGCAATGAATCGCGAATTGAAGGGAGAGGAGAAAAGGATGCGAGTTTAGAGTCAATAACGAGAAAGTACGGAGGGAGCGAAACGAAGGTGGAGTACCTAAGAATTATATATTAGAATCGAGAGAGCAATGAGAAAAATCTGATGTGGCCAGCACATGACTTTCTCCATATATAATATGTAAATATTTATCTACGAATGTATTTTCGAACTCTATATTCAATCTAAACTTGGAACATAAGAGATAATGTATATCATATTAACATTTACGTCGCAAACATTATAAATAATGTTTTTCGGAACCGGTTCGATGAAAAACAATGAAATTGGCCTTTCGCCCAGAGCGCCCACAAAGTACATAATCAGCAAATTCCGGTTTATCAGTATTTCATGAATAAATCTTAAACAATAAGTTGTACGAAAATATGTTTCATACAAAAGTTATAGTAAATTATATTTTCTAAAAATTTTATGAATAATAGAATATTTCCTAAATATCATATTTATGGAGATAGTTTGAAAAACGGAAATTTACTACGAAGAATAAAAATCAACTTCCGGTTTACCGATTTACTCCAAAAACTAATCAACTCTGACAGCACAAACCACAGTGCTATATACCAAGTTTGGTATTGATACAACTAACAGTTATTACGTTAGAGCGCCCACAAGCACACACACACATACACACAGACATCATTCCGAAAATGATCAAAACGTTTAGGGTACCCCAAAACATGTATTTCCGTTGTAATCTCGAAGTCGATTTTTTCATGAAAACAATACTTTCTCTATACTACATTTATGGAGAAAGTAAAAAAGGAATAAATGACAGAAAATGAGGTTCGTGAGGAAGGAACCAAATGAAGATAAAAATTGGATTAACGTAAATAAATTTCGGGAACTCGAATGCTACATTTGAATGAGCTTTCAAAAGTGCACAAAAGCGCCGGAAGGGGCGTGGTCTCTCTCACTTCCTTTTACCGTTCCGATTTTCCTTTTCTGGATATCACAAAGAGGGAGGTAGTCTGATCAGTTTTCAGGGAGAGTAGTAATTATAGCCAAAGAACCGAGTCTCTATAAGTGTCATACGATTATATAGCTTTCAGAAATCTTTATTTTGAATTAAATATCCTGCAAATTCATATAATAATCGCGGTTTATGGAGGATTTGTATATTTTCTTGTATTCTATACATGATCGCAGATTTTTACGTTATGAAATTATTTTCCGTAATGAGTTAGGTTTAAATTAGGTAAGGTTATTTTTAAGGTAAATTTTTCTCTTACCAAAATGATTTATTGCTTTCTACTATTGTGCCTACTTAATATTTGTGCCACTGACATTAATCCTATATATTTTTATTGAAGGGAATAAAAATGCATGAAAACCTCTATTTTATGCGTTTCTTAGATTAAAAGGGCCAACTCGGTAATAGATGTCAGTTATTCGATTTTTTTATTTAAAGTTCAAATGTTAACAAAAACCTTCTGTCTAAGTTGCAACGTCGGCGTCGTCTGTAGTTCTACTCCATGTGTTCTTAAGCGTACAGGGTAACGTACGAAATGCCAAACCATTTGTTTTACATGCAACATATTTATGGGTAATAAAATTTAACTTCGATATGTAATGCCATCTATCAAATTTTCACAAACTGCAGCATTCTCTCGCACAGTTGGAACATCGATACTACAATATTATAGTTTAGTTGCGATGATCAAATTGTGTGGCATTCCTGGCGCTATCCTGTAACTCGTCGAAGAAACACCTAGAAACATCTTAAACGTCGATGTATTCCGAAAACTGAGAATTCCGGTACAACGCTATCCAAACCATCCTTCTAGTGGAACATACACTCAGAATACCTTCCATATTTTTCAAGAAAAGTTCGTCACCTAATAATTTCATTGCATTGGAGCGACACTATTGGTCAATTTCCGGACAACGGGGTGATATAGGAGAGAATAGCAAAGATAAGACGACGGAAGGTCGAGGGCGCGTGAAGAGACCTCTGGCAACAGAACTATCGGATGCAAGGAAAAGGAGACAAAGGGAAACGAAAGCTTCCGTAGGGCCAAAGAGGGCAGATTGAAAAGAGGGTTGGTTAGACGTAGGGGAAGCAGCATGAAAAGAAGTGAGGATCACATGCAAACTTAATGTGTCGCGCTCCTTTCAAAACAGAGGATAAGGAGTGGGAGGCTCATCAAAGTGGAGGATGCCAGGATGTTAAAGGGTATTGCTGCGGAGCTATTGAAAGGTGTGGTTTAGCGACAGTTCTCAAAAGCTGGAAAAACACGAGAGAGATGTCTAAACATAAAAAAGCACTTATAGAGGAAAATGCGTACGAGAGCAATTCCTCAATAGTAGATGATCAAAGAACTTAACAGGATAACAAAATGATAAGTGGGAAATTATTTTGAAAATTTTATAATCTAACTCGCCTTTACTTCTTCGAACAAAAATCTACTGAAATTTTTTCCTCCTATATTTGAATGAGAAATTAAACATGGGACTTCCGGAAATCTCTTAGGCACAAAAGAAACAGAAAATCGTAATAAATTATGATCTTTGAGAACTGAAGATGAAATGAGGCAATACATATTAAGATGTATTTTAAAATTATACGTAGGTACCTAATAACAAAATGAAATTAAACGAATCCGATAGAGAACGTTGGAAGAAATAAGTAACCTGTTATCATATTGTTATCAATTATTTGAGTTAAATGATTCGTTTAAAAAAATAATTTGTAAACAATAAATTTCTTCTTTATTGTTTGAAGCATAATTAACCCTGAGTTATCGATCTTTAAAAGCTAACTGTCATTTAAGAAGATTTGCCGGTAAACAGAGCTTCAGCAAAAAACTGGTAGCTATTATTTTAGTCATAGGTGGTTCAAGTTACAACATTTTTAAAGGCAAATTTTAAATAGAGGCAATCTATATACAAATTAAGAACCATTTAAATTAGATACTAAATTAATTTTCTTTGCAAATTAGCAGAACGAATACACCATGGTTAGCACTCTTTAATATTCATTTACGAATAGGTTTGTCACTAAACTTGAATATCACCCTATAATTTTTCATGTTTGATAATTTGCATAAGATTTTTAAATTTTATTTCTGTTTCCGCGAGATTTGTCTGCAATTCCGTTATTATTATTATTACTAGTTGATAGTTATTATTTGGTTATTATTATTCTATATATCTGTCTGTTACAGAAATTCAGCTCAGTTACAAAATTAATAAGTTATTAAAGATAATAAAATATTTAGATAGCGATTGGTCAGTAAGTAGGCACACTACTGTATATTTTCATCTATCCCTAGTTTTTCTCAGTTATTTAAGTTTTCCAGCACAGGCAGTCCTGAGTTGAAAAAATTCCTGTTGATACTAGACGTGAAAATTGTTATAGAGTTAAGTAGAACTTTAATAAAATTTTCCGCAAGTGCATTTCCACATTGAGCTTTAGTGATTCTATATCTCTCGAATGTCCGCAGTGTCAGAGATCTTCATATTCATTTGCTGGCACTGAAGCCGTATTCGCCATGATATTATTCGGCAGATAGAAGGATACCAGATATTAATTCTCTCCAAAACTAAGAGGATGGAACTATTCCATTGATTAAATCTCGTACTTTTCAGTAAAAGGTTGAATATCATTCAAATCCTTATTCAATTAAACGCAAATGCATGTTTAAAATACAGTATGTAATTAATTCTAAAATATTAAGCTTTAATGGAAAATATAACATCAGTTTTCCGAGATGTAATATTTTCTGCTACTACATCAAATATCATCGTTTCGATGAGATCTTTCGACAACATTTATAAGCAAATACATAAATGGATGCGAAAAATCCTAGCGAGCCTGGGAACCGAGCCCAGATATTCCATTTCACGTGCGGATTAAGAAAATTAATTATATATACCTAGCTATCGTAACTAGCTCTCAGTTTTCTGTAGTAACAAACTAAAATATTTTCTAGGATTACCAAAAAACATGAAATCCGCTTTCTTATCAATAAAATATCGACAATACGAATGTTTATTCGAGTAAGTTGGGGAGATTTAGATTCATAATTGATCCTTAATTTTATACAATCATGTTGTAGAGTTTTGTGTAAATCCTGCATGTTCAAAATGAAAAGATTCCTGGATTACAGAGTATTTTCAATGTAATTATGGACGCACCATTCAGAGAACAATCGCCTTTACTTTTATCCATCAATTCCACTCAAAAAGAAATTATGTATCTTCAATATCAAACAGATTTCGCTTTCGGAGGGTTTTTTTCGAATGAATGCGAAATTGAGGAGGAAAGTAAGTTTGCTGACGTAATGAATAAGGCATTGAAGAAGGGGTCGCGAAAAAGGGTTAAAAGGAAGGGATGGGGGATGCGGTTGGAAGGGCGAGAAGTAGGTGAGTGCAGGAATAACAATTAGGCCGAGCCGATGGCGAATAATAAATAGAGGGTTTGTTGGAAGGACCTCAGGGAGGGTAAAAGTAAATTTTGTAGGCCAATGTGCAGGTGATATGCTCGGGGAATTGGCAAAGAGAAATAAAGATGCCCTCCGAAATATATAGGTCCACACAGCTTGGGATTATATTTTAGACGCATCGCGATGGTCTTTTTAATATAACTTGTGGCTGCCAAATGACACCTATTATTTTGTGCTGATAAGTAGATTTTAGTAAAAAATTAACGATATGTTAATAAGATCTCCGTATGATTATATCTCTTTTAGTATTTTTCTAATGGTATGAATCTACTAAAAACTCGATTCTGCCGATTCCAACGAAATAGGATTATTTGGTTCTCGAGTCTTCATGTATGCACAATCATTCGCTTAAAATTGATACGTCAAAAATGCTTTCATTATTTCGAGTCAGAAAAATAGGAAATGAATACCCAACAGTGGAGGGCTTCATCAGGATTGTCTCAAGATCACTCGACAGCTGATGTACTTCTCTAAGTGTGTATGGAGCATAAATACGAGAAAAGAATGAGTTTTATTTAAAGTCAATTTATCTGGAATTCCTGTCAAAATTAATTAGTTTCTCATACTATGCTTCCGACTTTTATATTTTGTGTGATTAATTTTTATTGGTTTGAATAAATGGGTAGATGGAAGCATTTCAAAATTCCAAAGTACTGAATTTCGATTCATCCACTTCCCATTACGGTTAACTTCGTAAATCAGATGCCTCTTACCTAAAAATGTCATCAAAGAAAGTAAAAAAATTAAAACATATATATTATTCAGATACAATGGGCGCGTACCGTCACGGACAGTTTTCTCGCGGAATGAGGGACGGTTCCCAGGAAAAATCGCCAGTTACGAAACACGTCAACGGGAGCTCAAATTTATGGCTCTCAACTGAAGAAGAATCTTTTGTGTGTACCCATTTCATGTTTATTCTCCGTAAGTGAGGGCGACTGCTAAAAAAATAACTCTTCGGCGCGCTTAACCTCAACAAAAAACGAAATTTATATCCCTCAGCTCTCAGAATATTTTGTTTTTATCCGATTCCTTCTGATTGTTACCGATCGTTTGTCCGAGCGGAATATGAATAAAATGGAAGCTGAGTGGGATGGAAAAATCTTACGAATTATTTCGAAAGTGTAGGAAGGAAAGTTATAGGAAGATAATGTGGGAGAGATGAGTTTCCGTGGTAGTTCAGGAGTGGTACTTATCCCAGGAACGAGGGAACTAGGTTGTTTCGAGTGGCGCGAGAAGGGAACTTTTGTGTTTCCGACTGACTCCATATATCGAGTGAAGATGCGATAAGTGTCACGTGTTGTCTGGAGCGATTGTGATTCCGCTTCGCGAATCTCCGTCGTCGAGTGTTCTGATGACGTAGCACGCACAACGCAAGGGCGTCAGCGAATTTGAGCGGTCGAGGATGATGAATAGGGGTTCGTCTGCTCTAAAACGCGGATTTAAGATTTTTTTATGGAAATTTAGGTTTCCGTGGGGTCGAAGAAGGAGGAGGTAAGTAGGCGACCGCGGCTGGATCTCCAAGGGAAATGTATTTCCCCCCCTTAGTGCATCGGGAGTCTCTTTTTTCGTCTTACGTACGCGAATTTTAATGAAAATGACGTAATGCTTCATCATACTCTTATACTCATACATCATATCTCATCATATTTTATCGTAGAATATTGACGAATCTTAACCTTTTTCAATCATTATAATAATCGGTGTTTTGATTTCGAGTGAATGCTCTATCAATATCTGGTAAGAGATTATTATTATATTTTTTTAAGTAATAAGAAAATAAATATTGAGCTAATTTTTCCTCGTCTAAAAGGAAATACAAATATACACATTAATCAGAGCAAGATGAAACTAAATTTTCCTGACTGAAACACGAATTGATAACAAATGTCGGCAGCATAAGATTATAATGCATGAAATGCATTATTATTTGGTAAATAAATTTTAAATGCAAAATAATTTACTAAGATTATAGAAATAAAATAAAGTGATAACCGCGTCTAGGTCTCTCATGCAAAGACAATATTACATTTTTTTGCGTGAGAGTTCTAGAAAACATCTGGTTTTAATGATCAAGGCTTCGGTAAGCACACTTATTTCTGATAGAACATGGCGATTCAAATCGAACCATAAATCCACTTTCCGGCAGGTATTTTAGTTATTTTATTGCACCTGGATCAAATCTGGATCGAGAATATTGGTTGACGGTCAGTGGAGGGTGGAATGGAAGCACATCGCACAAAAATGGTCGCGAGGAAGAAGATGGTCCAAGGTTGCTTGACGTCATCAGAGGGAGTCATTTCGACTTTAAGGGAGACCGCAGTCGTCGGTTTAAGATCATGGCGTTGATAGAGGCAATGAAATTATTGATTCTGAGATAGTGAATTAGAATGTCTGAGGGAAAAATGAAGGAAAATCAGGAGGCGAAATACATGACGGATAAGAAGTTTATTATGGACCTAGCTGGAAAATATGTAAATAAGTTTGCTTTCCATTCATTGGTTCTCAATTCTATTTTCAAATCTCAAGTTAAGAACTATATTTCTCCTAGTCTCCACCTTACCTTTCCATTCGATCCATTCCTTTAACATCCCAAAATTTCTCAAACCGACTCAATTGGTCGTACCAAACTCTCCATAAATTTTTATTTCCCTTCATCTTTCATTACCTTCCTCTTAAGCCCTCCCTATTTCCCTCTCTCTCGACTCATCTCTCACTTTTTCCTCTCAAAGGGAAAATTAGATGACCCGCGGCCTTCCTTCGCCGTCTACACCAACCCTCCAATTCATGCTTTCTGATAGAGAGTTCCGCGGTGTTGAGGAGCATATTGCAGAGGGAATCATCCTTCCAAACTAAACCTTTCTGACCTTCCATTTATTTCACTCTCTCTCATACTCCATATCTCATATGACGTCTTACTGTTGACCCTTAAAGAAATCCAAGTTTCCACCGCCTACGTTACACATAAATAGACCTTTTTTGATGTTCTGTATTCAAAAATATCCTAAATATATTTAATCCCTGCAGTAAAACACCAAATTAAATTCCTATCCACTATGAAAGATTATTTTGCCATATCCATTGGAGACTGGGCTCAACGAGAATATTCAAAGCGTATAATTACCATCCATGGTGCCATAAGTGCCAATTATCTTCATTTGACTTTTGATCTAATTCAAGGTATTCAATTGTTGCGCATACTTTTTTTGTAAAAATAAATCTAACTTTTACAAAAAGTATATAATTTTGATTTGGATTTAATCTCATCTTTCACAGTAAATATCCAAAACGATATTTAAGCCCAAAATTCCTGTTATTGACTGTAAATCCTTACTGAAATACCAATTTATCCATTTACCCTTTTGGATAATCACATTTACTGAAGCGGATTATCTATTCCTAGGGTATTATATAGAAGTAGACTTTAAATAAAGATCAGATTCGTTAGTAAAGAAAATGGCTCATAGACCGCAGGTCATTCAGCCATAGCATAGTTATTAAATTAAATATTTTTATAATTATACAAATGCAAAGACCAAGTCGTTAGAGTAGGCTGAATTTGCGCTGATATGAATCGCTAATAAACGCCACGCTCATTTTCAAATATTACGCAGCAGCTAATCTTCTAGTCTCCCATGGCTAGTCAATCTGAACCAGTTTAGTAAAATTTCCGTGGCACTCAAACGGAATTTTCAGAAGAACTTCGATGCTCAAGAAGCTCATTCTCGACGAATCAAATTGGATTCTTTCAAGAGAAGATATTGCTTGGTAAAATAATTTACCTAGAAAATATAAAGAATGATCAATATTCATTAAAAATTACGGAAATCTAAAAAATCCATGGTAAAGAAACTTTTACTAGACCCCTATTTATTTCATAAAAACATGACCCAGGTTTCGTAGCGTCGCTACATCTTCAGGTCCAAGATAAGTCCAAGATAGACCTGAAGATGTAGCGACGCTACGAAACCTGGGTCGTGTTTTTCTTAAATAAATAATGGTCTAGTAAAAGTTTCTTTACCATGGATTTTTAATAGTTAATAACTACAACAAAATTAACTTTGAATCTGTATCGTTTACGGAAATCATCTCGAGCAAACTCCTGTGATCCGTAAGTGCATTAAGAGATCGCTGTTTTCAATTAAAATCCGGCAGAAGTAAGTGATACATAGTCCGGTAGAAGGCTAAGCCTTGCTCATCTAAACTTTGCCCTGCTTTGTCCAACACCAGTTTCACTTCTCTGACATTTTATCATGGCGTAAATCTACATTTCGTGAAACTCCTTTGCTTCCAACTAAACTGACAAGACATTGTCTGTCATCACCCAAATTACAATGTAAATCTCGGCAGTTTGACGATTCAGTTTTGTTTGAACCTGACGATGGTAATATACCGATACCGGTAGTTCCTTAATAGAAACCTTTGTGGAAAAGTATAAATCTGTGTTCACTTATGTCTTTCCACAAAATCTCGGCCGAATCGATAGATTATATGTCGAAGCACTTTTAACCATACCACTACTACCTCTATTCTGTTACGTCTCTTGCATATCCAAAAAACATTAAACATTACGAATTTTTTCACTTAAATTGTCTTTTAGGGGGCAAAGAGTTGTGCAAATATTAGGCAATGAAAAGTAAAACGTGAAAAACAAATACGAATACCTGATTTGAGGGAATTCAAAAACATCGTTGGACAAAGGAATTGGCCGGAACGGAAAGTGCTTGAAAAATAAGCAAAAGACGAATGAAAACATGCGAAAAGGAATGTGGAAACAGAATAAAAAGAGAAAAAGAGGATGTTGACAGGGAGAAAAACAAAGCAAGGAAAATAAGGAAGGATTGGAAAACACAGAGATGAGTAGGAAAATAAATAAAAAGACAGTGACAAATTGGAAAAGTGCCAATTTAGAAATGTATTGGAAGTGGACTGGGAAGTTTTTTTGTATTGGTAACAGAGGGAAAGGGAATGAAAAAGAGAGATATAAGAACCGAGGAGGGAAATTTGGAAAGAGAGAGAAAAGGGAAGCTGGAAGTAAGCGAAGAGGACGCGAAACGGAAGTGAACGGACAACGGGAATTTCTCGAATTAAATCGGACTTTAACATTTAACTGGAGGAGTCAGGGGATTACAACGGGATGGATTTCAATTTTTAAAATGTTTCCTGAAAATACCGTGCTGCCTAAAAATGAATGAATGAGGGAAGCCCGTTAATATTTAGAAACTAATTAATGATTGCAAGTTGCCGTGGACGAATGACCCTGACACGCTTGACAAGGGAAAGTTTAATTTATGACAACAACAGAGTAAATGTTATTGAACTGGGTTTGAAACTAATGGTGAAATTGTTATTAAAAAAATTCACGAGCGACTAATGACAGAGTTTATTACCGCTTGTTTCTCTTTCTGTTGTTTAGGGCGTAACGAACGTTTGAGCTTTTTCTGCAATTGCGTTGAGAAATTTACAGTTGTAGGTGGATATTTGAGTTGAAAGGGGAGGAAGTGGCGAAGAGGATTCGAAAGTTGAAAAGGGCATCAGAGGAAGACAGGAGATTTTATTACCGCCAAGATCCTCTTTCACCTGCCCTTGCTGTTGGATAAAAGTACAGTCGTAAAGTTTTAATTATCATCTCGAAAAAATAAACTTAGATATTTAATTTTGATAGGTTTGTAGGTACATGTTTCTAGTCTTGGTATACATTGTAATCCACGTGCCACAGTACCATATCTTGCCACTAAAGGAGCCAAAACAAAATCGCGTAGCCCATTGTAAAAGCGGTGGAGCGTGAGGTAAATCGTTTTCTGCATTTAAAGGGGAACCATTCTGCAATCATCCATGCTGTGTTGGAACATGTGTATGGCAAGAATACCCCATCATATGATACAGTGGTAAGGTGACGCAGACACTTCCAGTGTGGTTAAATAATAATTTTTCATGACGAAGGATGAAGCGACAGACCATACCTCTGTGAAGAATTGGAAATCGTAACACAAGTGGAAGCCCTGGTACTTAAAGACCGGCACACACCGAAAGAATCACAATCGAGGCGATAGTAGAAAGAGTGAAAATCGATTTTACACATCTTGCAGACATTGTGAACATGTAAAAGGTCGCCGTCCGCTGGGTTCCGCGATTCTTTACACTCATTCAATGCCCTAGCTCATTCTGCACAGGACACGGTGACACATGCTGTTTCTTTGGCCTATGAAATTTGCCTCAGCACCCGTATTCTCCTGACAAAGCACCCAGTGACTTCTTCCTGTTTCTCCAGATGAAGACACTATTTCGCAGAAGGCATTTCCAGAATGACGAATAGGTGATTTTTGAGGTGGAATGCTTCCTAAACATCCTAAATGCAGACTTCTACCACCAAGGTCTCCATCAGGTCATCTATTGTTGGGAAACGTGTTGCATTGAAGGGTGCATAAGTAGAAAAGGACTAACACCACCCCCAATTTTCATGGTAACAGCTTGATTTTTTCGAAATAATACTTAAAACTTTATGACTGGCCCTCATAGCTCACCTACGGCGACCCGATATCGCGGTCCCATCTCCCGCCGTCTCACACTTCTCTCGCTATTGGAACGTTCGAGTCCACCAATTCAAACTGCATAGCCCTCAGCACATTCCCCTCTCTCTATATCTTTCTCATTAGCGTCTCCCTCAGTCCCTTTCCAGCCAAATTGGTTACCCTTTTTTCTCTATCTAATATCTTCCCTTTTTCTGACCCATTAGCTTATTTCACAACATTCATCCATTGTGAGCCTTTTCAAGCAAATGTAAAATTACACATTCCTGTGAAGGAGGACAAGGTTATGAATCTTATCAAATTAAAATTCAAAATAGAATGTTAATATAATCTTCAGCCTTGAAAAGACGCCGATATTTTTATAATTAATTTAACTGACCGATGAAACTAGATACTTAGAAGACTTTATCCAATTAATTTACGCTGATACTAATTCAGTTATATGAGGCAAACTTTTGGGAAAATGACGTTCTATTATATTTTTCTACGTCCAAATAATTTAACCATTAATTTCCGTCGATGGAACTTTAATATAACTTTATTGTATAAAAATGTTATATTTAATGGAAAACAACTAACAAAAATTATGTTATTTTCAATTATTTCAATTCAATTATTACGAACAAGAAATCTTAATTTGATTAATTAATTGAGTTGCTTATTAATGGAAAATTTTATAAAAATTCCAAATAAGGCTTGACTATTTTGAATTTACTATAAAATAGTTGAAAAGAAACAGAAATAAGACAGCAATCGTGCAAACTTATTGTTTTCATTACAATGAAACTTCAATTAAATTCATTCAATGTGATCAAGCATTTCAGATTCTAGAAGAATTTTTAAAAATAGTGCAACGTATTTAAACAAAGAAAACGCGGTTTTCTTGGATAGCAGTAATATCCTAGCGTACTCTATTTTCACGTGAGCTAAGTAGCCAATTAAACATTATAAAAGAAAACAAATGCATACGAGTATTATGGTTGTTAAATTTTCTGATTTCGGTAAAAGTAACGGAGAGGTAAATCCTTTCACATTAAAACTTTCAAAGAACCTTAAATGTTAAGTATAGAGACCGCAATATCACTGTTCCCCTTTAAGAGAATCTGAAATTTCCCGAGACCTCCATGATTCTTTTATTTTTGAAAAGATTAATTCTAAATCTCATATGCATATTTTTTCATATTCAGGAAATACTTCGCAGAGAAGTAATCCTGGGATTTTTATATCAGTGCAGTCTTAACCCTTTCGCTCTCACGGCAATTTCCGTTTTCACTCCCAGAAAGCTCAAGCCCGATTTTTGGAATTTTCAGTTTTTTTCTTAGTATTTTTTTGCAAAGTTAATTCTTGAAATAGGATGCTGAAATTTTGACTTGGTCTTCATAACATATTACTATTTAAATAAAAATAAATTTTAACTTTTAAATAGCAATATATTTTTTTTAATAAAAAAGTATTAGTACAAAAAAATTTTTTTTATTTAAAAAATAATTTTCAAAGTTACATAACTCCAAAATCTCTACAGCTATCATAGTTTTGCATATTTATAATGAAAGATAATATACCTAAGTCTAATATACATGAATTTGACATACATATTTATCTTTATTCATAAGTTATAATATTCAGTGCGAAGAGGTACATTTCATCCTGTCGCACTTGTGCTCGGCTAAACACGCCCCATGCAATCCTTTATTGCATCTAATACATATTGTCCTGGATCTTTTTCTATTTTGTTTAGTGCTGCAAACACAACAATTAGCTTCTTTTTTCCCTTCAAGTTTAGTAACACCAACTTTGCTTGAACTTTCTTTTATTGAAATCCACTCAGCACCTAAATGTTCAATTATATTTATCATGTATTTTTCTCTTGATTGTAATTTTCTTGGCCCTTTGAAATTTTCTCTATATAAAACATAGCTATTCAATACCATTCTTGAAATTATGTTGAAGGCAACTTTTTTCCAATATTTTACACTCTTTCTTTCGTCCATATAGGTGTACAGCATCAGGGCCGCCCACGGGGGGGATCGATGGCGCAAGTTGCGCCATCAAGATAAAATTTGGGGGGGATTTTCAAATTTGGGGGGGATTTTTAAATTTGTGGGGAAAATTAAAAAAACGAACGAAATCGTCGAAGTGGTCGAAATGTGCTGGAATACGTCGAAGGCCGCAACTACATTGGATCCGTATTTCCCCCGATCCGATGTCGGCCGTCGTCGGAAGAAAAGGAAACTCAAAGTTTATAATGTAGGTGCCTACATTGTAATGAGATTCCCCGTCCGACGACGCCCGACGTCTTCCAATCAGGATGACCGACGAATACGTGTTCATACCAATTAACACAATGTTTTGGTAATCGTAGTGGGAAAGTAACGATTACTTTCAGAAAGCAATGAGTAGATTACAAGTAATAGTTACATTTTTTCAAATGTAACGATTACAAGTAAAAAATACCTAAAATGTAATCGTTACCGGTAACTGAGTTACTTTAACTCGGATACTCCCCATCTCTGGTTTTGGTTGACACTCAGTTAAGACAAGAGCAGTGAGACGGACCGGAAGGTTATTGTGTGCGTTGTGATTTGGTGATTTTATCAGAGAGTTTTATTGTTTATTAAGGATTTTCTCTTGATGTTTTTAAAAATGCGTTGAATGTGTTTAAACGCGTGTTTAGAAATACGTTTTATAAATCGCAGGCTACACTATTTGTAGTGATTTTTAATATTACTTAAAACACGTTGCATCCTAATTTGAGTGCATTCAAGCTTTCTGGATTCTATTTTCGAACCTAATCCTGAAAATGCCTCGAAAACTTAAAAAACAGTTTAAATATAAATGCCTCGAGCTATTATGCAATACCGTACATCGGCACGATAAGTGGCTAGAACATTGCAAAAGTAAACATTCCTATAAATTTAAAAACAATTTAAACATTAAATACACTATTGTTCAAGTTAAAGAAGGCCAGAGTCCATGGATCCCATACAAGCCAACAAGTGAGCAAAGGTAAGTTGGTTACAATTCTTTAATCTATATATATAATAAATCTGTAGAGGGGGTCGTGTCTGTACATTGATCCGACTTAAAAAAAAGTTGTATTGCTGGATACTAGGGTTGTTCCCGAGTCCGAAACACCTTTTAGAAATTTTCATGTCTGTCTGTCTGTTACAGCATCACTCAAAAACTATCCAACCGATTTTGATGAAATTTGGCATGCTGGTCATTTGTCATCCGACTTGTGACATAGGCTACCTTTTATCCACTTATCTGTCTCCAGTTTGTCTCCAGTCGGGGTCAAAAATCTATTTCACGCTATAACTCTAAAGCTAAATATTTTCAAAATTTCAAAATTCGTACAATATTAAAAATCTCCTCTGCGCAAATGATAGGCTACTTTTTGTTGACCCAACTGTACTCGGTTCGACTCCAGATAGTCGAAGAGTTTCCATAAGAAATACATGGGAAGAAAATTTTATCATTTGCAGGGTACTTTTCTATAATGAAATTAAATTAGAAATAACGGTCGTTGAAAACTAAAACTAACACCAAAACAAAGGAAATGGAATGAAGTTTCTTATTTTGGTCATAGAATATTGCTTTCGCTTCGAAGTTGTGAGAATTTGGAAGTAAAATACGAAATTTTTTTGAAAATCTGACATTGTAAACAACCCGTCGTCAAGACCAAGCTATATTTTTAAATTCAAGTTCGTTGAAGCGCGTCTGCAGCAACAGAGCTTTGTTTATAGCAACACCGATGTTTATTGATTCTTTACGTGAAATTAATGTTCATCGTCATATTAAATGAATTTCCTTTTCTCATATAAAGTAATTATATCTTCTTAGCTTGGTAAGTTAACTACATTTTCATTCTTATTTTCCGATCTAAATACTAATCGTTTCATTTAGCGTCCCGCCGTGAATTTAATCGTTAACGCTAAAAAATGAATCAATCAAGATCGTTGAAATATCCCTGAATTCAGTAATTGCTTCGTTTTGAAGTGTCAAGAGTTGGATATAAAGCAGCAAGGAGTCACAATCCTTTTATACCTGACTGGGAAAAGGTAAACGAATTTTATGCTTTTAGATATAGCATTGGAAATTAAAACAAGAAATGTTTTAGTGGATCATATATTGGTGTGTTTTAGCATAGGTACTATCCACCTATATTTTTTCATGATGGTGATAGTCATACTCATTGGTATTTTGTTATATCTTAAATAATATGTTTAAATGTTCATGTTAAACGATTTTCGATGCGTCATAAGTTTGTTAGATTTTAAAATATGGAACACCTCTTTCAGATTATGGCGAATGTCCTTTAATTTTATGCTTCGGTTCTATGCAGGCTGCTCAAATGTTATCATTAGATATACGCTTCAATATGTATTTTGTATGTTGCAGGGTTAAATTATTCCAAAAAATCAAAGTAGTATTCATTTTACGGACTCTAGACAAGTATCAAAAGAAATGAAGTATTCATGTATTCTTTTAATTCCTGTAACTAATAGATTGTACGTCTAGGTAAGGAAGAATTGGATAACTGAATGAGAATTTAGTCGAATAAGCATCATTTCGAAGAAATACCTCCAACAAGATATATCACTTTCGAAGTCTTTTTCGTTAATTTACTTCACAATTTCAGTTACATGTACTATAGAAATTCCCTCTAAAGAAGTATTGCTGGTATATGGTTTGCCTTTAGTCTAGTATTAAACTCAGTAATTTTTTTTTTCAAATATGTTACTCTATACAAGAAAATATCATCTTTGAATATTTTAACTATAGGATTCATGTCCCTGAATTTCAATTATTTGCCGATATCGCCGAAAACAATCGCAAATGATTAACAGAATTGACACAAAATTGAATCATTTCTAAGTTTATATTGACAATTGGTTTTGCTCTTCTTGGTACATCTTATTTCTACTGGTGTTCGTTTTAGAGGTACTGTGAGATTAAAGCAGAATTTATAGTATTTGTTCATGATTGCGAGTTAAAATCATGCAAATTAGACTGAAAAATAAATGGCCAAGTAAAGGAAATGTAGTTAATTTTTGCTATTTAGATTTCATGAATTTTTGAGGAAATATCGCGAGAAAAACTTGCGAGCACTTCTTATCACTACCGATTACATCGCTTTAATGAGATAACTCCCATAAGTTTGAATGTCTACTTTCGCTTGGATTACGTTTCCTATCTCCACGTATATAAAAATATCTGAAGACAGTATTTTTCGTCAACGGGATCTGAAAACATTGAAATTAAATTAAATCCTATTCAATCCGCTTACATTGTTATTGGATAAAAATTTTCTTCACAATTCTTACAATTAATTTTACAGCAGAGGGTTAATTATGAAGTGTTAAGTAATTTAATTAAAGAACAGCCAACGTCATCTTAAGGAATAAATTAGGTGTTAATTCATAAAAGGACGAGTTCTAATTAGATTAACTACTTTACATTCTAATTCGATTGCGGCCGTTTATTTGATAGTTACGATGATTTCGCTCACTCGCTCGCAGTCTGTCAGACATATTGGACGTGCTAAGCGACTGGTTCATTCGTTTTCGTTTGTGGTTTACAAGATTTGTGTGGCTATGTTTGTGATTTCGTCTCCATTCATTTCGTACTCAGTGGTTTCTTCTATTTGCTGTAGCGACTGGTGCATTTGTTTAGTTTATGATTTATATTAGTGTAACTGTTTTTGTGATTCTGCGATACCAAGAGGCACTTTGAACTTTTTTACTTAATTAAATGTAAATACCCCTTTTTGATCATCTTTTTGAAATTCGTTCTTACGCTGTCATAGCAATCTTATTCCGTTTCCTCTTTTAGTGAAAACTGGTCACTCTATTAGTTAATTAATGTGCAATGAAAATTCTGGCAATTCTCTGCCCATCAACTTTGAAGAGAAGTATTGTTTTTACATAAATTTAAGACTTTTCATATCTAATTTTTTCATATCTCAATTTCATGACTTCTTTCGAACTACATTCCATTCATATTTCCGTTGAGAATCAACGGGCACTCCGCTAGTAAATAATAAGAGAAAAGTAATAAATGAGAAAAAACTATAATTAAAATAATTGTTTTTTGCTTGTATTTGAGGTTGAGGAGTTATTATTTTTTAAAGATGTATTATGGTACTAACTTCAATTCTTCAAACTAAAATATGTATATACAGTATACGAGTATATTAGGATACTTGTTTCAAACAACGTTATCACTTTACTTCTCAATTCCTAACGTACATTATTTGGTGAACATTATTTTGCCATTTAATTTTTTTTTAATTATCATAATACAATACACTACTAAAATTATTGTTGTTTGGATTTAATTTTGCTGGTAAGATGTTAATTGCTAAGAATCTAAAGCATTGTTACTGTTTGATTCTAACGGTTAGAAAATGAGCAATTAGCATATATCTTAGGGGTGAGTTCTACCAGTCTGTTATGCTCTAAAAGAAGGTTTTGTATTTTTCCCAATTTATGGTCAGTTCTTAACCAATCACACTTAATCAATAAATTTTCTCATTCAATTAATTAAACGTTTGTTTGTTGTTTTCCGTTTTTGAAAATTTAACTTAAATAAATGGGCCATCAATAAAGTTGTCAAAATAAAGCGTTTTGAAGTTCTTTAGTAATAAAATGAAATGTGTTCCGAAAAAAATAAAACGGGCAGATATGGATTGGAATCAGACAAGTGTGAAAAGCTCATTGTTCTGTAAAAAAGTTTATATACAATTAGGGATCTGTAAAAGGAAAAGGCTTGCAAGCTTCCACGCGTGTTGTTCTTTCATCAGGATAGCCCAGTTGAATACGGAGCGAGTCGGAAAAATCCTTCGAGGTAGAGCGGACCCATACTTTTAAATACCTACTTTTACATTTAAGTTTGGCTATAGGCTTAATAACATTATTTTATTAATTTTTATTGATTTCAGCTTATTTTGTGCATGCATTTTAAAAGATCTTATAGTGTCAATTTTGAAAATGTTTATTTTTATATTCACAGCAAGTATTGTGTGGAACTGGAACGTCAAAAATACTATGCAAAGGCAATTTTATGTTATATGAAAATGTAACAGTTTCATGTAAACAAATGCCCGTACCCAGTATTTCAGAAGTAAATGCCGTACTCAATAAAAATTTGTAACGCAAGTCGAGAAAATTTACAAAACTAATTTAATTAAATATTCAAAATAAGTTAAAGTTAAAATATCTGAAATTTTTTTAAAATGTTGGTGTACAGTTTTGCACGACAAACTATAGTATGTGCTAATTAAATGTATCATATGTTTCTTATTGCAACGGATACTATCTTCGTGTCCGTCAACCGATGGCATAAATAACAAATTGATTATGTATATAATCAATGTTCGAGGACTGTTTTTAATTATTCAGTCGCAATTGTTTAGTATATTAAATATAATTAAATATATTAAGAGCAGTATATTAAATCAAATTTTCTTCGATTTAATAAAAACCACGCCAGGCTATATGTATTTTACAACTTCCGAATTGCGTTTACCTGGTGATAGCGAGCAAGTGCCGTGTGAACAGTGGATAATACGATATTTGACTATTTCTGTATTTGAGCCTTCTGTAGTTGAGTACTTATATACTTCGTATTTATAAAAAACGTTGTATTAATCGTCTGTCTCTAATTTAATAGCAATTTAGTGAATTGGCGAACTTAATTTATTTGTTTATTTCGTTATTTTTTTTAAGTTTAACTTGTTACAGTATTTATATTTTTCCATTTATTTATGTACGTTTCAAAAATATTACGCACGTTTGTTTTAGCCATGTATGTGGAATAAAGAATATAGAAAATAAAATAAATGTATTTTTTTAATGTTCATCAAAATTAAAAACAATGTTTTATGCTTTTAGCTTGTATACATAAAGTCACCATTTTTTATTGTTGCAAAAATGAGCATATTTTTTACTATCGTATAAGATGTATAAATATAGTATTAAGTGTGGCTTTTTCTTTTTAGATTACGAGAATCTGAGTGGGACATATCTGTACCATCTACTTCTACGACAGTGACAAGTTCTGCTCGTACCAGCACAAACCAGACTAAGAGTGTAATACCACTTCCTGGTTCTGACTCCGATAGAAGTGTTCGTGAGCGGGAAGTAATAAATGATTCATTAAATCCCAATCAAGAGATTGAATTCCTCAATAACTCTGACCCGCAGCAGGAACCTCAAAATATTGCACAAATCGAAGAGGATAAAAGCTTGACATTTTCTTCAGAAGGTGTTTTACATTCTACAAGAGTGCAACAACCCAAAGAGATAGAGAAAAACTTATGTGATTTAATTAAAGATGATAACGACTCGACTTTACCAACAAAAGATCCAACCTACGACGGTAACCAACAGATGCAGATAGATGAAGATGTGGCTTGTACCATTGAAGAGGACAACCAGTTGACGCCTTCGTCAGAAGATCCAGCTTACTTTGCCAACAAAAAATTGTCTCCAGAAATGATTAATGCAGCTTTGAAACTAGAAAACCAAAACTTGGATATATTTAATTTTCCCAATACTGGCGGGAGGAAATTCAACGGAAAGGCAAAGCAGGTTATGTTGCCAAATGGGACATCGACCGAACGAAAATGGCTTGTGTATAGCAAATACAAAGATGCTGCATTTTGTCTCCACTGCCTCCTCTTCGCTTTACCTAAAGAAATGACTGTATGGGGCACTACGGGTTATAGGGGTTGGATAGACCACAGGGGTGATCGTGATATTGACCAACATGAAAAATCTAAATACCATGTGTCTTCCCAAATCGCAAGACTTCAGTGGATTTCACAACAAAGAATCGACAAAACCCTGGCGAAGCAAACAGATTCACTAGTTGCACATCACCGAGAAATACTCTCTGTTATTGTAGATTGTTGTAGATACCTATCAACAGAAATGTTAGCCTTTAGAAAAAAAGGATCTCTGGATGGAAAATTTCATAATCTTTTTAGACTGCTAGCAAAATATAGCCCAGATGCAAGGGTTTACTTAGAAAAGCTGGATAAAGCTAAGGAAGGAAAAGCAAAATTTGCGTCCAACCTTTTAAGTTATAGAAACATGTTTGACATAATTCATACCATGAGTGAAATGGTCGTTTCCAAAATTGTTCAACATGTGAAAGAGACAAATGCCTATTCAGTTATCCTCGATTCCACTCAGGATATTAGCAAAAAAGAATGCACGACTCTGCTGGTTCGTTATGTGGAGATAAAAGATTCTCAAGGATGCATGAAAGATGATGTCAAACCAGAGGAGAGACTGATAAAGGTCTTCACGAGTGGAGAAACAACTGGAGAACATTTGTCATCAGAGCTTCTCAACACCCTGCTATCATTAGGTTTGGATAACAATTGGTTGGTTGGGCAAAGTATGGATGGAGCAGGTAATATGCGTGGGAGATTAAGTGGAGTTAAGACTTTTGTTTTAAAAGAATGTCCTAAAGCATTTTACATTTGGTGCTGCTCCCACAGATTTGCATTAGTCATAGAAAAATCTATGGATATTTGCCCCCAAATAAGAGATATGTTTTCGACACTTCAAGAACTATACGTTTTCATGTCGGGACATAAAAGACATCATTTCTTTACAGAGAAGTTGAACAAAGGACCTCCTAATATTAGAAAAAAGCGCTTAAAAAGAGTCCTCACGACTAGATGGTCAAGTCGGAATGATGCTTTGGCAACAGTTATAAGTTGTTACGATGTCCTTAGGGAATCCTTATGTGAAATATCGAAGGATGAAAAGTCAGACAATGACACTACTACTCGAGCAAATGGACTCTTTAAAGCGTTGTCTGAATTTGAAACAGTGGCAACAATGAAAATCGCATCCACAGTTTTCAAAGTTCTCGCACCAGTAACCATATGTTTCCAATCAAAAAACATTGATTACGGAATAGTGCCCGCTATTCTGTGTGAGACGAAGGCTAGATTGGAGGCTCTAAGGAGTGACGAATCATGGAATGATGAAATGTTACAGCACATCAACAGCTTCGTAGAAGACCACAACATATCTCAACCCCTCGCCAAAAGACCTCGTAAGAACAAAAGGTTTATGGATGAACTATCTGTGGATGAGCCAATAACAAACCTGATGGCCAAAATAAGAGTTGAAGTTTATTTCAAACTACTAGATTCTCTGATTACCCAGTTAGAGGATAGATTTCCAGAAAGCACTCTCCATATTGTGCAGCAAATGACATATTTTTCGCATGAAGGTTTATTGAAGATTGCTGATAATGAAGACGGAACCATTAACCCAACTCAAATAAATGGTTTGTGTGAGTTTTACAGAATTGATGCTGATGAAACCTGCAAAGAAGTAAATGATTTCAGCCGCCTGTACAAAGAAGGGCACAGAAACATTAATTTATTTGATATCCTGGAAGAGAATGAGGAATGTGGCTCACAAAATCTTCACGATGATGACTCACCCAACCCAGCTGAAGTGACAGAGACATCAAAAGAACGAGTTCTAGACCAGTGGGTCAAGAAGGGTTTCATCAAACCTTATAGATTTTTGATTAATATGTCTGGCTTTCGAAACCTAATGATGTTATATCATATCATCCTTTCATTACCAGTAACAAGCTGCTCAGCAGAAAGAACAATGAGCAGATTGAAAATCGTCAAAAATAGGCTAAGAAGCAGTATGGGGGATGTTTGGCTGTCTAACTTGCTCATACTGGCTTCCGAAAATGACATATTAAAATCAATTTCTAACAGCGAAATTATTGATAAATTCGCCCTAACAACCGTGCCAAGAAGTAAATTACTTCTGTACAAAAGCCATCAAGAGTAGAGACAGAAACACTTCTAGCTGTGATTGTAATTAAATTTGTAAGCAGCTTATGTATTTATAATCTCTTTATAGATGTACAAATGTAAATATGTATATAATTATTTGTAAAAATAGTGTTTTATTAGAATAAGTTGTTTTGACTTTTTAGCGTATTTCATACAATTTTGTTACCTTGTAGAACACAACTATTCTAATTATTGTTCTAAGGTTTCAAATTATTGCTTTGCCTACATTTGAATTATTGCTATATTATGATGACAGGATAAAAACTTCATGCATCAAAATCTTGTGTATCGCTTGTTTTTATGCTTGTATTTTAAATACAGGTTTTTGTTTTAAGTTATTCTTTCCTATTTTTACATATTTGGTCAGTTACTGTGCTCTTTTTAGAGATATTCATTATCTATGTACGGTATTTGATTATATAACACCTATCATAATGTATTTTAGGGCAAATAATGTTTAAAAGTAGTCTAATGTATTGGTGTATATTTTCATAGTGTAATTAGTTTGTACTTTTGTTTACTTTCATACAAGTACATTGTTTGATTTCCTCGGAAAATCCATTAAATATTTTTTAGAAAGTAATGTATTTGCATTTCTTTTTTTTATTTACCTAAAAGCTATACTATGAATTAGTCTTATATGAGTAAGTAACTAAATATTATACTTATAAAACTTTGTAAAGTTTTAATTTTAATATTAATGAATATTATTATGTTTCTTTGGAAGCCATTTAAAATTGTAAAATTTACATAAGTGCGCTTTTTGTCGGAATTTGATTTTTTTGTTGGGAAATAGGGTAGGATTTTGGGAGGAAGGGGGGGATTAACTGGTGGGGTTTTGGGGGGGAATGCGCCATAGCCTTTGGGGGGGATGGGCACCTCTGTACAGCATCATGTCTGAAGTGTCTACCCCCCCCATAAATTTATTGTAATTGCAAATAATTTCCGGTTTTTGTTTGGTTTTCTCTTTACCATTTAAATTCGACTTTATTTCCTTTTGTGTGGCATTTGCTTTACTTGAAAGAAGGAGGACCGGTCCTTTTTGGGATGGTTTTTCGCGGCTTCCACATGCAAGGACAGGCCCTGAACGAAGGTATACATTCTCGCCCACTGCGAATTTCCTTTTGAAATTTTCAGGAAGAAATTTCCTATTTTTCCTAACAGTACCCGTTATGTAGGTTCCCAGGGTATATAGATGCCGAACAAGAGGGACTGACATAAAGAAATTGTCCACAAACACATGATATCCTTTTCGTAAATAATTCCCCATTTCCAAAAGCTTTACCACCACAATATATCCCAGTCCAAACTTTTGGATATCAGCTCTGTCTTTTTCACATTTGGCACCTCTGTAAGTATAGAAAGCTAAGCAATAACTTGACACAGCATCGCATAGCATCCAAAATTTGATCCCCCACCGGTGATGTTTTTTGTTCGGCAAATATTGCATTAGGGTTGTTCTGTTTTTTGTTCCCACAAGACTTTCATCAACACTCAATTGTTCATGTGGTACATAATGGTGTCGAAACACATAGTTAGCATGATCGAGTAAGGGTTTGTACTTCAAGCACGGATCATACTCAGGGTCTGAACGGACTGGACATTTCTTATTGTCTGTCAAATGAAAAAATCGCAAAATCATTGTAAACCGATGCTTAGAAAACATTTCGCGAAACCAAGGAGTTGACTGAGACCGTTCAGTACACCAATACGATGATATTGAAGACTTTTTGTTGAGTCCCATATTTAGAACACACGCCAAAAATCCTTTCATCTCAGCAATAGTGACATTTTTCCACTTCTGTAAATACGGTGACAGTCCTTCACCTTTTGCTGATAAATTATGCTGGGCGTAACGATTTGTTTCATTTACAAAGAGAGCCAAAAGGGATTCGGTGAAAAACAGGTAAAAATAGCATATTGGAGGAGAAACTGATGACGGCACACGTTGTGGACCAACCGTTTCTAGGAACAGATGAGGCATTCGATGAGGTTTCTCTGGTTCCTCGACAACTTTCCATCTGTCGTCCACAGCATCGGATCCTTCCTCACTATCTGATGTTTCCGCCGCACATTCAATTTCACTTTCAGTATCCACATCACTTTCTGAGGAAAATAGTGATTCACTTTCGCTTGACGCAGCATCTAAATAGTCCACAATTTCTTTGTCACACTTCATGACTTTTTGTGAAGGGCCTTCCATTATGGGTTTCACCACTAAGAAGATCAGAAACACTGATAAAATGTCACCAATGCTCTCAAGTATAAGAAGTCCTCTGTGTAAGCTTCTGCACAACCAACTGATAGAAGTATTGACCGTAAGGAGAAATGAGAAAAGCACCAGCAGAATACAAATTATCACAAAGCTTTCAGATAACTTTATGGTGACTATGTAGCGAATGTTTCGTCTTCGATTGTAGAAAAAGTGCATATTTTACGACCGTGGAGGCCACAAAAACATGCTGGATAATGAGCAGATGATATTGTGTATCAGCTTTTGGATGAAAACATTGTGATGACTATGTAGGGAAAGGTCTGCTAGTATTTGCAGACAATGTGTTTTCTACGGCCGTGAAGGCCAAAACTATGTATGGGAAGACCGAACCGAGACCGAAGAGCCGAAAAAAAACTTGCATCCAGAGGATGGTGGAAATAAAATTTGTTTTGTTTATGAAAGAAATAAAATTTGCAAAAGGAAGGACATGTCAACATGGAATATACATATGTATAGGTTTTTTAGTTCGGAAGCAAAATCTAACCAAAAACGCAGTATATACATCGATTAAAATATAGAATGATGATAGGTTGCTGCGTAGCAGTAGCGTCTGGCGTTTGAAAAAAGAGACAAATTATTTTGTTAATATAGAACACTAAATACTGTAGAAGAAACATTGTTTCAACAGGAGTGATAAATATTTATATAAACTCCAGTGCAAAAGAGAAACTAACTCAAAATATAATAAACAAACATTTTAACATGGGATTAAACTTGGAGCCGATTTATCGGCACCTTGAGCTTTTTAAGACGAAAACCGAAAGCCGATATATCGGCACCTTGAGCGTCTAAGGGTTAATATATAGTATATTACACCAGAGATGAAAATATGTTTCATATATATAATATAATAACTTTTAATTAAGTACATAACTGTCTGAGTCAACAACCTTCAATTTGTTTTTAAATCGGATTATCTAACAGAAGATGAATTAAAGTGCTAAGCTGAAATTCACAAAAGATAGAGCTTTTGTGAAAGAGTTAATTAAAAAACCCGGAAAACTAAGATATAAAGTTATTAAAACCGAAAAGATTTTCCACAAATTTCGATCGCATGTTCCCCAATATAATGAAAATAACCGAAACTTATAGGTTAGCGAAAAACCTACAGAGGCCAATGAGTACATAAAAAAATATTTCTTACTCGATCATATCTCCGCCGAGGTTATTGACTGAACCATAAATCTCTCTGCACCAACCGAGAGATGGACAATAAAAGTTATGGATAACGCCTGGCTATAACATCGGGAGGGTTATCATTATTGGAATTTTTACGTCCGAATTAGGGCTCTGAAATTAAACCCCGGAAAATCAGAGGTCTGATAGACGCGGGAGATCCCAAAAGAGAATCGAAGAACGAAGAGCAAAGAAGACAACGAAATTTAGGGAGAGGGAGTTAAAGAAGCGTTTAGAAGGAAAAAGGGAGGAGTTTATTTAGCACACTTTTATATTCGCCTCCTAGGAAGTGATTACAGAAGAAGAAAGGACATCTTACTCGTGGGAAAATTATCTTTGTTCTTAAATCATGAGTGACAAGGATGGTTTGAAGAATTTCTTCGAAGGTTATATTATCTCTTCCTTCACTGAGACGGCCCCTTCGATTTAATTGGCACTTAAGCGGTAGAACTTTCCTAACTAGAAGTACCTCCAAATCGGCCCATTTAAAATGTTTGGAAAAATAAATCCAGTATCATTTTACAGCCTTGGTATAATAGCCAGAACTTATCGCAGAATCTAACTCTCTATTTAAATACTACCGTCAATACGTTGAGTTGGCTATCAACAAATCTCTGAGACGTATATGCATAAATCAGTAAAAGTTTATTGTAATCTTCCTTTGTATATTCAGTGCTTAACTAGTTTTGAGAACCAATCCCCGCCATCAGTTGAAAGGCTCGCTTTTCCTCTCACTATTTCTTTTACCGTGCTAGATTAGATAGCTAATGATGCCTTTTGCTTCTCCAGATTATAGCACTCATTCACAGAACCGGTCAATCTTCCAAAGTCTGTAGAAATCAAGGCACCGCTCTGCTGATTTCTAGGATAAATGATGGACTTTTGTGATGAATAGTGACTTCCTCGTTGCATTTTCATTAAGTTCAACAGTAGTTTGAACTGGTATTTAGGCCTGTTTTCTAAAACCTAATACGGTTTCTGCTGATTTTGATAAATAAAATCATAAAAACACTAACGATGATGTTTAAAAGGATAGTGATGCTTCCAAAGGGTATTTGATATATAAGAATTGATATTGCTGCGCCCAACGTTATTTCATGGAAATGCCGCGATGTATTATAAATACGCGACGCGGCAGTTACTATGGACAATAATGGTCGCGAGAGAAAAATAAATAAACAGTTTTGAGTTGTGTTTGGTGTTGAGCGTGTTGATGAAGTAAAGTTTCTGTATTGATTACGATCGGGAATAAAGTGTTATTTTTCGGATTACGAGAGTTGAGTAAATTATCCCGAACCCCACGGCTCGTAATAATATCATACTACAAGATTCATATATCCATCTATAGTTGGTAATATGAAAACGATTTATAAGATTCTCATTAATTTAAAAATAGTCGTTACCTCATAAACAACTGGATTTAACGTAAACAAATTGGGAGAATAGAATCATTAAGCTAAAAATGTATATAAGTACAGAGCTTCCAGATTAAAAATCTCTTAATAGTGAGCCCCGGAAAACTAAGATGGAAATTTATGCATTCCATTGCATCTAAGTTAATTTTGAAAATCGAATAATAATAACGCTAATAAAATATTGAGCGTTAGCTCCTGGATATTTAGAATTCCAGGTATATTTGTAGGATAAATTTATTATTCCTCTACTCAAAGAGGAAGTGCATGTAAGTTATACTTAAATTTTTCATCAGCATAATGAAGGCTATTATCGGGATTTTGCAGTAAATAAATGCCTCAACAACATTTATATGTTTTCTTCATATCGTTACCAAAAACAAGTTGAATCGAAAGTTAAAATCTGGCCTATCATTAAATACGACTTAATTAACTCCAACATCGGATAGATGTATGATGTTTCGATTATTTTCATCACCACTGATATGAATAACTAATATATTAAAATTATCATATTCCCACACATTGTCTTACTTTAAGCCCCTATCTAAACCCTCAGAGTGAACGGTTTCTCCGCCTCTCTACAACTTTGTCGACACATTTGTCACAAAAGCTATTGGTCCCTCGCGAATAAATCGGTCAAAATATCTAAATTTAATCCCTTAATCATATTTATTGAGTCCTTTTTCTCATTTTAGGATTTCTTCTCGCATCTCCACCATTCGACGCTCTCATTACCATTTACATCAGATAAACATAAAAAAGACAGTCGTGCCGTAGAGGCGTCATTATCGGATACGTTTGGTTTTTTCCCCTCTGGCCGGCGTAATGGGAAAATTATTTGTAATGCCGTTGGCCATGCAATTGCGAAAACCGCGGCTAGACTATATGTTTCAAGCGTGTGAATAAATGAAAATCAGAGGATAGAATATGAGTCTAAATGGGAGCGAAGTGAGGGTTAAACGGTGGTAGTGAGGGTAAATAGAGAAGCTGAAATATATTAAGAGATTCGCTGCTAGTTTAGGTCTATAATCTTCAAAATAGTTACTTAGGATCTCATTGTCCATCAGTTGATCCTGAATTCCTTGCAAACTGTATAGAGCTGTAGTTGCGATCTACCATCGAACGATTGAAATGCTTGGAACAGGATTGTTTTGAAAAATGCTTGCTTTTATTCTTCTCGCTCGCAGTATTTCATTCTGAAATCCTATTTCCATATTCGCGAACATAGGGAATCTTCATCTGAATCATTTTAATTCTCTTGTATGAGGGAAGTTTTTAAATTTGTTTTAGGGAAATTGCTCTTTCCGTAATCCTTTACAAAAGGCTAAAATATTAATTAGCCATATATTCAACGCATACCGTCGAAGCATAACCTTTAATTTTGGGCTCCTCCGAAGAACTGCAACTACCTTAGAATCTCTTTGGAACTATAAAGAGAAAATCACAATGCATTGTCAGTATTTGACGTTTAATCTCTTCCTTGGTATAATATGTCGACAAATTTTACCAAAATGTTCTTACCTCCTATAAAATCGCGAATTTTCACACCAAAGTCACACGAAATAGTTAAGGCGAATAAAAGGATTAATGTTGTGCATACATAAATGAGCAACAATTTATCTCTCCCTAATCGATGATATCCGATTCTATGTATTCTATTTTGTCTGTTGATTCCAACGAACGAAAGAATTCACGATCTTCCTTTCTCTTTTTTATATTTTTCTCGCTTTATCCACTGTTACGCCGCTTTTGCAAACTATTCCAAACAAGATTTTCTAAAGTAATACCAAACTCCGATACACTCTTCAAATGTCATGTGACACAGCAATGCTTTCTGAGCTCTTTCGTTTCACTTCTCTAATCCATCTCGAGAAGGGAGATGGGACGAATAACTCCAACGAATCGATGAAATAGCGGTGATACGCCAGCCTTCGAAATGGGAGAAACTCAATGAAAATATGGACACGTGAGATGTAGTTTAAGGATTAAAGATATTTTTCAACATGATAAATGTTACGATACCGTAACGCTTTATCATTTTTAATTATATAAGCCTTTAATGTGTTTGCTGAATCTAAACGAAGAGTCTTCATTTCAAATTCGACGATGCCTATTGCATGAATATAATGTGAAATACTTCCTTCTAAATTACAGTGAAAAGTGGAGCTACATTTTTTCGATTCGAGAAATGACTCTTGACTCAAAATTTTCAACACTTTAAAGAAAAACTTCCTGAAAATTCAAATCGTTAGAGCAAGAAAGTCAGAATAAGGGAAAACCTTCTCCAATCATCAAAGCTGCAAATTCTGCGCGTGGAACCATATACCGTTAATATATGGCTTATAATTACCTTAAAATACCCCAAACACCGAGACTTACAGCAAAGGAAGTACCCGAAACTATTTTTTCGCAGAAAATAAAAAGCAAAGGACAAAAAGCGAAACCCTACTGAGCTTGTTATGTCCTGTTTACAGTTATGGTATTTAATATGAGTGATTCCTTAAATCAGAAATATAAATTGCGACTAATCATTATTATTTATTAATATATATTTTTTTAAATCGTCTAAAGGTCACCAAAATCTCTTTTTATGATAAATTCAAATGTATGTATTCATGTTTACTGTGAAAAGAATCAAGTCTTTCAAGTGATCCGTTAAATGAGCAAACCTATGTTTTGAACTACTTAAATAGAATTAATCTTCTTCATCAATATTGAATGAATATATAAATTAGAGTGCTCAAGTAATGAGATAATGAAGATAAAACTTGGTAATTTCCCACACAATTGTTTTTTTTACGAATGTTTTCTCTACCGGAGTTGTATCTTCTGGAGAAGTAAAATATTAGTAGTAGTAGTAGTAGTAGTAGTATTGTTAAAAGTGCTTCGACAGCTTAGGTAATTTCGCACATTGGCTCCCACCGGGAATTGAACCCGTGACCGCTTTCACCAAAGGCAAACGCGCTGTCCACATGACTATCCGGGAGCCTTAGTAAAATATTTTCAGATAGTTTATATAGCCATGAAGGGTTACAGAAGGAGATGTTTGGGACTTTTTGGAGAAAGAGATAAAGAGGGAGGTATGGACGGGAAGGTATGGTCGTTAGTTGAGAAACCTTTTTCCGTGGGGTATTATTTTATTATAACAAAAACTATATCATATAAATACTTGGTAATTCTTACATAATAATTACCAAGTTTTATCTTTATTATTTCAATGGCTTTCCTTAAAGTAACGCCTGACCATTAGATTTCATAGAGTGGTTAAGTTTCCTTACCTTCTTAATTTACTTGTTCGAAGATTCTCAAAATTTTCTTTCCAGATATCATGAAATACCACCAATATTCACTGCTTCACCTTTTCCACAATTCAGTAACAAAACTCCTAGTAAATGGTATCAGCGATATCAAAGAGACAATGAAATTCTCTTCAGTGTCTTTGGATATGTCGGCGTCGACAACAGATACCCACAGAAACAAAAGGAAAATTCAGAGATAGGACAATCACTAAATCGCTGCCAAAACGTACACTTCCCTGCAGTTGTATATCCTACTACACAATTTCTGTGATGTGTATCGAACGTACTTCCAAAATCAGCCAATCCCGATAAATACATTGTATTACTCCTTGAATATTGAAGTCCGCCATGCTAAAGCAACAAAGTAAATCACTTTCCAATTTGAGCAGAAGCACCACTGTAGATAATACACTGAAAACAATGTCGTTCAAGTGTCCTCAACGTCACGACTACACCCTTCTACACGATTCGATCACAAGACGGAAACTAATGCGGAAGGCTGTAATTACGACTAGTTATCCTAAAGAAGGGAAGCAGATTTCTCTTTTTTCTATTAGAATTTTCTTGCGTGCCGTCACTCTTCTGTTGACTACGAAGTCGCTAAAGGGAAATAACTGGCCTCGGTGGTCTGAGCGCGGATTCTTCTGCGAAGGTCAGGCTAGGATGACTGCTCAGCCAGAGGAAACAAGGGCGAGGATCGCATCGAAACAATCATACAATGCTCAGGAACTTTTCTTGGGTTCTCAACCGGGTCAATGTGTTGGATAGCTCCGACGTATCGACAGCAACCACTGCTGCCATTTTCAAGGATGTCGATGAAAGTTGAAGTCCGGGTATATATATGATTCGGGAGGGAGCCCCCTCTTCTCGGATTGGTCCTTGCAATCTGCGTTCGGATTGGTCGTTTCAATCTGCAATCTGATTGGTCCTTCTCTGTTGTTTGATTTTCCGAATTGTTGGGTTCCAATTTTTACTGAGGAACATTCCTTCGTCACGATTCAAGTTATTTTGGTTGAGGCGGATCTCAATGGCTTCCTGGTAAATTCGATCCCAGTAACCGTTCCCTCTGCACAGCATTCTCGTCTGGTTGAAGTCAATACTATGGTTTTCCATCAGGGCATGCTCAGATTGATGACGATCCACACTCGCCTTAAGGAGCACGAGAGAATCCTTCGACTTTTGCAGCCTGAAAAGTTCGCTATCGAGAACCCAAGAAAAGTTCCTGAGCAGCATACACCGGGAAAGCATAAGATCTTTCTGCAATCATACAATATTTCAAAATTTACTACAATATTACAATATAAATAATTAAAACAACATTACAACAAAATCACGAAACCCTTTTAAATTTATTCATGAATACATTCTAAGAAGGGGAAAAAGGTTCGAAAACTTTTCCAGGTAAATTGTTCCATTCTACTATTCCCCGATTAAGGGATGAATATTTACCAACATCTGTTCTCTGTTTAAGGGTAGCGACTTTATTATCGCGTATCATTTGCGGAAAGATTGAATTTTTAAAATGACTTGCCCTTGCATCAATCATTCCTCGGAAGATTTCATCCCACCCATGAACAAGACCCTGAGAAATAAAGCTCAAATATATATTTTACTATATCCTGTGCCAAAAGATAAATGAAGAATATCTAATTCACCCACATATAGTTGCAGGAGCGTAACACTTATATACAATACGAGTAAAATGTAGCTTGCATACTGCAAGCAGATCGGCAATACTAATTTCATATCGGCATCATATCGGAACGCTCCTCAAAAGAAAAAAAAAAAGGATTGAAATTTTTCTTAAAATTCGCTTAAATTTCATCGTCTGGCATCGAACCCGGGTCTTACTGGTGAACTAACTATGCAGCACAATAGAAGATCATCATCTCTAACCATGTGTGAAAATTCAAGCAGAAATATTGGCTACAACTGCCTCAAAAGACGTTCTAATTATCACGAATGTAAATGGCTCTCTGGATTCGAGCCAAGGACGATCTTGGAAATCTAAAAGATATTTCTGAAAGTTATTTATGATTTCTATCTATATGCAGAATTTCAAATTTCTATATTATTGGTAAAGGTTTCCAAATAATTCCTAAAAATCGGATCAACTTCTGATTGCAGAGACACCTGGTGTCGAACCCAGGACTTATTGTAAGCTGTGAGTGCACAGTTTGATTTGTAAAGACTTGCTCTTGTATCTTGCAAAGTTTGAAGTCGATAGCATGCCGGGAAGTACCTTAATTTTGTTTCCGTTATCTCCGTAAGGAATGCATTGAGAAGTGCAAATGGTCCTCTGGGATCGAACCAAGGACCATCAGCGAACATGAAAAATTTGATTACGAAGTATATTTATGATATCTATCGACGTGCCGAGTTTCAAGTATCCATGTTATCGGGAAAGGACCCAAAAAAATTTTTCAAAATCGCCGCAATGCATTTTAAACGGCTGATTTTTGCCCCGACCTAGCATCGAACCATGGACCATATTCGGCGATGTCATTCTGATTTACGTTGGATTTGCACGGCTTCTAGCGATCCCTTGAATTTCAACTCTCTACTTTTCCGGGAAGTGCCTCAAAAAAATTTTCGAAAATCCCCGCCATGTATTCTTATGGAGAAAATCGCGACTTTGGGGCCCTCTGGAATCGAACCTATGACACTGAGGATCAAAATCGCAATTTTTCTGGCGGTTACACGATATGGTCAATACGTCGTAAAAATTTCAAGTCAATGACGCTTGTGGTTTAGGCTGTGAATTAGTATCCTATCTATCTATCTAGGTATATACATGAATGAATCCGGAGAAGCATCTATATATAATAGATATAAAAATTGTGACAAACCTGTAATCTTAGGAATCTTCTTATCCGATGTTTAGCTTCCTGAATTAAGTGTAAAGGTTGAATATTATGAAAATTAAATGTCTAAATTATTTAAGAAATGTGGATTTTCTAAAAATATTCATCTAGTTTAATATTTATAAGTAAAAATCTCTATTAGAAAGTGGTATCCATTCAAGAAAGAAACTTTTTATATCTTCATCATGCAGTACATCACAAAAGGCCATTTTTCACAGATTAACTATACATTTTATAAATTGCAAAGAGTTAAAATATACTGCTATACTCTGGTTACAATTCAACAGGGAGATGTATCTTTTCGCTCTTTTCACACTATTTTAGAGAACATAATAGGTAGATTATGCGAATATGTGGTGTTACTACACCCCCTGCCACTTGACACTGATTGAAAACGGAGTACATTTATATCTAAATCTAAAGCCGAGGTACAGATGTTATCATAACAGATTCAAATCGGAATCCATTTAAAATAGTTTTCAAGTACTGCTATTCCATTGAATTGTGTGTTTCGATGCATTCGAGTAGCTGCCAATTTTTGCATTTGTACGTTTAATTCTCTGCTTTCAGCATTTAACTTCGAAAACCCACTTAGTACTACGTTTGATCTACGTTTCAATTACCTGCCGCATTTATCAAAGGGACATACGTTTCTTTTCATCCACTACTTCTACTTCATCCCAAAATTCATTGCCGGAGATACAGCGCCTTTTGCTGGCAATCTCTCTTAAACAAAAGAAAGACGCGTCCCCGTACGTTTGCGTGTGCGGAGCAACGCGCATCCGTCAGAAGTGAGGGAGATGAAAAGAAGAGAGTATTTTTCAAGAGCATATTAATCTAGAAAGTAGCTGCGACTGAGCGAAACGCAGAAAATGAAAGCCCGAAGGCAAATCAAAGAAGGGAAATATAAATGCGAGTGTGACGCGAGAGAAAAAAGGACAGAGGAGAGGAAAAACACGATAAGGGAAGACTTAAAAAGGACAAGATCAGATTCTGGGAAGTGAAGAAAAGACGTTTGTGGGAAAGATACGGAACATGAATTCTTTGCGCAGTTTCGAAACATTTTGGTTTATGGCTCTTTAATTCGAGGCATGAAAGAGTGTTTTTTGTATGACAACAGTTTGAGGGAGTTGTTTTGCAGAAGATAACAAATAATAGAGCAAGAGCAGCTCTGAGGTTTGAAAGCAAGCGCGAGAGATCTTATCGTTTGAATTATTTAAGAAATTCCTCGTGTTGACTGAACCGAAGAGTTGTTCTGCTACTGAAGACGGGACCTTTGCCTTCGAAATATGAGTAAAGCTTTACCTCCGGGCGTTCATATATCGCCTGAAGAAAAAGCTATAACCATATTTTATCAGATTCTTCCCTCCCAATGTTTGAAAAGCCCGAGTTTGTTATTATATACCACAAATCACTCGAAATAATTAAATCTTCGATTATTAATTGAGGTATTATATAATAGGAGCACTCCAAATCCTTCGTTTTTAATTTAAATTTACTGATGAACTCGTATAATTCTTTTAGTTTGAAAAAAATTCTGAGTGAGCATTTAAAGCTAAATAAAATATTTTTATCGGGGTGGTTTTACACGTTTCTTTTCTCCCCTTGAATTCCAAAGGACCCAAATTATTTCCTCCCTTACCCCCATAGTTTTTCTAACTTTCTCTTCCAAAGCCCTCTTCCAATTCAACCCTTTTTCGCTGAAGATTAACCTAGCTTTGGAGAGTTTCGATATAAAACCCCGAAAGTGCATCTGGAATTCGATGGGAAATTATACTACTTTTAAGGATTGATTTCTAAACGGAGGCAACTGTCGGGGGAATTTTCAACAGGCACTCCGGAGGAACGAAACGAGATTCACCCGCAAAGAGACCTCTTTTTATCTTATTTCGACTAATCAGATACTCTTCCACTCCCACGAGTCCTCTTGCGCACCTTTGCAGCCTTAACCACCCTCTTTAATACTTACATATGATACTTGATTGAAAATAAAGCAGGGTATTTGTATGTGCTACCATAAGAAATTTACCTAATTAATTAAAACAAGTGCTCATAGTTGGTCTTAATTTTTATTATAGCATAATTCATGTCATCTTTAACTTTTAAAGGAAAAAGTACCATTCTAGACGTTGGGTTGATTCTTTTGAGATTTCATAAGAACGGGAAATAATTTGTGAAATGTAAAGAAAATCTCTAATGGGATGCATTTAATGAACACATACAAATACTTCTAAAATATTCATTGTGTTTAATAACTATTACATAAAAATGACCATAGATCGTTTCTTCCTGCGTTTGAATATTGTCAGCTACATATATTAATTTAATAACAATTAATTTTAACATACATTATGTTAAAAGTATTTTTATGTATCTTACTTCATTTACCTATGCCATACTTAAAAAAATAAGTAAAATGGAAAATCTCGCTGGGAATTGTCTTTCGTGAGAGACATCCTCATGTACACTTTCAATTAGGTAAATACTTATTTACGTTATATACTTATTTATTATACTATTTGTGAATATATTATAGTTAAATACTTATTTATGAATACTAAATCTTACGGCTGTTGTATACTCATGCAGGAATTCATTAATTTAAAATCAACTAATATAATTTATGTAAATTGGGTTCCATAAATGATTAATGATTGAATCAACTCTAATATGATTATCGTGATGTAAACTTATGAAAATATTTACTATCGTTTATAACCTTCCGAAAAATATAAAAAAGGTAAAAATTTCTTTATGAACTCATTTTTTGATGGATAATGAAATCAAATATAATGTCATATATATCTATTATAATACATATAAAGTCAACTGACTGGGGAGTAACTTTGTGGTAATCCATGACTTCCAACAAAGAAAACTATAATACACTTCAACCCGCAATTCTGTTTGTGCCATTATGAGCATCCTCATTTTTTTAGTGCATTGCAGATTAATGTATTCGCACAACAAGCCTTTTAAATTTTTATCTCGTATTTCCGTTTAGTTAGATTAATTTCACCAGATTCTAAATCGCAAAAAATTTCAAACTGTATAAGTTTCATTTGAATTTCATGTTAAAAAGGAAACATTAACATGGCCGAAAAATTTGCTTCCCTAGAAAAAAGAAAAAAATTTGTCAGGAAATTACGACACATGTTTAAAAAATTAACCATGCTCTTTTCTTTCTATATTAATCAAATTAGATTAGATAGATTCATATCCAATTCTTAAAAGTACAACTATTAGGAATTCTAAGTAACTTAAATAAGTGTAACAATAGTCTATATTTTTTTAAAGAATGTTGAATCATGGTACTTATATTTATGAGTAAGTACTTACATATTAAGTACTCCAACTCGCTTGTACTCTTAACTGGATAATTACTCATATAAAGGATAATATTGTCCTATTCCCTAAATGGTAATGCTGATATTCAGAGAAATTATTTGAGCGAAAGCTAAGACTTCTGCTATTAAAATGAAGACTGTCTCCAAAGTAAAAATGTTTAACTAAGCACATTTATCTGTGGTGGTGACAATTAAAGTTCCTCCATACTTGAATTAGGGCCTATAAATTTCCTATAAAGGAAATTACATATTCTCGATCACGGATACATGGATCCCAATGCTAATTTGAATATGAGTGAATACTACGATGCAGTATCCTTCAATACGGATGCTACATCAGACTGGCTCTATTCAGGAGTAAAGGACCGGAATTGGAAACAGTTGATCGTCTTTGCAGCAATCAGAAAGAGTTGCAGACATCAGGTCTCTTTAGATAGAGAGACTCCAACGCCCCTCCTCTCCATTTTGATGGTAACACTTTCGTTGATTAAACAGACTAGTTCATTTTCTTCACTCAGCGAGGTGTTATAGTTACATGAGCGAATGCCTACGGTTACTGCTGCGATGTGCGCATGACTGCTTTATTGAGCTCTCGGAAGTAGAAACGAGGTTTATGTGAACAGAACCCATTTCGACCACAGTCGACACCGCAGATGAGTAAATTCAACGCTTCAGAGAAATGATATGTAGACCTTCGTTCTTAAATTATCTTATCAAGAAACAACCGAGAACGAAATGAAATATATGGATATACATTATGAATGAATATTCTAAAGAATCACAGAAAGTCATGTATATTAAATATATCTCTGAGAAAGGTCATTCAAACATATTCACTACTCAAATCTTAGATTTCAGTAGTGAATATTGCTCTCTAAACTTATGGAAAATATTTTTCGATTACGTAGATGGTTAAATTTATGAACAACTGATTATATCTTATTTATGCATTATGGCACACTAAGAATAAACCTTAAAGGTTATATGAGTATATTGGATATAATAAATTATTAAAAATATAATAAAATCTTGAAACTGAGAGAGAAAATGGTAAAAAATTAGCGGAAAATATGAACTGTTAAAATTTAACCAGAGGCTTCCTATTTACCAATGATTATAATGCTAGAAATGTATATCTAATAAAAGAAAAATCTTTGCCTAAATTTCATGGTAACTTTTAGTACTTTAAATCATACTAAATAATACGATATGCTAAATATCTCTAGAAAAATTGATCAAGCTATGGCAAAAAAACTTATTAAAAATACTTACAACAAGTTCGTCAAATTATAATATAAAACCGTTTAAATAAAAAACTCAATACGAATGAATATATAAAAGTAAATAGGCAATAAATAGAACTCAAATATGTATGCACAGTAATAAAGAATGTGATAAATTATTTGTCTCACTGAAATCAAAGTAATAGCACTATTATATAGCAATATTAAAATTAAAAATTTAGTTTTCAAATATAACTTTCGAGAGCAATTCGAAACAAATGTTTTAGTGTCATTGAAAAATATTGATAGTGACTCAGTGTTTTCATAATAACAAAACAGAGAGAAAATTTAGGAAAAAGAATTAATTATAAAGAAGTTTTGAGTCTGCAACCTCCGGCGTACTCCGTTTAATGAAAGTAGTGTATAAAATTTGTTCGATAATAAAGATTTCCCTTTCCTTTACAAATTCGGATTTTATTCATTTTCAGATCCCTTCTTTCACTCCCGATTCTCTCACTTATCTTCCTCGTATTCGTCTCTCAATAGATTCTTTCAATTTCTCTTCTAACATTCATCTTCCTATTCTTCCCTTTCATAACACTCAGAAAATCCCTCGATCCTCTCACACACAACATTTCCTCATACCTCTTACGGAATCATTTGACTCTTGCGACCCTTAGCTTCTTCTTATTCCACAATGTTTCCAATATCACTTTCTAACCACTATTCACAGCTATGAGGTATTTAATACCAGACGAGTCTAAAAATCGCCGGGGTTGCCGCAAAGCGAATGGGAGCGCTTGCCATGGAAGATGAATTCCCAATGCAACGGTATCTCATTCCGACACTCGCTTCAAAAAGCCGTAACATATGAAAAATTCGTTATTTGTCTAAAGAACTGCGGATTTCACGTCTTTTAATCTAAAAAGAGATGCAGCAAAGCTTTCATCACAAGAGATACCGCTGTAGTAATGTCGTAAAAGAGGACGGTCGATAAAATTAATGCTCGCTTTAAATGAATGGGGATTGGTGTATGGTGAAAGCTGCCGACTACAAACTGCTTGTTTCTCTTTTAAGAGGATACCCTATCATTAAGCAACGTATGTTTTGACTAATTTCCAATTTAATAACAAATGCAAATCCATCTATCAATTTGGAGATCATATTTTTTCTTTCTTCATAACTTTGATGTAAATTAAATTTTTGAACTGATCTTCATGTCCAATTTAAAGACTTGCAAGGAGATGTGGGCTGTGAAAAGGCATGATAGTTCCATCATTTTCACAGCGAGGGTTTTTAAGTAACTGTGAATAATTTTTAAAGCGTCTCCGATCATTAGCATTAAGGGTGAATGATAAGAACGAAATAAAAGTGTAAAATTATATGATTTTTCTTAATATTAGAAACCCTTTTCATAGTTTTCATCAATCTGTCGTAATATTTCGGTATGCTGTGATGAGAAAGTAAAAATGGCTGAATTTCAACTTGAAATTTAATTGTTATCCAATTATCAAGCAAATCTTTCTATCTTATAACTATTTTGAAATAGGAATTTGAGAAATAATACAATAATGAATACAAATAAATTAATTTTATGAATCATGAAAGAGATATTAATGGACCTTAAAAGCCTTCGAAATCATATTGAGCTAATTATCCAAATATTCTGGGAATGTAGGCTGATGACACAAAAAAGAGTCGCATTAAAATGTAGTCGGAGGAGAGATTTAGAGGGATAGAGATAGTTTCGGTGAGACAGTCAAAGAATGCCAGAAGATGTGTTAAAGATAAGAGAAATTGCTCACGTACATAGCTCTAAAATAGAAGAGCAAATAACGAAGACAGCTGCCGTATTTATAACCCAGCGATGTGGGATATACTCCGGAGATCGTTCGGGGGAGAACTGGACAGTGATGTTTATTCGCCTTTTACATCCCGCGGCAGTTACAAAAGCAGGAAAGCAACTGACCACTAGGGTGATGAAACATTCACGATTGGCTCAAAAATCGCGATTCTTTTCACTTCCATTTCATAAAAGAGAGCCATAACATTGATATCATTTGCTTGGAAGTTGAAAATAGTTTTAAAAATAAAAGCGCGGCGGTCTTTCCGTCATAGAGATACATCCTCTTTTGAAAGCCTTTTTCCTTTTGTTTGAGATAACGTCCCTCTACTTTTTCAACGCCGATGTTAATGGGAACGGTTGTTTAATAACCTTCTTCGAGTAACCTTCGTTCTTCTCCATAAATTGCGGCCCAAATTCAGCTGTGAAAGTTATCTTTCGCCGCTCCTCCTGGCAAAGAGACTATTTCTCACTCTATTTGTAGCGGCAGCGTTCTTCTTTTAAGGTAAATAATATCCTGCCTCCAAAGCAATTGGTCTACTTTGTTAGACATTATGGCTCAATTACATTTCTAACATGGAATACATATAATATTCTATTTTTCATTCTCGACTCATCGATAGCATACTGTACAAAGCTTATGAATAATGCATTAAGACTCTCCATGGTTTATTCTGTCTATGATTTGCATACGTAAGAATAAAATTGTTAGAAAATTCATGATTGAAATTAAGAAATATCAAAAATTCAGATGATAGAGGAAATAAAATGCTTAATTGTGAAAGATTTGCTCGTCGTTTATCTATGGGTATTTCACTATTTATAGTTTAAAACGATTGCTATTATTGTAATATCTTAAAAAATATCCTATTGAATCCAGTGATATGTTCATTCCGCTAAAGTTGTTCCTTTTCGCTTTTCTAGACTACAGACATAAAGGAAATCGTCGCCCGCTTAAAATTCATTAATATGAGGGAAGGATTCTTTTACTCGTCTTCCTGTATCGCAAGTTAAATTAATGAGACACGTGATTATATCCAACGCGGCATTAAAGGGAAGGTCAAGCGAAGATAACCAAAGCGCAAACAGCAAATATGGCCTATGCGCGCACACTCTGAAGAATAAAAACACAAATCTCGCCTCGACCATTGGAGTTGTGAATATTTAAATGCGAGCAGGATAAAGTCGCGTGAGTAAATTATTTTCATATGTAAATGATAAATTGATTGGAAACCACTTCTGGCATATTTTATGAAATGATTAATTTTTACGCTTCTCTCGAAACAGTGGGAGGAGAAACTAGTTGCGGAAAAGCAATTATCGAAGAAAGCAAAAAATTAAGAAAGTTATATTTTTAATGGGTGAATTCAATATTGACCAGATATCGTAAACGTTTTACTTTGGGACTTTCTTTAATTCGAGATAGGAACATAAAAGAGAAAACACTGGGCAACGAATGGTTCAATTTTGATTATTTCGAAGATATACATGGATTTAACTTATTAAATAGACAAATTTCAGCTAAACAAACAATGAAACGAAACATTCTTATCTATTAATTACTAGTACATAAAACTTGCGAGCTACTCCGTAACAATTTCATCCATGTCACACAAAGTGAATTATAACATACAAACAGGAAAACAAACAATTATTGAACTAAATATAAAGAGTCGATAATTGCATCTAGTATCGATTTTTCCACAATTTAATTTTCATTGTCATGATATCATAATCAGGCAGTTTTCAAATACTTATTCGTTGATAAAGTTACGTAAAGTGAAGTCTTCCTGACGTTCAATCAAAGCTAAAGTAATGTAATTTTTGTCAGAAAACGATTGTAATGTACTTCAAAACGACCTGGACGTAATATCAGGATGGTGTAAAGATTGGCAGCTGGATTTAAATATAAATAACTGCGTTGCCATGAATTTTACGCGCTCCACAAACATAATTCCCGCGCAGTACTAAATCTCAGGGCATCCATTAGAGTTAGTGCACGGCAACAAATACCTTGGAGTCACGTTTAGCAGTAACTTATCTTTTAAAGAACATATTCGAGATGCGATAGGAAAAGCGAATCGAATGCAAATATTAACTGGTAGAACGTTGAGAGGATGCTCATCGAGAGTCAAAGAAATGGCTTACTTTTCTCTTATACGTCCGAGTCTAGAATACTGCTGTGCGGTTTGGGACCCACACGAAGTAGGTTTAGTCTCAGATTTAGAGATGGTCCAGCGTAGAGCAGCCCTATTCGTTTGCGGGGATTTCAGGTTTGATAGCAGCGTTACGGCGATGATAGAGTCCCTCGGTTGGAATTCACTACAGATGAGAAAATCTGAATATCGCCGGAAACTTTTCGAAAAGTTCATTCGTTCAGAATTTATAGACGAAGTAAGTGAAATGTTAGTGCCAGTAAGGAGCGAACGCGATATCCGAGAGGCATCGACGAAGCGTTATAGGGAAGTAATCGCAAGGACGGATAATTACTTTTGGTCGTTTTTTCCCCAGGCTATTAGAGATGCTAATAGGGATGAATGAATAATGGTGGTGTATTACACCCCCTGCCATACTCCTCTGGCGGCTCGCGGGGTATATATCTTAATCTAAATCTAAAATCATACCAAATGTAACGACAGCAAACTTGAAGATTCATTTGCATGGATCTCCAAAATAACATTCGAGCACATTTTCAATATACAAAACTTAATAATAGTATGATGATATACTTTTTTATAACACAGCTTTCTTCCATACCTTTTTCTCGGAATATTTTTTTCGTTTTCTTTTGACCCAAGTACGCAGGGGTAAATGCAACCCGGAAACGAATCGTGGAAGAAAGTTATTTACAGGGTCACTAAATCTTGAGAACCGCTTAAACTAAGCAATCGTAAAAGAATCGTGATATAAACTCTTGAAAGGTCCCGAATAACCCTCGAAAAAATACGTCCGATCCTTAAATGTAGTCGAATTTAAATTGTTTGGGAGACTCTTGTAGAGCCAATACTAGAGAAGTCAACAAAGCTGCCTGGCCGAAGTCTGAGGCGAAAGCAATAAAATTAAATGGACTGAAATTCGATTTTAAGCCGTAAAGATGAAAGTAATGGAAGGCTAAAGCTGAAACTATGCATATAATATGACGTAATTACAATTGTAGCGTTCAGATAGCAATTAGCAATGTAAGAAAATTATGAACGATAAAGTAATTAAGAAGAAATTCTATGTACTGGTACATTAAATCAAAGGAAGGAATTAAAGAAATCAATCAATTAATCAATAACTTCTTGATCTGAGGATGGTGCTGTGACACCGAAACCGGTAAACAGTTACATTAAATTTTGTGGAATTAGTACAAGTGTGTTGTGTTTTTATTTTTGGTGTTTTTGACAAAGGAAGGAAGTTGATTGAGTAGCGTTCGTGAGTTTTAGATCTTTGAAGATACAAATAATTATATAAATTACAATAATTAAACTGCATGATAAAAGATCTTCGTGACATAACAGGAAATATGGAATAGGTTTTGGAAAAAACAGTTTATTTCGAATAAGGGTACAAACTGCTTACTCATGCCATCAGTTTTAACGCGTATCATTTCTTATCTAAGACTCTTGTTGAAATAATCTTTAACTCATGCAACATTTATTCAGTTAAAAGATTACAATGAAAAATGTCTTCACTAGAAGTGAAATTACTATCATAACCTATCATTTACTCCTTCAGAATTTGGTAGGTACACGTAATTGTGTGTACCATGATAAAGTGAAAGTCGTTTAAGAGGAATGAGGAAAAAAATTAACGAGAAAGGAAAAGAGGAGAAGCAAGTAGCACCAAGAGACTGGAAAGGAAAATGAAATCAACAAGGGGGGAAAAGGAAGAAGAGAGAATGGAAGGAACTCGGGAGAGAGAAAATTTAAGACCTGTTAGGGGTTTGTTGAGACTGGCGAAAGGATGGAGTTTTAAAAGAGGCAACGTCAGGTGTGAATGCAATACGTTAAGGAGTCAGATTCTGGGTAGAGATGGATGGGGTGAATGCAAAGGGAAAGGAATCGTAAATTGAGAGTCCCTTCAAAATAATTGCATCCCGAAGTACACGCACTTGCCATCTGAACCCAAATAAAATAAAACACAATTTTTTAAATTCCAGAAACTATGTTACTGAATTTAATAAAATTATATCTTATACAAATATTGGAAACCATTTCCGTAAATAATATTTTCATGTGAATTTCAATCATTTCTTCTAATTATGTGTTTATACCATGGCTTTTGAATTTAGATTGAAGTATAATTGACAGATAGATAGGTACACCTTACGATGGAAAAATTACAAATTATAGATTTTTAATCATTCCTACTCTTGCATGAAATATCTCATTATCTTCCGAACAATATCTGTCTGCATATAGGAGAATTAATCACTCAATTTTGCTCCTGTTAGAGCACATCACGACAGTATGACGGAAAGTCTCTAACTGTACTTTGTTTGAATTTCATTTTAGTTATTTCTACCGTAATTGCACTTGATTATATTTTTATAGAGGTATTGTCTGTACAATGTACATATCTCGACGTACGTATCTAATTGTGCCATATGCCATTATGCAATATGTACCATTGCGCCATATGTACCATTGTGCCGTTTGACACATCAGTGTAAAAATTATATCGATTGGAGTTATCGAAACTTTCTTTGCACGAATTTCCTTGGTGTGGTGCTAACAAATTCAGTATATGTCAATATCTTTTCTTGAACGGATGTTTAGTTTCAATTTAAATGAAAAACCAATCGTATGCATCATGGTAGGCAAAGTTACTGAGTGCACGGGAATAAATAATGAGAAAAAATTTAAAATGAACATGTCGGTTGAGACGTTGAAACACATTCTTCCTGGTCTTCGCCGTGAGCCAACGAGTGGAATCAATAGGAAATAAAAAGTGACGGAAGAGATGGGGCACCAGGGGTGCTTGGGAAAGGAAAAGCAAAATTTAAAAGAAGAGGGAAGACGATGCAATCGAGGTTTTGCTCAGTTAGTGGTCTCTGGTGTCAGAGTATGGGTAAGGCATTCGTAGGAGAGGGAAAAGTTCACTACAATCCGCACGGGAGCACTGTGGCGCTAGTGTGGAAAGAGTTTCGGGGATGGAAAGAGAAGATGAAACCACGGCCCGTGTTGAGTTCGGAGGGGATAAATTCGTGCGAAGGTAAGAGCATGGGTGACACCTAGCATAGAAGAAACCATTTTTACTAAATGAGTAAATGCATTTACGTTCCAATCGATTCATCTGTTGAATAACCGTTAACCGCAGATATTTTTGTATCGTTTTGTATTTTCTAATGACAATCAATGATTTACCTAAATCACTTTTGGCGATTTACAGTATGATTTAGGGATGAGAAAATAGATACTGATTTTAATTATTTTTTCTGTATGTTGCAACAAAACGGTGCGTATAAGAGATCAAGGTATAATTTAAACTATATAAAACTTGTAAATATAGAGAACTTGCATTATTTTAATCTCTAAAATTTAGGTTCAGCTGAGAATAATTCAATGCTCCTAAGAGTTATGAGAGAAAAGTAATGCTAAAACGAAAATTCGAATTAAGAAAAAGGAATAGAAAATTACATTTTTATAGTATTATATTCATTCCTTGATGATAAAATTTTTATATGTGAAATGATATATGAAGAAAGATGGCACCTTCTGAGACAAAGCTATACCATTTCAACATAGCTCGGCATAAGAAATTAATGTTGACCACATAAGGAGATAAAGCAACCCGCAGGGAGTACCATTTTGTATCACGTGGGACGTTTGGTCTGGATCCACGGTGGGTGAACATATGAAAAAATAAAAGCCATACCTTATGGCTGAAACACCTTCTCCCTTAAAATTCACCACGACAGACAGGGAGTAATGCCATACGATCATAAATTTTCATGAGCTCACTCTAACTCAACTCATATACACACGAACTAAATGTAGTATTAATTCAGTTGTTAGTGTGTAATTCCAGAAGGACTGAAATAGGATCGCTAGGGAACTCCATGGGGAAATTCGCCATAGGAGAGCAGCACCGTCCCCATTCTGTCCTGGCAGGTCATTAGGTGGTCGTTGGAGGGTCAAGGGAGAGGAGATGGAGAGATAAGGTCACTGAGCTCGATTCTTGAGCAATCGGTCACCGAATCGCCCCCTCACTGAGCGTATATCCTCACTGAGCGAAACGTCACACCCTTCCTCCGACTGAAATATCGCTCCTGCTATACGCCCAAACGATTCCACCCTCAAATCCTACCTTTTCCCAGCTTCCGATAACATCTTACGCTCTAATAAACTTCCCTTTTTTCGGATAAACTTTTCACTCCAATCACCAAATTTTCCTCAGCCGCATCGAATTCATCTTTCCACACCTCGTCAACGGGACTCTTTCTTTCCTTCAAATGATATAGTACGAGAAAGAAAGTAGTAATGGGACATCGCGGTGATTAGGAGGGAAATTCAGTTAAAATGATCTATAAAATGTACTACTTATGGAATGGAGTTTAACCACTCAAATCAGCTTTTAGTGAAAATACATACTTCACGAAGGGGCAATTCTCACGGAATAATGTAATAATGTATTTAATTAAAAATATATTATTCCCTCTTATCTAACTGATCTGATGAACTGATATTGTTTATTTTTAGTGTCATATACAATAAATAATCAAGTAATGAAGGATTATAGTGGCTTGAAACAAGAGAAAATTCAAAACGCAAAATTGAAATGCCAATGAAGAGTACGCTCAATGCTTCCGACGATAATAAATCCAATACCTACGTAATTGATATCCTTTTTACTAGGAAAATACAACCTAAATTTTCAATGACTTTCCCATGATTATCAATACTAGTTTAGTAATTGATTTAAATTTTTGGAATAATAATTTAATAATTACGTTAAAGCAAATAACATTTGAAGAAGAGGAAGTGGTGGTAGCATAATGGATATGATAATCAGGCATTAATTTTAAACCAAACAAAATTTTTTTCTCTTACCTATTCTATACTTCAAAAATATTATTTATCAATGCTAATATTTTTGGACCGTTTTAATTATTCATAGCATTATTATTTGACGCCCCACAGTGTAGCCATAACTGAAAGTTATTTTTTTCAATTCCTTGGGGAAAGGTACATCCGAAGAGGAAATTATAAAACTTATGATAACTAAGTCATTTACTCCCTAACTATAGCCCATCAAAGATTTGATGCATGTAAATGAAAATAATTTTACGATAATACCTCATTAAATACATAATGAATAATATTCACATGCTCTTTACTGCATGAGTTTTTACTTTACACAGTGGCCTTTCTGATGATTTAATAGACTTAATGTTTTTTCGTCGAAATATTAGTTCACTAGATTCTGAATTTTTTCTCGTTTTATCTCTTAAAGCAACCATTCGATCATCATAATTCTGTTGTATTATCATAAAAAAATATTTCATTGTAACTGCTGCATAAACTTACTCGTCATCGGTCATGAAAAAACTGAGGATATTTCCCATCTATTTGTACCTATACCAACGAATGCTGTTCCACATGCAGTGCCTAACTTCTCAGCGAATCCAAACAGATAACCAATTTTAAGCCACAATGTTTGTGCACTGTTGAGTCCTCCCTAAGGAGCTTGAATCCGGATGGTGAAGAGGTGTTTACAGAAAGGGATACCAACTACATTTCTTCTTCGCAGAGTACAATCCTCTGATAAATATCTACCAACGAAGAACATCCGATAAGTGGTTAGCTCCGGTCCTAAATAAAAAAATTAATCAATCCATTACCGTCAAACGATCATTTCGGTCCCTCTCCCCCTACTTTATTTCACACCCCCGCCACTGGACTTGTTATCCACTGGACTTGTTATCCCTCTTTCATCAACTTCCCTCTTTTTATCTCACTCCGCACCATATCAACCCATTACCTCTTCCTTAATTCCAATCTTCGTATATTTCCTTTATTCCAAATTTCATCCTGTTTCTCATTCAGTCCACTCTCAGTCCTCCTTCTTACGCCATTACTGCCACTACTCTGCTAATGAATCCTCCCCCTCTCTTAAGGGAAGACGAACATCACTCCCCTCTTTCACTCCAACACCCATGTCTCTTTCTTTCCCCTCTCTCTTAATCTTCCCCTCATCTCCCCTGCATTCCATTTTTCCAATGTAATTCCGTCATCAACTCGTCTTCCTTCTACTCCATTACGAGACCTCTGGATTCATCAATCCGTTTATAAGTCGACCCGTTCTCACTCCACTTTTCCAAACGTTATACATGTTCCAATCTTTCGTCGCCGATAGAATTCTGATTCGATCTGCCCTCACGGATGCACTTCTGAATTAAACCGTCGACGGTCATGGTCGTGGATTTTTAGTCCCTCTTGTCTGAATCACTATCGATGAATATTAAAAAAGAAATTGGTCGTGGAACATGGAAAAAATAACATAACATGGAAAGAAGCTGTGTGTCGAGCACGATGAATACATTATTTATTTGAATTCATAGCGATGATCGATAAATGAAACGAGGAAGGGAAATAACACACAAAAAGCTAATTATGGACTATTAATATCCATAATAAAAATGAACAAAATAATAGTATTATACATAATACCGTAGGTGAAAATAGGGCATCGAAATGTAATCAAAATATCAAAAACCTTATATTCCTAAGAATACACAAAATTATTAGGTAATTTAGAAACATAATCCTATAATATAATCGATGTTAAGTAACTTGTTTGACTTCGGAGCTGTTATGCTGTTATTAGTCATTATTTTAACAGTATACCTTGAAAATCGCATCAAAGTGTTCTATCGATCATGAGGACTTTATCCTTGGGGCTGCTTAAAGCTATTATTTTTCAAGTTATTTCGTGAACACGATTTCTCTAAATTTAGTAGTGAGTTTGACTATGAACACGAACATTTCCAATCACTTTGATTCTTTCAAAGGTAAGCCAAATGAGGTAGGTTTCTACAGTACATATCCCTTTCCTGTTTTTGGTAGAGCATTCATCGAAAGGTACAACTCATAGAACATATTTGAAAAGACCATTTCATGAATTGTTTATTAATTTTCCCCTTTTCCATGAAATTGCCCCATTGATACTTCTCCTTTCATATTCTGTAATTTCATCTCTCCTTTTCAACATAACATTATAATTGATTTGTTACTAAAATGATATTCGCTGACAATTAAAGTTCCAGTTTAATTAGAATCTCATTAAATTAGAGACAGAGGAAAGAAAAATAATTCTCTGTGCGCAAATACTTCCATTATTGGATTAACTCCGTGAATTCAGACATTGGCGTAAGACTCTTCGCCTCGGATTCATTAGGAATGACAACACTTAACAAAATGTCTTCTCGAAAGTCGATCGCGATTCTCTTCAGATTTTTTCTCTCATCTCCTCAACCATCATCTCTCTCCATTTCAAACATTTCTAGCCCTCACTTGTTTTCGCATGACATTATTAAGACTTCTCTCAAGACAACGAGTGGACGAGGCGAATGTTCCATAAATCCCCCACTCTTTCGTACGTATATCTCCTTTGGCCACCTCATTACTACCTGAGCGTCTCCACTGTTTCTTTCTTTCGGCCGAATCTCATCTCGTTATCAACCCTCTTTGCCTCATTGGGCCCGAATTCTACTCAAACTTGAACCATTCCACATTTTACTCTCCCCGCATCGCGTCGTTCGCACCCGACTTCATTCACCGTTCGACGCGTACCTCTTCTCTTGTTTCTCTGGGAGGAAAATACCTTCTGCAGCTATTCTCTTCCGACGTTAACGCCATCTTCTTAATCACATTTCAGTTCGCTATTCCCACTGTAATTATATTCCCGTTCGGATGCGATTATCTTGGTGTCTTCCCTTCACTTCCCTTCTTTTTTGCCTTTCTTTAAGTCCTATTTTAGCATTCACGATTGCTAGAAAAGTATATTCCATTAGAAATCACTATCGAGGCTTTTTATAGGAGCTATCATCTAACAATGACTAATATCTAATATCTTCTTTAACAATATAAATCTTATTTGTGTTACTTTAACGATAAGGATGGAATTGATTGGTAAGGTATTGGAGACAACTTCGTTATGTAAAATAGAGAATAATAGAATCCAATAGATTTTCTCTTGGCTGAGATGAGTTACTAGAACGTCACTTCTCAAAAGAAAACGCTTATCAAGGAAAGAGAAAGTTGTGAGCTAGAAGCCTCTTTTAGATTCAAGGGGAGAAATAGAAATGGCCTACTCACGTTACAGATACAATTCTTTCGTGCGTCCTTTTTTTCCAAAACAATAAACTTCTATTCACCCCCCTCAGTGCACTTGGTTTTGAAGAGTGATTATCGATGCATTCTTACACGTCTGTTACGATCGATTATACTGGCACACTTTTTGGGTCAAAAATTTCTCTAAATAATGGATTAAATATATACGACAACAACATTCATTGTGAGAATGTTTTGAGCAACCAATGTTTCTGAATACTGATAGAAGAACGCCAACTAGTTTCTTTAATTATAACGCTCATAGCAATAATATTGATAAAAGAAGCGTACATTTAATATTTTTCAAGTGTTGGCAGAACATTTTTTCTATCCTTGTATCCAATTATTTACCACTTCCGATCTTTATCTTTCAGCCTTGACTTTTTAAACAATTCTTAGTTTACTTCGCTGAATTGGTTATTAATTTTCTCATTAACCTGGAATCAATACCAATTTACAGCGTTTAGATAGATTAATTAATTAGAATTATTTCTTCGGCAGTGGGAGAAACTTTCGCATTGATTGTGTAAGTTCGGATAAAGTTTTCAAAATTCTAAACAGGGCACTATACAGTTTTATTTAATGAATTTTTGCTATGCCCCGAGTAACGAGATAATATTAGATTCAACATAAAAATTGGTAAGAAAAGTTAGTGCAATCAAATTGCTGACATGAAATATATTTGAAGTTATCTGTATTAAAAGAGCTTTATATATATATATCGGTATCATTTTAGGGTCATTTAGAAGAACAGCATTATAAAATTAAATGATTCCACAACGAATATATGAACATCTACGCCTAGACTCAAATATTAACAGTAATGATAGCCATATTTTATGGTTTGACGTTTATTTCTTATAATAATTTTTTTATCATTATCATAATTACGTCACCTTCAATACATCCTTCGTAAATGTGTTTTCCCTCATTCCCTTATTCTCTTTTCTTACTATCTCAATCATTACTTTCATGCAGATTTCTCCCTTATCCCTCCCACTAGCATCACAATCCTCTTCCGCCTCCTTCTCCAAATATATTCAGCCTCTCTCAGGACCCACGCGATTACGGTCCCCTCTCCGCCGTCCCTTCAAATCGCTCCAAATCCAGATTATGATGTCCTGCTGTGATGGCTGTCATTAAAACGAGGATTAAGAAGCATTTTGATGGAGATTCCTCCTCTGAATTTACATGCATTTCCTTATCAAATAGAATGCTCATCCTTTTCTATTTCTTTCACGAATTAAGCTGGCCTTAGGAAGATGTTAATCGTTTCCTTGAGTGAATCTGAAAAGAGGCTCAACTTTTTAAAAAGAACACCTTCTAGTACCGTTACTTTCTAAAAAAGAAGCAATTTACAAAAAGAAGAAGGAACGAGTGGCGAAATTAAATCTAAGCGTCGACCATCGTCTTTAAGCGATGGCTTTTCTGAAGTATCTGTTTTGATGTCAAGCTGATAATTCTGCAGAAGTTTCATAGTTTGGGATCATAAGCTGAAATCGATGACAGGAATGGGAGGCTCCGTTTAATTCCGCTGCGAATGAATCCCAACGGAAAGTATTACGACCTTTATTTTTAATTTAATTTGGCAGAGGAAGGAAGGTCTGAAAACTTTTCAATGTTCTATCAAGTGACTTAAATTGAAACTCGTTAAATTAAAAAGCGTATTGATACAGCCTAGGCTAGTATCCGAAACGGTCATTTTACGTTCTTCTAGTTGAGTCAGAATAGCTAATAACTAAACAACAAAAATGTCTTATATTAATTTCTCGTCTAAGAGGAAATATTTAAAACATTATTCGTCGTAGTGACCATAGAACTGAAATATAGATCTATAAACGGTTGTGGTTAGGGATAAAATTCGAGCTGAAACCGACAATTAAAATCAATTTCCTCTTTATAATTAAGTGAATGCGTTAATTCATAATTAGCAATCTAAAATGGTAGGAACCGAGTATAAGTATGCTTACACGAGTATAAGTATGCTTACACGTATATAATATACGTGTAAGCATCTTTAATGCCTGAAATACAATTAGACGAATTGTATTTAACGATAGATACGTCTCTCGGGATGTTCGAATCAAATCCTTCTTTCCCAGTCGAACTCGCTATAGACGAATGCTCATCCATACGAGCAAGGACAAATGGGAAAAAACTCCTTCTGAAGGTCATCGAAAAAATCAAATGTTCGATGAGAAGCGAGTGATAGATTGGTCTTCTAATAATTAATTCTGTGACACAGATACACGCTAGCTTGTGCGTTTGGTCCATCCAATCAATCTATTGGATCAAAAATTAGTTTTGCACATCACTGATGTGATGATGCAACTAGATACCGTTCTAAATGAATCTCGAATATTCCTCTTTCATGAAGATTTAATTCAAACAAAATGAATACGATTAAGTTTAAAACCAAATATTCTGAACGATATTCAGTAAATATTTCCTGATATGGAGTACTTTTTGTTCGTGTAACTAATAACACCGAATCTACAGTCATTACAGCATTTCAAAAATCTTTTTCGATTTTTCATTTGAAGGAATCTAAAGGCATTGAGTGTTGTCTAAACGGTGTAAAATATAAACACAACGTTAGTGATGAATACTGATGAGTGGGGATTATTTACAGGGAATAGATTCACGAAAATCTACTTTCCAGAGCAAATGTAATCAGAAGCAATCATGGTTTTCATTACCTATCAATGGAAGATACAAGAGATTTTAGAGCAAACGTTCTTTACTGAAGAGAGTTCACCATCGATAGTAATTGGCATATAGGTTTTCAAATAACTGAGGATAGCTAATGTTTTCTTACTCCCAGATTCGTCCGCAAAAAATGAATGGTAAAGCAAATTAACTTGTTCTTTAAAGGCATTGACCATAGGTTCTATATAATATGTTATAGTATACCTTGATGTCAAAAATATCACAAGCAATTGCTAGCGTCACTCTCTTAAAAGAAGTATATCGTTATATTCCTATGTTTTCATCGGAGATATCATCAAAATCTAGGAATAATATATCACAATTTGTTAATTGAAACAATCTGTATACAAATCATCAATAAAATTATATTCAGCTTAATTGACGGCCTTACCTTTAAATGAAAGAGTGAGACGTGTGAAATAAAATCTAAGAAAAACTAGACTTCTATGCTTTAAAAATTATTGAGCACCAATTACATATAAAATATACATTACGCGAATAAAAAAATCTTCTTTCTATAATTTACACCCAATTTTATCATGGAATGTAGCTCTAATAATTATTGTCTTAGTTATAACGAATGTTTGCCGAAATATTTACTTAAAGCCATTTACTTAGCATCTTGAAAAATATCCTTGAAAAGCGCCATAAATGTAACACATAAACACTTGCTAAATAAACTATCACCAGCCAGGAAACAGATCCAAATGTTATCACGACACGAAAGAGAGTATAATAGTCCCAGTAATCATAAAGAATTTCCGAAATATTTACTCTAAACACAGATAAACATTTGTTAAATAGGCTATCACTAATCAGGCTATATAGGGTATAGAGATGAAATTCATCAGATAAATTCCAAAAGAATACCTGTTTGAATAAAATATCAGAAGCCAAATGCCCAGCCTTACATCCATAAAAAAGCCTACATTCAATTACCATTGAAAAATCTCAGTTGAGGTCACTTGCGGAGTTAATTAATCTGCTTGTTTCCCGCACTCTACGAAAACGATTGGCAATCCAAACAACCACTCAACTGCCGCTTATTTTTTCCTCTGCATACCATTTCACACCCAAAGGGACTGCGTGCGTGATCACAAACGGTCCCTCTCCAATCGAGGCGGACGCGTTCTCTGAAAAGCATCCCGTGAGAAATCGCGGTAATGAGAACGGTGTTGGATGGGAAAAGGATCAATGGGAATGGGGCCGGCGAAAAGACGGCTGTTATCTCGGCGAAAGGACATCTGGGCGACAAACAACGAGACGAAAGAATACTCAGCGGGAAATAAATATAAAATATTTAAATATGACATTTTAAAATCAAATAATGAAAATAAATTACGTTAAAATCTTCTGGAGATACATTAGAATAATGACGGTTGGCATTACCTTTGGCGCGATGGTAGTATTGTGAGTTTTTCAAACTTTGCTGAAAGTGAGATCCGTGAACTCCCTGTCCTTATCATAAAAAATACTAAACAAAGGCATTTACATACTGAAATAAGGATATTGAAATATCTTGTAAGTGAGGCTAGATATTATTTCACGTTTAAGATATCAAACAAGATTACCATTTCATTTCGTCCCTGAATTCTCCTTTAGATGTATACACTGTCACCCATCTGGCACAGAAACGAGAAAGGGGAAAATTCAAATAGAAAAAGAATGGTTTTCGTCGAATCATTGAAATAAAATAGAGCAATGAATATAAATATATTCACTCTTAGGTGTTCGCCACTTACCAATGTAGCAGCGAATATATTGCGATAAAGAGGTCTCTACTTTAAGCAAAAATATTTTCGTCTCTTCCCAAGAACAACATCTCCCATAGACGTTTAAAGGAAGATCTTTATTCTTTGCACAAAACTCTTAGGATCTTATTTACTTCCTACTAGAAGCTTTTTTTCTCTTCCTTACTCCCAAAAGCATAAGAACACTGTCCCAGTTATGTCCGCAAACAGGTTCCGAATGCCATGAATACCTCTTTGAACGTTCGTTTGGCTCCGTTACTAATGCTATCGAGTGACCTTTGGCACTCACGATCACGCCGCGCGAGCTGCACGCTAGGGCGAGAGAGGCAAGAAAGACCGTTGGAAGAAATTCTGAGGACAATTTTTCCCAGTAAAATCAACTAAGGGCAGAGATAGTTTGATTTCATCGGTCCCATGGAGAAGACAAGGCCGTCAGTCACGCAAAAGAAAATCTGCCGTTCGAAAAAAGTGCATTGGAAATCGGAGTAAAAGATAATAGAGAATGAAAACAATTGGGACGTAGGAATGAAAGAGGATAAAAAATCATCGGAAGGTGAATGGGAATGAATTGGTATTGAAATCTTCAAACTGCAGACTACAGACTTCTGACAAAATAAATATGGCAGACAAAGAGTAAGGGAAAACGAAAGCACGAGGAAAGTAGTTTGTTGTAAAGTAAGAGTAGTTTATAAATAATTATATAAATATTATGAAAGAAAACTAGAATAGCTATAAGTGGTAAAAGAAGAAACGATAAAAGTTTTGAGGAAGAGGTGTAAGGATCTCTTAGAAGTATTTTGATTTGAAATGGGAGGAAAGACAAAAGATAGTAATATTTGAATATGGAAAGACGATGGGGCAGCTGGAAGAGTACTGAGCTGAAGTAGTCGATAAGGAAGAATGGAAATATAACGGAGATGGAATTGAAGAGGAAGTTCTGGAGTGGCAGTGTGTAAAGTAAAAGGGACCTCGAGTGGAGCACTCCGACAAAAGACTGATGACATCAAATTCGGACAAAGGACCGATTTGTCGTTCTTTTGCGGCGATGTTAGCCGTAGGCAATAAAAATCATTTCATAAAACAATATTATTTTATTTACGCGCTGGATTATTTTTTGTGTGTCTAAAGAAATGGTGTATCTTAAATTCTAACGCAAATATAATAATAATAATAAAGGACTTTATAAATACACCATTTACAAGAAACTAATGATATCTAAAAGAAGAAAAGGAACACGGCTGTGTCAATACATCAGAGGTAAAACTAACTCAATATATCTAGTGAAGATTGTGACGTAGTCTAAATCGGGCAAACCAGAAGAAAAATAGAAACCAGATTCAAAGAGCAGATGATCTATTTCAAATATAATCACAGCAGGTCCAGCGTTGCACAACATATGCAGGACACGATCATAAAATTAACAAAGAAAACTTAAAACTCACAAAATCGGTACAGAATCCGTTTAAACTTGGTGCCTTTTCATTCGCAGAAGAAGCATATTAGGAATAGAGACTTAGGACCGATTCTTTCCTCGGAGTTTTTTCTCTCACTGACGTCACACAACAATATGCATAAATATCCCCACTCATCCACTACCACCTTCATTTCGTTTTATTCTCCTGAAGATGACAACTTAGTTGCGGAAATAAATTTTAAGAATATTACGCTTGCATTAACTAAGTCATGAAGAGCTCTAACCTCCATGGCATGGCACTTCCGCAAGACCGGTTGCTTGCAAACCACGGCTACTTGGAGCTTTTTTAACTGTAATGGAAGAAATGAATTGCGGACCAATTTTACAACAAGATTTGTCTTTAAGTAAACGCACAGTTTTTTTCTAGATTTAATTAATCTATGATAATCTTTCAAGATCAACAACTACTTAATTTTTATTGTATTGTGTATAGTGTTTCATTTAAAGAAGAAGAGTATCTCTTAAACGCACTTTGTCTTTGAGAGGAGACATTGCAGTATGCAGTGGTATCTGAGCAGTTTTCCTTAAAATAGCTTCGAATGCGTCCCTTTAGACATTTCCATGTCCCGTGTAATACGCCATTAAAATTCCAATCTGCACCACGCAGATGTTTCTCGAGAGCAGATGCGTGCCAAAGTACCACCAAAAAGTACGAATAAACCTCGGTGTTGAGAGAAGCCTACTGAAAACCCAAACCATGGATAGCCATGATCATTTGGAGCCCTTTGTCTAACAACGGCTTCTGCCATTTACCAATTTGATGTTTCGTGTTTGCAGAATGAGACCGTACTCCTATGTTAATGCAATCTGGGCGCATCTTACGAGACGCCAAGTAAAACTCTGGACGAAGGCAATAGAGCAAAGACATCGCTATCGCCGCCTCACCATCGTCTCCCTCCAAAGGGGAAAATGATGCAGAAGAGAATGTAGAAATCGGATGAGAGAAAGGCCTTAATCCACGGGATTCCGCCCGATCCGTGGCCAAGCCTTGGAATAATGACCGCCTTTAATGACCGCCTCAAACCGCACCGGACATCTGTAGGGATAAAGTTGCTCCCTCTCCTATTTGCTCCCTTTATCTCCCTTCCTACCCATCTCCTATCCGTTTTCTATGCTTCCTTAATCTTGGGTCTACATATGTTCTTACTATTTCTCCTTTAATTCTAAACCCCTTTTCCAACGGACCCAGCGATCCGTAACATATTCTCTGGGTAAAGGCGTCAGCCGTTGGAGGAGGAATCACGCGAGCCGGAGTGAATGGTACAAATGATACGACAGTGATGGGAAAGACACATGCGCGATATTAATTAAAAGAAACTTATTTTCTTCTTATCATAAATAAGTTAATTCCGTGGAATACCAAAATTAAGACTTAAGATAATCTATGTCTATCTATTTCAGAAAGCGGCTAAAATGACAAAATCCATTATATTTAAGGCTTGACAAACTGAGAGAATTTCAAGTTAAGTCAGCATTGTTGAATATAGTGCAAAATTGACGCAACAGTGCGACAGGGTTATGAATATTAACGGATACGCTAAGCTAAACATGGTTGATATATTAAGAAACACAGAATATATTTTTTTTAAATCAGGGAGTGAGACTAGAATAAAATAATTATGAAAGGCTGGTATAATAATACTCATAAAATTGGCACCAAACTTAAATCGTGTTTTAATATAATCATAAAAGCTATTTCTTCTTACTTTTCACGATGGAAAATAATACTAATGAACATTTGGATACAATATTTTCTACAATCTCCTTGTAACCAATGTAATTTATCCTAAGGTCTTCTGAGACATTCAGAGGTGCTTGATATTAGTGAATTAGCTTTTGGGATAACATAGCAATACTATGAGAAAATTAGAATGCTCGATTCTTTCATACGTGGAATTTACAGTCAAGCTCATAATATGATAAAAGACATAATTTTTCACAAACAGTGGAATATTGAATTCGTGTTGGAAGCTAAAAAAATAAAAGTGATTATTATTATGTTAAACCGATAAAATTTCACTAAACTATTTGGAAAAGACATTTGTTTAAAGTTTCATTTGTGGTTTCTTATCATATTAGTATGTTTTTATGCCCTTTAATAGCCAGCAATTTTTTATTATGGTCAATACGGATTGAGGGGATTCTAAAATCTTAATCATATTAACCTAATAAAATTATTAAAGCAATGTATATACACCTTGCTTCCATTGGTAATCCTTGCAATACTTTTATCATGGGCATGGATGCAATTCCATTAAAATGACGATTTAGGTCGTGCAGCGAACGTTTGGACGAACAAGCGAATGCGGCGAAATCCCAGCAATTTATTTTGTAGGTTCGTAAATTTTAAGAGCTATTGCTTACTGAGCTGAATCTCAAATGCATTGATATCCTCTCTCAACTTCCATGTTTCATTATTCTTTATATGTATTCATGTACGGTTTTGTATCACTTTTTTAAATTGATGAATATTCCTCATCCATCCTCCACTGTACTTGAAAGTGATCTTGATATAAAGGATAAATTGTAAACCTGAATAATTGCTACAGTGATGAAATATTTTCTGCAAGCAAAGTAATGAATAAACATTCTAAAATATCACACAATGAAATTTCCAATCATTAACAAGAGCGGCTACTGGAGATTGGAAATCTGATTTACAAGAATGAGCATATACTTGCAATGAAAGCTATTTTGTTAGGTATCTCATTTATGATTGAGAATCGTGCAAAATATTGTAAAGACTAATATGGGAATCGAATACAAATTTTAAATGGATTAATTTAAACAATTAATTAACAATTTTAATTTCCGATCAATTCTCAAAACAGCTATTTCTACAAAAATTATTACTGTTCAAGTCATACTATAGTTGAAAATTTGAAATAAACTATCTGTTATATCCAATAAGAAACTACTAGATATTTAGATTGTAAGTCTCGGTATATAGAGTTATCTCCTCGTGGTATATTATCAAAATATGTTTGGATTCGGGAAATTACACCAATGTTAATCTCTCGCTTAAAGATGATTTGTACAATAACTTCTTCCCAGGTTGAAAGAAAAAACTAAGTAATTTCCACAATAAATTTTTAATTTTAAAGACCGGTTTCGGCATTGACAGCCATCCTCAGGTGATGTTACATCGGAAATAACAATATTTATAGGGATGTACGGAGTTACGGAGTACGGAGAAAGTAAAATCTTTTCTTCCACTCAACCCCTTGTTAAACATATTATGATTTGGCGTAGATATGTGGATGATGTTTTCTGCGTGTGGAATGGCACAATTGCTCAATTGCATCTATTTTTTGATTTTCTAAATACCTTACATGAAAGAATTTCTTTTACTTATGAAATAGAAAAAGAAGGGGTTCTAAACTTTTTAGATCTATCCATTTCCCTAACCAATAATAAGCCAACCTTAAAAATTTTCAGAAAACCGAGTTATACAGATCATGTTATTCACAGTTCTTCCTCCCACCACATCTCCCATAAGCATGCAGCTTTTCATGCTATGATCTACAGACTGCTTCATGTCCCTCTTTCCCCCGAAGGTTTTCAAGAAGAATTAACCACAATTAAACAAATTGCCATAAACAATGGGTATTCTTGCAAAATAGTAGAAAACATCCTTATAAAGAAAACTAAGAGGCTGGCTTCGTCACAAATTTTCCCATCATTGATTCCGGTGGAAAAACCGAAAATCAGGTGGGTTAAGCTCCCCTTTTTAGGGAATATTTCTTATAAACTTTCAAACCTTCTCCCTCCCCATTTGAAAGCTGGTTTCTATACACCTAGGAACCTCTCAAGATCCCTTTCCCACGCAAAAGACAAGAAAGACCTTTCTTCGCTCTCCGGGGTATACGAGCTCAATTGTGGGGAATGTGCGGCCACATACATAGGGCAGACGGGTCGCAGCCTTAAAACAAGGACCGCCGAACATCAGCGATGCTACCGATTGGGAAACCCCGGATCGGCCTTCGCGGACCACCTCCTAGAGAGTGGCCATTCCAGCTCTTTCAACCCGAAGCTGCTCCACAGACAATGGAAAGGGAGAAAAATGGATTCCTTAGAAACAGTAGAAATTCTCTCTTCAGAAAAACCCCTAACTAACGATCTCACCTTCCTCAACCCCTCCCCTCTCCTGGCCCTTCCCTCAAAACTCCGTACATCCCTATAAATATTGTTATTTCCGATGTAACATCACCTGAGGATGGCTGTCAATGCCGAAACCGGTCGTTAAAATTAAAAATTTATTGTGGAAATTACTTAGTTTTTTCTTTCAACTTAAGATGTCGTTCCACGAAGTACAGCCAGGACATATTGATTATAACTTCTTCCCAAGATAAAGTCACAATTAATAGTCTAATGCACTGATAAATATATAATATAATATGACCTGATATGCACTGATAAATATATAATAATATAATTATGACCAATAATTTGGATCAACTTTTATTTATTGTTATTGTAGCAAAACTAACAATAGTAAATTAATGGAATAAAAATAAAATCAATTGACGAAGCTGTAACTTTGTGGAACTCCATAACGTAGGAAAGGAAGAGAACACTTTGTCTTAGTTCCACTGAAAACTCTTCAAGTTAAAATATTATATACTTTCAAATACCACCTTATTGCGATATATTCACCTAAGATGCAATATTTGACCAGTGTGTAAGAAAGAAATGTATACAAAATTATATTCTTTCTCTGACGTGTATTTTACATTATCTCAGGCATACTCTGGTCCCTAAGTCTACGATACTTCGTGCTTTCAAGATAATTAATTAGAAGATAAACTACTTTTAAACAATTAACAAACAAATGCTAGTTAATTCAGCTACACTACCAGAAATGGAAGTAAAACTCTTATGAGATATACAACATATCATATTTTTTTTGAAACCATTAAGCATTAAGGCTAAGACTTCTCAGACTAAGAGTATATATAGTATACGCTGCAGTATGATAAACTATAACATATTTTATACACAGGTTTAAGAAAAATCAAGCACTCAATCAATCAATATCAGCATCCTTCAGCAAGAAGTGATTAATTAATTCCTTATCGCTAAAATTAAATTCAACGGTGTGTAACAGAATTCCAGAAGCAAAAGTAAGCGTGAATCTGCAATGACCCTTATGGGTTGGATGATATAGTTCCAAAAACGCACTTTTCCTCAGTAAAGCGATGGCCAATTACATTGTCGCACACAATCCTCTCTAAACACACACAATAATAACGCGTGTTCGGGCCGACGCACAGTGGTCCGAAATCGGAAAAAGCCGGACAAAAGTCCAAATTGCTTTTTTTTAATACAAACTTGAAACTCTGTATATATATACAGCCAAATGATTGCTGATCATGGAACGGTAAGTCATTTTCCATAAATCTTATGCGTTACTTAGATACGGAGGGTCAAACATGACTAAATTTCCAAAAACACTCCCGATTTTATTTTTCTTCGAAAATCTTAAAAGTTAAGCTAATAGCGGACTTGTGGAAGGAATCTAGTGGAATAAAAAACATTCTATTCTATCAAAATGGTACTTTATCTATACTATCCATCGCGACGCGCCATTAGTAAATTCAAAAGGTGAGTGGCCTCAAAATCCGTGCAATAAATTATATCAAGTGCTAGAGACGAGGGACCCGTCGTCATCTCCAATAACTCCAACTCAATAAAATTATTTCATGTTGGTTTATTACAAAACCGCATTCACTACAACGAGGAAAAATAAGTATCGCATCTTATTCAGTCATTGTTAAGTGATATTTCGCACATATTTTTTGGTTGAAATACTTTGGTAATTATTCTCAACTCACATCGATTGTACAGAAGTTCTCGCAATGCAAAGAGTGGAAATCGATCAAGTATAAAGGAGAAATGTGAACGAGGGAATAAACTATGAAAAGTTTTCAACAGGGAAAATATGAATTATATATTCAGCCCTTTCTATTTTCCCCTCGGAAGAAAACATAATGTTATTAAGTAACCGAGAAATTTTTGGCGTTTGCTTACCTCTTTCCTTTTTCACCAAATTAGAAAAGGTCTACAGCTTTGCCAAGTGCAAATTTGAACTCTTCTGATTCGTGAAAATAAAAGGAGAATGAAAAGTAAACAGAAATTGAAGGGGAACGGATTTTAGGGGAATGAAACGGAAAGAACTCCAGCAACAATTCAGAAAAAGAATTCTACACGTTCATTCTGCCAGAAGGTAGAACAAACATGTAATACAAAAAGATGAAAGGGAAATTTCCTAATCTAATTGATTACTAATATAAGTGGTATTTAATATTTCCTATGTAAGTACCCCGATAGCATCGCTATGATGTTTACTACTAAATCTTACACAAAATATTAATATTTCAATCTAAGTTCTTACAAATAAATTTTTTTTAAACGGTCAAGTCAACAGTCAAAGTTTTTACGCAATATATTAAACTAAAACAACACTTTCTAAGACTATGTGACCTGTGAAATTATAATCATTTAAGATGTATACCTAATAATTATATCGATTTATAAAATTATCGGCGAGAAAAGTCGATATGTCCCAGTCATTATTTGAAGAGACTATAAAGTTTGGTAAATACGATTTGATGGTAAAAAATCTGATGTGGCCAGCACATGACTTTCTCCATATATAAAGATGTAAATATTTATCTACCGCAATAATTTCGAACTCTATATTCCATCTAAACTTGGAATTTGAGTTATTAATATTATATATTATCTTTGATGCCAAAAACATGATAAATAATTTTTACGGGACATGATCGATGAAAAACGATGAAATTGGCCTTTCGCCCATAGAGCCCAGAGCGCCCACAAAGTACATAATCAGCAACTTCCGGTTTATCAGTATTTCATGAATAACTCCTACACAATCAGTGATACAAAAATATATTTCAACCAAAAGTTATAGTACATTACATTTTCTAAAACTTTTACAAATAATAGTATATACCTAAATACCATATTTATGGAGATATTTTGAAAACCGGAAATGAGCTTTGAAGAATTAAGCTCAACTTCCGGTTAACCGATTCACTACAAAAACTAATCAACTCTAACGACACAAACCAAAATACTATATATGAAATTTGGTGATGATCCAACAAATAGTTTTCATGTTAGAGCGCCCACAAAGTACATAATCATCTTCTTCCGGTTTATCAGTATTTCACGAATAACTCCTAATCAACCGGTTATACAAAAATATGTTAAATACAAAAGTTATAGTAAATTATATTATCTAAAACTTTTATAAGGAATACAATATACCAATATATCATATTTATGGATATATTTTGAAAACCAGAAATGAGCTTTACACAACGTACATAATCAGCAACTTCCGGTTTATCAGTATTTCATGGATAACTCCTAAACAATCAGTGATGCAAAAATATGTTTCATACAAAAGTTATAGTAAAATAAATTTTCTACAACATTTATAAATAATAGTATATACCTAAATATCATATTAATGGAGATATTTTGAAAACCGGAAATGAGCTTTGAAGAATGAAGCTCGACTTGCGGTCAGCCGATTTACTCCAAAAACTAATCAACTCTAACGACTGTAATAAAAGTACTATGTATGAAATTTGGTGTTGATCCGACAAATAGTTTTCATGTTAGAGCGCCCACAAAGTACATAATCATCTTCTTCCGGTTTATCAGTATTTCACGAATAACTCCTAATGAACCGGTGATACAAAAATATGTTAAATACAAAAGTTATAGTAAATTATACTATCAAAAACTTTTATAAGTAATACAATAGACGTATATATCATATTTATGGAGATATTTTGAAAACCGGAAATGAGCTTTAATGAATAAAGCTCGACTTCCGGTCAACGGATTTACTCCAAAAACTAATCAACTCTGACAGCACACACAACAGTACTATATATGAAGTTTGGTATTGATACGACTTTTAGTTTTCGAGTTAGAACGCCCATTATCACACACACACATACACACACACACACTCACACACACACACACACACACACACACACACACACACACACACACACATTGGACTCCGTAGCGTTCGGACGTGTTTCGGCTTCGCTCCCGGTCTCTTACTTTGTGTGCGCTTTCTTTCATCGTTGTCATCGTTTCATCTCATCGTTCTGTGTTTGTTCGCTTCGTTTGTGCTTCGTCTTCATCCAGTGATCGTCGGTGAGTGTCCAATTTGTTGATTTGTCTGGTTTTTCGTCTCGTGTTGTTCGCATACGCTCGCCATCAGCGTGAGTCTCACACGTTCGTCATCTGCCGCCTCGGTGGCGGCAGAAATGGACGTGGCTTCACCTACAGTGTCGCCTTCATCCTCAGAGATGGATTTATCTGGAAGTAGTCAGTGTAATTCGCAGAAATTGACCTATAAATCAATTCTATCTACGCCCGCTTCTCAATTGTCTGGTGACTCATCGCCATGTGCTCCCAAAAGCTCGTCCTCCCATACCTCGAGGCCTACCTCCCCCGTCCCTCGACCTGCCTCCCCTACTTCTAGGCCAGTATCCCCTACCTCCACGCCAGCTCCCCCTCCCATACGCAGACCTGTTCAGCTACCACCCCTACGTAGCGACGCAGGAGACTCGGCGCACGTCTCCTCTCCTCCCTCTACCTCAGAGCTGGTCGCCCCCCCTACCGCCCCTCCATCCACCCCGGGGCACTCTCTTGTCGTTTCCCCTTCCACTTTGGCTTCGTCAACATACATTTCAGATTCTACTACGTTACCGTCCATTCCTTCCCCGCCAGCGCCTACAGCCCCTCCTCTCGGCACATACGCGCAGCGGGTTCGAGGGGAATCTCTTGGAAATTACGCACGCACACCTACACACGAGAGTCCCAACGGGACTTTTTCTTTCACGCGTCGAAGGGTAACGCCGGTGCTGACCGGTCCTAACCGAAAAAGGGGTATTATAATGCAAGGTTTGCCGGACACCCCAGTTCACCAATATGTCTTCGCGGTTGCTAGTAAAATAGGGGGCGGGAGTAAAATCACGCATGCCACGCGGCTCTCCCAGAATAGAATTTGTATCTACCTCGCGAGCGAGGCACTGGTCGACACATTTATCTCCGACTTCGGCGGTGTCGAGATAAACAACACATGGGTCGCGGCACGCCGCATGGTGACCGCGGCTAAAAAAGTTTTTCTGAGCAACATCCCGCCCGAGGTCTCTAACAAAGACTTACTCGAGATACTAAGCGAGGCCGGAAGAATAGTGTCGCCGATTTATCCCCTGACATCCGGCATTAGAGTCGATGACTTTACTCACGTCTCCTCATGGAGGAGGATGGTACATATGGTCATCAGGGAAGGGATCAGGATGCCCGACTCCTTCGTCGTCGACGTTGGGGACACCCCTTACCGGGTATTCTTAAGAGTTGACGACGGTAGGTGTTTCCAGTGCGGGGAGGACGGCCACGCAGCCAACACATGCCCAAAATCAAACGCCACCTCGAAACAAATACCAAAAACCGTACAGTCAACGGATGGCGTCCCGCTAGCCACCACCAATGCTCCCTCTACCTCTGATGATCTGAGTTCCTCCACGAGTACCTCTGTCCCCGTTGTTTCCGCGACCACTCAGTCCGGTGCACTATCATCAGAGGAGGGCAAAACTCCTCCCGAGACAGATATTACTCCTGAGGAAATCAATCTGGTCGACTCGCAAACGGCTAAACTCCGTGCCCCTCTTGCCATGGATTCGCCACCATCAGTCGCGATTGAGAGCCTCGAGCTCTCGGCCTCTCAAAAGAGGAAAACACACACGGGAACCCCAGAAGATAACCTCCTAGGTCAAGTGCAAAGGAAAGAAAAGAATCCGAAAATAACCAAAGAAATGCGCCCGGATGACGAGGGGCTTAAACAAATAGCGGATTATTACACAAAAAATCCCGGGTTCACAAACATATCTTTTTTATCCCTAAGTAAATTCTTGCGAGACGTAAAGGGGAGGACGGACAGGATCGCCGCCTTAAAAGAAAATTTCAGTGAACCCATCGAAGCATTTAAAGTCCTGGCCACCCTCGACAAGCAGAAAGTCGTAAAACAGGGGGCAATGAAGATGAGGATCAAGAGGTTGGTCCAGCACGCCCTACAGGACGACATCTTCAATGCATAATTTTGTCATATTTATAACCATCATTATTTATTTACATATTTTGAAAATATCTATTGCCCTTATCAATATTTTTTGCCCATTACACGCATCTACTTCGTCGGTGTCGGTCGGTCGGTCGGTGTCGTGTATATATTTTATTTATATTTATTTATTAATATTTATTTATTGTCCTTGTTTTAAATGCATCCATTCCTCGGATGTTTTAATCGTGTGTGTCCGATTCCTTATCCTTATCTTATATCCTTTTGATGAAACGAGCAATTTTAAATAGGGATTTTATTGCGCCGCCTTCGGCCAGTGTGTGTCTGTCTATTTATTTATTTATTATTCGTGTTCGTCCGTGCTTTTATAAATTTATTTATTTATTTATTTATTTATTCGCGCATCGTAGTGCGTGGTTTAAAGCACGTCTGTTTTTATCATATGTACGACGCTCCAGCTTTTTATGATCCTTTTATAGTTTGCTCGTCGTTTCTTGATTGGATTGTCCTTGCTCGAGGACGGATATGACAGATTTGAGAATAATCTCGCTAAACGTTCGCTCCGTGAGGGGAACTCTAAAGTGGGCACACCTGACGGCCTTCTTGGAGGCCCATCGGCCGGAAGTGGTGCTGCTGCAGGAGACCAACACCGTCGCGCCTGCGATGGACTCCCTGCCGCAGTACGAGTTTTTCTTCTCTCCCCTCTCCACGCCTCACACAGGAACGGCGGTCGCGGTGCACAGATCCGTGTGCGGCGGTGCGCGCCCGCCCGTCGTGATTAGCGACGGGCACGCCTTGGGTGTGACCGTCGGCCTGGGGGGTGTGACGCTCGACTTCGTGTCATTTTACGGACCGCACGAGCAGCATGAGGCGCTGACTGTCATCGATCGGCTGAGAGAACACCTAGAAGCGACGAGGCAGCAGCGCAGAGGACCGAGAGTGACTATATTAGGGGGAGATTTTAACGTCACTTTGGACCCCGGGAGGGACAGATCCTCCGGGAGGGAGAGACATCCCCGGGTCGCCAACGCGCTCCGGAGTTTGGTGGAGGACATGGAGCTGGTGGACCCGTGGGTGGAGACGAGGAGGGGAGAGGAGGGTTTCACCTTTCACGGAGCGGAGGGTGGAAACGTGCGCTCGAGGCTGGACCGCTTATACGTGTCCGGCGGGAGCCTCTCAGCCGTAAAAAATATGAGGACGGTGCCGTCGTTTACCGACCATAGAGGGGTGGCAGCCACTCTTTCGTTGCCAAGAGTGATCCCTCGACCTCCGTACTGGAGGTTCGACAATGGGTTGCTGCGCAACGAGGAGTACGTTCAAAACATAAAGACGCTCATCGCGGCGATCAACGATCTACGTTGTTTGGGAGACCCGGTATCGAAGTGGGAGACCCTAAAGTTTGAAGTGAAGGAGAGAACGGTCGACTACGTGAGGAGACTCAGACGGCAGCAGAGGGAAGCCATAGAGGAAGGAATTCAACTACAGCGGGCTAAGGCTATCGTGGCGAGGATGGGGTGGGAGAATATAATCGTCAACGACGACCCGCTGGCTCCTCACGTAGCGAAGTGGTACACGCGCGTCGTTCCGAGACCGCTGGAGGGCCTGGAGATCGACGGTCGATGGGAGGAGGACCTTGCGGCGATAAGAATGCACGTTTCCGCCTATTTTGGCGAAATTTTCGACCCAAAAGACGCGGAGCCTCTAACAAGTGAAGAGGACGAAGCCCTCCTCTTCGAAGCCCTCGACAGCGTCTGCGAGGACGAAAGGGCCTTGCTGAACGTGGAGGTTTCGGAGGGCGAGATGCTGGAGGCACTTAAGAAGCTTAATAGAAACAAGACCCCGGGGTCAGACGGACTGTCCCCGGAATTCTACATCGCCTTCTGGGACGTCCTCGAGGGCCTGTTCGGGGACATGGTGCGGGAGAGCTTTCGGAGGGGAAGCCTCCCCAGAACCAGCAGGTCGTCCGTCATCGCCCTCGTCCCGAAGAGCGGGGGGGGCAGAACGATCGATGGTTGGAGGCCCGTGTCGATCACCAACACGGATTACAAAATAATGGCAAAATTATTATCGATGAGGGTCAGCAGAGTAATAGCATCTGTCATATCCGTCGAGCAGTCGTACTGCGTTCCGGGGAGAAGCATTTTTGACGCCATCTCCACTGTGCGGGACATGGTGAGATCGGCGAACGCCGAGGATACGCCTCTGGCGGTGCTCTCCTTGGACCAGTCGAAAGCCTTCGATCGAGTCGGCCACGCTTATTTGATCAAGATTTTAGAAAGAATGGGTTTCGGGGACCGACTGATCGGCATGCTGCGGACGCTGTACCGGGACGCCGTATGCATGGTCCGAGTCGGGTCCTCTCTTACGCCCCCTATCCCTTTCCGAAGGGGAATAAGGCAGGGATGTCCACTTTCCGGACAACTGTACACCCTCGCCTTCGAGCCCCTCGTTCGGGCCCTCAAAGCGAGGCTCACCGGTGCCTCTATCCCCCGCCACCCGGAGACGCGGATAGCCGTCAGCGTCTATGCGGACGACGTGACGGTGTTCGCATCGGAGGAGGAGGATTTAAGGCGGGTTTTTCCGGCGTACGACCTCTACGCTCGGTCTTCGGGGGCCAAGATAAACGCAGAGAAGACGGTGGGGCTGTGGGTCGGCAGGTGGAGAGGCAGGCAGGACTCTCCCCTCGAAATAAGATGGAATTCGGAACACGGCAAATACCTAGGCCGAAAGATCTTCAACGACGAAGATCCGGAAAGGGAGGTTCTTGAGAAAGAGATGGTCGAAACGATCGAGACGGCCCTCAGGAGTTGGAAGCCAAGAATGAGCCCGATGTCGTTGAGGGGGAGGGTGTGCGTGGCGAATCAGTTCGTCGCGCCCAAGATATGGCACACCCTCCAGACCTTTCAGCCTTCACCCTCATTTTCTTCAAGGATCCAGAGGCTGCTGGTGGATGCCATTTGGTTGGGTAGAAAGCACTGGGTGAAGAAGAAGGTGGCGACGGCGCCGGTTCGAGAGGGAGGACTCGGGCTCGTCGACGTTGGGGTTAAGATCCTCGGATTTCGATTCAACGCCGCACAGAGGCTCCTCCTTTCAGAGGAGGCAGCAGCGGAGCCGTGGAGGCTGCTCGCGGCCGCGGGCTTCGGGCGCGCGACGGGGGGGCGTCCGTGGAGGGACGCTTTCGATCGTGGCACGGGGTCGCGCCGGCTCTCCGGCTTTCGCCGCTCGCTAGTCAGGGCGTGGCGGTCGATGGGGCCGGAGAGAGAGGGCGCGGGAGTTTATGTCTTCTCCAGCGCGAGGCTCGGGAGGAGGATGGATCTTCCGATCCCCAAAAGGGCCGTATACAAAGAAGTTCTGTACAGAAGAAACAACGAGATCTGGCCACTCTCGGGTCGTGAGCCGAGGGAGGAGATCAGGTGGAGATCCCTCCGATCGCACCCCACCCTGGGGCATGATGGGGACGCGGCATGGCGCCTGGCTCATGGCGCGTGGGCGGACTGCCCCTTTCTCAGGAAGACCGGGATAAGAGAAAAAGACGACTGCCCTTGGTGCCCGGGAGTCGTCGGCACGGCCTGGCACATGGCATACGTCTGTCCGAAGACGAGGCCGCTGTGGAGCGCGGTCGTTGGGGCCACAAAGAACCTGACGGGGAAAAGGGAGGTCCTCGTGAAGGAAATATATGGGGGAATCCTGGAGAGAGGGTCCCCAGGTACCAGGCTCGCCAACTTTCTCCTTTCGTTGGCGAAGGGAGAAATTAGGAGACAGCTAGACGCCTTTTTCCGGGGGCGGACGAGAGACGTCGCCTACGCGGAGGCGTTTTCGAGGGCCCTCCGGAAAAGGTTGAAATTAGAAAGAGACCACGCCGAGGTATGCTGCAGCGGGGAGATGCTCGGCGTGTGGACCCAAAAAAATTTCCTGATCGATTCCCAAACGGGAGAGCTGAAGGAGGATTGCCCACTCCTTCACTTAAACTGACCCCTTTTTAAACCTTTATCCTTTATCTTTTTATCTATTTATTTATTTATTTATTTATTGTTATCGCGTCATGGAGTGGCGACGTGTAATTTACTTTTGTCGCCGCTTGATGCACGTTATTTCACCGACGCAAAGCTCTGCAAGGTGAGGAGCAGTTAGACCCCAGCGTGTCAGACCCTTGATGAAGGCTTTATTAACGCGAGGAGCATCCTTTTGTACACGCAGACCAACGCAAACCCACGCACCCGCATTCACGCACTCTCCCTCGATAGAGGGCCATCGAGGGCGATGCCGCCGGCTAGGCCGGGGCTTCAGTTCGGGTGGCGGGACACCGCCTCCTCTTACTCGTGCACCCCTCGATAGAGGGCACAGGGTGTTAGGCGTTTGGTGGGGCGGCCTGGGCCCCGTTATTAGTTTGGTGCTGAGGATATGGCGTGGGGCTCTACGTGGAATAAATATACACACATACACACACACACACACACACATACACACACACACACATTGGGTTAGGGTATGGGTGTGGGTTAGGGTATGGGTGTGGGTTAGGGTATGGGTGTGGGTTAGGGTATGGGTGTGGGTTAGGGTATGGGTTAGGGTGTGGGTTGGGATGTGGGTTGGGATGTGGTTAGAGAGGGGGTTTGGGAGTGTGTTAGGGTGTGGGAACAAGGCTGGCCGGTAAAGAATGGATGGGACTTATGTTGATTGATAAGTTCTGGAGTTGGATCTGGACTTTGCGAACCGGTCAAGGTAGAGGATGGTCAAAGGGAGTGTCGGGCCCCAAGCCTCAGCCCCCAAGACCTACGCCAGATTTGGAATCAGTTTCACTTCCCTATCTGGCAATATAATAATAATAATAATAATAATAATAATAATAACACACACACACACACACACACACACACATACACACAGACATCATTCAGAAAATGGTCAAAACGTGTTCTAGGGACCCCAAAACGTGTATTTCCGTTGAAATCTCGAAGTCGAATTTTTTCATGAAAACAATACTTTCTCTGTACTTCGTATATGGAGAAAGTAAAAATGTTGCGCGCATACTGCTAAAAGAATTTCAAACTTTATGAATGAAGAACCCAAAGGTTTTACTAAACATATATAATTCAAATATTAGATAGATATATTGTTTCTAATAAATTACGATAACACGTGATTCCGCTAATTCACATACTGCAATATGAACCAGTGGGAGCCATTGTGCGAAATGACCTAAGCTGTCGAAGAACTTTTAACAATACTACTACTGCAATATGAACTTCAACAGGATCCTTGTACGATACCCAATACTATGTATAGAGAATATAGGAAATCGACACTGGTCTGCTACGTGCTGTCCTCCAGAAAGGAAATGTATGACAGATTAGAGGGACTAGTGACAAGACATCAAAATTATAACAATAAAGTCTGCTTTTGACTTGAAGAGGAGACGGCGTTTGGCGATGGGAACGCAGATCTCTTCTTTTAACCAAAACAGCGAAACTGTTGTGTCCTTTATCATCTCGCTGTCCCCTCCCTCACATTCAGCCGACTCTCCTCGTTCGGATCCCATCAGGGCGGATCTCATTCCGCCCGCACTCCTCTTCTCGCATTATGCTGCTCCCAATCTCCATGCATTCCGTTTTCTCATTAGCCACATCTCGCTCAATTTTGTCCTCTAACCAACTCCATCTTCGTGTATTCGCTAATCTTTTCGGCGGAGCTTAATTGCCAGCCCCAGATTCCAGAGATCTGCTTACTTAAACTTGTATCTGATAAATTTCGACTTGTTATCGGTCGATAAATTCTCCTAGATATCATTTTGCATCTGCGAGATATTTTTGGTAAATAATTTTGAATGCTATTTACATTTAAGGATCACCGATCGTACACTACTTCAAGTAACAGCTAAATAAATAAAAGTCGTCATTAGTGTTATCTTGAAAACCTGGAGACATCTTTTTAATTTATAGAGCGAGTATTTTGCAAGGTCGTTTTGTGCTAAAGGTTACCTTGATGGGCAGCTAAAATGCTACGATAGAAAAAAGGGAGTATTTACTATTTTCCTCAACCAGATTGTAAAAATCATTAGCCTCTCACATTAAAAAAAATGATATTCTCTAAATCAATAACAATTTATTAAGAATTCTATTTTTCGAGGGAAAATCGTGTTATTGATATCCCCAGAACTGTGGCCAAAGTTAATTACATCAGTATATTATATATCATAATAATTTTAAATAAAAATCAAATGTAAAACATGATAGCGCCATATCTTTTAAGGGTCAAGTACATAATATGATCACTCCAAATTCTAGTAAGTGCATGGGCAGATGGGCAGCCAGAATGTTACGATAAGAAAAGGGGTGTTTTGTCTATTTTCGTCCGCCAGATTTTACAAATTATTAGCATTTTCTGAATTCGCGCACACAGAAATAACACTATAGTTTGCTTTTCCCTAACTCAATAAAAATGTATTATGATCTCTTGTTTTGGAAGGAAAATCGTTTTTTAATCCACAGAAATGAGTTCAAAGTTGATTATGTAAGGATATTATACATATTTATAATTATAATATAAAACAAACGCAAGACATGATAGCACCACATATTAAAAGGGCCAGGTACGTAATGCGATGACTCCAAATTATAGTACTTGTAATAGTTTAGCTCAGTTTGGAGTTAAGTTAGAATAGCAATTTTCCTTAAACAAGAACTTCAGCTAACCTCATGAATGCACCTGGGACTTAACCTTCAATTTAACTAGATGTCTCCCAGTAGAAAATGATCCTTTAAACTTCTACCAAGGTGGCTACAATTTAGAAAGCTCTGTTCCACAACACCTTGGCCTTCTTCAGTGAAAGGAGCTTTAATAAGCAATGGTGGTTCGGTGAAAAGGAAATTGACTAATACTGAAAGATGCATCAAGGTTGAGGTTACATCTACCAGCTACTGTATCTACCGTAAATAAGTGACATATGGAAAGTTTAGAAATCATTATGCGCTCTTGAATATATTGATTGTTCTCCCTTAAAATACTCTATCACAGTATCACAAAATTTATTTAATTGCAAGTATCCCAATCTTTTAAAAATATTTGTGAATTTAATTTACTGACATAACAAACATTTAATTCAGTACCAGTGGTTACTCATATCTCTAAACATACAGAATAATAATAGTCCATAACTTCTTTGGGAAAGAATAACGAATACATACAGCGGATAGTCTAAAGCCAAAATTTATTAAGAATTAATCATTAAAAGTGTACGAAATAGAAATATATTTCGGAGGTTTAGGAAAAGATTTTTGTGCAATTATAAATTAAAAAACTCAACATAGAGAAATTGCAAAAAAATCAAACATTCTAATTACTTCGAAGTGCAAAGATGCTGTTCGAACTAAATTAATTAAGCACTAAATATTTCCACCGAACAATAAACCTCCGAACCTAAAACCTTAATTATAATTTATCTTGCCGAGATTTGGTTTAATTAAATTCGATGTACCTCTTTCTTTCCCTGAGTTTGCCTTTAGGTAAGGGAAGGACATATCTCTTCCGTGTTTTCTCACTCTTGGCAATCCTTTCCGCTCTCACTCTTTTTTATTTCAGGCAAAGACTTTGAATACGTAAGTCACTTAGATTGTCACTAATTCTCTCCTTCCGTCACCATTTCTACAAACGCCCTTTAACTTCTCCTTCTCAGATGCTTCCCACAATTCCCTTTTCCCCTCAATAAGAATTTAACACGCAGACACGCACTCTCAGCCTATTCGGAAAATCCTCTCAAGCGAACCTCCCCTTACGGTAGCCGCAATCTCTTTCCCCGTGAAATCCCCTTCTCGTTTCCATCTCCTTTCCTTCATACTGCCCCACCAAAATCCCACCCCTCACCTGCTCCCCATTTGCACCCTTTCCGCCCCCCAACCTCCTCCCATTATTTCCCAAGCCGGTTCATTATTTTTCTCGCCTCCGTAACCAACTTCCCTCGACCGACTCGTTTTCCATTTCTCTCCTTTTCTTCATTTCTCTTGTTCCTTCTTTTAATTTTCTTCTCCACCTTAAACACACAACAGCCTTGTTTCTACTTAAAACCTCCTATAGGACACCGTTCCAAAATCCCTCTGTCTTTCGTACGAGGATCGATAACAGGTGGTTAAGTGGGAAGAGAGATTCGCGAGGAAACGATCGTGCAAATCTCCCAAAGTTTAGGCGCGAGATAAAAAAAATAATTAGAGGAATATAAATGCAGAGAAAGAATTTTAAAGAAAAGGAACGAGGAGGACCTGACAGAGAGACAAAGAGGAGAAAGAACTTCGGTTATTGCTTCAAAAGGATGTGAACAACAGGATAAAAAGGATAAAAAGAAGTCCGTATTGAACGAAAGGCGAGAACAAACTAATGAAATTATCCTCAAGAGGACACTGACGGAGCTCACGAGAGATTTATTTATCCAATTGAGCAACGTGATAAGATTTGAATGTTTGAATGAATCCGTCAAACGAAAATTCTAATCTTTGAAACTTCTAAAATTAATGGGTGCTTAAGATCGATTCGATTCTTTTTCTCATTCTTAAGCTACAAAGATGAGATAATCTCAACTCATATAGAAATTGAATAATGTACTCACGGAAAAGCGCTAATGAAGTATATTTTTTAATTGGTAAGAATATTAACCATTTACATTATTGTTACTTGATATATCGTCAATAAAATTTTATTTTGAACATGATGTGTAGGATTTTTAAGATGATTCATTCTATAATTATTTTATTGTTCATAAGATAATAAGGTTGTACAAATTTGTGACCTATTTTTTGAAGAAGTTAAACCTCTATATTGTCTATAAGTTAACTACTATATAAGTTGCCTATATTTAGCTCTAATTGCCAATCATCTAATAATTTTATAATTCTTTTTTACGGTTCAACTGGGTCAACATATCCTCTCTAAAGTATTTTTCTCTGAAAATTTTCGTGTCTTATGCAAATATCATTGCTTTGCTATCAGTACCATTACTGCAAAAGTAACGATCCGATTACGCTACCATATGGAAAGCCCGAGGTCACCTTAACTAGACTAGAATTTTTTCCATTATATACTATTTATTTTAAGGTACACAAGAATGTATTTTAATATATTTTAAGGTACACAATTATTTTATCAAATATGAGAATGGCTATACTTCATTAAGGATGATATGCTGCACTTTGAATTGAGCTATGGCTATTATAAGGTACCTGCCAATTCAATGATGTGAGCCTACACTGAATATATTCTAAGGAGATAGATCAAGAATCTGTTTGAAAGATATCATGAGTTTGCGCACCAGTTGTTAGAATAGTAATAAAAATGTTAAGGAAATTTTTTTTAGGAAAATGAATTATTCAAATGAAAATTTATTTGGATGATTTTCTACCCCTAAGAACCGTAGTCAAAAGCCTTCCCCTGAGATTCTGAGGAATCTTTATTAGAAATCTTCTCTAAGATACATATTCTAAAATGAACCATATTGTTAATACTGGTTTTAAGTTACACCCAAAATTTTAAATTGAAGTTACTATGGATTGAGATCATTCGTACTCAGATTTAATTCATCGTTTCTTAACATATTATATTCTTGACACTTCAAAATGGGCTCTTTTACAATTTTTTGCCGTTTGGCTTCAAAGTCACATTTTTAGCTGCACTAAAGCTTAAGGGGATTTATTTTTAATTCGAGGTTAAACAATTACGAAGATTATATTGTGCTCATTTTGAATATGAATATCTCGATAGATAAGAATTTATGTCTCCGAGATATCTCCTCCTAATTCCTTTTTTTATTTCTCTTTCCCTCCTTAGTGTCTCTTTCATCCTCCCTGCATGCAGCCCCTAACCTTTTGACTTTCCAACCTCTTCTCTCTTCAGTACCAATTATCCCTGCATTCCCTCACTCTTGCAGTTAATCTCCTTATTTTTTTAACCCCACCAAATGAGTAGAAGCCTTTCTTAATGAACTGCCCTATTCTTGTTCCCTCTACCCCCCCTCTTTCTCTCTCCTGCCCTTCCTTTGGAATAACTTAGCTGCGAATACACTATCTCCCTATCAGCTGCAATTTCCATCCTCTGGATGACCCGTTCGCCTTCCACATAACCTTCTTCCCTAATGCGATCTCTTTAATAATAACAGTTAATACCGATCGCTCAAGAGTCTATTTTTGCCATTTTCTTCTCCGATTTATCCTCAAGCAATTCCCTTCTGTGAATATATTCTCTACTTTATACCACGACTCAGCACAACTTCATTCATGCTAGCATAAATTGTACTCCATTAAGTGTCTCAACGGAAAAGAAAACAGTATTCTGAGACACGTGTACTTCTCAAAATTTCAAAAGACATAGGGAAATTTACTCTGGTTTTCTCAAACAGTTAACCAACGTATAAATCAAAGTAACAATTACAAATGTATTTACTAGAATTAGGTTATCATTTAAAAAACTTCTAATAACACAGTACCCTAATTTATCTCAATCACGATGTGAGTTTATGAAATAATCGTATTTATGCGAAAATAGCAAGCATAATATTTTACACTTAAATATTGTAATCATTATGTATTATACATAATGATATTTTATATCGGGTTTCATGGAACGCCAATTCGTTAATGAAGAAACCGAAGATCGTATTTTCCAAAGATTTTTTAATAGGATTGATGCAAAGTAGAACAAAGTATCTAAATTTGTAATTAAAGTTACTTTCTGCATCGCAGTAATTAAGGAGCATTGCTGGTCACATTTCCCTCCGAATTAATCGCAGCGTCCGAGTGCAGCGGAGAGAAGGGAAAGATGCAGTGCTGCTGTTGTCATCGCGTGATAGGGAAAAGCAAAGGAAAGGGGATTGAAACAAGGATCGATACAAAAAACATAAAGTAAAAATAAAAGATCTTTCAGTAACGAAGAATGAAGAATTCCAGATTATGGAGAAATTAGTTCATATCAGAAGCAAAGATATTAAAGAGTATCTCTAACCACCTTTACCTGTCCCAATGACTATGAATAAATGGATATTGATTTAGATAGGCATGTTCCGATGAATGTATTCCCATTAAGGGAAACGTTTTTGCTATATGAGACTTCTTAAGCACAAATGGCAAATATTTGATAAGTATGCAAGCAACAATACTAAAAATGTCGTTGGACAACTAGGAAGCTCCAGTTGTAGATATTCTAAAGCTTTGCCGTATTCTATCTAACTACATTTTTAATATTATTCAGCATTTGTATCTTTATTAGACAATTTACAATATTATTTTCTTTAGCAACTCAAAACAATGCATTTTTAAGCGGAATATGTATATATGTATGTATATATACGAAAAGTTATATGTTAAACGAGATTTTGAATAACGTGAAATCAGTAAATGATTACGAATCTATGTTTTGGTATTTAATATTTGCAGAATAGGAGAAATAATAAAACATGAGGGAATACAGTAAACGAAAATAATGAATGAAAACAGAGAGAAGGAAAGTGAAAAATTCGGTAAGTTAGCGTGACGGTCAGAGGTTGAAAAAAAACGAGCCTTAGCGTTGTTTATGAGGTGGTTGCTGGATGATGGTGCGGCAGAGGTGGGGATGCGGCACGTGGAGGAGGAAGAGGAAATCGTGTGGACTTAGGCATGCGGTACTTCATCCATTTAAAAAGTCTCTGTCCTGTTTCACATTACCCTAATGGTGGTTAACGGGACTCCTCGTAAGAAGAAGTAATCTGAAGCTATTTTTTCTCCTTTCGAAGTAAAAGATTGAATGTTTCCCTTTCCATCCAACATTACGTCCTCTTATAGAACGAACTCTAGATATTCCAGCGTGAACATATTCCATCTTATGCCCGTCGGAGTGTTTCTCGTCTCCTCTCCATTTGCTTTTCAAAACATTACCGCTTACGATATACATATATTTCATAACACCCAGGGGAGCACTGAAAGGTAATGCCGTTCAAGGCAAGGTTGGTCGAAGCTAGGAGGGTTAGCCGTGGGGAGAGATTTCTTCCGCAGGCAAATTTTAGGTACACGTATGAGATAATAAAGCTGTGAAAGATACGAGAGTCAATAAAAGTAGGGCCTCAGATGAATAACGATGCAAACTGGGATCTGGAAGAATAAAATTGGCGATAAATGTTTAACAGGTGTTCAAATTTTACTTCACGATCAAATATAAATATTAGAGTAATAAATGTTATTCTGGTCTGCTTAAGATAGAACCAGTAATAAATTTAACACTAGGAGGACGGGAGTTTCGGCCTACCTAGAAGGACGGGAGGTGGTCATTTGACCACCTACTTTTAAAATTCGTAATTAAATACTTTCATGCTTCTCAAAGACCTGAATTTTGCGTATCTTCTACATTTGACCATTACACAAGTTCTAATAACATTTTTTTCCCCGTAATTTGTTTAAATTTTAATTAATTAAACAAAATGTTGACCTATGTCCTAAATCTGCAGAATTTCATATTCTAGAATATTTAATCTATTTATACTGAACCAATGAAACTCATATTTTCGGAATAAGTGGAAGAAGGTCCGAATTGTTGATAAAAGTCAGTCACGTTACCCCAAGATTGTTATGCTATCTGACGGAAACCATATAAAACCACTCGTTCGTGCCTCGGAAAAAACCTCAATCAAATACGATGGCGGAACAATTTTTCAAATTTCGTCCTGAAAATTTCCTTATGGTGTTTTTATCAATGCCAAATCAATGTATAATATTTAAAAATTCTTAAAACAATTTTTAGCAGGGTTGCCAACATATTGGTTTTATCATTATATAATGTTCTTCCAATTTTTTTCTCTGGTAAATTTCAAACTGATATCTCAAGTTTATATTCAATCACCTTTTTTGAACAATTTGAATTAATTTTAAGGGTATTAACCTTATAAAACAGGGCTACCAATCGTTAGAACAGATCTCTAAACAGAGACTTTTGCGTTCGCAGTATAAATAGCTACAGATATATTTTGAGCACAGATTTGTTTCATGTAATTTGTCTAAACTCTTTGGGATCCCGAATTAGTTTATAAACTATAAAGAAGCAGTGTGACCAACATCTTCGGCTGTAAAGTGAAGGCAGCGATCAGACCTTCGTGGAAAACCTGACAATCTCATTTATCGAGAATGGATTAATATCTTCTATCTTATGCATTGACGCAATGTTAACGACCAAAACAAGGGTAACAACAACAATAACCATTTTTCTGCTGTTATTCAGCTCATAACATTTTTCAGAAAAAAATTTAGACCCGCTTTACATAAACTTTTAGGATTTGTTTGCTTCTGTTATGAGTTAGATACAATATTTTGAATTCTTTATATGTAACCTCTTATATTTGAAATTGTTACAGTTTCCGTAAGTTACACAGCCGAAAAAATATTTTCATATCGGTTGAATACATTTATTTTACATATATAGTTATTTATTTACTAATTATCCTTGATGCATGTGAATTCCATAGATCTTTAAGCGAAAGAAGAGAATTCTTAATATAATACTTGTCATAATTAATGAACTAATAATAATTGCCCGGAATGTACTGATATAAATGTTCATATAATAATCACAGGAATTTACAGAGATGGATTCAGAAAGAAAATTTATTTAGCATGTAAGTCGTGATCTTCATGTTTTTTTTATATCATTATGTTCCATATTTTTCATCTGTTCTTACATAGGGAAGTAATATTATAGCGCAACAAAACATGTTGACTGAAATTAATTCATGTAGTATAACAAAGATTGAATGAAACATTCGTATTTTCCCCCCTGCTATGAGTAACTGTATTTACAATCACATGGTGGGAGGTCGGACATCTGGGTGAACTGATACCGACAGCCGCCTAAATCCAAAACCCATCGGGTGCGTCTAACCAGACGCGTGCGTATTTATGGCACTACCTGGTCTTTTCCCCGCGTTCGGCACGTACTGAAATGCAATGGTTTCAAATAAGTACAACCCCACCGAGGCGTCTTTAGCGCACATACAGTTAGGGAGAAAGGATTAGTGCAGCGTTTTCGGAGCGCCAAGAAAGCGCTACGCACAGAAATACTGCATTGTTCGAGGTGAACACAACGTTTGTCATCAACCTCTCTTTCACTGTGTCTTCCATATTGAGCGACTCTCCGCGAGTCTCCATAGTGATACATCCACAGCTGTTTGTTAGAGAACGTCAAAAAACATAATACGAATGGCCTCAAGACGAAACCGTACCTCGGACGAGATTCTTGCCGAATTACGTGATTTAGAAGAAAATCAATCTGGAAGTGAAGCGGAATTTGCAAGCAGAAGTGAGGACTTACTGGCCAGTGATCGGAGCGACGACTCTGGTCCTGAGATTGAAGAGACTGGAAGTGAATCGGGAAGTGACTCCATTGATTGTGGCAGTGATTCTATCAGGTAAGTGAATCTTTCTTTCAATTTTAGTGCTCGTTAATTTTAATGGCTTATGTAAGTAATTTGCTCAAACCGTAATATTTGCAAATAATTGTCGGTTTTTTATAACGTATACTCAAGTTCTAAGTTTAAAAAAAACTAAACTAGAAATTCCTAGGAAGAACTGTTAGCTCCAAACCTTAACTTATCAATCTAATCTTATAGAGCAAAAACTTTTCCTTTCCACGTTGTTGATTACCTCAGGTAGAGCGAAATTAGTGTCTAACCTTTAGCTATATTTATTGCAGTGTAAATGCAATTGTGAAAAAATATTCATGTAATATTAGCATGCATAATTTAAGCGAAAAATGAAAAAAAATTCATTTTACATGATATAATAAAAAGTTAATATCGGTCTTGTAAAAATAACTTTTCTCAGTAATAGATGGTTATAAAAGTACGATCTTCGTCTCAATACTATGTTCTTCTTTGAAGATTTTAAGAATTATAATTCATGTTAACTAAATTTCAGTCATTTATATTAAACGCCCAGATAACACACTCTTTTCCTTCTTCGGTTTATAGAATACCAACCAGATAAAAACGAAAATGTTCATTATATGTTTTAAAATGGGATGATACTTTCAAAACTTTTGGCGTCATTTATATTTTTCTCAAGGGTTCCTGCGTTAGTTTCCACTGACATTCAAACTCGAATATACATTATAAACCTGTCAGTATGCACAGGTTTTTCTTTATCATGATCTATAATTATTGCTATTATGACGCAATACGTTTATTCCGTCTATTTGACACAGAGGATATTTTCGCTAAAGAATTTATTACACAATAGATTAATACCAAGAAATTAAGTCTATTCAAATACATTTTTCATTGCCAAAACTAATATGATTATTTTCATAATCGATCGACAGTAATCCTCCAGAACCAACGGCACAATGGGAAACTGCTCCGGATGGAACAGAGTGGCTGGAGATTTTGGCTGATCAACCTCAACCAGGAAGATTCAAAGTGCAAAACATATTGCATTGAGCTCCAGGACCAACTTTTTATGCCAAAAGGAACATTCAAGAGGCATCAACATTTAGTGCATTCAATTTGTTGGTGAGTGACTCCCTTTTAGATAACATTGTAAAATGTACTACGGAGCATGGGAAGCTTGAAGATGCTAATTGGTCTTTACCTAGGGAAGAACTTTTGAAATTCATTGCTCTTATATATGCTAGAGGCGTATTGGGACAACGACATTTGTCAATAAAAAGTTGTTGGGACAAAACGTGGGGATCTAAAATATTCTCCAGCACTATGAATAGGGATCGATTCTTAAGCATAATGAAACATTTACGGTTTGATCACAGAGAAACTCGGAGTCAAGCTCTGAGAGAAGAAAAATTTGCTTTAGGTTCTGAGCCTTGGAATAAATTTATAACTAACTCCCGAGCCTGCTACAACCCTGGCGAGAGTGTTACGGCCGATGAACAATTATATCCTACGAAGTGCCGATGCCCATTCATCCAATACATGCCGAATAAGCCAGATAAGTTTGGGATCAAGTACTGGGTATTAGCAGACGTGAAGTCTAAATATTGCCTAAATGCATTTCCTTATTGTGGAAAAGATGACGCTAGGGGATCAAGGCAGACTCTTGGGGAATATGTTGTGCTACGGTTAGCAGAGCCATTCAAAAACTCCGGTATCAACATAACATGCAACAATTATTTCTCTTCAATCAGCCTCGCTGAAAAACTAAAAAAAAACAAAATCTCATTGGTTGGAACGATAAGAAGGAATAGAAGAGAATTACCTCCTTCGGTTCATCACAGCAAAGAAATATACTCAACTAGAGTTTATAAAAATAGACTTGGCCACAGCTTAACAAATTACCAAGCCAAAAAAAATAAAAATGTGCTTTTAATCAGTACGATGCATCAGGACGTGATGATTTCTGACTCAGAAAAAAAGAAACCAGATACAATTTTGTTTTACAACTACAACAAAGTAGGAGTAGATATAATGGATAGCATGTGCCGGAAATATTCAACTCGTTCGGCTACAAGGAGATGGCCAGTACATGTATTTTTTAACATATTAGACCTGGCCTCAATAAATAGCTGGGTTCTATTCAAAGAAACCACTGGGCGTAAACTCAGCAGGAAGGAGTATATTCAAAGACTTATATTAGAAATGATTGGAACCTCATTAGAGATAGAGCCATCACCCTCATGTTCCTTTGCAATGTCGGGAATTTCTTCAGGGGAAGCAAGTGCACCAATAAGACCGCAGAAAAGAAGAAAGTGTCAGATCTCACCTGGTTGTTATAACAAATCCAATAATTTGTGCCTAAAATGTAAAAAAATATACTGTGGAATATGTTCTGCAAAAGTGGCAATGTGCAGAATCTGCGGTAAAAAATGATGTACTCTTAGAAGCATAGAGTGATATTCTCTCTTATCATTTATTTTAAAAATGTTACGCCATTACCTAATAAGGAATAAATATTACTTTGTAATGACAATAGCGAAGCTTTATTATGATTTCAAACCTTACATTGTGAAGATGATCAAGTGTTTCTATAATGACTTGGATGTATTGTAAAATACCGAATGATGGAAGCAAATAACATTTGAAGAATGATTTAAGTATTAAGGTAAGTCTAAAATAAATATCAACTTAATATGTAATAATAAAACGAGCACCAGAGAGGATAAGCACCGAATAATATATGAGTAAGAAAGGGCCATTCTCGATAAATGCATGATTAATTACTAGGTTTTCCATGAATGTCTGATCGCTGCCTTCACTTTACAGCCGAAGATGTTGGTCACACTGCTTCTTTATAGTTTATAAACTAATTCGGGATCCCAAAGAGTTTAGACAAATTACATGAAACAAATCTGTGCTCAAAATATATCTGTAGCTATTTATACTGCGAACGCAAAAGTCTCTGTTTAGAGATCTGTTCTAACGATTGGTAGCCCTGTTTTATAAGGTTAATACCCTTAAAATTAATTCAAATTGTTCAAAAAAGGTGATTGAATATAAACTTGAGATATCAGTTTGAAATTTACCAGAGAAAAAAATTGGAAGAACATTATATAATGATAAAACCAATATGTTGGCAACCCTTCTAAAAATTGTTTTAAGAATTTTTAAATATTATACATTGATTTGGCATTGATAAAAACACCATAAGGAAATTTTCAGGACGAAATTTGAAAAATTGTTCCGCCATCGTATTTGATTGAGGTTTTTTCCGAGGCACGAACGAGTGGTTTTATATGGTTTCCGTCAGATAGCATAACAATCTTGGGGTAACGTGACTGACTTTTATCAACAATTCGGACCTTCTTCCACTTATTCCGAAAATATGAGTTTCATTGGTTCAGTATAAATAGATTAAATATTCTAGAATATGAAATTCTGCAGATTTAGGACATAGGTCAACATTTTGTTTAATTAATTAAAATTTAAACAAATTACGGGGAAAAAAATGTTATTAGAACTTGTGTAATGGTCAAATGTAGAAGGTACGCAAAATTCAGGTCTTTGAGAAGCATGAAAGTATTTAATTACGAATTTTAAAAGTAGGTGGTCAAATGACCACCTCCCGTCCTTCTAGGTATATTTTGATATAAAATTTAACCTAAAAGTGAAAAAAAAAATATTTTAATACTTAACACAAATTTTGGGATAGTAATAAACAAAGTCAAAAAGTTTCAAAAAAATCGGAGGTATTTTACTAAAGAAATTTTGATGTCAAACTCTGAAAAGTGGTCAAATGACCACCTCCGTCCTTCTAGTGTTAATCCATCCAGAACCAGCAATTCATATCTAGACATTATCCTCATACCTTGGGTATATAAAATTGAACTGTTTTTTTAATTAAATAACTATTTAAAACCTCTTCATTCCATCAACATCCAAATTGAGATTCAATTTTATATTCCAGTTACATGAAATTATATGGATGCACTTTACAAAGAACATGCATCCGGATTTAACTTAGTGTTTCATTTTTTCACGTCTTGATATAGGAGAAACGTGTAAGCAAGAAATCACGCCCTAACCTTGCTGTAACAACCATGACTGAGTAAATTCTCTCAGTAAATTTAAAAAATGCTCAAAATCACAAAACGAGTATTTTATATTGCATAATTCCAATCAAAATAAACTATCAATAGGATCGATCCGATATTATGATTCCAAAATATAGCTTATTGAAATTTATATTTGCATCGAGGATTGTACATACGACACTTTTCAAATGTTCTGAAGGATTATTTATGATCTAATTTCCAAAATCACCACAATTTGTACAAGATAGCTAAGATAAGTTGGAAGAAAAAAGTAAAGTAAAAGAGCAATAGCCGAGGAATTGGATAGACGGTATCAATATTAGAAAAGGTAACGTAGATAACAGGTACCAAAAGAAAATACACAATAGTATGAGCATGGGAAAGGACATGGGCTTACGTATTTGAAATAAGAGAAAAGACTTAGAAGCGGGGAAATAGTACGAGAATAAAGTTTGCAGGGGGAGCCTCTTGCTACCAAGAGTATAATTTCATGGCTGTAGAAGTGCACAGTAAAGATTGAAGAGTGAAAATAGTCATCATGTTGTAATTCCGCTAATTTTTCCACGGTAAACAAAACGCATTCGAATAAATTTAATAATTCTTCGTGCTCTAGCACTTTATTTACAGTGTAATTAGAGGAATTGAATTAAAGTTGTGAATGAAACGAAAGTATCGATAGGTATTGGTTAAGCTTTCATAGGACATTAGCAATTTTGTCATTTAATTAATTAATTTGATATCATATTCATTAAAGACTTTATAAGATAAGATTTGATTCATTAAGAACACAAATTGATTCCAATTTTAGCCCTCCAATATATTGAGGAAGTCTGAGAGCTACTACAGCTTACTAAAACGTCTTCCGAATTTGTATGTCATCATCCGCCCTTTTCAGTCCTACGTACGTTGAATGTAGGTCTCTCCAAGTACATTCAAATCTTCTCAGTCCTGAGCTTCTCGGTACATCTTTACTGTTAGAATTCTATAGCAATATAAACAGCAGAATTTCAAATTAGCACCTCGCTAAGTCCGGAAAATTATACTACCTACTAAAAAGAAAAGACCCGTTTCAAAGGTGAATAATGAGGAGCACAAAAAGGGAATGTACGCAACCAGTAATGCACGTATCTCATGTTGTTGCCTATGCTACAGGATACGTCTCTACTGAACCGAAAAAGGAAGCTTCGATCAAGAAGGGTTTCCCCAGGTTCTTACATTTTATTTTGGAATAAATCAACTGTTGTCAATATTTTGGAACATTCTCTGACTCTATGCGTTCCCCACCGCATTTTTTGTAATTTAATAGGACACATTCTACGGAAATCTCTCGCTCTATCAATCTTCTGCTTATGTAATTATAATTTGTAACAAGTTTTACCAAATCAATAATTTTCTTACACGCCATTAAGTTCCTTTTGATTGAAGAAAAGTCATGAATCTAATCTCATAAATCACTGTCTCTGGTGGAAAATTTCTATTTAAAGTTTAATTTTAGCTGTCCAGAAAATAGGGTTTGAAAAAATAAAAAAATAGGAAACGATACGTAGTTGAAGTCAAATCGAGATTTTATCCTCACTGCTTTCTCTACGTTATTTCTTAAAACTGCATACCTTAATTTCCTTATTTCTTTAACACTTACTCCAATCTCTCTCCCAGATTCATCTGACGGAGAGCCCATAATCTCGGCAGAGAGGTCCTCGTACACAGTGGGGGAAACGGTGCGTGCAATTTGCCGGGCAGAGCGATCGCATCCTCCGGTCAACCTCACCTGATCGGGGGCCGAGAAACAGGTGAGATAGATAGGGACGGGGAAGTAATGAATTCTCGAAAACAGAAGATCAAAGTTGTTTTAGATTGAAGATTTATTATCAAGCTTATTTTTAATCCGTTTGATGAGTAAAGTGAAAAATAAAGAAAGGAAAATATGGAACGTAAGGTAGTAAAATTAACAATAAAGAGATTAGAAAAAATATTATCGTAGTAATGCATAAGAAGAAATATACATCATATAGTAGTTGAATGGATTTAATTTCCAAATCCATTGATGTGCAATTAAGACGCCTCCATTGTCCAGCATAAAATATTTCCCTGTCTCTCTAATAGCTCTAAGCTATTCCTATCTGAGAATAATTTATGGCCACCTGTGCCCTTCGATCCTACTTTAGCTGAGCTTCAATGTTTGATACAAAGGTTTTTCACTAGTGTACCAGATTCAACCCATTCACTTCTTACCTCTTCTTTCGAAATTATTTTATTTGAACGGAAAGTAGGAGGTGGTTTTTGAGTTCTCATACTCATAATTATCAATCCCTTATTTTCCTCACACATTTCTCTCACTATGATTTTCCCTTCTGCTTCTCCACCCAAGGTTTACTTTTTATAATAAGAGTGTTTGCTTTTTTAACAACTTAGGAGATAATTTTTCTTCTTTGCGTGAAATTATTCAGAAACATTTACATAACAATACATAACAATTATCCTCCTTTGTGAATGAATCATATTTAAGAATGATATATTTTTTATTTCTGAAGTGATCTCTCTAGGGGCCAAAATTTTAGTTAAACAGGAGTTAAAACAATTACCGTATTAATACTGATATTTTATTTCCAAATTGTTCTTAATCCTAAATTTAAACGATACAGTAAAGGAGCGAAAGTGAAATCAACTTACAGTAAAATTATTTTATGTACTATAGATCATTGATCTACATATTTTACACTATTTCTTTAATTGAATTTAAATTTTCCTTGGATATAAGATTGGATTTCTTTCCAAAAAAATTTAAGCTGAATGTCTCCTTTAATTAATCTAACTTCCCTTCTGAGATAGAACCATCGCATGATACTCTTATTTCAAGGAGAGATTTTTCTTACAGGAACTTGAAAAGAACAAAGAGTCCAATTACTGAGAATGTCCAATGAGTGTGAAGGAGAGCCAGAGGAGGGGACAAGGAGGCAGAGGAAATCGCTGAAGCGAGATATCCGACTACGCCTGCGATCATTCTCACTCAATCGAATTGAAAAACGCTATTGTTAATGAGGAGATGAAGTGCGGTTTGAGGCAGGGAAGGAAGGAGAACTAAGGAATAAAATCAGAGATTAGTTTGAGGCAACGACGTAGGGAAAGGAATCGCAGAATACCTCAAGAGGAAATGTGTGAACTGGAGCAGAAATAATGAGACAGCGTCAGTAGGTCTTCATGTATGAACGAGAAATTATTATCGAACCGGAAATTAGTTTGAGTGATATAATAAAAAAATTTTGACATGAGAAAAATATTACTGAATGTAGTTTTCTCGGGTTTCCATCCGGGTGGCTGCTTCGACGATCGTCGACGTTTCGACTCCTCTCTCCGGAGTCATCTTCAGGACTGAAGATGACACCGGATACGATTCGCCGGGAAAGCACCAGATCATTCAAAAATATTACTGTTATTCTTCTGTATACGGTGAAATAGAGATAGTGTCACATTCATTGATGCAACGTTGCTCATATCAGTCGTAAGGGTGACAATAGGTTCCAATCGGATATATTTGTACGTGTCATAAAATAAAATTAACATTTATTTATCAAGAAAATTTGTATTTTTCCATCTTGAATCTATTATTGCTTCTTAATAGAAACGGTTCAACGCATTGCGAATGATTTTAGAAACTCTGCTCTGCAACATGAAATAGCATAGTTTAAGGCGCCGTTCACACTGTGGACCGAGCCGAGCAAGTCAGGGTAGAACCGTTTCCTTATCGGATAAAGAACATGAGTGTCAGCATGAGAGTATTCATACTAAAAGCCGAGCAAGTCCGGACCGATTATTTCCGGCCCAAGCTGAGAGAGTGGAATCAATCTTGTTTATTTGAGAGGCGCTTACAGCGACCGATTCTCTGGTCGTAGGCATAATTAGAAGAAACATTATGAAATTACAATTAAATCTTTCAAGAAGAAGATTAAAACTGAAGGAAAACCTTTTACTCTTATAAATGAGAAAATTTGTGTTACAATTTTAATTTATGTTTATAATGTAATTTATAGAAAATTGGCTGACAATATCAATATACGCTTGCTTGGCACTCAATTACATTCCCTCTAAAGTCTGTACAAATGTTTTTCTTTGCTACTTTTAGTTTTTTTCAATCGCTTTCGAAATTATCTTACTTTATCAGATACCTAATATAAAAATGGAAACTTTCACACTGAAAGTTCGGTAAAATAGCTTTGGATTGGATTGTTGGATATTTTTTCAACGTTTAACTAATTTCTCAATACAAAAAAATTTGAAATACTACGCTGCATTATTAAATGTCTTCTAATATACAGTAGTACATACCTATGATTGAGTATTACTAAAATTTTAAAATAATTTTTAACTTACTTGCAATCAGTGACTTCTAATTTGATGTTATTTCCCAGCAAATTAATTGAATTATATATTGTATTATTTCACAGGAGTCTATAGCCTAAGGAATGTTCGCGTGGTGTCGCCGGGTGTCGTGGCTGTGGGAGAGACGGTGATGCTTGAATGCCAGTACGACCTGGAGGGAGCAGATCTGTACGCAATGAAGTGGTATAAGGGCAAGAAAGAGTTTTACCGTTACCTGCCCAAAGAGAATCCACCCACAAAAGTGTTCCCACTCCCAGGAATAAACGTGGATGTGAGTATGAGACCATATCATAGAGGGTAATTGTTTCTTCTGAGGAAGAGAAGAGGTAACAACTTAGGCCAAATATCTCATAGTAGTGTGACAATCTTACTCATTTAAACTCTACTAATAAATTTAATATGATCATCATCCAGGAAGCCTTTTTGTTTGCAATTACTTCAAGAAAGATTATTTGAGCATAACATGCAAATTCCTTTCTTTACACAAAAAATCACGCTTTTCTAAGAAAACCCCATCTAAATTGATACTTAGAAATTCACCAAAGAAATATTTTGATTATGACTAATTTTTTAAAAATATGATTGCATATGACTTTTACCACACGTTTTCACCTATAGCTTTCCGAGAGCGACTCCCACCATGTGTTTCTGCAAGATGCTGGCTTTTCCCTCACCGGACGATATCGCTGCGAAGTGTCCGCCGACGCCCCGTCCTTCGACACCGCTCTCGTCGTCGCCTCGCTTGTCATCGTCGGTAAGTTATTTAAAAACACATAAGAAGACGTCACGTACTTACGTAGAAGAAAGTGCTAGGATATCCAAAAAAAGACACCAGATGGAGTAATCTGGCGTAGATATCAATATACAATTTTATTATATATCGTTCGAAATCACCTGCGAGTTAGGATTCTTTAACCATTAAAATTTAAACCTACCTTTAATAATATTTTGTTTTCTTTACAATATTCTTTGAAAGGAAGAGGCTCCAAAATTAACTACTAATCTTTAAATAAGCCTGGTTGAGAGATTGCGAACCTTTTGCGACATAAGTGCCGTATTTTATGATTATAAGGGGTTGCGTTCCAACTCGTAGAATGAGATGCTTGCTCTTTAAGTGTTATCATATCTAAGCTGGCTTCAAATCATTTAATCGAAAAAAATAATCAATTTTTATCATTCCCAATGATTTACATTTATAAATTCTGGGGCTTCATCTTTTAAATTTGAAAATGCAACAAGGATAGTGCAGTCCGATTCCCGCGTCCCAAATAAATTCTCTCGCGTGCCACTAGGTACACTCGTTCCAGAGTAATATCGAAAATGGTAACGAATGGAAATAATAGAGTGCTTAATACGTTTATCCTACTACGTAACGAGTATTTCGAGAGATAACTCATAAAAATATTTCTTTTAAATTTGCTGCCGCTTAAATTCAAATACCTGCCCTACAGAGATATCCCGAAGAAACTAATCCTGTAAATCTTTCCAAAGGACTTATTTGGCAACCTTTCTCAAATAACCAAATCTAGGAAATCGACTACTTACTCTATGTTGAAAAATATCCAGCTCCGTAGATTGGGTAACTATGATATAATGAAATAATTGAGAGTTATTACATTTATCAATCGTCGAATCATGATGAAAAATCGTCTACGAACAGAATAAAAGACGAGACTGAATGGAAACCATGGCTGGAAGTGACGAGACGTAGCTATTTCATAATTAAAGCTAAATTGCAATGCTTTAAATGAAAGGACGAATTCGACTAAAGATTCTATAATCACTAGAACAGTAAATTCTTTAGATGGAATAGATACTAAAAAAAAGGAATTTACATATTACATAATAGGCAAAATTGGTGTCTAGATTTTAAAAATATTAAAAGTTTTACTTCTTGTTCTCAGTTTTGCACTCATTATTTAATTCCTCTCAATTAATTGATTTATTTATCAATTCGTCGCTGCTTTCACTCGTCTCTCAGATTTCCCGGATGGAGAGCCCATAATCACGGCAGAGAGGTCCTCGTACGCAGCGGGTGAAGTGGTGCGCGCCAACTGCACGGCTGAACGGTCGTATCCTCCGGTTAACTTAACGTGGTTGGTGAACGGCAAACAGGTGAGATAGAGGAATTCATATTTATAGGGTCACCAAAATACCAATAAAAGAAGTAGAATATGGTTTTATAACGAATGATGTGGATTGTTATTGACTTGTTCAAATATCATGTACTCAACAAATGGAGTCCAAGAAAGTCCGGAGGATGATAAAGCCAAGATTATAAAAGGAGAGTTGAAGGAATATTTATTACTCAAATATATAAAATTATTTAGATAATGTTTAAAAAGCATATAGTTCCAGATTTGGTTTTTATAGCAACGCCAATCTGAGCGTGGTTAAAATAATTTCAACGTATTTACAATAACGTAAAAGAAGATGAGAGAAAATTACATGTCTATACATCGCTATACTAATTAGCTCAACTGATCCCTACCATTATCTATCCTCGTGACAGACGTAATTTTTACTCTTACATTTTGTATCAGAAAGATGAATCCATCCGAAATCATTCACAAATAAGAAAGTTCTATTTCGTCTATTGAAATAATCCGAGAGGATATTAATAATTATCAACCGCCAAGTACTGTCTTATCTGAGGAAGCGAAGGGCATTTTGATTTCCTCCAAATAGGTCCGTGGAAGGCATGTCCGCCGCTACCCCCTGCGTCGCGACGAGGGCAACGCGACGACGACCACTTTGGGTCTGGAGGTGGAGGCAGGGAGCAGCACCTTCAGGAGGGGCCGCCTCACTCTCCGCTGCCAGGCCACACTCCTCTCGGCTTACAACGCCTCCGCTGAGCTGGTCATCGAGGAGGAGAGGCCCAGGCTTGCCTCTGTCCTCGGCACCAGGGAGTCCGGACCTGCCCCCGCACCTCCCGCCTACTCCTCCGTATCCGCCTCCTCAACATTCAAGTGCCACGCAGTATTTCTAATGGCCATTGCAAGCATAATGGGTGTGTGGGGTAGTATTATAGTCTCAATTTATTTGTGCTAAAAACAGCGACAAAGCGTAAGACCAAAAGAGAAGATACCCGATTAGCCGGTACTCGAGCTCGGGTCTCAGCGTTAATATGCAAGCTAAATTCTGCAACCAAAATTGGCTTCCTTTGTTTCGTTGTTGTTAGTTTTACCTCACATTAAGAATGAGTTGCTTGTTTAGACTTACATCATAAGCTTTACGACTTCCATATTTTCCTAAACCATTGATTATTTTGGACACAAGTTCTTACTTGGGAAACATTACTTTTTGCATATTGTAAGCTATTTATAGCAGACTGTCAGTCCCATTGGGTGTTTTCTGTCTCTCAGATCAATATTTCCAAACTGGTGGGACGCGTCCCACAACAGCTAATCTCTTAGCTATTAGGTATAACTCAAGTTTGTGGTCGATTTATTTTATTCGAATTTGTGAATTTTTTATTCTCTCACTTACGAACAATTGTTTGTCTGGATGTGATGATAGAAAATAATAAAATGTACGAAATGAGCTATATATTCCAATATTTTTGTTTTACCGAACATGACACTAATATCATTTATTTTTCAACATGCTCTAGATATTTCTCATATTTTCGTATTACTTTCGGCGCATTTGAAGTGATTGACTTATAATTTTGTTACGCACTTCTGGTGCAAATATTTCTGCGATGAATCACTCAGAAAGAGTTTCTCCTTTCAGAAATATACAGCACATTACATAATTTAAAGTGATAATATTTGAAAACGTAAATAACATTGACAAAACTAGATTACGAAAAATCTACAGAACTGGTCTTTAATTTTTTGTTCTTCCCTTACAGTTTGCATTCTGGGGTATGATTGCTGATAGTCCTAACTTCCCAATGATTTGCTTACTCGAGAAGGATCTTAGTTATGGGTAAGAGTACATTCTAAATACTCAACCGATGTATGGCTATCCATTATCTAAATTTCACAAACAAAAATTTATTATACGGTTGAGAATACGGTTTCTTTGGTTTTATTTTACAAATTTTCCAATAAAAAGTTTACTCAAGAGACGCAAAAATCAAGAAAGAAAGATCTAACAATTTACTATCATCTGAGCATCTCGTGCTGCGGTTTATTAAGTTACACGGAATTCCTTTTTGTTGAAATATCAATTGAATTCTATAAGTTTGATAAATTATGTTTTTAATCAATAGTAATTAATTACGGCCGATAATAATTGTTATTATGTACTGTGAAATGAACTACAAAAACAGATTAAATACTTCCACGCATTAACGTTGAATATATTTTATTTTGAGAATTTAATAATTTGCAGCAGAAAAAAGTGATTTAATTTCTGATTTGTAAAATATTTCACTGCAATGTACAAATCATACTGTGGTTACAAAAAGTAGTTTTCTCGTACAGGATTGAACAACTGTTTGCAGTGCAAAGTTACCTTTTTATATTTTCGATATTCCAACGTATACATCTAATATCTTGCTCAGAATCAGTCAATAATTGACGGGATTGATAAATTTTACTATCAATGAAAGTAATTCTTCTAATTATACTCGTCATATCCTACAATAGTATTTTTAATGTATACATTACTAAAATATATCATCATAAATTGGCAACATACTTCGCTAAATATATTAGAAAATAAATTGATTGAAAGATAGGATCATTTAAATTTGGAAAACGCTGGTTTATGATTGTCTTTAAAAGAAATCGAATGTAAATATAATTTAATACTCCATACTCAAAACCTGGAATATACTTTTGGATATCAATAAATTGCATTCGTTAACTTTATGATGCTGATAATAATTTCACCATTTAAATTTCTATACTCCATCAACTAAATGCTAAAAAGTAAGTGTAGAAATATTTGAATTTAGAAATGTATAAAATAAGTTATTTAAAAAGGTCAATCGGCCCTGCATATCTATAATCACCTGCATCTAATACACCCGTTTCCTAACCCAAATGAAAATGTTAACCAGCCATTTTTGTGTTTCAGGGACTACGAAACAGTTTTACAGCAGAAATGCAGGAGAATGCAACGAATTAGAGAGAAGAGCATCTATACCTCATCATTATGCTTTCTCAAAGAATAAGTTTAGTAATGAACCTCTTATAAAGTGTTGAAATGTATCAGGGAAATAGACTCCTTTCTGCATACAGATACAGAAGAAGGTTAAAGTATCAATAAAATTTACAATAAGAGCATGGGTGTATTGTGAAATATAAAGTGATGCGTGAAAGTTGACTTGTTCTCAATGGAACTTCGAATAGCGAGTATAAGGAGTGTTTAGTTCTAGACGAGTAGAAAGAAAAGGTTATGGTGTTTCCATGGCCATTTTGTCATTATTGTTTTATATTATACAACATTTGTCATTAAAAGAAATAAGAGAGCCACTTAAGCGTGCATTAATGTCACGCATTACGACATTTTATTTTATGTACCAAACACACTAATTCGTGGGAAAATAAATACGTTAATGAAAGAAAGCCGTCGAGAAATGAAATTGGTCCATCTTTCCTTCTCCAATTTATTCTGTGCTAAGTATGTGTTACTGACTTTCTTTAAGTGTGTTAAAATGATGATTGATGAACAAATAAATGAATTTGTAACTTTTGATAGCCCTTGGTTACTTTTATTCGTATCAAATAGCATGTTATATTTATTTTAATGGTAATTACGTATAATATTATGCTATGAGTAAGATAGTTTAGGGACAAAGACATTAAATTATTTATCATCTCAAAAGATTATATTATTCCCTCAGAATTAAAAATGTAAAAAATATCAAAATCTCGGTATCTAAAAGTTTCCATTATCAATTAAGATTTTGAATATGGTATCGAAGATAAAATATAATATTTATATTATACATAATTTATTTATTGCCAGTGACCCTTCCCTCTCGTAAATGAGCATGAAAAATTTTCTTGTACTGTATTGTCTCGTCAAGATTGTTAATAGCTATTTCATTCTTCATCTAGACACCCCGATCACGACAGGTGTAGGAGCACATTTCGGCTCGATTTTTGTATTGCTGGAATTTCCCCATGTGCTAAGGTGTTATTGACGGCAAGCACAATGTCTTTCGACCACCCCAGCAAGTTCTGGTTCCTATTGTTTTAACTATAAGGGAGGTCACTCCATTGGTTTGCTGCCCGTGGTCGATGCTGATTACCGTTTCCTGTACGTTGACGTAGGAGTCAACGAGAGGATCAGTGATGGAGGAGTATTTCGGGGTTGCTCATTGGCAGCAGCGATGGAGGAAGACTCCCATGACTTTCCTCCGAACACCCTTTCCTCGACTGCCGACACATACGTGGAAGTGCCCTACGCATTCGTGGCTGATGATGCGTTTCCTCTTACCAGCCGCATCATGAAGTCGTACCCAAGCAGAAATCTGGAGACTCTGAGACTCTGGAGGCATTAGTATTGTCCTCTCTTGACCTTCACAACTATCTCAGCATGTCCAATAGGGGTAATGCTGTTGCAGAAACTGAGGAGGAGGAGGTGTGCAACTTGACGCCTATGCCTCCACAAGCCGGCAATTGGCCTACAAACACCGCCTTACAAGTTAGAGACAGTTTAAAAGATTATCTCTATAGAAATTAATATTCTTGTCCCCTTCCCATGTTATCCAGCTCCTTCATTCTTCTCTACCCCTACCATACCCTCAATATTGCTATTGACCCAATCCTTCTACTCAAATGCCACCTTACCTGCACGTGGGGCACCCTGCTTTTACCAGTAAGGCTCTGGCAACCGAGTTACTGACCAGGATATGGAGTACGATTAATTGAAAATGTTTAACTGTTAAATGACTGCACTACTTTATTCAGTAATTTGTAAATGCCACTGTGATATTTGTTTATTAATGAAATTTTACTTTACCTTCTACATTAACCCAAAGCATCTTATTTACTTATCTATCACTTGAAGAAAAAATCTTCCATCTGTTTTCTATAATGGGGGCAATAGATCTTCGACCATCCATGTAAGCAGAATTTAGGAACATGACTCCCTTAAATAAAACAATGCTATGAAGGTGAGATGGAGAAAGCATATTCATATGAAAGGTTATGCTATGATTATGATGCTGTAGAAGATCAAATCTATTGCTTCTTTTCATAGTATGGAGAGATTTCTTGTCCAGTGATGACTTAATCTTCAATGTTTTGAATGGATGAATACTGGAACATAAAACATACTTTTCATTTTGGTTATGGAACTATGTAATCCAATATAAAATGATGTTTTCACTTGATCTGACTGTTGGTGCTAGTATAAAGGAATACCTTTTGGGAAAAATCATAATAAAACATTCTCAATAATTAAATCAATTTACTTTACAAATTAAAAATATTTAGTAAATTAAGATATTTATCTTACAACTGAATGAATTTGAAGTATTCCAAAATGTGTAGCCTCTGCATGTTTAGATTTACATTTAATGACTAAGAATACATAACCTATGTCAGGCATAAGAGGTAGAAATAAACAATTTTAAATGTTTCATAAAAAAATCAACTCCTCTTACAACTTTTAAGCTCACATCTTTTACTAAAGTATTCCATGTTCCAGATGCTTAATGAAGCATGACATGATAACAATTAACCCTTAGCCATACGTAATATTTTTTCCTTGAAATACTGATCATTAGTCAATATTAATCTAATTTGAGAATAAGATGATTAATTCATTTTCACAATAATTTTTGGATCATAAACTAATGATTTTTGTACCTATGAGTAGAGTATCATGTGAAATATTAAAAGGTTTTGTGAATATGGTAGTTGAACACAAGTTCACCTCAAAACATGGATTCCACAAAGAAGAGCCAACTCATTACAAGAATATGAAAAGGGCCAACATTCATCATATGCTCACACCAATCTCATTTAAGATCTCTGAAAGCAAGATTTTCATTATTCGTATTGGAAATACATCCCTATAAGGACAGTATGAGAACTGCAATTAATACACCTAAATGCAATCTCTTTTCTTCTAAATTCTGTTGTTTGGGACAACTTATGATACAAACTTAATTCTTATCAAAATATATAGCCTAATTAAGTAGAAGTCCCTCTGGGCAGCCTAGTGAAAAATGCTGAATACATTAGCATAAAATTACTAGTTTCCTTTACAATATAATATAAATTTTACTAAAAGATGTCAAAATTCAATCAATATTAACCAAATAAAACATGGTGGGGGATACCCAACACTACCCCTATAAACAAGGGTGGTGTTAGGTAATCCAAGCTCTACTAATTATGCAGCCGCCTGCCCACAGGGACATGTTTGTCCCAAAAGTTTCAATTATCAATAAAACTTTAATATAAGACAGTAAGATTTTGATAATTAGGAATATTTTGATTAATATAATATATTTCTACATATACTTCTTCATCTAAACGCAAAATATTATTTATGCGGTACAATTCACCTTTCCTGAAAAAAATTCCAAACTTTGGAAATTGAGGGCATCTAAAACCACTAAATCGTTTATTTTATTTTTCTATGTAAATATCAAGAAAATTAAAAAAATGATACTCTCAAGTATTAAGTTATTGAATTAATCAAAGAAAAATATCATTAAAATAGGAGTAAAGATAAAGTATGCAGTATTTTTTTAAATTCATAGGACATTTAAAACAGTTGGTCGTTAAAGGGTAGACATGATTTTATTATATGAAAGGGAAGGATCTCAGTTGAAGTAAGCAGGGATGGGCTGAACAAAGAAGACATTTTCATAAAATATAATTTTTATAGTGTGGTTGCTGGCCTCCTAAAACAAAATTGGATACAGACAGTTTTACATAAATCACTGTGAGTTAACATAAAATTATAATGTAATTAGATACAAATAGTAACTACATACATGAAGTAATACAATACACAATAATTTAGTATGATTTTACAAAAGGAAAGAGAAGGATCTCAGTTGAACAATACAGGTAACTTCAGAAGAATAAAATGAAATATACAATTATTTAGTTTGTATGATTTTATTAAAGGAAACCGAAGGATCTCTCTTGAACGTTTGGGGAAGTGCGGAAGACTGAAGATATTTTTATTAAATGAAATATACAATAATATAGTATATATGATTTTAGTAAAGAGAAGGATCCATGGGAAAAAATTTGCAACTGAAGGTTAACAAATTTTAAAAAACCCACATTGGGAAAAAACACGCACACAAGAAGGGGGTGAAAAAAAATGTGAAAACATTAACTTGAACTTAAACCATGCACTTATAATTTAATATTGTGTAAAGGAAAGAGAAGGATCCATGGGAAAAAAATTGAAACAGAAAGTTGACAAATAAATAAACCCACATAGCAAAACAGCCACACAAGAAGAGGGTACAAAAACACCTAAACTTAAAATAGTTAATTTAATCATGCACTCATAATTTAAAATTGTTAAATTTGTAAATAAACAATCTTGGAGCATTTTCTGTTCATCTGATACATGAATTCTGAAAATAAAATCGATTAAATAGTAAATAAATATATAAATACATTAAATTATGGTTAAACTATGCCTGAAATGAAAATAAAATTTTGATTAGTAATACTATTAATAACACCATAATAATATTAAATCAGAAGACACAATTATAGGCAAAAGATACGCCACATTATTACAGCTTTTGATGACTAATTACACTATATAATAACACTCCTGTCAACTTCTGAAGAAATTACAAAAACTAGAATTGTATATATAAAATAATGGAAAGTAAATAAATACATTAAATTATGTTTTAACAATGCTATGTCCTCAAGCCTGAAATTAAATTAAAATTACGACTAGCAATACTATTAACCACAACATATCCATATTATATAAGCAAGACTTATAATTATAGGCAAAAGATATGACAACCTTAATACAGCGGTTAATTAAAATATTAAACTATCTAATACCACACTCATCTATCTAGTTCCTTCAAACATTATCTTATCAAATTCAAACATTACCTCTGTGAGAAGATCGTTATCAATCTTCTGATGAGCAATGAAGATGGCTCCCTGAAAGACAGTTTAATAGAAAACCAATCCTGGTGAATCCGATGAAGAAGTAAATATAACCTTAACATGTGAAGAAAACAAAAAAGTCTTATAGAGAAATGTTGGTTTCTTAAAAAGAAATAGCAGAATTTAGTCTTAACAAAGGTAACACTGATCTATTTAACATCTTCAATGGGGCTATTGGCAATGTTTAAAATTGCATTATCCAGGAAAAAAGGAAAATTAGACAAAAATGGATTAAATGCATATTTTATGTATAAATTTTTATGTTTATCACTTCAGATAAACAAATTTGATACTGTTCTATTATTATTTCATAATAATTTTGTTTATATGTAGAATTTGAATCAAACCTACCTTTTTGGCAATGCATGTTATGAGCATGATATGGCATTCAAGATCTTTTTACTTTCTCCATATACAAAGTATAAAGAAAGTATTGTTTTCATGAAAAAATTCGACTTCGAGATTTCAACGGAAATACACGTTTTGGGGTCCCTAGAACACGTTTTAACTATTTTCGGAATGATGTCTGTGTGTATGTGTGTGTGTGTGTGTGTGTGTGTGTGTGTGTATGTGTGTCTGTGCTTGTGGGCGCTCTAACGTGAAAACTATTGGTGGTATCAATACCAAACTTCATATATAGTACTGTAGTGTGCTGTCAGAGTTGATTAGTCTTTGGAGTAAATCGATTGACCGGAAGTCGAGCTTCATTCATTAAAGCTCATTTCCGGTTTTAAAAATATCTCCATAAATATGATATATACGTAGATTGTATTACATATAAAAGTTTTAGATAATGTAATTTACTATAACTTTTGTATTTAACATATTTTTGTATCACCGGTTGATTAGGAGTAATTTGTAAATTACCGGTAAACCGGAAGTAGCTGTTATGTACTTTGTGGGCGCTCTAACATGAAAACCATTCATTGTATCAACACCAAATTTCATACATAGTACTTTGGTTGGTTTCTTAAGAGTTGATTAGTTTTTGGAGTAAATCGGTTAACCGGAAGTCGAGCTTCACTTTTCAAAGCTCATTTCCGGTTTTCAAAATATCTCCATAAATATGGTATTTAGGTATATATTATTATTTAAAAAGGTTTTAGAAAATGTAATTTACTATAACTTTTGTTTGATACTTATCTTTGTATCACTGATTGTGTAGGAGTTATTCATGAAATACTGATAAACTGGAAGTTGCTGATTATGTACTTCGTGGGCGCTCTGGGCTCCTAGGGGCGAAAGGCCAATTTCATCGTGTTTCATCGATTGTGTCCCGAAAAACATTATTTATAATGTTTTTGGCGTCAAAGATAATAATATCTATATATATATTAATCACTCATCTTCCAAGTTTAGATGGATTAGAGTTCGAAATTACTGCCGTAGATAAATATTTACATCTTATATATATGGAGAATGTCATGTGCTGTCCACATCAGATTTTTTGTAATGTCAGAACCTGGGTTAAGTGGAAAACTGTCTTAACTGGGAAAAATTATGACCCCTAGAGATTCTGCTAAAGACACATTTCACTATACAATCTAATGAATCTTTAGATTCCTAAATTCAGTAGCAATCACTTAAACTGAATTTAGGGTACACTTGGTAATCATTTGTTACTTAATGATGTTTATAGCAGGTGTTTGACCTTCTATTTTTCCATGTTTACCTCCATTATTTTTCATAGAGAGAGTGCCACAAGGTGAACAGAGTGAGAGTTAGTGAAGTCTACGCTGTGAGTGCGGTTTGCATGGTGGACACTGTTTGCACATGTATATTATTTTTTGGGGTTCATTAAAGTCATTGTTGGTAAATTCGTGCTCCAATTCCACCTGAAAACCCACTACACATTTACTGTTTGTGAATATATGTTATGTATCTCAAGGAATGTATGATGAGGGAATAGTTGTGCATACTTTTTTCTCTACTGGTTGGTATATAACTTAGAAATAAGTAGTGTCGTACATCACAAAACCTAACTTATATTGATGATGTTGATATGATATCAAAGAGATTCAAGGACCTGAAGGAAGGACCGGAAAGATTAGAGATGGAGGCAGAAGTTGAAAATACAACTGGAAACAGTAAATTCATTGAATTAATAAATATGAAACATGTGATAGATTCAAGTATTTGGGAGTGTTAGTGACAAAGGAAAATGATACAAAATAGGAAATAAAATCTAGAATCTCAACTGGCAATAGAGCTTACCGAGCTCTATTGAAGGTAATGGAGTCAAGGAGCCTACACAGAAATTTAAAAATTTGTCTACAAAGCAGTGATAAGACCGACTATTATGTATGGCTCTAAAACATGGACTATGACTTCTCAAAATGAAGAGTTGCTAAGCAGATGGGAAAGGAAAGTGCTACGAAATATTTTTGGCACAGCTATGGAGGAAGGCCGTTGGAGAACATGAAAGAACAGAGAGCTAGAGAAACTATATCAATAGCCTGATCTGGTGTCAGAAATACAGAGCAATAGATTAAGATGGTTAGGACTTGTCAAACGGATGCCAAAAGTTAGAATGGTGAAGAAAATACACAAAGGACACCCAGAGGACAGAATATTGAGAGGATGGCCGCAAAAATAAAATGGCTGGATGAGGTAGAGGATGAACTAAGGAAGATGAAAGTTAAAATATGGAGAGTTCATGCAAGCAATCGTAACTCCTGGACTAATATTATTAGAGAGGCCAAAAGGCCCTGCAAGGACTGTAGGGCTGAGGAGAAAGTAGTAAGTAAGTAGTGTCACTATTATAATTTGCTATTTTTGCTTAATAAGTGATCTTGTAAGATAAATTCAAATATGTTTCTTAGTGTTCCTTACCAGCTTACAGAGTTAAAAGTTTCTACTTAAGGTTACATAATGTATAAGATTCACACTACAGATTGAATTGGATTTTGAAAATATCCATCCAAATAGAAATGTCAAGAATGGGCAAAGGTTTCAGAGAAATACTTGACTTTATACCGAAAAGTTAATTGAGATCATCAATCAAGAAAAATAATTGTGTCTTCAGTTCACTACATTGATGATATTATTTTTTACTTCATGCTTGTGCAAAATTCTTCAAAAATTTTTATTCTGCAAATAAAGTTATTCAATTCATGATTTTTTAATTAAGCCTATCCAAAATAGTTCACAATTACTGAAAATGTTGGAGATTCAACTCAAAATTCTACTCTTACATTGTGCCGTATTTCCTTTTTCTTCAAGCAGTTTTTAATTAGTCAATGTTCTCAGGTACCCTAATATAGTTCAAGCTGACATGGAAGAGTTAAAGATTTCAAATTATTCTGATAGATTGGTTATCAGATACCTTTTATATTTTGATGACTTGGAATGCAACAACTCTTTCGGTTCTCAAGCAAAACAGATTCTAATGTTTTCAATTCCTCTAATCTAATTTCCTAATAGTCTCTAAATATCTTCAATTCCTTCCACTAGAGTAATTACTCCTCCTAGATTGCATTTTTGTTGCAATGTTGTTTGAGTCCTCACATGAATCCTTGAAGAAGTTGGAATTGATATTAAGCGGGTTTTTAAATGCAAAAGAATACATTTTATATCTAATATATTGAACTATGATATATAAAATCTTTCAGGGGAAACTATGCATGCAGAGTATGCAGAACTCTTAAATCTGTGATGGCATGTCAAACAGTCATGCAGAGTGATCATTTTCTGAGGAATAGCAGTTTGACAGAGCTATGTTGCAAAAAAAACCGAGGCTGTAAGGATGAGGACTTAACATTTAATGCAATATAGAACATAATCCGAGGCCATAATCAAAGACTGTATTTCTTTAAGAAAATTGATAACCTCGGTTATAACGAACATTTTCATGCACACAATGTAAAGTATCCAATGGAAAACAAATGGACACTTCTGGGTGAAAATTATTTGAATATTTTAAAGCATCTGTCCATAAGTTCTCATATGGGGAAGATGGTTTGTTGTGTAAGATGCCTTTATCTGAATCTTCATTTTAATACCCACACAATAGGCTACAAAGGAAGTGTTGTCAATATACCAATTGAAATTGATGATATGCTCCAAAGGTTACCTAGGAGTTTTAATAATATGGCTAAAATACAGCGTAAGTTTAAATGACATATTCTTCATGCCACAGACTATATGTTTAAAAAAATAAGACCGGCTTCTGTTTGTGACGTCCTTAAATATTTAGTAACCACTCCACTTTATAGAAAGCACAACATTTAAATCAATGGGAAATATTTTGAGAAATATGAGAAAAAGCATGATGAAGAAACTGATTTAGTTGTTGAATAATCAGATATGGACAAAGGCAAGAATGAGGGTGTGGAAAAACTGGATAAAACTGTTTTTGATGTTGAAGGTGATACAGACCTTGAAGGTTCACCATATGATTTTGATGATACTTATAGTTTGGGTGAAAATATAGAAATAGGAAAAGAAGTTATGGCTATGGACAGTAACATTCAGGTTCAAGAAAATCTAAAAATTACTGCCTCAGTTCAAGACAAGAAGCCTTTTCCATGGCACGGTATAGAGGATTTAAAGAAATTGTGTTTTCCTACCATATTTGGAGGATATGGTTTTGATATACCAAAATTGACTAGAATATCTCATTGGAAAAATCCTGCCTTTCTAGTATAAATATGTGTCTTAGGAAAAGCAAGCCAACTGGTAATATTTCTGCTGCAAATATTTTGAAAAAGGATTTTATTACCATTTTAATCAAATTTGATGATGGCTATAAACTTTTGAAACATATTTGTTCCTCTCCAAGTTATTGGGAAGCTAAGAAAAAAGAGCTACTGGCAATGATAAGGCAACATGGAAAACCAACTATTGTATTTGATGGTGTATACGTCGACCTTTAAAATTTTGAGTTGAATTTCAGGTTTTAGCCTATGTTAAATGTATAAGTCGACCCAAAAAATAAGGCAAAACCACTTCTCCAGCTCTATTTTATAGGAAGACAAATAACGGTATTCATAAATATATGATAGCTTAAGGAATATATACTGCATAAGATTAAGACGCTAGAATTGTTTCTCACAGCTGCCATGACAACTTCTCACCTCTGCTTAACTATCACCCAAGATTCTTTTATTGGTATCACTCAGGCTACACAAATAAAAATGCGCTACGAAATGGAAAGACAATGGTATTAAGAATTGATTACAGAAATAATAGTAATATAGCATGGTACTATCAAATCACGACACTACTAAAACAACTTCCATTTACTCCTCACGCTAAGTCAAATCATAGCAATTATATAAACAAAAAAGAAAGATGTGCTCATTGATCTTCACTCGTTAAAAGAAAACATCAAAATATATATTAAATTTTTGTAAAATAAAAATACATGTGAAGAAGAATATAATTTGCAAAGAAAAAAAATGCATCAAATTTATTTTAAAGATGTGAAAATGGTTCATTAACTGATCTCTTTTATTAAGAAATTTTAACTCCTTCAACATCCTCCTTGTAAACCTTCAGATAACTGCCCAATAAGTAAGATGTTCTATCATGTCTTCTCCATGGATTAAGATTTTGTTTACACTAGAGGGCATGTAAAACTAACCATAAAGACTAACAAATAGTCCAGTAGTATGTCATAATTAGGAGTGAAACTACAATTACTTAATATTAGATGTGACATAAGAGTCCAGAATCGTCAAAAGTCAATTGTTCTGTTATAAAATGACACAACACAAATTACACACCATTATATAACACAGGGGTGACTTGCGGGAACAATTAAAGTACTTTAGGATAAGATATACTTACTATTGAGTCCATAAGAAAAAGAAAACACTTTGGAGTTCGATGGGACGTGGCGTTGTCCAACCATCCAACAAAGTAACTTATGTAGGAAATCTAAGGCTTTCTTATCCAGCCCAAAGGATCAGAAATGTTTGTGATTTTTTGGTACTATAGAGAGATTCCAAAAGTGAGTTATTCTTGTAAGAGTGAAAATGAGTCTAAAGGCCAGACAAGTCAGACTAGTTGCTCCTTTGTTGGAATAGAGCGAAATAAGCGAGGTTGCGCATGATCTAGAGTCGAACAGCTGATTAGGTAGGGAGAGGTTGGAGGAGATAAGTCTTCCATCTGTAAGAGAAACCACCACTGCGCTTGTCTTTTGCTTAGTGGATAGTTCAGTGCAAATTTACCGCAAGGAGAATTCCCGGACAAACATCAATTTGCGAATTTAAATTGGTTGTGCATATGTTTCTAGGTATTTTTGAATTGAGATTATATTTAGGAAAAGGTTTCTTCAAAAACTGTCCCCTGCCATAAAAAATATTATAATTAATATCTACCATAACTATTAGATTTTCCTTTTTGTAATTGTTCACTATTCTGTCCAAAGATTCCTTAATATTTTTTCAAACATATATTGAGAAACACTAGGAGATTTATATCCTTTATTAAAATGAAAATTTCAAATTTTAAAAGATATTAATTCAACATGTCATTTGTATTTTATATTGAGTACATTTTTACTTTCTCCATATACGAAGTATAGAGAAAGTATTGTTTTCATGAAAAAATTCGACTTCGAGATTTCAACGGAAATACACGTTTTGGGGTCCCTAGAACACGTTTTGACCATTTTCGGAATGATGTCTGTGTGTATGTGTGTGTGTGTATGTGTGTGTGTGATAGTGGGCGCTCTAACATGAAAACTATTTGTCGTATCAATACCAAAATTCAAATATAGTACTGTGGTGTGTGCTGTCAGAGTTGATTAGTTTTTGGAGTAAATTGATCAACCGGAAGTCGGGCTTCATTCATCAAAGCTCATTTCCGGTTTTCAAAATATCTCCATAAATATGATATATAGGTATATTGTATATAGCATAAAAGTTTTAGATAATATTATTTACTATAACTTTTGCATTTAACATATTTTTGTATCACCGGTTGATTAGGAGTTATTCGTGAAATACTGATAAACCGGAAGTAGCTGATTATGTACTTTGTGGGCGCTCTAACATGAAAACTATTAGTCGGATCAACACCAAATTTCATATATGGTATTTTGATTTTTGTTGTTATAGTTGATTATTTTTTGGAGTATATCGGTTAACCGGAAGTCGAGGTTCATTCATCAAAGCTCATTTCCGGTTTTCAAAATATCTCCATTAATATTATATTTAGGTATAAATTCTTAATTATAAAAGTTTTAGAAAATATAATATACTATCCATTTTGCATGAAACATATTTTTGTATCACTGCTTGTGTAGGAGTTATTTGTGAAATACTGATAAACCTGAAGTTGCTGATTATGTACGTTGTGGGCGCTCTTAGAGCTGGGGCGAAACGCCATTTCATCGTTTTTCATCGAGCATGTCCCGAAAAACATTATTTATAGTGTTTGTGACGTAAAAGATAATATGATATAAATTAAACACTCCTCTTCCAAGTTTAGATTGAATATAGCATACGAAATTACTATGGTATATAAATATTTACATCTTATATATGGAGAAAGTCATGTGCTGGCCACATAAGATTTTTTATATCTGTAACGGGAAGACATTCCCATGTCCCAACGTCCACCTCTGCCTTACCAGACTTGACAAGCAAAAAACTTCTCCTATGGAATACCAACGTGAATTTTATAGACTCCTTGCAGACTTCAGCTCTAGTACAGCCATCTATACAGATGGTTCCAAGCAGGGAAGTCAGGTTGGATGTGCATATGTGGTGAAGAAAACATCATTTCTGTTTCGACTACATCCACTCTGTGGGATATACTCAGCAGAGCTATATGCTCTTTTACAATCTCTTTGTTACATATCCGCACACTCCCAGACTAAGTATGTAATCCTAAGTGATTCCTTGTCTGCTCTAAAAGCCATCGAGTCTATTGGTTCCATCCATCCACTGGTACAGAAAATCCAGTCATCTCTGGTGGACTTAAAATTTAAAGGGGTGGAAATAGATTTCATATGGTTGCCAGGCCACGTTGGTATACCAGGTAATGAAATGGCGGATGTTGCAGCTAAAGAAGCTGCTAATAAGAGGTGGACTTTTTATGACCAAGTGCCTGTGAGTGATGTGAAGACATGTATAAAGCAATTGGTTTTTAAACAATGGCAAGATGAGTGGAATTAAATTACAGAAAATAAATTAAGAATAGTGAAACCAAATGTTAATTCTTGGCAGTCATCATGTAGGCCCTCTAGACTCGAGGAAGTAGGTCTTAAGTAAGTTTTGGCCTCATTAGCTTTAACCACCATTTTTACTGGGCTCTGAGAGCGCAGTCTCTTTCCTTTTCCTTCTACTCTACTCTCTACTTCATCAACTTCCATTTTTAGCCGCTACTTCGCCGAGTTCAGGACTCGTTGCCCCCCCTCAGCCCCGTAGAGGCGGCAGCGGGGAATGAGCTCTTAACTCTTTCGGTGTCACTTTTGGGATGTTTTAGCGAAAAAGAATTAATCAGGTATCACTCAAAGTGATACAAAAATGGTCCTAGGACCAAAAGAGAAATGCTGGGATACCCCCCAGCAGGTAGTATAAGAGCACCGGGTTACCCCCGGCAGGTAGCTCAAAACAGTGGATGGTGACCGGTATCCGAACCCGGTCGCTTACCAAGCCACTATCCCCATGAGATTGCAGAATCTAGATCTGGAAAACAGGCTTAAAAAGACCTCGCACAAATTACCATATCCACGAACAATTTTCTCTCACCAGCTTGGCGGGAATTGTGAAAGTTGTTTCCAGAAAAGACGCGCGAGTAATGGCAACCAGGGAAAATGTGATATCAGTCATGGAAGATATTCACGTTTCCATAGGCCACAAGGGTTAAAAAAACGTATCTAAAAGTTGCTGAGAATTATTGCAATATTTCGCGGAGAGTTCTTTCGGAATTCATCAAGCAGTGCGAAAGATGCACCGAAAAGTTGTAAAAGGAAGGAGATCACCGCCGGCATGGTGGTGAAACCTATATTGGCACATGATTTCAATTCCCGTGGACAGGTTGATCTGGTTGACATGCAAAGTCTCCCAGATGGCACATTCAAGTACATCATGCATTACAAGGACCACTTGTCCAAATACACCATCTTGCGGGCCCTTACTTCCAAAAGGGCAGCGGAGGCGGAATTCCATCTGATTCGAATTTTCATAGATTTCGGGGAACCTGTTATCCTCCAAAGTGACAACGGAAGAGAATTCACAGTGAATGTAATTAAGATAATTTATCATTATTCCATAACATTATTGTAAATTTGGAAAGTATATCCCCAAATTCACGCTATGATTCGTCCTTGATTGGCATTGGCAGATATGTGGCCACAGCTTCTGCTCGTTCACGGACGGCCTCGGCACCCACAGAGTCAGGGATGTGTTGAGAAGAGTAATGCCGTTTTAAAGGACTCTTTGGTTGCGTGGATGCGGGAAAATAGTACCAGCAATTGGTCTAACGGCCTCCTGTTCGTCCATTGGGGCCTCAATTCCACCTTTCACGAACTGAACTGGACTGCGTAGCTGTTTTCGTTCCAGAATTCGACAGGGGCAGAGGAGACCCAGCTAGAGTTATAGGCGTGATTTTAGAGATTATGGATGACCAATACAAGATAGTGACCAGGGCTGGGAAACTCAAAAACTGGCTTGAACGAAATTCCTTTGAATGTACCAAAACCAAAGGCCTCACTCAGAATGTTTGAGGGAAATAGTAACGAACTTATCGATCGGTAACGGGCAAGGGTTTAAAATGTGCTCATGTAAGGGTGACTGTCTTAATAAAAGATGTTAATGTGCCAAAGACAACTTAAAATGCAACTCCTCATGCCATAGTGGGAAAACATGCAAGAACCACGACTAAGACAAATTTCTCCATAAGTTTCTATATGTATGGACATGTAATCACTCGCATCGCCATATAATAAAAAAAGATTTTATTGAAATAATAAGAATTATTGCAACAATTTAGAATATTACCATATCCTAAGAAGGTTTTTCAGGCCAAAAAATCAGGAAAATATCGGTTGCTTCGTTTGTGAAACGGAGTGGATTTTCGTTGCCCAATTCATGAAATGGGCAATTTTTTTCGTTTTTTTGCCTATTTCATGAATTGGGCAAAAGTTTGCTCATTTCATGAGATGGGCAATTACACGTTTGGGGTGTAACATATACGTTTATCTAGATATATATATATAATAGATACACTACGCACTAAAATTAAAGGGACACCTAAAATTTTCGAAAATCTCTGAGCTGGTTAGGCCTTTTTTGGCTCCCGACCCATCAAAATGTTTGTATTGATGTTTAGTTTAAGGTGCTTGCATTAAATTGGTGTTTTGACTTTTAAGGGAGCAATGGCGTTCCGTTGAAGGAAAAAGAAATGTTTTTGAGAAAAAAGTGTTTTTTTATCGAGTTGTACAGAGTTTGGAAAATTTTTGAGAATAAATCAAAATAATGAAAAAGTTGGAGAATTTTTTCAGCTTTACAATGCTTTATTCAGAATTTTCCTACGATTTTTTGCAAGTGAGTTATGGCTATTTGAATGAGAACACAGTACAAAAAATTTGAATCGATGTCACCGGCTTCCAGTGTGTTTTATTGATACACGCAAAATTACCTGTGAATTCAGCTGCCAGCGCTTTCCGCTTTTAATATTGCATGATAGCTGGGATAGAGATTGTGTCCGTAACTAAGAAAGAAAGAAATGGATTAATCAAAACCCTTTTAAGTAAATCGTCTTTTGTGGCCACCTTGGAATGTTTTCTGCTGAATCTTTGACGGAATTTTCTAGTGTCGTTACTCTCAGCCCCCTTCGCCTTTTCGGAGAGCTCTCCTAAGGGAAGAATCGCCTCCTTCGAAATTTCACTTCCATGCATAAGAACCTTACGTACCGTGGTTGGCATATAATAACAGGGATACAGGTCTACGTATACTTCGGCAGTTCTCTGGCAGCATTGCGAGAATGCCTCATTATTTTTCGATTGTCCGCTTGATATTGCCTTAAGAATTATGAAAATGTTTTTAACGAGGTAATAATTAACACCTGTAATGAAAATATGATAAAAATTACATTAAACTAAATGGTAAATCTACAATATCTTTCAAAGGGACTCGTTACTGAGGTACGTAAAGTAGCTGTATGTTATAATGTATGCATTTGACCTATGCATGGCTATTACTGAGAAGCCAAATCTACACACACAATTACCTGTCAATTCAGCGGCCAGCGCTTTCCGCTTTTAATATTTCATGATAGCTAGGATACAGTTTGTGCCCGTAACTAAGACCGGAGCTCTTAGAGCATTATACTGACTCTTCGTCAGCTCCGTGGTAATCATTAGAGATAGAGCCTCCTCTGATGACATCTCCGCCTGCGATTCCTAAAATTTCCTCCATTTGGAAAGAACTCTTCTTGCTCTACATGGGGTAGTCGTCGTTACTTCGGTAATAAGTTGAGCGGCTGCAATATAACCTCCATTCCTTAAACTAAGAGAGGTTGCCAATGCGAGCTCAGATGCAGAAGAAGACGTTTTAATATTTTGAACCTTTTTTCTTTTGGACCTCTCAGAGGAAGAACTAAATTCTTTTTGTGGTCATCCTAATGTACCTGATATGGTAATAATTGTAATAAACAAATCTCACGTGAAAAACTATACCGCCGAATGATTGCTATAGAATATAAAAAGGAAAATACATACCAGTAGCTGTAGACGTACCTGGTAGGTACTGACGGATAGTTTCAGGGAAAATGATTTACTATGTGAGCCATACCTTGTGACGAACGAAAAATCACTTATTATTCCAAGAAAATTCTTTCCGCCTTTTTTTATAGGGCACCATGAATATTATCCTAATCAATTTACGGAGCCAATCTAGGGCGTCTTCATGAGCCTCTAAATTTAAACTCCGTGATATATTAGTCAAATATACTATTTTATCAGTAACTGTTTTCTCCTTCATCCCAATTATTCGTTTGTGGAGTTCAAGACACGTAATCTGGCATGAAGGCATTTCAGGGCAGAAAAATGAAAAAAAACCTGCGCGAAAATCCGGCAAGTTAAAAAAATTTAAGGAAAATTAGATAATATACGCACTTTCCTGTTAAAGTTAGCAGAAAACAAAGGCAGTAAAAAATGGCAGAGTAATAAAAACACATACAAGCTCGTAGGTACAATGTGATAGATTATTTTCTATTTGTGCAATCCGGCGGCACTTTTTCCGGCGGAACTTTATCCGCGCGGCACTTTTTCCGCGGCACTTTTTCCCGCGGAACTTTTTCCGGCAACGAATCCGCGGAACCCCTCCTACACTCTCACACCTTCTTCCGCGAATTCTCCTCTCCACGACAGAATGTTTCCGGCCCCGTCTTATCCGAAGGCTCCAGATAGACATAACATAACCCAGCATCTTTTCTTCGGCCTTCTCCAATCCTTATCGGTGATCTCAGCCCCTTCCCTTCTGGACCATGACACCACTCCGCACTTGGAGATATTTTTCGCAACATCCCTTACTCGGCTCTTTTCCGGCCCCATTACCTCCCACCCTCTTTCCCGCCGTTCTGCTGCCCCCCTAACCCCTTCTCTATCCTCAAGCTGACCAAGCCTTTCTGGTTTAGGATAAATAGAGTTCCTCCGTGCTTATCCCTGAGGACGCAGCCGAGAGGTGAGTGTTCTCAAACCCAACCTAACCTCGGAAGGACGCAGCCGTAAGGCGAGTGCCCCCCCACCAATCCCTAGTCCTTGGTGGACGCGCTGCTCCTGTGCCGCCGATTCTTACCAATTCTTCCCTCATTTCACTTAAGCTCTGGGCAAGAGCAGTTGTCTTGCACCCCGTAATGCCCCCGCAAACTTGGCTGGACGCGACCGACAAGCAAGGGTGTATTATATACTTTAATGCCGTGTTGCGAACAAACGCTTTTTAACAGAACTTGAGACTTCTTGTGCCAACCTGTTCCTACTTATTCGTAGTCGCATCACGACACTGTTATGGTCACTGAAAACCTTATCCCCGTAAGGGGTAAGCGAATGCTGCGTTCAATAGTTTCCAGACGTAAAGAACAATGTATGAGAAGGATACTAAAAGTGAGGTTTGTGGAAAACTTTGTAAACTCCAAGCACTTCCTGGTCTCATACGATCTGTTTTCGCCTAAGCATTAGTGGTTTTTCTGTACCGTGCTCTGGTGGAAGTTTCGAGTTGTCTGCGCCTTTTTCTTATATTTTTGACTTGGAAATCTACATCGTTCTATTCTCCTGGTTAGACCCCTGCACCGTTATTGAGTTCGATTTTGGATTGCAACAGTATTTGACAGCATCACGACTGATTATATTTAATTAAAAGATTCAGTTATCATTCTTTGAAGTCCGCCACATCACGAACGAATACAGGAAATTGCCGAATGGACACTGGCGAGAGCTCTACTAGTAGTGAAGCAAGTTGCGCTATTTTAGATGCAAAATATTTCGTAGCTGTGGAAGAGTTGGAGGGAAAAGTAAGAGCCGAATGTGTTCTTTGCTGCCTGAAAGAAAAACAGTGATTAGTGGCTTCTTAAATGCCACTACAAATTTCAAGACTCATTTAAAGGTAAATGATCTCATTTTTCTATTCTACTATTAATATAAAAATTCTATCTTTGACGCATGATCACTAAATAAAAATGTTACTGGTGGTGCTACTAGCTAAATAAATGAGTAGCAAGTGTATTTAGTCTTAGCGAAATCCTATGAAATTTAATTACCTTGGCCTGTTGTTGCTTGACAACAATGGTTTCAGAGGGTTCACCCAAGTATTGTGAGTGAATACGAAAATTATAGAAGTGAGTGGGCCAAAACAACATAATAATGAAAAGGAAGAGGGAGAAAAATTCTGAAGACATTGGTGCCAATAAAAAGAAAATGGTCCAGACTAGTATAGCCTTTGCTCTCACGAACAGCACCACTGCTAGTAAAAGGAATCAAGCAAAGTTCGATGATCTTATCACTAAGTTTGTGGTTAATAGCATGAGACCATTATCAATAGTTGACGACCAACACTTTGTGAATATATTTGAAGGTAAATAAAAGTATTTAAATTTTCTAGCAGAGTTTTAAGTTTACAGTTAATGAATTGATATGTATAGTATAGTTATATTACAACTAAAATGGATCAAACTCAGCCAATATATGTTTTTCTCAAAAGGTTTTATGAATTTATTTCAGCTATGGATTTTGGAGTTAAGGTGATGTCTCGGCGGAGTCTTTGAAGGCATATTAATGATATGGAAACCAAGGTGATATCAAGTATTAAGCAGCAGCTGCCTGCAGTCCCTTATGTATGCACTACAGCTGATATATGAGCAACCAAAACCCAAAGTTTTCTCGGTGTCATGGCTCACTGGGTAAGATATATGATTGATTGAAGAAGAGAATAGTCCAAATGTAAGAAAATGCTTCAAAAGCCTCCTTATTGTTGATGAAGAAAAAGAAACAAAATTTATTTTTCAATGTTAGCTGTGCATATTTCTTACAAAAGTAACTCCATATTTATCCCTTTTTTAGCAAATTAATGAAGTGAGGTATGAGCGGTGTTCAGCTGTACTAGCTTGCAAGAGGTTTAGGGGAGCACACTCGTACAACAGAATTGCAGAGATGTTGGAGGAGATTCACCATCATTTTGGTCTGACTTAGAATAAGCTCACATCAACTATAACTGACAATGGAACTAATTTTGTGAAAGCATTTAAAGAATTTGGAGTTGCCTTTCAAGCAGCAACAGGTAAGATGAAGTGCAATTGACTAATTGTTATAATGAGTAGCATTAAAACCTTATTAGGAAGCATCACTGTTATATAGAATAACAACAATCAGTTGTATTTTATACGAGGATATGCTGATGTCCTTATTAGATCTGTGAGAATAAATGCATTTTTTGTTTATTCCTGTTAACATATAATGATGCTGATGAGCAAAATGATGGAGATTATGAAAATAAGGTGGATGAGGTTGAATTCATTTGCTTCAGTGATCAAGTAGCTGCTATCACTAATTCAACTGATATAATACTTCTTCGTCACATACGCTGCTCATCCCATTCTTTAAATTTGATTGCAACAAGTGATATAAGCAAGTTTTTAGCTCAAACAGCCACTGTGTCTAGAGTTCATCACCCTGCAATGGTCAAATGCAATGTTTTGTAGAATGCATCAGGGAGGCCAAAGTCGGCGGAGGACATTTTTTCAATATTGGGCCACCATTTAACATACCCATGTGTTACACGCTGGAATTCCTTGTATGATTCCATTTAAAAAAATTTGAGATTTTGAAGATAAGCTGGAAGATGTTTGCTCCAAATTAAACTTAACAAATTTTAAAGATATTGAAATTGAGTACCTCAAGGAATATGTAGAAGTATTTAAACCACTGATGATAACACTAGATGGCCTACAAGGAAGCAACTGCTTCTATGGTCAGTTGTTACCTACTCTTTTCATACTAAAATCAAAATTTGAAGAAATGAGATCAAGAAGTTTTTGTTACTGTAGGCCACTTCTACAATCAGTTAAGGCAAGTCTTTGCAGAAGATTCCAAAAGCACTTCCTTCTTGCACCTGAAGTTAGTGAGGCTATTCTTGCAACATGCACGCATCCTTTTTTTAAAATGAGGTGGCTGCCAGATGATATTGGGGATCAGCAGAGGAAGAAGATCCAAGACCTCATAGTTAATTCAGCTAGAGGAATGAATCAAACACCCCCAAGGTGTGATGATGACTCATCCACTGATGATGAATGGTTTTCTTTTGAGGAAAGCTGAAAGAATGGTAGAAAGCAACAACTGTGATTTATAAATATTTTTAAATGATAAATCAAAGTGCCTAAGTATTTTGAACACATATCCTTTGGTAAGGCAAATGTTCTTAAAATACAATACAAGCATTACATCAAGTGTCCCAGTAGAACAACTATTTTCTTTTGCAGAAATAAAAACAGAAACAACAAAATAGCCCCCAAAGGCAGAACTTAAGTGATGCTTCATTTAAAAAGCTGGTGTTTTTATAAGGAAATGGTGGGATGTTAGCAAATAATTATACATAGTTGGATTTCCTGTAACCTCTATGGAATAAATGTGTTGATATACATTGTGTATGTAATTTTTCTAGCTCTTTTTTTGGAAGTATTTTGTATTTTTAAATATATTTAAAATACTATTTTGTATTTTATATTATCAAGAATTTTTTAAGAGTATTTTGTATCTAAAATACATTTGAGGTAGGTATATTGTATTTAAAATACATTTTTCATGTATTTTGCCCAACCCTGAATGTCCATATCATAATGCAATTCATCAACAGTAATATTCTTCAATTTTATTGGTAGGGAGCAAACATTTAAGTAAAATTTAACTTTAATATCTTGTTATGACTTAAATCTATCATATACTAAATAAAGTTTTTCTTTTCTTAATTTCATCAAATCCATCTGAATAGCATCTTCTTTAAGGAAAAATTTTGGGTATTTGAAACTGCCTAAACCCAGGCAGCACAACGTCACTAATTGCCCCAAAATATACATCTATTATATATAGACGCTTCTCCGGATTCATTCATGTATATACCTATATAGATAGGATACTAATTCACAGGCTAAACCACAAACGGCAGTGATTTGAAATTTTTACGAGATATTGGCCATAACGTGTAACCTCCAGGAAAAAGCCGACTTTGAACCTCGGTGTCACGGGTTCGATTCCAAAAGGCCCCAAAGTTGCGATTTTCTCCATAAGAATACATGGCGGGGATTTTCGAAAATTCTTTTGAGGCACTTCCCGGAAAACAAGAGAGTTGAAACTCAAGGGATCGCTAGAATCCGTACATATCCAACAAAAATCAGAAAGACATCTTTGAATATTGTCCATGGTTCGATACTAGGTCGGGGCAAAAATCGGCCGTTTAAAATGCATTGTAGCGATTTTTAAGATTTTTTTTGGACCCTTTTCCGAATGCATAGAAACTTGAAATTTAGCGTGGGGTTAGATATCATAAATATATTTCATAATCAATTTTTCTGTATTCGCTGATGGTCCTTGGTTCGATCCCAGAGGGCCATTTACATTCCTCAATGCATTTCTTATGTAGATAACGGAAACAAATTTTGGATACTTTCCGGAATGATATCGACTTCAAACTTTGCAAAAAATAAGATCAAGTCTTTAAAAACACTACTGTGCATTCATAGCTGCCAATATGTCCTGGGTTCGACACCAGGCGTCTCTAAAATCAGTAAATGATCCGATTTTTAAGAATTTTTTTGAACCCTTTTCCAATAATGTAGAAACTTGAAATTCGGTATATAGATAGAGATATTAGATATATTTTAAAAACAGGTTTTAGATTTCCATGATCCTCCTTGGTTCGAATCCAGAGAGCCATTTACATTCGTGAAAAGTAGGACGTCGTTTGAGGCAATTGCAGCCAATATTTCTGCTTGAATTTTCACACATAGTTAGAGAAGGTTATCTTATGTTGTGCTGCATAGTAAGTTCACCAGGAAGACCCGCGTTCGATGCCAGACGATTACATTGCAGCGATTTTAAGAATATTTTCAATCCATTTTTTTTTTCTTTTGAGGACCGTCCCGATATGATGCCGATATAAAATTAGTGTGGTCGATCTGCTTGCAGTATGCAAGCTACATTTTACTCGTATATTATACAGATATCCAAGAGATATGGTTTACCTTAAGGGAAAGAATATCTGTATATGAAAGGGATATGTTAGGGATAAGGAAGGGCAATATCACAGATAAATTTCCGGTTTTTAAGGGATATCATATCCCTAAAGACGAAAGCAGCACTACGTAGGGGACGCTAAGAGAACTAACAGAGGTTAGAGCAATTAGCTACGGAAGCAGCATCTAGTGGCTAAAATTAGAACTTCCAATGTTTTGGCGCGCCTTATATGAACTGATAAGGCGCTGTTTAGGAAAACACTGTAATAGTAAAAAAATCGAATACTAAAATCTTTGACGTTATATATGAGCGGACAAGAAAAAGAATCTCAGTAAGTATTTCCGCAAATCTTTTTATACCTTGGAATCAACTACGTATGAACAAAAAAGCTCAAAATAGAAACCATCTCATAGAATTTATTTCAACAAAGTAAAAGCAGATACATGATAAAAATACAGGATTAACACATCAATGAAAGAAAAATCAATAGGAAAAAATTAAACAAGAAACCAGAAAGACAGCAAAAAACTTTATTTCAAGACTTGATAATATAAAATAATACAATAACAGTATTAAAGATAGTAAAGCTAACAACCACTATGGATTAAAACCGACGTTTTCACCTTATTACAAAACTAGACATGAAAAACAGAATGACATATAACCACTTTGGCAAGTATTGATAGAAGATCACATACAAGGAACCTACATAAAAGGAGCTTGCCTGAACACCAAAACATTTCAATGAGATGGATATGTTAAACTAATGATGGTGAGCAACAGTCATTTCAATCAAGCAGTGAAGGAAGGATCTTAATCTATGCCATACTCTTTCTACTTACCAATGTTTAGGCCAGCAGAAGTGACTTCATTTCTCAAATTTACACTTCCTTCAACCTAGCATGCCAAGAACCCTTCCATGATAGCATAACAAGATATACATGAAACCATGACAATATAAAGAAACAGAGATACTAACACAATTAGGAAATAAAGAATGATTAAGAGTACAGAAATATAACTGAATGCACTTTTCATTGACCTGTATATGAACAAGTATAGGCATATTAAAAACACTCCTATCTCCCTATTTTCTCTTCATGTAGCATCAACTGGGATACACCTACTAGCAAACATTTAGGTTTAAAATCCTCCTAAAATTTTTAAGAAGAGTTCTTGAGATATATATAGTTTTAGGTTTCTTTTTCCCATAGATATGTCTTTACTTCACATTAACTTTTTTACTTAAAAATAACAATAAATTACTCAAAGTTATCCATTCAACTTCATTAAAATCTATTAAGCATTGAAATATAGTAACAAAACTAATTTGCTCAGAAAAAGGTTGTTAGAAAACACTGCACGAGGAAATGACTACATTTTGGTCTTAGTACATACATGTGAAATACTAAATTAAAAGATACTAATGAAATAAAAAGAAGCCTAAAACGGAAAACTAGTTCTGAGAGACAGTATCATTGGCCCATTTAAAAATTTTGAGTTACAAAACAGAATAGACTAAAACTCAGAAAGAATAGTAAGACTAATGATTTAAATGTGGAAGTCAAAACGTATCCTTTCTCTCTTAATGCTTTCATTTGCATTGTGTAACTGCAACCCAATTACGTTTCCCTAAATTTAAAAATCAAATTAATTACCATTAGTACCTGAAAGCCTCAACAGATTATCTGTAAGCAAAGTCTTTCTGTTGGTTTTTTCCATATTCTACAATCTCAAATTTCAGCAGATAAAATATTCAACAACAACTACTTTAATTCAGGAAGAAAAGATATTCACAGTATATAATTAATAAAACCTTTTCTATTAAAGTACATAAGTGAACAGTAGTTTCTCCATGATTAAGATGTGAAAAGAATATAAGAATCCACCCTTCTCCAAAATGGTTCAAAATCCTTACGTATAACTGTGTCATTCTTCATAATTATGAATATGAATGTATAACATGAGTTTACATGTTTTGATCTGGTGATCAAGGTCTTCAGGGAAACAAAGCAATTTATATCTCAGCTTTTAGACCATAAATGATGGACAAAGTCGACCTACTCCATGCTAATAGCTGAATAGAACAGACCCAGCTACAATTTTTTTAATTTTAAACCAATTAATATTTTAATCAGAGTCAGTTTTTACGTTCACTAGGTGACTTTAACTCTTACTCTAAAAAATATCTTAGAATAAAACTAGTATTAACTGAAAACCTATCACATCATAAAAAATGTCTACATCTATGACAAGGGTTGGAATAGGTTTGAAGGATAGTGAAAAACTGGTCATACATCACGATGATAAACTATATAAATGATGCACATATCCTAAAAATAATAAATTTAGAACCAAAATTCATTTAACTTCACCACTGCTAAAGAAAGATGTGTAATCAGATTCAACAAAAATCTATCATTCTATGCAAAATAATGCATATAATTAAGTCTTCACAGACTTTTTAGACAAAATTATAACATTTTAAAGTAAATAAAATAAAAATCTATAGCTTCTTTAGTGAGAATTGAAAGGATACTGTCCTCAGGAGGCTTGTTTTCAGTGGAGTCCATCCCAGGAAGGGCTGCTGCAACATGTCTAAACAGCTACAAAATGAAATATACTTGATTAAAACAAATCGAACAGTTTATCTGATTAATTCACTTAAATAGTTAAAAAGTAACTACTATCATTGTGACCAAAGTATATAATATGAAATTATAAGATCATCAATGATTTATGATATTCAAATTTCTTAAGTGTACAACCACTTACTATGTCTGATCAAAGACTATATATTTTATTATTTGCTAAAAATCCATCCTTTACAGCTCCCGAGATAAATGAAAATCTATTCCTTTCTCAAAATCCCCAAACCTCTTTTTGGAGCACATCAACACAATATACTCTTCTTAGAAAATATGCCCAACCCAGATTTCAAAGGCTTTCAGTCATTTAGTACACATTCCTTAGGGTCCATATTTACAATCACAGCTAATTTCTATTCAAAGAATTTTTCTACATCAGTAGCTTTCTCTTTGTATGACATCCTTAGCTGCAGCTATTGATCTTGGAACATTTTATCAGTAATCTTTAATGACTCCTATCACTATTCAATACCAATCCTATTACACTAACTAAAATTTTCCTTCTACCACCACAACTGATTTTACCTATCATTCCCCCTTAGCAAATCTCATAGTTTGTATGCTTTCATAAAAAAATGCTTCCCTTTCATCATATGGTCTCATATGATTGCTGCTTATCTTATAGCTTAACAAGCAGTCCCTCTAAGCTAATGGATATTGCCACTTCATAGTAGTTTCTTCTACTTAAAAAAGATGATAATAATCATTAACTTATTATTCACATCCTTCCCCAGAATCTTGCTGCAGCTACATAATCTAATTATCAATTTTGATCAGGCTAGACAAAAATGCGTTATGAAATATAAACATAATGGCATTAAAAACTTATTATAGATATAATGGTAATATAGAGTGATAATAACAAATCACGACACTGCTAAAACAATTTCCATTAACTCCTAACGCTAAGTCGAATCATAAGTATTACAAAAACTAAGTGCCTTTAGATAAAACCAGTTAAATTGTCGATTAAAATAAAGTGCAATAATGGCAGGATGAACAGTAAGTTGAAGATCACTTCCTAAATATAACTCACCTGGTATGTATTATCAAAACTGTCGAACATAAATCTGGTAATTAATGATGTCTTCCTAACTGTAAGAGAGGCATTTCTGGGGATTAATTTAGCATAAAATCAAAACATACTCATTCAAAGAAAAACAAAAGTTATGGTCATAGAACTGAAATTAAAAAAGAAATAGCAATACTTAAGCCAAAGCTTTCAATACACACGCAGATGAATCTAATTGTAAATTAATACTTTCATTATGATTACCACAGAAGGACTCAATTGTAAAAACAGGAGTTAACTCTATAATTAAACCAGATCATACACGTTTATGATTGCATGACCTCATGGTTAACAATGGGTTCATTCCGAGATAAAACAGCACAGTAAGAATAAAATAAATAATTATATATACTCACTTGAAATCTTGATGCGGAGATCCAAGCTCTACTAAAACTCTTCGTACAAAAAATAGCAACGCGTAGACTCCAGTTGCTTCTTTGTCTTGGGATATCTTCTTGCTCTTCTATCTTCGGCGACTCACAGCAAAAGAAAGACCATGAAGCTCACAGAACACAAATACTAATTTACAGGACACTGTTTGCCCTCTTAATTGTTGGGTGTTTACTGAATTTCCATCCCATGGCTTCTAATTCAACTTTTTCAATATTTCTCTGTCTTACTTAATTAAGCCAATACTAAGATAAAGGCTACAAGAAAATGGAGGTGTTTGCGACCATTTTCTGCAAATAGCGCTGCATGTCTTACGCTTTTAGCAGACATAGAAACGCAGTAGAGTATCCGATCTGCGGCATTGTAAAACGTTGATGTAATTGCAGATAATTTTATGAGAATATTAAAAAATCCCCGGAGCAGCATCATGGACCAATAAGAAACCACTGCCTGCATCAAAACGGACTTCAGTGACATCAAAGTCATCTTAGCATACCTTCCACCTAAGCACCAATTCGCCGACAGCACCTTTGGAGACACCTTCGCACCAAGTCAGGGAGCTGTTATAAAAGGAGAATTCAATGCAAAACATACCACATGGGGCTCCAATCTCTGCAACAAGTCCGGCCGTTCATTGCGGAAATGGGTGGTTATCACGATCATCGGACAAAGGGACCCGACGCGCTACCTGTAGAAAAAAGGGTACCTCCTTCATGCAGGCGAAGGCGATCTTCGTCATCCCTGCATTGGAAAGCGACTATCTGTCCGTGATTGCATATTTTGGAGCTGCACCCGCCGAACATTGTATTCTGACACGCCGCGACTTGAAGACAGCTGATTGGAACTGCTTCCGGAGACATATTTGTGATGCTCTCCCGCCTCCGTCGTTGGACCGACGAACGGCGGATGAATTGGATGACGTAGCCGAGCAACTCCTCTCCAGCATCCATGCCGAAACCGATGCATTTGCGCCTCAGCGCGGAAGAACCGGGACTCCAAACATGCCTTTACCGCCAGAAATTGTCACCGCGATGCGAGAGAAAAATCGCCTCCATCAGACGTAGACCCGCACCGGAGATCGCCAAAGGCGCCGTACTTTCCACCAGATGCAGGGGGAGATAAGATCAAGGAGTTGAAGAGCGCCAGTTGGGAATTAAAACACGCAGCACCACGAAGTTACACCTGAATGGGATCGGAATATTCACTATCCCACAAATTCCGCCTACATAGACGGACACGTCCTGCCTCCCTTTTTGCGAAGAACATGAACTAAGACGAACATCGACCAGATACTCATCCCGTCGGAGGCCAAACTCTTTAGTGAGATAACAGAAAGGTTTTACGCCCAGCCCACCCAACGTCATCGTACGAGGCTAGAGAAGCTCGTCAAAGCGGCACAGGAATACTACCAACCAGGAGAAGTCATACTCACGAACCACCTCCAGGAAATGATAGAATAATCAGTGGAAAATCTCCTGATAAAAGGAAGGATTGGCTTCGAAAACTTCCACAGTGGGATCGCGGTTCTCGTGATGGTCACCTAAGGAGGCGCTATCTGGTGTACCTACAAGAGATACCAGCCCTGTCGTCCCGCCCAGGAAGCCTAAAGGAACCAACGAACCCGCTCTGACAGAGCGTCAGAATAGCGAGGAGACCCTGGAACACCCCGGCCATACCCATCTACAAGAATAACCCCAGATGGCTTTCAAATACTACCTGACCACTTCCAACGCCCCTACCATCCACTGAGAGAGAGAAAATAGAGATGGAGGTAACCTATGCATTACCTCCCCTAAACCCCCCGATCATATTTTCGCTTATTTTAAATTAATATTTTTTCATTCTATTTTACTTTCTCCATATACGTAGTATATAGAAGATATTGTTTCTATGTTAGTGGAACAACTGGTATCTAACTTGCAGACTGTTGCACTCCAGCGAGATAAGCGGTAAATAGCTGTAGTAATAGTAGCTTCTTATCTCCGTAGGTGGGCTGGCATTCAGTGGAGCGGTAAAAGTTTTGGCAGTGCGTTTATTTACGTTGAGGGCAAAGTAGAACACCTATTATCTGACTTGCAGACGGTTGCACTCTAGCGAGATAAGCGGCAAATAGTTGTAGTTTATCCATATCCCCGTAGGTGGGCCTGCATCCAGTGGAGCGGTAAACGTGGTGGCAGTGCGTTGATTTACGATGAGGGCAAGGTGGAACTCCTAGTATCCGAATTGCACACTGTTGTACTCTAGCGGGATCAGTGGCAAATAGTTTTTGTAGTTTATCCTTATCCCTTTAGGTGGGCTGGCAATCAGTGAAGCGGTGGACTTTGTTGCCTGTTGGCAGTGCGCTAAGTTACGTTGTCGATTTTTTCAAAACTTTTCAGAGGTAAGTTTCAATTTACTATACAGTCTATATGTGTCTTAGGTAACATCATTAATATCATGTACATAATTGATAAAGGGCCATGAATAGAAGGCACTGACGGTTTTAAAGCAAACCCAAACAAATGGCCGCTAAGGCTATTGTGTAGGTGACGTAGAAACATGCACTTGTTAGTTTTGTTGAAACGTTTCCACAATACCAATATCGGGTATAATTTTAATGCAGGTGCAAACAAAACAAAAGCGGAAGGCTGAGATTGGAATATATAAAGCAGATAATGGAGGATATGAGATGTGGAAGCTATTTAGAATTATAGAGGATGAGTGAAAATAGAGAAAGATGGAAAACTATCGCCAACCAATCGTGAGGGAATGATAAATAGAAGAAAAACCCCGTTTATCGCGACCTCGGCGAGTGCGGATTCGTTATAACGCGGTCTTAAAAAAATGTCCCAGCACCTGTCTAGACTTGCCAGGAATCGTCCTAATGGTGACACATGCGTGCTCTCTTTATTTCTCGCTCACTCACATACTACACATACATACATTAGTTTGTGGTTTGGCAGACAAAAGACACGAGAAAAGAGACTCTTTGGTCATGTCTAAGACAAAATGTCGTGTCCGAGACATGTCTTAGACAAAACCAACCCGTATTATACACACTGCTTGAGACATCGGTGCGACGCGACATCTCTGTTTCAGACACGTGTCGCGTGATACCAATCGGTGTTCGGTAAGACAAGTCGTACGACAAACCGGTCTGGCGCATGCGCACTGGCGCACATTCCAGAGCAACGAGGTTTTCAACTTGTAGGACATGGTGAGTTCATCCCCTAGAGCAGTAATATATAGATGGCGCTTACGGGCGAGCGCGTGACAAACATACCGGAGCGGACTGGTGTCAATTTAATGTCACTGTCACGTGACTGGGGTCAATTTAATGGCGGCGTTTGAAATCTCGCCGTGCGTAGTTTGCTTTCAGCGAGATGAGACGTTATTTCTAATAAATATCTAACTGTAAACTGTCAGTATCTGCAGAGAATACATGGCCAGGCACAAACAAAACATAGTTATGGTACGTACTGCTTTTCTACCGGAGAATACTTAATTCGAAGTTGTGTGATAACGTATGAACGCCTCGCTGCGAGTAACGCACTAAAAACAACCGATTTCTACCGCAAATAATATAATTAACGAACTGGTAGAATTCACTCCCAGAAAAAAGTAGGTCCCACCACTGCCGGCCGGTATGAACATTAAATAAGAATTTATAAATTACGTCGCAGCTCATAAAAAATAAGTCATAATCTAAGGAGCGGATAGTGTGGGGAAATGTTCTCAACGGCCGAATAAGAAAGGTATCTCGCTTATAACGACATTGCAATCTGTGCACCGCTTATTATTTACCTTTAACCCTTAAAGGTCCGACTTTTTTTTTGGTTACTCCGCGGAACAAGGGAGGGTCAAAAATTGTCCACTTTAGTTTTTTTCGATAAAATAATAAAAAAACATAATATATCTTCAGCAATTGCCTTCTTGGATTTTTTAAATCTTCTTACAGTAATATTTCTTGCTAAAAATTGTACTACTGCCATAAAAGTAATGAAATTTTTATTAAAAAAACTCATCATATGATAAAGCTTCTTCTCTATGGTACCTGCTTTAAAGCTCTAATTCGGAAAATAAGTTTGTAAATCACGGTTAGTTATAATTATACATCAACAACAAGTTATGATTTAAAAAATTAAAAACTATTTGTCAAAATATATGATTCCATTTGGTTCAAAAATATGTCGCAGGTTGGACCAAGGGAGGGTCATTTTGTGTCCACCGCCTATTTCCGCTCTCAGTACATTGCTGAAAAAATCTGATAAGGCTAGCACATGACTTTCTCCATATATATATATAAGATGTAAATATTTATCTACGGCAGTAATTTCGAACTCTATATTCCATCTAAACTTGGACGATGAATGATTTATATCTATATATTATTATCTTTGACGCCAAAAACATTATAAATAATGTTTTTCGGGACACAATCGATGAAACACGATGAAATTGGCCTTTCGCCCATAGAGCCCAAAGCGCCCACTAAGTACATAATCAGCAACTTCCGGTTTATCAGTATTTCATGAATTACTCCTAAACAGTCAGTGATAAAAAAATATGTTTCAAGGAAAAGTTATAGTAAAATGCATTTTCAAAAACTTTTGTAAATAATAGTATATACCTAAATATCATATTTATGGAGATATTTTGAAAACCGGAAATGAGCTTTGAAGAATGAAGCTCGACTTTCGGTTGACCGATTTACTCCAAACACTAATCAACTCCAAAGAAACTAACCAAAGTACTATATATGAAATTTGGTGTTGATACAATGAATGATTTTCATGTTAGAGCGCCCACAAAGTACATAACAGCTACTTCCTGTTTATCAGTATTTCATGAATAACTCCTAATCAACCGGTGATACAAAAATATGTTAAATACAAAAGTTATAGTAAATTACATTATCTTAAACTTTTATAAGTTATACAGCACACGTATATATAATATTTATGGAGATATTTTGAAAACCGGAAATGAGCTTTAATGAATGAAGCTCGACTTCCGGTCAACCGATTTACTCCAAAAACTAATCAACTCTGACAGCATACACCATAGTACTATATATTAAGTTTGGTATTGATACGACTAATAGTTTTCACGTTAGAGCGCCCACAAGCACAGACACACATACACACACACACACACACACACACACAGACATCATTCCGAAAATGGTTAAAACGTGTTCTAGGGACCCCAAAACATGTATTTCCGTTGAAATCTCGAAGTCGAATTTTTTCATGAAAACAATACTTTCTCTATACTTCGTATATGGAGAAAGTAAAAAACGTACAAAATGCATCAACATAAAGTTATCTTTAACAACCTATATTTGACAATATAATGAAGTTATAAGAACGATAACACGATTAAGTTCTTAAAATATTGAAAAGAAAAGTGGTGGACATTTTTTAGACCCCCTTGGTCCTTTAAGGGTTAACTTCCAGAAGTGAATATTTTGCCTTCCATGTATCTTCCATTGCAACATAACAGGAAAAGAAATATTTGAGGTCTTTTCCGGAAAAACTGGTGATCAACTCCTATTGAGTTCTCATTAGGTTGAAGTTATATAAGGTTAGTTAACCTCTACAAATCTATAAAATCTACAATAAAACAATGGAAACAGTTGATTAAGCATACAGGATAATATAATTGGAAGGTTTAAATGAATACTACAGTGCTCCTTAATTTTTGAAAAAAATTTATTTACCAAAAGTGATGCCAGTGGTGCAGTTTACATAAATTGTAACTTGAACATATTAATGTTATAAATGAGATTATCTATCTAAAGACAACTGGAACTTTTTATCACTGCCGACAACCTCTTGGTCAACAGCAGAGCACGCAAGAAATTAAGCTTCAATGCCATCTTGTTTGTAGATAATCCACTAAAACATTCCTTGGTTTAATTTCCAATTCTACATCTAAAAGCACAACATTCGTTTACCTTTCCAGTCAGGTATAAAAGGATTGTGATTCCTTGCTGCTTTAAATCCAATTCAAAGATATTTTGCAAAAACGAAAATTTGCTTTGAAGAATAAAGCTCGACTCTCGGTTTACCGATATACTCCAAAAACTAATTAACTCTGACAGCACACACCCCAGTACTATATATGAAGTTTGGTAATGATACGACAAATAGTTTTCACGTTAGAGCGCCCACTATCACACACACACACATAGACACAGACATCATTCCGAAAATGGTCCAAACGAGTTCTATGGACCCCAAAACATGTATTTCCGTTGATATCTCGAAGTCGATTTTTTTCATGAAAACAATACTTTTCTATACTACGTATATGGAGAAAGTAATAATAGCTTGGTCTTGACGATGAGTTGTTTACAATGTCAGATTTTCATAAAATTTTCGATTTTAGTTCCAAATTCTCACAACTTCGAAGTAAAAGAAATATTCTACGACCAAAATAGTAAACTTTATTCCATTTCCTATGTTTTGGTGTTAATTTTAGTTTCCAACTATCATTATTTCTAATTTAATTTTATTAAAGAAAAGTATTCTGCAAATGATAAAAATTTCTTCCAATGTATTTCTTATGGAAACTCTTCGACTATCTGGAGTCGAACCTAGTACAGTTGGGTCAACAAAGAGTAGCCTATCTTTTGCGCATGGGAGACTTTTAATATTGTACGAATTTTGAAAATTCTAAAATATTTAGCTTTAGAGTTATAGCCTGAAATAGATTTTTGACCCCGACTGGGGACGAAATGGAGACACCTAGTTGGATAAAAGGTAGCTTATGTCAACGACAAATGACAATCATGCCAAATTTCATCAAAATCGGTTGGATAGTTTTTGAGTGATGCTGTATCATACCGACAGACAGACATAAAAATTTCTAATAGGTGTTTCGGACTTGGGAAAAACCCTAGTATCCAGCAATACAACTTTTTTTAAATTCGGATCAATGTACAGACACGACCCCCTCTACAGATTTATTATATACATCTATAAATAATAGATACATAGATATCGATAAAAACCTCTTCGTTAGCGAGGCAATCGTTTTTCGCCTGCGTAAGAACGATCGATAGTGGGGATACGTTAACGTTATTTTCCACATGCATTCTCCCGAAACTGACATTATCTGGCGAAGAGGATACAGTACGGCTAAAGAGACGGTCGTGGCTGATATGGAAAGCTCTCCTGCGTCACCTAGTGCGCAAGAGGGAGAGATAACTGGCAAGTCGTTCAGACTGGCAAACGAAAGCGTTTAGGCGGCCCCCTCTCTCCACCACCCCTCGTCATTCTTAACTCTTATGATCCGCTGACCCCGCAAAGCCCGAGCCTATCCCAATTAAATGTTGTAAACAAGGCAGCAGCTCCTAAAAGCGCCGCCATAATACCGCCGATTAATCTCGGCAGTGTACAGAATTGGATTCCACTTTTTAGGAAGCTTTGTGCCGCTTGCTCATATTAAGTGGCTTTGCTCACTTGCAGGCAGGCATAAGAGTATAAATCTAATGCAGCACAGAATATGGAAAACCTTTGGAAGGTCTGGGAGATTTTAATTAATGACAAGATAAATTTTTATACCTATCGACTCTCAAATGAGAAACATCACAATTTTATTATAAGAGACCTGCCGATGGTTTTTGAGGCCAATGAAATCATTCTGTTCCTAAAAGAGCAGGTCATTGCTCACTGTAAAGTAACCCAACCTAGAACAACCCGTCCAATGCAATCAGACCTTGACAAAGGCATCAATTGTGTACCGCGAAGGCCTCTTCCCCTATTTCAGGTAGAGCTAAATAATGTATCACTCATTGATAAATTTCCCTGAATAAATAATCCCTGCATATATCTTTCAAGCGTCGAAAAGTGAAAAGAGAATTCTTCTATCTATTAGTAAGCCGTCGTATCTAGGGAAAAGCCAACAGTCTGAAAACGGCTTTTCTGTAAGCTGTAGAGCAGCCCTAAGAAGATATTCGAGATATGAAACAGATTAGAACCGGCGAACGAAATTTAAATTGCCGCCGTTTCTCTTCCGTTACCTATGTTATGCGCGAACTTGTCCCAAATTCGTACTCCGGATGAACCAACGACAGTGTATAGATAGACGGCGCATGACGTCACTCCGGCGTGACAAACATAAGCATCCCGAGTGTCACGTGACTGGGGTCAATTTAATGGCGGCGTTTGAAATCTCGCCGTGCGTAGTTTCTTTCAGCGAGATGAGACGTTATTTCTAATGAAAATAACAAACTGTAAACTGTCAGTATCTGCAGAGAATACATGGCCAGGCACAAACAAAACATAGTTATGGTACGTACTGCTTTTCCACCGGAGAATACTTAATTCGAAGTTGCGTGATAACTTATGAACGCCTCGCCGCGAGTAACGCACTACCAACGAACCAACCAACGAACTGGTAGTCTTCACTCCCAGAAAAAAGTAAGTCGCACCAAGCTTTGTTTATAGCAACACCAATGTTTATTGATTCTTTACGTGAAATTAATGTTTATCGTCGTATTAAATGAATTTTCATTTCTCATTTAAAGTAATTATATCTTTTTAGCTTGGTAAGTTGATAACTTTTTCATTCTTATTTTCCGATCTAAATACTAATCGTTGCATTTACCGTCCCACTGTGCATTTAATCGTTAACGCTAAAGCATATACCAATCAATATCGTTGAAATATCCCTGAATTCAGTGATTACTTCCTTTGAATTGTAAAGAATTGGATTTAAAGCAGCAAGGAATCACAATCCTTTTATACCTGACTGGAAAGGTAAACGAATGTTGTGCTTTTAGATGTAGAATTGGAAATTAAACCAAGGAATGTTTTAGTGGATTATCTACAAACAAGATGGCATTGAAGCTTAATTTCTTGCGTGCTCTGCTGTTGACCAAGAGGTTGTCGGCAGTGATAAAAAGTTCCAGTTGTCTTTAGATAGATAATCTCATTTATAACATTAATATGTTCAAGTTACAATTTATGTAAACTGCACCACTGGCATCACTTTTGGTAAATAAATTTTGTCAAAAATTAAGGAGCACTGTAGTATTCATTTAAACCTTCTAATTATATTATCCTGTATGCTTAATCAACTGTTTCCATTGTTTTATTGTAGATTTTATAGATCTGTAGAGGTTAACTAACCTTATATAACTTCAACCTAATGAGAACTCAATAGGAGTTGATCACCAGTTTTTCCGGAAAAGACCTCAAATATTTCTTTTCCTGTTATGTTGCAATGGAAGATACATGGAAGGCAAAATATTCACTTCTGGAAGTTAACCCTTAAAGGACCAAGGGGGGGCTAAAAAATGTCCACCACTTTTCTTTTCAATATTTTAAGAACTTAATCGTGTTATCGTTCTTATAACTTCATTATATTGTCAAATATAGGTTGTTAAAGATAACTTTATGTTGATGCATTTTGTACGTTTTTTACTTTCTCCATATACGAAGTATAGAGAAAGTATTGTTTTCATGAAAAAATTCGACTTCGAGATTTCAACGGAAATACATGTTTTGGGGTCCCTAGAACACGTTTTAACCATTTTCGGAATGATGTCTGTGTGTGTGTGTGTGTGTGTGTGTATGTGTGTCTGTGCTTGTGGGCGCTCTAACGTGAAAACTATTAGTCGTATCAATACCAAACTTAATATATAGTACTATGGTGTGTGCTGTCAGAGTTGATTAGTTTTTGGAGTAAATCGGTTGACCGGAAGTCGAGCTTCATTCATTAAAGCTCATTTCCGGTTTTCAAAATATCTCCATAAATATGATATATACGTGTGCTGTATAACTTATAAAAGTTTTAGATAATGTAATTTACTATAACTTTTGTACTTAACATATTTTTGTATCACCGGTTGATTAGGAGTTATTCATGAAATACTGATAAACAGGAAGTAGCTGTTATGTACTTTGTGGGCGCTCTAACATGAATATTATTCATTGTATCAACACCAAATTTCATATATAGTACTTTGGTTAGTTTCTTTGGAGTTGATTAGTGTTTGGAGTAAATCGGTCAACCGAAAGTCGAGCTTCATTCTTCAAAGCTCATTTCCGGTTTTCAAAATATCTCCATAAATATGATATTTAGGTATATACTATTATTTACAAAAGTTTTCGAAAATGCATTTTACTATAACTTTTCCTTGAAACATATTTTTGTATCACTGATTGTTTAGGAGTAATTCATGAAATACTGATAAACCGGAAGTTGCTGATTATGTACTTTGTGGGCGCTCTGGGCTCTATGAGCGAAAGGCCAATTTCATCGTTTTTCATCGTTCATGTCCCGAAAAACATTATTTATAATATTTTTGGCGTCAAAGATAATAATATATATATATATATATATTAATCACTCATCTTCCAAGTTTAGATGGAATATAGAGTTCGAAATTACTGCCGTAGATAAATATTTACATCTTATATATATATGGAGAAAGTCATGTGCTGGCCACATCATATTTTTACTACTAAGCTTGTATGAAACATTTTCCTGTAACACTCATTGTTTTGGAGTTTTTTTATATATTACCGGCATATGCTTCTGTTTTCTATAAATACGGAGAAAGTCATGTGTTGGCCACATCAGATTTTTTACTTTCTCCCTATACGTAGTATAGAGAAAGTATTGTATTCGCAAAAAAATTCGACCTCCAGATTTCGACGGAAATAGATGTTTTGGGGCCCATAGAGCATGTTTTAGCTATTTTCCCGAACATGTCTGTCTGTGTGTCTGTCTGTCTGTCTGTGGTTAAAATGTTTGTGTGCGCTCTATCTTAAAAAGTAATTATCCGATCATTTTCAAAATTCATATTTAGAATTTTCCTAACAATACCAAGAGTTGATTAGTTTTTGGAGAATATCGCTTAACCGGAAGTTACGGTTTATCCGGAACAAAATTTTGTTTCTTAAATATCTCTGTAAGAATGCAATATAGGTATATACAATTACATACAAAAGTTATAGATAATGTACTTGACTACAACTGTTGTATGAAACATTTTTTTGTAACACTGATTTTTTAGGAGTTATTCTTCAATAATGGTTAACCGGAAGCTGTTGTTTACCCAGAAAAGGAAGTTTTTCATACATATCTCTGTCAAAATGCAATATAGGTATATACATTTACACACAAAAGTTGTAGATTATGTATTTTACTACAACTTTTGTGTGAAACATTTTTTCGTAACACTGATTGTTTAGGAGTTATTCCCCAATAATGGTTAACCGGAAGTTGTTGTTAATCCAGAAATGGAAGATTTTCATACATATCTCTGTCAAAATGCAATGTAGGTATATACAATTAGGTACCAAAGTTGTAGATAATGTTTTTTACAACAACTTTTGTATGAAACAGTTTTTCGTAACACTGATTGTTTACGAGTTATTCTTCAATAATGGTTAACCGGAAGTTGTTGTTTACCCAGAAATGGAAGTTTTTCATACATATCTCGATCAGAATGCAATGTAGGTATATACAATCATGTACCAAAGTTGTAGATAATGTTTTTTACTACAAAGCTTGTATGAAACATTTTCCTGTAACACTCATTGTTTTGGAATTATTTATATATTACCGGCATAGGCTTCTGTTTTAAATAAATATGGAGAAAGTCATGTGTTGGCCACATCAGATTTTTTAAATTCAAGTTCGTTAGTATAAGCGCGTCTGCAGCAACCAAGCTTTGTTTATAGCAACAACAATGTTTATTGATTCTTTACGTAAAATCAATTTTCATCGTCCTATTAAATTAATTTTCTTTTCTCACTTAAAGTAATTATTTCTTCTTAGCTTGGTAAGTTGCCAAGTTTTTCATTCTTATTTTCCGATCTAAATACTAATCGTTTTCTTTAGCGTCCCGCCGTGCATTTAATCGTTAACGCTAAAGAATGAATCAATCAAGATCGTTGAAATATCCCTGAATTCATTGATGGCTTCCTTTGAAGTGTCAATAATTGGATTTAAAGCAGCAAGGAATCACAATCCTTTTATACCTGACTGGAAAGGTAAACGAATTTTGTGCTTTTAGATATAGAATTGGATATTAAATTAAGAAATGTTTTAGTGGATCGTCTATGGGTGTGTTTAAGTATAGGTACTATCCACCTATATCTTTTCTTGATGGTGATAGTCATACTCATTGGTATTTTGTTATATCTTAAATATTATGTTTAAATGTTCATGTAAAACGATTGCCCATACGTTATTAAGTTTGTTAGACTATAAAATACGGAACACCCCTATCAGATTATGGGCGACTGTCCTTTATTTTTATGCTTCGGTTCTATGCAGGCTGCTCAAATATTATCATTAGAAATACGATTCAATATGTATTTTGTATGTTGCAGGGTTGAAATATTCAAAAAAATCAAAGTAGTATTCATTTTACGGACTCTAGACAAGTATCGAAAGAAATTAGATAAACATGTATTCTTTTTATTGCTGTAACTAATAGATTGTATGTCTAGGCAAGGAAAATTGGATAAACTGAATAAGAAATGTGTCTAATGAGCATCCTTTCGAAGAATAACCTCTAACAAGATATCTAACTTTCGAAGTCTTTTTCGTTAATTTACTTCACATTTTCAGTTATATTTATTATAGAAATACCCTCAAAAGAGGGATTGCTGGTGTATGGTTTCCCTTTAGTTCAATATTAAACTCTATAATTTATTTTCAAATATTTTAACTAAAGCAATTATGTCCCTGAATTAAAATTATTTGCCGATATCACCGGAAACAATCGCAAATGTTTAACAGAATTGACACAAAATTTAATCGTTCCTATATTTTTATTGACAATTGGTTTTGCTCTTCTTGGTACATCTTCTTTCTATTGATGTTCGTTTTAGAGGTACTGTGAGGTTAAAGCAGAATTTATAGTATTTTTTCATAGTTGCGAGTTAAAATCATGCATCTTAGACAGAAAAATAAATGGCCAAGAAGAGAAAATGTAGTTAATTTTTGTTATTTAGATTTCACGAATTTTTGAGGAAAGATCACGAGAAAAACTTGCGAGCATTTCTTATCAATACCGATTTCATCCCTTTAATGAAATTACTCCCAGAAGTTTGAATGTCTACTTTCACTTGGATTACGTTTCCTCATTCCACGTTTATAAAAATATCAGAAGACAGTATTTTTCGTCAACGGGATCTGAAAAACATTGAAATTAAATTAAATCCTGTTCAAGAGAGGAGGTAAGAGTTCACTCTGATTTTTCAACATAATAGTCAAATTATAATTGCGATTTAGTTAAACAGAGGCGCTGCTTACATTCTTAATTGGATAAAAATTTTCTTCACTATCCTTACAGTTAATTTAACAACAGAGGGTTAATTATGAAGTGTTAAGTAATTTAATTACAGAACAGCCAACGCCATATTAAGGAATAAATTAGGCGTTAATTCATAAAAGGACGAGTTCTAATTAGATTAACTACCTTACATTGTAATTCGTTTACGGCCGTTTATTTGATAGTTGCGATAATTTCGCTCCCTCGCTTGCTGTCTGTCAGACATATTGGACGTGCTAAGCGACTGGTTCATTCGTTTTCGTTTGTGGTTCAATGATTGTGCTATGAAAATTCTGGCAGCTCTCTGCCCTTCAACTATGAAGAGAAGCATTGTTTTTTCATAAATTTAAGAATTTTCATATCTAACTTTCATGACTTCTTTCGATTTACATTCTATTCTATTTTCCGTTGAGAATCAAAGGGCACTCCACTAGTGTTAAATAATGGCGAAGACGTAGTAGTTCTACCAATATTAACGAAATTTTCTGAGGAGGGTGTATCACCCGTCTAATTTGCTATTTTAGCGGTAGTTAGAAAGTCATTCACAAAAAGACTCCCCTTGAAGTAGAATAATGAGTTGAAAAAGAAAATTTATTCGACGTAAATGAAATTATTGCCGACGAGTCAGATATATTGCCAGAAGTGAGTTCAAGCAATTCTCTAATGTCTCTGCTTAATTGAGCATGTACCAGGGGAGACAATCGAAAGCTTACAGGCGCTTACTACTGAATTCTCGGGCATACTCGTACATAGAGACATTAAACTGGTGGGTACCGGTGTTGTAAAGCATTCTATCAACGTGGAAGAGACTCCACCAATCAGGAAACAGCCTTATCGTGTTCCCTATTCACAAAGAGCCATTCACAAGATATCATAGATGACGCGATTGCGGTAATGTTAGAACAAGGGATCATATCGGAACGTTAGCTCGGAATTTTCCGCTGTCAGAATCGTGAAATATGTTTCCGAATGGCTCGATTCCGACAAATTATAGAATAGGGCCCCTTTTTGCGAGCGAAAGTTAAGTTTTAAAACAATTGAAAAGGCCCTTTCTCATTACAATGAATGCATGGAGTTGTTGGAAGAGGACAAAGATTACGAGCGAGCGAATGCTGCAAAACGTGGCTCTAATGCATTACTTGACAGTTATCGCCTAAAATTTTGCACAATATAGGTAGGGAGGCCAAACAATGGAATCTAGATTCCTTTTTGCAACACGGAATAAAATAGATGAATTTTGAATTATATAATTTGCGCCTTTTTGAATTTAATGAAGTGCTATTTTCGTCGAATTTTAAAATTTCCTTTTTATCCCCCGTTGATCGCGAAATTTCGTTTTTTGGCTACCATGTCCAAAACGTAACCCCTGCGATGAACAGGGGTTACCTGTAACACACTATGCCATGTTAGTTTAGATGCCACGGAAGCACATTTACGGGAGGCCAAAGGCATTTTGAGGAAGTTGGCTACAGATAACATGATTATGGCTGAAGATAGCATTGAAATATGGTCATCTAAAATGACCATGTCATTTTAGATGACCATATTTAGTATTTAGTAATTAGTATTTAGTAATTGGAACGATCGCGGGATGCATTGTTGGGAAAGCTTAGTAACGACGCGGCTGCCAACAATAGTCCCTACTTTATAATACTCAGGAGGGATATTGCTGTTGACTTTGCCTAGTAACCAGGGGGAAGTGGTATTTTTTCTTACCGCCGGAGGTGCCTAATCAATGCCACTTAGAAAAATGTTATGTAGTTTGTATAGTTAAACACATAAATATCACCAATTTGAGTTACAATGAGGTTTTGACTCTTCCGTAAAAATTGAGAATCTTGGACTTACTGTTTTAAATCTAATTTCAAGTATGTTGCCATAAAGATTGCTAAATAAAATTTTCATAAGAAATAGCTAATAAATTTGGTAAGTTTTTAAAGTAGTCACCAAAAACAATTTAAGTGACTTTTTTTAATTGGCCTAAAAGATTTTTATCAAAATTATGACGTCACAGCTTTTGAAATTTGAAGTTTAATTATGACTGAATAGAAACAGCTGTGTCAACAAATGTTTTTGCTTCGGTTAAAACAACCATTCAGTTTTTCTAGAGAAAACAATTAACTCGGTATCTTAATTATTTACGTTGCCATGCGGAAAAATGTTCTGAAAATCACTTTTTTTATGTACAACAAAAATTTCGTAATTCGAAAACGAATAAAAAGCGGACACCCATAGTTCTACCCCTGTGCTTTCGATTATCACTATTTTTGGGATACCCTGTATTTTGGGAGGGGGTGCAGATGTGGAAACTAGGGATCAGCAGAAGCGTAGTTTTGACCCGCGTGGCCGTGAAATCCACAAAACGGGTTTATTAAGGACGGGTTGGAGGATGAGTCGCCTCGGCAAAAGCGAGTAAAACCGATTCATTCAATTTTGACTCACTCTGACCCGTTTCGTCAGCAGCACTTACGCGCGGAATTTGAAAGTGAAGATTCGGGTATATGTCATATGAAATGATGTTTATAGGGATTATATATTATTACTATTTATTATTGAAATAACTTTCTCAAATCATTAAGTCACTTTATTAGATCCTTTATTGTAATTCAGTCATGAGAAGCATGAATATCATGTTTGCAGATCATGATTTATGAAAATAGAGCCTTGGCGGCGGGTAAAACGACTAAGTATAAGTCGTTAGTGCCTTTTCTATTGAGTGCCAAATATTCCGTTAATATATATTTATGTATAACATCTCTTTTATTATATTGCTAGCTGAATTTACCGTTGATTCTCAACGGGGAAATTTAAATTGATAAATACTATTGTTACAGTCTTGATCGTAACGCATGCCTCATAATTTTTGGTGTATAGCTATTACCAGACTATAATTATTTCCAAACCAATGGACAAAGTAAATACAATTATAATTAAGTCTACAAAGTCACCTAAAGATTCAATCTCACATCCTTTAAATGAATACTTTCTTCGAAAAAGACAAATATCATTTAAAGATTATAAAGATATATTCAATGATCAAATTAAGATAAGAAGCACCAAATAAGCACCTTTTAGGAGAAGTTTTCTGAGAGGGAAAATTGGTTCTCGGAAACGATGATTAAACACAAATAATAAAAATATATTATATATCACTCGAAAACCAACGAAGAATATTCATTGCACACAGTAAGTGTATTAAGGAGCTGGCTTGTATCCCAATTCTAAAATGTGTAACATTAACATGGAACTCATCAAACAACACAAATGCAATCACAATGCCAAAACAAAAACAAAGATTAAATACCGATAACAGAAAGATAGTAAATGTATAAGAATTGGAAGCACTTAAAAACCACAATGAATTACTTTTTTATTCTGCGTAAAACAAAACATCAGCTTGCTTTACCTTTTCGATCAAGGGATACGATGTTGGAGATTTGCTACAGCTTTACAAATCGCCGTTTAGCTCCAATACAGAATCTGGGAAATCTTTAAGATATGCACTAAATCCATTTTCTTCAATCGCTAAATATTTATCGATGTAAATTGAGAAGTTGTAATACTTAATTAAGAAGATTATATTAAAAACATCAGCAACTTACCAAGTCTTTAAGTTGAATTGATCGAGAGAAAGCAATTTCATCTAATAAACTACTATAACCCCAAATATCCCAAAGATTAGTCAGTAAACAATTACGTTGATATAAATAAAACTTGGTTGCTACATACGCTTCCATAAAATTTAAAATCTTTCTTAGATACTGGTATTCGTATGTTTGTACTGTTTGTATGCACGATTCTTCACAGTGTATCGTTCATAGCTGCAGTTACTAATATCTCCTTAAATTTCTCTCTCTTCATATAATCTATCACTTATTCTTAACATTAATTTGAAGTAGGCATATTTTCTCACGGATAAATACATGAGCTGAGGACTCGACAATCGCCTTTATCGTCAGGGGGATGGGTTGTTTACGACCTCAAAGTTTCGATAAAATATTCACGTATTTTACTAAGATGTGCGCAATTTCAAATCGCAAATGATATTCCACGACCAAAATAAGAATCCGTATTCTATTGTCTTTCTTTTGTGCTGAATTCGACCTCCTACGACTATTATTTCTAATTTAATCTTGAAAAAGAAATGAACCCTGTAACGAAAAAAAATAACCTTTACGTCTATGTCTTGTGAAAAGGTTTTGAACCGTCTGGGTTTGAACCGTGGACTTTAGGGAAATAAAAAGTAGCCAATACTCTTTGCGGGGTCGTCTTTTAATAATGTAGAAAACTTTGCTCTCGAAGTTTTGTATCTCTCGGTTCTAGAGTGTTTAGCGAACATAAACACACACACTCTATTTTATATTTATAGATTAATTATATCGATACTAATTAAGTCAAGAAGCGCATATAGAATGAATGGTTGCGTTTTTTACCAGTGATCATTTTTATAACTGCTAATGTTCTATTTCAATCTAATATGAAATGCTGTATTTTCCTGAGTTGTTCTTTGTATCTTTAGCTCGAATGCAAATCACCTGTTAATAAGTTTAGAGAAACCGAAAATTAACAAAAAATTGTTTAAGAAGAACGTGACCTCAGAGAAAGTTCGCCGTGCAACCCAATTTATATGTCACCTAAAACTTTTTATTCCGTTCGACATTAAAACGGAACTGAGGAAACTTTTTATGCATGGATGAGGTTCTGTTGCTAATTATTTAGTGTAATTCAGTTGTTATTAATTTCTCATCAGCCTCTGAAGCCCCGATGATGTTCTTTAAATTTCCACTCGAGATGCCGAGTGAGGTTATTAAATTTTTGCAACCGGATGACTGTATGCGGCTCTAGTGTAGATAAATCATAACTCATCACCCTTTCACCGATGGGGTAGAGTAATTCTCAAACCTCTCAAATGAGATTAATACAGAAAAACTCTCAGGGAAGTAAAAGATACTGATATCTCACACTACAGATTCGGAAGCGGTATCGTATTTCAGTCTATGTTTCTTCTTGCTCTTCTTGGGTTCATACAGTTTGTTTCTTACAGATAATAAAATTTGCATGATCATGATGAAATTTTACAATCTATTTCACGTAAAATATTGAAAAGTATAACTTTACGACCGAAACGGCGCCATTCTTGTCGATTCACCTAGAATATTTTGGTCATAAATATTTCAGCTGAATTCTATCGTGTGACTGTGAAATTAATTAAGAACATTGGCAAAAATTGTATTGTCTTAAATAATTAGTGCATAATCATTGTGCTCGCTTACGTCCTACAACTTTCCTCCAATTCTTTTTGTTTTCCGACGGAGGCTATTCTCAGTCGCTGCTTCGACATCGCCAATTCCGCCCTCGTAAATAAAAATCAATAACTTGTCCCACTCAAGATATTGACCAAACATTAATTGTAAATTAAAATTTCAACATTTATCTCGATTTCTCTCGCGACAAGTTCTTCGTAACGTAAGAAATAAAAAAAAATAGGAGACACTTAAATTGGGCTGCACTACGAAATTTTTCCGTGGTCACGTTCTATTTAAACAATTTTTTGTTAAAGTTTGGTTTCTCTTAATTACATAAGATGTAGTTTTTATGCATGTTAAAGATACAAAGAGCAACTGAGGAAAAAACCAGAATTTTATGTAGGATCGGTAGAGAGTATTAGCAGTATTATAGCCTCCGAGGGGTAAACCTAATGACAGTAGAATCGGTAAAGTATCTTGGAGTAACTCTCACGAATAATCTATCATGGAGTGCCCACATCCGAAATATATGTGGAAAAGCACTTAAGAAACTCGGCTTCGTCAAAAGAATAGTCGGTAGGAGCGAAGAAAAAGTTCGCGAGCGATGTTACTTAGCGTTAGTTAGACCTCACCTTGAGTATGCATGTAGTGTATGGGACCCCGTCGAAAAATGTCATATTCGGGATTTAGAAAAGGTACAACGAAAGGCGATACGATTTGTAAAGAATAGCTACGATAAAACAGCGAGTGTCACTAAGATGTTACAGGACGCGGGATGGGAATCATTAGAAGATAGAAGAAAAATTCAAAGGATAAATTTATTAAATAAGTTCAGAGAAATTACGTTTTCAGATGATGTAACCAATATAATGCGACCACCCTGTTATATGGGCCGTTCTGATACTGCGAGAAAGATTAGGGAAATAGATGCTAGAACGAATCGTTTCAAAAATTCATTTTTTCCGCGAAGTATACGCGAAAGCAACCGTTTAGGAAAATAGAGTACACACTAGAGCTTGCACACCCTGTCACACGCCGAAAGGCGGCTTGCAGGGTTCTTACATAGACATAGACAGTTTTAAAAATGATAACGAGTGAAAAATTCGGGATGAACGCACCGAAATTTTAAGTTCATATAATACACAATATACATTGCAAAAAAAAGCAGAACACGCTTGTATGCAAAGAAAAATTCTTCTTTGATGAGAATATTTGTAATTTATATCAATGTAATAAAAAAATAATGCTCCTTTAAGCTAAAGAAGTGAATAATAACTCTGGCGTATCCTACGGATAGCCAGCAGGTGGATGAGCCGACTCAAGACGGGTCAGACTTGGTTCATTTTGCGTCACAACGATTCATTTTCACCCGTCGCACAGTGGGGCCAAATCCCAAAAAGGTGGTCATTATGAGGAAAAAAAAAGTTCGGGGATATGATTTCTTTTTACATGGTTGGCAAGTAAATTGTTTGAGCCGCCGAGAAATGCATTCGAAATGCAGGTAAGTATGCACATGTTTGTAAAAATCAATAACAAAGTCAAAGGTTTGCTGCTCGGATGCCTAACCATGCTTTCGCTTCGAAATAGCCTCATCTTCAAAAATCCTCTGCAGTTACCCTATTGGCGCTATTTGAAATTCCTTAAATGGAATTGACTTAGTAATGTTAGTGGATTTTAAATGCTGTTTTACAATAGCTCCGAAACAAAATTAACAATGTTATTAACATAAAAAGTAACCACTAATTTGTACAAATTTCGTTCAAAAACAAAAATACAAACTTCATAAAGTTATAGTGTCCCGCATAGTCCTGCGTTGATATATATATATATTATTGTAGGCACATATCTCAGCTATGAAACCCAAAAAAATTGGCCACCCCGAACCACCCCTCCGTGAGTAATTGATGAAATACGTGAGTAACCTCAGTATCCGTAAAGTAGCCGAAGCGCGCAGGCAGCAGGCATGGCACTTACTTATAAGGGGAACACCAGGTTTGTGGTTAACGTATTCGAACGAAACTTTCAGGGCACATTCTTTGCTTGAACATAGTGGACAGGTATCTGACCGTTAAACTGAATGAGTCTTTGTTTATGAAAAATTAGCAACTGAAAATCGGAGTTAGGCAACCCCACCACACACGTGCATTACCGTATCGATATCGAGATTTTCAACTTAGGAAATTATTTTCTTCCATATTTTACAGATAACTTATCTTTATGCAATTAAATTTCATCTTCTTACCTTCCAAGAATTCTGTGCCTATTAGTTAGCATTTATTGTAATGCACATGTCGCCGCGCAGTGGGCTAGAATTGAAAAATGCCGGACAAAAATAGAAAAGTTGTTATTTTGAGTGCAGACTTCAAAACTTCGCTGTTGAATTCAAGAAAATGGCATTTATCAGGACAACTAAATTAAGTTTTACAGAATAGCTTTTTCCGCTAGTGTTGTGCCGCTAAACTCGTGACCAATGTGAGTCTGAGATGAATTGCTTGGCAAAACAGCAGACCTGCATCTCCTATATTTTGCCGTCCTCCGAAGATCGAGTTCAAGAAGGAATCAAAACATCATGCACAATTACAAATTAAAAACTTCCGCAACGAGGAGAGGCAACTTTCACCATTGGAGACTGAAGTTAATGATAGTAAAATCAATGTTTCCTACAAGCTGTAACTTACTATGATTGACGGAAAGACAGAGACGCTCTCACGGACACAATGTCAAAACAACGGTGTTCAATCTGCAACGCTACATCCACGGAGTTCAATAATGATGATGACAACATATCTTGTCCAATAAAGGATGATTTCCAATAAGTGAAGATTTTACGCGAAAGTGCTTGAGGAAGAAGACTATAGAGGACTTGTTCGTGCGATTGATGTAACATTCCGACCCTATTATTTCAAGTCAGGTTGTAATGTGTTCCAAGCTATCAAAAGTTTTATCTTCCGAGGCCTTGCAAATATTGTTTGTATCGTACCCAGCAGAAACCGGATCGGAAGATGATTGTTTGGACGGATCAGAGTCGGATAGTCAGTAGGTATTGCGGTGTATGAGTGTGTTTGCGCGTGTCTTTTCATATTCTACGTCAGAATTTCCCAAACTATGTTCCGCGGAACACCGGTGTTCCGCTGAACTTGAATAGGTGTTCCGCGACAATTTGGAGAGTCAATTGAGAATTGGAGAATAAAAGTCATTAAATGCTTTATTGATTCATATTTTAAGTTTTTATTACAATATTATAGTTTTATATTTAAAAAAAATTTACCAAGTAACTAATTAGTTGTAATTTAATGATTTTTTAAATTATACAAGTAGAATTACCTAACCTAAAAATAAGCTTAGTGTTCCGTTAAACGTCCCAGGTTTGCGAAGTGTTCCATTGCAGAAAAAGTTTGGGAAACCCTGTTCTACGTCAATAAGCTGTGATATATTAATGTTTTATATAAATGTTTTTCTTAACTTCTCATATGTTCCTACCAAGATTGGAAAGAATAATTATGTATATCTATTATATATAGATGCTTCTCCGGATTCATTACTATATATAAAGCTGCAAATCCTACTGATTGACACAAAATCCTGGGCATTTCTAATCGAGCTGGAAGGCTGAAATTTTCAAGAGAGATTTATAATTGACAGTCGAGTTGGGAAAAAATCGAAAATTTCCAGATTTTGACCTAGGTTTGATCCGAGGGACGATTTTATTTTTCAATGTATTTAAACGGGGAAAACGAAAAATGGCCATGCAGAGCAAATTTCTTTCGTTCATAAAAATATGAAAATGTAATCGTAAAGCAGTGGGACTTGGTCTATATTACGTCTAAAGGATCAAAGTTTTCTTTTCTTGCGACCGATTTTAACATTCCGGCAGGAAATTTGCAAAATTTTAGTTTGAACGCCAATTTATTACGTTTTTTTTCTCCTCATTTTGAAAATTAATGCCATGGCAACAACCATTGTTTGAATCGAAAACAAGTTTGTTTACGATCCTATTTTCATATGCAATGATAAAGGTTTGATGCATTTTTAATCATTTTAAATGTTTCTTTCGATATATGTTATTACTGAATGCTGAAAAATGTAAATTTCATCAAAATAGGCAATAGATATCTGCACAGTCAATGAATCAATCGTGAATGCATGCTGTGATAACATAAGTTTATGTAGAGAATACGAGACTATTTATCAACGAAGATAATCGTAAAAGTCATGTAAGTAGTGAGATTATTCTAGAATGAAGTACATAGATACGAATATAAATTAATAAATAGGGATATTAATGTAAATTAAAAGGTTTAACGACAATCTTTAGAAATAACATAACTGTAAGCATTACGAATCATTAGTTTCGCGAACACTATAATTTATTAATATATTATAATTCATAGCTCACTTAACCAAATACATTTATCATATACTGAACTCTCATCTAAATGAACAACAAATATCTAATCAGGAAATACATGGTATTATTGAACTATGTTAGGATATCGTTGGTTTACGCATATGGTGGATTGCTTTTCGTGTGTGTGAGTTTCTGTTCTTTTAATTTTATGCCTATTATGTTTATTCTTTTCTATTTTAATTACATATAATTATTCTGTCATCCTTTCCAAAGAGAATTTAAAATTAAGTTCTTTTTCTACGTTTCTTTAATTAATACGTAGTACACAATTAGTTCGTAATATATTACGTAATTCAACATTCATCAAAATAAAAAAAAACAGAAATCTACTCATAAAATACTCTGATTTCCTTCAAAGACTTTCTGATTACGTTGTTCTACGCTGGATAATTCTTGGTTAGTAAAAACAATCTTTGCATGTATCATTGTATGAATATTATTTTCCCATCTTCTCCAAACGGACTTTAGAATAAAGTTCTTTTTCTACGTACTTTAAAACTATTTACATAATTACGTTGCCTATTGTCTATTTGTTTATTTAATTAGAAACGGAGCTCATTGTCGTAGTAGACAACATTTAATGAATATAGGATTATTTTGCAGAATGTCTTGCACTCAACCACATACTACACAGGTAATCGTCTATTTATTCCGCATTTTTATCTTATGCAGATTTTTATTCTGACTTTACTTTGTTTGGCGTATTTCTTTAATATAATTTTACGAATGCGTATTCATTACAGACTCCCGTATCTCATAAACGCGAAAGGCTTTAGAAATGATTATTTTACTATCATATTATTTGGCGAATCTCGATCTCACTTATTTGAAAATTATGCATACAATAGACAGTGGTATAATTAAAAAAAATTTCTTTCCATATATGTTATGACTGAAGGTTGAAAAATGTAACTTTCATCAAAATGGACAGCGAATATCTGCACGGTCAATGAATTATTCGGGAATACATACTGTGATAACATAAGTTTATGTAGAAAATACGAGACCATTTATAAACGAAGATAATCGGAAAAGTCATGTAAGTAGTGAGATTATTCGAGGATTAAATTTAAAAGTCTACACTGAATCTATATAAGGGGGATAAGAAAGCAATTTCGATGAAAAATACTCATTAATTACTGATGAAGAACGTATTATACCGGATCAAGTCTACCTATGCCTGAGTAAAAGTAAGTACAACTGAAATTTACATCATCCTAAAATATTACTATCAGAATATTAATGTAAATTAATAGTTTCAACGATATTATTTAGAAATAATATAACTGCAAACAATACGAATCATTAGCATCAAAATCGCTATAGTTTAGTATAGTAGTATTTCACTTCATTCTCACTTAACCCAATGCATTTATCGTATACTTATAATGCACTTATCACACTATACTTAATGCATATATCGTATAATTATGTCTAAAAATTTCCTTTGCAATGGCCGTTTCCGATTCCTACTTTATGAGGCTATAATTAATAACAATATTCATAACTTCTCTGACGAAAGCAGGAAGATCCCAATTACCACCATTTCAATAACTAATACTATTAACAAAGACACTCAACCATTCTATAGCCAGAAAAATTTTGCTAGCCGGAATTCGTACCTTGGTGTTGGAGTCCTAGCACAGTGACCACTTTCTCACCGCACTCGGTGTGTTTGGTATTTTGCCCTTAGTTTCTCTTAAGATCGACAGATAAGCTCCTGCGTCCTGTCTCGCGTGCCACCTCATAGTGTGGCTTCTTTAGATGATGTTCCTTTTAGGAGCAAAACCTATATGTAACGTATGCCTCAATTTCATACTACATACATTGTGATACATTGTAACCGAAAAGCTCATACGGGTAGCCAAACCCGTTGCTGCCCGCCTTTCTTGAAGGACCATATTATAATTGAATATCAAGAAAGTGTAACTTTCATTTAAATGAACAACAATTATCTACACAGGTAATAAAATTATATCCTTGAACGATGTTAGGATTATACGTATATGTTGGATTGCCTTTCGTGTGTGAAAATTGTGCTTTTTATTGTATGCCTATTATGTATCGTCTTTTCTATTTTAATAACATATATTTATTCTGTCATCTTATCCATACAGAATTTAAAATTAAGTTAAATTTTCGTTTTTTTTAATTAATACGTAGTACCTTACGTAATGATATGGGATACTGCTGGGGAAACGATAAATGTCCATGAAGAACCAAATGTTTTCATTCACATAAGCATGAAAAATGTACGTACAGTGGAGAGTATTTAACTAAATTATACCTCAAAGAGGAATTTTTATTTTTCCTGCACCCAATTTAGCCATGTCGGCAACATCTTAAATTAAATACAAATTAATACTGTTTTTATTTGCACCCTTCCCAAGATCAAAACTTTGGCTACGACTATTATTTACGTGGAATACAAATTTGTTTGCAGTTCAAATAACATACGCCGTGATGAAATTATGAAGTTTTTGAAATATTTTTCAATGTTCTTTTGTTTGTAATATTAATATACATCAAGAACATTTAACTTTCATCAAAATAAACAACAAAAATCTACTCATAAAATACGCTGATTTCCTTGAACGACCTTTAGATTACGTTTTTCTACGTATCAGCTGGATGATTCTTCGTAAGTAAAACAATTTCTGCGATTAAAAATGTATGCTTACTATGTTTACTCTTTTCTATTGTATTCACCTCAAATTATTTTTTCATACTCTGCAAACGGGCTTTAGAATTAAGTTCTTTTTCTACGTTTTTCAAAATTATTTACATAGATACGTTACCTGTAGCATATTTGTTTGTTTATATAATTAGAAACGGAGCTCATTGTCGTGGTAGACGCCATTTAATGAACATAGGATTCAATTTCATTATGTCTGGCACTGAACCGAATACTTCACAGGTAATCGTCTATTTATTTTCCGCATTTTTATCTTATGCAGATTTTTATTCTAACTTTGCTTTGATTGGCGTATTTTCTTAAATTAATTTTACAAATGCAAATTCATTAGGAATCAACTCCAAATCTCCCGTATCAAATAAGCGTAGAAGGCCTTTGAAATCCAAAGGGGGACGTCCTAAAACCTTGAACGACCTTCGGATTATGTTGTTCGCTGGATAATTTTTGTAAGTAAAAACAATTTCTACATTTATCATCGCATGCAAAATATTTTCCCAACATCTCCATATGGGCTTTAAATTCAACTTCTTTTTCTACATTCTTCAAAATTATTCAACTACGTTGCCTAATTTCTATTTGTTTATTTAATTAGAAACGGAGCTCATAGTGCCGCTTTAGACGCCATTTAATGTGCATAGGATTGAATTCAATTGAAGTATGCCTAGCACTGAACCGAGTACTACAGGTAACGAATCATCTATCGATTTCTCGCCTTTTTATCTCACGAAGACTTTTATTATTACTTAAATTTGTTTGGCGCATTTCTTTAATTTAATTTTACGTATGCGTATTCTTTAAGGTCTCAACTGCAAAACTCCCGTCTCAATTAAACGTGAAAGGCTTTCGAAATAATTATTATATTATTAGATGAAACTCGATCTCATATTTGAAAATTAGGTATACGATAGACAGTAGTATAATTAAAAAGACACATATCCCTTCATAATTTTCTTTGCTTGCAGTTTGCAAGCACCCATTTACTAGTTCATATATATACCTATATAGATAGATAGGATACAAATTCACAGCCTAAACTACAAGCGTCATTGATCTGAAATTTTTATGACATATTGGCCATAACGTGAAACCCCCAGGAAAAAAGAGACTTTGATCCTCAGTGTCATAGGTTCAATTCCAGAGGGCCCCAAAGTCCCGATTTTTCCCGTTTGAATGCATTGCCGTGATTTTCGGGAATTAAAAAAAAATACTTTCCGGATAGGTAGAGAAGTAAAACTCAAGGTGCCTATATTTATGGTCTTGGACTTTCGAAAACATCAATGACTTTTACAAAAGTTATCCTGGGTTCGATGCTAGGACGATGCAAAGATCTGCCCTTTAAAATACATGGGAGCCGTTTTTCATTATTTTTTTAGATGCACTTATCGAAATGATAGGATGTTCGTGCTTGGCTGGAAGATGTATGGTACGAATAAGTTTTAGAAAAAAATTTTCATAAGACCGTACTGTTCCTGGGTTCGAAGCCAGAGCACAATAACGTTTCTCTCATAAGGAATATAAAGGAAAAGTAGGACGTCATTTGAGGCAGTTGTAACCAATATTTCTGCTTGAATTTGCATACGCGGTTAGAGATGGTGTTTTTCTTTTGTGCTGCATAGAAAGTATTGCCTGAAAGACCCGGGTTCGATGCCGGGCGGTAAAAATATCACCCATATATAATACTATGGGGTATCTTTTCATAATTTTTTTATGCATTTATCGATATGTAAGGGAGCTCTTGCTTAGATGGAAGATGTATATTAACACTTTGTTTAAGAAAAAAAATAGATAAGACCATGCTGCTCCTGGGTTCGATGCCAGAGCACATTATAATTTCTCAAATAAGGAGTGTATGTGAATAGTAGGACGTCGTTTGAGGTAGTTGCACCTAATAGTTTTGCTTGAATTTTCACACATAGTTTGATATGGTAATTTTCTATTTTGCTGCATAGTAAGTACACCAGGAAGACCGGGGTTCGCTGCCAGGTGATTAAATTGCAGCGAATTCTACGAATATTTTGAATTTTTTTTTTCTTTTGATGTCCGTCCCGATATGATGCCGATATGAAATTAGTGTTGTCGATCTGCTTGCAGTATGCAAGCTACATTTTACTCGTATTTATAGTGTTTGTGTGTTAAGATGATTCTTTGGACGGGTGAGAGTCTGATTATAATAATTGTTTATATTAAATTTTATATATAAACAATTATTAAATAAACATTATAAAAATATGCACACTTTTTGTGTATATTTCCATAATGTATTTGTGTTACAATATTTATGTTATTATATCTAAAATAACTAGTTTGGTTTTCAAGTAAAAATACGCATAAAATTGTAATTATGGATTTAAAATATCATATAAAATTATTAATTTACATAATCGAAAAAAATTGAAACGTTTTCACGAAAGAATAGTTTACAAATATCAATTTCGTATGCGTGATCGGCGATCAAGAAACCAATACTCACGTTTTTTATAGGCATGTTATACAAATATTGTCTTTTTTGTAAAAAAAATGCAAATGTTTTTGCGAAAACATAATTTTGAAATAATATCAATGTCATATTCGGAATTAGTGACCTCAGAAACTATTATGTACCGGATTTCAAACCGATTAGATGCGATTTACTTGTTATGACCATCTTTTAGGCATTTGGCCCCACTGTGCGTCGGAAGAACCGAGTACTCAAAACGACTCGACCACCATTTACCTTTCCCCATCCCTTGTTCCTACGTCATCACGTACCCGCTCTAGGAGCTCCTCATGACCAGCGCATGAGGCGTCTAGAAAACGGGTCGGAACGGTTAACCGTTGCCGATCTCTAGTGGAAACCCACTTTGGTTTTTAAAATTAATTTTTTGTTTTTCAATATTTATGCTCATAAATACAAAAACATAACTTAACTTAAATAAGCGTAAACTTACCTTGCAATCTCTTTAATGTAAATATAATAGAAATTAATATAAAAAGTTAATCTTAAAAGAGATTTATTTCGCAGCTTGTTTAGAAAACTGAAAATATTGTGGGTAATGTGGAAACACATTAGAAGCTCATAACAGAGAAAATTGGAAAGTACATGGGGAGGCCTACATTTGAGGTCGGATTGAAAATGGCTGATGATAATGATATCTATTATATATAGATGCTTCTCCGGATTCATTCATATATATAGATAGGTATATAGATAGGTATATAGATAGATAGGATACAAATTCACAGCCTAAACCACCAGCGTGATTGAGTTCAAATTTTTACTGCGTATTGGCCATAACAATTAACCGCCAGAAAAATTGCGATTTTTATCCTCAGTGTCATGGATTCGATTCCAGGGGGCCCCAAAGTCCCGATTTTTCCCGTTTAAATGCATTGCTTAGATTTTCGGGAATTTTTAAAAAATACTTCCCGGATAGGTAGAGAATTGAAACTCTAGGAGCCTTTACATACGGTCATGATCTATCGAAAACATAAATGAGTTTTACGGAAAATAACCTGGGTTCGATGCTAGGTGAAGGCAAAAATCGGCCGTTTAAAATGTATTGTGGCGATTTTTAAGATTTTTTTTGGACCCTTTCCCGATGGCATGGAAACTTGAAATTCGGCATGGAGTTGGAGATCATAAATATATTTCGTAATCAAATTTTACATATTCGCTGATGGTCCTTGGTTCGATCCCAGAGAGCAATTTACATTCCTCAATGCATTTCTTATGGAGATAACAGAATTAGGTTTTAGGTACTTCCCGGCATGATATCGACTATAAACTTTGTATGAAACAAGATGAAGTCCTAATAAATCATACTGTGCATTCACAGCTTACAATATGTCCTGGGTTAGACACCAGGCGTCACTACAATCAGTAAAATATCCGATATTTAAGAATTAATTTGAACACCTTCCCAATAATATTAAAACATGAAATTAGGTATATAGATAGAGAGCATTGATCCATATAAAAAACATGTTTTATATTTCCGAGATCGTCCTTGGTTCGAATCCAGAGAGCCATTTAAATTCGTGAAAAGTAGAACGCCGTTTGAGGCAGTTGCAGCCAATATTTCTGCTTGAATTTTCACACATAGTAAGAGATGGTGATCTTCCATTGCGCTGCATAGTAAGTTCACCAGTAAGACCCGGGTTCGATGCCAGACGATGATATTGCAGCGATTTTTATGAATATTTTCATTCATTTTTTTTTTGAGGACCGTCCCGATATAATGCCGATATAAATTTAGTGTTGTCGATCTGCTTGCAGTATGCAAGCAACATTTTACTCGTATCTATTATATATAGATGCTTGTCCGGATTCATTCATATATCATATATATATATAGAGAGGATACAAATTCACAGCCTAAACCACAAGCGTCATTGAATTGAAATTTTTACCACATATTGGCCATAACGTGTAACCGCCAGAAAAATTGCGATTTTGAACCTCAGTGTCATGGGTTCGATTCCAGAGGGCCCCAAAGTCCCGATTTTTCCCGTTTAAATGCATTGCTTTGATTTTCGGGAATTTTTAAAAAATACTTTCCGGATAGGTAGGGACTCAAAACTCAAGGAGCCGATATATATGGTCATGATCTATCGAAAACATAAGTGAGTTTTACTAAAAATATACTGGGTTCGATGCTAGGTCGAGGCAAAAATCGGCCGTTTAAAATGCATTGTGGCGATATTTAAGATTTTTTTTGGACCACTTCCCGTTGGTATGGAAGCTTTTAATTCGGCATGGAGTTGGAGATTACAATAATATTTCATAATCAAATTTTTATATTTGCTGATGGTCCTTGGTTCGATCCCAGAGAGTAATTTGCATTCCTCCATGCATTTCTTAGATAACAGAAAACGGTTTTAGGTGCTTCCCGGCATGATATCGACTTCAAACTTTATATGATATAAGATGAAGACCTAATAAGTCATATTGTGCATTCACAGCTACCAATATTTCCTGGGTTCGACACCAGGTGTCTCTACAATCAGTAATTTATCCGATATTTAAGAATTAATTTAAATCCCTTCCCAATAATATTAAAACATGAAATTAGGCATAGAGATAGAAAACATAGATAGATTTTAAAAACATGTTTTAGATTTCCTAGATCGTCCTTGGTTCGAATCCAGAAAGCCATTTAAATTATTGAAAAGTAGGATGTCATTTGAGGCAGTTGGAGCCAATATTTCTGCTTGAATTTTCACACATACTTAGAGATGATGATCTTCTGTTGTTCTCTATAGTAAGTTCGCCAGGAAGGCCTAGGTTACATGCCAGACGATTAAATTGCAGCGAATTTTAAGAATATTTACAAACCTTTTTTTTTTTTGAGGGCCGTCCCAATATGATGCCGACATGAAATTAGTGTTGTCGATCTGCTTGCAGTATGCAAGCTACATTTTACTCGTAATTATAAATATATCTATTATATATAGATGCTTCTTCGGATTCATTCATGGATATAGATAAGTATATAGATAGGATACTAATTCACAGGCTAAACCACAAGCGTTATCGACTTGAAATTTTTACAGCGTATAGGCCCTAACGTGAAACCCTCAGAAAAAAGGCAACTTTGAACCTCAGTGTCATGGGTTCGATTCCAGAGGGCCTCAAAGTCCCGATTTTTCCCATTTGAATGCATTGCTTTGAATTTCGGGAATTAAAAAAAAATACTTCCCGGATAGCTAGAGAATCAAAACTCTAGGAGCTTATATATTTGGTTATGATCTATCGAAAACATAAATGACTTTTACAGAAAATATCCTGGGTTCGATGCTAGGACGATGCGAATATCTGCCCTTTAAATTACATGGGAGTAGTTTTTCATTATTTTTTTGATGCACTTATCGAAATGATAGGAAGTTCGTGCTTCGCTAGAAGATGTATGGTAAGAATTGGTTTAAGAAAAAAAAATTATAAGACCCTGCTATTCCTGGGTTCGATGCCAGACCACAATAACTTTTCTCTCAAAAGGAATATAAGGGAAAAGTAGGACGTCGTTTGAGGAAGTTGCAGCGAATTCTGCTTGAATTTTCACACATAGTTAGAGATGGTGATCTTCTGTTGTGCTGCATAGTAAGTTTACCAGGAAGACCCGGGTTCGATGCCGGGAGGTAAATATGTCGTCCTTTTAAAATACATTGGGTTAGTTTTTCATTATTTTTTGATGCACTATTGAAATGATAGGAAATTCTTGCTTAAATAGAATATGTATATTAAGGCTTGGTTTAAGAAAATAAATTAAATAAGACCATGCTGTTCCTGGGTTCGATGCCAGAGCACATTACAAATTCTCACAAAGGAAAAGGAATATATGTGAAAATCAGGATGTCGTTTGAGGCAGTTGCAGCCATTAATTCTGCTTTAGTTTTCACACATAGGTAGAGACTGTGATAAACTGTTGTTCTGCATAGTAATTATCACCAGGAAGGCCTGGGTTCGGTGCCGGACGGATAAATTGCAGCGAATTTTAAGAATATTTTCAATACTTTTTCTACTTTTGAGGACCCTCTCTATACGATGTCGACTTGAAATTTGTATTATCAAAATGCTTTTAGAATGCAAGCAACATTTTACTCGTGTGTATGTATATATATACGAGTAAAATGTAGCTTGCATACTGCAAGCAGATCGGCAATAGTAATTTTATATCGGCAACAATCGGAACGGTCATCAAAAGAAAAAAAAAGGATTGAAAAAATTCTTATAATTCGCTGCAATTTCATCGTCTGGCAACGAACCGGGGTCATACTGGTGATCTTACTATGCAGCACTATAGAAGATCACCATCTCTGACTGTTTGTGAAAATTCAACCAAAAATATTGGTTACAACTGCCTCAAACTACGTTCTACTTCTCACGAATGTAAATGGCTCTCTGGATTCAAACCAAGGACTATCTAGGAAATCTAAAATATGTTCATGAAATGAATCTATGATCTCTATCTATATGCCGAATTTCAAGTTTATATATTATTGGGAAAGTTTTCAAAATAATTCCTAAAAATCGGATCAACTTATGATTGCAGAGACACCTGGTGTCGAACCCAGGACACATTGATAGCTGTGAATGCACTGTTTGATTTGTATGGACTTGATCTTTCTATATGCAAAGTTTGAAGTCGATAACATGCCGAGAAGTACCTAAATTTTGTTTCCGTTATCTCCGTAAGAAATGCATTGAGAAGTGCAAATGGCCCTCTTGGATCGAACCAAGGACCATCAGCGAACATGTAAAATTTTATTATGAAATATATTCATGATATCTATCCACGTGCCGAGTTTCAAGTATCCATGTTATCGGGAAAGGATCCAAAAAAAATCTTCAAATTCGCCACAATGCATTTTAAACGGCCGATTTTTGCCCCGACCTAGCATCGAACCATGGACCATATTTGGCGATGTCTTTTTGATTTTAGTTGGATATGCACAGCTTCTAGCGATCCCTCGAATTTCAACTCTCTCCTTTACCGGGAAGTGCCTCAAAAATTTTTTCGAAAATCCCCGCCATGTCTTCTTATGGGGAAAATCGCGACTTTGGGGCCTTCTGGAATCGAACCCATGACACTGAGGTTCAAAACCGCAATTTTTCTGGCGGTTATACGTTATGGCCAATACGTCGTAAAAATTTCAAGTCGATGACGCTTATAGTTTAGGCTGTGAATTAGTATCCTATCAATCTATCTATATCCTTGAATGAATCCGGAGAAGCATCTATATTTAATAGATATATATATATATATACGAGTAAAATGTAGCTTGCATACTGCAAGCAGATCGGCAATACTAATTTCATATCGGCATCATATCGGAACGCTCCTCAAAAGAAAAAAAAGGATTGAAATTTTTCTTAAAATTCGCTAAATTTTCACCGTCTGGCATCAAACCCGGGTCTTACTGGTGAACTAACTATGCAGCACAATAGAAGATCATCATCTCTAACCATGTGTGAAAATTCAAACAGAAATATTGGCTACAACTGCCTCAAAAGACGTCCTACTTATCAAAAATCTAAATGGCTCTCTGGATTCGAACCAAGGACGATCTAGGAAATCAAAAACATGATTTTGAAAAGTATCTATGTTCTCTATCGATATGCCTAATTGCATGTTTTAATATTATTGGAAAAGGGTTTAAATTAATTCCGAAAAATCGGATCAGTGACTGATTGTAGTGACGCCTGGTGTCGAACCCAGGATATACTGGCAGCTGAGAATGCCCAGAATGACTTGTTGGAACTTCATCTTATTTTATGCAAAGTTAGAAGTCGATATCATGCCGGGAAGTACCTAAAACTTTTTTCTGTTATCTCCATAAGAAATGCATTGAGGAATGTAAATGGCTCTCTGGGATCGAACCAAGGACGATCTAGGAAATCTAAAACATGTTTTTCAAATGGATCAATGCTCTCTATCTATATGTCTAATTTCATGTTTTAATATTATTGGGAAGGGGTCTAAATTAATTCTTAAAATTCGGATATTTTACTGATTGTAGAGACGCATGGTGTCGAACCAAGGACATATTGGTAGCTGTGAATAGACAGTATGATTTATTAGGATTTCATCTTGTTTCATACAAAGTTTAAAGTCAATATCATGCCGGGAAGTACCTAAAACCTTTTTCTGTTATCTCCATAAGAAATGCATTGAGGAATGTAAATGGCTCTATCGAACCAAGGACTATCAGCGAATATGTAAAATTTGATTATGAAATATATTTATGATTTCCAACTCCATGCCGAATTTCAAGTTTCCATGCCATCGGAAAAGGGTCGAAAAAAAATCTTAAAAATCGCCACAATGCATTTTAAACGGCCGATTTTTGCCCCGACCTAGCATCGAACCATGGACCATATTCGGCGATGTCTTTCTGATTTACGTTGGAGTTGCACGGCTTCTAGCGATCCCTTGAATTTCAATTCTCTACTTTTCCGGGAAGTGCCTCAAAAAAATTTTCGAAAATCCCCGCCATGTATTCTTAAGGAGAAAATCGCGACTTTGGGGCCCTCTGGAATCAAACCCATGACACTATAGATCAAAATCGCAATTTTTCTGCCGGTTACACGTTATGGCCAATACGTCGTAAAAATTGCAAGTCAATGACGCTTGTGGTTTAGGCTGTGAATTAGTATCCTATCTATCTATATCCTTGAATGAATCCGGAGAAGCATCTATATTTAATAGATATATATATATATATATATACGAGTGCAATGTAGCTTGCATACTGCAAGCAGATCGGCAATATTATTTTATTTCGGCATCATATCGAGACGGTCCTCAAAAGAAAAAAAAAGGATTGAAAATATTCTTAAAATTCGCTTCAATTTTAGCGTCTTGCATCGAACCCGGGTCTTCCCGGTGAACTTACTAAGCGGCACAATAGAAGATAACTATATCTAACTATGTGTGAAAATTCAAGCAGAAATATTTGCTACAGCTGCTTCAAACGACTTCTACTTTTCACGAATACACATGGCTCTCTGCATTCGAACCAAGGACGATCGTGGGAATCTAGAACTTGTTCCTGAAATGTATCTATAATCTCTATCTGTATGCTGAATTTCAAGTTTCTATATAATTGGGAAATGGTTCCAAAAAATTCTTAAAAATCGGATCATTTACTGATTGTAGAGATGCCTGGCGGTGAAACCAGGAAACATTGGTAGCTTTGAATTCACAGTTTGATTAGTAATGACTTGATCTTATCTTATGCAATGTTTCAAGTAGTTATAATATCGGGAAGCACCTAAAATGTGTATCCGTAATCTCCATAAGAAATGCATTGAGGAATGTAAATGGCCCTCTGGGATCGAACCAAGGACCATAAGGGAATATGTAAAATTTGATTATGAAATATAATTATGATATCTAACGCCATGCCGAATTTAAAGTTTCTATGCCATCGAAAAAGGGTCAAAAAAAAATCTTAAAAATCGCCACAATGCATTTTAAACGGCCGATTTTTGCCCCGACCTAGCATCGAACCAAGGATAATATTCGTAGATGTCTTTATGGTTTCCTTTAGATATGCACGGCATCTAGCGATCCCTTGAATTTCATTTCTCTCCTTTTCCGGGAAGTGCCTCAAAAAAATTTTTGAAAATCCCTGCCATGTACTCTTACGGGGAAAATCGCGACTTTGGGGCCTTCTGGAATTGAACCAATGACACCGAGGTTCAAGATTTATTCTGGAGGTTACACGTCATGGCCATTACGTCGTAAATATTTCAAGTCGGTGGCACTTGTGGAACATGGTTAGAATTTTGATCCCCTATGAATGAATGAATGTGTATATAGGTATATCCGGAGAAGCGTCTATATATAATAGATATATATATACACACACACACACACATACACATCCTTACATATATTAATCCTGTCCTTTTTTTTTTCAAGTAAGAAAAAAGGGGAAGCAATTATGACCGCCTTGTACTGGCTTAAGATTGGACCTCTTCCAGCAGACTTCCCCGAGTGGCGGGCCAGAGAAGGAATAGAGGACGTGGCTGAAATAGTTGAAATGCACAGGCTCCTAGGACCCAACGGAGATAGGTCACACTGGTACCTGAGGTTTCGGAGCGAGCTTGATCTCTATTCGGCCAGGGTGATTGCACAGATTCCGGGATCCTACCCCGAGGGGGCGCGAGTGGAGAGAGTAAGAAGGGACGAAGAAAGAACAAGACTGCTCCAGATGGTCCCAGAGGAGTACTTTGTCTGGGAGAGTGACCAGGAAGATTCTTCATCCAGTAGTTCCGTGAGTGAAGAATGGTGCCCGGAAAGACGGCCCTCGCGGTAGCAACGTGAAAATCACGTTGCTACCGCGAGGGCCGACATAGACAGAGATGCCCTCATAGAGAACATGTGTAAACATAGTAAAACGGAGCGTGGAAGAACACCATCAAGTGTCATGGAGAAAGCTGCAGAAGCAGCGTTGACAGAAAAAAATTCAATTCGACAGGCAGCAAAAGATTTTGATGTCTATCATGTCACTTGATATCGTTTTAATAAAAACAAGAAAAATAATGTTGCAGTTCCAAAGCATGGTTACCAAAGAACCCGACTTGTTTTTTCCCCAGTACAGGAGGAATCATTGAAAATCTACATAATAACATGTGACAACATTTATTTTGGCACTCAATGTGTCAAACACCCAATGATGTCAAAGTCTTGGCTTACAAATGTGCACAAAAATATTAAATTAATATGCCTCTTTCGTGGATCGAAAATGAAAAGGCTGGCCCCGATTGGTTCGCAGCCTTTTTAAAGCGTCACTCAAGTTTGTCGATAAGAACACCAGAGTCTACAAGTATGAGTAGGGCAACATCTTATAACAAAATAATATAGAACTTTTTTTCGACAAATTATATGATATGATGGAGGTACAAATTTTTATCAGCTGACATACGGAACACTGACGAAACAGGCATCACAACTGTCCAAACTCCACATAAAGTTGTTGCTGTCAAAGGAATCAATCAAGTTGGAGCTGTTGCATCTGGAGAAAGGGGAACTTTGGTCACCGTAGTAAATGCCGTTAGTGCTATTGGTAATTCCATACCGTGCATGTTTGTCTTCCCACGCAAGAATTTTAAGGATCATTTCATTAGCGATGCCCCTTCTGGCTGCATTGGAGCTGGCAATAAATCAGGTTGGATGACAAGTGTGGAATTTTTTGTTTACATTAATCATTTTATAAAACAAGAGAGACCTTCTAAGAATAGCCCAGTTCTTTTATCATTGGATAACCACCAGTCTCATCTTGATGTTGACATTGAATTGGCAAAGGAAAATGGTATGGTCTTGTTATTGTTTCCGCCTCGTTACTCCCACCGTCTACAACCCTTGGAGGTATCACTGTACGGGCCTTTAAAAAACAATGTGACAAGTTTTCAAGATACATGGATGAGAAACAATCCTGGTAAAAGCATGATGAATTATGATATACCTGGACTAGTTAAAGAAGCTTTACCATTAGCTACTACACCGAATAATATAATGAGGATTCACTAAAACGGGCATATAGCCAATAAATAGAGAGAATTTTCAAGATTCGGATTTTGCAGGTGTTTGTCACCGATCGTCCAATTATAGATCCTGTAACTGAATACATTAGAACTGCAGTAGCTCAAGTAAATAACGAAACTTTGCCGGGGACATTGGGAATAACATCACATTACCAAAATACTACATTTTCGCCGGAATCAATTCAGCCTCTGCCTAAAGCTGGAACAAGGCTGAAATCAGCAAGGGGTGGAAAGAAAAGAAAGTCTGCAATTCTTACCGACACACCAGAGAAGGATATGCTTGCGGACGAGCAGCAGAAAAAAAAGATATAGGGCAAACAGATCGTAAAGAAAAAGATTTTGAATAATGCAAAAAAGAATGTGATCATTGGACAATCAGATGAAGACGCTAGTTACTCTAGTGTTATATGCAGGTAGTCATATTCTGAAAGTTTACCAGGAGAAAAGTGGATTCAGTGCACTGTTTGTCGTCTGTGGGCTCACACTAATTGTGCTAATACCAACAGGTTATATTTTATTTGCCGAAATTGCAATTCAGATGGCGGCAATGACTAAACAATCAATTGTAGGTACTTTTTATTATATGTTTTTTGTTTCAACAATGTTTTTTTCTTGTTTTTTGTTTACGAGATCAATATATGCACAAGATGATTGTATCTTATCGTGTTCTATTCATGACAAATAAATAGTTTTCAGTACAAATTATTATTGTTACAACTTACCCCACACCATGTTACTTCTTACCTTGTGGCTGGGGCTAAATGTAACATCTGCCTAACTTCAAACTTATGTCCATAAAATGTACGCGACTTAAAATAATGGATTAAAATAAATTTCATTATATAGCCTAATAATGTAGGTAAACCACAACCAACTTTTAAAAAAATTAGTTTGTTAACCTAGAAGTTATGCACTAAAATATCAAAAATGTTTCTTTTAGTCCGTCTCCCCTACTGGCTAAATTGACAAATCAACATTTGGAAATGTTCAAAACTGATTTATTAGAAGTCTATTTATGGACAGTTTCTTAAGATGTTTAATGTTGGCTTCAAGAACATCCCACAAGATGGCCTACATTTGTTGCCAATCAGCGTTCGGACATTCATACTTTGGTGCCAACAGCAATATGGAATCACATAGGTACTAAAAGTAATCCCGCCGATTTAGCTTCTCGCGGTTGTTCTCCATCGACAATGATCACTCAGGAATTATGGTGGTGTGGACCTTCATGGCTCTCCAAGGACAAGGAATTTTGGCCAAAGACATGTATAAATCGAGTAACAAGTCACAGTGATGCAATATTAAATGTTTCATCAGTCAACTTAGTATCCTTGAAATCTGAAGAATTTTATCTATTCTGCGAATTTTTTTAATTCAAAACTCTTGTACATTTAACTGCGTACATGATACGCTTCTTAATAGCAAACAAATTGTTTCTTTTCATTTTCAAGATGCCTTGGTTTAAAAATGAAATTAATCTTACCGATTTTAATTTGGAAGCTGAGGAAATCAACCGCACTCATTTATTTCTGATTTATATTGCCCAACGTAATTTATTTGAGAAAGAAATTACTATACTAGAAAAAAAACTACCGAAAAATCACACTTTGGTTAAACTGTCACCATTCATCGATAACAAATTACTAAGAGTTGGAGGAAGTCCCAACTTCCGGAGAGTAAAGACGTGTCGACTCGTGGCCGAAGCCTATAAAATTTTAAGCAACGGTCGTCTTGTGTTTTGTGCTCTGAATAACAAGTTTTTTTTTTCACTGTGCCTGTTACCGACTTTGGGGAAGTGTTCGAAGGAGTAAAGTAATTAGTAATTAGTAAAAGAGTAATTTGGAGATATTTGTGATCATCCATGAAGTGCCCGCGTTGTGATGACCAGCTGCCTGATAACGGAGATTTTGTAAAGTGTACTTTTTGTTCTGGAAATTTACATTACGAGTGCTCCAGCATCAAGGAATCGACTTACCGGGCGATGTCGAAAAAACTGAAAGATACTTGGAAGTGCCCAACTTGCAGACATACTAGGCAAGACACACCTAAGGAACAAACAAGTGAAGAAGTCATTGAAAAAACTGTAGTGAGTAAACTTTCCATCCTGAGTGATAATTACAATTCGCTTGTAGACCTTTACTCGCGATTTGATAAAAAAATAACTGACTTACAAGATAACATTAAGCTACTAACCAAGGAACTAAAAGAGAAAGATCTAAAAATAGAAAGTTTAGAACACAAGTTACATTCCGTTGAGCAGAATCTGCTCGAAAAAGATTTAGAAATCGTCGGCCTAAGTGTAAACGACAAGGGCACAGACGCTTTAAAAAAAGAAATTTTGAATTTGGGTTCTAATTTGGATATTGAAGGTACTAATGCTAGCCAAATAGAAGAGGTCTTTGTGATTGAACCCAAAAGGCAGTCATTAAAACCTAATATTGTGGTTAGATTCACTAAAAAAATATACAAAACTGAATGGTTATCAAAAAAATCTGTTTGTAGAACAAGCAATTTCAAAAATAAATATCAAAGCTGTAACATATATCTAAATGAAAGACTAACGCGGTATCACAGAGACCTCTTATGGAAAACTAAGAATAAAGCCAAACATTTTAAATATATATGGACTAAGGAGGGTAAAATTTTCATAAAAGAGGATGATACTTGTAAATCAATAAGGGTGGACTCTGAAAAAACATTAGAAAGCCTGTTTACACAAAGATGGATCATAAAATGATATATGAGATAGATGCCGGAACCAGAAACAACAGAGAACGTGAACTGCTACACACTGAACGATATTGATTGCCTACAAAACACACTAACCCACAATAACTATGTATATCACCTAAATATAAGATCCCTAAGGAAACACTGGAACGAATTCATAATCCTTAACAATAGATTAAGTAATAAAATGAAAGTTTTAGTAATTGTAATTACTGAGGTCAATATCATGGAAAATGAGGATATGCTGTACAATACTCCACAATTTCAAATGTTTCATAAACTAAGAAAGAATAGGAGAGGAGGTGGCATAATATGCTAGGTACATAACAGCATAGTAAGTCATATCAATGAAGAAGAACTTCCAGAATGTGAATCTCTTTTCCTTAATCTTGATATGCAGGGAAGCTCATTCTCATTACTAACAATATACAGGCCTCCCAATAAAAATAAAATGACCTTCATTGAACATCTAGACAAATTTATTAGAAATAATATGTCCTCCAATATGGTAATCATGGGAGATATTAACATAAATATTCTTGATAATACAAATAACTATATAGCCTTATATAAGAACATCCTAACTATGAATGGTTTCATACAAGGCATCAATAGTGCCACTAGAGAAGAGATCATACTTGATAAATCTTCTCAAACATGTATAGATCACATATATACCAGGCTTAAATCATGGAATATCTCTACAACAGTTTTGAAGACCAAATTAGCAGATCACTATCCAGTGGGTCTAATCTTTAGTAAAAATAGTCACACACCCTTGCATTTACAGTCAATCAAACACAAAACTTTTTCTAATAATTCTAACATTAAGAAAAATATATCAGAAACCAATTGGGTAAAATTAAATAAATATGCAAATCATGAAGACCTTTACTCAGAAATAAGCAAAGCCCTAAATAACATCTACAAGAGAAATGAATTTGCACATAGCAAAAAAAGAAACATACCACTAAATACATGGATGAATAACAATATAGTTAAGCAAATAAAAATAAGGGATGTACTTTTTCAAAAACTTAAGAGCAAGCCAAGAGATGTAAAAATGAGGAACTCATATAAAGTCATCAGAAATAAGATCACAGCAATGATTAAAAAAGCAAAAAATAATTTTTACAAACAAGAACTAGAAAAAAATAAACACAACATTAAAGTAACCTGGCAAATAATTAACTCAATTAGAGGACAAAAGTATAATAGCAACCCAGATTCCACTATTATAAAATACTATTCTAAAACTCACTCAACTAACCAAATCACCGATGAATTTTCCAATCACTTCACCAAAAATGTTGAGTCACTTTCCCTTAAATGTAATAAAATGCTACTTCCTCCTTTTCAAGCATCTATACTAGACACAATATTTATACCAAAGATCACTTTAAAAGAAGTAACTAATATAATACAAAATCTCCGAAAAAATTCCCCTGGGATAGATAATATTAGACTTAAAGATTTAGAGCACAGTCCTGCTCTCATTGAATTGATTTCAAAACTTATCAATAGCAGTATTGAATCAGGTAATATTGATAATGCATTAAAAACAGCTATAATTCGTCCAATTTATAAATCAGGCAAACATACAGACCCTTCTAATTATAGACCTATTGCAATATTACCATCCATTGATAAAATAATTGAAAAATATATTTATAATCATCTTTTAAATTTCCTACACCAAAGAAATATTATAAATAAATCACAATTTGGCTTCCTACCCAATAGTAATACTATAAAGTTACTTGAAAGTTTCTCAGAAAATGTGCGTACAGCTCTAAACAAAAACCATAATTGTATTGCAATTTTCATAGATTATAAAAAAGCTTTTGATACTGTAAATAGAAAATATTTGCTTGATAAATTATACAAATACGGAATAAGAGGTACCTTAGCCAAATGGCTTGAAAATTTTTTAACCAACAGAAAGATAGCTGTCAAAATTGATAATGTGCTTGGTAAAGAAACAGATAGTAAAACCGGAGTACCGCAGGGTGCTATATTGTCTCCTTTGCTCTTTTTATTGTATATAAACGACCTTCCAGAATTGATAAAACACTCAAAAATATACATGTATGCTGATGATGTTGCCCTACTAATGACTCATAAGTGTCTGTCCAAAGCAAAGTTATTACTCCAAGAGGATTTTAATGCTCTATTAAAATGGAGTCATGACTCTGACTTAATTCTAAACAGCAAGAAAACCGTCCAAATGCAATTCAAACAAAAAAAGATTGTACACTCAAATATATCTATAACTATGCATTCTCATGACTGCCTACACAACAATCTAATTAATTGCCAATGCACGAATTTAAAAGAGGTCCAAGCGTACAAATATTTAGTGTTGCATCTAGATGAATATTTTACGTTTAAAGAACACATACAGAGTTTAACAAAAAGATTATCAAAATGTTCATACCAATTTTTTCACCTACAAAACATTCTACCAATTCAACATAAAAAATTACTATACTTTGCTATTGTAGAATCTATACTACGTTATGATACTATATGGGGAAATACTAATAAAACTTTAATTGATCCCCTAAAAAAGGCACAGAACCGAATTATTAGATACATCTCGAACAATACTACAAACATCACAAATGATTCTTTTTTAAAATTAAATATCTTACCCTTGGAAAGTCTTTACGTATACACTGTTGCAATAAATCACTATTTTAAAAACTACTACAAACTAGAAAATACCCCACAACACTCTATCTCGTTACGTTCTACCGAAAAATATTAACTGCCCAGATATTTCAATACACATGGAAAAAGAACCTATGCGTACATAGTTCCGAAGATATTTAATCAACTACCACACAATTTAATACAATTAAATACCTATAATTCAGCGAAAAGTAACATAAAAAGTTGGTTATTGCAAAATTTAAACATATTAAAAATTTAGGTTACAATTTTTCCTCTTTATTCCAACCAGCCTTGACAAGAAGCATCACAATCATATTTACAAACAGCATAGCAGCGCTTACTGTAAGCACCTATTTGGGATAAGGAGCCTGAGCTTCGTCAGCGTCGAGCTTGTGAACTTACTCACTTGTCCGGTGCTGCGAGTGCAGGCCCCGACGTACCAAATGTGCGAGATATGCGCTAAATTTCTTTTGTTACAATAGGACTATAATCTAAAATTTTACTTATTAAAATTCTATGTATTTAAAAAAAAAAATTAATATTTTACACTTTTATTTTTTAAAATATTTATGACCATGTATATATATATTCTTTTGCATGACCATCCCTGACGAGTCGTTTAGACTCAGGGTCTTCATGCTATTTCACTGCAATTTTTTCTGTTTGCTTATGAGAATCCATGTTTGAATTTGAACTATTTTTTTAAATATTTTGATGTATTTAAAAAAAAAAATTATTATTATTATTTTTGAAATTGTATTTAATATTGTATATTGTGTTGAATATTGTATCATATTAAAATTATTATTAAAAAAAAAGAGTAAAACATTCCCTTTGATCTTATGACGAAAAACATCCTCTAATGTTACCGAGTAATCATTCACTTACAACTTTAACAATAAAGGATTGTCATAAACGTATGCTATATAGAGGTGAACAGCTAACCCTCTCAACTCTACGTACTTAATACTAGATCATCGAAGGTTGTTAGAAGGTGAAAGCAGTGATTTGCAATTGTATTACCTGCAAGAGGTATAGAGCCATTACTGCATACCAAATTATGGGAAATTTGCCTTCATTCCGGGTGACACCCAGTCGACCATTTCAAAAATCGGGCATTGATAATGCCGGACCAGTTTCATTAAGTACATGTCCAGGAAGAGGGCGTTCATCATTCAAGGGTTTTAAATGCTGTATATATATTATGCTGTGCATTTGGACGCTGTTTCAAATTACTAAACCGAAGCCTTCATTGCAACATTTTGTCGATTTGTCAGGCGGCGAGGACATTGTTCCATACTATTGAGTGACAAGGGAACTAACTTTGTTGGCGCAGACAAGTAACTACGAAGAATGATCGAAAAATCTTCTATCTACAGCCGTTCAATCGCAAAATCATTAGGAACTCTTGGAAATAAATGGCGTTTCAACCCACCATCGGCCCCACACTTGGGCAATATATGGGAAGTTGCCATTAAATCAACCAAGTACCACGAAAGGCAGGTTTTGGGAAAGGCAAAATTAACAATCGAGGAGCTATCTACCTTACTATGTCAGGTGGAAGCTTGCCTGAATTCCTGTCCTCTTATGCCCTTATCAGATGACCCTAATAATTATCAAGCTTTAACTCCGGCTCACTTTCTAATTAATTCTGTTAGTTATCTTATTCCAAAACCAGATCTAGCCGAGGAAAAAATCTCAGCCCTGAAAGGGTGGAAGCACATACAACAAATGCCGCATCACTTTTGGCAACGCTGATCGAGAGAATATTTGCCATCACTACAACTACGCAATAAGTGAACTTAACCCTAACCAGACATCAGCGTAGGGGATCTTGTCCTGCTGCGAAGTGAGAGTACGCCACCAGCCCATTGGCTATTGGCAAGAGTAACAGCTACACATCGGTAGTAGTATTAGTAGTAGTAGTAAGGGTTATAAGGTGCCTCGTCAACAAAGGTCATGTTGCACCGTATACAGAGGAGATATATGTATCATAATATTATTTTATTTTTAACATAAGTTGAAATTTAAAAATCCGATTCAAATTTATTTTTTAATATTTATATTTTTATTCTATTTTATAATTTTAAATCTGTTTAATTAATTTTACTTCACTTAAGAATTTAAGGACAGAGTCTAATTTGTCCACATCATCCCCCAGAATTTCCTTGAGATGACCTTGGAAATACCTATTTCTGATGCACTGATATTTGGTACATTCAGTCAGGAGGTGTCTTATAGTTAGGCGAGATTCACAATGGTCACAATATGGAGGATTCTTTTCTTGCGTGAAGAGATACGAGTGCGTTAGTGCACAATGCCCTATCCTCAATCGTATGATCACTACTTCCTCCCGCCTACTTCTCCTGACAGAAGAAGACCAAGGGGCAGGGACGGACTTTATCTCGCGCAATTTATTATTTTCAATGGTCAGCCATGAGTCCTGCCATAATTTTAAAATGATTTTACGAAACATATTTCGGATGTCGAGTGTTGCCAAGTATGGAGTATCTACATTAGCTTTTCCAAGTGCTTCTTTGGCTGCAGAGTCGGCAAGTTCATTCCCTCTGATTCCAACATGTCCGGGGACCCAGATAAAGTAAATTTTATTTCCTCTTGCCTCTAAACGGGCAAGCGAAGCATGAATGTCCTGGACGAGAGGATGGAAGGAGTCGAGAGTGGAAATGGATTGCAATGCACTCATAGAGTCACTACAAATCATGAACTGGGTATCGCTGGACTTAATGTTAGCTAACACAAGCTTGATTGCATATAGCTCTGCTGTATAAATACTACTTTCTGAGGGCAACTTTGCTACACATCCTGGGAACGACAAATGTGTTCGTGAGGCGACTGTTTGCACCTCAGACTTGGAGTTAAAGAGACCTATAACTGAGCTCGTTCGGTTTTGCTCGTCAAGTGATATTGATGAATAATTTTGTTTCTGTTAATTGTAATCTGTTCTCTTCCACCAAGAGAAGGTGGGCAGTGTGTACAAGAAAGTGTGTGCCATCACATTTCTGAGTTTCCTTTGTTTTTATGTTGGTGCTGAATCCATTAATTGTTGAGTGAAGCGCACTCACTCTCTCCAGCAGGTGAGTGCGAGAGCCAATGATAAACAGAGCGATAAACTTCTTGGCACAAAGATGCTGCATGATACACCAGTAATGGTTGAAGTACACAAAAAACTTAATACCTGCCAAGGAGTCTGTGGCGACAGCAGCAGACGGCTTTGTGCCTAGTGCCACCTCTAACCGGACGATGCTGCGAAATTCTTTTTTGGCGGGGGACGGGGCCACGATTGGTACCCCGCCACTTCTCCAGCAGCAGCGTCCGAATTCAGTCCACTTAAGATTGTGCATTAACCTCAGCGCCGCTTGGTCGCTCACTTCTTGTAAACTCAGTAAGAATAAATAGCCACGTTAAGCAAAATTCGGTTCCTATTGATTATTTCTGCAAGAAGTACCTTACAGCGTAACCAGAGCATGCCACAAATTGGTGACCCCGACGTGATCCTCTACGTGAAGGATGGATGCCTCCGAGACCGCAGCCATAAAGCGTGCAGCCATCCTGCTCCCGGATTTCGACCCAGAAAAACCAGCCCAGTGGTTCCTCCAAATCGAGGGCCGATTCAGCATTAACAATATTCAGAGGGATGACCTGAGATTCTTGTACGCGATCGGACATCTCGGGACGAAATACTCGACGGAGGTAGAGGATATAATCACTACCCTTCCTGCCTCCGGGAAGTACGACCATCTGAAGGAGGAGTTAATAAGGAGGCTCTCCGCTTCCCAGGAGCATAAAGTGGGGCAATTGCTGGAGCGCGAGGAGCTTGGCGATCGCAAGCCCTCCCAATCTTTGCGCCATCTTAGATCCCTCGCCGGCGTCTCGCTACCCGACGGTTTCCTCCGTTCCTTGTGGCTAAGTAGGTTGCCGTCCCATCTCCAACCTATAACCGCCGTGCAAGAAGGGATGGACCTGGATGCTCAAGCACGCCTCGCGGACACCATCAGTGACTTCTCCCTGCGACCGCAAGTAGAGGATATAATCACTACCCTTATCCCGCCGCCGCAGCATCATTGCCCCTCATACAGTCCCTCATGGCCAGAATGGAGGAGCTCAGCAAGGAAGTCGCCACGCTGAAGCTGGAGAGGACTAGGCCTCCCAGACGATTCCATGGTCGTTCAAGGAGCCGCGGTCGTTTCCACTCTCGAGAGCGCAGCAATGGATTATGTTTTTATCATCACCGGTTCGGAGAAGATGCCCGCAAATGTGAGTCGCCATGCTCATACTCCGTGGGAAACGCCAGGGCGAGTCGGTAGACGCGGCCTCCGACCACAGTTCTAAATCCAGCCGCCTCTTCATTCAGGATGCGTATTCCGGTAAGCGATTCTTAATTGATACTGGTTCGGATCTGAATGTTTATTCGCGAAATTACGTGCGAGGTCCCACAGTTAGATTCAATTTCGAACTTTTTGCTGCCAATGATTCCGTAATTTCAACATACGGTTGGGCGACGTTAAATTTAAGCTTAGGGCTTAGGCGTAGTTTTTCCTTGGGATTTATTATCGCCGATGTAAATAAGTCAATAATAGGAGTAGATTTTTTTAAATTTTACGGGTTGTGTGTAGAAATTAGGAACCAAAAACTTGTTGATAATGTGACGTCGCTGTCAGTGAATTGTAATAACGCACCCAGTGAATGTGCAAGTTAAAACAATTAACCAAATGTGCACCATATTCGTACAACCTCTGCACCGCCGGATTGATGATGAATCCGTGAATACTTGTGTCCTGCACGCCAAAAAGTCATTGATCAAAGGTCATATCATGAAATATGGCAAATGGCCTATTGTTCATTTCCAAATCGGCTGTCATCCTGCGTTGTTGAATGCATGTTTTGAAAATCTTGATCCTGAATCTATCAAAATCCGATCCAAGTACGGAGGCATACAGTTATCTGATTATGCTAAAATAACAATAGGTCAGAATAAAGAACTGTGTAAATATGACAATTTCTTACCGTTCTTAAAAGACAGAACATTATCAATTCTGAAATCCAAGGTTGTCGGTTATTATGTAGATAAGGTAAATGAAGATAAACCCCAATGGGAGGAGACTAGGGTATTGCTCCACTATTTAATGAGCACCAAAGCAGTGGTGGATCATGTGAAGTATATTACAAGATTTGAACAATCCGTTAATCTTAATGATCTTCTGGAATATTTGGTGATCAGAATTGTCCCCAAGGAGAAGGAGCTTAAAGAAGTATTCAGAGGTTTCGGATGTCAGTCCTATTTTGAATGGGCCAGACGTATTGTACAGGAAAAAGCAGTGTCTGAGTACTTGGATCTCTATTACCACAATCAGGCAATGACTCTAGATTACATGCAGACCGCGCCGATTGGCCCCCGACAAACTCTCTGCCGCAAAACGCAAATTTGAAACAATGTGCCAGATGGGAATCGCATGCCGGTCGCAGAGCTGTTGGAGTTCCCCTCCTTATATGGTTCCGAAAAGCAATGAGGAATAAAGACCATGCGGAGATTACCGCGCCTTGAACGCCAGCACCATTGCAGATGAGTATCCTGTGCCTCATATACAAGACTTTTAGCACCTTTTGGCCGGAAAACGTGTTTTCTCCACCATCGACCTAGTTAGGGCCTATCATCAAGTATCCGTAAACCCAGCGGACGTGGCAAGGAATTCAATTACAACACCATTCAGGCTTTTTGAACCCAGACTTTCCAATGGTTTATAGACGTGGTAGTGCGCGGATTAAATTTTTGCTACGTGTATATAGATGATATCCTCATCCCGTCTGAGTCCGAGGAACAACACCACGCGGGTCTCTGCGAACTTTTTTCCCGCCTCAGTGATTATGGTGTTGTGACGTTTTGCGCCTTCGGGCTTGCGTACTCCGCCCTTTCCTTTCGCTTTTGTTTCCTTCACGGGTAGCAGAGGGGGGGAGGGCGGAGGGTATTTAGGTCCGGCGTCGGACGCCCGAAGGAGGAGTTTTTGCATTGGCAGTCCTCGTGTGAGGAGCGTTTCGTCGGTCGCGAAAAAGTCATTGCAGGTCGTGTTCCTGCGTTTGTTTAGAGAAGTACCGGTTAAGTTTCCCTTTTTTTTTGGCTTTCGATTTTCTTCGTCGTCAAGGGTAGTTTTGTTGTTCGTTTTTTTTGTTTTTCCCTTTTTCCTCTTTCCTTTTTCCCTCTTCGTTACCCTTACCTCTCCTGCCATCCTATTACTCCGTTTCCTGTGATGATCGGCATCTGAATCATTGATTGAATGCGCCCCGTGCCCCGTGGCTGAGGAAACTACCTATTTTCCCTATAACATTCTTTTTTTTTCATTCCTAACCCCCTCCGAGTGCGGGCGGAGGCTTGCCCCTGGTCCTCATTTTATTTTATTCTCCCGCACTGGCGCCCAATTCCAAACTATAAAATTTTGCGAACCCACGCTAGAGCCAGCCCGGGGACCCAAAGGGGTCACAGTGTCATTATAAATCCTGCGAAGTGTGCTTTCGCTGCAAAGGAGGTAAGGTTCTTGGGATATTTAGAGCCCGAAAACAGAATGAAACCACCGCCAGATAGAATCACTTCTATTGTGAATTTTCCCAAGCCAAAAACAGTGAAAAGCCATCGTCAATTCTTGGGCATGTTGAACTTTTATAGGCGATTCCTACCCCATGCCGCCAACGTACAGTCTCATCTTAACGACCTCCTAACAAGTCTTCCGGCCAAGGGAAACGCGCCCATTGTATGGAACGCAGAGGCAGAAAAGGCTTTTGAATTGTGCAAACAAAGCTTAGTCAACGCGATGCACTGTGGGCTAGAATCGAAAAAAGCTGGCCAAAAATAAGAAAGTGCTTTTTTTGAGTGAGGACTTTGAAACTTCGCATGGTCATTCTTAAATATATTCTGCATATAAGTGCGAAATCATTTTTGTTCATTCTTATGCGTTACAATCCTTCAGGGGGTCAAAGTTGACCAATTTTCGCAAAAATTATCAGTTTCCGATTTTTCGCGAAATTCTTCAACTTCAAGTCGATTGTGAACCCAAACTAGGAAAATCATCGGGTAAAATATGATTCCATATTATAAATATGTTCCTTGTCCTTCATAAGACTTGGTTTCAATGAGCTCTATGGCATATTTATATACTTTACATTACGAAATGGCGGACTCTTATTTTGGAACAAAGTTTTATCTAAAGCGAGGAAAATAGTAGATTGAGACACCGTGTGACACGGGATTACTTACATCACAATAAGCTATGAACCTTCCTTAATCCATCAGCGCCCAGAGGTGCCGTTTGGCACCCAACGAAAAAGCGACGTGTAATTCCGGCATCGCCACTCTGTTTGCTTGTCTGGCGATTTACGTTTATCTAGGTACCTCTCCTCTATCCTCTCCACCCCTCTGTGTCACATGCGCGTCTGCAGTCGACGAGAAAGGATCATTTTGCGTAAACAAGTCGAGGAGGAATGATCGCCATGTCTTCAAGAAAAAGGTAAGCTTCTAAAAATTATTGTTTTAACTATTAATTTGAGGTGACAGTGTGATTTACGTGTTGCCAACAAGTCATAGTGCCCTCATAAGTACTTATCTTGTGTCAGATTTCGTTACATTGCGGTAGAGGCGTTGTTTTTTTCGGTGGATGCCGTTTGGCACCGCTGGGCGGCTAGCGTAGCAACATGGTGCAGTTTACCAGAATTTGCTGTTTTTATATGTTATTGGTATTTTCGGAGTTAAATTTTGCTTTTAGGCAAAGAAAATATTATTTACGAATGTTTCTTTTTTATTTCGGGATATGGCTGGTTGGGGGGAGGTGTGACGCTATTTCTGATGTTTGTTTTCATATTTTTTTTGTTTCTTCGTATAGACATACTTTGATTACTAATCACTCCCCGACACTTCTTTTGCGCAATGAAAAGAAGGCAATATTTTTGTCTTACGTAATCAATATAGGCCTACCCGGGAAAAAGCACGATTTTAGTACTTTTTTATTTTTTATGTGTAATTTATTTATTATCTTATGTTTGAGCATTTCTTCTGCAACGAAGAAGAAACCGAGGAAAAAAATAGTGTGCACATCCCGTTCTAAAAGCAAAACAAAAATTGGCCGGTTATAACTCAAACTATGAAGGTTTCCTAATTCCGAGTATTCTTTCCAGGACCAAAACTGTCAAATAGGCTCTTGATTACCTAGAAGAGGAGAAGGTTGATGATGTATCATGTATATACGTAGAACCTCCAGAAAGCAACGTTCTAACCGATGAGGATTCTGGCGATGAGGACGACGGAGGAGCAATTGACAACCTTTCCGGGAGGCAGTTGTGAGAAAGGGCTGAAATAGTGTACTATAAAGCAGATGCCACAGATCTTTTTGGCAAATCTAGGGATGAGGATAGTACTGACTCTGATACAAGTCAAATATCAGCACCAAAACGTAAGCGCGGCCAAACATCAAAAAGCACAAAAATATCACAGTCGAAGAATAAATCTGCCCCGAAACAACAATTTAAATGGAAGAAAGGCGTCAATTTGAAGACTCAGGAAAAGATTTTTCTAGAAGCAGATTACCTTTCGTTGCGGGATAAAACCGCTGTCGACATTTTTGAAATGTTTTTCGATCAAGACGTCATCAGTTTTATTGCTGAGGAAAGTAACAAGTATGTACTTTTCTCTAATGCCTCGAGCTTGCCTAACATCACCGTAGAGGAAATCAAGGTTTTCCTTGGCATACTCGTACTTTCTGGCTACAATACAGTTCCAGACAAACGTCAGTATTGGGAAGAGGCACGAGACGTCCGCAACGATCTTGTGTTTTGCAGTATGCGAAGAAATCGGTTTTTGGAGATACAGCGCAAATTGCATCTAGCAGACAATACCAAGCCCAACCATACGGACAAGTTTTGGAAGTTGAGAGCCTTCATGGACATGATTCAAGGAAAGCTTTTGAATAATCATCGGCCAGAACAAAATTTGGATTTGGCTCTAAGTGTAACGTAGGGTTGTGCATTGTGTGCTTCATCGCGTACCACGTGCCTAAATAAGGCGGTCTACAGCTTTTCATGGTATTTTTGATAGATTGTTAACTTTATCAAAAGCATTCTACTAAGATTTTGTAAGCTTTCCAGTAGTAGAGATTGGGAGACTGATTTGTATTGTTTTTGTTCCTAATTTTTGTTGGTGTTCGTGATTGCTCCTATCCTAATTACTTTTTTGAACTCATGTGATAATACTGGGACCTGATAATCAACCAAAGAATATGTAGGTTTGGACTTGAAAAGGAGTCTGATTTTTCTAGTTTTTTAGTACTTGCGTTGTAATATGTAAAGGTCAATATTCATATGCAACTTTGTGTATAATCGGTGCATAAACAATCTTGATGTTCTGCACAGGTAGTTATGCTTGTTGTAACGCATGTGCGAGTTTTTATGTACGTCTTTTTTTAGAGTAAGACTCTTTACATTTGATGAAAACCCAATGGATGGGTTCATGTTTTTGTTTAAAGCAAGTTTTTTAAAGCAACAAATAAATAAATACCAATTTTACGCACGTCTTTTCCAATTATTTGTAATAACCATAGACCATAATAAGTTAGTTGCATATAGCTATGATTACCGCCCAGCGGTGCCATACGGCACCCAACTCCCCCGCGCTTAATATCGTGTGTACAGGAATTTTACTGATCAAGTCACTATTCTAACGCCATAAACCATGTTTTCTAGTAAAATCTTCGATTTCCGAGAAAAAAAAAACCTTGGGCGCTGAAGGGTTAATGGGAATCTGAAATAAAATCTTGCCCCAATAATTTATAAATCGACTTTTCGACAATGCTACAAGGGCCGAATCCGCTCGGCGGAGCAGCGTCCTCCGCTACGCTGTCATGTTTTGAGAGGAACAACGAACCAAAACGATTCTGTTTCGTTCATTTGTAGATTTTAACCATTATTTAACTTTGTGCATTAGTTATATATCAATTTTTTTAAGTTAATAGTTGCTTAAGATATGTTTGTGATTTTGAAAAACTGACCGCTTCTTTTTACAAAATCGGTAGAACTAGCCGTCACTTCGTGTAATTTCATTACAGAAATAAATACATAGGTTGTTATGTTATGAAAATGGTGGAATATAGCGTAGAACGTTTTCAAATACAAAATTTGCCCACATCTGGAGTTGTTTTGGCGACCGTCGAGGTGCTCTGGAGCGCTAGAAAAAGTTCGGCAAAGGGCTCGTTTTATTGCAAGCAGCTGCGCTTTTCCGCATTAACGGTACCCTTCGAATTGCATGTCTGTGATTTTTCCTTGCAAGAGGTTGTGTTTTGTGCTTTCTAATTAGCTACGACAGTTCTGTGAAACAAGAATTCTTCGACAATATCCTGGTAGCAGTACTCGGGTGAGGTTTTAGATATTTCATAGGAATTATATCTCGTGAGGTATGTTTTTCATTATATTTTCTTTTTCATTTATGCATCAGAATATGGTGGTAAATTGTGATGTATTTTCTGATCGTTTTAAAATATGATCACAATTGTTTGAATGCTTTCTACTCCCTTTGTCCTGCATATACTATTGAAGGAAAGATATAGTTACGAGATCTATGTTGCATTTTCACATATTACTATAATTTTTCCAGGTTTTCAGTGTATTAATACGTAATTTAATTAGTATTTCTGCAAAAATCATGGCTGATATGGTTAATAATCGGTTAACGGATTTTGGCGTCGGTATCGACCGTTCCGTCTTCATGAAAGAAAATCAATGTCACGCTTGTTTTCAAATATGGTTTGGATGGTAGTTCTGGCCATTCCCAGTACGAACAAGTCCAAACAATAAATTATTAAGAAAGTAACTTACGCCAAGAAATCGAAAATTTTAAGCCAGTGAATGTAGGCAATCACCGCATTAAGTTCTGTTTGTTGTTTACAACGATAAACGGAAAGGTAACATTTTCTCAAATCAAAGGTAATATTTGTTGGATATACGTAGCCAAATTTGACCAAGAATCTTTTGTTGTATTCCTTCTTTTAGGTATTTAATGTGCTGACCGAGAGCACGGGATTGAAATGCTACATTTGGGGGGCGAAAATTTCGGAGATGAACAATCTATCGACAATTAGTAATTGAGACGTTGACGAAGAAAATTTGTCCTATGGCATTTCTACGCTGCATTGCTACATAAGATTTTTTGAGGGTTTATTACATATATCTTACCGACTTATCTTAAAGTAATGGCAGGTGAGAGTTCAATATTGATGAGTATGATTTTATGTCATACGACATACCCATTGAACTTATCTTAATATTTGTACATAGGCTCGGGGTAATCATAAATTACTGCTTTTGGAGAGAAAATCTCAAATTCAGAAAGAGTATAGAAAAAAGATGGGACTGATTGTAGATGTACCTAAACCAGGATATGGCTCCACAAATGATGGAAATACATCAAGGCGTTTCTTTGAAAGTCCGTTTCTAGCAGCTGAAATAACAGGTGCGAATTAAAGTTATTTTTATTAATGCGTAATCTTATATTAAATGTAAAAATCAGGAAACTGAAATAGATATGGATGAAATCTTCACTATCAAAGATAAGAGTTCTGTTTAAGATTTGTTTTATATTATTAAGTTTTTTGTGAACTACCGTTTCTCAATACCAATTTAATTAATCATTTCTTAAAAGGAATTGACGAAGATCTAATAAAAAGATTCGCCAATATCTTGAAGGCAAATTCAAGTGGTTTTCCACTAAATGAAATAGCATTCAAATATTATTGCTGTGCTACAGCAGAGATGTATGTCCGATTATATCCATGGTACTACATGCCACCAACAATACATAAAGTACTTATACACTGGGCTGAAATAGCAATAGAGGCAATCCTTCCGTTGGGGCAACTGACAGAAGAGGTAATGGAGGCCCTAAATAAATACGCAAGGAAATACCGGGAGAGATACACAAGAAAACACTCCAGAGTGAACACGAACGAGGATTTGTTCCAAAGATTACTTCTACCTTCTGATCCGCTAATTTCAATATCGGCACCAGTTAGAGCAACAAAAGGATCGAGGATTCTGAGAAAAGAGATTAAGAAACTCCAAGTCATGAACGATGAGGAGGAATTGGCTTATGGGGATGAAGATTCTTCAGATGAGGAATGTATTTAATAGAGAAGGTAATGTATAAAAACACCGTATACTTCATTAAAACTCACTTAAAACTTTGACTGCATGATTTAATAGAAATTTAGCATTATCGTATGAAAATAAACTACTACATGATATTAATATCACTGTCGTGGTCCCATGCTTTAAAGCACAGCCCATTTAATTTTTTTCAACTATCACCCTACAAGAAATGGTGACTTTCCAATAACTGTAGATATCTAAGATATGTAGGAAGTGTAATAATGGTTAAAATCTACAAAAGAACAAATCAGAATCGTTTTGGTTCGTTGTTCCTCTCAAAACATGACAGCCTAGCAGAGGACGCTGCTCCGCCGAGCGGATTTGGCCCTTGTAGTGTTGTCGAAAAGTCGATTTATAAATTATTGGGGCAAATTGTGGTAAGATTTTATGGCCCACCTAAGGCCAACAACTCTACACCGCCTTCAGAGACGAAACCGCATCGAGACGTTTCGGCAGACAACAAAGATCACTGCGAGGGGCCAAACCGCAACCGCGGATCTGATTCATTTGGGCAGCCTGCGGAGAGGTCCACCTGCTCCGGCAGAAGAGTTCACTTTCCGAAATGGTTTATTGAAACATGCTAACCATTTTTTTCCTTTTTTCGTAGACGCAATTACTGCCAGGGGGTGCTGTGGCGGCAGCAGCAGACGGCTTCGCGCCTAGTGCCACCTCTAACCGGATGATGCTGCGAAATTTTTTTTTTCGGGAGACGGGGCCACGCTTGGTACCCCGCCACTTCTCCGGCAGCAGCGTCAGAGTTAAGTCTACTTAAGATTGTGTATTAACCTCAGCGCCGCTTGGATGCTCACGTCTTGTAAACTCTGTAAAAATAAATAGCCACGTTAAGGAACATTCGGTTCCTGTTGATTATTTCTGTAAGAAGTACTTACGGCGTAACCGAAAGCGTGCCACAAGTCATATCCTGCTACGACCTTCTCTACGTCTCAGAAGAAGAGATAGCACAGGAGATGGCATCGCAAGGAGTCATCTCTTGTCGCAGACTAAATAAGAGAGAAAACGGAGAAATAATAATGTCTACCTTGGTCATACTAACGTTCGCCCTCGAAAAGCTCCCAAAGAAGTTACATGATCATACGTATGCAAATGCAGGTAAAGTATCTCTCAATTCTTTTGTTGTTGATGTAGTGGAATATATCTCTGGTTTTGTTCAGAGATCAATTAAAAGAAAAATAAAATGTATGGAATGTCTAAAAGGGTTGATTAGGGACAAGAGGATAACACAGGCATCTCTCCTACATAGAAAAGATGAATGTCCCAGGTAAAGATGTGATGATGATATGTAAACCTGCAGGAAGGACATTTAGGGTTCTCAATGCTTCAGGGAGAATAACCAGTTAGAATATTATCCCTAAATTAAGGCTTGAAGCACTCAACCAAGTGGAATCTCCATTTGATGTTATAAAAAATCATGTAATGGAACAAAGCATGGAAGAAAACCACATTAATAGTAGTAGTAGTAGTAAGGGTTATAAGGTGCCTCGACAGCAAAGGCCATGTTGCTATGGTTGGTGATTTAATGTTGTTTACAATGTCATTGATCGCTATGGCGAATAGAGTGACTCCCAACACTGACTCTTGTGGGATACCATTTTCCTGAATGAACCACTGGGATAGACAGTTTCCCGCTCGAACTCTGAATCTGCGGTCAGTTAAAAATTTTTTGATAAAAATAAGAATTCTACCCTTGAAGCCCCATGCTTTTAGGATACATAAAATCCTGTGTCGCCATGTTTTGTCATATGCATTTTTTATGTCAAAGAATACTCCTATGACATGTTGGCGTAAAAGAAATGCCTCTTGAATGAAACTGTCAATCCTAACTAAATGGTCCATGGTAGACCTGTTGTGTCTAAACCCACACTGGACATTTGAGAGATGGTTACGGCGTTCAAGACACCAAACTAGCCGCTTATTCACCATTCTCTCCACCTGTTTGCACAGGTAGCTGGTCAAGGAAATCAGGCGGTAGCTGGATGGGAGACTCTTATCCTTTCCCTGTTTAGGTATTGGAATTACTATGGATTCCCGCCAGGATTCTGGGAAGATCCCTTCAGTCCAAAGCTGATTGATGATTTTGAGGAGACTTTCATTAGCACCCTCTGGGAGATTTTTCAGGAAGGCATTGTGAATATCGTCTGCACCAGGGCAGGAATCCTTTCCGACATCTATTGCTGATTTCAGCTCCCACAACGAAAAAGGTTCATTGTAGGACGCTGGGAACCTGACATCACCAAGTTCTAGTTTGGCTCTTTCCATTCTCTCCTTTCTTTGGATAAAAGAGGGTGCTTATTCAGCTGTGCTGCTTGCTTTGGCATAGTGACAGCCTACGCCTTCCACAAGTGCATCTGGAGAAGTGGCAATTTGGCCATCGATGTCTATACCTGCAATGCATGGGGGGGAGAGTGTTTGCCCGAGATTTTAGTGACCTTATTCCAAACCTGTGCAACTGGCGTTCTGTGGGTGATGGACGAAACATAATTTATCCAAGAGGATGATTTGGCATTTTTAATAATTTGACGAGCTTTTACCCTCAGCCGTCTAAAAGCTGCAAGATTAGTATTTGTGGGGTATCAATTGAAAATACGTAGTGCTCGTTACCGTTTCAAGATGGCCTCCGCACACTCCTCATTCCACCAGGAAACAGAGTTATGATGTGCCCTTCTAGAAGATCTTGGAATGCTTTTACTGGCAGTGTCAATGACAGCTACAGTGAATTCTTTGACGTTTTGCAACCCACCGCGAGTTCTATCGAATGTATAGTTGAAATTTGATTTAAAAGGTGGCCAATTGGCTCTACGTATAGCCCAAATGCCTTCTTGGTTAGAGTTTACAGATTTATATATATTCTTCTTGATTATGATGGGAAAATGATCGCTACCACAAACGTCATTATGAACAGAAATGCTGAAAAGTGGTGCAATGGTGCTAGTGCAAATCACAAGATCAATTGCTTCCATTAAAAGCATTGAAATGAGTTTTTTCTTGGTCATTCATTAAAATTAGGTTAAAATCATTAAAAAGGTTTTCTAGAAGTCGTCCTCCACCATTATTAATCTTCTACTTTAACAGGAATGTCATGAAGCATTCTCATCGCCAGGAGTATGTCACTCTACTTGTCATCTGCTGTTTTTATTAGAAGTGTGCCGTCCCTCAGCTTCTTGACTGACTCAAGGGTTCCTGGAACAATATTCGAGAGCACTTTGTGTATTAGGAAAGGAGACACCTTGGTCAGATTTTCGCCTTCTTTTTCACTTTTAATTAACAAGTACTTTTTGCATTTAAAAACCTGTTCTCGCCCACTCATTCCTGAGCGGGGTCTTTTTGGTGGAGGAGGGTTAGGATGCATATGATTACATTGAGGATGATATATTACCTCGTTGACCACCTATTCTGCTGCTGCAAATGTGCCTTCTACCTAATTCCTGATCTAGGGTAGGTACTTATATTATATGGTCTTTCATCTATTTTCAACAACAAGTAATTAAATTCTGTTTGTTTGTACATTCCTCTGTTTGTCGCAGCAAGTAATTAAGTTCTGTTTATCATACCCTTACTTTGGACAGTAAAAATGAAAGTTTTATGGCAAAATTACACTGCTAAATTTAAACTACAATTTTCCCAGTATGCAAAGGAACATGGAAATCGAGCTGCGGGGCGAGCATTTGGACTAAATGAATTCATCATAAGACAGAGGAGGAAAGTCGAGGAAAATATCAAAATGATGCCTAAATGAAATGAAAAGCACACGCAGTGGGAAACCATACCACCCTGAGTTACATAATAGTTTACTGCAATGGATTACGGACACAAGAAGGGACTGTCTTGGTGTAAGTACATCTGCTGTTCGTGTTTAAGCTTGTCAATGACTCACTCACTCAAGTTAATCGTGCATGATATTTCAAGATGGCGGATCGTGAAACTTGTCGTGCATGTAACAAGCAAGTTAATGCAAAGTTTGCGCACATTATATGCAGCAATTGTGATGCAATTTTTCATAAAATGTGTTCCAAGGTTAAAGATTTATTTAACATTCTAACTTCAAATGAAGAAATCGAATGGTTCTACATTAACTGTAACCAAAAATAGGCAAGTCTAGTGATGGAGTCTCTGTGAACATTGCTCTCATTAATGAGCTTAAGTCCAGCGTGCAGGACCTTAAGCATGAGATCGATTTGCTGAAAAAGCAAATTCAGGATCGATCCCCTCCAGCTACTAACAAAAGTTAAGATTTCCACGATCTTCAACCAAAGTGTATCTATGACATGTTTACTTACAAATATTGTTTCCTGTAAATCTACCTGCTCTAGCCCTATCTATCTTCTATGCCCAATCCCTTGGACTAACACCTACCTAAAATCCTTTTTAATTTTTGAACAACCTGCCTATACACATTAAAAATTCCACCTCCGCACAATCATTTAAAGAAAAACTGTTTGATTACCTTTTTGTTACTACAGAATGACTCTTAATACCATAATATTGGCATGTCTTTTTCTTTTTGTATTATTTTTATGAAAGCAGTCTATCTTTTGTATTACGACCTAATGCTTATAATTTGTATTATTATTTTAAATGAGCAGATAGTATTTATTATATTTTTGTTTCTGCTCTTATGGGACATAAAATCCCAGAGCATAATAAATGTGATATTATTATTATTACTTAGTAGTCTGGAATGAAGAGTTTTTTGCAAGGTTTAGGCTTACGAAAGGTACTGTGTAGAAGTTGCTGGCAGAGATACAAGAGAAAATAAAGCATAAAAAACAAGGAGATTTTGATATTAGATCTAATTTGAAGCTTAAATTAATACAACATTTAATGTCTATTTAGTAAATTCCATTTTAAGAAACATGAACATGACAGCAAAGAACCAGTTACTAATGACACAGCACTTTCATACTACTGGCCATGCTTATCACAGCAGGTGATTTCTGAGATGTACATAAAGCAACTGCCAGTAGGGTAATCAAGGTGTCCACAGCTATTGCAGAACTACGGCAAACAAACATGATGACATCAGCCACAACCAGCCATCAGCCACAACCATGGGAGTTAATAAAGCAGGAAGATTTTTATAAGATTGCACATTTTCCAAGGGCTGATGGGTTCATAGATTGCACACACATTAAGATACTGTCAATAGGCATAAGGCCTCTCGTGAATTTTCGCATTAGTTGAATTGAACATATTTTGAACATTATTCTCCTATTATATTTGATTCAATAGAATAAGAAAGCGAAATATAAATTACTTAAGGTGTAGTATGTTACATGCTCTGTAGAATTGATTATTAAAATATTATTTCCTGAAACCTATGATTATCTTTAAATACAACAAGAAAATTAAACGAATTTAATACAAATTTTGAGCATATTATGCAGAAATTTGACTAAATAGTACTGTTATTACAGGAAGTACTGAGCCTGAATCTTTTAGAAAGGATAGTTTTCTATAAACACCCAAGTTATATGTGCTGCAAGCATGCAAATAAAAGATATTGTGACCAGATGGCCAGAACCAACTCATGAGCAAACTATATTGAATAATTCAAAATTAAGTCACAATGGAACCAGAATAAATTCAGAGATGGAATTATTTTGGTAAACTCTGTATGTATGTATGTGTTTTCAGGCGAATCAGCCTCTCGGGCTATTATCGCCATGAGTAGTAGGACATTACAAGTCAGTACATCCACAAGTCGAACAATACATACAACATATAAGGTTAAAAAGTTAAAATTAGGCTCTGATTAAAATTTGTAAAAACAAGAAAGGGCTGTATAATGGCCTCTAAAGTTTTGATAAAATAAGGACATAGACTGTAAAGGGTCTAGCCCTTAGAGTCCATTTTCACAATAAAGGATACTGTCTCCAACTAATATTAAAACCATAAATAAAATAAATAAATAAATAAATCAAATTATAAATTAATTGGAACAAGGCAAGTTGAGTGGGGCTTGACTAAATGTAAGTTAGTAGTTTCGTGGCCTTCACAAAATCAAATATCTTTTCAACAGATGCTACATCGTCTCCTAGGGCGACCGAGAGATCCGTCGAAAGGCCAAATCTCCTTCGCTCATCATCAAACTGGGGGCATTGCAGTAAGACATGTGACACAGACAATACTGTGTCACATATCTCACATACTGGGGCTTCCTCAGACCACAGTAGATGTTTATGAGTCCACCAGCAATGCCCGATTCGTAGTCTGGTTAGGACTACTTCCTCGAGTCTGGAGGGCCTATATGATGACTGCCAAGAATTAACATTTGGTTTCACTATTCTTAATTTATTTTCTGTAATTTCATTCCACTCATCTTGCCATTGTTTAAAAACCAAGTGCTTTATACATGTCTTCACATCACTCACAGGCACTTGGTCATAAAAAGTCCACCTCTTATTAGCAGCTTCTTTAGCTGCAACATCCGCCATTTCATTACCTGGTATACCAACGTGGCCTGGCAACCATATGAAATCTATTTCCACCCCTTTAAATTTTAGGTCCACCAGAGATGACTGGATTTTCTGTACCAGTGGATGGATGGAACCAATAGACTCGATGGCTTTTAGAGCAGACAAGGAATCACTTAGGATTACATACTTAGTCTGGGAGTGTGCGGATATGTAGCAAAGAGATTGTAAAAGAGCATATAGCTCTGCTGTGTATATCCCACAGAGTGGATGTAGTCGAAACAGAAATGATGTTTTCTTCACCACATATGCACATCCAACCTGACTTCCCTGCTTGGAACCATCCGTATAGATGGCAGTACTAGAGCTGAAGTCTGCAAGGAGTCTATAAAATTCACGTTGGTATTCCATAGGAGAAGTTTTTTGCTTGTCAAGTCTGGTAAGGCAGAGGTGGACGTTGGGACATGGGAATGTCCATGGTGGGAATTGGGAGAATTTTGTTTCTGGCATCCTGGGGATATTAAATTCCATTTCTCCGAAATATCCTTTGACTCTCATACCCAAGGGCTTTAGAGAACGGACCCGGACAGCATATAGGTGGCTATATCTCTGCACAAAAACTGCTTCATACGCCGGATGATTTGGCTTGGATTTAAGGGTTATTGCGTAACGCATAGACAGCAGTTTACGGCGCATATAGAGTGATGGTTCCCCAGACTCACAAAGAATACTTGCTATAGGGCTGGTTCGAAAAGCACCTGTAGCCAAGCGAATCCCTGTATGGTGAATCACATCAATCGCCTTAATAGCTGATGGTGCTGCTGATGCATATACTATGCTACCATAGTCGAGCTTTGATCTAATGAGCATCCGATATATTCTAAGCAAGGTGGTCCGATCTGCTCCCCAGGATTTGTGGCTGAGAACTCTCAATACATTTAGGGCAGCTAGGCATCGGGATTTCAAATATTTAAGTTGAGGACGCCATGTTAGTTTATGATCAAATTTAATTCCCAAGAAGTATGCACTTTCAACACAAGGTATCTCGGTGCCATTTAAAAGAAGGGATGGATTTGGGTGTAGACCACGAATTCTACAGAAATGGATACAAACTGTCTTGCTGTGCGAAAAGGTGAATCCATTTTCTGTTGCCCATTTGTATATTCGGTTAATTGTCATTTGCATTTGACGTTGCCAAATAGTCATATTTTGGGATGCTAGAAATATACCATAGTCATCCACAAAGAGACTTCCATCAATAGGATGTCTAATACATTGGGCAAGTCCATTTACAGCAACAGCAAACAGTAATACACTTAAGATTGGTAAACTCTGGGTATAGGCAAGAAAAATATCTTATGACTCCAATTAAAAATCCTGTAGCACCAGAGGAGCATCTATATAATGAAGTTTAAATAAGAATAAGAAATGCCATAGAAAGAAGTTTGGAGTATGGAAAAGACGATTTCAAATTCTTTCCTATGGTATAAGGTTGTCATTAGATACAGTCATGAAGGTTGTAGTAGCATGTACTGTCTTGCACAACTTAGCTATTGATGCTAACGATGGTGAACCAACATAGGATCCAAGAGCACTAGCAGTTGATCTACGAGGGTAGCCAGGAAGTAATGCACCACATTTTTTTCCTCAGCCGACAGCAATGTTGGGAATGTGAAACGTCACGTGTGCAATATTTGAAGTTTCCTGAGCACAGGTGCAAAATTTCTGGCTCTTTCTCCAGATAGCATAACTGCAGGACTGTTTTAAAATGGTATCTGTAAGTGATGTGTGTTACAAGCGAGGGGAATATTCACAAACGTTTGTGCTGAGCCTATGGAGCATCTGCTATCGACAGGAGTACAGATATTCCCTGGGCACAGATGACGAGGACATCAGTAGATGGCTCTGCAGAACTCCAAGATTTGCAGCTGTCAGGAAGACCATCCACGGCTGTCACACCTGTCATGTTGCAGTGAGCTGATGCTGTCCTTCGTGAGGACATACACATTACGACTCGGCAGTTGGCACTGAATCTGTTAATAAGCAAAGGAAGTGTAGATACAATTACCAGCACTCTTTAATACTCAAACGTGTGTGCAAAATTGGTCCTGCGGTGCCTAATGGTGGATCACAAATCTCTCAGAAAAAACATTTGTTGTGATTGGTTGCAACATTTTGAAGCTGAGGGGGATGTCTTTTTGTCCCGAATTGTGACGTGATGAAACCTGGGCTCACTATTTTGAGCCTGAAACAAAACAGCAATCGATGGGATGGCAGCATCCTTGCTCTGCACAGTAGAAAAAATTCAAAGAAACTGCATCTGGGGGTAAGGTCATGATCACTGTGTTTTGGGACTGTTAGGGTGTGAGTCTCCTTGATGTAATGCCAAGAGTCAGTATTCCAGTTAAAGTATCATGACCATCTGCTCCATCGGCTCAGTTATCAGCCACCTTTGAAAGCTTGAGGCCTTCTCCACCACACCTGCTCTCAGATCTGGAGGTGATACAGTTGGGACAATTAAGAATTGGATATCAGGAAGAAAGTTTTGGCCCAGAGACCAGCATGAAACAGAACACATCCTTTTCTGTTAGTCATACTGGGCGCAGATACCAATGAAAGCAGTTTTGTACTCTTGAATGCAGATTCTAGGCATAGACGCTGAACACGGATGGCCCATCCCTAGTAAAATATCGGGAAACCCAAACCAAGATCACCTGAGGGTTCCGGTACAATTGATATAACCATTACCGAACATTGTAGTGCAGGTTCCACCACAACCAGAACCAAGGCCCCGAATTGAGAGGACAGCTACTCCCTTCTCCACCGCCTGAAAGCAAGTTCTACCACTAAATAGAGAAAGGCAATGAGAATAAAAGGATTACCGCTGACGATTAGCTTACTCAGCCTGAAGAAGCCGACAGTAGGGTCGGCGAAATGTAGTACTGTTTTTAACAAGTAACTCAACACTGTTGTATCCGAAAGAATTTTACTCATAATGGAATCCACTCACTGTGAAAGCCCTCGCACCAGATCAAGAATATATTGTTAAATTTGGTCATTAACCGAGATATCCAAGAATCATTTATTCTACAGAGTTCAATAGAATTGTTCTGCTTGACAACTTTAACTTGGTGATGTGATTACTTTTGTGCGAACAGTATGGAGGTGCAGAAAGAACACATAATGGGTGAAAGTGATTAATGTAGGGAGGTTTTGGAGAGGGAGCGTTCAGCTATTGCAGTACCGCCACCAACTCCAGCTGCAGCTTTTGCACCACCATCTCTGGTGGCAGCAGCTGCACCACCAACACACCACCAGCCCGAGCAACAATACCACCTCGAGCAGCTACATCACCTCCAATAGCAGAACTTTGCAGCTGGTGTAGAGAGGTGTTGGAGAGGGAGTTGGAGAGGGGGCAAGGAGATAAAGAGGCGGCTACACCACCACCTCCTGCAGCAACACAACCCCCACTCATACCAGTAGAGAGACCACTTCCATCAAAACTACTGCCACCATTGGATCCAATAGATTCTTCAACATTTGATGGAGATGTTGCAACAACATCAAGAGCATCTGCTGCTGTACAAGAGGGAAAGCCACCACAAGAGAAGACTCCTGAGGTGATTAGATCATCATCAAAGGATTCCGCATCACCCTCGTTACTGTCAACAGTGAGGAGGAGGTGGAGGGTACGGCGAGGGGTAAAAACCTCTAAAAGAGGTGTTGCCATGAGAGAGTTGGTGCAGGAAGTGATGCGGGGTATGGGAAGCAGGTTAAAATGAAACAGAAGAGGATGCCTATGCCTCCCCCATCCAAAGAGTATACGCCATCCCCTGAGTAGTATTAACTGTAAAATAAATTGACAATGTTTATAACAAATATTAATTATGAAATTGAATTGGTTATGTTTTTAACAAAATAATAATAAAAAAACCTGAAATTGAATTATTTTATTTCAACTCCTTTCACCATTTTTAAGATAATTTGAGTTTGAATATACTAATGTCAATTAATGCCACACTTATAGAATTTAAAAGTAATTGTAAATATGCTTTAATAAATAATAAAACGTGATATTGAATTATCTTTTTTCTTTATTTCAACTTCTTACTTTGTTTTAAGATAATTCAAGTTTTTTTTAAATTATATTCTTTCTTATTTATTTAACACCATTAAAATTTTTTTTTTGAGGTACTTCCCAGCAAAGTAGAGAGTTGAAATTCAAGGGATCGCTAGAAGCCCTGCATATCCGCCGAAAACCATAAAGACATTGTCGAGGATTATCCTTGGTTTGATGCTAGGTCAGGACAAATATTCTCCTGTGTAATTTACATTGCGATTTTTAAGATTTATTTTGAATCACTTCAAATGATAGGGGTATTGGCAAATGCGCTCTTCTTTCATTATATCTACAAAACTGGAACTAAATCTGCATGAGTTAATTGCTAGGTGGGTGAAAATTTCTCCTATTTAAAATAAATTGCGATGATATTTAAGAATATTTTCAAGCTCTCTCTTCATCTTTTCAGGACCTTCTCGAAGTGATGTTGACATGAAATTTGTATTATCAATACGAAAGAACTGACCTCTACGTGCATTTCTTATGGAAGCGTTTTGAACCGTCTGGGTTCGAACCAATGACCTAAGGGAAATAAAAAGTAGCCTATACTCTGTGCGGGGTTGACTTTTAATAGTGTAGAAAATTTCAAAGTTTTGCGACTCTCAGTTCTCGAGTGTTTAGCAAACATACACACACACTCTATTTTATATTATAGATAGATTAGATCATATATAATAAGATCTACATATATATATTGTGACGAGAACCCCCTACAGTATGTTGCGTTTCGCATTGTTTTTGTTTGTGGTTGTCAATTTCTATGCCCGAGGGCGTATAAGAAAAGAGATAAAAGGGGAAGTTTTGGAAGGAACAAGGGAGGACGGTCAAGCAGCCAGTGGTGAAGGAAGGGCGGCGAGTCTGCGGGTCGTCAAGGCCAGAGATTTTTCAGGAGATTGAAGAGAAGGATATCCCGAAGGAGGCAACCCGGCCACGATTTACGTGGCCACGCGCATCGGGATTCGTCGTGCCCCGGTCTTTTGAGTTTTTCTTCATTTTGATTGATTTATTTGTATGTGACCATTATCGGTAATAAACTGCCGTCCACTACTCTGACTTTATTATCGATTATGTGTGCACGGGTCTCACGGATCGCGGCCAGCAGAACGGAAGAGGGAGATCCGTCACATTCTGGTGACGTGACCAGGATCACGAAGGTGCGTCCAGCATTGGTTATCGTGGGCAATTGGCAGCGTGTCTTTCGACAGAGCCGGCAGTGAACGAGATGGCGACCAGCAATTTTTCTGTCTACAGGACGAGGAAGGATTCGTCCAGATCCATTGAGTCAGCGCCCGAGGATCACCCGAGGGAGGAGTCATTGCTAGAGATAGACATGGCAGGGTTGGCGCTACGAGAAGGTAAGGCGCAACCAACAAATGATTGTGATGCCCAGGGAATCTACCAGGCGTTGGAGAAGGTGATGTCAATGTTCACTGCCATGGGGACTAGAATCGAACGATTGGAACATAAAATAGAGACCAGTCAAAGTCAGATGGAGGGAATGGAAAGAAGGTTAGAGAGTAAAATAGAAAAATTGAGGGGATAGAAAGAAAAATGGGGGTTATGGAAAGGAGAATGGAAAGGATCGAAGAAAGTTTGACCGAAAGAGTAAGTAGAAAGTTGCGTGAAGATTTGGAGAGTGACAACAGGAGAATCATGGTTCAGCAGGAGATCGAAGGTTTGAATCAGGAATTGGAGATAGTTAAACGGGGACTAATAAATGGGGCCGGTGGCAGCGTGTGGTGCCGACCATGGCCGGCGGACCTGGTCAAATCGCTACGTTTTCGCGGATTGCGGGAGGAACAGCCCATTCAATTCTTGAGAGAAATGGAGACCAATTTTGCCATGGCGGGAATACCGGAGGAGGTGAAGAAGTACTATTTTGATGGGTTACTCGAGGGGCATGCGAAGATGTGTGCTAATTCATTGTTCCCTCAACCGAAAAATTACCAGGAGATGAGGGAGAAGTTTCTAGAGACCATGAACATAACGAAAAAATCTGTTCAGGAGTGTACCGCCAGAATATGGGGGTAACGATGAAACAATACGTCACAGAGAAAATTTCACTGTCCAGATTGTGTCAGCCACCGTGGGTTGAGGAGGAATTAGTGTTTGTGCTATGTATACAGTTGCCGCCTCGCGTACAAGACGTATTAAACACCACGGAAAACCTCACTTTGGAAAAGTTACAGTGCCTTTTGGGAAGTATGATAAATCTGGAAACCCATATAGCGATGGGATGGTTAATTGTAATTGCCCTGAGGAAATGGGAAATGGAGGTGGAAATCAGTACTGGAATAATCAAGGGGGGTATTATGGAAATCAAAATTCTAGAGGGAACAAGCAAGAAAGAAACCGAGGCCGGAGAATGCGGAACTATAATCCCCAAAATAATCAAAATTATAGATGAGATTATCAGGAAGTTAGTAACACTCAATCACCAATGAGGGAGGCAGGTGAGCTAGGTTCAGACCATTTAAACCGACCGGGGTTACGCGAGGATGGGTTTTTCGAGAGAACGCAGCGAGGAGGAAGACAGGCGCGAAGAAAATCTAGCTGCAAATAAGGCACATTCTAATGTTCCAATCATTCACACCCACTGTTATGATGAACCCATCGAAATTTTGATCGACACTGGATGTGAGGCGTCGGCTATTTCCGAGGAACTATTTCAAACGTTGTGCAATAAGGGACCCGATCTCCCAATCTTACCTTTAAATAAATTGCATGCAATTAGTGCAGGTAACTGGAAATCTGGCGCAATTACTCGTCTGGTGCTTTTGCTGATTCAATTTGAGAGGTCCACAGTAGACGTGGTCTGCTTAGTAATTAAAAATTTAATCAAGCCAATATTTTTGGGAAGGGATTTTATGTCGCGGTAAGAAGTAATTATAAATTTCAAGGAGAACTGTGTGTGTTTGACGATACCGTTGGGACCTATGTCATTTCCGTTCCATCGAATAGAACCCCAAATGAACGGTAGTTTTGTGTGCCTTAATCCCGATCCACATTTTGAAATTGGGCGAATTTTGGAGAAGTGCGATGATTTGAGTCCACTGGAACTGGAGTCCATCAAAATGCTGCTGCAGAAATTTCAAGCGTTGTTTTCGAAAAAACCATCGGTGATCAAAGGATTGTATTTTAGGATAAAAATAATGGATCCTACTCCGTTCGCTCAAATGATCTATCCAATTCCCAAGTGTTACGAAGCAGAAGTCGACGCTCAAGTGAATGAGATGATTAATGAGGGTATTATAGAGCCTTCTAGCAGCCCTTATTTGAGTCCCTTGTTGACGGTGAAGAAATCGAACGGGAAAATCAGGCTATGTCTGGATGCTCGTCATCTAAATTTGGTTATGATTCAGGAACGAGACAGTCCACCTCGTTTGTTTGATTCCTTACAAACATTCCCGGGAAAAAAAATCTTTAGTACCAAGGACTTCACCTCTTCGTATTGGCAAATTCCGATTCACCCCGACGATCGGAAATATACAGCCTTTTCCCATCACGGTTGAAATTATGTTTTCACAAGGGTCCCATTTGGATTGAAAAATAGTGGCGCTGCGCTGATAAGGTGCTTGAACGACGTGTTGAAAAAGGACTTTACTCAATTCGTTGTGGCGTATGTAGACGACCTGTTAATTGTCTCGCCCTCAGTTCAAGAGCATTTGGAACATTTAGAGTTATTGTTTACTAAGTTATAAGAGGGGGGCTGGACCTTAAATTTAGAAAAATCGGATTTCTTCAAGAAGAAGGTATGGTTTCTCAGACATGTGCTCTCCTCAGAGGAAATTTGTGTGGATGAAGCCAGAATGGAGGCAATCAGAGGGGCGAGGACACCGAGAAATATTCGACAATTAAGAGGATTTCTGGGAATGTGTAACTTTTATACGAGGTTTGTTCGGAAATATTCGGAGTGTGTTGTACCTTTATTGGAATTATTAAAGAAGGGCGTCAAGTGGAAGTGGACTGATATGTACGTACAGACTTTCCAAAACGTTAAGAGATTGTTTATCAAAAGTGTAATCCTCGAATACCCCGATTACGAAAAACCTTTTTTTTGGTCAACCGATAGTAGTGACTATGCTATAGGGGGAACTTTGTTTCAATGGAATTAGAAGGAAGAAGACTGTGTTATTTGTTTTTTTAGCAGGACACAAAGGGCCCGAATTATTATATACGACGACCGAATAGGAAATGTTGTCTATTTGGTGGTGTCTGAGCAAAGCAAGACACATTGTTCTGGGGTTCAATCAAAGTTCAATCTGGCAATCCAAGTGAGAACAGATCACAAGTCCTTAGTCTTTTTTTATCAATGTCACCTTCACAACGCCAGATTAGCTAGATGGGCCCTTGCCTTACAAGAATACAATCTAGAAATCGAGCATGTCCCCGGGAAGTTAAACGTTGTCTCGGACTGGTTAAGTAGAAATCCTCTTAATGGATCAGCTGATCGCACTGAGCCGCATTCAAAAACTATCGAAATTGCTGAGATTAATCTTGATTTTGGAGAGCTGCCCGTTCCAAATTTAAATTGTAGTAGTAGTATTATGGTTTGAGGGTGCGTCAACAGCTAGGGTTATTTGCACCACATACACAAATAAAATTCCTTATGTAAGTAGAATTTACTGTAATAGATACATTTAATTTTAATTTTATAAAGCTAAAGAAAATTACCACAGCACTATGAGCTTCTCGTTATGTTGTTATATTTGGTTTATGAGCTTGGTCTCCCTTATAAACTTGATTACTTTCTCTACCGAGCTTATGTCATTTTTTAAAATGTCCTTAAGGCTACCCTGAATGCTTAACCTCTCTCGTACATTTTGATATTTGTCACAGCTTTCAAACAAATGTGCAACTGTTAATGGCTCACTGCAGGTCTGGCAGATGGGAGGATCCTTCGTCTCTGTGAATAAATAAGAGTGTGTGAGAGAGCAATGCCCAATCCTGAGACGAGTGATAGCAATTTCCTCTCTCCGACAGTGCCTAATGGATGTACCCCAAGATGTTATGCAATCTTTCACAGATTTAAGCTTGTTCCCATGTTGTGTTTGCCACAATTCTCTCCATTGAGAGTGAGCTGTATTTCTCAGGATGCCCTTGAGATCCTGAGCTGGTACCTGATCCCATTCTATATCCCACCTATGGATGGCCTCTTTTGCTGCCAGGTCTGCCTTTTCGTTTCCTCGAATTCCAGCATGTCCAGGAACCCATATAAAGGTGATGTTAATGCCCTTTTCTTTTAGATCCTTCAGGATGGATTGTATGTTCTGGACTATTGGGTGGAATGAGGAAAATTGAGTTATGGAGTGCAGCGCACTCATGGAATCTGTGCATATCATGTATCGTCCTTGTCTGCCCTTTATATTTGATAATGCCATTTGTATTCCAAATAGCTCAGCAGTAAAAATACTACACATTGGGTGTAGTTTTACTCTCACTGTTCCTAGATCTTTGGACAGAAGTGCACACCCCGTCCCTACATCTGACTTGGAGCCATCTGTGAAGATAGGAGTGTAACATTCGTAGAATTCAGACATCTCCTTGTATCTTTGCTGAAATAACATGTCAGATGTTGATGACTTTATTTCTGTGGCCAACCTGTTATCACAATCAGGCTCTGGTAATGTCCACGGTTGGTCCCTAGGAAAACCTTCAGGGCATACTTCTGGAAAGCTGAATCCAGTCGTCTCCATAAAAATATAAAATCTTATCCCAAGAGGCTTGGTGGCTCTTGGTCGTCTGATAAAAACATCTAAAAACTTTGGCTTGAAAACAATGTTAAAACAGGGGTGAGATCGCATGGAGAAGAGTTTGGCTGCATAGTTGCACATCAGAGCGTTTCTACGAGCCCACAGTGGAGGTTCACCAGATTCAGAATATAGGCTAAGGATGGGGCTAGTCCTGAATGCACCAGTGGAAAGCCTTTAAATTTAAATTATCTAATTGTAAAACAGCATGAAGACCGTCTCTTAGGTCCCATCATAAAGGGCTTAGGACGTATTTTATCAGGGAATTGTTGTCTATATTCCATTTTTGGCAATGGCTTTCATATTGTAGACATACATTTCATATTCTTCATCTTTTTTCTTTTGCCTCACTGTGAGTTCCCAATGCACATCGGCTTGGTCTATTGCTGTCGGGAACCCACACACTAGTTTTTCTTTAAAATCCGCCCACGTTTTTAGGTCTTCCACTACGCTGGCAAACCAAAATTCGGCAGCCCCACCTTATATCCCCACCACTTGCGTAAGAAAAACCGCATGATCCCACGAATAAGCCTCAGCAATTTCCTCTACCCTCTTAACCCACTGCGTAGCTGCAAGCCCATTTCTCTCTGATGGGTTGAAACACGGCAACAACTTCTCTGCCAGATCTCTACACGACATCAAAGAGGCCTCATTTTCTACAATTCCTACTCGAAACAGTTTTCTCTCCCGATCCATTAGTTCCTGCTCTCTATGGATTAAATCCCATTCTTTTCTCAATAATTCTCTTAGCCCAAATCACTCCTGACCGCTAACTCGCCGTCTTCCTCGATTTTTATCTTCCCTACACCTGCCCCCAGGCTCCATTCGTCCTCCGCCTTCATATCGCCGTCTCGCCTGTTTCCCACGAAGCCGTATCAAGGTCACGCTACGTGACGTCAACTGACACTGGTTTTGGCAGGAATCTTCTGAGTCGCTCTTCTCTAACACCACACAATTCCAAACTGACCTTCTTTCCGCTGGATTCCCGGCTGCTATGTGTGTATGTGTGTCTGTCCCAATGACAGTCACAAAGATCACCGATAAGAACCCACGTCCTCGGATTTCCCTGTACCTTGGGCACCCTCGCTCATGCTGCGAACTTCCCTGGCTTCAGTTGCAAAAATTCCACTTCTGATCCGTAAGGATGCTGAGGTTCTTCTCTCTCTTACTACTTTCAATAATAACACTTTCCTCCCATTCTCAATCTTATCTCCTTCATTTCTCTCTTTTACAATCACACTCTCTCACATCCTCTCTCTCTCTCTGCAAGTGGATGTGTGTTGTGGCAGCTCCCGTCCCTCGTGGCTTTTGTGCGGGAAAAGCGAGTTTTTCTTGTACTCCATTGGTGCCATCCTGTTGCATTTTCCATTTCCGGTCGATTCCCGTAATCGGCTTGGAGGTCCTACCGCGGATAGCGGAGATATTAAACATTATTCTCAACCACGTTTTCGTGAATCATACCTGACAGTCACTTTTTTTTCGCGAGCGGAGGACAGCCGCGAGAGGGGTCTCCCCCCTCCCCATCAGTTTGCCTAGGAGGTGCGCAAGGTGGTGCGCGTGGGTTTTTCGTGTTAACCCTAGCCTATTCCGCTACCTAGGAGGGGCAAGGAGCTTCCACATCTCCGAGTAGCGCCCACCCCCCTTTCTTTTCCGCGATCTTTTTATTTAAGAGTTCTCCAGTTATCTGATGTTTTTTAAGAGTTCTCCAGTTATCTGATTTTTTTTTCCGCACAAGACTGCGGCAGTGTGTTTGTGTTGCTATTTAAGTTTTTATAAGTTCGTCCCCGCACAAGCGCTGCGGGTGCGTTTCCTGGTTCTTGTGTTCCTCATCGGTCCTGGCGCTTCTGTGCCATGGCCCCAGGGAAGAAAAAAGTGAGCACTCCACCCGCCGCCGGAGAGGCAACGGCACCCTCACCCGCCAACATCACCACCACCACGACGACCATCGCGACCACCACCACCAACTCCACTACTCCTACGAAATCATCTTTGTCATGCGATGTCACGACCTCCTTCACATCCCCCGGGGCGTCATGCCCTACGACCTACTCCAACGCGATGCAGGGAGCATCCAGTACAACGCACGGGACCGACGAATGCCGCAATTCTCCCACGGCAGACAAGAAAAACCCCGTCGATGGGGACATCGGGAAGGGCCTCGTCCTGGAGGACTACCTTCTCGCCGTGGCGACTGTGGTGGACCCCAAGAACATCGTCTTCGCATCAAGTATCAGCCACGACAGGGTGTGCATCTATTTGCAGACTGAGGAACAAGCAGGGAGGGTGGCGGCCTCCCCACCCGTGATGACCAAGGGAGTGCCGAAAAATTTAGGAAGTACGTCCTCGGAGCTACCAGGATATTCTGCCATCCCGGACATCCCCGCCAGCGTTCTGTACGACCACCTCTCCAAGTTCGGGCGGGTGGTTGGGCAGATTAATTTCTGCAGGGCCGCATGCAGCAACCCGGTCTTTTCCCACGTGAGAGGGTTTAGGCACGTTGCCTACGTCGTGGTGGATAACCTCGCCACACTTCCCATCGCGATTCCGGTGACCCATGCCGGAAAGACGCGCACGGTCTTCCTGAACCTCGACGACCACACGTGCACCAACTGCGGGAGGAGAGGGCACCATCAGGCCCGCTGCGCATCGGCCGCCAAGACCTCCGAGGACGAGACGCCTGGAGCCCCCGAAGCGCCGACAACCACGCTGCCCCCGGTGGATGCCGAGGATACACCGGAGCAGGCCGCCACCCCCGTGGCAACGACCGAAGCGTCGGCCAACCGGTCGGCCCCCGCAGAGGAGGTTGCCGCCCAGGGCCCCGAGGAGGAGCCCCAGAGCATGGATGTAGAACCCACGCGCGCCACCAAGCGCCAGAGGGAGTCGCCCGCGAAGGACGTCCCCAAGAGTGTGGCGGTGGAAGCCCCACAAGACGACGACACCGAGTCGGATTTCACGTGGACCGGCATGACCGATGAGTCTGCGGAATCCGACAGCGATGACGAACCCATTCTGGTGCAGGTGATCCCAGACCAGCTGTACCGGCAGGCCGACCGCGAGGCGGTCCACAAAAAGGAGGCCACCCCGTACCTGCGGAGTATCGGGGTTGACCCATAGGCCTTCCTCTGGACCTTCAGGATCCGGCGCTCGCACGAGGAGAAGACGGGGAAGGAGCGCCAGGGGAAGCAGGGGAAACGGATCACCAACCTCATCGCCCGGCTCGAGGGCGAGCTCCAGCTAGGAAGTGCAACATCGTGAGACCTTCCTCATCCTTCATCCCGTCACCTATTTATCTCCCATTCCCTTCATCCCCTTTCAACCATTGTATAAATGAACTCGGTGATCAAGTGCTTGTGTACGCATTTATTTATTTATTTGTCATCGTCTTTCTTGATCCGTTCATTCATCCTTTACCAATCATCAATAATTTATTTTCCATTCTGTTCATTCTCTTACGTTTTTAATCAATGTAATTATTTTGTATTTATTATTCTCGTGTTATCCCATCAATCATTCATTCAATCACCAAATCATCCATTGCATTGTCTGCACATCCTTTAACGCACCTCATAATTCGCCCATCCAACCCATCATTTCACCTATTTATTCCATCATAAATCACTCATATTTTCACCCATATTTATTGATTTTATCTCTTGTTATATATTTATGCCTTTTATCAACACGATATTTTAACTCTGTTTTTTAACCTTGTCTTCCAAGAAGATGTTTTACCAAATTTATAACTTGACTATAAATTGTAATATATCATGTAATACCAATGTACCTGATCTTTTGGAGACACTGGGGTAGGGGAAGAGGGGGCGACCTGCGCCTCATCAACCCCAGTTAAAATAAAGAACAAGTCAAGTCAAGTCTCCTTTCTCAACTGCCCCCCCCTCTTCTTGCCCCAATCTCCCTTCATCTCGCCGTAATTATATATATATATATATATATGTTGCGAGAAGATACAACAACCGTTGGACATCTGTAGTTCTTAACTGGATACCAAGAGATGTGAAGAGATCGAGAAGAAGACCTATAGACAGGTGGAATAGAGACATCATCAAGTACTTAGGAGTAACATGGGAACGCAAAGCTCAAGACAGAGAAAATTGGAAAGTTCTTTGGGATCCAACATTGGATTGAATATGGCTGATGACGATGATATGCTGTATTGATTTGTCCATGATTTGAAACAATGGTAGTATCCTAATAAAATATCCTGCAGTCTAGTAAAAGTTGGCTTCACTTTCGCTCCTGATGGATCCATACCATGAAGCCACAGCCCACGCAGTTGATTCTAATGACGATCCTTGTAAATAATGTAGGATAAGGAGGCAGTTATTTGCTTGATTGAGGAGTGGGAGCAATTTCCATGTTTATATAATTGCAAAAGTGGCAATTATTACAACAAGAGCGAGCAGAGCAATGCGCTGGAAAGAATTACAACTTCTGTGAAGAAACATAGATGCAATACGACGAGTGAGGTAAAGATAAAGATGCAAAACAAGCGAACAAAATTTTCTGTAGAAAAAAGGAAGATGAAGGAATCTGCAAGGAGTGGTTGCTTCAGGGACGACGTACTTAATAACGTACTTAGCACTAAAATGATGCTGTTTTGTGACAAATTATTTTGGAAAATACGATTGTGAATACAAATACACAGTGTTATCGTTTTATACTATGCAGCTTCTTTTCAAATGTTTACCTCTTCAGATTTATAAGTCTACTTTGACAAGATGTGATTCCTGGAGAAGCACTTGCAGGAAAAAGCATCAACTAACATGGGAGGAGTTATTTCAAATCCAGCAGTAAGTGCAGGTGCAGAGCATTTTATCTTTTCACTTTCTTAAACTACTTGTCATATTTGTTAAATATGTAACAACTTATTGTACACTTCACCGGAACCAACATATATCTACGCATAATGAATGTGACAGAAAAAACGACCTTAAAACATTACATATACATATGAAAAGGAGTCATACCAACTTAATTAAAATATCCGAACAAATATTTTCCAGAAAATGTGGAGTGGAAACTTAATTTTCATCAGAAAACCAACTGAGGTGATAAGTTAGCACTGTTTGGTGAGATAACAAACACAAAGTATTGGCTTCTGAATCTGAAGTCCTTCATGACTCTGTAAGTACTTCAGGGGAATGATTGTTGATGCTTTTTCACTTGAATCCTGCGTATCTTGCTATTTGAAATTGGGTTATGCAGAAAGTTTTAGTAAAAAGTTTAGCAGGCTCTTTTGTGAGTAGGAAAGGTAAAGAATTGCACAATTTACTTTATAATTTTTCACATTAGTTTATTTTTCTGAACAAAGATCAGAATGAATGAAAACCAACTGAGGTGATAAGTTAGCACTAAAGCTTGTTGGCCATATTGAGTGTTTATACTGGTTTTCTCCCATGATGCGTTGTGCTATGAGTCAGTTAAGAACTTGATCACAACCCAATCTGTTTGATAAGATAACAAACACTTTAACTGCCAGATAAAGCTTAACCATCGATTATAATACACAATTTTTGAGTTAACCTGGAGGTTAAAGTTATCCTATATATAACTACACATTATAATACTGGGCCCTTGAGTGCTATTTACATTAGCAACACTCCCATGTATTCTTGTTCATTCAAGATAATTGAGATGATACCCATCTTAAAACCGTAGGGAAATGGTTTTTATTTAACATAAATGAGGAAGTAAATTATTATTTGGACTAAAGAAAAGTAATTGTTTAAGTTAATTTTTTCTGACTCATCGTTTAGGTTGATAATGCAAGTGTGGTCCTGCAGCAGCTGGAGCTCATAGTTGAGGAAGGGAGGGGGCTGAAGGCAACATAGGGGACTCAGATGTTTTCAATGTGCTGAAGGATCCACATTAAATTTGAGCTCTATGCAGAATAAAGTATTGGCTTCTGAATCTAAAGTCCTTCATGACTCTAAGTACTTCAGGGGAATGATTGTTGATGCTTTTTCACTTGAATCCTGCGTATCTTGCTATTTGAAATTGGGTTATGCAGAAAGTTTTAGTAAAAAGTTTAGCAGGCTCTTTTGTGAGTAGGAAAGGTAAAGAATTGCACAATTTACTCTATAATTTTTCACATTAGTTTATTTTACTGAACAAAGATCAGAATGAATGAGTTCTTGCAAGATATTTGCAAATATTTTTATCTAAAAATGAGGAATTGAAATTATGAGAATACATTTAATGTAGTGTGGTAATGGCAATATTTATTCCTCTTTTTTTATCATATTTGAGCTCTTTTTGATCATTTTCTATTTGCATTCATGCTAACAATTTCCCCTAAATACATTGATATGAATGAATAAATGCAATCATAAAAGAAAATTTTATTTAATTTATGCATTCATTTCATGCCATTCCTTTTCAGGTTAGGCACTGTAAGGCACAACAACAGGTTTTCTGCATTTATCTTCAAATACTTTGAAAGTAATAACCTTTGGTTACTTCACTATTAGGAAAATTAATAGCCTCTTTCTTTCCTTTCCAGATGTGGTTCACTGATGGTACTAGCAAAAACCTTGAACCACCCTCTTTGCAGATATGTCCAAACAATGCTGATGGACTTCCAAAGCTGAGTGGAGTGCATCCAAAGGATGAAAATTCCAGTTTATCCCCCTGTGATGCTGCACTGAAGGTGCTAGCAGATACTGTAAACAACCCAGCTTTGCAAGAGGAAATATTGCTGGGGAGCTTCTTGGCAAATAGCTTCTCAAAAATTAAATCTCCTGATGTAAGGAAAAAACTGTGCCATTCCTGGCCGAAGGCCTTGCTTAGGGCAGAAGAGAAAGATGTTGAATTAAATTCCAAATAATATTTTCAATAGATAATGTTGTATTAAAGTTTAAGTCTTTGCTTGATTTATTCTTTCTTTCTTACATCACTAAACATATTTATAAAACTTATTAGTGAATTAATAGATATAGCTAAAGAAAAGTAAATTCAAATTTGTTTGCAGAGCATGATTAAAATAGCACTAAGGAATGAAAGAACCACATCCAAATCAGAATATGAAAGATTGTAGCTTTTCAACTTCAACTTTAAGAGTATTGTAGCAGTATGGTTGTCTTTTTTTTGTTTTGTCACTTCTTTGGTTCTGTAAGGGCCCAGTGTGGATCAAATAGAGATCCCACTGTCTAAGCAGTTTTTTGGTACTGTCAAGGCATGAATTGTGGCCTTGCAAGTAAAGGAGTTCAAGATAACTGCATGGCAGATACTGCAAGTCTGCTAAGTGATTTAGGGGTTTTACTTGAACACCATTTTCAGCTGGACAAAGAAAGTGGTGAAGATGGAGCAGAGGGTGGAAATTATAAAATTCATGCAGGATATCGTGTAATACAATTAATAATAAATCAATCTTGTTATCACAACTTTACAGAGAACTAAAGATTTGAGCTGTTCACTAAATACTTATAACATCAACGAGATTTTCAGAATTAATGTGTAGAAAAACTAGTTCTTTCTTAGCGTCGCATATCTGCTTGGCAACCTAGAAAGCCTAAATGTGCTTTTTACTTAATGAATGGAGAAATAAAAGTCTGTGCCTGCAAAACATTCTTAGTAAGTACTTTTGGAATGAGTGAAAAGGCGATTTGTACTGCGATCCAAGGTAAATTCAGTGAGAATGGATTCGCACCTACTGATAACAGAGGAAAGCATTATAACCAAAAGAAAATACCAGAAGAAGTTCTCGAATCTGTTAGGAGCCACATAAAATCGATACCTTGTATTGAGAGTCAGTATGTAAGAAAGGGCACCTCAAGAGAATACATAGATGGCGGATTGTCCATTGCAGAAATGGACAGGAATTATTCTTCGGATCGAGCATCCCTTAATAAGATGGCTGCAAACTCCGACACCTACGTGCGAATATTCAAAACAGAGTTTCATATTAGATTCTTCATACCTAAGAAAGATCAATGTGTCTAATGTGTAGCATACCTAAACACAGTTGGGGAAGAGAAAGCTGAACTAGAAGATGTAGTACAACAGCATCAAAAAGAAAAAGTTTTGAGCCATCAGGAAAAGGATGCAGAAAAACAAAAAGCAAAAAGAGGAGAAATAAAAGTAGCAGATTATGATTTGCGAGCTGTGCTAAGAGTCCCAGTGGGACAATCATCGGCCTTTTACTACAAGTCGAGGCTTAACTGTTTCAACTTCACAGTTTTTACCAACATTTCAAAAATGACTGTTTTTCTTTATTATAAACAAACTGAGTATATTATTTCTTTATTTTTTCCAATAGATACCTGATGTGGCAACCAACAGAACAATGTGCTTTTTTTGGCATGAGGGATTCGGATACAAGGGTGTAAATGAAATTGCCACTTGCGTATATCAATACATTGAAGAATTGTTAGCCAAATCACCAGGGAATCATCTCGTATTTTACTCGGACAATTGTGGCGGGCAACAAAAGAACAGGTGAGAACTATCGAGTACACTGAGATCAACCATACAGCAGCAAATATTGCAAAGATTTTCACAAAAACTGTGTCTGAATGGGAAATTGAAGATAAATTGGTTGCGGTCATCAGAGACATGATTGCTGCATTCAATCTGACAAGGTTTGACCACTTACCCTGCATTGCACATCAGTTACACTGTTATTGAGATTGCTATACTCAAGAGTCAAAGAATGTCTCAAGTGACAGCTATTTGTCATAGGTTAGTGGGACACTTTAAGCACTCAAGAAATGCTACAAAAGCTTTGAAGTCTTGTTAAGAAAAAGTTGGTGTTAAATGTCACAGGGTCATACAAGATGAACCTACAAGGTGGAAGGCCATAGCATCATTCAACACCATTAGGGAATCGTATTTCCATGAGTGTGGTGAAATTGTGAGGTATGGGCATTCATTGACTCTGAAAGCTCTTTACCCTTCTAATTTAGAGAGACAAAATGTAAAACTTGCTCTCCAGGTATTTAGGGAATGTGGCAAGTGCACTTACCATTTTAGGGAGAAGCAAGGCACTGCAGTATTCTGAAGAAACTGCAACATTCATAAAAGTCATTGCTGACTGGTGGAAGGGGGTCATTGTTAGGACACCTTCAAGGGTTAACGTTGAGAAATGCTTTGCAAAACCTTTAACTTTGCATTGTAAAGGGGTTAAGTTATTAGAGATTTTTTTTGAGTGGATTGATAGGTGGGGCAAAAGTAGTTGTAGTAACCTATCTAATGAAACTAGGACTGCCTTCATGCATGCAACCATGCCCTTTAGAGTTGGCCTCATACTGTGTGACTGAGTTGGGTATTGGCAGCTCTCTGGCTCTAACTATCATATTTCTACTAGACGGATACACGAATCTGAAACCAAATTAAGGCTGCAAACATGCTTGCCAGTTAGATTGAAGTCTAATTCGAATATCAACTAAAATATCCCCTAAATCTTATGAGGATATTTTAGTTGATACAGTGGGTGATGATAATTTCATGGATCCACATTACTCTGAGGACTCATTGATGCATATTAATATATTTGTTGAACCAAATGATATTAATGATGGATAAATAAAGGAAGCAAAAGATGTTGGTGCGAAAAGACAGAAAGATCTCTTGTCTTGCTGAGAAAGAATCCCAAAAACAGAGTGAGATTGTTTCAATCAGTCCAGTGGTCAGAACATCCATCCAGAAAAGGTCATTATAGATAAATGTAAGGGATATAATTAAACAGAATGATAAATGCTATACAACCAATACAATAAATTCATGTGTTTTCAAAAGAACGTACAACTTAATAAATTTGTCTTCGGGATATGTCTTGAGGGCTAGAATGGCAATGATAATAACTTCCTATGAAGCACCTAAGACGAACTTAAAACAGCCATTGATTAATTATTAATATTATTTTAATTTTAATCTCTTGAAAATCAAAACATCTATTCGGTTTTCAGAATGTATTAGTAGGTACATGACGAAATGTCTTCATACACTAAACATCAATAAATTATGCCATATGCATAATTAAGCCAACATGCGACTTTTTAGAGGGAGTTTAAACTTTATTAGCTTTTAAATAAACCGAGATGTAATAAATAGACTGAAAAATTCGTCTTTATCTTTTACACCTAAAAATGAAATCATATATGCCATAGGAGATAGAAACAAGATTTCTTCACATGCATGTATAATACCATAATGGCCGAAAGAATAACTCTGGAGAAATAAAATTAATTTTCTCAAGGAAGTTAGGTACACTTTATCAAGTGTACAGTATGAAAAAATTCTTAACGTAAATGGTAAAATAATAAAAAATGTTCAAAATTTAAAAAACGTAATGCTAACGCAACAATGATTGTTTGTTTTGGAAACGGCTATAATGCATTTTATTTGCTTGCTGAATACACAGTCACTTCAAGACCAATTTTTTTATAAACAAAAATAATATATAATCATGGAAAGAAAGTTGATACGCGCAGTGAAAGTCTTAGAAAAATGAACAAGGGGAGTTTCGGCGGAAACTGTATTGGAATACGTGAAAGCTCATTCCAGAAAAGAAGTGCCACTCATCAAATCGATGGTGAAAAATCTTCTAGAAGAAGCTGCTTGCAATGGGAAACTTCTTTCACTTGTATACGTTTTGATAATCATGTGACTGTGACTCAGTCTTATTCTTCCATAAACTGTAATTTTGATTTTCTTTGCATTAATCTTTAAGTTTTATTTTCTGACAGTTTTGCAATTACCATTCCATGTTTTTCTTTGTCATTAGTTAATATTTATGAAATACACATTTGGTTTACTCAGCATCTAGCTTTTGAGAAAGTTCTCTTCTCTTTGATAATATCTCTTTGTAAGTTTATAGATGCTTAACACATTCAACACGGATGTCATTCTGGAATGACATTCCGTCCGCCGCCGCCGTTTGGATGTCATTCTGGAATGACATCGGCCCCTTCGCTTTCGAAGCAGAAAGGAACGAAGCCGCCTCTATGGCTAGCCTCATAGGGTGGCGTCCGTTTTTGTGTTGTTCCAGTAACTTGTGGGTGAAGACCGTTTTTCGAAATTTTTTTCCTGTTTGGAGTTATCGATTTTTCAAGTAAGTGCACTTTGAATATCATCTTTTTACTTCTTTTGGGATAATTTTATTCATTTCTTTCGTTTTTATTAATTTAAAAGTTAATTTCTCTTGGCAGGAATGAATAATTATCGTTATAAAGAAATTTTTCCATCTCTTCTGTGATTTACCAATAATATTTATGTAAGTTTCTTACATTTTGGTTACTATTTCCTAAGGATTATATTACTTTTTTATGTTCCAAATTTTTATATTTTTCATTATTATTTTTAGGCGCATCTATATCCTTTGAATTTAATTTACATTCTGCCACTTCCGGATTTACATTCTTATATAGTAAGACTATTTTTATAATTCTATTTACATTTTTTAAATTTGTGTAACTTATCCATTCTTTAACTTGCCCTTAAGTTTCCTTTTTTAATATTTAATATATTAATTATATATTTGTTTGTTGTGTGACTTAAACATTGTCAAACTTAGACAGTATATTCCCGATTTTCCGTGGGTGGATTAACCTGGTTGTGGATCCGGGGTCCCTACAAACTTTTGTGTTTTGTAAATGTATACTCTCGTTATAGAAATTTGGCAGGAGGATATTCGCAATATAAATGTGTAGTCTCTTTATAAACATAACATACAAGCTAGTGAAAGCCGAAGGGAAAAATAATGTGAAGGTTTCGGAAAAAAGCTTAATTTGTTTTTTCTTTTTCCGAAATATAGTGAGTTGAGTGATATGCTTCAATTATGTAACTCTATGTTTATGTCTAAGGAAATAAATGTTTAAGTTAAAAATGCCGAGATTTTCCTTCATTTTGAGGACTATCTAGGGATTTGATTTTACGAAGTATTTTATCTTCCAACCTGCGCGGATAATCGGGAGTCGACTTTATCTAACTTTTCCTTTATTTACTCTTTAAAATGCAAAATTTATAAAAAATATCATAAGTTACTGATTTCAAATGTTTATGATGTATCTATAAATTTTATATTTTTCTCCATTTACGAAATAAATTATATGTATATTTGTTAATTGTTTTGCATTTTGTTGCAGGACTTTCCATTAGTGTTATATCTATAGTTTCTTCATATCCACTTCCAAAAAAATGGAACCATCTGAGCCTAAAAATCCCCACCCAAGACACCCAGCCACACTCTTATTTTGATCTTCTTTTTACTGATTCTTTTTTCGACCTCGTAATTTCCGAAACTGAAATTTTTACCGAACACTTAGCAATCCAAAACATTGTGTCCCGTAGCCTCATAACTTCTTGGAAGCCACTAACTAGAGTAGAATTTAAAATTTGGTTAGGATTACTATTTCACATGGGCCATATACAGATCAGCAGGTATGCAAATTACTGGAGGACAGACAGGTTATATAATATTCCCATCTTCCAAAATTTAATGTCAAGGGATCGTTTTGCCGGGATAATGCAAGCCCTACATTTTGCACGCAATCCTGGTGAAGATGATCCTCAGCCCAAAGATACTTTCTATAAAATTCGTCCCCTACTAACCTATTTTCACGATATTATGAGGAAAACTTATTACCCTTCCAAAAACCTATCCCTGGACGAATCGATGGTACTGTGGCGTGGCCGACTCATCTTTCACCAGTACATTCAGGGGAAGAGGCATAAATTCGGAATTAAAATTTATATGCTCACGGAACCTGATGGACTGGTGCTCCGGATGCTTGTTTACGCTGGATCCGGAGATAAGGATGTAGGTGGTTCAGGACACGCATCTAAAGCTGTGCATAGACTTTTGACGGACTTCAAAAACAAAGAACACAGTATTTTCATGGATAATTTCTATAATAATGTAAACCTTTCCAAAGAACTTCTCGTTGATGGAACATATTCAACGGGGACTCTGAGGGCGAACAGAAAAAACAATCCTCCCGATGTAGTAGAAAGTAAATTACATAAGGGGGAAGTTGTGTCCCGTTGGTCCGATGATGGTGTCTGCGTCCTAAAATGGAGGGATAGGAGGGATGTGCTAATTATTAGCACAGAATTTGGACCCCAGATGGTTGAAGTCACAGGGAGGTGTTGTACAAAACATAAGCCAAAGGCTGTTGTGGAGTACAACAAATTCATGGCCGGCATAGACCATCTGGACCAAATGTTGTCCTATTACACTTTGGAGCACAAGACAATTAAATGGTACAAGAAACTTGGGATTCACATGTTACAGGTGATGCTCCTAAATAGCTTTTTTATACAGAAGGAACAGTGATAACAGACATCTATCATATCTTGATTTCCGTAATGCAATTGTAGAATATATATTGCCCCAACAACATACCAGAACCCCCCCGCCCTCTAGACCTACTAAATCGACTCAACAGACAGAAATATATATGTTGACATATACAGATGCGACAGATGAGACACGGAAGAAAAAGGTACAAAAGCGGTGCAGAGTATGCAAAAAAAAACAAGTCCGTACGATGGTGACCACCCATTGCTCCGTTTGTCATGACAAACCGGGGCTATGTATAGGTCTCTGCTTCATGCAGTTCCATAATTATCGTAAATAAGCCTAAAATAATCCCACTTGTATTTATCATATATTTCTTTTTCATAAGAATTCTAATTATTTGTTGGATGTTTTAATTATGAAAAATATTATTAATATGTATTTATATTGTATAATATATATTTTATTTACTAGGTATAACATTTTTACATTATATATCATTTTAGGGGCTATCATTTTTATTATTAACAATTATTATGGCAATTTGCATTTTGTAGAGTTTAATAGCAATAATATTTAGTATGACATAAAAATTGTATAGTTTAATGTCTTTGTTCTTAAAAATTACAATCTGTATTTGTAGTATTTAGTAAATATATGTTTTATGATACACATCTTTTTCTAATATACTTATTGTAAAATCTGATTTATTATTTTAAGTATTAAATTATTCAAAAATTTATTGAGTCATTATAACTTTTATTTAATTAAGATCCTGTATTGATGTATTGAGTTTGATAATATAGTAAAAAAGCGGTGAAGGAAGTAGAAAACAAATACAACATCCCGATACATGTGTGTATTGCGGGTTTGCATACATCGTGCGATGCTGAGAAATGGATGTCTTTCAGGAATGACATATCAATTTCACTAACTTCCGGTTGGTTAAAATTAATATCATTGATGTGTAAAACCTTTAAAAATTATCACGAGTAAGAAAACATTAAAATATAATTTCCGTTTCCGAAGAAAATTATAAAAACATTTCCGTGTTGAATGTGTTAATGATTAGCAATTGGAATGTATTATAATATTTAACTTACAATAATCAGGTTACATTTCTTTATAAGCCACTGATTCCTCAAAATCAGAGAAATGTATTTAAAATTGAGAAGGGAGAGTGTATTGCAGAGAATTCGCCTCTCAGTTAAGTACGATTTTTTTCTCCCGCAACTAGAGCTCTTCTTGCCTGCGCATCAGGATTTAGGTGGCGTTGGTTAGACCAACTAACCTAAATAGGCAACTCAGAGGTGCTTACAGCAATATTTTCAAGACCATGCTGACCAGGAGTTTTTCCGTTACACCAGGATGAATTCCAAAGTTGGTCCATATAGCGCCGCATAATATGAGAAGTCGTATTTTGCGAGCTTTTCATGACGCGCCTTGGGCAGGACATATGGGTGTAAAGCGAACTTTAGCATCCATACGCTCAAAGTTTTGGTGGAATACGATAAGAAAGGACGTCGAAATTTATTGTGAGAAATGCCTTTCTTGTCAAGAAAAGAAGAATCCCCAAAGAACGCAGAAAGCCCCTCTTCAACCCCTTCCCGAAGTTTTAGCACCCCTTCAACGCGTCTCCATAGATATTGTCGGTCCTTTACCTTCTACCTACAAAGGTAACCGATACATCCTCACCTTCCAGGATGCCTTCACTAAGTATCCTGAGAAACTCGTCAAAGCAGCTCAAGAGGACTACCGACCCGGGGAAGGAATACCCCCGAACGAATTCAAGGAGATAATTCGTGAATCTCTCGAGGAATTAGATGCCCTTGATGCCCCCTTCCAACCAACCGGAATAGGGATTGAACACTTCCACAGCGGAGCCGCGGTCCTCTCCATGACCATCCTAGGAAGTATCATCTGGTGCACCTGCAGGAATTTCCGGCCCCTTAGACGAGGAGGGAAAATGAACGTACCTGTCCAGACGAAACAACCAGCCCTCACAGAGCCAGAGGACCAAGAAAACCCAGGCGAACGACTAGAGGAGTCTTCGGCGCTATAAAAAAGAGGCAGAATCCCAAATCCTCAATAACCATCCTCTCTACCCCTCAATTACCTCTTTCTCTCCAAAACCTCAAAATTAATCCCAAAAAGCTTCCCTTAATTCCTTTTCTTGGAAATATTGTATATGTATATGTAGTATTATGACTCTGAGTTCTTCAGAAAAAGAATGGAAAACCGGATTACTAAAACAAATTTAACCTTTTTTCTTCTTGGAAAGAGAAACAGAGGAGCAATGGATCTATACAGGATACGGCTGGGACCTCTGCCCTCTTCCTTCCTAGCAGTAAAAGCAAAGGAAGGTGTGGCAGAGCTTGTAAGGATAATTGAGATAACACGGAAGACCATACAAGGAACTGACACCGTATATTGGTACCTGGGGTTCGCGGAACCTGACGACCTGTTAGCCGGACGGATCGCCGCGGAAATGCCTGGGCAATATCCGAATGGAACTAACGTGAGAATCAAAAACCAGGAAGAGGTAAGGGCAACAGCAACAACCCAGACAGAAACGAAGAGACCCTACAGGTGGTCCACCAACAGTGAGGACGAATGCTCGTCGGACGATGCGATGAGCGAAAGCAGTGATTAGATCTCCTCACCTTCGCCCAAACCTCAACCATCCCCCATTAGTGCCCCCAAGTGAAATGAAGTGATTCTCATAAGACAAATAGTGTTAAGTGCCATTACTAAAATTCGTGTCGAGTTAAGTGATTGTGTGGACCATTATCTTATTGATCTTCTGATTAGTGAATTTTCAATTTTTGTTCTATTGTTTTGGGATATTAACTATTATTTTGATGTTTGAGTAAGGAATTCTAATTTTGTTATATTATTCTGGGTAAAGAATTATTATTTTTGTGATTTTTGGGTAATGAATTTTAATTATGTTATATTAATCTGGGTAATGAATTATTATTGTTTTTGTGACTTTTGGGTATTGAATTTAATTCGTGAATTGTGAAGTATCAAGTTAATTTGAATATGATTTTGAAATTTTGTGGACAACTTTTGGAACCAATCCGTGAAAGAATTTTGTTAAATTTAAAAGTAAGTTGCCCTGCGAGGCAACTGATTTTTTCCATGGGAGGGAGTATTGTAATGACCACCAAATCCTGTAGGTGGGCATTGCGATAATGTACGAATGTATCCCGCACTCATCCCACCTTACCCCTCGGAATTACGCCTAAGAGAAGATCCATGGTTGCTGGAAGTCTGCGTAGGAACAGACTTTGCCCCTCCCAATTTCTCAAGCGCGATCGTCCCCCAAAACTAAGTCTATAAAACTAGTCTCGACTCGCCCGATAGATAATAATATAGTTGATATTATATGTTGATGGCTTAGTTTTCGACTTTCCTTAGTATTGTGTAGAGAAGGACCTTCCATGCTGATGAAACCTCCTTGGTTGTGGAGGACATTGAAGGTTCTAGCATCACGTATCCCTAAACTTTCCATCACATGTTACCCTTTTGGACCTCCACGTATGGCTCCCTTGCTTAGAGCATTTCCCCCTATCCCCCTAGAGAGCAATACGCGGATTTTCCTATACAAGGATGTCCAACAGAGGACATAGGTCTTGTTCGTGCTTCTCTCTTGTCGTTCTTCTAGTCTCCACGTTAGTCCTTACAGTATTAAGTTCGCGATTATAATTCCCGTCTCTCGTCCCCCTCGATCTCTCTCTCGCACAATAATTACGCGCCGCGACATATCCCGAAGGAATACCAGCAACCAGTTCTCCCAGGCATCTATACCTCCTGCAGCCCATTCCCTACTGACGTGCACTCCTAGTCTCCCGTGGAAATCAAAAGGTAATAAAGAACAAATTTTCTTTCCATTTTAAAAGAGAGTATTTTCTTCTGGAAAGCTACTGACAGCCAAGGTAAAGAATCCTAAAAAACTCGTAATCGCTAAAACCTCCAATTAACCGCGGGCGTGCGGCATTACACTGTGTTTGAGCATGGGGGGCAAAGAATTGTGACTATTTTCGACCCAACTCAACTTTTGAAATTTTTCCGGAACTTGATGCTTAAGTACAGCATTCAAGCTCCAGTTGCATTATGTGGTCAGGAGGTGATTACCACAGCTAGTTGGAGGCATTTGAAGCAGCTCTATGATGATGATGGAAGGATTACCTTAGGAAGGTAGACATAATCTTGATGATAAATGAATGTTACTTACATCCCAATCTGTTCAATCTGTAAATATAATTCAAGTTTAATTTTTTCCAATGAAATTTTACTGTAGAGGTTACCTATCTAATGAAACTATAATTTTCTTCAAATGTTTCATTTTACTGAGAAACATATTAACCAAAAGGGATTTGCTAAGAGGGTCATTTTAGCTGCCCAAGGGTTCAGCCGTCTTGTTGGTCATAGATTGAGTGGGTTAGTGGCAAAAGGCGAGGTTCTTAAATGTTTGGCATTTTTTTAAGAGGTAGCACATCTACATCTGGTTGTAATTATAATGTAAACATTTTTAATTTAAAGGATTCATTGGGAGTAATGGTTTGGGGACAGCAGAGGTTTTCCTTACAACTAATGATATTTTTGATGCATTGAATGGCGATGCTGAATCAAAAAATGAGGAAAAGAGGAAGCTTAAGGTCCATATGTCAAGGAAGAGCCACCATCACAAACTTCTGCAGCAAGTTGCCAAGAAAATTTCTCGGTGGCATTTCGTGGATGCCAAAACTGGAAGGCTTGAGCAGCCTCCTTCTCAAAGAGGATGGCTTGCAACAATCAAGGGAGCCAGTTACTTTGGAAACAATTTGGCCATGTTTCCAAACAGATGAGTACAAGGAGATTCAACCAGGACCCCATCAAAAAATACTTTGCAGTAATAAGACGGAATTGTGGCTGCAACCACCATCCCAATGACTATCTATTTGTGTCAGCACTGAAAACAGGTGTCAGAAATGGGATGGTTTATTCCGGTAGGAAAAATTGCGAGAGGGATGATTGTACTTTGTTGACAGGCCTCACTGATATAATCAGTGGGGTATTCTCAGATTGAGATGCTACAGAGGGGAGCTAGGAGTCTGGGAGATCGTGCGCTTCCCGCATCCCATGATTAGAAAACGCTCCAACTTTCAAGAAAAATCAGAACCCTTCAATTGAGCATTTCTTGAACTGAACTGCTTTGCTTCCATACCATTCAAGACAACATGGCTGTCAGCTTGACGTTATTGTGGCATCATCAGCATTCAAGAAAACTTGAACAAGGAATATTGCATGCTCTTGAATGGAAAATTTGATAAGAAAGGACCATGTTTTGTTAAAATTCAAGGAAGAACTTACCACAGACTATTCAGTATAGACTGGAAAGAAGATGCAGGAGTGAATAACGTTGTATTATACATTGACGATGGCACCGAGAGGAAAAGAATAGCAGAGAGACGAAAACTCGACCTAAATATTGTTCATGAAAGATTTTGTTAACAAAGTTAACCCAATAGCACCTTATTTGCGTCAAATAAGCAAACAAACTTCAAAGGAAGCTTGCATGATTTTTGAGAAAACGGACAGGAGAACCCATTGACCAATCTTAGGAGAGAGACCAAGGCTAGAAGAGACAACTGCCATCGTTAGAGATGGACTAGGAAGCGAGCCTAGGAAAGTTATGATATGGAAGCGTAGTAAGGAATCACCAAGTTTTATCAGTATTTTCAGTGAAACTTATGAAACACTGCAATACCCTCTTCTTTTTCCTCATGTAACGTCAGGTTGGCATATAGACTTAAAAGATAGGGATGGAAATAAACTCTCCCAGGTTAAATACTACAGAAGATTACTTTTGTCTGAGAGTAGATTTACTGATTCACAGCGTTTAGGGCAAGATTACTTTGTTGATATGTTTTCTAGAGTCGAAGAAGAAAGGCTGCAATGGCATAAGTTAAACCAAAGTAAATATTTTAGAGTTGCTTCAAGAGAAGAGTTAGATGAAACCATTGCAGCTGAAGGAGGACCTAAAATAGGTAAAGTTTATTTGCCGAGTTTCTTCACTCATAGTTCACGGTACATGAAAGTATAAATGCAAAATGGGATGGCTTTGGTATTGAGGAAAGGAAGGCCAAGTTTTTTCATAACCTTGACGTGCAATCGTAACTGGGTTGAGATTCAGGAAAGCTTAGGTAATGGACAAACTGCACTTGACAGGCATATATTAATGAAATAGAGTATTTCAACTTAAGCTTGCTGCGGTGATGATGCTTATCAGTAGTGGGAAGCTGTTTGGTAAAGTTATCTATTTAATGTATGTTATTGAGTTTCAAAAACGTGGACTACCTAATGCACATATTGTGCTGAAAGTTCAAGACGAACCGAAATAGTTTGCAGATATTGATACTTTTATTAGAGCAACAATACCAACAGAAGATAAAGCTGGTCGCCTTCGAAAATTAGTTGTACAGCATATGTTGCATGGACCTTGCGGAGCTGATAAACCTAATGCTCCAAGTATGGATAGTGATAGGAAGATTTGCAGTAAGGGATTTCCTAAACCATCTTGTGAGGTAACTTATGTTGATGACAGGGGATATGTACATTACAAACGTAGTAGTAGGGATAATTTTACCTCGAAGTCTGGTCGAGGGGTATATGATAAATGGGTAGTACCATATTGTCCTGCTTTGCTCCTTTTGCTAGAATGTCATTGTAATGTTGAAATACCCTCTCAGTGAAGATAGTAAAATATTTGTTTAAATATATTCACAAGGGACCTGGCCATGCTAGAGTTGCTGAAGTTCCAGATGCTGTAGATAAATTGAATGGGAAAGAAGAATATGCATCCTTAAGATACATAAGTGCTTCAGAGGCAATTTGGCGAACACTAGAATTTCATGTATCTCATTCATATCCAACTGTTGTAATGCTGCCAGTTCACTTGCAGAATAAGGTAACAATCATACTTCAGCCAGGCAGAGAGGCTCAAGCTCTCAAAACTACTATTTCTACATTAATACTTTATTTTCAAAGACCGAGGTTAGCAGAATTTCAAAATTTAACTTAGCTAGATTTTTATGAACAGTATAACATTGATAGCAAGCCAATGGAAAATTCTAAAGTCCTAGTAGTGTCACATCCTTCAGGTTGCCACTGGATAACTAAAAGAGTTAGGAGGGAATGTACTGCAAGGCTACAGTGGCTGCTACTTCCCTTAGATGAGGTTTACTATCTTACAATGCTGTTGTTAAAATTCCCCGCATATATCTATGAGGAACATAGAAAAGTGGATGAAAATTGTTACAATATTTTCAGGAAGCTGCAAAAGAAAATGGTCTCTTGGAAAATGACAAGGAGTATAGGGATTTCTTAGAGGAAGCAAATATCTATAAAACTGGCAGTGGTCTAAGGCAATGTGGTGTTATCATCATCAATGTTCAATGTTATCATGGTGTGGTTAGTCATCTGTGGTGCACCGGCAGGAATTCTATGGGATGAATTTAAAAATCAACTGTCAGAGGATTTTTTAGATAGAGATGCAGCTAACTTAGACAGGGCTTACAATTCTGCCTTACTAGATGTAAGTAATAGACTTAGAATTCATGGTAGAACTCTAGAGGAAATGGGCCTTCCTTCAGTTATTGATGATACCACAGAGACAGGTAGGGAATTGATGATATGGCCGGCTGATGAATTAGAAGTATATTTAAAACAATGGCTACTGATGTTAAATTGGAATCAAAAAGAGATTTACGATTATGTACGTGTGCTAATTGAAGCTCAGAAAATTGACAATAACTTTTTATTTATTGATGGTCTGAGTGGTATTGGAAAAACACTACTTCTTAATGTAATTACAGGGACTTTGAGAAGAGAGAAATCTATTGTACTCTGTACAGCTTCTGCAGGAATAGCAGCACTTAATTATAAAGGAGGTGTAACTGCTCATTCAATGTTTCAGCTGCCCCTAGATTCTTCCAGTCCAGAAACTTATTGTGACATAAAAACAAATTGTGAAAGAGCAGAATTCATTAGGAGGGCTGGCTTAATTATTTGGGATGAGGCTTCTATGACTCAGAAACAAACCCTTGAGGCATTTGAGAGAACATTGAGGGATCTATGTCAAAATGAGCTTTTATTTAGTGGAAAATTAAATTTGCTTGCTGGAGATATCAGACAAATTGCTCCTGTTGTAAAAGGTGGTTTAGTGATAGATTCAATAAAGTACAGCATTAAATTTTCAAGTTTGTGGTCTATAGTAAAAATATTTTGTTTGAAAGAGCAAATTCGTTCCAGGGGTGATGGTAGTTACTCTAAATTCATTCTTGAAGTTGGGGAAGACAAAATTGACCGGATAATTATAGACAACCTAGAATTAATTCCACTTTGCCATATTAAGGTTACTGACAGCTTAGCTTAGATGATCTTATTCTATTTGTTTATCCAAACGAAATATTAAATAATTCAAAATTGTGTTGTAAGAGAGCAACATTGGCAGGTACGAACAGTTGCATTGATGAGATAAACTTAACCATTCTTACCAAATTGGATGGGGAATTAATGGCTCAGTACAATGCTGATACATTAGAAACTGTAGCTGAAAATCATGATAGGGAATTTCTCAGGGATAATTTTATTAATTCAATAACTGAGCCCGGAGTCCCAGATCATAAGATAGTTTTGAAAGCTGGTGCAGTTTGTCTTTTAGTTAGAAATATTTCTTTTGATGATGGCTTAGTAAATGGGACAGAATCGATTGTGAAAAGCATTTCGAAAAGACTCTTAGAAATGTATGTACCTGGTCAAGATGTATCAAAGATAGTTTCAATCATCATCTGTTTTAAGACATAGCTAAGTATTCTTTTCTCAATAGAGGTATTTCTAAGTGAAATAAATTACCTGGCTCACTCTCACTGGCTCAAGGCTCTTGCATGAAAATAAAATATCTTTCAAACACAAATGTTTGATCTGTAAATTTACCTAAAATGTGGTTTTTGACCTGGAAGTTATCAATAAAAAATTTAATGTTATTAATGTCATGCAAATGACAACTTCACATCCATTACCAGGTGCTAAAAAGCCTGAATCTGAAAATGTTGCTCTAGAAAAAAGGCCCTTGCCTTTATTTAAAATTACTATGTCTACTGACAATAATTTTGATGACTTTTCTAAGGTAAATTGCTTTGGTGGATTACAAGCCTTTATAAAACCCTTCATCAAAGAAATTGCTCCCCCTCAGTGTTTGAATTGCCTACAATTTGGGCACACTAAATATTTTTGCATGTTAAAACCTAAATGTTCTAAGTGTGGACAAGATTATTATGTCTCTTCATGTGATAGTAGACATGAAACTGCTCCAAAATGTTTCAACTGCGGTGGCGAACACACAGCTACCTTCAGAGGTTGGCCCAAGTTTCTAACTCTTCGAACTGTAATGCGTAAGAAATTAGAAGCACTTCGCTCTAATGTTACAACTCAGTTAACAGTCAATCCTAATTCTTTCCCATTGTTGCCTAAAACTACAAGATCATTCACTTCTGCCACCAATCCACTCTCGCAAACAACCTCTAATAATTCTGATGTCAATCCTAATTTTACAGACGATGACGACATGATCGATCGTTTTACCAACATTTGGTAAAAACTACAAAATGCCAGTTCAAAAGCCGATAAACAAGCTGTGTTCCTAACTGAAATCATTAAATTCTTACAATCAATAGTTCATCCATTATGTCATGGAATTGCCGTGGGCTCAAAAACAAACTATTGGAATTACTTGACTTTATAACCCAGAATGATGTTGATATCTGTTGGGTCCAGGAGACCAAATTAAGCCCTGAAATTATAATTAGCACTCCTAGGTTTAAGTTTATTAGGTTAGATAATAATAGAATTGGCAGTGTTGGGATTATTGTTTAACAAGAAATTGCATTTACCTGTCTTCCTGTGCCAAAGCTGTCCAGCATTAATGTGTCTGGTATAGAATTAGAATTAGTTGATAGGAAAGTACGTATCTATTCTGTGTATGTTCGCTCCCCTAAACTAAAATTGCCTGATTTAGATTTTATAATAGACAATGATTTACCTACAATATATATTGGCGGCTGGAATGCCAAACATTCCTTGTGGGGCTCTCAAACCCCAAATAACAATGGTAGATGCCTTGCAAAATTTCTTTCTAAACATTCTTTAGCCTTTGCTTCCCCCTTTGCCCCCACTTTTCACACTAATAAATCAAAGGATCTATTAGATTTTGCCATTATCAAAAACTTTTCTAACTTCATTCCCCCAATTGTATTTCAAGAATTATCCTCCGATCACTACCCAATTATCATGTCAATTTCCGGCAAATTCGTAATAAATTCCAATCCTAACTCCTTCAGAGCAATTAAATGGAACAAATTCACTGATTATCTAAAAAATAAAATCCCAATTTTGCCTGCCTTAGAAGAACCTTTCTCCACTGATAAAATTGACAGCCACCTTGAACTTTTGAATAATCTAATAGCAGCAGCAAAAGAGCAAGCAAGCTACTTAGTGAATAGGGAATGTCCCCAACAAGCCAATCTTCCGCAGCACATTGTTGAACTTATAAAAAATAGGAATAAACTACGCAAAAAATGCCATAATTACAAGCACCCTGCCGATATAATTCTTCAACAGCACCTCAGCAAACTTGCCACTAATGAAATCAGGAAATTTTGCAATGAAAAATGGGAAACTTTTGTCTCCCAACTTTCTTATAAAGATAAAGACAATAATCTATGGAAAGTGGCTAAGTCCTTACGCAATGCCACACCCAAATTTCCACCCATCAGAGTCAATGATTCCTTAATATTTGATAATGAAGCTAAATGTGAAATTTTTGGTCAGTACCTTAGTAAAATTATGTCAGATAATCCCGCAAATTATCCATTTAATCCCATGGTTCACAATGTCAATACTTCACTTCCCAACTTAAAAACAAATGATCACCCTTACTCCACCCCCAGTGAAGTCATCGAAATAATCAATAATTTAGACAATAACAAAGCACCGGGCGACGATGAATTTTCAAATAAAATTCTTAAAATAATAGCTAAAATTCCAGCTTTTGTTCAGCATTTAGCATCCTAATTTAATGCCTGTTTTCAAATCTCCTACCTTCCTTCTGATTGGAAGAGAGGCATCGTCGCCCTAATTCCCAAGCCAGGCAAAGACCCCTTAGATATCTCTAATCATAGGCCAATAACGCTTCTTTCCTCCCTATCTGAAGTTTTTGAAATTATTATCCTTAAAAGATTAAATGACCACGATACCCTGGAGAATAAGCTGTCCCTTGCCTCCATGCCTTTCTTGAGCTCAATATTAAGAGAAGGAAGGAAAAAGCCGAATGGAAGTCTGTGTGGTCTGACCAGGAGAAGATGATTGGACTATCGATATATAAGCAGAGCCCGAAGACCTACACTGCTCTTTGAATGTTGATTCCTCTTCCTTCGAAGAGAACATTAACGAAGCTTCTATCGAAGTTCACTCTTGCCAGTGGTTAACCAACACATTCTCCAGAATATGGAATCCTTTGTCTATAAAATGCCCGTGAGGAATTGCTACTGTATCCTTATGTTTGATGAAATAGCGATTAAGCTGGAGCTTGTGCACCTACCACAGAGGGACCTCATTATGGGTTACGAGGATCATGGTAATTGAAGGATAAAGAACGCCACGGCCAAAGTGGCAATGGTTTTTATGGTAAGGGGGGTATGTGCCAAATGGATGCAGCCACTGTGCTATTACTTCAGTTCATGGGGGACTTCCTCCTCTGATTTCAAGAAAATGATAGAGGAGGTTCATTCCAGCCTTAAGGGGATTGGTTTGATTGCAATTGCCACAGTACGCAACATGGGTATGGGACATGGCAATGTAAGGGCTCTTTTTCTCATGAGGGCAACATTCTCAAACCCTGTGTTTGAGCTTGGGGGGCAAAGAATTGTGACTATTTTCGACCCACCTCACCTTTTGAAATTTTTCCGGAACTTGATGCTTAAGTACAGCATTCAAGCTCCAGTTGCATTATGTGGTCAGGAGGTGATTACCACAGCTAGTTGGAGGCATTTGAAGCAGCTCTATGATGATGATGGAAGGATTCCCTTAGGAAGGTAGACATAATCTTGATGATAAATGAATGTTACTTACATCCCAATCTGTTCAATCTGTAAATATAATTCAAGTTTAATTTTTTCCAATGAAATTTTACTGTAGAGTTTACCTATCTAATGAAACTATAATTTTCTTCAAATATTTCATTTTACTGAGAAACATATTAACCAAAAGGGATTTGCTAAGAGGGTCATTTTAGCTGCCCAAGGGTTCAGCCGTCTTGTTGGTCATAGATTGAGTGGGTTAGTGGCAAAAGGCGAGGTTCTTAAATGTTTGGCATTTTTTTAAGAGGTTGCACATCTACATCTGGTTGTAATTATAATGTAAAGATTTTTAATTTAAAGGATTCATTGGGAGTAATGGTTTGGGGACAGCAGAGGTTTTCCTTACCACTAATGATATTTTTGATGCATTGAATGGCGATGCTGAATCAAAAAATGAGGAAAAGAGGAAGCTTAAGGTCCATATGTCAAGGAAGAGCCAACATCACAAACTTCTGCAGGAAGTTGCCAAGAAAATTTCTTGGTGGCATTTCGTGGATGCCAAAACTGGAAGGCGTGAGCAGCCTCCTTCTCAAAGAGGATGGCTTGCAACAATCAAGGGAGCCAGTTACTTTGGAAACAATATGGCCATGTTTCCAAACAGATGAGTACAAGGAGCTTCAACCAGGACCCCATCAAAAAATACTTTGCAGTAATAAGACAGAATTGTGGCTGCAACCACCATCCCAATGCCAATCTATTTGTGTGAGCACTGAAAACAGCTGTCATAAATGGGATGGTTTACTCGGGTAGGAAAAATTGCGAGAGGGATGATTGTACTTTGTTGACAGGCCTCACTGATATAATCAGTGGGGTATTCTCAGATTGAGATGCTACAGAGGGGACCTAGGAGTCTGGGAGATCGTGCGCTTCCCGCATCCCATGATTAGGAAACGCTCCAACTTTCAAGAAAAATCAGAACCCTTCAATTGAGCATTTCTTGAACTGAACTGCTTTGCTTCCATACCATTCAAGACAACATGGCTGTCAGCTTGACGTTATTGTGACTTCATCAGCATTCAAGAAAACTTGAACAAGGAATATTGCATGCTCTTGAATGGAAAATTGGATAAGAAAGGACCATGTTTAGTTAAATTTCAATGAAGAACTTACCACAGACTATTTAGTATAGACTGGAAAGAAGATGCAGGAGTGAATAACGTTGTATTATACATTGACGATGGCACCGAGAGGAAAAGAATAGCAGAGAGACGAAAACTCGACCTAAATATTGTTCATGAAAGATTTTGTTAACAAAGTTAACTCAATAGCACCTTATTTGCGTCAAATAAGGAAACAAACTTCAGAGGAAGCTTGCATAATGTTTGAGAAAACGGACAGGAGAACCCATTGACCAATCTTAGAAGAGAGATCAAGGCTAGAAGAGACAACTGCCATCGTTAGAGATGGACTAGGAAGCAAGCCTAGGAAAGTTATGATATTGAAGCATAGTAACGAATCACCAAGTTTTATCAGTATTTTCAGTGAAACTTATGAAACACTGCAATACCCTCTTCTTTTTCCTCATGTAACGCAGATGAAACCATTGCAGCTGAAGTAGGACCTAAAATAGGTAAAGTTTATTTGCCGAGTTTCTTCACTCATAGTTCACGGTACATGAAAGTATAAATGCAAAATGGGATGGCTTTGGTATTGAGGAAAGGAAGGCCAAGTTTTTTCATAACCTTGACGTGCATTCCTAACTGGGTTGAGATTCAGGAAAGCTTAGGTAATGGACAAACCGCACTTGACAGGCATATATTAAAGAAATAGAGTATTTCAACTTAAGCTTGCTGCGGTGATGATGCTTATCAGTAGTAGGAGGCTGTTTGGTAAAGTTATCTATTTAATGTATGTTATTGAGTTTCAAAAACGTGGACTACCTAATGTACATATTGTGCTGAAAGTTCAAGACGAACCGAAATAGTTTGCAGATATTGATACTTTTATTAGAGCAACAATACCAACAGAAGATAAAGCTGGTCGTCTTCGAAAATTAGTTGTACAGCATATGTTGCATGGACCTTGCGGAGCTGATAAACCTAATGCTCCAAGTATGGATAGTTGACATGCCGGGGGACGCCAAGTTTGAACGTGCCCGAAAAGCGCGCCAGGGTAAAACCCGGAGTAACGAGACTTACTCCCGCCCCCGCTGCAGGGACGCTATCCCTGATTGGCCCGTAGCCCTGAGGGCCCCCATATAAATAGGAGACCCTGTCCTAGGGAAAGGCAGTTCGGGTTGGGGAGGCGTATACGGCGATTGAGTGGAAACTCCCCGTGCTTTTCGTTGTCCTCTATAAACCCCCGCCGTCATGGTTGATTGAGCGAAAGCTCCGCCACGAGTCGCCCGGCTGATTGAGCGAAAGCTCCGTCGGGATCAGCGTTGAACGACATTGATTGAGTGAAAACTCCGTGTCCAAACCCCCCGTAGCAGATGCCTCGCTTTAGGAGGACCTGGGCACCACAGAGGCGGTGACAGGAAGCAGAGCGTCTCGTCCGGACCTTACAGGAGGTTGCTGCACCCCCTGCCGATACCGCTGACTCCGCTGAAGACGCCTCCCACGCGCTGAGAGATGAGGAATATCGACTCCTCCCCCCCCCCCGAGGCCTACCAAGAGGTCCCGCCTGTATTGCGCACCCTCTTTAAGGAAATAAAATAAATAAAAACCTATCTGAAACTGAAGTTGTTCTTGACAAGAGTCGCCTCCTTCCGCATCACCCTTTGATGCCCATGCAAACGCGAAGCGCTGGGCCCGCAAATCAAGAGGAGTCACCAGCGCCAAGAGAGCAGGCGAAAGAGCTGACATAGTGATAGGAAGATTTGCAGTAAGGGATTTCCCAAACCATCTTGTGAGGTAACTTATGTTGATGACAGGGGATATGTACATTACAAAGGTAGTAGCAGCGATAATTTTACCTTGAAGTCTGGTAGAGGGGTATATGATAAATGGGTAGTACCATATTGTCCTGCTTTGCTCCTTTTGCTAGAATGTTATTGTAATGTTGAAATAGACTGCTTAGTGAAGATAGTTAAATATTTGTTTAAATATATTCACAAGGGACCTGACCATGAGCAGCATTAAATGTTATGCAATATGCCACAAGCAGCATGTTTTATCATAGTCAAATATGTTCAAATAAAAAAGTTTTTTTAGCAAAATGAATGAGTTTTATGCAAAAGAGTGTTTTGATAGACATGTTTAACGAGCTGAAATAAAATACTGACAAATACATTATACTTTATCGAATTAGTATTTTGATAAAGTAATGAAATATATATAGATATAAGTATAAAGTGATGAAATAACATAAAATGTAAATTAACAACTATTTATATTAATTTTGAGCTCTGAATGTGATGGTGAAGTCTTTAAAGGATTATAGGTGATGTCATAGAAGGTGGGAAAGTAATTCTATCTTTCCCAACACAAATTTCTCCATCATTTTGGGACATGCCTCATTACCTATTTGGTGATTGTGCATTTCCTTTGCAAACCTGGCCAATGAGACTCTACCCAGGCAGGAGTCTGAGCATTGAGAAATCTATATTTAATTGTAGACTTTCCTGGGGATGAAGAACCATAGAGAATGCTTTCAGTATCCTTTCCTCAAGGTGGAGGATTTTATGATCAGTGATGGTTGCTGAGACTGTTGAGGTGTATGTCTCTGCTTGCATATATCTGCATTATTAAAAAAATAAGGATAACGCATCGAAGCTTTACTGTCCTTCAAATTATGTTGATTCTGACATTGATGGGGATGTCATTGAAGGTGCTTGGCACCAAGAGGCTCCAAGTCTACAAAGTGTAAGAAGGTTGGGAGCTAACACAGCTTCCAGATTAGCTTATGATAATAGAGACGCCTTGGCATCCTTTTTTTGTGTCTGCTGAGGGACAACTGCCGTGGCAATATGCAAAAGTGACTAGAATCTAAGTAAAACAAGAATGTATAATTAATCGAGTTGTTAACTTTTGATAGAGAGCGATAAACTCTAAATTACTATCCCTTTTAATTTCACAAGTGAGTTTTATGATATGATATAGTAAAAAAATGTCTATTTCCTAGGGAGGAAATTTATCCTGTTAAGTGATCATACGCCTCTTAAATGGCTCCTGACCCTGAAGTAACCTAGACCAAGATTAGCCCACTGGATTATGGAGATAGGTTTACTATGCATAGGTCACTTGCCAAGATCATTTCACAAGGTATCCAGAGGCAATTTCAATCCCCGATCAGACAGCTGAAATAGCTGTACGCGCCCTGTTAGAACAAGCTTCATGTCAACATGGTTTGTCAACATTTTTTGAGTGATTGTGGAGCTAACTTCTCTACTGCTACTTTAAAGTAGTTTATTTACTTTCTCTATACATGTGGTGAAATATGTAGTTTAATACAGTCTACTGTACTTGTTTCTTATTATTGGTATGTTATGTTATTGTCATGTAATGTCATGATATTGTTATGGAATCACTACTGAATTATCAGAGATGGAGAGCAAGAAGAAAGGAAAAATCCTAAGAAGTGATGAGAGGCAAACTGTTTTAACTGCGTAAGAAGATATATTTCCCTGAAGAAAGTGAAAAAAGTGTTATAGAGAAGAACCTTTTATGGGATCAAGAAAGAGCATGCTGAAGGACAACTTGTTACCCCACAAGAAGTCAGTGTAACAAGGATTATACACACCAATAATCAAGAAATAAGGATGATGAAACAGTACGAAGAGCAATTTATTATCATGTTCATTCCTTCTCTTTAAAAAACATTACACCAACAGTGAAATCAGCGATTATCAAAATGGGAGGTTGAGACAGATCATACTATGTGTGGCGAAGTGCCCCCTTTGACCGGCTCATCGCCATCGATGCCGGTCCACGCACGCCTTCGAGAAGGCGTGCGTCATTTTGCTAATGACATTCTATATAAAGCGTCCTGCGAGGTGCACTGTCAATTCAGTCAATAAAGGACATATGAAGAGCACACACCTTCTGCGCCTTTATATGCAAGAATCTGCTATTGTCTTGAGTACGTGGATCACATGGTGGATGTCTTACACAACTTCACCCGTACCAAGAGAGGACCAGGATTAGGAGAGGAGCCTTTTGCATTTTTGGGAATCGTGTTTTTGTATAGTGAAGTGTCGTATGTGATATCAAGGAAACTTTGTCTGAGGACCTGGACCTCTTCTCAGGGGCAAACTCCAGATCCTTCGCCGGCTTCTATGGTGCTAACCTGCATGCACTCAGACAATGCTAATGGCTTTGACTAATCAGCCAACCAAAGAGATCTTAAATGCAGAGGACATGAGCATAAAGAAGGCGGTAATTGCTCGGTATTTTGAAATTGGGCTCTCAACTCTTTCCTCAATCCTGAGCCAACATGCTGACATCATTAAGGCAGCCACAGACAGTTCTGCCAGAAAAAAAGGTTTGGACCTGCATCAATGAGGATTTGGACCAATCCTAAAACTATTACAACGATGAGTTTTGTTCCTATAAGCCAACTTCAGTTGATATAGAGTGTTGAGAGGCCAAGCGTTAGTCCACCAAATAATTTCCCTTCTTTTCAATACACCACCCCCTTCCGGCTGCCTGCACCCCATGTGCACCCTTCGACTCCACCCTAAGTGGCCCACCACCCTTTAGATTCAGTCTCCTGCATTCTCCTTTCTCCTAACCTTTCTGTGACCATTTCCTGGCCCCTAAATATTGCAGCATCCTTTCCCTTGACACTTCCAGATGTTTCCACCTGAACCCTTTTTCATCCCTCTACATCCTCTGTTCCTGATCCCTGTCAGCAACCTCTACTCCCTCCATCACCGTAAAACAATGAACTCCATTGCCCAATTTGTATAAAAAGGATGCAAAAGTCTTCTAGTTTGTCTTATTCTTGGGTGATGCAGTCAGAAGACTGGTGTCCCCACTCCTGGATGCAGCTTCAGTGGGTGTCGAGAGATCGCCACAATCAACAATAACCGATCGGTCAACGGTGCAACCGATCATCAGTTCAAGGACTAGCGCTTGGCTTCGTGCAGCATTCATGTAAGTGCAATGTACAAACTTGTTTGGAATAAATGCACGGGAACAAAACTCTTGAACTAATTTTGGCCAACCTGTCTGGGGTAAATTAAGTCTGAGCACGATTACCGTGACAAGAGAACTAATCATCATCATTATCTTCTCAATATTTATTATTATAATTATTAAAATATAGGTCGAAACAAATCATACTAGTCAAGAATCTGCTATTGTCTCGAGTAAGTGGACCACCTTGTGGATGACTGACACATCTTCACCCGTACCAAGAGAGGACCAGGATTAGGAAAGGAGCCTTTTGCTTTTTTACAAATTATGTTATTGTAGTGTATAGTGATAGTGTCATATGTGATATCAAGCCTATTCATTGGAGGCCATGGCCCTCTTCACATGTCCATCCATATCCATCTCTTCTCCATATGTCCATCCATATCCATAATCCAAATATCTCTCTAATCCAAACTTATGGTAAATTTCTGGAAGAGTCCAGTTTGGGTATAAATTTACCCAACTTATTTGGCGAAATCATCTAAATTAAAATAACCATGCGGAATCTTATTTCTTCTTCGATTTGCAGGGTATGAAGCTGATGAGCTACAGGTATCGTCTTTAACGTTGTAAACAAGTCATTTATAGTGCTACAGATAAAATTAATAACAATTAACTAAAAAAGAAGGCAAAATATAATGCACAACATTCTTTGCTTGAGACAAACCATTAAGATTCACAAAGTATATTTAAGAATTAAGTTGAGTTCACCGAATGTATACTAAGATATTTTCTACTCACATCAACTCACATGATAGAGGCCAATTCTGAGAATTCGATTCTCAAAACACGATTCAGTGAACAGCAGCACATATCATCATTGCAAATCGAACGACTTCCACAACACGTGCAACATCATAGAGTATGTATCTCTGCCTCCGCGCTACAGTGGCTCCCAAATGTGTGTGAATATATAACAGGGTTGTGCAAGTACTATCCTTGGCCAATAGAGGGGCCCGGAGCATATTAATCCCTTCCCCACCCGCTAGATGGTGCTGGTGGCGCTTTCCCGAACGACGTCGCTGATTCCTTCTTACAGTCGGTTTACGTTGAAATGTTTTGTTTTATTTTTAAAGTAAATTAATATTAAACGTAATATTCGCGTATTAGGTAAATTTCTAGAAGAGAAATTTACCGCGTATTATGTACTTTCTATAAAAAAACGAAAACATTACATTTTCAAGTCATTATCACAATTAAATAGGCACGGCAATGAATTAAATCGCACAGAAAATTAATAGTTGCATCGAGTTCGCCTTCATTTGGTAGGTAACTGAAAGAAAAATAAAAGACGAAGAAAACCCCAGGAAATATGCTGTAAATACAAAATTTTATTGATGTAAATTCTTTTAAAACATAGACATACATACATAGATACATTCCTTTACAACTGCAAATGACAATGAAAAATGTTTTCTATAGTTAAATACGAATGAAATCTGAACAAGTCTAAGAGAAGTAAAACGATTAGTTAAATTGAAAGTACAACCTATTCCCCATTCACTCATGAAAGGAGAAAAGTGTATATTCACCATGAATAATGAATATTTTAGAGACTTCTTTTTACTACAAGTTTTTAGTACAACTAGAGGAATAAAGTTCTTTTAATTACACTTCTCACTGTAGATCCATCCATCAGTCTAAACAAACATTTTCACCTCAAAAGGGAACAGAATACTAAATAAAATCAGTCAGACAACATCCATATATTTAGACTAAAAATTTCTCACCTTATATGCCAACATTACCATAGATTTTAAGTAAATATTTATTAATTCACTGAATTGATCTGAAGGATGTTAATTTTAAGGATAATCATGGTGTTTAACTTCAACTATTGACAAATGCAATACTCTAAACTAATAATAGATTCTAATATAGATATAATAGTCAAAATATACATAAAAACACTTGGCGGCTTTAATTAAGTTGTCAATAATGAAGAGTAATGAAAAAAATAGTATTTATGTGGGGGAAATTTATGTCTATTTTTGATAAAGGCTGAAAAAATATTTTAGCCTATGATAAATGATTGATGCTACATAGTATATGTACGAGTAATATCCTCCGATGTTGTGTGAATAATTTTAGGGAAGTACATCACATTCAAAACCAAATAATGAAAAAAGTAACTTCTGCATAACCACCGGAAATTGTTCTAACAATATGACTCCTAATAATTCATAATATCTTTAGCTGTATATGAGGTGAGAATGAAAAACTGCCTCATATGGTAGAATAGGAAAAGTATGAGAACATAATGAATGTATCTACAGCTAGTACTGCCTTAAAAATAGATTAAAATTCACGAATATGAAAAGATAATTCATTTAATTGCCTCGCAATACTTACAATATTAACAAATAGCTCAACATAAAGAAACCATTGCGGAAAATTCCTTATGATATCTGCTTTCGTCACTGTAGTTAGGGTCTTCCTCTTGTGTGATTTCTCAGGTGGAGCACTTTATCACAGGATAATCCTTCTAATAACCAATCTCTTTCTCTTCCTTAGAAGCTTTTTTATTCTAGCAATTTGTCTGCAATGAATCCATCAGATTTCTGACACATCTCCTTGTCTTGCTCTAAGAAATCAACAGAAACCGAATAATTAAAAATTTGCCTCTCACTACAAAACTATCCGTGTTAAGTAAAATGCAAAGAAACAAACGTGAGTGGCAAATAAAACTTTCAATGATAGTAGTGGTGAGTTTTAAGAAGACTAAGGTAAAATTCATTCAGACATAGGAAATTAAGTTGTTTGCGTAAAGTAAATAAACAACCATAACAAATGTGGGAAAATTTAATCAGAAATGCTTCTTGTAAGCAAACTTAAATGTTAGGTTATTAAATACTAAAACAAATTACTAAAGACGGTAAAAAGCTTCACTTACCTTTCCTTTACCGAGCTTAACAACAGCAGATAATTTCCGGACTTCCAACATTTTCGCGGCATGAATAGGTGTACTACGTGCAAGTTTAACCTAACCGAGACTTTACGTAGAACATGAAATACAATGTATAATAAAGGTCTCCGGAAGAAGAACCAATATCTTCGATAAATCATATGGATTCTCCTGTAAAACATAATTAAGAATTATATCAAGGTGGAATTCTGTTTGGAACGTATGATATTATAAAACAAAGCTAACTACATTTACTTACAATTCTGCTTCTTCCGAGAGTGAAAAGGTGGCATTAACTCACTACTTCTGTGCTGTTACAGTATATGGCGCAACATATCTCATGCTATATTTCCGAAACCGTTCTCGATAACTTCAAAACATTCCGAAACCCGTCAACCGTTACTAAATAAAGATACTACCAAAGAAAAATAAGAACAGATTGAAATTAGTGCACTAGTGCTGCCATCTCTGCTCCCTGAAAGGGGAAGGGACTATTACCAGATTTGACAAATGACTGTGTTGCACAGAGTTGATATATAACTACTTCGATTTTAAAGTAAGAATTTCCGTTATAGCGACCAGTCATATGTAAACATGATCAACAAGATCATTTTTTGTTTGTTATGCAGAGTTGTTGTTCCGAGACTTGTTTCATCCAAATGCTGTCTATAACTTAATGATAAGTAACTATTTCATGCATACAAATAAAAAAAATCTCTTTAAAATTATTCTTTCCTTGACTGTAAACGAACATCGTTAGCTAGGAAACGTAAACATTCCGATGCTATTCGTCAATTTTATGTTGATTTATATACAACAATGGGGTAAAATTCAACATTTACGTGGTTTGGGAGAAATTCTGTGGGCAAATAAAACGCAAACACCGTGAAAGTAGTTTTACCAACAATGGTTTTTCGGATTTACAGGTAGTACAATGATTATCGCGTTTGAAGGCATTTTTGGTGCAGGCAAAACTCAAACTCTCTATTACTCCATCTCAGTGCTCCGAAAGCCGCATCGTGCATTTGTTCAGGATTCTCTTTTAGAAATATTGGTATATATCTGTTGTTCGTTGAGTAAAATGTACTCTCTCTATTCCCCTACACCTTTGATCACACGATTCAATCTCTGTTAAATTATCGATGATAACATTACTGTTAAGAAAAGAGCATCAAACTCACCAGATGTTTGGATTAAATCAGTAAAAGGGAGATGCTCATAGATTGACATTATTCTTTCTTAGAGCAAAACTTAATGTGTTGAGGATAATAAATGTTTTTCAATCTTAAGCATGCTTAATGTATGCCAATATTAAATGTTAGCAATACATAAGGTGAGGGACGATTTATAACACAGTAATATTATTGCTGTAGATAGTATCATTGTTGGTTTCTGATTTATACGAGGTATGATATTGATTTTTTCCAATTTACCTTCAGCTGTTCCTGATGAAGAAACTGAACACAAGCAGATTGAGCTGTTTCAAAGATTCTTTAATGTCATATTTGTCAGTGCTTATGGCAAAGTAAGGAGTCACCAAAGGGGAAACCTCTGCTAGCTATAGTGTACAAGACTTCAGTAGATTCAAGATTCTATATTGAAGCAATCAAGAAGTTAGAGTGAATGGTATTTCTTTAAGGAGAGAAGAAAGCTGGACCACTTCATAATTTTCTTGGGGTAGGACGTATCATAACATCATTACTTTTTAACACAAATGAATCTTGGATTTAAATCTTTTACTGTGAGATGGCCAACGTTTCCCAGTTTACATGTTAATTATTTTGTGTGTTTGTCAGTTGACATGTAAACTAATTTAATGAAAGCATTTTCATAATTCTTGTATCTAATTTCCATGACAGTGACAGGAATTGGTGTAAACATTTGAAATGATAAGCATTCCCAATTAAAAATTATTTTCTTTACGCATGCATCTTTCTATGCTATACCTATTTAAAATTACCTTGAATAGGCATCAGAGGAATAATTTGATATATTGTGCCCAGTCTTAATTAGGACTTAATCATCTGACATTTTCTACTCTCTTTCTCTGCTTGGGCATTGGCAATATTGTCTCTAAAAATCTCAATAACTTCATTTTATATCCTGATTTTCATTTGCTATTTTGTACATATTTAGTATATTAAACATCTGGAAGTCTTATTGCAAGGCATTGTTTGGACTGCTGTTTGTCAAAGATAGCCATTCATATATGTTACCCTCATGTACCTTTTATTGTACTTCTAGTTTTGTTTGTATTACTTATATCATGCTGTCTTTGATTTCAAACATTATCATAGTTTGAAGATATCTTTTGCTTCAAGAACAAAATGTTCATCTATAAACTGTCTTGATCCAATTTTTTATGTATTAATTTCAAATTTTGGTAAAAAGCTGGTTTTCCCTCTAATGAAAAAGTTAGAAAAGCTAGGAAGATATATAATATATACATAAGATATGCATGGTAATATAATTTTTCAGGAGTGAAATGGTTGAAATAACATATCACAAAATGCCTCATAATCCTCATACAGCTTCCTTACCTTTGCAATATAGTTTTGATCTTGTATCTTTAAAAAGCTAACATTGACTATGAACATATTTTCTGTTCCTATGTAAGAATCACCAAAATCTTATGGGTGATAATGTTTGGTTTTGAGACACCTGTGCAGTTTGCCTCAGTTTTTTGCGATACCTTGTCTACTACAATCTGATATGTATATCTATTATATATAGATGCTTCTCCGGATTCATTCATATATATATATATAGATAGGATACTAATTCACAGGCTAAACCACAAGCGTGATTGAGTTGAAATTTTTACATTGAACTGGCCATAATGTGTAACCACCCGAAAAATTGCGGTTTCGAACCTCAGTGTCATGTGTTCGATTCCAGAGGGCCTCAAAGCCCCGATTTTTCCCATTTGAATGCATTGCTTTGAATTTTGGGATTTTTTTTTAAATACTTCCCGGATAGGTAGAGAATCAAAACTCTAGGAGCCTTTATATCTATTGATTATGATTTGAAAACATAAATGACTTTTACAGAAAATATCCTGGGCTCGATGCTAGGACGATGCAAATATCTGCCCTTTAAAATACATGGGAGAGGTTTTTCATTATTTTTTTTCATGCACTTATTGAAATGATAGGAAGTTTGTACTTGGCTGGAAGATGAAAAGTAAGAATTGGTTTAAGAAAATAATTTTCATAAGACTGTACTATTCCTGGGTTCGATGCCAGAGCACATCAACATTTCTCTCATAAGGAATATAAGGAAAAAGTAAGAAGTTGTTTGAGGCAGTTGCAGCCAATATTTCTGCTTGAATTTTCAGGCATAGTTAGAAATGGTGATCTTTTATTATGTTGCATAGTAAGTATCGCCAGAAAGACCTGGGTTCGAAGCCAGGCGGTATATATATCCCCCATTTAAAACACATGGAGGTAGCTTTCATTATTTATTGTGATGCACTTATTGAAATGATAGGAAGTTCTTGCTTAGATAGAAGATGTATATTAAGACTCGGCTTAAGAAAAAAATTAGATAAGACCATGCTGTTTCTGGGTTCAATGCCAGACTACATTAAAGTTTTTCACATAAGGATTATAAGGGACGTCGTTTGAGGCAGTTTCAGCTAATATTTCAGCTTGAAGTTTTACACATAGTTAGAGATGGTGATCCTCTATTGTGTGCATATTGATCACCAGGAAGACCGGGGTTCGATGCCAGACAATTAATTTGCAAAAAAATTTAAGAATAATTTCAATCCTTTTTTTTTCTTTTGAGGACCGTCCCGATATGATACCAATATGAAATTAGTGTTGTCGATCTGCTTGCAGTATGTAAGCTACATTTTACTCGTAATAATATATATACATATATATTATTATATGAGATAAGGATTCTATATCATAATGGATCAAATTGATTTTGATCATGGAGATGTCTTCATGAGATAATGTAAATCTTATTTATTCAAGTTAGACTTAGTGCAATTCTGCCATACTAATGAAATTATAGAACATAGTAGTGCCAAGTATATTGCTGTGATAATTTCTAAGTTATTTTATTTCTTAAGAGTAGATTTTTGTTATTTGATGTATGTTAACGATTTACATGGTATATTATTTAATTGTACATATATTGCACACATGCTTCTACTGATTCATACTAATTAAAGAAATTTCTTTTTATACATTTGTTATTATTTGTAAAATTTGCGTACAAACCATGTATCCGTGGGATATAGGCAATGTGCAATGCACCAAGAGAGGGGGGAGGAGGGCCGTTTTTGCAAATTATGGCTTTTTCGTGATACATAAAATCCAATTAACACTTTTTAATGAAATGCGTGTACATGGCCACATTTTTGTGGACTTATATACGTATTGCATTAAAAAATTTATACTAAACATGAAGTTCTACCAGATCTCTTTGGACAATATTCATCATATAAAATCCAATTGCAACACTGTCCAACAACATGACCATGTCGTCGTTCCTGAATCCAAAAATGTTTGGTGAATAAGTTGCATAGAAAGTTGCATCAAATTGATGAAATCTTTCATTACTCTATTAGTGTGGCATTACTTTCGTCTTTGGGATAGTAAATTATGGATAGCGTACAGCAGTACAATATGAGGGTCTGGTAGACTTGCAGGAGTGAAGTTTTGAGTGTGCTAATCAAGACATTGAAAATATATTACATACATGGATGCAAGAAGATTAGTTTAGTAATAGAGGTTTTGGGTTGGTTTGGATTGGGGCCTTTTTTTTGGTATCTTGGTTTAAATAATTTTACTATGGTAAATTTAAGAATTCATTTTGTTTGTTTGTTTTTTCCAACATTTCATTTTGCAAGTTTCGACTTCTTAGTGATGTTAAAAATCTAAATGCAAAGAAAGGGCAGAACAATCCAGGATAGCATTTGGCAACAGCACATACACTCCCCCTGCCTGTGCACTTCCCCTATGTTTAATACTCTGTTTTGCGAGCGTAAAATGGAGATAAATAAAGATTGATAATGTAAATATTAGCATATTTAAGTAATATTTCTTCAATAATTCCTATTTTTGTTCATCTTGTCATCACAAGGGTGTAACTCATGTTCCAATCGAATGTTTTGTTTCAAAGTTAGAAGAGGTTTACAACATTATCAATTGCTAGTACATACAAATATAAATAAGTCGACAATTTTTTTAGACCAAAATATTGGAAAAATTCTTGGCTAACACATAAACAAATTGCAAGGTATTACTGTAAATATTATCCGAGGGACAATCGGAGAAAGTTGGGCCATTGGTTTCCAATCCCAAAAAACAGGTACTTTTTCAAACAAAGTACAGTAAAAGTAGAGCTATGGCAAGTGAAAAATCTAATTTTGGGTTGTTTGGATGTTAGATAGTTACATCTAATACGAGTAAAATGTAGCTTGCATACTGCAAGCTACATTTTCTACTACTACAGATCGACAACACTAATTTCATGTCGGCATCATATCGGGAAGGCCGTCAAAAGAAAAAAAATGGATTGAAAATATTCTGATTATTCGCTGCAATTTATTTGTCTGGCATCGAACCCGGGTCTTCCTAGTGATACTTACAGTGCAGCACAATAGAAGATCACCATCTGTAACTATCTGTGAAAATTCAAGCAGAAATATTATCTGAAACTGCATCAAACGACGTCCTACTTTTCCCTTATATTTCTTATGAGAGAAATGTTAATGTGGTCTGGCATCGAACCCAGGAATATTACGGTCTTCTGAAAACTGTTTTCTTAAATCATTTTAATCATACATCTTCCAGCCAAGCACAAACTTCCTATCATTTCGATAAGTACATCAAAAAAATAATGAAATACAAACCCTATGTATTTTAAACGGGAGACATATTTACCGCCCGGCATCGAACCCAGGACTTTCTGGTGAAACTTCCTATGCAACATAATAGAAGATATTATTCTTTAACTATGTGCGAAAATTCAAGCAGAAATATTGGCTGCAACTGCATCAATCGAAGTCTTACTTTTCCCTTATATTCCTTATGAGAGAAATGTTAATGTGCTCTGGCATCGAACCCAGGAATAGTACGGTCTTATGAAAATTTTTTTCTTAAACTAATTCTTACCTTACACTTTCCGGCTAAGCACGAACTTCCTATTTTTTTGAGAAGTGCATCAAAAAAAAATGAAAAACAGCTCCCATGTATTTTAAGGGGCAGATATTTGCATCGTACTAGCATCGAACCCAGGATATTTCTTGTGAAAGTCCTTGATGTTTTCGAAAGTCCAAGACCATAAATATAGGCACCTTGAGTTTTATTTCTCTACCTTTCCGGAAACTATTTTTTTTAAATTCCCGAAAATCACAGCAATGCATTTAAACGGGAAAAATCGGGACTTTGGGGCCCTCCGGAATCGAACCTATGACACTGAGGATCGAAGTCGCTTTTTTCTTGGGGGTTATACGTTATGGCCAATATGTCATAAAAATTTCAAGTCAATGACGCTTGTGGTTTAGCCTGTGAATTTGTATCCTATCTATATAGCTATATATATGAATGAATCCGGAGAAGCATCTATACAGGGTGTCCCAAAAGTCATGGACCAAACGAAACACAGAGGTAGATCATCACCTGGGCTACAGGTTTGCAATTCATCTTGGTGTCCGATCTTCTTTTGTTTTCGAGTTACGAATTTTTTTCGTATTTTCTGAGAAAACCTTGTCTCTCCAGACATTTGTGGTCATGGTGACGTAAGTATTTGAGATGCATTGTTGATTTTTTTCTCTAAAAATGCTAAATAGTTGTTTTAACTGACAAAAGAATAGTTTTTACCCTTAATCATACCGTTCAGCAAAAATAAAATTTCAAATTCTTAAATTCTCAAAATTTCGAACTTTGACAAAATCTTTGAGGGCAATTTAAAAAAAAATTCATAATGAAAAAAATTTTTACCACGTATCTTAAAAACTTTTTCAATGCATCAGCTATTTACCACGTAAATTTTGTTGGGTTATCTTGACGGCATCACACCTAAAATTTGATTCGAAACATAGTAAGTCGATGATTCCCAGTTCTAACAAACAAGCCAAAGCCTCTTTAAACCTTAAACTGGAGTCATTAATGTGTTTCATTATCGGAACAAGAAAACGTTATACCATTTAATATGGCTGTGGTACTCTCCAACGGTAATATAAAATATCCCCTTCCGTCATTACTTGCTCTAATCAACAACAATACACTTCGAGATTACTACAATGTACGGACGATTGTTGGGAGCCGCGGCGTAACTAAGCTTTCGCAACAATGCAGCCCACGATCATTTCAATTCCATCGCAGTCATTGCCGACTAATATTTGTTGTGAAGCGTTGCGAAGGTTCTACCCAATTTTTCGGCAACGATCTTTCTTGTTTTTTTGATCATTAACCTACGAATTGGCTTTGTTTACCGACTTCAATTGATATCCTGCTTTTTTCAGACTTGTGCTAGTTATTTGAACTCCGATTTTACCTGTGATCAGAATTTTGAAACTTTGCTGAGATGCCGAAATTGTACACACCGCGTGAATATGCAGAAATACATTTTATTTACGGATTTTGCGATGGAAACGCTCGGCAAGCTGCAAGGGAATACCAGAATAGATTTCCGGGTCGCGAACGCTATCCAGATCATAGAGTGTTTGTGCGTGTACACAATGCGTACATTGAAGGCGTTATTCCTGGTAGTGGAGATCGGGAGGGAAGGTCTACGTTGGACGCTGAAGAAGTGATCGACATGGTAGAAGAGGACCCTTCTACAAGCATACGCCGCATCTCACGAGCTGCGAATTTATCAAAATCTACTGTTCAGCGTATTTTGAAATGTAACGCTCTACTCCCATATTACGTGCAACGAGTGCAAGCGCTACTACCAGCCGACTACTCTCCTCGCGTGGCATTTTGTCGAGAAATTCTGCGACTTTCCCGAGAAGATCCAAACTTCTTCGTAACCATTTAATGGACTGACGAGTCTTCATTCAGAAGGGTGGGAATATTCAACATACATAATTTGCATTACTGGGGCGTGGACAATCAAAGATTTATCTGCATTGACCGCTTCCAGCATCAGTTTAGTGTAAATTTATGGGCTGGAATACTCGGAGGAAGGCTCATAGGACCATTTGAGCTGCCATCAAGACTCAACGGTCAACGGTACTTAACTTTTGTAAGACAACACTTGCTAATTCTATTGGAAGATATTCCACTTGAGCTTCGTCAAAGAATGTGGCTGCAGCACCACGGAGCACCGGCGCATTCATCATGCCTTGTGCGAAATTTTCTAAATGAGAAGTTACAAGATCGATGGATTGGAAGAACCATACAGTGGCCAGCACGCTCACCGGACCTCAATCCCGTGGATTATTTTCTGTGGGGATATTTCAAGGAATTAGTTTACACCGAAGAAAATGTATGTGACCAGGAGCTATGCAATAAATTAGAAGCCGCAGCACAAGCTATAAGAGATACTGTTTGTGAACTACGAAATTTAAAAATAAACTTTTTGAGAAGGTGTCGCCTTTGTATTAGGGCCAGAGGAGCTCATTTTGAACATTTAATATAGGATAATTTAATACAATTTTTGAGACTATTTATCTCTCTCTCTCTGGTCTTTGCCTGTATCTCATCATCTGGAATTGTAGAAGTTTTAAACTGCTTGTTCACTTTTCTGTGTTTTTATCTCGAGTAAACTTCCTTCAAAGTTTAAATTTTATGTATGAAGAAGTCAAAAGTAGATTTTTTTCCTACTATCATATGAAAGAAATGATTAAATTCTTCTTACATTGGAAATCGGCATCATCTAGTAATATAAAAAATCACATATTTATAAGAAAAAAGTAACTTTTTATCATTCTTTACTCGATCAGGAATTGAAATTTAAAAACACACACCAAAAAGGCTAGACTGTCTAAACCACTAACCAACGCATCAGAGAATACGTTATTATTTTGACAGCAGATTACACCCTCTATCAAGCCATTTCGTTTTAATGCCGAATTGAAACGATCGTGGGCTGCATTGTTGCGAAAGCTTAGTTACGCCGCGGCTCCCAACAATCGCCCGTACATTGTAGCAATCTCGAAGGGTATTGTTGTTGATTAGAGCAAGTAATGACGGAAGGGGATATTTTATATTACCGTTGGAGAGTGCCACAGCCATGTTAAATAGTAAAACGTTTTCTTGTTCCGATAATGAAACACATTAATGACTCCAGTTTAAGGTTTAAAGAGGCTTTGACTTGTTTGTTAGAACTGGGAATCATCGACTTACTATGTTTCGAATCAAATTTTAGGTGTGATGCCGTCAAGATAACCCAACAAAATTTACGTGGTAAATAGCTGATGCATTGAAAAAGTTTTTAAGATACGTGGCAAAAATTTTTTTCATTATGAATTTTTTTTTAAATTGCCCTCAAAGATTTTGTCAAAGTTCGAAATTTTGAGAATTTAAGAATTTGAAATTTTATTTTGGCTGAACGGTATGAGTAAGGGTAAAAACTATTCTTTTGTCAGTTAAAACAACTATTTAGCATTTTTAGAGAAAAAATTCAACAATGCATCTCAAATACTTACGTCACCATGACCACCAATGTCTGGAAAGACAAGGTTTTCTCAGAAAATACGAAAAAAATTCGTAACTCGAAAACAAAAGAAGATCGGACACCAAGATGAATTGCAAACCTGTAGCCCAGGTGATGATCTACCTCTGTGTTTCGTTTGGTCCATGACTTTTGGGACACCCTGTATATAATAGATTGTTTGTTAAATCCCTCCTCATTTCACAGCAATAAGGAATCTTGCTTTTGGTGAATGCATTATAGTTAATTATACTTTTACCAGGATCACATTGAAATAACTATGCAAATTCCACTAAATTAATTATATGCCCAGTTTCAGGCCTACCAGTCATCCTCAAGCACAAGATACAAATGCAAAAAAGTTTTACTTTTATTATATTATTATGGCAGGCGTAAGACGAGGGAAGGGGAGGAAGCCTATTGACTAGAGATAATAAGGGAGAGGCTTTGGGGAAAAAGTAATTTTCATGAGTTTGTAGCTGTATACATTGTTGTGTGTTATTTCCATAATCTCGAGATAGTCTAATTTTCTGCAATTGAGTTCACAATGTATCAGTGTAAGTATAAAATGGGAGTGGTGTTTGTATTCTAGTAAATGTTTAGCAAAATGTGAAGTGTCTGAATTTTTTTTAAGCGAGAGTGTTCTTTTCTTCTTGTGTGTAATTGCAAGAAGTTTGGCCAACAGCAACTCAGTTATTGCAATTTAATTTTTATAATTCAAGTGTAAAATTAAGTGAGTTTTTGTTACTAAGCAGATAATTCCTTAAATTGTGTATTGTGTATTAAGCTGGTTTTATGTTGTATGTAGCAATTGCTATCTATGTAGGACATTGCCTAATTTGTAACAAAAAAGGAAGTTTTCCCCAAAGATTTTGTCTTTATTGTTGGTACAGGTGTGGTAGAATTTAGCTGACTTTATTTTTCTGTATTGGCAGGCAAGAATAGTATTTATAATTTTTTTGTGAAATCAATTGCATCAGCAATTTGTTTAACGATGTTAAGCTCACATGTGAAATTTTCAGGTGTAAAGGGTACGTGTTGAAGTCTGTGTATGAGTCTGTGGTAAGTGGTATGTTTGTGTTATATGGTGTAGTTTGAATCTACATGGGTGTAGGCAGTGTAGGCAGATTTCCTGTAAATAGCAAAATCAATTGAGTTTTTGATTTTTGAGAGGGTGAGATCAAGAAAATTGATTTGATTATTACATTCCATTTCAAGAGTAAATTGGATTTTTATATTTAATGTGTTTAAAAGAGTTAGAAAATTGTCCATTTTCTAAAAGTACCATTCCAGAAGCAAAGTACATCATCCAAGTACATACCTACATCAAAAACCAACATATATTACCAATGGAGAATCTCTCTCAAATAATAGTTTCCAACTTAATCATGAACCATTCAGTCAAAAGAGAGGAATGTGGAGAACCCTTCGCTAGACCATCTGGTCAATTATGGAAACAGTTGTAAAATAGGAATAAGTTATGGGAAATACAAATATCAATTACTGAAAGAAAATCATTTGGGATATTACTTTCAGACAAAATATACCTAACAATATTTAAAACTTTACTTTTTGGAGTGCTAGTAAACAGGTTCTTAACATCAAATTATATTAGTTTTGAATTATCATTAAGCTTATAAGAATTTAATTTCTTGTTTAATTCCAAAGAGTTGCGCATACTTTATTTGGGAGTGAAATGGGTAGAAATGGGTCTTCCAGATGTTAAACACAAAAGAAGCCAATCTATTTGTAGGTGAAAAAACACTGAAAACCTTATAGTAATCACTTACTTCAATATGTTAATCTCGAATTGGGCCAGAAATAGGCACTAAGCTGTTATCAATAAAGAAATTCTCACACTTATTATTGTAATCCACCGTATTCATAATCACCACACACTTTCCTTTATCAGCTTTGTTGAGGGTTAGTGTATCCTTGATGAAAGGCAAGGTGATCTGAAAGGGATGAATGATGATAAGGGGTATACAATTTAAGTTTCAGAGCTGGAGCAATAGCATGTGTTAAATGAACTTTCAGGGAAGGATCAACCAAACTATAGTTGGAAATCAGTTCAGTATCAGCCCTCAAAATTTCTGAAATATTCACAATCGTTTCGAAGATGGGGATTAAAGTTCAGTCCTTTGGAAAGAAGATTAATTTCACTATTAGAAAACTGCACATTAGAAAGATTCTTCTCTCTCGGATAGAAAAAATGAGTTTTGTGCTCTTTTAAAGGAGCAACTGATAGTACGATTTAATGGTTTTTGTGGAATTTGCTTAGTTATTTCATTAAGATCCCCTTACGGAATTCCGCCAAATTAAGGCTAATTCGATTGAACATACTTTATCCTATGCATCTACATTAATACTCTGCGAGCCACCTTTCGGCATATAGCAGGGGGTGTCGTGTATTTCTTGAGGTTCTCAATAGTTGGTGACTGTAATTTTTACGTATTTTCACTCTATTTCAAACATGTACGTCCCTTCCCATTTTTTACCTGCATTCATTCAATATACCTACTACTGGGAACCATCTTCATTAATTTATTAATACACTAGCGGAGTGCCCGTTGATTCTCAACGGAAAATGAATGGAATGTAAATCGAAAGAATCCATGAAATTTAGATATGAAAAGTCGTAAATTTATGAAAAAACAATACTTCTCTTCATCCTATGTGACTTGCGAAATCACAAAAACAGCTACACAAGTGTAAATCACAGATCTGTGATTTACATCACAGATCACAGTTAAGTCGACTTAACTAATGCGCCAGTCGCTACAACAAATAGAGGAAACCACTGAGTACCAAATGAATAGAGCCGAAATTACAAAGACAGCCACACAAATCTTGTGAACCACAAACGAAAACGAATGAATCAGTCGCTTAGCACGTCCAATATGTCTGACAGACGGCGAGCGAGTGAGCGAAATCATCGCAACTATCAAATAAACGGCCGCAAACGCATTACAATGTAAAGTAGTTAATCTAATTAGAACTCGTCCTTTAATGAATTAACACCTAATTTATTCCTTAACATGGCGTTGGCTGTTCTTTAATAAAATTACTTAACACCTCGTAATTAACCATCTGCTGTTAACTGTAAGAATTGTAAAGAACATTTTTATCCTATTAATAATGTAAGCGGCGCATCTGTTTAATTAAATCGCAATTATAATCTGACCATTATGTTGAAAAATCAGAGAAAATCCTCTTCTCTTGAATTGGACTTAATTTAATTTCAATGTTTTCAGATCCCGTTGACGAAAAATACTGGCTTCTGATAGGTTTATAAACGTGAAATGAGGAAACGTAATCCAAGCGAAAGTAAGCATTCAAACTCATGGTAGTTATCTCATTAAATGGATGTAATCGGTAGTGATAATAAATGCTCGCAAGTTTTTCTCGCGATCTTTCCTCAAAAATTCATGAAATCTAAATAACAAAAATTAACTACATTTCCTTTACTTGGACATTTATTTTTCTGTCTAATTTGCATGATTTTAACTCGCAACCATGAAAAATACTATAAATTCTGCTTTAACCTCACAGTACCTCTAAAACGAACTCTGATAGAAACAGATAGAAAGAAGATGTACCAAGAAGAGCAAAACCATTCGTCAATATAAATAAATTTACCAAATATAGGAACGATTAAATTTTGTGTCAATAGACCTCTGGACACCTATTGAGATTTGACATTGGTGAATACTAGGGAGAAAAACTTTACTAACACCCAAAGAAATTTGTACGAAAGATTTTTAGTTTTCAAAATACAAGCATTTGAAAATTCAACAATTTCACTTCGGTCAAAACGTAATTCGCACCACCACCATCTTGGATGACGTCAGGTACCACATCCATGCTTTTGGTACGTATGTTTATGTGTGTTTCGTTAGTGCATGAGGAAGTTTTTGTGTATAGATAACTGCAAATTCTGTGGTAAACAGAACACCTCAAAATGGCAAAGTGTAACATTACGTATTGCATTGTGCCCAAATTCAATAATACGACGAGAAGTGGCCCGGATAAATATGTCTTTACAATTCCAAAAAAATACTGCCGATTTTCCCGATGTCCCGATTTTTCCCATTTATTAGCATTGCTTTGATTTTCGGGAATTAAAAAAAAATACTTCCAGGATAGGTAGGGAATCAAAACTCAAGGAACCTATACATATGGTCATGATCTATCGAAGACATAAATGATTTTTCAGAAAATATCCTGGGTTCGACGCTAGGACGATGCAACAATTTGCCCTTTAAAATAAATTGAAGTAGTTTTTCATTATTTTTTTGATGCACTTATGGAAATGATAGGAAGTTATCGCTTTGCTAAAAGATGTATATTAAGATTTAGTTTAAGAAAAAAAATTAGATACGGCGATACTATTCCTAGGTTCGATGCCAGAGCACATTAAAATTTCTTTCATAAGGAATATATGTGAAAAGTAGGACGTCGTTTGAGGCAGTTGCAACCAATATTTCTGCTTGAATTTTCATACACAGTTAGAAATGATGATCTTCTATTGTGCTGCACAGAAAGTATTACCATTAAGACCCGAGTTCGATGCCGGGCGGTAAATATATCTCCCATATAAAATACATAGGGGTAGCTTTTCATTATTTTTTTATGCATTTATCGAAATGATAGGAAGTTCTTACTTAGGTAGAAGATGTATATTCAGAATTCGTTAAGAAAAAAAATTAGATAAGACCATGGTTGTCTTGGGTTCGATGCCAGAGCACATTGAATTTTCTCACATAAGGAATATAATGGAAAAGTAGGACGTCGTTTAAGGCAGTTGCAACCGATATTTCTGCTTGAATTTTCACACATAGTTAGAGATGGTGATTTTCTATTGTGCTGCATAGAAAGAATAGCCTGAAAGTCCCGGGTTCGATGCTGACCGGTAAATATATCCCCCATATAAAATACATAGGGGTAGCTTTTCATTATTTTTTATGCATTTTTCGAAATGATAGGAGGTTCTTGCTTAGGTAGAAGATGTATATTAAGACTCCATTTAAGAACAAAATTAGATAAGACCATGGTTTTCCTTGGTTCGATGCCAGAGAACATTAAATTTTCTTACATAAGGAATATAAGGGAAAAGTAGGATGTCGTTTAAGGCAGTTGCAGCAAATATTTCTGTTTGAGTTTTCACACATAGTTAGAGATTGTGAACTGCTGTTTTGCTGCATAATAAGTATCACCAGGAAGACCCGGGTTCGATGCTGGTCGGATAAAATGCAGCGAATTAAAGAATATTTTCGTATTATTTTTTTCTATTAAGGACCGTCTCGATATGATGCCGACTTGAAATTAGTGTTATGGATATGCTTGCAGTATGCAAGCAACATTTTACTCGTATCTATTATGGACGATCGGTGTGGATGATGAAGTGTCGACGGAAGGATGTTTTGTCGCAAAAATTATCCGTTTGCGTCTGTGAAGATCATTTTGACGTAAGCAAACACGATGAATATAACAATATTTGCTACACTACGCCAAATACCATTTAATGCAACTTAGCATTCGTTCTTAGAAATTGCTTTATGTGCACGAGGGCGGAAACATGTATGTTTTGTATACATTGCATTGTTGATAGCTGAATACGTCTTTATTAACTAAAGACGTATTTTGCATCCTTAGTTGATAAATGGTCGATAAGAACATATTAAATGTGCATAGTCAAAATGCGAAATTAATACGTTCGATTCATGTTTTTTGAGAAGCAGGTGAATGCTCAGTCGTGTACGCTTCTTTGAAGCGCACCATATATTTGATGTCATCGTAGCGTTATGTAGTTTTAATTATTTAGATCCTATTTATAAATTGATAAATATTTATAATGCCTAAGATTCATACAATAAATATAATTCTTCCTTTTTTTGTATGGTAAATTAATTATGTCCACAGTAGTTAAACACAAACATAAAATAACGAATGGACCGTACCGCATGGAACTAAAGGTACTAAGGGCCGCGCGGATGTGGTAGCTGACGTCACATTTACGTCAGCCAATGGAAATACGTTAAGAGGTGGGGGTGTCTGCTGAGCAAAATTGCTTCCTTTTCTTGCGATTATAAAAAATACATGGCAAATTATTACCTGAAATATACGTTTTACGTATGTATTTACCCTTTTTGATATTTTAGAATATGTTTGAAGGCTAATTAAAAGTGTGTCCAGAGGTCTATTGTGTTAATCATTTGTGATTGTTTTCGGTGATATCGACAAATAATTGAAATTTAGGTAAATTTGAAATGGTAAATTTCTCGAAGAAATTTACCATTTCAAATTTCAGTCCGCAAAATTAATGCTATTTTGATTTTTTGGAATAATTAAACCCTGCAACATACAAAATACATATTGAAGCGTATTTCTAATGATACTATTTGAGCAGCCGAAGATAAAAATAAAGGACAGTCGCCAATAATCTGAGAGAAGTGTTCCATATTTTATAGTCTAACAAAAATACTAACGTATCGGCTATCGTTTAACACGAACATTTAAGCATAATATTTAAGATATAACAAAATACCAATGAGTATATGACTATCACCATCAAGAAAACATATAGGTGGATAGTACCTATACTTAAACATACCAATAGACGATCCACTAAAACATTTCTCGGTTTAATTTCCAATTCAATGTCTAAAAGTACAAAATTGGTTTAACTTTTTCCAGTCAGGTATAAACGGATTGTGTTTCCTTGCTGCTTTAAATCCAATTCTTGACACTTCAAAGGAAGTCATCACTGAATTCAGGGATATTTTAACCATATTGATTGATTCATTCTTTAGCGTTAACGATTAAATGCACTGCGGGATGCTAAATGAAACGATTGGTATTTAGATCGGAAAATAAGAATGAAAAAGTTATCAACTTACTAAGTTAAGAAGATATAATTGCTTTATATGGGAAAAGAAAATTCATTTAATACGACGATAAACATTAATTTCGTGTAAAGAATCAATAAAAATTGGTGTTGCTTTAAACAAAGCTTGGCTGCTGAAGCCGCGCTTATGCTTACAAACTTGAATTCAAAAATATTGCTTGGTCTTGACGACGCAGAGTGGGCTAGAATCGAAAAAAGCTGGCGAAAAATAGAAAAGTGCTTTTTTTGAGTGCGGACTTTAAGACTTCGCATAGTCGTTTTTGAATAAATTCTGCATATAACAGTGAAATCATTTGCATTGATTCCCACGCGTTACAATTCTAAAGGGGGTCAAAGTTGAACAAATTTTACGAAAAATGCCGGTCCTCGATTTTTCGCCATATTCTTCTATTTCAAGCCAATCCTGAACCAAAATGAGCAAAATCATCGGGTAAAAAACGATGCAGTCTTATAAAATTAATCTTTATGCTTCATAATACTGGGTTTGAATGATCACTGTTGATGTTAATATTTGCATTATTTATACAACAAAATCGCGAACCCTTATTTTATGGCAAATTTTCACCTAAAGTGGGGAAAATAGTAGTGAATAAGCGCGGTGTACGCGGAGTTATTTATACTAAAATGTTCTTTGAAGTCTTCTAAAGAAGAATCTGAAATAAAATCCTGCGACAATTTGCGACGCCGATAAATAAAGCGACTTTTCGATGACATTCTTGAGAGTTCACGACCCGATCTGGGAAGGCTCGTGCATGACTTTCAGTAACTCGACCGATGGTTCTCACTTGGTAAAGTGCACGACTGAGGTTGCCGTTGGTCGTGTACTCGACCAGTATTGATTTGTCTTCGTTATGATCCCAAAAGAAGTAAGGGCGGTTAGAATAAGAAGGTATGCAAGTTGGTAAGAAATTGTCATTTCATGATTGAAAAGAAAGGAAGTACTGTGGCATTTTTATTCGATTGCTTTTCAGGGCTCGAACAGAGATCGCTATTCATAAAAAATACATTCAAATCTCACTTTTAGCGGTTGCAGGCTTTATTTATTTTGAAGAATTAAATTAGAAGGAGTAGTTGCGCAGAGTTAAGACTAGCAACAAAAGAACGGAAATATAATAATCATTCATATTTTGGTAGTGAAGTATATTTTATTCTAAATATTTCATGAAATCGCAAAAAAATTCCAAACATTTTGAGGTTGTAAGCAACCAGATCCTCTGAAGACCAATGCGATTGTTGAATGGTTGGTCATGCAATTCCGTGAGAATAGCTTGGGAATTTAGTCGTATTTAAATGACATGTGTCGCGTTGTGTATTGCACGACCGAAATCTTGACTAGTGTATACGACCAGCAAGTAGGTTGAAGTCGTGCACAAAAATTATGTGGCTCACATATATATGACATTCTTGCGAGTTCACGACCCGATCTGGAAAGGCTCGTCAATGACTTTCAGTAACTCGACCGATGGTTCTCACTTGGTCAAGTGCTCGACTGAGGTGGCCGTTTGTCGTTTACTCGACAAGTATTCATTTTTCTTCGTTATGATCCCAAAAGAAGTTAGGTCGGTTAGAATAAGAAAGTATGCAAGTTGTTAAGAAATTGTCAAGTCAAGATTTTGGTCGTGTGCTCGACTCAATGAGAACATAGCCATAATGTTCGGCCGTAGGAAAATGATTAAGTTATGACGTGAAGTGACTTGATTAAATAAGAATTATGGTAGTTATTGGCGCGGCCGATTGCGTTATTGAACTCTTGACTCAAGTATACGACCTGCAAGTAGATTGCGGTCATACACAACACATTCAAACGAAACAGTCTCAAACGCATGTTCAGTTTTAACTACAGAATTAAATGAATAAAAATCCTAAGAAAAACTCGAGAAAAATTTCAATGAAAATGTTATGTAAATATTCATATTTTAACGATTAAATATAGATTTTGGCAACAAATTACAAGAGCTTTTATAAGATATTGGGATTTTCTCTGAATTTTTCGTTTTGAATACATGGGTGGATGGATTCTATTCTGAGCAAGGATGATAAAAATATTGAATCTTCTTCTAATCCCCTGTTGAGAATCAACTGGCACTCCAGCTAGTATAGTATAATTATGTAGCAGTGATAAGGAAATTCTTTAACTGGCGTGTTCCAAATTTTCTTTCTTTACATAATCATAGATTCGCTAAAGTTTTAAATAGAAGAATGATTAGTTTCTCTGTCATAAAATTAATTTAGCATATGATAAGGACAGGATCAAAAAATGTTAGGAGGCTTTCGTTTCCACCACTGATGTAGAACGTCTCTGCTGTTACTATTAATCGCAGTGTGTCGCGATCCGCGTATTTGATTCCAAAACCGTGACCTGTACCACGAATAATCTTGAGCTGGACCGTCCTAAGGCGTACTTGTTCCAGGAACTGGCGGTCATTAGATTCTAATCATCCTAAAAAAATGTTTTCGTTAAATTTCTTAATAAGCATCGTTCCTATCATTTAGTACACTTCGCGGCAGATATTACATTGAGAGGGATTATTAAATAAGAGGTACGTTTCATAAGGTTTCACGTGAGGAGAAGGCCGTATTTTCAGAAATTTAAGATAAAAAAAACATGTGGCAGAGTGAGGAGTCGTAAAAATACCCTAATAAATTTAAGGGAAACGGATAGACCAACCCTCTGTGACCCTTCCCATGCCCCATTTCTGTGAAGGGATGAGAGATGAGAAAGATAGCAAAGGGGACGACCTCAAAGACCAGGGGAGCCGATTCTTGGATGAGAAAAGTTTCCACTTAAGGAAGATGAAAAATGATAAATATTTCTGTTGTGTTTATGGGGTATGTGAGACGTAAGGATAGTGGCTGAACGATCAAAATTCTTGATAATAAAAGTGAAATACAAGGAAACCCATAGTCAAACGTGAGAATCTGTATATTAAGCGCTCTTGTGTGAGAAAGTTTGAAACAGAGAGTACACTTAATTCGTAAAAAAATAGAAAAAGGTATCGTTAATACTTTATCGAGAAACAAAAGATGAAAAAATTTTACCTATACGAGAGATATGGTGAGAACTTCCTAAAATGTGATATTCGTATGTTCAGATAGATGAAAATGCGAGAGAAGAAGGGATGAAGATGCCGGAGGAAGAAAAAAAGCCAAATTATGTATTTTGGGGGCCAATATCAAATATATGGGGAGGGAATGTTGGTGATGAAATATATTATCAGACATTGTGTAACATCATTGACATTACTCTTTTGGACTTATTAGTAAAGCGTAGCTAGACTTTGCTTTAATTTCTCTATGACATAGAGGATGTATTCAATGCAAAGAAACGTGTCAATTTTGTGAGGAAATTCATATATGATTGATTATCCTATACTTCCTAATGTATAGTTAAGAGAATTACGGGATAATAAAGATTAAATCTTACTCAACATGAAAATATTCTTTACACAATACACAATTCTTACTTTAAGACATTAATTTTTACTCCAAATACGAATTTCTTATATTATCAAAAAATTTGCTTCTTATCCAAATAATAATGGTATCATGTTCTTTTTAAGACACATAGATACATCTAGATTTCCGTGGTTGCATCCCAACCAACAACTTTCTCCTTTCTCATCATCCAACCCTATCATTTTTGGCCTAGGCCAAATTTATCATTTTTGGTAGATACTTATTGGAGTTACATGATAAAATTCATAGTTAGACCCACTAGGGTTTTACATAAGGTTTAATGTAAGAAACCCATAAAGATTTTACGACCAAATTTAACGTCGAAAACTCATGTGAAATTTACCCTAAAAGTGAACTTTCAATGTCGCTGTGATGATATGTTGGATTAAAAAATAAAAATAGTTAAAAATTACAATGCCAATGATTCTTGCTTTATTTACTCAATTTTTTTGCAGTCTTGACATGTATAAGATCGTATATCACGATATTTAACGGTAATACGCCTGATGTAGATAAATAATCACTCCACGTAACTCAATAGTGGATGCGATTTTCTAAAAATAAGTATTTAATTTTTTAACTAATGGTGTGACATCTTCGCCGGATTTTCACCAGACTAAACATACTGCGGGGGATGCCGCCTCGTTGGGATGAAATGGATAAAGAATATAATAATTTTATTAGGGGACTTTATTTGGCGAAATTGGGACTATTGAGTCCAATCTTCCATTACATTTACATAGTATAAATTACATAAAATACATTTACATAGTATAATAAAATACAAATGATATAACAAAATATAATACAAATCTATAAATATCCGAAAGAATGTATGAATTTGAGTAACGTCTGAGTTCATAATCTTTAAACAAAAATATCATATTTTCGCCTCAAAAAGAAACTGGATCTTAAAAGAAAAGCAAAATAGAAAATTCTGAATATAGATAAATTATTTTTTTATGAGTTTCGCGCATTCTGCAAACATTTTTCTCTCAGAGTACCAAATTTTGAGATATCCCTTAGAGTTTATACGTCACTATAAATACCTATGAGTGACGTCTAGCAGTAGTTTACCGTTAAAATAACATATTCCCTCGCTATTTTCCAAAGTCACGCTGTTAGCTCAATTATAAATAAATCCCAGTTAGACTCCGTATTCTTAGACTTCTCAAAAGCATTCGATTCTGTAGATCACACCCTCCTCCTTTGTAAATTAGAACACCGCTTTGGAATTAATGGTAACTTTTTGACTCTGATAAACAACTATCTTACACATCGCACTCAATCAGTTGTAATTGACAGGATTAAATCTGAATGGTCGGTAATATCTTCGGGAGTTCCTCAAGGCAGTGTGCTCGGCCCATATCTTTTTACGCTATACATAGATGATCTATCAACACTCTTCCATTCTCCTAAAATCAATTCTTTGCTCTTTGCAGATGACTGCAAATTATTAAGTAAAATTGATAGCATTGACGACTGCTACCATTTCCAGCAAGCATTAGATGAAACAAATAAATGGTGTGAAAAGTGGAGACTACATCTAAATCCCCAGAAATGCTCTGTAATGTCTATTTCCTTACGCAAGTCCCCTCTAGATTTTGTTTATACCTTAAACTCTACTCCTCTGAAAAGAGTCAACTCACAGAAAGACTTAGGAATTTTAGTAGATTCTAAGTTAAACTTTAATGACCATATCCAGGCTGTCAGAAGAAAGGCACTTTCGCTATTAGGGATTGTATATCGATTTACCGAAATGAAGCACCCAAATGCTCTTAGATTGTATTTCACTACCATTGTAATCCCGGTCATTACTTATTGCTCCCCTATCTGGTCCATGTCAGCCAATACTAATATTGCCTCCCTCAATCAAATCTTTAATTTTTTTGCTTTTATCGTTAAATCTCGTGTTCCCCATCTACGAAATACCAATACAGAGACAGTCTTAAAATGCCTTTCCCTTAGATCCCTAAAACAAACTTTAATCAAGGCCGATCTCTCATTAATATTTAATATAATTAACTCCCGCATTGATTCCCCTGAACTAGTTTCCTTATTTAGTTACCATGTTCCACCTAGAGCGACTAGACTAACTCCTCTTCTCCATGTTCCTTCATTTAGATTGTCCCTTGCTCAACGTTCCCTACTTTATAGACTTCCAAACCTTTTGAATTCCCTACCTCCTTCCATAGACCCCTTCAGTCTGTCGCTTGACGCATTCTTAAATTCTGTGAATTCCTGTAAATAATTTTCCTGCTTTGGTCGTATTCTGTTTATATATATATATATATATATATATATATATATATATATATATATATATATATATATATATATATATATATATATATATATATGATATTCTTAGTTTAATTTGTTCAATTTTTATTTCGTATTTTCATGTATATTTATGTTAAATTTGTTATGTTAAGTGCATTCACTGTAAAATGGTTTCAGAACTGTATGTGGATCTTGGAATAAATAAATAAATAAATAAATAAATAAATATTCGAAATGCCATAGGAAAGACGAACAGAATGCAGAGATTAACTGATAAAAAATTAGAGGATGCTCATAAAAAAAGAGAGCATGCTCATCGCGAATCATATTAGTAGCTTATTTTTTTTTCTTCGACCAAGTCTCGAATACTTCTACGCAAATTATGATCAACATGAAGTAGATCCAATCTCACAGATAGAGATGGTTCAATGTAGAGCAGCTCGTTCCGTTGAGGAGATTTAAGGCTCGATTTGAGAATTCGTTACAAAATTTTGAATATTGACGTGTAAGGAAGTTTTCCGATATGATAAAATGAAAAAAGAAAATAAAAGGCTATGATAGAACACCTCGGTTGGAATTCGCTTCGCTTGGGAAGATCTGATTACCGGCGGAAGCTTTTCAAAAAATTCATTGGTTCAGAACTTTTAGATGAAGTAAGTAATATTTTATTCCAGAAAAGAACGGACGTGATCTCTGAAAAGCACTGACATGAAACGTTACAAGGAAGTAAAGTAAAACAGAGATTTACTTTTGGTCGTTATTTCTTCGGGCTGTTAGTAAAGCTAATGGGTAGATTAGGAAGGAATGAAGATCTTTATTTATTTATTTATTTAATATATACGCTGCAATTTGGTATGATTAGCAGGTGGAAACGGTCGAGGGGGGTACAATAATGTAATCTATTAGGCATTCGCCCAATAACGGGAGGGAAGCCCCTCCAAAAACCTCACGTTGACAGTAAAAGAGTCTTACTAACCCCTTGCCATACAGCAATGGCGGCTTGCGAGGTATGCTCATAAATCTAAGAATTTGACTCGTAGAAGTGTTGTAAGGAAGCGTCTTTTACCGGGAGTGCGTTCCCACGAGCGCATTCCAATGTGCGGGTGAGTCCAGCACCCATAAATTCTGGCGGTGACTGGTGGGGAACCCTTGGTCCAGTTCGCAGAGGGGCCAGGGGTGGGGAAGCGCTCTCCTCACTCATCGCACCGTAAGTCGGCAATGATCTTGAGAGAGACCGCGGTGATAACTTGCAAAGGACCAAAGCCAGGAATGACAAGTAACACGGAACGCGCAATCCGAGACTTGCGCTAGGGTACGCCAAGCTTCGGCGTGGCCACGCCAATCTTGGGCGTGGGGACGCTAAGAAAGCGCGGGAACATCACCAACGCTTCCCCAGAATTAGTATAAATACGCCCCATTTTTGGAAAGAAAGTCACTTGGCTCGAAGGGAAATAGTCTTCCTCCGAGCTTCTAATTCAGGGTCTCCCCGTAGGTCCCCGGGCCCGATCTGGAAACAGATTTGGACCCCCCCCGCTCCCCAGCAGACTCATTCCGCTGGTGAAGACGTTCCCGAGAAGACAGGTCCGGTTTGGACTCATCCCGTTGGTGGTGTTTCCCCGTCAGCCAGTAACGACGGTATGTGTAATATTTCCTTGTGTGAAGTACAAATAAATTCTTTTTATAGATAGCGGCCAATCCCTTTATTTTTCTAACCGGTCCTCCCAATGTCGTCGCTGCGACAGAAGAAGTAATCACAGTATATTATAAAAATAAAAATTCACAGTATTTTAGTACCAATTATTTACTAATACGTCTTATGCATCGCACACACAAAAGAAGTCTAACACAATTTGAGAATTCGTTACATTATTCTGACTAATAACGTGTAAGGAGGATTTACGATGCAATAAAATGAATAAAGAAAATAAAATACACAGCCGCTAATATAATATGATGACGCCAATATCGAAGCGTCTTCTCGTCGTAGATTATACGGGTCAGTATAAACCTTTGTAGAAGTAAATGTTTCTTGGGATTAAGGAAGATATAATAAAAGGGAACAGAAGTCCTGGATTGAGATGGACGAGAGTTCATCTAGTCGAGAGTGATGAACTCTTTTAGATATCTTTTTGTTTCAAATTCCTTACTACTAAAATTTCCATTCGTTAAAGAGGAAGTTGTAAATAGTTAGACTTTCCACGACTGAAGGGGTCGTATGGAAGAGGTTGGCGCGTAAAGGTAGGTAGGAGAACTCTGTGGATAAAAATTACGCCCTAAAATCCATGTGTTGGTAACCGTGGTAACTAACCGAGACGCTAAAACACTCGACATTCCCAACCTCTTTACACATTAGGTAAGAGGCAAGATTTGAAAAAGCGGAAAGGTGAAAAGTCCCTTTATGGCACTACCTGTTTTAAGGAGAGGACGGGTCCAATGGGTCGCATTCAACGTTTAGTTTAAGGATGATGGTGGATAGATCCGAAAGGAATTTCGGGAGAATATTGACGGCGGATACAAACATTTTGGTATAGACACGATGCATCTGAAACATGGAGAGATATCAAAATGACCTTGCAAATGCGTGGATGAACGCACTCCTAATAATTTTTGATAATGCAATTTAAAGAATTCATAATTTAGTTCCTTCACTACTATCAAAACCTTCCTTCTTTTATTTCTCCCCTGAACGAATGATAAGATCAACGGGGAATTATCTATCCGCTTTAGTTGAATACTTTAGTTTGTCCAATTTTTCAAATATCTGCTAAGAAATTTCAATCAATTCATCAATGTCAAAAGACGATAATCAGATACTTTTTCAGAGAATTTCTGTTGCAGTCAATCAATTGATTTTATGAAATTTTTATTTTTAATGACAATAGTTTCTTCAGTTACGAAAAGACCAAATTTAATCCGTACGATTTTGCCCAACATGTACTAAACGTGTCCTCAATCACAAACCTCTGAAAAAAGAATTTTTTCAAAATATCAGAATGAAAGGGACGAATCATTTTCATACTTAACCAGTAGATAAATATAACATTTATTTCCCTTTCCAATACTTGCCCATTAAAATAAATAAATAATAAATAAGCTATAAATTCACATAAAAGTGCCAGATTGAGTAATTATCACGTACCTTCCTACATTTATAATCACAAATTTTATACATTTAGTGTTACTAGACTCCGAGTTCTCCGAGAAGACTCCGAGTTCTTCCTAGACCACCATGTTAACTCCAAAATCTTCTCTAAAGTTTAAAAAGTGATTTGAACATTTTTTAGTATTTTCTAAATTAGAAATCAAAGTGGTAGCTAAAGATTTTATAAACTATTGGTAACACTTATTGTTTTGTAACACTTAGCACTTTGTAAACATCGACAGGGATTACAAAGCTACACTAATCGCCTACAGGTTATATGGCGTAATTTCTCAATACGTTCTCGCCGGTTAACTGATTTCTTCTTTGGGACTGAATTCCACCAGAGGGACTATTTCATAGCCATGCTAACTTATATTTAGGAGCTCAATGCACAGCAGCAATTGAGAAATGTTTTTATCACTGTATTTTACACCTGTTACCACGCGGCACTGGTGCCCTCCTGGAGTATTGTCCAGAATTTAAATGCAGAGAAGTCAAAAATATATGAGTAGGATATTATGTTGAATTTCGATGGGCATCATCATAAAATATTCGTGAGATAAACCTTAAATTTTATACGGGATGTCCAAAAGAGAGAGTACAACAGAGAGGAAGTATAATCTCGGCTACATCCTCTAAGAACTAACTTACCTTGATAATATTTCTTTATTTTTTAATATTAAGTCTTTGTTTGGACCTTATATGTACTAAATATACCAATCTTGTACCTCAGTAACGCTCACAAATATTTAGTAGCAATTCTTCGTAGCAAAACCATTTCAAAATATTTAACAAAAATAAGTATTCAAACTGTCGTAGTAATTCTCAACCAAAACAATCTTCCACCTCCCTCACTTAGGAATGCTGTAATCTCATTTTTTGTCGTTGCAACATAGTTATTTAATTTTACTTCATGATAAGATAAATACAATTCTCCTTAGGTTTGGCTCCAAATAATATATATTTCTCTGTAGTGCGCTAAATACTTTCAAGGAAAAAGATGTTTCTTCATTTCAAAGTAGGACGTAATAATAGGACGTATAATAATAGGCCGACAAATCTTTTATCGTTTCATATAATATAGATCAAAAAGAAATAAAATTGTTCGTAGTAACTAACGTATTGCCTGATTCTTATAATCTTCAATGCATTGTAAAATTCATTATTCATTCATTCTCTTTTTTCTATTAGGCGTCCTAATTGAGAATTGCCTAGATAAAAAATAATTTTTCTGGCTTACTAAGATTGTGTTCAAAATAACTGTTTCATCACTAAAACTTAGAACTACTTCCGATCACCAATTTAACGCCCTTAATTCCTTATCATTCATGCAATTCATTATCGTACGGATAAGTAATTTCATAATGACCTTCGTCTGGTACTTGCCATCGCAATTGTGTATAATAAGTATAAATCGAAATTACAGGTTCCAGTATATATTTAGATATCGTGATTTTCTCAGGTATTAACAAAGCTCTGATATATTTGTGAATGAGAGAGGACGAGTGGCGCAAATAATTCTATGACAGGAGTATTCTTTTATTAAATCCATTTTTCTTCCAACTCTTTGGCTCATTGAATACTTGGGTGGAAACTCCCCTATAATCCTGTTTGATTAAAATCTTCATATTTTGTTTCTCTCTTTTTTGTGACTCATCTTATATAATAATCACCGTTGTGTATACATTTATTCATCCGATGTCAGCTACTACCGAAAAAAATACAAGAGTTTTCCATAATGATATTGGTTTGACCAAAGTATGCTTGCCTCGACTCTGGATGACTCGAATCGTCCGACCGTTAGGATTCCTCCACCCTCCCTCACATCCTCCTTCCCCCAAAGACCAATTCGATGCGGACATGTGCTCTGACCCTTCTGCACCAACACTTGCTCCTTCCACTCCCAAACCCTATCCTAGACCCTCGTCCCATGATGCGCTTCCGGCCCGCAATCTCTGGACCTTTCTTAGGACCCATTCCTACGTCTCATCATCCCAATACCATTTTTCCTTGACTTTTACACATATCACCCAACTTGTCACCTACCCTCCCTAGCATCCCTTGTCCCCACCATTTCTTGGAACATTTCCTTTTTACGCAAATCCTCCCGACTAGTTATCCCTTTCCACTGCACTCTTCTCCTGACATTTTTGGACAACCTCAACCCCCTCCCTATCTTAACCGTTGACCTCACTCTCTCCGCATCTATCTAAAAAGGAAGCTTTAGAACTTTCCTACTCCATTCTTAGTGGATGCAGTCGTCTGACACCATATCCATATTTCGGAGAACGCAGTTACTGGACGAGTATCGCCATCGGTTCCCCCGGCACAGCGCTTCATCCCAGACTGGACTTTCCCGACTGCGGACTTCCAGTGAGTGTTGACAAATTTTCTTGTTCGTAAAACTATTAACAGACCTTTCGTTTTTGTAATAGCCAAAACTTATACCCAACTTCTCTCGGAATTTGGCATTTAAGTTTTATGTTGCAACCCTTCACCTCAGCTTCATCTATTTTCAGTGCTTAGGTCACAAAAGCTATGGATACTCTTTTATATATTTCAATGTCAATAAAATTCGTTAAAGAATAAGTAAAGTAATACCGGTCTACAGAATATATAGAAAATTCGTTCAGTTTCATTTTCAATTGTATATGTTATCATTAAATGACAATGTGACCAATAACAGAGCTTTGGTTTGTTCACAAGACCGTATCTCCGAAATACTTGATCATTTTATTTTATTTTTACCAAAGTTTCACGATTTATTCAGCGAAGAGATTGGCATAATATTTATATTATCTTACATTGTATACATCCCTCTCAAGCGTTATTGTGGTCCCATCTGGATAACTTAGGATGACTTTTTATCAGCTTCAGCCCTCAAATATTCTAAAAATATTAAATGACTTCCCTAGCATTTGCATCGGTCTTTAAATTGCAGAAAGATTCTTCTTTTACCTACTTACCACAGGGAGCTGAAAAACCTCCGTTTAGAAGCCAGTTAATGACAAAATCACCTCCAATAAAAATATACATCTCCATTTAACGCAACCAGAGGACTAAATTTAACCGCAATCGTTTAGTTTCAGCACCTTGGAAACGCAACATAAATTAACTCAAGATTCAATAAAGGCAGCAGTACCATTCAGACAAGCTTTAGTGCAAATAAACACCCTTTATAGTGAAAATAATGTAAGGTAATGGCAGAAAAAATTGATGTAAACGATACTATTTTGTGGACGCTATGACCGTAATTTATCGAGCAAAATCAATGGTCGGGTTCCCCTGAGATTCAGCTGAGCGCAAACAGTTCGTGTTCTCGATATCACCGAAGCGAAAATTATTCGCTCATAAATTTAATAACGGAGTCGCGCAGAATACCGATTGGCCGAACTGCTTCTGAATTAGCTCAGAACGATGACCTTAGACTCATTTCATCAATAGCGGCGGAAGCGACGATAGTGTTTATGGAAATAATTTGAGATGTCAATCATTTATTTTAAGATTATGGCCTATGAATTGGCGTCGCTTAGAAGTTTAAAATTATTGTCTTACGCCTTTGATTGATACCAATCAATGTTATTTTAGGTCTCGTTGGTAAACTTAGTGCCATCTTATTTTTGTCATTCTTTGTAGAAGTTCGAAATAATTTTGTCTACCTTCATGTCTTCCAGAACAGTTATGTTAAGATTAAGATTCCAAAGCAAATTATTCTTTTCGTAAAGCTACAAAAACTGTTATTCATCTACAATGATAGCAAACATTCTAGTTTCACAGTGGAAGATCCATCCTGAATGAAGTTTATTTGCTTAGAGATACCATTTTTTTGAAATCGTACCTCGTGAAGTATTTTTATTGGTAATTCAATTTTAACAAATTGTGGTTGTGTAGTTAATATATCTTGAATTTCTCCCTTGATATTCGTGGATTTTGTTTGAAAAATCGAAAACTTCTTGTGGTTTCACAAATAGTTTTGATTTGTATTTGTGGTGCTGTAGGAGTTCTTTTTACCGGCGCCTAACGCAGAGATGATATTATGCCACACACCCCCTCTCTTTATCTTCGCTGTCCCCATTCCTTCCCCTCTGGCCTTAACTTACAAAATACTTTTTTCAAATGCCTATCGTCCTCCCTGGTTCATTCTATCTCTTTGCAGTCCATTCCAGGTGTTTTTATATCGCATGGATGGGTAATTTTCTCGTAAATTCTTAAAACTATTTTTTAGTTTGCCGGACAAAAGACTCGATTTCGCTTCCCGCGGTCGCTGTCCCGAAAAAAGGCTAATCTCAAATAAGGAGAGCGGATCCAATTCAAAATAAGGGCGAATATTACTCTCCTTAATGCACATGAAAGTAAGATACATCGAAACGCAGTTATAAGTAAACAGGTGAAATCAGCAAAAGTTAAAGTTTTTTGAAAACTTTATATAATTTTCAGAACCATTTTATAATATGGTGTCATAATATTGCTACAGAAATTCTTTTAAAAAATGTATCCAGAGTAGTAATTTGATCTTCTGCACAGTTGGTTATTGCCCTCTTGTTTATTTAATTTGAAGTTATTCCTCGTGGTATCTTGGTAGATTACATTTGGTATTGAAATAAGATTCGTCAATGATAATTTTCTATAAATTACTTTTTCGTATTGTTGTTATTTAACTCTCTTATTCGACCCTAAGTATTTTACTATTGATTGTTATTGCCTATTCATTTTTTTTATCATTTCTTAACGCATCATCTGGAAGAGATTTTTCGCCACGTTTTATTGGTCACTTTCGTAGTCCGTGAGTAACATTCGTGGATATTGTTTAGCGAAGCAATAGCCCATACTCTCAGTGTTAGAAGAAAAATCAATCGCATCTATATATAAAAGCAATGAAGTACAAAACCTTTACAAAAAAATCTGCATTATGAGCAATGAGTGTTCAAGCTGAAGCTTTTCGCCTGTCAGTTGATAGAAAAATAGATTATTGAATTAGTCCATTTTTATTTACCCTGGTTTTTGAAAATAAGTGCTGCGACTCTTTTTCTCAAAAAATGTAAAATGGTATTAGAAATTGGTTGAGAAATACTATATGACGGATATGAAATGTCGTTTCTAATTGTGTTCACTTTTTAGTTACGCCGCAGATATCCTAGCTGTGGCTGTTCTCCATTACTTGCTAATGGCAGTTAGTGTAAAATGAGATATTGAGATTAGATAGGAGAGACTTGTTAACCGTTAATTGGCTTTGTCTGGTCATATTCACCCGACCTGTTTTGCTTCGATAATTTTTGTAATATAATGATTTTCTGTCTTCCTTCTCTCTAGCCTCTCATCTCTTGTCTTTTCATCACTAACATTAAGTAATATTTTATTTTCAAAAGAGAAACTTTGTTTCTCTGAAACAGATATATAGACCTGATTCGACTATAATTTCAACAATATATTCTCTCCTTTGACCCTACCCTTGGTTTATTTTTCTCATAAAGATTGGTGAAAATCTTTCTAATCTTATTTAATATTTATAGAAGAAATTAATGGTTGTATTAGTTTAGGTTTACTGTGCTACAAGGAAATATTATCAAAAACCTACTGTAATGCAGCTGTAGTCGCATTTGTAATAAAAATTTATAAATATAATATAAGTAAGTTCATTAAATAAAATAAGTAACGCAATTGTATCGAGTTGAGAATGCTTTAATTGCAATTTATTTATCACGGGTCATAACGACCTCGTGCAACTATTTGTATACGTTTTTCGGTGCGACCAGTTAAGGGTAAAAAAATATATATTTCAGAAGCTTGTACTTTTCAGCGCTAATTAAGTGGATTCCATTAGGTATTAGGGAGGTTTCTCTACCGCCAACTAGTGTATATCTGAATGAACAGAGCTTCTATTTTCCGATTTGAAGGAACGAAGCGGTCGTAAGTGTTGAAAGAGGGATACTAAGACAAGTGATGTGAATGTGGAGGAGAGAATGAGGGGTGAATGATGAAAGTGAGATATGAAGAATAACTGTAAACTAATTTTCATTAAGAAAAACAGGATTTTTATGATGTTTTATTTCCTTTTGAATCCTACCACAGAGGATTGAGAGAAATCTAGTAAGAGTATTAATAATCTAGTAAGAGTAATCATAATTTTTATTTGCAATGCGGGATAAAGAAAGGAATTTAAATATATCTCCTAAAATATTTCAGACTTTAGAGGCTTATGTGAGAAAAAGGAGATATTATTGTGTCACTGTAATTTTATATATCAATGGTTGCGTATTAAATGTTCCTAAATAGCCCAAAAATAAAATTTAAAATTCAAGCATAAAATGATTAGGATGAGTATTACGCTACATATGTATGTGGTGAAAGAGGAATAGCGATTGGGAATAAAAATATTTATGACAAAGAGACTGCAGGAAAGAATGAACGGCAGTAACTACTGTATTGGGAAGAATGTAAATCCACTATGAGATGGTAGAAGAGTGGTGAATTAAGGGATATCAGGGGAGAAGGTGATACGTCCGTCGGGATTTAGAGGGAATTTGTTTCATAGAAAGAGGCTCAGGGCGTGAATTTTGTAATAATTCCGTTAAGAGTGGAATGGAATTTCCGAAATTCCCCCACCATGCATTATTCCGAATGAGATGGAGTTTGTGAAATTTTACGAATTTGTAAGCTATTTCCGCGTACGAGTGGGAGAAGTAATTCCGCTCGGAACGATATCGCTTAGTTTCTCCAGTTTTTCCACTTCGCTGTCTTGTTTGACTAATTTCTCGTCCATGCGCATGCTCATTGACGAGAATTGGTAGTCTGCTAGCTCTTAGTTCGTTTATTTTGATTTCTTTAACATCGTAATATAATCGAGGGGAGACAATGACAGCTAATAATGTTATGCAGGATTATTGATAAATGCACATAGAAGCAATTTAGCGTGTAACCAGTGAATGGGTCGAACTTCAATAGTTTATCGCGATGATTGAATCTTTCATGCGCGATTGTATATATTGATATTTTTAATGTTCAATGCATAAGAAAAGGCATTATTGGATGAACTTGAGTACCATTATAATCGTTGGTATTATTGTGAAATGAGGAGGGTATACTTCCCTTTATAATGACAAAATGCTTTCAGAGACTGAATGAATATATTTTCAAAGTGTAGCAAATGGAGGCATTTTAGATAACATGTCGTTTTTCATTTAACATTGGCGTGTTCGAAGGTAGAATGCTATTTCGCGGTGACTGTTTTCAGACTTCCTTTCCCAAAACTCATTTCACTAAATATAACTTACACATTTAACTTTGGTTCTAGCTTCCCAGTTCAATGAAGATGGCGATTTCAAGTTCAAAGACTCGACAGGACAAAGTGTTCTTAATCGGATGTTTCATTCGAAGAAACTCACAGTGGCATCAAAGCGAAAGTGTCCGGACTAAGAGAACTCCGGAAAGCGAAATGTATGACGAGGATATTCGTCTAGTGCGGCATCATCGAGAGGGGGGATGAAGTTTTACCGATGCTGAATATACGAAGTTACGAACGCTTCTTCGAATCAAATCGATCGAAGGAGAGCAGAGGATGAAGGAGATGAGGTGAGTTGGAAATACGTCACATTTCTATTCCGATACTATACATTTTCCTCCTACTACCATATCTTTCTGTAAGTTTCTCTTCTTCATGCCTATGCCCCCTCTTTGTTCTTTCGATTCCTTCAGTACCACTCTCACACTGTCAACCTCGTTTTCTTCCTACTTTATACCAAGCGTGTCAAGTATCGTCATTTCAGGTAATATACATGTTTAATTTCTCAATCATGAGCTTAAATAATTGATAAAAAATTGTTATTCAACTAATTTGATTGCAATTGGTCTGTCTTACAATAAGCTTATGCGTAAAACTTATTTAAAAATATTTTAGCATTCGTTAATTAGTTTCTACTTCATTTTTTCATGAATAAAAAAATTATTGTCTATTACTGTTCTACATTCACTGTATTCCCTGTTTGTTAATATTTTAAACTAATAACATTGAATTAGGGAACCTTTCTGAATGTTTTATTTCATGCCAGATTTTACTCGAAATTCATTCCCTTACACAATAGTTATATGCCAATGAAATAGAAACTTACATGAAATTTTCTTGAATAAAGTAGCTAAAGGTACGAAGTGAAGATGTTAAATGGATGCTACTGACTTGTAACATCCACTTATAGCGCCACTTGGTTTTCCTCTTTACTGAGCATAATTCAATTGCACTTGAAAATTCGTTTCAAAATATTACGTTTCCTTCTTTAAGGAACTATCGACTAGCACCTCATCAATGCATAGCCTTATAATTTTAACATATCGCTTATCCGAGAACTATAGTTGCAAAAACCTTATGCCTTCTTAAAATGCAAACATAAACTCGCATTCCGTGTATAATTTTTTTACGTTACACACATCCGTAATATTTGCAGAAAAGCACTCAAGAAACACGGCTTCGTTAAAAGAATAGTCGGTATGAGCGAAGGAAAAGTTCGCGAGCTATACCATTTAGCGTTAGTTAGTCCTCACCTTGAGTATGCATGTAGTGTATGGGACCCTGCCGACAAGTGTCATTTTCGGGAATTAGAAAGGGTACGACGAAAGGCGATACGATTTGTAAAGAATTCTTACAGTAAAACAGTGAGCGTTACTCAAGTGATTCAGGACGCGGGATGCGAATCTTTAAAAGATACATACAAAGGAAAAATTTTCAAAATAAATTCTGAGAAAGTACGTCATCAGAAAATGTAACTGGTATAATGCGACGTCCCCGTTATATACTATCCTAATAATCCGAGGAAGATCAAGAAAAAAGATTCTGGATCGAATCGTTTCAAGGATTGTTTTCTTCGCAAACGATACGTGCAAAAGCTATCGATTATAAAAATAGGATAATGGTGTTCTCACCTCTTGCCACTGTTTGTAGGGACTAGATATAAACGTATAAAAAGAAGTCATAAAATTAAATTCTTAGGAAAAATTGTTACATGCGGCAATTTATAGTGAAAGGTATTGTATGCGGAAATGAATACTTAAGGGTGATAAGAACATCGTTGGAAATAAAAGAGGATTGATTGTAAGTAAGCCACACTTATTCCTTTTCCTTACCCTAAATGATTATCAAAAAATCTGATGTGGCCAGCACATGACTTTCTCCATACATAAGATGTAAATATTTATCTACGACAGTAATTTCGAACTCTATATTCCATCTAAACTTGGAAGATGAGTGATTAATTTATATATTATTATCTTTTACGTCACAAACATTATAAATAATGTTTTTCGGGACATGCTCAATGAAAAACGATGAATTTGGCCTTTCGCCCATAGAGCCCAGAGCGCCCGCAAAGTACATAATCAGCAGCTTCCAGTTTATCAGTATTTCATGAATAACTCCTAAAAAATCAATGATACAAAAATATGTTTCATACAAAAGTTATAGTAAATTACATTTTCTAAAACTTTTGTAAATAATTGTATATACCTAAATATCATATTTATGGAGATATTTTGAAAACCGGAAATGAGCTTTGAAGAATGAAGCTCAACTTCCGGTTAACCGATTCACTCCAAAAACTAATAAACTCTAACGACTGCAATAAAAGTACTATATATGAAATTTGATGTTGATCCGACAAATAGTTTTCATGTTAGAGCGCCCACAAAGTACATAATCATCTTCTTCCGGTTTATCAGTATTTTACGAATAACTCCTAATCAACCGGTGATACAAAAATATGTTAAATACAAAAGTAATAGTAACACAGATTATCTAAAACTTTTATAAGGTATACAATATACCAATATATCATATTTATGGAGATATTTTGAAAACCGGAAATGAGCTTTAATGAATAAAACTCGACTTCCGGTAGATCTATTTACTCCAAAAACTAATCAACTCTGACAGCACACACCACAGTACTATATATGAAGTTTGGTATTGATACGACTAATAGTTTTCACGTTAGAGCGCCCACTATCACACACACACATACACACAGACATCATTCCGAAAATGGTCAAAACGTGTTCTAGGGACCCCAAAACATGTATTTCCGTTGAAATCTCGAAGTCGATTTTTTTCATGAAAACAATACTTTCTCTATACTTCGTATATGGAGAAAGTAAAAATCTGATGTGGCCAGCACATGACTCTCTCCATATATAAGATGTAAATATTTATCTACGACATTATTTTCGAACTCTGTATTCAATCTAAACTAGGAAGATAAGTGATTAATTTATATCATATTATCTTTTACGTCAAAAACATTATAAATAAAGTTTTTCGGGACATGTTCGATGAAAAACGATGAAATGGCCTTTCGGCCCAGCGCCCACAACGTAAACAATCAGCAACTTCCGGTTTATCAGTATTTCACAAATAACTCCTACACAATCAGTGATACAAAATTATGTTTCATACAAAAGTTACAGTAAATTACATTTTCTAAAACGTTTATAAATAATACTGTATACCTAAATATCATATTTATGGAGATATTCTGAAAACCGGAAATGAGCTTTGATGAATTAAGCTCAACTTCCGGTTAACTGATTTACTCCAAAAACTAATCAACTCTAACGACACCAACCAAAATACTATATATGAAATTTGGTGTTGATCCATTAAATAGTTTTCATGTTAGAGCGCCCACAAAGTACATAATCAGCTACTTCCGGTTTATCAGTATTTCATGAATAACTCCTAATCAACAGGTGATACAATAATATATTAAATACAAAAGTTATAGTAAATTACATTATCTAAAACTTTTATAAGTAGAACCGAGAGGAACGACTAAAAGAGACCCCAGCGCTGTGAATACCGAAGAAAACCAGAATCCCCAATCCTCCCTAACCACGGAATCCCCTATTCCCCCTAATTAACTCTTTTCCTTAAGACCTTGAAAAACTTTCAAAGTTTTCCTTACTTTTTCTTTCTTTTTATTTTAATTATATGTATAAGTGGTACTTTATTTGTGTTGTTGATTCTTTAAAGGCAAATTGAAGATGGAAATATTTAAAATAAATTTTGTTTTTTTGGTTAAACCGAAAAATAGAATGGCCCTGTATTGGCGAAGACTGGGACCCCTACCCTCCTCCTTCCCAGTAGGGAAAGCAAAGGAAGGCGTAGCAGAATTAGTAAGAGTAGCCGAGATATCCCGAAAACCCATCCGAGGGACCCAGAGCGTGTACTGGTACCTGGGATTCCTGGAAGCCGACGACCTGTTGGCAGGTCGGATCTCGGCGGAAATGCCAGGACAGTACCCTAACGGCACCGTCATAAGAGTCGCGAATCAAGAGGAAGTAAGGACAACGGCGACTTGGGTAGAGACAAAAGGATACTACGAGTACAACTGGCTCGGCGACAGCGAGGAAGAATACTCTTCGGATGCTGCGATGAGCGAAGACAGTGACCAGGCCAACACACTTTCGCTCATGGCACCAACCTCAGTCCCCATTAGTGCTACCACCCCCCCAGAACTGATGCGGAATGTGTTCTAATAGTGAGATCCGGTGATAAACAATCTGGTTACCATCAGACGATTTGACCTGCTGCGTGTTTGACCCTAAGGGGAAACCTGCACCTTGTAATCAACGAGACAGTGTTTTAGTGTGTTTCATGAATGAGTGTGACGGAAAGCCTTAGTGATTATTACAGAATGAATAATTTGATATTATTGTAATTTTTCAACTCTTTTGTGGTATGAAAAGTGTTAAGTGCTCATTATTGAACTACTTGTTCGGGATTATTAATTGTTCAGATTATTACTTTTATTTTTGGGTGTCGAATTTAATCAATGAACAATGTTTCATATTGGGTTAGAATTATTGTTGATGTGACTTTTAGTTTTGTGGGTAACTTTCAGAAATTGATCTGTGAGCAAATTTTTAAGTATTTTAAAAGTAAGTTGCCCTGCGAGGCAATTGTTTTTTCCACGGGAGGGAATATTGTAATGGCCATAAGAGCCATTGTAACGGCCAGAGCAATAGTGTTATGTACACCGCACTCAATTACCCTTTTTCCTAATTATGTCCGAGTAAAAGCTGTGTCTAGTCAAGTATCCGCAAAGGAACGGACTTCGACCTTTTTCGCAATCCCCTTTCAGTTGCTTAAGCTGAATCGTCCTCCAAATACAATGCTATAAAACTGGTCCCAACGCGCACGATTGATAAAATCCCCCATTAGCGCGTGCAAACGACATTGTTTTCGTCCAAATTCCTTGTGCGTAAAAAAGAACCTTATTTGCTGACGCAACCTTTTAGTTGTGGAGGACATCGAAGGTTCTAGCATCACGCACCCCCAAAAATTCCCTCACGGGTCGCCGTTTTGGACTCCCACGTATGACTCTCTAACTTGCAGCATCTCCCTTATTCCCCTTATGGCGAATAATACGCGAATTAGTATATATAGATGTTCAAAAGAAGACATCTCGCTCTCGAACGTCAATCTCTCTTGGATCTTAATCTCACTCTCTCTCCCGTTCATTTACGCGTCGCGACCCGGATCTCTCGATCGAGATTACTCGCGTGGACCGCTCCCTCAATAACCGTGGAACCTCGTCTGATTCAACAAAAGGGAACCACCAGCGGCCAGCTTCTTCACGGAACCTACATTGCCTACTGCCCATTCCCCTTCTGAGTGCGCTCCAGCAAAAGGTAATAAAGAACATTTTATCTTCTCATTTAAAAGAGAGTGTTTTCTTCTGGCAATCTATAGACAACCAAGGGCAAGAATCCTCAAAACTAGTAATCGCAGAAACCTCCATTTAAATCGGGGGTAGGCACTACACTATTATCCATGATTCAACCGATTCACAAAAGCCGATGAAAAATCTTGTATAGAAAAACTAAAATGAATCACAGCGAATAATCATGTATTTTATTTTATACAGTAAGAATAATAGTATATTCCTCAATACAAATTACATAGATATTTAATAGTATAGTTAATTTGTAACCATCATGTTAGACTTTATTTCAAAAAGATTTTAAGGCAAATTAAAGGTAAATTGTTCAATTACTTTTGAATTAGTTTTGTTTATATAATAGCTTGACTACAATAAATATTGCTACCCAATAAATGTTTAGAACGCATTCATTTCTCACAATTACAGCATAAAAGTTTTGTTTTTATGTCTTTATTTCGCGGGCTCACAGTTATTCTACCAATGCTGCCCTTTCTCCGTTTCGCAACCCCCTGCCTTTTGAAAATTCTCGTACTTGTACACTAGGGTGGGCTGAAAAAACTTTTTTTCCAGATCAAATTATCCTTATGCGGGAAAGTTGTGCACTGATATGAGGATCTCGCATGCAAAACGTCAGAGAAGAAGAGCGCGATGAAACTGATGAGCACTTCCAACTCCTAACCCCTTAAATTCTGGGAAGAAAAGTAAGGGTGATACAGACAGAGGCTTTCCAAATTTTCGACCAACCATGGAAAATAGAGGAAACGATCATCAAATGGAAAAAGGAAAGAGAGAACTATTAAATCTGGGCTGAGAAGCTCGGTAATTCCTCTTCGGGACGCTAGCCGACGAAGATCTCCAGAATATCAACAGACAGATCGAGACCCTCCACGCAAGGATTATAAAAATAGTACATTTCCTTCAACTTCAAGCCACCGACATCATTATACCAGTACAGCCACTCCAGTACATTTAACCCAAAAAAATAAGAACATAATATAAATATTTACTTCAAGGACGTCACCAAAATTAACTTGCAATATTTTCAAGCCACAACGAGTACAAATATGCTGCTATACACAAAATTTATTTCTACTCTAGATAGAAACATTTACTAAACTGATTTATGCCTAAATCTGAACCACCTTGGAATATATTTTACGTCTTCCTGTTTGACAAAAATTGATAACGAAGAAATTATACTCGTTTATATACCTCTGTCTAAGAAAAAAACAAATGGCTTTTTTCTGTTTTTTTTTCAACTGAATTCTCTTCATTCTTTTCCTACAATTTCTCCGAGAAAAAATAAACGCCATCTTTCAGCTGATTTCGCCAGCGCATTGCGTGCATTTCAATTCTTCCCGTCACTCATTACTCTGACAAATAAATCCCTGCTCAACATTCGCCTCTCTTCCATATTCTCTCTTTTTCCGCTGCCTTTTCCTTCCGCTCGGCGGAGAATCCACGGCGATGCAGATGCAGATGCGATCTGTTTCTTAATCGTCAGGAATTAAAACATTATTATATCGCAGTCTGTTCTCGTCCTTCTCCGCCATAATATGACTTCAATCGATCCGTGGGAAGATCTGCAATTATAATGAAATTATCTGTATATATGCCGTAAGGCATTTGTATCTCGCGCTCTGAGTTCAGTGACACAGCCCTCGCCTATCGTTCGCGTTTTATGGATGACGACAGCATTTTCAAATAAGCTATCACTTGATAAAGATCATAACGTTTTATTGGATTAGACGTGGGATTCTCAGAGCGGACAATTATTGCACCAACATATGATAACCGTAAACAAAAATCTGGTTATAGAATTAAATAAACAATTAATGATCCAGCAGATTTTTCTATGATTTAAGAACTGTATAATCACTAGTCTTAAAAAGGGAGAGAGCAATGAAATGTATAAAACGGGTAACAAAAGTTTGTCATAGTAAGTCTCGTCTGAATCGCTATAGCCTTGCTATTGATGATTCTCGTAAAGGTTTCGAAATAGATTTCGTCTTGGGGAGGCCTCAGGAAAGAGAAGCCACCGGCATACAGCGCGGCTATCAAAGGACGTTCTTATTTGAATACAAGGTTTTTTAGATGTCTCATAATAAAAATAAAGAGGGACAACAGTTTGTGAAAGAGCAACTATATTCAAGTGAAATTTGCAGTAAAACCTGCACTAAGGATTCAATAAATGCAAGGGTGCAAACAAGAGGAAAAACACGATTACGGGAATCTTAAAAGGGACAAGATCGGATGCTGGGAGGTCAATTAAAGATGTTTGCGTAAAATATACCTAGCATGAATCCTCTGCGCAATCTCGGAAAATTATACTTTATGACTCTTTTTATCGAGGCTTGAAGGAGGAAGAGGGTTTTCAGAAGATATCAATTAGAGGAAGTGCAACACCGAGCCTTGAAAGCAAGCGTGAGAGCTCTCATCCCTTAAATTATTTAACAGATTCCTAAACTAATTCAAATATTACTAATTCAAGTTGTCATGACCGCGAGCTTATTATTTATTACTTTTTCTGAATCATGGGACCATATTAAAAGAATATAAGACTGTCACTATTATGAGGTTTGATTAAGCTTCTAATTCGGAAAAGAAACAAAAGATGGTGTGACCTTTTTCGATTCGTGTTTTCATAGCTACTATAGAGTTGAGCGAAATTCGAAAATCAAAAATTTTAGGTCAATTAAAATGTTCCGGTGATTTATTCTCTCGGAAGCATTGCAGACAGGCGTGGAACTCAAATCTACAGTCATAATTTAGAAATAAGAGTGGCATTTATAAAAGTGATATCCACTCTTGGCGTATTCCTTGAAAATATTCCGTTTTCACGATCGCTACGTTTGATTCGTCATTCTCGTCAACTGCAGAGCGAACTTATATCTGCCATAAAAATACCACAGGTGCTCGCCTTCCAATCAGCAAGATGTTAGAGGAATTGAATCTCTTGAGTAGCTCTCGAGTCAGCTATTTTCCTCGACGCACTCTTGGTGGTACTTGAAGTCAAACGATATGAAGTATTTAGTCAGAGTGATTTTATCATTTCCTTACGGTGCGGCAGGCATGCAAATTGAGTGGGCGTGGTAATGAAGTCCTTAATTTTTCATGCATAAAATTCTTGTGAACCAGGAAGGGATTTTTTAAAAGTGATGAAACGTCTAGAAAGTGTAAAATTTATGGGTTATAGTTCTGAGGTAAAACGCTGAGCAGCGACTTTTACATTTTCAGTTCCGGTGAGTGATAATTACACCTACACAATTATATCAGCTCATTCTATGATGGTTGACAAGTATAGTTAAAATATAATCAGCATGTAAGTCAAATTAAAAAGGATCGGAATCTAAGATATCCAATCACATAAAACAGTTAAATTCTAAATATTGAGCAGTTACTTTTCGTGAAAAATCAAGCTCCTGAATATTATTGAACTTTCTTGGTTACAATCAAGAAAGTTAAAAAATATCATAGATGTTTTATTTATCAAGTTATTATAATATAAACAATAATATTTTAAGAAATAGATAGTGTTACCAAGAAATTGAATTACATTTAAGTAAAATAATAATTTCACAGTAGAAGCGCCTACAGAAATATTTCTAAAAATATGATTATGCTTTTTTGATTCATAAAATAAAACGAATCTCCTTGAGATAATTTATTTTCACGTTACAAAAGAAATCAATGCAAGTTCAAGAATTTATTATCATATCAACTTTGGAGATCTGAGACTACACTTAACAATGTGGACCGAACCGTAATTTAGACCCAAGTATCGAGAATGCCATAAAATACAGAAAATCAATAAGATAACTGAAAAGAAGTCAATTATCTAAAAAGAGTTCACTTTTGATTTTGCTTGCGCAATTTTGTGAGTTTTTAATGCCTGGACCCAAGGATTTAAGAGACCCAATACACCACACGTTTGAAATGATGGTAAAGAACAGCTGAAATGCCCATAGGATCCAAACGGGGAAGTTAAGTTTGATCAATAGGATACTAATTGCAAACCAATGAACCAACCATAAGCATGTTAATAGAAAACGCAAGAGAAAATTATAGATAATCAATGAACAAAATCGGAGAAAGAAACGTCTACGTCAGTCAATCATCTTTTACCCATTTCCTCCTTTCTACTTGATTCCTCATCATTCTTCTCATCTCTCACAGTGTCTCACTTTTGTAGCCTCATATCCTCTACTTCCTCCTGCTCTTCATTTCTTTGTTTGATTATCATGCCGTTGTTCCCTTCTTTTTATGTAATACACATTAATCCACTTTTCTTCGTATTTATTTCCACATTCTTTGTTTTGAGTTCTTCTCCCCATTCTGACACGTTTTTGTAAATTTTCTTCGCTAACTGCAGCAAGTACTATTTTGTACAAGTATTTATTTTGTTCATGAAATTAATAGAGCAGCGGAAATAGGCTATCACCTTATTTTATTCTATTTTACATGCATCATCCTTTACACGGATCCCCATCTATTCTCATCCATCTATTAGGAATGGTAACAAAAGGATATCTAGTCGCTTAATTGATTGATCATGAGGTTGAATCACGTTTTTAGTTCACGTTGGAATGTATGAATAGGGTATGTAATTGGAAGATTTAAACTGAGATTATAAAGACAGGAAGTTGCCAGTTTGAAACTCCCAAGAATTATACCGAAGGAAATTCCCACAATAACCCAAGTGCTGAACAAGCAAAAAATTATCCCTTCCACCCACAATTTTAGTAAAAATATACCGAACTTTCTTGAAAGTTACTTATTTCGAGTTACTGCAGTCACAAATATCTTTCTTCTCTCTTTGAGCAGAGAGATTAATCGTTCTGCTTCGTCTTATTCTATTAATAATTACATCATCGAAAAGATTAAATAATCTTTTTGCTAGATGTAATGTTGAACTTCATAATTTAGATATGCTATCTGGAAGATCGTCAATTTTATTTAGAAGAAAATATTCAATAAATTACTAACGAGCATAAGAATATCATGCGCACATACAAGTGGTTAAGAAGTAGATGCTTTTCTGTGAAAATCTCCAATTAGCCGTGACTGCGATCGCCCTTCTCAGAGGTTTAGTGGGAAGAGGTGCCGCTTCGAAAAATATAGTTTGGAATAAGGAAGAGGAGTCAAAAGGAGTGCTGATGGAGAGAGTGAGGGGAACTGAAGCACTATATAACCATGGCTTTTGGCATTGTGAGTCAGTGGCATTTCGAGGTTTGTGAACAATACAACAGAAGCGGCACGTGTTGGATTAAAAGAAACTGAAAAGCTGAAATCATGACCAAAATGGTGAGTACTCAGATGATTCTTATTGCAAAAGATATTCTATACTAGGGGAATTCAGATGATTGGGTTCGATAGATTTTTGTTAGAGAATTTCTTGGATTTCTGTACAATAATGCCTGAAGCATATGTATTTTTTCTATCCTAGAATTTTTTTTCTGGATTTTTTAAAAATCTTCCAGCTCTTTATTTCTATGTTTGATTGACATATTCTTGTTTATTTTTTTCTTATTTCTACTTTAATTTTCTATATATTTTTTTCTTTTTTATTAGACATAGTGCAACATTTTTACGGTAATCGGTGTTAACACTGTCATACTAATAGTACAGATCAATTTTAATGCATAAGAACAAAATCTTACAATGAGCTTAACAGAAAAAACAATCCAATACTATATTATATGCTGGATTTACGAAATATTTACAACTATCAACCAGCTCTCTATTATTCGGAATAAATAAGAGTTTTGATAACATCAAAGTTTTGACCTACTGATTCGGTACCTCAAAATGAATCTTTCTACTTTCTTGTATTCATGTATTTATATGTCAACGTTGAGACGTCTTTATTTAATATCAAACAATACCTTAATTAGTGAAAGAGACTAATATAACTTATTCTTTTCGTTTGCAGATCTCTACAGTTTTCTGTGTTGCCATAGCATTGGGATGTGCAAATGCTCAGGCAGCCAAATACCCTGCCGGAGTGAACCCCAATCTCTGCCCTAATTATCCTCATTGTGACAACGCTGCTTTTGGGGCAGTCACCAGTGCTACACGTTCCGCTTCTCACGCATACTCTGCCCCTGTCTACGGCGGATACTCTGCACCTAGGAATGCTGCACCCAAATATGCTGCGCCTGAGTATGCTACACCTGTTTACGCTACCCCCGATCATGTACCCGTGCGTTCTTCTGTTTTAGAGGACGGGTACCCGGCTGATGTGAGTCCCCGTAGCTGCCCCAATTACCCGTTCTGCGGAGCCACTCCTGTTCACAATTCTGAGGCTGCACCAGCCGCCTACGCTTATGAGGCTACGCCAGGCGATAGATATTCATCCTTAGCAGACGACGGTGACCGCTATCCAGCTGGCGTGAGCTCAGACGCTTGCCCTAACTACCCCTACTGTCACTAAAGACAATCCGTCTAGTCTATGCAATCCTCGCTGGTTGTGATTCGCATGTCTGAAGTAAACTTGTATATATCTCTCATAAGTCACATATGCTTCTCTTTACAATGATCTGCTATTTCTCAAATACATGTTTATGTATGTTTGTTATATTTAATAACATTATCCTGCTGTAACCATTCCACGTGATGTCTGTTATATAAAAATGATACTACGCAAGAATTTTTGTTTTATTTTTGCCTTGATTCATGTTTGCGATTAAAATTATCGGTGGTCAACTACTCCGGTATCCAATATTTTCATTTGAACTGCAGCAAATCCTTATTGCAGAAAAACACAAAGAACGATATTCCGATATTATCATTAGGGTTAGAGGAAGGACGGTTCTCCATGTTTTTGGAGTAAGACATTCAGTACTATTTTCCTCTTGCCCTAGTGATAACATCAGAAACGATCTTTACACTGAGAATCACTTCAGCGAATGTTTGCGGGAAAATAATATTTTAAAAATACTTATTTCGGATATTAGATATTAACCTGATACTTAACTAAAAATATTTTCACCATATCTTCGCTGGAATTTACTAACTCGTAAAGCAGTTATAAACACAATCATATATCCTTCAGTTACTTTTTCATAATATTTCACCTCAGCTTCCTGGTTATCACTAATTGCAAACAATCAACTTTTAACGATTATAGTTGAATTAGATGGAAATGGATCTTCTGAATTTTGTTATAAAGTTTTGTATAAGAATCCGGTATTTTCATCTATTCAATCCATTTCATTGTATCTAACTAGAACTCTTTTTTCCCTAAGTCTAACATTATTCTAATAAGTAATGGCCTTCCTATGTCTTTTTGGATAATAGAAATGATTCATCTTTCATTTTTAAATTAATTATGTTTTACACTGAGTAATGGCGTTTATTCCCTAGTTCTTAACTGCAATTAATGGCAATAAAAAGAAGGTCGTCGTGTTGCACATTCGTGGACTTGGTTCCTCATTGACAAAAGGCAAGGGAAAATCTCGTTCACATTGCTTAAAAAGAATGCGTAATAAGACACTCCATCTGCAATTTGTAACAATAATAATAATAAATTTATCACTCTAGGAAAGTGTCTTTTGTACCATGCTAACCATAAACACAATTAATAAATGCTGCGCGGCAGAAAAAGTAAAAACAAGGATTATTAATACATATGGTATTACAAATAAGACAGTCCCAATTTGAATTTATACATACATTGCAAGCAGATAATGAAACAATAAACACAAGAAATTGTTAATACTTTTCAAACAAAAATGAAAACAATTTTATTTTTAATTGACGTAAACTAGTGGACTTTTTTATATTGTTTGGAAGGCTATTCCATACTTTTAAACCTAAGTTAATGGTACATAACTGTCATACATTAAACGAAACCATCTCAGGGTTCATATTGCGGTATTTCTTAATTTGTAAAAAATTCATGGTAACAACTTTTACTACACAATTCATGGCAACAACTTTTACATGGTAACAACTTTTACTAGTAAAAGTTGTTACCATGAATTTTTTTTTTGGTCATACATTAGTTCGACATTAAAGATTATAAAGATTCTTAAGAATAAAATTATACAATAATTAGGAGATTTCAAAGAAAACATTTGTAAAATGAACTCTGTTAATTTGAAAATGTTTCTATATTCAATCTTTATCAACATTAACGTCACATAAAAAGGGGTCATAAGATCATATAAAGTTACATTAAATATATAGGTTACTCCGAAATTAAAAGAGTTTGTATTTTCTTTGTGATTCTTTAGTAATATTAACAAATACCAAATAACCCATTCTGTAGGAATTGTATGCTTATCAAGTATTTATTTTATGTTATATATAATTATGTTTATCACTAGTATGTAGGCAGCCTATCTGTAGTTATTTATGTAATAATTAATAGAACATGAATCGATTCTGGGAATTGGGATAACTGAAATCGATGGGTGATTCACAAGTTTTTTTACGCAATTTCAGAGGGATGAGATGTTTAAATTGTTTTATCTGCGCCAACTTCATATAAAATTTCTTAGAAATAGAAGCAATGTGCTCTGCCCAGGTAAAAGTGTTGTTTATATTGACTCCTAAATTAAGAACTGCTTTAGCGTAATTAATTGCAATACCATTTACGACAATCTTAGGCATCAAATTATAATTTAATTTAACCATAAGTCTAGCTATAATGCATCAGTTTCCTATAATAATATATCACTGTTTCCAAAAATAACTTTTTTTAATGAGGGACCTTAAAATTTAATTGAAACACTTTATCCCTGAGGTGACTGAGGTGGTAGCCTTAATGGTTCTCCTTTCGGAACTGACATTCATACAAAAAATTTTATGGAAAGGTTTGAATTAAAGATAAGCACATGATATAATCATGTGTCTTTCATATCATCGATTCCTCCTATGCCATATCATCTTCCAAGTTACTTTTAAACTAAAGAATGTGAAAACAGTAAATATTAAACTCGATCGTACTAATCTTCTTGATCTTCTTTCTCTTTTTATTTCCCATTCTCAAACAAATACAGCATGCAATTCTTTTCACGGTCACGGTGGTGTTCCAAACAGAGAATCGCCGTAATAATTTCTAATTTTGAGAAATTGCAGCTTGATACTCTAATATAAATGAGCAGCCATATTTAGATTATAAAATCTCAGCAATCGCTAGATAATTTGATTAATATGGTAGAATATATATTTTTCCAAAAAATAAGTATATACAATGTCAGTTACAAAGTCAGTCAGGTACATCAGAAAAAGAATTGAACAAAAAATTGCACTTGAAGGTATTGGTTTTCCTTCTGGTCCTCCTAAGCCAATAATTGGCTCATCAGGAGGTGCACAAATAAACAGACAACCAGAATACAGATAGAAATATAGAATACTAAAGAATTACAGAAATAAAACTTATTTCTAAAACTTTAGGAATACTCAGTCATAAGTTTTACTCAAAACAACACGTTATATCTTTATACACACCTTAACCAATCGAATCAATCATTTTAATAAGGGTTTAATTAAGAAAGAACTCGAACATTTACGCATTTATTTTCTAATATAATAATGCAAACAAAATTACGAACTAAAATCAGCGGAATGTAAGACTCAAATAATAACCTCATAAATAAATCAGAGAAACACTGAATTATTCTACTAAATCTAGAAAATTGACATTCGGATCACTCCTTAAATTAAAATAAAATAGCAATAAATCCACAATTATTTAATAAACAAGAGTAATTAAAATATCCAAGAATTATAGAGGTTACTTTCAATAAATGCATGAAATACCAAAAAGGCCTACAATAATCATAAACGAATAGCTAGACGATCAAAACTGGTAAGAAAGGAAATATTTATAGAATGATTATATTCGTCATCGTTATTGAGAGTCATTACGTTTTCTCGACATCATGGGCAATTTGTGGAGCGATGTAAGCTACGGGAGCTAGGATACCCCTTGCTCTTGTTAGCGTTTGAATAATAGGATACTTTCGAACTCACCCGGCCGAATCCACTTTTGTTCCTCCGAAGGAAGAGCACACATTCGTTAAGTTCCGCGAGCACCCACTCCTCACCCGAAGGAGAAGAGATGGGTCCTACAGAGAGGAGATTTCGACGCTCGAAGAGAAAATAATTCGGTAGCGGTGCGTGTGGGCGTATTCTCTTAGGAGGACGCGATCGGGCGCGCAGTGTTATGAAAGTAGTTTCCGGGGCGGCAATGAGGCATAAGTGAAATAAGCAATGGAAACCAGTATCAACGCTCACTTCACACTTTCCCGATTCCAGAAGACCCCGAAATCTCAATTTTTACATAAGGATGCCTTGCGGGAAATTTTGGAAATATTTTTTGGTGGAAACCACTGCTAAAAATACGGTATCTCTTAAATTTGTTTCTCTATACTAGTCTTATTACGAAGTCGGGCTACACGCAGCGTACCATTTCTTATGAGAGAAAAGGTTACATGCGTAGCTTCCCATTGCTACATCAATAAAAAAAGAGTTTCCTAGTCGAAATTCTGCGTTTGGAACGGTTACGGATGTTGAGCAGGTTGTTGGGTTATGTATGCTTGTGATTGTAAAGTCGAATCCTGTGGTTTCTTGAAAACTAGAACCTGCGTGATTTGTCACTAGCTCTTGTAATTAAGGAATATCAAAGTATAGATTAAGAAACCATAACTACATGTAAATTGGCAAATTAATTTTGTGTGCATAGGATGTTGCCCAGTGATTTTATTTTATTCCTTATATTTTAGATTTTACATTTCACAAGATAAATGTCTTGTTTACATCGGAATAATAAGATATTAATCACCTATATTCGTTTTTTCTACTAGTCGAAATCTTTCATAAGATATAACTACTAATAATCTCTCATCCATTTAATGTATCTGCGTTCGTTATTCCCGTTAGCATCATAATCATGAAATTTTCGGTGTCTCTTTGTTAATTATATGATTTCATGGTTGACATACTATTTATTATTTCATATATTCAGCAACTATCTCAGCATCTTGATTATTTATATGTTTATGTCGAAAGATATGACCCTCCAAATTTATCCCTCACAGAATTGACTCGAAATCCTGTTCACAAATATAAATTACTCTGGAATTGAAAGTTGACCAGTGACTCCGTATCTATGATAATCTTTTGAAAATTGTTCTGTCAGAGATTATGACTTTATAAGATATTTAAATTTCAATCCTCTTAAAATCTTCTTTCATTCCACAATTTTCAAGATAAATAATATTTTCCTGTGCAGTTATTCGTAAAGTGTAATTTTCAGTGATAGATTTTTATATGTGATTCCAATTTCAAATTTTAAAGCGATAGGTGACTCTTCAGTCCAATATTGAGTATTAACTGCGAAGGGATAAACAAAATTGATATAATGTAATGTTAATTTTTATGAATTTCCAAAAACATAACATAGTTATCAACTGCTTTGCTGACATGATGTTCTCTGTTGAAACCTGGCTTTTTTGTGAGGAAGAAAGATAGTATATTTATCTAAAGTTTAACTCAGTAACTTGCTGCTACTAGAATTCTTTTGTTAAATCAAAATATTATTCTCTGGATTTGTCCATTATTGCATGTCTATATATTGCATGAGTTTGGTGTTGACAGTCCTTTCATTTCTTTGCTCAATATTTTCTCATTTGTCTTTACCTATTTTCCAATGTCCATCTTGCAGTGACACTCCACCTATTGAATGTGTATAATGAATCCTCACAACTTTGCACTTACATACACATATATATTTGCACATCTGTAATTACCCTTAACATGAATCTTCTAATTTTTCTTTTCTCTTATTTTTTATGTAGAACATTTGATGTTAACCTGAATCTGCTTTTGCATGAGATAACTATCCAGAAGTTGATTCTTAGCTTTGTGCAAGGTCTCTGAGCTGCTCTTATCCCAACCAAAAACATCTTTCGCTTGTAATTCCTTCCTATACTGCCTTCTGTAATGCTTCTAAATGTGCCCAATCAATGCATTCTTTTCAAAGTAATTTCTCATACACCTTTCTTTGTTTACCTTTATTTGTTTACCTTTATTTGTTTATTTATTTTGTTTATTTTCTAGAACTAATAGAGAATCTTTTGATTATATTTTTTTAATGGATAAAGTTCGGCAAGGTGGGGTGGAAATCCATAATCGACAATGAAGGAAAAATATATGGTACTTCTTCCACAATATTTATTGAACACACTACTGGTTTCAGCAAATGATTGCTGGACTAACCTTGATGTAATATAGTAACAACAATAAATGAATGCACGTTAGTCATTAATCATTTCTGAAGTAGTGCAAAGAAAACTGAAAGAATTACTTTACAAACTCCTGTTCAGGAGTCTGAATAAAATGTCTGAAGTATTTCATGATACACGAGAAAATACATCTTGCTAGTCAGTCTAGATATAAGTTTAAGTGTTGGAAGATAGAAAATCAGAATTTGTAAGCTCCTTACAGCTATTTAAACAGCATTTGGAGGCTATGAAGCTATAGAAAATAATTTCATTTTCATAGAAAAAATTTGAATCCAAATTGAAATGAAAACTTCATTTTAGTTGTGAAAAAATCGGGAAATTACGAATCATTACCATTAGTATATAAATGACTAGCTTTTATTTGCTTTTTGTACCTAATTTTTTGCATGCAACATCATTAAAAATAACTGCATTTTATTGGATCCAAACTACGTTAAATTTTATTGATTAAGAAAGCAGTTAGAAAATTTTGATAATTCAGTGCAATTTTTAGGAACTTGGGGCCATCACTGGTTCCGACATCGGAGTCTAATGTGTCCGATTTTCTGTTTTGGCTGTTATCATATAATAAAAGCTCCTTAGGATTAGGGTACATTATTTTGGTTATAGAGCAAGAGTCGGTCGCTGTTTGCGCAGCGTTCGATATGTCAGCAGAGGGTATCATAGGCAATCATCACATTCGCACACACCATGACTAAATATATAATTAGAGATTTTGTGCAGTGTTACTACTTCACTTATGAGGACGGTGAGTTCAACAGTGGTATCTTGCGCCCGTCGATATAACCACTCCTCGAGTATTTGAGTATTAAGCTTCATTTTCACAAATGCAAGCATGATTTCACATATTATGAATTGTGTAATCGGATTTACTTCGTTATAAACATGAAGAAAATAAAAAAATTAAATCTTTAAAATTCTTCTTGGCAATATTGTCGCAGCTTAGCTTTATTCACTAAGCATTCACCTATCAATCCTCTAGCTACCCTATGATTAAAAAAATGAAGGGAATTACTTATACGGAACTCGCCGCAAAGCTCCCAACGAAATAATTTTCGGAGCCTTTTCGTTTCTAAACAATATGCCAAGCAGGTGCAGGGCAATCCACCACCTTTGTCATGGTGGGAGGGTCCATCTCTTACAGTGCTCAATCGTTCCTCAGTTGTTGTCGGTGTCTTCCTCTCCTTTTTGTCCTTCTTCTAGCATTCTCCCACATTTTTATCCTAAGGAATATCCAACCAATCTAAAAGCATTCGTCTTCCTTACTCTTTGAAAGCGTTGAAATCATCTGCAGCCGTTGATGTCGCTGCGATATTAAAGTATGGTCAGCTTAAAGTCCAATGCCTTAAAATGCTTTCCAATCGATTTTAGGAACTGAATCCCCATGGGAATCCAACCCGGGTCCGCATTCACTATAGCCGAAAGCGCCGTCAACTTGGTCATCCGGGAGCCCGATTTAAGCAACCATAGGAATTGCATCTCTATAGCTAGAATTTCACACCAGAACTATAACTATGCATAGAAACTTTCTATCACTTGAGAATATTCAAAGCTTTTATCTGTTTATTACTTTCTCCATATACGAAGTATAGAGAAAGTATTGTTTTCATGAAAAAATTCGATTTCGAGATTTCAACGGAAATACATGTTTTGGGGTCCCTAGAACACGTTTTGACCATTTTCGGAATGATGTCTGTGTGTATGTGTGTGTGTGTGTGTGTGTGTGATAGTGGGCGCTCTAACATGAATACTATTGGTCGTATCAATACCAAACTTCATATATAGTACCGTGGTGTGTGCTGTCAGAGTTGATTAGTTTTTGGAGTAAATCGGTCAACCGGAAGTCGAGCTTTATTCATTAAAGCTCATTTCCGGTTTTCAAAATATCTCCATAAATATGATATATAGGTATATTGTATACCTTATAAAAGTTTTAGATAATGTAATTTACTATAACTTTTGTATTTAACATATTTTTGTATAACCGGTTGATTAGGAGTTATTCGTGAAATACTGATCAACCGGAAGTAGCTGATTATGCACTTTGTGGGCGCTCCAACATCAGAACGGTTTGCCGGATCAACACCAAATTTCATATATAGTGTTTTGGTTTGTGTCGTTAGAGTTGATTAGATTTTGGAGTAAATCGGTTAACCGGAAGTCGAGCTTCATTCTTCAAACCTCATTTCCGGTTTAAAAATATATCCATAAATATGATATTTAGGTATAAACTGTTATTTATAAAAGTTTTAGAAAATGTAATTTACTATGACTTTTGTATGAAACATATTTTTGTATGACTGATTGTGTAGGAGTTATTTCTGAAATACTGATAAACCGGAAAATCCTGATTATGTACGTTGTGGGCGCTCTGGGCGCTGGTGCGAAAGGCCACTTCATCGTTTTTCATCGAACATGTCCCGAAAAACATTATTTCTAATGTTTGTGACGTAAAAGATAATAAAATATAAATTAATCACTCATCTTCAAAGTTTAGATGGAATATAGAGTTCGAAATTACTGTCGCAGATAAATATTTACATCTTATATATATGGAGAAAGTCATGTGCTGGCCACATCAGATTTTTTCTTAAATGAATTGATGCCATCGGAAATCATTATTACTGTAATAAAGTTTACACACTTATATCGGCGTCTCTCCAATTCCAATAATATGTTAAATGTTTACGATTTATCCATGAATTTTCGGTGCAGCGCTCTATCTAAAAGCCAATCGTAATTTGCTTTCCTCACAAAGATAAAAAAATGTCAGAGGGGAGATCCTGGAGTCACAGTGTAATTGGAAAATTAAAGACTCCTTCAATTAAAAGGTTTGAAGACCACAGTGAGTAGAATTCTCACAACCTATTTGTCTTATTGCTTTTAATTTAAGAACCTGAAATAGAAAACCATGAGCTACTCGGTAAGTGCTGTAAAGGTCCTCTTAGTTTAAACTTGCAATGTTTTTTAAATAATCACATATCATAAACGACAGGACAGGAGATTACATACTTAATTTAATGATATGTGGGAATGAAAGGATCTACTTTCTACATATTTGACTTATTATTTATTTTTCTGAAGACTTCTTGATCTGAAGCTCTGCCCTCTGTAGGGAGGGATTCGCAACGGTATAGTTCGCAGTAATCATACATTACCATTTTTTATAAGAAGAAACTTTCAAAAACTTAATAACTCTATAAATATATATAAATACACATGAAACTCGCATCCAATCCTTCCTCCCAGAAAATAAAAAAATTGAAAACAGTTGGGAATGGAAGAAAATTAATGCAACCAATATCTGCGCTTATAAGAGTTGTCTACACTTGCAAATACAATAAAACTGCTCAGAGGAAGGAAATTGAGGAACTTGGCTATCTTACCAACAGCTGTTCTTGAAATTTTTGAAATAATATGTATAGAAAATCAGAAAAGCAAAACTTGACTAATCAATTGACGATTATCACTCATTGTGCCAAATCTGATACGATAAAGCTCTACTTTGTGGAAAGGAGCCATACTAAATAAACGAAAGACACTTTGCAACTTCCACAGAAAATTATTTTTAATTGGCGACTAGTTTCGTCGATATATCGATGTCATCGGGCTCAACGGAAACAGAAGTACAATAATATATAGAAAGAAAGGAGAGGGGAGATGGTTGTTGAGTGTGGGAGGAAGGGTTGTTAATGGGAAAATCGGAGTTGTCAATGAAAGAGAGGAAGGTAGGGAGACGAGACAACGAAACAAAAGGAAGGAGACTAGACATTCTTGAACAAGTGGAAATAAAAGCCTCCCAAAACCTAACCAATGAATACCTTTTCCCGAACCCTACACCCCCAATCTTCCTATCGACGATGAGGACGAAACTAGTTGCCAAGGAATTTACTAAGTGTCTTTCGTTTATTCATTGTGACGTTCGAATTGCTATTTAAAAGCAATTTTTCGAAACAGTACATCCATCTTCTAAAGTTTATTATATACTAGAGAATTTAAATGTAGTGTAAATGATTTTTCATGAAAGTGGCATGCTCAAACATTGTAAATATGTCTCAAATATTGTCTTCTATCTGTGGAGAGTTACAAATAAAATGCCCCCGAAGTAAAATACTAAATATACCCCTGTCTATTAGGAAATAAATAAAATAACTAAATGGTTTCCACAAGAAAATATATAATATTTGTTTTGGAAACTACTTAGTTATATAATGTTTTTCTTTATGGCGTTCCACCAAGTGAAGGTGAAGACCATAGAGATTACACCCCTGTCTGTAACCGATGGAAAATTCCCCCGAAAAGGGAAAGATTCTATTTTCAACTCTTCGGAACGCATTGCTGCGTGTCCCCTCCCTTTGGAAAAGGTTTTCTTTGTACGGCCGTCAAACCTTTTACCCCGCACATTCTTCCTCTGTCGGCAGGTGCATTAGGCTTGAGGGGCGGTTGAGGAGAAGCGCCGTAGATAGCTGTAGATTTTAGTCAGTCTTGCTTCGTCGCTTGCCTTGGTGCGAATATTCTTTGCAGTGCACACTCCATGGTTTTCAATGCAACGTGTCGTCGTGAATTCGTATAAAGGAACTGAACTGAACTCTTCGCTCAGCCTAAAATATCAGGTAATTTTTTAATAATATTAATTGGCTTCAAATGGCTATTGTAACTCTGCACTTAGTGTGTGATTTAATGAATCTGTTCTCACGAGCACTTCAACCGCAAGTAATAAGGATATTTCTTCAAAGATAGTGAAATGAATGATAATCACCTGATAATGTAGCTTCTCTACGAAACCTTGGCGGCATTTTATTATTTCTTGTGGTGTATTAAACGTTTTTATTATGAATCTGTTTAATCCTAGAATACTTCGTGTGGAATTCGTTCCCTGGTGAGAAGATCAGATTACCGACGGGGAATTTTCGTAAAATAGATGGAAAATATTGCATCACCCAAGGTTTTGCATGTAAATTATTCTTGCGAGACTTTCTTAAATTCTTTTTACATATTTATTATAATTGAAATGTCGGTTTAATAAGTTTGTTAATCATTAAAGTTCTACCTTATACTCGTAAGGATAAGGGCGAATAACAAGTTTTCAAGCAATAGTTTTCGGCTGACGAAACGTGCTTTCCAAAACTTCATACGCTTGAGTTTCTGACACTCATAAAGTACTATTTAAGTTTTGACTCGCTGAATTTTCGTTTTTGACGTTTTGCGTAGAATATTAACTTTACCGTGCAGAAAGTTTGATGAACTTTATGTGGTCGATTGCCGATAGTTTGGACATATCAGTGCGGTATGTGGGGAAAAAAATAATCGTTTTGGAATTGAAAGGATCGATGGATGCATTGTTGAGAACACTTACGGCCGAATTTTCATCGAGTCCGTACTTAACCTCCATTCTGTTGAGCCGAGTTGCACCCAGCCAAGTGATGTCGTATCGTTAGTCAATAACTCATCTCGGCTCAATCGAGTGCTGCTTTGATGACGTATCGGTGACGTTTCCTGCGAGGGAAGTTCAACCTGCGGTTAAGGAAGATATTATTAGACTGCACTTTTAATATTTAAATATATAAATTTTGTATTTTTACTTAAAAGCTGATGTTAATTAGTCGACGAAGGAAGTGGTTGAAATAAAACGTCAACCATCTTCCATTTTGAATAAAAGAAATCAAATGGAATACACAACTTTTGAACAGTTCAGCAACATACAAAAATGTCAGACTTACGTCGATAGTAATTGCAATATCTAAAATTTATCTGTTTCAAAATTTCTTCATTCATTTCATTCTCAAAGCCGAAGAAATTATCAAAATAATAGAAATGCAATTTTTACTTTCAAAATAGTCCATTTTCTACACGAGACATATTTCTCACAAATACGATAGCGAGTTATTATTTTATTATGGGTGTGATGTAACACGCTGAAACAAGAGAGGTTTCCATCATGCGAACTAATTACATTAATTGCAAGATTACCTATGTGCTTCTAAAGGAAATTTACACTACTGTAATTTTTGCCATCAAGGAAAGGCTAAATTAATCATCAATTAAACCTTTCATCCAAAGACATTAAGTCAATTACTGACGACTGGTTTTGTTCCACAAAAAGTTTTCATTTCCAGACTTTCTAGGATAATTGTAATCGGACCACTTAATTTAATTACTTCCTATTTGGTTACAATTCAATAAAGTCCCAAACCAGGATATTTACTCGTCTTAGCGGAACGCAATCATTGTGAAGATGTCGTCCAATAGGTTCACTACAGCCGAGAAATGTGTCCTCGTAAACTTACTTATTGAACGCAAGTCATTTCGTAAAGGTAGAAAACTTATGCTGTGACATAATCAACAAGCAAATCCTCGGTCTTTGAGAGGAATTCCAGTTTAAAAAATCAAAGCTTTATAACCAAAAGCAGTAGCGATTTAGTTAAGAAAAATACGATTTCAAGGGGGTTTAAAAAAATGGCTGGTATTAATTTCCGAGATACATACCTGCCAGCAAAAGATAAAATTTTAATGAAGATCGAAGGAAAATTTAGTAGCCATTATTAAGTGAGTAAAGTGATTAATCTTTGTGATGCACCTTACAGAATAAATTAAGATTTTATGTATTGATATTAAACTGAGAATTATTTATACTATCAACTCCGTAGTTATAAAATTTAAAGTGTGCCCGAATGTTATACAAATGTTAGGAAGTTTGTATTCCATTAGCAATATAGATACATTTGTGTCCAAGGCTGCAAATAATGTCTTATTTAAAGTAAGCAGGCTTAAATAGAGTAACGGAATCAGTCTTTTACGGAAATTCCGTGATTTCAGCTTTATATTATAGAATTAAATTCTCAGATGGTAACTGGAGGCTAGATCTTCCGCCGCCCTGTGTGTTTACAACTGTCTTAGAGTGCACTCGAGTGTTCCTACGAAAACACTTACAATATCAGTGCGTATACCATTCATTCTGCGACTGAAAAGTTGGCGCGAGCACACAAGTATAAACCATGGCTCAACTTTGATTTTGTAATGGTCTCGATGGATATTTTTGTTGACTTCAACAAGTACTGAGGGGGAAGGGGTGTCTTTCTCTTACCGCCGTAGACTACCAAAGTGATAACAATAACAAAAACCTTTTGTAGTTTGAATAATTAGGCACAAACACCAATTTGAGTTACAATGTGGTTTTGACTTCTCTGTTTAAACAGAGAACCTTTGATATACCAGGTTTCAAATAAAATTTGTTGCCATAAGAATAACTCAATAGAATTGATGTGGTAAACAGCTGACGAAGTGGAAAAGTTTCTGCGTTGGATCGAAAAATATCCAAAGTAATAATTCAGTTTTTTTAAGTTAAAATATATTTTTACTGTGAATGGTTACAGCTGCGATAACATATGTTCTTGATTCGGTTAAGGCAACTATTCAGTTATTTGGAGTTAAAAATAAAACATATAGGGGTAGTTTTTCATTATTTTTTTCATTGCTTTTTTGCTTTGCAAGAAGATGAATATTAAGACACGGTTTAAGAAAAAAATTTCCTGCTTGACCATGGTTTTCCTGGGTTCGATACCAGAACACATTACAATTCTCACACAAGATATATATGTGAAAAGTAGGAAGTCGTTTGAGGCAGTTGCAGCCTATTTTTCTGCTTGAATTTCCACACATAGTTAGAAATGGTGATCTTCTGTTGTGCTGCATAGTAGGTTAACCAGGAAGACCCAGGTTTGATGCCAGACGATTAAATTGCAGCGAATTCCAAGAATATTTTGAATTGCATTTTTTTCTTTTAAGGACCATCCCGATATGATGCCGACATGAAATTAGTGTTGTCGAACTGCTTGCAGTATGCAAGCTACATTTTACTCGTTCATATTTATACACAGATATGATACAAATTCGCAGTATTTACTACAAGCGTCATCAACTTGAAATTTTTACGACGTATTGGCCATAACGTTTAACCGCCAGAAGATTTTGCGATTTTGAACCTCCGTGTCATGGGTTCGATTCCTGAGGGCCCCAAAGTCCCGATTTTTTCCATTTAAATGTGTTGCTTTGATTTTCCAGAATTAAAAAAAAATACTTCACGGATAGGTAGGAAATCAAAACTCAAGGAGCCTATATATATGGTCATGATCTATCGAAAACATAAACGACTTTTACGGAAAATTCCTGGGTTGGACGCTAGGAAGATGCAAAAATCTGCCCTTTAAAACACATGGGAGTAGTTTTTCATTATTTTTTTTAATCCACTTATCGAAATGATAGGAAGTTCTCGCTTTGCTAAAAGATGTATATTAAGATTTGGTTTAAGAAAAAAAATTAGATACGGCGATACTATTCCTAGGTTCGATGCCAGAGAACATTAAAATTTCTTTCATAAGGAATATATGTGAAAAGTAGGACGTCGTTTGAGGCAGTTTCAGCCAATATTTTTACTAGAATTTTCACATATAGTTAGAAATGGTGATCTTCTATTGTGTTGCATAAAACGTATCACCAGAAAGACCCGGGTTCGATTCCGGGTGGTAAATATGTCTCCCGTTTAAAATACATTGGGTTAGTTTTTCATTATTTTTTTGATGCACTTATTGAAATAATTGGAAGTTCTTGCTTTAGTAGAATGATATTTAATAATACCGTTCGATCTTTTAATCAAACTGGACAGGAAAAAAATATTACGATAGTAATAATAACAATTTTCAGAAATGGAACTCGAGGAGGAGGTGGTGGTGAAAGCGTTGGAGGAGGTCTTCGGAGACGGCAATGACGACCGGAGTCGGTAGATGTTGGAATTGGTTTCCTGGGGACTAGGCAGCCCACCCGCATTCGTTGACTTCACGTCAACTTTTGAAACCCCCCACAGCACGTGAGCCAAGGACGAAGCAATGGATTGCACCCAATGGGAGCCGCAACCATCGACGTCTAGAGCCAAGACTCCGCCGCCGTAGACAAAATGGTCGGAGTGGTGGGCAAATTGGCTACCTCCGGCTCAGCTGCCTTCGCCTGACACCACGTATTACTCCCCACCGTCATCGCCGACCGCACCAACGACATCGCTTGCACCACCGACAACACTGCACGAGCAACTGTCTACGTCAGAGTCTTCACCTGATGTACCTGAAATGGTATGTTTAAACATCGGTGATTAAAATTTAAAAAAAAATATATAAAAACTATATAAATGTAAGACATATCTTCTGTACCTCATCATTATCTCCTTTTACTCTTATTTATATTTCCGTTTACTCTTATTTATGTATCCTATCGTATTCCTCGCAGAATGTTCTACAGTACGTGGCTACGTTTAGGGCCAATAGCATTAGGAAACGAGGATGTGGTAGCCAATACCGTGGAGTTGGCGGCGCAGGTGTTGGAGATACACGGACACGTTGTACGTCAGGGGTACATATTTTTTCTAAGGTTTAAAGACCCCGATGACGCTGATGCGGCATTGATATTGTGCACCATGCCCTATATGTTCGGTCCTGGTACTGCGTCGGCGGGGTACGTACGCCCAGAGGACGTCCAAAAGCGGCGCTGGGGTATAGAGGATTCATTGTAAATAAGAGGTAAGAAAAAAATTATTTTTTTTACCAAGTATTGGAGCTACATGGTCACATTGTACGTCATGGATATATATATTTTCTAAGATTTAGAGACCCCGATGACGCTGATGCGGCACTGATGTGTTCGCCCCCGGTATTGCGTCGGCGGGGTACGTTCGCCGCTGGAGGATAGTGGATTCATTATAAATAAGAAGTAAGAAAAATTAATTTTTTTTTGTTTTTATTAATCAGATACATTTCGACATGTTACCTACGTATAACTTCCCTCCATTAGTTTCAAAGACTGATTTAATTTCCGCCATGAATGACGAGAGATTAAAATTCGGCGGAATCTTTTCTTCTGGCAAGGATTCTATAGGTGCAAGTCTTAGACATTCGTCTAGAAGACCGTCTTTGCCATGCCCGTCGTTCTCCATCTGAACAAAGTTCATGGAAACGGATATCAAGTACGTCGATATTGTTTTTTCAACGTATGACTTCCACTCCTCCCTTTCTTCGAATCGAAGTTTCATAGGCTGCAAGAACTTCATGAAAATATACATATATAATGTAGAATATGTAGAAAGTTTCAATTAAAATTTTATAATGATTTATTCTGTTAACAGTGCGTGAGGAGAAGGCTGCCGTTGCAACCCTGTTCGAAAACGGAACGATGGAGGCGGAGATGTCTATGTCTATGTAAGAACCCTGCAAGCCGCCTTTCGGCGTGTGGCAGGGGGTGCAAGAGTAAGAAAGATGAGTAAGAAACCGACGTTTTTAACCGATATTAATAATACTGTTCGGTCTTTTATTCAAAAATATATAACGATGGTGATACTCTATTTTCAGAAAGAGATTGAGAAGAGATGGAAGTACTGTTTGGAAGACGAGACATTACTGATGAGAAAAAGAAATCATCGTATTCAGAAGCGGAGCTGGAAGAGGAGGCGATGGTTATACGTGTGTTGGAGGAGATATTCGGGGAAGGCGATGACGACCAGAGTCGATCGTTCTTGGAAGAGGTTTCATGGTGGCTAGACACCACGTACGCCGAAGAAATGGATTGCACCCCACGGGAGCCGCAGCCATCCACGTCCAGAGCCATGACTCCGCCGCCGTCGAATTGGTTGGAATGGCGTTTTTACTAGTTACCACCGGCTCAGTTGCCCTCACCTGATACCACCTACTACTCCCCACCGTTTTCGCCCACTGGATCATTGATAACACCTGCATCACCGACATCGATGCACGAGGAACTGTCAACACCGGAGGCATCGCCGGAGACATCCCCAATATCATCATCATCTGAAATCAATTGTATAGATATCGACGATTAAAAAAAAATTTATATAAAAACCTTTAATGTATATCTCTCTCTCTGTATCAACTTCATACTCCTTCCCAATGTTGGCGGTTCTGTATATTACGTGTTTACAGCAAGATACTGTGAACAAAATGAACTTTATTTCAGGGATACGCCCCACTCTTTCCTCATCCGCTAGATCGCCCATCCCCACCCCATCTCATTCTAAGACATATAGTCACGTGGTTAAAAAAGTTATCATATATAAAGAAGCGCAAAATTGAAGTCGTTCACATTCTGACGCTCTCGAGCTGTAGAGATTCTTCATTTTGAAGCTCTTGAGTTGTACAGATTCTATATTTGGAAAAAAATACTACTTATTTCACAAAGAACATGGACGCCTTTTTTAATCATCTTTCGCCGTCCGAAATATACCGTGTGCATCGCACGGGGGTATTGAAGACGAGGGAAATGCTGGAAGCAGCCTATGAAGAGGTCGTCCGTCGCCATTTTTCAACGGGCGAAGCGGTCGATGTAGTTAATTCTCGGCATAAATTTTCTTCTTTGATATCCTCCATAAACACTACCGGTGATATCATAGGGTCTTCTGAATCTACTTCTCGAACTCCCGTTCTGCCGGGAGATTCTTTTACGGATGAGTTGGGCCTAGATACGGAAGGAGATCTCTTCGTCGGTTGTGATAACTTTCTTCCGGAAGTATTACCGTGTTTGGAAGGAGATCTTTTCGACGGTAATGTTCCTCAGGACGAGTTGGACATAGTTGTGGAAGCATTACGGCATTTGGAAGGAGATCTTTTCGACGAGTTGGACGTGGAAGGAGATCTTTTCGCCGTTCGGTGCACTGTTTTTCCGGAAGTCGTCACACCGAACGAGATACTTTCAGCTCGACCTGAGTCTCCGGAAGTCGTTGCACCTATTGAGGTGCTTCCAGCCCAACAGCGTGCCGAGTCTCCGATTGATAATCAGGTAGGTGACGGTGCGCCCCCACAATTTAACATAATTAGGGAAAACAGAGTTTTCAATCGTAGGTTTAGACTTTGGGGGAGGGAAATGGAGATTGCCGTTCGTCCTGTCCCGGAGAATGTTTTACCCTTTCAGTGGTATGGCACAATGCTGCACTATCTATTAAATACCATAAAAGCTGGTGTGGATGGGGGTGCCCGGGTGGGGATGACGATTAGGAATGAGGGTCATCCCAACAGGGATATCAACATTTCTTATCGCAGATGCGATAATTTAGACTCCGAAGTGCTCATCAGTCGCATCGAAAAGGTTCTCCAATCCAATAACTTATGCCTACCGCGCGCCATATGTCTAGGGATATCCCGACATGAAGATACGAGGGGTCGTTTTAAAGCTTTATGCAAATGATATAATCCTTTACGTATGAGGGCGCTCGCTGTCTGCAGAAAAGCAGGCGTAGTACTTGGGGAAGATGGGGGTGGTATTGAGGAGACTTCAAGCATTCAGGATTCTCTTTCTGCCTATAAAATCAGTTTTTAGCGGCCGTATAGGGAAATAGGTGATTTGCGATGGTTCAACTGTCACTACCCTTGGGTTGAAGAAAAAGACTATAGACTTGATTTTCGGTAATAGGCATTGTAACCTAATAACATCGTTAAAAGGCGCGTTTGAATGTAGTTATTACTGCAGACCGTGTAGGTTCCCATACGAACATCACTACGATTACAAATGCGTACAAGAATGTGTTAAATGCTTGACTTTTCCTCCTTTGAAAAAACAGCCCTAATGAACCCATGTTTTTCTTGTGACAGGGAGTTCTACGGAGAAAAGTGTTTTCAAAACCACCTTCCTAAAAGCAAGGGAAAATCTGCTTGTAAAATAATACACGCTGGTTGCACTTGTTCCATTGTTAATTATGTTAAGAAGTTTAGAGAGCACGTCTGCGGGAACATTTTTTGTACCGCCTGTAAAAAATATACATCTCCGAACCACGAGTGCCATGTGGAAAGTCTGAGATAGAAAGAGCTACGGGGTCCTAATGCTTATATTTTCTACGACATTGAATGTCGCCAAGGCGATGATTTTCCATCGGACACTTCTCAGATGTTCCTCCACACTCCAAATCTCCTCGTATCTAACACTTGTTGCGACTGATGCATTTCTGAAGACGGTGAATTCTGCCAGTCTTGTGGGGATAGAGAAAAAGTCTTCTCCTCCGACGACCTCGTCCGATAGTTTATCCGTCACATAGAACATTGAGGAAAACTAAATTTCCGAGGTGTAACATGCATAGCGCACAATGCGAAAGGGTACGATGGAAACTTTACTCTAAAATCTATTTTATAAAGTACTCAGTAGAAACCAGAGGTGATAATCAGTGGAACTAAAATTTTCAGGATCTTCTACAGAGTTTTAAAATTTATGGACTCTCTGAGTTTTCTTCCCATGGCTCTAAGCTCCCCAACTCTCTAGGTCTGACCGATTCTCTTGTCGAAGAGTATTTTCCGCATTTTTTCAACACAAAGGAAAACACCCGGTATGCTGGCCCTATTCCTCCTCCAGAAATGTACGATATAGACTCTGTTCGACCGTTGATAAAATTAAGCTCCTAAAATGGCACGAGGAAATTTCACACAGTGGCTACGTCTTTAACATGGAAAGCGAAATTCGAAAATACTGCATCCAAGACGTGCGGATCCTTCGTATGGCATGTCTTCGTTTCAGGGATATCTTCCTAACGTCCACGGGGGTTGAACCTTTTCGCGAGGTGATCACCATAGCCAGCGCCTGCATGAAAGTTTTTCGTCGTAACTTTCTGAAACCCGAAACTATCGGTTTAATTCCCCCGGGTGGTTATAGAATGGCTGACCGTCAATCGCGGAAAGGCCTGATGTGGCTGATGTGGGAGGAAAGGGAACGGGGAATTTTAATACTTCATGCAGGCAATGGAAGGAAGGCGAGAATACTAGGGGCGAAGGTGGATGGTTTAGAGAAGAGGACGGTTTTGAATTCCGTGGTCGCTATTTCCACGGATGTCTTTCGTGTTTCCCAAATACAAATTAGAAAATCCCGAATAGCCCAAATGAAACCAAGGTAACTATGAATGAGGCGACAGTGAAAAATATCGGGAAACTCAGAAAGTGGGATTATGAGGTTGTGGAAACGTTGGAACGCGTCTTTGATCGTATAGTTAGGGAGAACAGAGATATCGCTCATTTCATCGAAAGTAACCCTCTTCCAGATGAGCCGCCCATTAATTCTCATGACGCAAATTTTGGCTTTAGAACGAACAGTGTTCGTATGTATCACAAAGCAGACATCACAAACGGAGAGGTGATACGTTATTTTGATGTCTGCTCGTTATACCAATACGTAAATAAATATAAATGATATTCTTTCGGACACCCTCAAATATATGCAGGGGAAAAGTGTCCCCCTCTGGAAGAGATAGAGGGGTTAGTAAGAAGTACCATCCTACCACTTTCTTCCCTCTATCATCATGTTTTGCCTATCAGGGTTAATGGGAAACTTTTGTTTCCCCAAAATATTACAAAATTACCACCATTTACGATCCTTCAAAAGGAGAAGACAGTCTCTTTAGGGAATACATTGATTGTTTCCTAAAAATGAAACAAGAGGCCAGCGGATTTCCCTCGTGGTGTCAGAGTAACGACAATAGAATAAAATACATACATTCTTTCCTTGAGAGGGAAAATATTCTGCTGGAGGAAAATGCGATCACAAATATTCCCGGTTTGAGACAATTGTCCATGCTCATGCTGAATAGTCTCTGGGGTCGCTTTGGGATGAGGGCAAAACTATACCGTGTGTCCGTTTTACGGGTTGAGGACCAACTTTTCACATTGGCGGCAAACCTCAGCGTAGAATTAATCAGAGTAATTCCTCTTAATGAAGAAACGGTCTATGCGTGTTGGGGGGAGCACGAGGAATCTCTGCGCACAAACCCTACCACAAATGTTCTCATAGCTGCCTATACCACGTGTCATGCGAGATTGATCCTATATGTTTACCTACAGAGGCTCGATAGACGTGTGCTTTTTTTGACACGGATAGCGTTATATTCACTGAATCCCCCAGAGAATATTCTCCGACCGTAGGGGATTATCTCGATGATATGACCAACGAGGTGGAAAAGTACGGAAATGACTGTTATATGTCCGAATTTGTATCAGGTGGACCAAAGAATTACGCATTGAAAATTCTTTCAAAATCCAAAGATTTTTGCAAGACAACGTGTAAGGTTATTGGTATAACTATCAATTCCTCGAAAGAAAAAGATGTATCCTTTGAACGTCTAGAGCAGGGGTTCCCAACCCCGTGCCCGCGAGCACCATGGCGCCCGCGGTACGATTCTTATGTGCCCGCCACTATTCGACCGAGACAGGATTTATTCATTAACATTTATTAAAAATGTGAATTGTTTTTATTTATTTGTTAGAGTTTTAATTTTTTTGAGTGCCTAGGTTTATTAAATACGTTTGTATGTTTGCGATATTTTATGTATGAGTGGTTCCTTTGCTGATAGTACTTGTCGCAACTTGTCTATGGACGAGTCAGACTGCATTCCTCACGCCAGCCTGGAACCGCATTGTTGTTATTGTGATTGCTGCCCGATCGGGTCGCGACAGTAGCTAGGAGACATCTTCGTCTGACGGAACACGAAATAGGAGTTTTGATATTCCTCCTGAAAATTTTTAACGGGCTAAAAACGAGGTGCGTAATCTATTATATTAATAAGCGATAATCTATTATGATTGTGGGGATAGTTTTAGTCCTTGTTATAATATAATATAATTTATCCATATAATGTAGAACAGACGTGCGCTATAACATTGATATTATGTTGTAGTTCAATTAATATTTATTTTTTATTTTTTAGATCGAAAATGAGTGAACCGAGTAAAAGACAACGAACCTATAATTTTAACACTGACTGGGAGGAATCATATTGTTTCGTTAATTTGAAAAATAAATGCGTTTGTTTGTTGTGTGGTAGTAGTATTTCAGTGCCGAAAAAACATAATGTTGAACGTCTCTTTCAGACAATTCGCGCTACTTTTTATGTGAATTATCCACTTAAATCTGAAGTAAGAAAGAATCAAGTCTAACTGCACAACAGTTTGTTTTCACTAGACATGTGGAAAATTCTAAAAAGGCCACCATTGCTTCTTTCAAAATTTCTCACATGCTCGTAAAAAAGAAGAAACCTTTCATTGATGGTGAGTTGTTTAAAGAACTATTTTTGATTGGTGCCGATTATTTGATTGATGGATTTTTTAACAAACGTGAGATTGTCTCAGCAATACAAGATTTAAAGTTTTCAAATAACACCGTCACAAGAAGAATACATGCAATTTCAATAGACATACAAACTCAGTTAAAGACTGACTTGGAAATATGTGACTGGTTCTCATTACAATTTGACGAGTCGACAGATATATCAGACACCGCACAGTTATAAGTTATGGTGAGAATGGTATTTAGTAACTTCACAGTAAAAGAGGATATGTTGCAAATATTACCTATGAAAGGACAGACAAGGGGTGAGGATATTTATAATACATTCAGAACATACGCCAAGTCAATAAATATGCCTTTGCACAAGCTGTCTGCGATAACCACCAGCAATGGTAAGTTAAAACAAAGGATTTATTGCCCTCTACAAGAAGGATGAATCATTTTCAAACTTTATGTCCTACCACTATATTATTCACCAGGAAGCTCTGTGTTGTAAAATATTGCCATTTGAACACGTTATGAAAATAGTTACAAAAATAATCAATTCTATTCGAGCAGCTCCTTTGCAACACCGTCTTTTCAAGGCCCTGTTAGAAGGTACTGGAGATAAAGAACATGATCTTATTCTGCATACTGAAGTACGTTGGCTCAGTAAAGGAAAGGTTATTACGAGATTTGTGAGTTTGATTGAAGAAATAAAAACTTTTTTAAACGATAAAAATGAAAATTATGATGAACTAGCTGAATCTTGCTGGCTGATTGATTTGGGATTTCTCGCAGACATCATGGAAAAATTGAATTCTTTAAATTTGGAGTTGCAGGGGAAAGACAAAAACAGCTGAAATGATAAGCACTGTAAAGTCATTTAAAGCGAAATTGGATTTGTTGATATCACATCTGCAGATCAATTCTCTCATGCATTTTCCACATATGAAGAAAATGCTAGGTAACAATGAATTAAACGGGTCATTATTTATTAAGCATCTTCAAGTGTTTAAAAAACAGTTTGAAGAGAGATTTTTGCAGTTTACACATATCGAGCCAATTGTTTCCTTCTGTATCAATCCTTTTACTTGCCAAATAAATGTAATCGAAATGGCCGCATGTATTGCAGATTTTGTTCATGGTAAGACAGAAGAACTAGAGTTAGAAATTTTGGACCTTAAGAATGATATTTTGCTAAAATTCTTAATATCAGAGGACTTTTGGAATACAGTGGACAGTGAAAAGTTCCCATTTTTGAAAAAAAGCGGCGTATAAAATTCAATCATTTTTCGGTTCGACATATTTATGCAAATCATTATTTTCAAACATGAACTTAATAAAATCAAGATACAGATCTCGACTCACCGATGAGCATCTTTATGTTGCTAACAGGATTATCGTCATACTCTCCAAATTATGAGGCACTGGCCAATGATATGCAATGCCAAATATCACATTGACATATCGATATTATATTTTTTTACAAAATGTTTTCTTTGTATTTGTGTTTTTTGTTTACTTTGTTAACGTTTTGTAAATACATTTCTCTGAGTGTGTGTAATTTTAATAATAATTTTGCTATTTTGAAAATTTTTGTTTATTACTTATTAATAAATTATGAATATAAGAAAATAAATCAAGGGAATAAGAAGTTATGGAAGGAGTTTTTAGATTAAAAATAGGTGGTGCCCGTCACCCTACCGATATTTTAGAATGTGCTCTAGAGTACAAAAAGGTTGGGAACCCCTGGTCTAGAGTCTATGGTGTTGGACGACGCCCCGCCACATGTTGTGCGGTATGATAAAAGAATCACCCGAATCGTCCCTCTCACGGTTGTGTCAAGGTTTGAGACAAAGACTTTTCACGTTGTGTATACCAAGAGGAGATGCGTGGAAGATTACGACACCCTACCGTTTGGTTTCAAGCGTGCACATCTGAACTAAATACATATACATATACATAAATATAAAAACAATTCCCTCACTAAGGCTGCAACCTTGTCGTGGTGTGAGGGCTTATTAGCTTCATCCATAATGACGATGTTAATAACATTTTATTTGTGGATGAAGTTGAACCAATAGCAGCCATTGATAATAATAATAAAGTGTGTTTATGACCAAACATGGAATTACTTGTCTTTTATGTGTGTGTGGTTCGGAATTATCAGTATTAAACCTTCTAGTCGACAAATTACGGTTCATTTAATCATGGATTTTCCGTATGTAACACCCATTTGGTGCGTGGATTGCAGGTCCGTCTTCCTGCGGTAAACCTTACTTTGTTAGTCGGCTCTTTGCCCACAAGTCGGACGTTTTCGATGTAAATTTCCAATCTGTCGTTTTGTGCTGTCCAGAATGGCAATCATTTTACGATACATTAAAAAACGTGATATTCGTCGAGGGGTTACCAGATGTGAAAGACTTCCCTCATTCAGACTCTCCTGCACTAATTATTATAGACGATTTGATAAAAGAAGCTGACGGTCAATTTATTTACAAAAGGATCTCATCATAGAAATCTCAGCGTTATTCATCTCACTCAAAATCTCTTTCACCAAGGTAAAGGTGCTTGCGATATATCGTTAAACACGCACTATATTGTTTACTTTAAAAACACTGGAGATCGTTTTCAAATTTTCCATCTATCGAGACAGTTGCATCCGGAAAACCGTAAATTCATTCAAGAATCTTACAACGATGTGACTTTAAAGCCGCACGGCTATTTCTTTATCGATTTGAAACAATCCACGCCAGACATCTACCGTTATCATACAGACATTTTTCCCGACGACAACTTCAACTATTTCTATGTACCGAAAAATTAATGTAAAAAACATTTGCACGGATTTATTTATATAATTTGACGCGATGCCGAGCAAGGTGTCAAAACACTCGGATACTTTACGTTTTCTTGCTCGCTATTCCCCATCACTTCGCAAGCCGTTATTAGAAGCAGCAGATTCAGAATTAATCAGGGTCGTCTGTGAAACAGCGGACAATTCATTGAAAGGTGTTGTTAGACTAACACCCTCGCAGAGGCAAAGTCTATCTAGGTAGAAACGGATCCTAAGAAAGATTGCAAAGAAATCCGGGTGTTGGAAAAAGAAAAAGAAAATTATCGTGCAGTCCGGTGGATTCATTTTACCACTTCTCTTACCATTGGTGTCAGGATTGAATTCTAAGATGGTGAACTAATGGAGCAAGCAAGGAAGATGGTTTTGGTGCCACAGGAGACGCTGAATCGCGAAAAGAATAATAATAATACTATGCCTATAAGAGATGTGGGGGAGACGGTTTCCAGTCTCTATCGCACAATGAAAAAGATTTTACGAATGCCTAAAATGTGAGATTACGAAAAATCGATTAAAATCGATAAATTAATTATAACTCATGGTGTAGGATCCATTATATAACGTTACGGAGCAACAGTTCGTCGTCAACATTTAGAGACAACACTACGGCACGTTTCACAACGCTCCTTCCGAAGAGCATATCTCTCGATGGTTCTTGGGAGTGAGCTCTGGTAGAGAAACACTTTCCCATGACGTTTGAAAACGTGTACGGTAATAATCGCGAAATAAATATAAACTGTGAGATGGAACCGAACCCTGCCGAAAACAATAAAAAAATCCTTGTGCAAAATAATGCCTTCGGGGCATTATGAGTCAATCGGCGAGATCGTGAATTCCATAAACGCCGTGATAACCACTGCGAAACTGTAGAAAAAAACGCCTTGGCGATGGACAACGATAACAAGGTTACCATACGTTCTAATGCAGACACGACGACGATGCAGGTGTCTGCTATGCTTGCAATGCAGTTGGGATTTAAGCCTGGAATAAATCTTGTGCAACAGCGAAAATCTATGTATAAAACCGATCTATCGCTGGGGTACCCGTCGCAGATTTACGTTTATTGCGATATTGTCGAGCAGCAGCTTATTGGCGATGTCGTTTCCCCTCTTTTGAGAATCGTCAGTTCTAATGCTAACGGGAATATTTTCGGGCAAGACATCGTTCATGTCTTTTCGAGACCATTTTATCTAGCCGTCATGAAACGCGAGTTTGAAACAATAGAAGTGTATTTAAGAACGCACTCCGGAGAACCAGTACCATTTCTCTACGGGACATCGGTGGCAATACTACATTTTAGAAGGAGCAATGGGTCGTATAGACAGATATGATAACGATCCTTATATGAGGTATTATCTAGATCAGACGGGATCGGGGGTCGGCAGCGTTTACAGATGTGTAAATTATCGGAGGGGTAGCGGAATTGGTAGTTTTCTCGGCGGATTATTCCGTAGTGTTCTCACACTTTTCAAAAGCGGCGCCAGAGCTTTAGGAAGAGAGTCTCTTAGAATGGGTGCTCACGTTTTGGGAGATATGTACTATTAAATTGCAGCGAATTTTAGGAATATTTTCAATCCTTATTTTTTCATTTGAGGACCGTCCCAATATGATGCCGACATAAAATTAGTGCTGTCAATCTGCTTGAAGTATGCAAGCTACATTTAACTCGTATATAGACGCTTCCCCAGATTCATTCATGGATATAGGTATATAGATAGGATACTAATTCACAGGCTAAACCACAATTGTCATTGACTTGAAATTTTTACGATGTATTGTCCAAAACGTGAAACCACCATAAAAATTGCGGTTTTGAACCGCAGTGTCATGGGTTCGGTTCCAGAGGGCCCCAAAATCCCCATATTTTACATGTAAATGCATTACTTTGATTTTCGGGAATTAAAAAAAAAATACCTCCCGGATAGGTGATAATCTAGTGCTTATGATGAATCCCCAACCCCCGAAGCTTTTTGGCTTGCCTAAAATACACAAAGCTAACGTGCCGGTCAGACCTGTCGTTTCAAGTGTTTCAGCCCCATCCCGAAAACTCGCTTGGAAACTAAATAGTATCCTTACGAATCTTGGGGTATTCCAACCCAAATATACAGTTAAAAACTCTGTGGAATTGTGCTCTATCCTTAAAGACAGAAGGTTTCCCCCTAACTGTAAATTAGTTTCCTTTGACGTAAAAGACTTATAATGTGCCCGTCAACGAGACTCTAGATATCCTTAGGCCTATGTTAGTGAAAATCAATTGTGAAGTGGATTATATCAAAGACTTTTTAAACCTACTCAATGTGTGTGTGAATCAAAATTACTTTATTTTTAATGGGACATGTTATAAACAAGAGAAAGGCCTTGCCATGGGCAGCCCTCTCTCTCCGCTTCTAGCAGATATTTTTGTAAATGAAATCGAATGTTCACTTTTTAATTCCAACTGTATATACCTTCCCAATATTGTGTCTTGGCATCGATATGTTGATGATATTCTCTGTATCTGGAAAGGAACCAATCGCCAGCTCCTCCATTTCCTCAACTTCTTAAACTCTCTACACCCTTCTCTAACCTTCAAGCATGAACTTGAATCCAATCACTCGTTAAATTTCCTGGATATTAATATTAGTCTAAATGATTGTGAAATGTCCTTTGCAATCCATAGGAAGCCCACCTATACGGACCATGCCATCCCCTTTTCATCAAATCACCCCTTTTCCCATAAACTAGCTTTCTTTCACTCTCTCTTTCATCGCCTCCTCCATATCCCCATGTCCCCCCAAAATTTTAGGAAAGAACTTAATACCTCCATTTTATCGCCAAAAAGAACGGCTTCCCAAAACATCTGATAGTCAATTTGCTCCATAAAAACAAAGGCAATTCGCCATTAATATGATTGATTCTCCTGTTTTTCCTCCTGAGAAATCCCCCTGTTTTTATAGATTAAAATTTGTTGATTCCAAAAATTCACATTTCGCAATTCATTTAAACGAAAGTAGCCACGGAGCATCTTTCTCTCCCATTCTTCTTAACGTGGCTTCTAAAGGCAAAAGGCTCAACCTCCTCGAGCAATTGGAAACACACCGCCACCTGCAGTTTTCCAGGAACCTAGTTAACATCCATCATTTTTAGGTCCATTCTTCCTCTCCTCCCACCCCCTCCCCCGCATTCTTCCTGCTAGCCCCTTCACTCTCTTTGCCCCTCCCTTGGTTTTAGTTGTAAATATACTCTGTGATAATTGTCTTCTGTTTACCTGATGATGGGTTGAACCCGAAACCGGTCGTGTTTTTTATAATAAAATTGTGGACGCAGACAGTTATTTTATTTCCTATTTATTAAATAATCATTTTATGTTATGCAGCTTTCCTGAAGTATGTACGGCATTAATGTTATTTTTTACAATTCCTGTGACTACAGCTAGTGCCGAAAGATCATTTTAGAAACTAAAATCAATAAAAACCTATTTAAGGAACTATATGGGACAAGACAGGCTACGTAACTTGGCTATTCTGTCTATTGAAAATTCTATGGCCCGATCTTTAAACTTTGATGATGTTATTGATAATTTTGCTGAACAGAAAGCTCGGAGAAAAGAATTCTATCAATAAATATATTGTTAAGATTAAATTGTTATTTTATTATAAATAAGTAATACCTATGCTTTTAAAAATTTAAGTTATTAGATATTTAACTAAAATGCGCACAGTATTAGAAATACTGTTGGGTAACTACTTCAGTGATTTATTAAAATTAAATTACAATGTGACGATCTCTAATGGGGGCCAATCCAATGAATTTGCCGCGGGCCTCAGATGGTATAGTTACGCCACTGGATTATACCCTTGTCTGTAACCGATGAAAAATTCCCCCGAAAAGGGAAAAATTCTACTTTCACCTTTTCGGAACATAGCTGCTCGTCCCCTCTCTTTTGAAAAAGGTTTTCTGGCCTGGAAAGGTCCGGCCGTAAAACCTTTTTTCACCACACATTCTTCATCTTATAAAGTCGGCAGGTGCATTAAGCTTGAGGGGCGGTTGAGGAGAAGTGCCGTAGATAGCAGTAGATTTCAGTCAGTCTTGCTTCGTCGCTTGCCTTGGTGCAACCATTCTTCGCAGTGCACACTCCATGGTGTTCAATGCAACGTGTCGTCGTGAGTTCGGATACAGGAACTGAACTGAACCCTTCGCTCAGCCTAAGATATCAGGTAATTTTTTTAATAATATTAATTGGCTTCAAATGGCTAGTGTAACTTTGTACTTAGTGTGATTTAATGAATCTATTCTCACGAGCTCTTCAACCGCGAGTAATAAGGATATTTCTTCAAAGATAGTGAAATGAATGATAATCACCTGATAATGTAGCTTCTCTACGAAACCTTGGTGGCATTTTTATTATTTATTGTTGTGTATTAAACGTTTTTATTATGAATCTGTTTAATCCTGGAATACTTCGGGTGGAATTCGTTCCCGGGTGAGAAGATCAGATTACCGACGGGTACTTTTCGTAAAATAGAAGGAAAATATAGATAATGAAGAAGTAAATGAAATTATACAGTGAAGAACGAACGCGAACTCCGATAAGCATCGCCAAACCGCTACAATGAATTAATCGCAAAAATTATTTATTATTATATACTTAAAGAATATATCAAGTAGTAATGATTATTTTAATACATTAATTCACCACTCACCGATTGCAAGTTATTCATATAAGTCTTAATACTTAATATGAGAATTATTTAAAAAAAATTAATGTTCGATATTGCATCACCCAAGGTTTTGCATGTAAATTATTCTTGTGAGACTTTCTTAAATTCTTTTTACATATTTATTTTAATTGAAATTTCCGTTTAATAAGTTTGTTAATCATTAAAGTTTTACCTAAGACTCGTAAGGATAAGGGTAAATAACAAGTTTTCAAGCTATAGTTTACGGCTGACCAAACCTGCTTTTCCAAACTTCATACGCTTGAGTTTCTGACTCTCATAGAGTATTATTTAAGTTTTGACTCGCTGAATTTTCGTTTTTGACGTTTTGCGTAGAATATTAACTATGCCGTGTAGAAAGTTTGATGAAAATAATGTGGTCAATTGCCGATAGTTTGGACTAATTAGTGCGGTAGGTGTGGAATAAATTAATCTTATTTTTGGAATTGAAACGATCGAGGGATGCATTGTTGAGAAAACTTACGGTCGAATTTTCATCGAGTCTGTACTTAACCTCCATTCTGTTGAGCCGAGTTGCACTCAGTCAAGTGCTGTCGCATCGTTAGTCAATAACTCATCTCGACTCAATCGAGTGCTGCTTTGATGATGTATTTAAATATATAAATATATAAATATTTAAATATATAAATTTTGTAATTTTACTTAAAAGCTGGTGTTAATTAGTCGACGAAGGAAGTGGTTGAAATAAAACATCAACCATCTTCCATTTTGAATAAAAGAAATCAAATGGAATGCACAACTTTTGAACAGTTAAAAATGTCAGACTAACGTCGATAATGATTGCAATATCAAAGATTTAACTCTTTCAAAACTTTTCAAAACCTAAGAAATAATCAAAATAATAGAAATGCAATTTTTACTTTCAAAATACTCCATTTTCTACACGAGACATATTTCTCACGAATACGATAACGAGCTATTACTATATTAAGAGTGTGATGTAACACACCGTAACAAGAGAGCTTTCCATCGGGCTAATTTATTTCATTAATTGCAAGATTACCTATGTGCTTTTTAAGTATCTTCACACTACTGTTATTCTTCCCATCAAGGAAAGGCTTAGTTAATTATCAATTAAACCTTTCATCCAAAGACATAAAGTTAATTACTGATGACCGATTAAAATTCCCAATAATTACATTTCAAGACTTTCTAGGATAATTGTAATCGGAAAACGTAATTTAAGTACTTCCAATTTGGTTACAATTCAATAAAGTCCCAATCCAGGATATTTACTCGTCTTAGCGGAACGCAATCATTGTGAAGATGTCGTCCAAATGGTTCGTCACTGCCGAGAAATATGTCCTCGTAAATTTACTTATTAAACGCAAGTCATTTCGAAAAGGGAGAAAACTTATGCTGTGAAATAATCAATCATTAAATCCTCGGTCTCGGGGAGAAATTTCAGCTTAAAAATCATAGCTTTACGACCAAAAGCAGTAGAATTTTCATTTATATACTATTAAAAAGTGTGAAAATACGATTTAGTTAAGAGAAATGAGATTTCAAGTGGGTTTAAAAAAATGGCTGGTATTCATTTCCTGTCAGCAAAAGATAAAATTTTGATGACGATTGTAGGAAAATTTAATAGCCAATATTAAGTGAGTAAAGTGATTAATCTTTGTGATGCACCTTACAGAATAATTTAAGATTTTATGTATTGATATTAAACTGAGAACTATTTATACTATCAACTCCGTAGTTATAAAATTTAAAGTGTGCCCGAATGTTATACAAATGTTAGGAAGTTTGTATTCCATTAGCAATATAGATACATTTGTGTCCAAGGCTGCAAATAATGTCTTATTTAAAGTAAGCAGGCTTAAATAGAGTAACGGAATCAGTCTTTTACGGAAATTCCGTGATTTCAGCTTTATATTATAGAATTAAATTCTCAGATGGTAACTGGAGGCTAGATCTTCCGCCGCCCTGTGTGTTTACAACTGTCTTAGAGTGCACTCGAGTGGACCTACGAAAACACTCACAATATCAGTGCGTATACCATTCATTCTGCGACTGAAAAGTTGACGCGAGCACACAAGTATAAACCATGGCTCAACTTTGATTTTGTAATGGTCTCGATGGATATTTTTGTTGACTTCAACAAGTACTGAGGGGGAAGGGGTGTCTTTTTCTTACCACCGTAGACTACCAAAGCAATAACAATAACAAAAACCTTTTGTAGTTTGAATAATTAGGCACAAACACCAATTTGAGTTACAATGTGGTTTTGACTTGTCTGTTTAAACAGAGAACCTTTGATATGCCAGGTTTCAAATAAAATTTGTTGCCATAAGAATAACTCAATAGAATTGATGTGGTAAACAGCTGACGAAGTGGAAAAGTTTCTGCGTTGGATCGAAAAATATCCAAAGTAATAATTCAGTTTTTTTAAGTTAAATATATTTTTACTGTGAATGGTTACAGCTGCGATAACATATGTTCTTGATTCGGTTAAGGCAACTATTCAGTTATTTGGAGTAAAAAATAAAACATATAGGGGTATTTTTTCATTATTTTTTTCATCGCTTTTTTGCTTTGCAAGAAGATGAAATTTTTAATCTATTCTCCTTCTTTTGGTGCTTGGTTCGACATTCTAGAATCATTATTTGTAATTTAATTTTGAAGAAGTAATGAACCCTGCTACTAAAAAACTGACCTATATGTATATTGCAGAATTAAAACACTTCGTACTTTTCCAGGGAAAATTTATTTTGCGACCGGTTTCATAAGCGAGCTTACATCTTCAGGCACAAAGAAAATATTTGTCACAGCCTATATAGGATAGTGGAACGGGTAAAGGGTGAAACATGGGGGAGGTGTGGGTGCATCGTGGGAATAACTTGCTTGGTAGGGAGAGCATGGGTTCAGGAATGAATGGTCGTTGGCCAGCATACCATCCTTAGGGAAACTGCTTATCTCTACTTCCTCCAGGAGGTCTAGGCGGCGGGAATTCTCCTCCTGATGTAGGCGTTTTGGTTTGAAATCGCTGGTATACCCATTGTCTAGGAGGTGAATGGCGAAGCTCGAGAAAGTTTGTCCTCTCTTCAGGCGGTAGTCTCTTTGGTGCTCTTCTTATGGAAACGTTTTGACCCGTCTGGATTCGAACCGTGGACGTTAGTGAATTAAAAAGTAGCCTATACTCTGCGCGAGGTTGACTTTTAATAACGTAGAAAATTTCAAAGTTTTGCGACTCTTGGTTCTCGAGATTTTAGCGAACATACATACACACACACATACCCACACTATTTTATATTATAGATAAATCTGTAGAGGGGGTCGCGTCTGTACATTTATTCGATTTCAAAAAAGATGTATTGCTGGTTACTAGGGTTGTTCCCGAGTCCGAAACACCTTTTAGAAATGTTCATGTCTGTCTGTCTGGATGTAACAGAATCACTAAAACCTATCCGACCGATTTTGATGAAATTTGGCATGGTGGTCATTTGTCATCCGACTTGTGGCATAGGCTATTTTTTATCCACCTAGCTGTCTCCAGTTCGTCCCCAGTCGGGGTCAAAAATCTATTTCACGCAATAACTCCAAAGCTAATTATATTCAAATTTTCAAAATTCGTACAATATTAAAAGTCTCCCCTGCGCAAAGTATAGGCTACTTCTTGTTGACCCAACTGTACTAATTTTGACTCCAGATAGTCAAAGAGTCCATAAGTAATAAATGGGAAGAAATTTTATCATTTGCACGATACTTTTCTTTAATAAAATTAAATTGGAAATAACGGTCGTTTGAAACTTAAACTAACGCCAAAGGAAAGGAAATAGAATGAAGTCTCTTATTTTGTTCGTAGAATATTGCTTTCACTTTGAAGTTGTAAGAATTAAGAATTAAAATACGAAAATTTTATGAAAATCTGACATTGTAAACAACCCGTCGTCACACAAAAGGCCAAGCTCTATATTTTTAAATTCAAGTTCGTTAGCATACGCTCACCTTCAACAACCAAGCTTTGTTTATAGCAAAGCCAATGTCTATTGATTCTTTACGTGAAATTAATGTTTGTCGTCGTATTGAATGAATTTTCTTTTCTCATATAAAGTAATTATATCTTCTTAGCTTGGTATTTTGATAACTTTTTCATTCTTATTTTTCGATCTAAATACAAATCGTTTCATTTAGCGTCTCGCCGTGAATTTCATCGTTATTGCCAAAGAATGAAGCAATCAAGATCGTTGAAATATCTCTGAATTCAGTGATAGCTTCCTTTGAAGTGTCAAGAATTGGATTTAAAGCAGCAAGGAATGACAAGCGTTTTATAGCTGACTGGAAAGGTAAACGAATTTTGTAATTTTAGATATAGAATTGGAAATGATTCAGTAGATCATGTATTGTGTTTAAATGTAGGTACAATCCGTCTTTACCGTTTTTTGATGGTGATCATCATACTCATAGGTGTTTTGTTATTTCATGAATATTTTGTTTTAAGTTCAGTAGAATGTAAATTCTTCTCTCAGGTTATGGCTACTGTCATATATTTTTGAACTTCGGTTCTATGCAGGCTCATCAAATATTTTCATTAGAAATATGCTTCAATACGTATTTCGTATTTTGCAGGGTTTATTACTTCTAACAATTCAAAGTGGTTTTACATTTTACGGACAAGTATCGAAAGAAATAAAATATACAGATCATCTTTTTATTGCCGTAAGTTTTATATTGTATGTCTAGGCAAGAAAAAATTGGATAAATTTAGCAAGAATTTAGCCAAATAAGCATCATTTTCAAACAAATTCATCTGACAAGATATCTAAAATTTGAAATCATTTTCGTTCATTTACTTCACACTTTCATTAAATACACTATAAAATTTCTCTCCAAAGAATTATTGGTGGTATGCACATGGTTGCTCTTAGTCAAATACTTAACTTTGTACATTTTTTCAGGTATATTATCCTTTAACATGAAAATATTATCTTCGAATATTTAAACTATAGGAATCATGTACCTGAATTTCAATTATTTGCCGATATCACCGAAAACAATCGCAAATGATTAGAATTATTTCTATAATAATATTGACAATTAGTTCTGCTCTTCTTGGTACATCCTCTTTCTATTGGTGTTCTTTTTAGAGGTACTGTGAGATTAAAGCAGAATTTATAGTATTGTTACATACTTTTGTGGACTCGATAAGTGAGACTCGTTTTAAAAGAAACAACAAACTTTATTCCCTAAACTCAATTGAACAAGGTCAAATATCAAATTACAACGCGTAAAAACGATCCAACTTTTTGCTCTGTCTTTATTTCTCAACAATCCCCCGTCGCCAACACAAGTCCCCCACTTTCCTGCTTCGTAACAGTATTTATTCATGTTTGCGAGTTAAGATCGTGCAAATTAGACAGAACAATAAATAGCCAAGTAAAGGAAATTTAGTTCATTTTTGCTATGTAGATTTTATGGATTTTTGTATGGGTATAATAATAATACGGTTTTTGAACTGTACAGGCAAAAATTATTACGATAGTAATAATAAACTATTTTCAGAAATGGAACTCGAAGAGGAGGCGACGGTGGTGAAAGTGCTGGAGGAGATTTTTGGAGACGACGATGACGACCGGAGTCGGTCAATGCTGGAAATGGTTTCCTGAAAGCTTTTGAGACGGAATTCCTAGGTGGGTGCAGGTGCGTGTGGATACAACCATTTGGACACCTCTTCCCATCATATAAAGTGGACCGAAGAACAACACAAAACTTTTAAGGATATGTTTTACTGCTGGACCCCTTCTCCACCACGTAAGGGTTGGAATTTTTGAAAGTTTGGGGACTTCATCATACTAATCTTAGCGAGAGACAGAGTGACACCTGTGAATATGAATAACCTCAAGGGGCTCTTGGAAATGTAAGATATATATATTTTCTCTACGCCACCATTATTTATGTTTACTCTTATTTATATATCCAATCATATTCCTCGCAGAATGTTCCACAGTACGTGGTTAGGGGTACGGCCAATAGCCCTTGGGGACGAGAACAAGATCGCCGATACCCTGGAGCTGACGGCGGAAGTGTAAGAGTTGCACGGACATATACTTCGTCGGGGGTACATATATTTTTTAAAGTTTAGAACCCCCGACGATAACGATGCTGCATTGATTCTGTGCCCCATGCCTGGGATGTTCGGTCCCGGTATTGCATCGGCGGTGTATGTTCGCCCTGAGGAGGCTCAAAAGCGCCACTGGAGGATAGCGGATTCGTTATAAAGAAGAGGTAACATTTTTATTTTTATATTTTTATTAATCAGATACATTTCGACATGTTATACGGAATTCAATATTAATCAGATACATTTCGATATGTTATCTAAATATATCTTCCCTCCATTTGTGTCAAAGACAGATTTAATTTCCGCCATGAACGACGGGAGAGATTCTATCTGCGTAAGTCTTACAAATTCGTCTAGAAGACCGACTTTGCCATGCCCGTCGTTCTCCATTTGCACATAGTTCATGGAAACCGATATCAAGTATGTAGATATTGTTTTTTCGACGCATGACTTCCACTCTTCCCTTTCTTCGAATCGAAGTTTCACAGGCTGCAGGAACTTCATGAAACCTTCTCAAGAAACACTGGCAAGATGAACATGCGTCCTATTTTCGCAGTCTGCGAAAATAATAGTCTTTGTACCGTGCACTGTTCTATATCGTCACACGGCACTACCAAGTGACATGTCCTCGTTTTCGAAATTGTCTGATTGGAAGAAGGAGTTGATAGTGTCGCGGTTATCGCGCTCCGACTAGATTACCCCAGACAGGTTGGCCAAAATAAGTTCCAGAGTATCGTTTTCCGTATATTTATTCTTACAGTTGGTGCAATTCACTTACATTATATGCCGCTCGAAGCCAAGCGCTAGTCCCTGTGCAATGTCGCGGCGGACTCTCAACACTCACCGAAGCTACGTCAGAGAGTTGGGAACACTCGTCTTTCGACTGCGTCACCCAAGAAAGAGACGAACTGGAAGAGTTTTGCGTCCTTTTTATACTAATTCGGCAAGGGAGGTCATTGTCTTAGGGTTGTGGAGGGAGTGGAGATCGCTGACCGGGATCAGGGGCAGGGGATGCAAGGGTGCAGTGAGAGGAGAAAATGGTTCGGTAGAAGAAAGGAGACTGCGGGAGGCTGAATCTAAAGGGTGGTCCACTTAGGGTGAAGTCGAAGGATGCACAAGGGGTGCAGGCGGCCGAAAGGGGGTGGTGTATCGAATTGACGGTAAATTTTGGGTGGCTAACGCTTGGGGTATAAAAGAAAAAAATATATAACATATAAAAATCAAAAAGTCAAAACAAACTTACTAAAAAAAAGAAAAATGATCTTGTCAATTAATTCACTTAAGGTCCTTCTATCTACACCAAAACACTTCATCCACTCACACTAAAAGTAAAGAAAAACAAAATTAAATCCTAAAAAACACCTACTCTGCTCACTCTAGGTCCTAGCCTTAGCAGTCTTTTCTTCATTTTATTTCTCTCCCTCCTCTTACGGTTATAATTTTGGCGAGCCGTCGTAGCTTTCTCCGGACGTGAGGACGCGGCTTTGCTCCATACAGGGAAGGGGTACTGGAGGGTCACGGCATGTTGGCGCGTCTCTGGGAAGGGGTACTGGAGGGTCACGGCATGTTGGGGCGTCACTGGCGATGGTGCAGCTTCCTCCCTCCCTAATTGCTGGTCCACAGCCCAGAGCGCCCCCCAGTCGATGTCCCTCCCCGGCGTTGGTGGCCTACCGGAGACGTCCACCTCGTCTTCGCAGGGGGTTGGACATCGATTCCATTAACGGGGAATGGTTTATGCATCTCTCCCCTTGGAGTTTCTACCCTGATTGGAGTACCCTTTTTTCCAGACCCGGTCATTACTATCCACGTTACACAGCAAGATTAGAGCTCTACCTTCATCCGAAACCATTGCTAGGACAGGCAATACCATGGTATCATTTCTTTCATTTACCGGAAAAACCTCTCTTTCTATGAGTCGCTTGTTTCTCAACTCCGCTAACAAAATTGAAAATGGGAGAACCTTCAAATTTTCTTCAACATATATCTCCTCCGAGCCCATACTAATACTGTCTATCTCGGAATTCTGCATAGAGACTACGGTTCGGCCCAGGACGTCAGCCTTTTCCTTCATAAAACCACATAGATCTACTGATCGTCTGCCGTGATCATCGCTAGTCTCTGTGGATTTCCTTTCCTTTAAGCTATAAGTCATGGCTTTCTCTTCAAAAAATCTTTCCCACTCATCCCCGATATTATCATCGCAATCACTAGCCATGGCTCTCTCTTCAAAATATCTTTCCCACTCATCCCCGATATTATCATCGCAATCACTAGCCATGGCTCTCTCTTCAAAAAATTGATCCCACTCATCCTCGATATTATCATCGCAATCAAATTTTGCCTTTGTCCTAGCACGGTTAATTTCCCTCGATATTTTCTCAATCGAAATTCGGGTAGTCTGATTTTCGTCCTCCCTTGTTGTGCAACGGTCTTCCTTGAAAGAGGAACCGTTCATCTCGCCCAGCAATGCTCCCGATAATAAGTTGACATTACTAGTGCCTCGACAGGTGTCTTCTGCAGTCACTACATTGCCCGAAGCAGTCAGATCCAATCCCATCCTGGGATTCGTATTAGATTCCAACCTAACGGTGTGATCGTCTCCTATCGTGAGATAAGCGCGTTCGAGTCTAATCTGACATTGGTATCTTTTCATGAAGTCCAGTCCAAGAATTTCATCGTAAGGTGTCTACTAGGTCCACGATTAAGGTGTCAGTCGGATAATTATTCCCATCGATAACAAGCGGTGAAACAATTTGTCCCGCGACACGGAGGGAATGTCCTGAAGCACTTCGGATAGGGTTTCGGTAGGGGGTAACCTGTAGATATCTCACTGGAAAACTCCTTTGATGGATCGTAACTGCGGCACCTGTGTCCACTAAGAATTTCAGAGTAGTATAGTAGTAAAAGCAAGGATTTCGCCGCCGTGGCATGCGCTATGACGTTTTTGGCATGTTTATGCCATCGTAATTTGGTATCGAAAGTGACGCCGAGGAATTTGAATGACTTCACAGTAAGTATATGGGTATTGTTAATGGTAGGAATGCGTGGGCAAGCACGCCTGCAGCTTCTAAAACCAAGATTAAAATGCATGTGAGCGCTCTTTGGGGGATTGATTTTCATTTTCCACTCTCCGGTCCACTTTTCGATGGCCTGTATATGCTGATTGAGTCGGAATATTATTATGTTCTCACTTCTGGATGAAGCAGCTATAGTAATGTCATCGGCATATAGGAAAATATCAGTTGTGGGGTTCATCGGGATGTCATTAATAAAGATGGAAAACAGGGTCGGACTGACTGCGGCACTCCGAAGCCGAAGAGGGGAAGTGGTGCTCTCGAGGAGAAATTACGTCCGGAGAGGAATTGACCGGGTGACAAGCTTCACGGAGCAGTCATCCTGAAAACAAATTTAAAAAAAGAATTATTTTGGATAGGGTGGATGGGCAGCCGTAATTGGGGATGAGCCCCTCGTGCCAAACAGAGTCAAACGCCTTCTCAAAGTCTAATTGTAAGAAGACACAGCCTGTTTTACGTCTGCACTAGATATATTTGGTTGTAATAATATGTAGAAGGCAAAGGATTGCATATGTCGTACTATATTCCTTTCGGAAACCCATTTTTCAGGGATGAGGGTGTTATTTGGTTGTAGAAATGAGACTAACCGGGAGTTGATAAGCTTCTCAAAGATCTTCCCGAAGCAGGAGAAAAGTGAAATCGGGCGGTTATTATTAGGATCAGTCGGGATTTTCTTAGGTTTTGGAATGAATATAACTTTGCTGTACTTCCACGTAGAAGAGAAATACGGAATAAATAGACAGTTATTAAAGAGGTTTGTCAGAAGAGCTATTGCAGCGGGAGAGGAGACGAGTGGTTTGAGCATCCGGTTTGAGATAAAATCGGGCCCGGGAGCGGAGCGAGTTTTTGCGTTTTTAATGATATTCTCGATTTCGTCGTTATCAAGTGGGGGGACGTAGGAGTTCGGTGAGTATTGCAAGTTAATAACGGAGTGGTTGACTATGGATTCATAGACTCGAAAGAAGAGGTGATGGGGGTTGGGAGGGGAGTGAATTTGAGATGAGACTTGATCAGAATAGCGAGACCGACGCCCCTTGACGCCCGGTCGAGATATATAATTGGGAACGAAAAAGGAATGTATTGACAGCTTTTTTCTGGATGCTACGTTTAAATGCAGGGATGCGACGAACTGATCCATTGTTAATTGGCTAACTGATTGTTCGCCAATATCGACACTCTGGCCCCTCTATTCTCATACATTTCTTTTCCGGGTGGGATGAGAAATGTAATCGGCGTTTTTTTGCCGTTTCCCTCCTCTTTCCCGACGATGCAATGAACCTTTTAGTATATTCTCCCGGACATGAATTCGTCAGACCCTGGTGAATTACACTGTGCACATCGTGCTTCGCGTTGTACGCAACCACAGCGAGGTCGCACCTACTTTGGTATGCGCCCCAAAAACAAAAATTAATTCTCTTGCCTCCTACGTACTTTGCAACGTAAGAATTATACGTCTCTACCAAATTGTCGTAGTGCTGGCTACGACTGGTTCCCGTGAGGGAATGAATAGCAAAACAGTCACGTTCATACTCTATTTATTTTACATATATGGCACATACAGAGCAAAGGGGCGCCGTTAGCGTTGACCGGAGGAGCGGGTGTGTTGGTAAGGAGTGGCCGCAGAGGGCTATTGGTGCGGGTGCTTCCACGAAGTTGTTACAGGCCTTCCGCACGTCCCCTCAGGAGGACTAAACGGTCAACCGTCGGCGCACCTTACACCAGTCTTCCGTACGTCCCCTTGCGAGGACTCAACGGTCGATCTGGTGATTGAATGTTCCCTTTTCCACACTTTGGCCACTCCTTATATACGGAAACAGGGCGGAGGTGGGAGATGGCGTAACTGCCCCCGAAGCAACCCCCTGTACCCTGTGACCCGACTGGGGGTGGGGCTACCGGAACCTCCCACGCTCTCGTCCCAGCCCAGATGCATTCCCGCTCATCCGACCAACTGTAACTCCAACATCACCCCGTCAGCAAACTAGACCACGGGGTGGAAGGAGAGGACGCAATGCAAATGTTACACAAAAAAAGCAAAAAAAATAAAACAATTAAAAAAAATAAAATAAAAGGCAAAAAAAATTATAAAAGGAACAAATACCTACAGCAAAACAAAATAAAAACATACAGATTATCCTTTTGGCTCTTCCGTAAATAGTCTCAGAGTCCTTTAAATTCACTAAGTTCATTCACTCTCACATCACTAAAAAACTACTAACCGTAATCAAAAATAAATTTCACTTCACTTCTTTCACTTCACTTCTTTCACTTCACACACTTATCACAATCACTTGAAAAATGTCTGCTTGTGAGGGAAGGATCACAAAAAGCTACTGCGGCTGTCTCCTCTTCTCCGCTTCTAAGAATCAGCCCAGCCGAGGCAGGAACTGTCGATGGGACGAAGAGACCGCTTCTTCTTAGCCTCCTTATTTTCTTCCGGCTTTCTGCCCTCCGTCTTGGCTGCTTCGTGGGTTATGGCTGCTGTTCTGCTTCTCTTCTCCATGGCCGCTTCGTCTTCTTTGGTGGCTGCTCATCCTCCATTGGTGTCCGCCCAGCATCCGACGGTGATTGCTCCGGCGCGACCTGTCCTCCCATTCCTTCGATACTCGCGAATGTGAGTTTGGTTGGTCTCGCGGCTTCCCCTACTAATAGTGGTCTGAAAATTAGTTTACTTTCTTTGAGCTTGTCAATATTAGTCAGCATATTTCTTCCGATGAGGCTTAATCTCTCCATATCCTCATGTAAGTCCTTGGAGGAATCTATCTGGTCGATTTCCTCCGGCGGGGTATTCTGCAAACCCTCTAAAAATTCGATCAATTTTATGTCCTTCGAGCAGTTAGTCTCAGGCGTTATTCGTTCGGCAAAGGGGGGAGAATCTGCTCCTTCATTGTCTTCTTCAAAACCTGACGAGTCCTTAGTTGGGAAGTTATCTTCGCCTGCCTTTCTCTGCAGAGAGGCTACGGTCCAACCCATAACTACATCCATCCCTGAGGAATCCTTAACTCCACTGAAACCCGATGACTCTTCAATTGGGAAGTTATCTTCGCCTGCCTTTCTCTGCAGAGAGGCTACGGTCCAACCCAATACTCCATTTCCACCCGATAAATCCATCCTCAAAACGCTATCATCGCCTGCCTTTCTCTGCAGAGAGGCTGCGGTCTAATCCAACACTCCATTTCCACCCGATAAATCCATCTTCGAAACTCTATCATCGCCTACACCTCTCTCTATTTCCCCGAGAGCGGTTACGGTCAAACCCGAACCATCACTATGGATACCTGTATTGACAATACTCCCCCCTTCGGATTGCAAACGTGATTACTCATTTTTTCTTGGTATTGCATATGCTCAGATGAAGTTACGAAATTCTCATTTGTCCCGAGGCACTCTTGCCACTGTTTACCCTCAGGAATCGGATCGAGAAAAATAACGTCAACGCCCCTAAATTGTGTCGCGGTTATCGCGCTCCGACTTGCTTACCCCTGACAGGTTGGCCAAATAAGTTCCAGAGTGTTGCTTCCGATTATTTATTCTTACAGTCTTACAGGTGCAATCCACTTACATTATATGCCGCTGAAGCCAAGCGCTAGTCCCTGTGCAACGTCGCGGCTAACTCTCGACACCCACCGAAGCTGCGTCAGAGAGCTGGGAACACTCGTCTTTCGACTGCGTCACCCAAGAAAGAGACGAACTGGAAGAGTTTTGCGTCCTTTTTATACTAATTCGGGAAGGGAGGTCATTGTCTTAGGGTCGTGGAGGGAGTGGAGGTCGCTGACCGAGATCAGGGGCAGAGGATGCAAGGGTGCAGTGAGAGGAGAAAAGGGTTCGGGTGGAAATATCTAGAAGTGTCAAGCGGAGGATGCTGCAATATTTAGGGGACAGGAAATGGCCAAAAGAAAGGTTAGAAGAAAGGAGACTGCGGGAGACTGAATCTAAAGGGTGGTCCACTTAGGGTGAAGTCGAAGGATGAACAAGGGGTGCAGGCGGCCGGAAGGGGGTGGTGTATCGAATTGACGGTACATTTTGGGTGGCTAACGCTTGGCCTCTCAACATCACCCCGTTGGCAGTTAAAGCCACGGGTACAAAGAAAATATATATTACATAAAGGAATCAAAAAAGCAAAACATACTTACAAAAACAAAACAAAAAAAACAAAAAAATTATCGTGTCAATGAATTCACTAGGGGTCCTTCTGTCTACATCACAACACTAAAAAACACCTAAACAGCTCACTCTAGGTCCTTGCCTCAACAGTTTTTTCTTTAGTTTACTTCTCTCCCTCCTCTTACGGTTATAATTTCGACGAGCCGTCGCAGCTTTCTCCGGACGTGAGGACGCGGCTTTGCTCCATACAGGGAAGGGGTAATGGAGGGTCACGGCATGTTGGCGCGTCTCTGGGAAGGGGAACTGGAGGGTCACGGCGTGTTGGGGCGTCTCTGGCGATGGTGCAGCTTCCTCCCTCCGTGGTTGCACGTCCACAGCCCAAAGCGCCTCCCAGTCGATGTCCCTCCCCGGCGTTGGTGGCCTTCCGGAAACATCCACCTCGTCTTCGCAGGGGGTCGGACACCGATGCCAGGATCCCATGGCTGCTCCTCGGTCATCCTCCTCCGGAAACGCCTTCCAGTCGAAGTCCCTCCCCGGCGTTGGTGGCCTATTGGAAACGTCCACCTCGTCTTCGCAGGGGGTTGGACATCGATCCCATTGACGGGGAATGGTTTATGCATCTCCCCCCTTAGAGGCTCTACCTTGATTGGAGTACCCTTTCTCCAGACTTGGTCACTACTATCCATATTACACAACAAGATTGGAGCTCTACCTTCATCAGAAACCCTTGCTAGGACAGGCAAAACCATGACATCACTGCTATCGTTTACCAGAACGACCTCTCTTTCTGTGAGTCGCTCGTATCTCACCTCCGTTAACAAAATTAAAAATGGGAGAACCTTCAAATTTTCTTCAATATACATCTCCTCCGAGCCCATACTAGTACTATCTATCTCGGAATTCTGCATAGAGACTACGGTTCGGCCCAGGACGTCAGCCTTTTCCTTTATAAATCCACATAGATCTACTGATCGTCTGCCGTGATCGTCGCCTGTCTCTGTGCATTTCCTTTCCCTTAAGATATTAGCCATGGCTCTCTCTTCAAAAAATCTTTCCCACTCATCCTCGATATTATCATCGCAATCACTAGCCATGGCTCTCTCTTCAAAAAATCTTTCCCACTCATCCTCTAAATTATCATTGCAATCACTAGCCATGGCTCTCTCTTTTCAAAAAATCGGTCCAACTCATCCTCAATATTAACATCGCAATCAAATTTTGCCTTTGTCCTAGCACGGTTAATTTCCCTCGATATTTTCCCAATCGAAATTCGGGTAGTCTGATTTTCGTCCTCCCTTGTTGTGCAACGGTCTTCCTTGGAAGAGGAACCGTTCATCTCGCCCAGAAATGCTCCCGATAATAAGTTGACATTACTAGTGCCTCGACAGGTGTCTTCTGCATACACTACATTGCCCGAAGCAGTCACATCCAATACAATGCTGGGATTCGTATTAGATTCCAACCCAAACGGTGTGATCATCCCCTATCGTGAGATTAGCGCGTTCGAGGCTAATCTGACATTGGTATTTTTTCATGATGTCCAGTCCAAGTATTCCATCATAAGGTGTCTCACCTAGGTCCACGATTAAAGTATCAATCGGATAGTTAATTCCCTTGATTAAAAGCGGTAAAACAACTTGTCCCGCGACACGGAGGGAATGACCGGAAGCACTTCGGATAGGGTTTCGGTATGGGTTAACCTGTAGATATCTCACTGGAAAACTCCTTTGATGGACAATCGTAACTGCGGCACCCGTGTCCACTAAGAATTTCAGAGTGGTATTCCCGACAGATCCTTCGACCATCATTCCCGCTTCCGGCGCCACGGCTAAAATTAATTCGTCCCTGACCGTGGAGTCGGGGATATCGCGTTTCCCTGAGCCGTTGAGGCATCACTTCGCCTGCAATACACCGGTCGATGCCCTGCCTTTTTACAGATTCCGCACAATACGAAAGGGCATTCCCGCGATAGATGGTCCGTCCTACCACAATTAAAAGAGTTCCGTGGCCTGGAGCGACAAAAGCGCGCGATGTGATCCGTTCGGCCGCAATTATAGCATTTGCGATCGGTCCTTCGCGACGCATCCACGGATTGAGTTAACACCGGTTGCTGCTGTCTCGTCTGCACCGCGTTGACCTGACCTTGCATCGGAGCACTTTGTGAATAGGGGTTTTGAGGCAGAGTTGAATATTCTTCTCTGAAAGCGAAGGGAGTGTACATCTGCTGGATGGAACGAACCTCTGCTTGTTTATGCGCGTAATTACGAGCGTTCGCTTCCTCGAGTAGAGCAAAATTCTCAGCCTCCAACGTAGTCACAGGATTACGCACTAAAACGAATCGTCCAATTTCCTCACGTAAACCTAACAAAAATTGAGACAAGAGACGATGCTCTATCATCACATGGTGGCCTCCGATAGTGGATCGTGGGAAATCTCCTTCAGTTCTCTCGCGTTTTTTCGAAGCCTCGTCGCGTAAACGCTAACGGACTCCAAGTTCCCCTGAACGCAGGTACTGAACATACGTTCGATTACGAGCGGCGATATTTTATGCACGAATCTTCGTTTGAGGTTCACGGAAAAAATATCATACGAATCGAGGATGTGAGGGTTTGCCTGAACGTACTCCGCGGCCGATCCCGCTAATCTCAATCTTACGACACAAAGCGTTTGATGTTCGGTCCATCCACTCAGTTTACTGGTTATTTCCACACTCTCAAGAAATTTACCCGCAGAAACATCGTCATCTCCGTTGTAGCACGGAATAAAATACACATGACTCCCTATCACCGCTGGTGAGACTGATGATTCGGAGGAATAGACGCATCACTGGGAGTGGTTATTGTAGGCACTGAGCCCTCGGAAATAACATTTATCGAAGGGGGCGTACTAAGAAAAGGATTTGTACTCCTATGTATAAAAGGAATGTCCGAATCCTCTCTGCGCAAAAAGGGGTTCAAATGAGAAGCGGATGATGACTCACAGGGATACAACGCCATGACGAGAGGGGATAAATAATACAAGAATTGCAACACTGAGAGGTCCAAGAAGAACGAAAAATCACAAAAAAACAAAATAACAAACACAAAAATCGTGATTAAAGGGAAAAAACACGAAAATTCACCAAAAAAATGCAAAAAGAAAACAATAAAAAGTATTGTCACGTAACGAGAATAAACATCAATCACTGAGATTGTTCGAGGAAAAAAAACAACACAAAAAAATCGTAATGACACGAAAAAACGATAACGAGTTATCACTGGCAAAGCACAGGGGAAAATATCGTCTCCCGATGAATAATATAAAAGTTTTAAAATGCCACAAAATAACAACTTTTAACACTTTGAAAAAACTTTCTGCGAAACGTTTAAATCACAAAATTGAGAATATTATAACGACTTTAAACACTTGGCGTTAAGAAAATGTAGAATTTCCTGCAAATGTTGAACTTCAACTGACTAGCATAAACGGATACACGGATAATATTCAGATTGTTTCTACGGAACGTTAAACCGCAACTTAAATGAACCGATTGACTCTCGGAAAGTTTTTCATATTGAACAGAACTGAATGCACATGAGTTCGTCCGCCAACAAAAATGAATTGATTGACACTCGGAAAGTTTTCGTATTAAACGGACAGAATGCACATGAGTTCGGACACCAACACACATGACACCAGAATGTCGCGGCTATCGCGCTCCGACTTGCTTACCCCTGACAGGTTGGCCAAATAAGTTCCAGAGTATTGCTTCCGAATATTTATTCTTACAGTCTTACAGGTGCAATCCACTTACATTATATGCCGCTGAAGCCAAGCGCTAGTCCCTGTGCAACGTCGCGGCTAACTCTCGACACCCACCGAAGCTGCGTCAGAGAGCTGGGAACACTCGTCTTTCGACTGCGTCACCCAAGAAAGAGACGAACTGGAAGAGTTTTGCGTCCTTTTTATACTAATTCGGGAAGGGAGGTCATTGTCTTAGGGTCGTGGAGGGAGTGGAGGTCGCTGACCGAGATCAGGGGCAGAGGATGCAAGGGTGCAGTGAGAGGAGAAAAGGGTTCGGGTGGAAATATCTAGAAGTGTCAAGCGGAGGATGCTGCAATATTTAGGGGACAGGAAATGGCCAAAAGAAAGGTTAGAAGAAAGGAGACTGCGGGAGACTGAATCTAAAGGGTGGTCCACTTAGGGTGAAGTCGAAGGATGAACAAGGGGTGCAGGCGGCCGGAAGGGGGTGGTGTGTCGAATTGACGGTACATTTTGGGTGGCTAACGCTTGGTCTCTCAACAATTGACTTGATTTAAGTTTCACATAGTGATTGGGGCTGATCTCCAATAATCCCTGACTTAGTGATACATTAATTTGTTAAAATTTTAAAAAGTCTAAACCGATGATGCCATCATATGATGTATTGCCAAGAGGTATAATTAACGCGTCGTGCGGATAGGTTTTCTCGCCAATCCTAAACGGGATGCAGCTTTGTCCTTGAATCCGGAGAAGATGTCCGGACGCTCTCCTTACAGGCGAATTATAAGGGTGAATTTTTAAGTTCCTATTTTTCACAATTCTCTCATAAACTATGGTTACTGTCGCCACCGTATCGATGAGGAATTCGTGAGAGCTCCCAAAAATTGACACGCCTATTGTCATCCCTGCTACCGGCGAAACGGCAAGCACTAATTCTTCCCCGACAGCACGGTCGGGGATGAGGCGTTTCCCTTTTCCCTTTCCTCTTGTGTTTGTTTTAGGTGGCAGTCCCGGGGCCGATGACCCGACTCCTTACAGATGCCGCATAAGGAAAAAGCACAATCCTTGGCGAAATGACCCTGCTCTCCACACAGGAATCAGTTATGTCTTTTCGAACGGCAAAAGCGAGCGATGTGTCCCGTCGCTCCACATGCGTAGCACTCACGCGGTGTGTAATGCTGCGACTCGTCGACATTGTTGTTTTGCGCCCTTTTATCCCATTGCGAAAATTGTGCATTACTCTTCTGCTGCGGCGGATAACTAGCTAGGTGGGTGCGGGTTTGATGGGCCTGAACAGCGTTGACATCCAGTGCTTTCGGTGAATAATTTCTGGCGTTTGCCTCCTCCACAAGCGCAAATCCCTCCGCTTCGAGTATATCCCTTGGATTTCTAACCAGAACAAATCTACCGATTTCCTCCCGTAATCCTAATAAAAATTGCGTCAATACGCGAGGAGTTGTAGAGCGAGACTCTACAATTCCTCGCGTTGCTTTCGATGTGGAGTCGGGGTATATTTCTTGTAACTTTCGTGCAATTTTTCTGAGGCGCGTGGAATATTCGGCTACACTTTCCAGATGATTTTGAGTGCACGACGAAAAGAGCTTCTCAAGGGAAAGCGGTGATACCTTAGAGGTGAATCGGCGTCTGAGATTTCCTGAAAATGCCTCATAACTTTCAATGACGTGGGGGTTATCGAAAATGTAATCGGCCGCCGTACCGATTAAGAGTAAACGGGCTACACAAAGGGTTTGAGCTTCGCTCCATCCAGTGAGCTGTGACGTAATTTGCAAAGTTTCTAAGAATCTTTCTATCGTAGTGTCCACCTCACCGCTGAATGTTGGAATAAAATATTGGTTATTTCCTAATGGAGATGCAGGAGTTGTAGCTTGCGAATCTCCAATAACATTAATAGTGGAAGCAATTTCCCTTGATTGATACTGCGGTTGAACCGAATCAGAGTCCGAAAAATTTAGAAAAGGGTTTGTGGAAAAATATCTCGCCATCGTGCTTACAAGTAATCGGAAGACGAGGAGAAAAAAAATCGACAAAAAACAAGATAATCAAATATGAAAGGCAAGCGGCAAACGAAATACTATCCCGCCTACTGGCTACCTCCTCTCAAGAACACGACGTGGAATAAGTATGAATATGCCCTATCAGCGAAATAAGCAAAGAAATGGCACAAATAAAAGTATAGGATAATTCACACAGCAAAAGAAACAGGTCAAACAACGAGAAAAAACAATGAAAATTGAATTTTCAGATTATGGACACACCATAGTGAAAAGTAATGACAAATTAAACCGTTGCGAGAGCCAATACATAAATTGTGACAAATGACGATTCAAAGAAATTGCGAAGAGAAGAAAAAAAACACCATGACGAGAACTACTAATTCAAAGCAAAACAATTGGACACCGAATTTAAAATTGATTATGCTTTTGCGTTTGCGGCAATAGCCGTGGAAGTCGGTGAGAGGGGACATCCTCAATCTATTACCGAGACCGTGGGGAATATCGATATGCTGGAGCGATATCGAAAGTAATCCATTAAGGAAAAAATCCTCGTTGGATTGGAGAACCTTTTCGATGCGACTGATGACTCCATTTCCCTCCCCCAAATTCTAAACCTACGTTTGAAAACTCTGTTTTCCCTAATTATGTTAAATTGTGGGGGCGCACCGCCACCTACTTGATTATCAATCGGAGACTCGGCACGCTGTTGGGCTGGAAGCACCTCAATTGGTGCGACGACTTCCGGAGACTAAGGTCGAGCTGTAAGTATCTCGTTCGGTGTGACGACTTCCGGAAAAACAGTGCACCGAACGGCGAAAAGATCTCCTTCCACGTCCAACTCGTCGAAAAGATCTCCTTCCAAATGCCGTAATGCTTCCACAACTATGCCCAACTCGTCCTGAGGAACATTACCGTCGAAAAGATCTCCTTCCAAAAACGGTAATACTTTCGGAAGATTGTTATCACATCCGGCGAAGAGGTCTCCTTCCACATCTAGGCCCAACTCGTCCGTAAAAGAATCTCCCGGCAGAACGGGAGTTCGAGAAGTAGATTCAGAAGACCCTATGATATCACCGGTAGTGTTTATGGAGGTTATCAGAGAAGAATATAATGCCGAAAAATTAACGACATCGACCACTTCGCCCGTTGAAAAATGGCGACGGACAACCTCTTCATAGGCTGCTTCCAGCATTTCCCGCGTCTTCAATACCCCCGTGCGATGCACACGGTATATTTCGGATGGCGAAAGATGCTTAAAAAAGGCGTCCATGTTCTTTGTGAAATAGGTAATATTTTTCCAAATATAGAATCTGACCGACTCAAGAGCTTCAAACTGAAGAATCTCTACAGCTCGAGATCGTCAGAATGTGAACGACTTCAATTTTGCGCTTCTTTATATACGATAACTTTTTAACCACGTGACTATATGTCTTAGAATGAGATGGGATGGGGTGGGGATGGGGTGGGGTGGGCGATCTAGCGGATGTGGAAATAGTGGGGCGTATCCCTGAAATAAAGTTTATTTATTTTTTTTTTAATCATCGATATCTATACATGGGATTTCCGATGATGGGGATGTCTCCGGTGATGTCTCCGACGATGTCTCCGGTGTTGTCAGCTCCTCGTGAAATAATGTCTCCGGTGCGGGTGTTTTCAATGATTCTGTCGGCGATGGGGTTGACATTGGGGGTGGTGAGTAATACGTAAAATCCGGTGAAGGCAGCTGAGCCGTTGGTAACCAGTTTAACCACCATTCCGACCATTTCGACGGCGGCGGGGTCTCGGCTCTGGACGACGTCGATGGCTGCGGCTCCCGTGGGGTGCAATCCATCGGTTCGGCGGTCTATCCCCCATGAAATGCCTTCCAACAACGACCGACTCTGGTCGTCATGGCCGTCCCCTAATATTTCCTCCAACGCACGCAACGCACCATCTCTTTGGACTCCGCTTCTGAAAACGTCGGATTCTCAACAGTTCTGTCAACTCTTCCATACAGCACTTCCATCTCCTCATTATCTCTTTCTGAAAATAAAATATCGTATCACCATCGTTATATATTTTTGAATAAAAAACCGAACAGTATTATTATTATTATTATTAACAGTTAAAAACGTCGGTTTCTTGGCGTTTGGTACCCCTCCCGCACCGCCACCTTTACCTCGTCGGACACCCACGTACCCGTTAGGGAGCGCTGCGAATCGGTGTGGGTGCATTCGTCCTGCCGTTCGATCATGGTGCAGGACCCGCAGAGGGGAAATAGAAGTTTCCCGTTAACCCTGATAGGCAGAACTGGATGATAGAGGGAAGAAGGTGGTAGGATGGTACAGCTTACTAATCCCTCTATCTCTTCCAGAGGGGGACACTTTTCCCCTGCGTATATTTGAGGGTGTCCGATAGGATATCTTTTATACTTGTTTACGTATGGGTATAACGAGCAGACATCAAGATAACGTATCACCTCTCCGTTTGCGATGTCTTCTTTATGATACATCCGAACACAGTTCGTTCTACCACCAAAAAATGCGTCACGAGGATTAATGGGTGGCTCGTCTGGAAGTGGGTTACTCCCGATGAAATTAGCGAGATCTCTGTTCTCCCTAACCATACGGTTAAAGACGCATTCCCACATTTCCACAACCTCATATCCCCCCTCTATGAGTTTCCCAGTCTTTCTTAACGTCGCCTCATGCCTAGTTCCCATGGTTTCACTCGGGCTATTCGGGATTTTCTGTGTTGTATTCGGGAAACACGAAGGACATCCGTGGAAATAGCAACCATGGAATTCGAAAACCGTCCTCCCCTCTAACCCGTCTACCTTCACCCCTAGTATTCGCGCCTCCCTTCCATTGCCTGCATGACGTATCGAAATTCCCCGTTCCCTTTCCTCCCACATCAGCCACATCAGGCCTTTCCGCGATTGACGGTCAGCCATTCTATAACCACCCGGGGGAATTAAACCGATAGTTTCCGTTTTCAGAAAATTACTACGAAAAACTTTCATGCAGGCGCTGGCTATGGTGATCACCTCGCGAAAAGGTTCAATCCCCGTGGACGTTAGGAAGATATCCCTGAAACGAAGACATGCCATACGAAGGATCCGCACGTCTTGGATGCAGTATTTTCGAATTTCGCTTTCCATGTTAAAGACGTAGCCACTGTGCGAAATTTCCTCGTGCCATTTTAGGAGCTTAATTTTATCAACGGTCGAACAGAGTCTATATCGTACATTTCTGGAGGAGGAATAGGGCCAGCATACCGGGTGTTTTCCTTTGTGATGAAAAAATGCGGAAAATACTCTTCGACAAGAGAATCGGTCAGACCTAGAGAGCTGGGGAGCTTAGAAAGAGCCATGGGTAGAAAACTCAGAGAGTCTATAAATTTTAGAACTCTGTAGGAGATGCTGAGAATTCCGCTTCCGCTCATTATCACCTCCGGTTTCCATTGTGTATTTTCTAAAATAGACTTTAGAATAAAGTTTCCATCGTACCCTTTCGCATTGTGCGCTATACATGTTTAATGCGCTATAATGTTTGTTTAACAAAGGAGTGAGCCATTCTGACGTACAGACTACTCTGTGGTGATTATTCTTTTCTTGACAAGAAAGGCATTTCTCACAATAATTTTCAACGAACTTTCTTATCGTATTCCACCAAAACTCTGAGCGTATGGATGCTAAAGTTCGCTTTACACCCATATGTCCCCCCCAAGGGGCATCGTGAAAGGCACGCAAAATACGATCTCTCATATTTCGCGGCGCTATCAGCTGATCGTGAGGTTGGTCGCCTATTTTATAGAGGAGTCCATTCTTATCTTTTATGAACTCGCGTGAATGGCTTCCTTCCTCTTCGTCGAGTTCTTTAAATATCTTTTGACAGAACTCATCCCTTTTTTTCTCTTCGCGGATTAATTCGCGAACCCAGGTTCATAAGTGGGTTGGATAGCTCCTGCGAAGGATCTGGATAACGCATCTGCGTTTTGAGGTGTCTTCCCTGCTCAATGTTGAATTTCGAAATCGTATTTGCTGAGGAGTAGTGTCCAGCGAACGAGTCTCGAAGAGGGGTCCTTAAGGGATAAGAGCCATTTTAAGGGCGATGATCGGTGACTACGGTAAACCGTCTTCCGTACAGGTAAGTGCGGAAGTATTTTACGCCCCACACGACTGCTAAACACTCTCTTTCTGTCGTGCTGTAATTTTTATTTTCGGAATTTAGCTTCCTACTTGCATATGCAATTACGTATTCTCCGGTGGGATCCTTTTGGGAGAGTACGGCTCCTATTGCTTCTCCCGATGCATGTGTGTGGAGGATATCGGTTCTTGGAAGTTGGGATACCTCAATATTGGCTCGCGGCATAAAGCATTACGGAGAAAATGATAAGATTCTGTGGCTTCTTAGGTCAACTCTATCTTAACATCTTTCTTCGTCATCTCCGTCAATGGTTTTGCTTTCTTCGTGAAATCCGGTATAAAACGCCGATAATAAACAACTAATCCAAGGAAACTTCGAACCGTCTTTAAATTATGGGGACGGGTGAATTTTATTATTGTTTCTATTTTAGTGGTATCAGGTTTCACTCCTCCTGCATATATATCATGACCTAAATGGTCGACCTCTTTCTTAAGGAACTTGCATTTTCCCGGTTTTAATTTCAAACCCGATTCGCGAAGTCGCTGAAATGCCTCACGTATAATTATTCGAATCACGTCGAATAGTAAATAAAAAAGTAATTCCATGTTTTGTCATAATTATACTTTATTAATGGCTGCTTTGGTTCGACTTCATCTACAAATAAAATGTTATTAACATCGTCATTATGGATGAAGCTAATAAGCCCTTACACCACGACAAGTTTGCAGCCTTAGTAAGGGAAAAATATTTTATGTATATGTATATTTATTTAGTTCAGACGTACACGCTTGAAACCAAACGGTAGGGTGTTGTAAACTTACACGAGTCTCCTCTTGGTATTCACAACGCGAATAGTCTTTGTCCAAGACCTTGCCACAACCGTAAGAGGGACGATTCGGGCGATTCTTTTATGATACATCACAATATGTGGTGGGGCGTCGTCCATCACTATAGTCTGTCGACGTTCAAAGGATACGTCTTTTTCATTCGAGGAACTAATAGTTATACCCCTAACCTTACACGTTGTCTTGCAAAAATCATTAAATTTTGAAAGAATTTTCAACGCGTAATTCTTTGGCCCACCATATACAAATTCGGAAATATAGCAATCCTTTCCGTACTTTTCCACCTCGTCGGTCATATCACCGAGATAATCCCCTACGATTGGAGAATATTCTCCGGGGGATTCGGTGAATATAACGCTATCCGTCTCAAAATAAAGGACACGTCTGTCGAGTCTCCAGAGGTAATCATAGAGGACCAATCTCGCATGACACGAGGTATAGGCCGCTATGAGAACATTTGTGGCAGAGTTTGTGCGCAGAGACTCCTCGTGTTCCCCCTAAAACGCATATACCGTTTCTTCATTAAGAGGAATTACTCTGAATAATTCTACGCTGGGGTTTGTCGCCAATGTGAAAAGTTGGTCCTCATCACGAAAAATGGATACATGGGATAGGTTTTCCCTCATCCCAAATCGACCCTAGAGACTATTCAGCATGAGTTTGGCCAATTGTCTCATGCCGGGGTTATGGGCGATCGCTTTTTCCTCCAGCAGAATGTTTTCCCACTCACGAAAAGAACCGATGTACTTTATTCTGTTGTCGTTACTCTGACACCATGAGGGAAACCCGCTGGCCTCTTGTTTAGATAACAGGTTGAAACGTATCTGATTAATAAAAAAAAATAATTTTTTCTTACCTCTTATTTATAATGAATCCTCTATCCTCCACCGGCGCTTTTGGACTTCCTCAGGGCGAACGTACCCCGCCGACGCAATGCCGGGGAAAAACATATCAGTGCCGTATCAGTGTCATCGGGGTCTCTAAATCTTAGAAAATATAGATATCCATGACGTACAATGTGACCATGTAGCTCCAATACTTGGTAAAAAAATAATAATTTTTTTCTTACCTCTTATTAACAATGAATCCTCTATACCCCAGCGCCGCTTTTGGACGTCTTCTGGGCGTACGTACCCCGCCGACGCAGTACCAGGACCGAACATATCGGGCATGGTGCACAATATCAATGCCGCATCAGCGTCATCGGGGTCTTTAAACCTCAGAAAAAATATGTACCCCTGACGTACACCGTGTCCGTGTATCTCCAACACCTGCGCCGCCAACTCCACGGTATTGGCTACCACATCCTCGTTTCCTAATGCTATTGGCCCTAGACTTAGCCACGTACTGTAGAACATTCTGCGAGGAATACGATAGGATACATATCGTTCTTCTCCAAATTCCAAATTTCGTCGATTTGGGACGACACATTATCCTTCGGAGAGAGCGGAGGGATGCCTTAGTCATCTCTGCCCAACGAAACCGTTGGCGCGACATCATCCTCACGCCTCTCTCTAATGATAACTTCTTCCCTTTCTCCTCCGGGGTACATGGCTGTCGAAATGTTCAGCAAATCCTTGCCCGTGCTGACGTGGTTCTAAATTTCTTTACTCTCATTGTCAGTATCCACTGGCGACTTTACTTCTCCCCTCTCTCTTTCTTCGACGTGTAGTAGGATCTCCTTCTCCCTCACGGATTCGGACTCCCGACACTCGTCATAGAATGGGTTTGATTTCGAAATGAATATGCCGGAAGATGAATTGAAACCCTCAATATTTTTTCTTCCGAAATGCAACTTACTTCATTGACTGATTTCTTCGGTGTTTCCAGTAGGACTACATGGCGAGATCCGATCTTCATCGTTCCAAAATCGAAGGATAGTGTGCAATGGTATTTCTGAAGAAATTCTATTCCGATAATTCCGTCGAAGATGGTTTCACCTAGATCAATTACGAGCGCATCCTGCGGGTACGTAACGCTGTCGATTACTAATGGAATGCTGCTCTCTCCTATAACTCGTAATAAGTGACCGGAGGCGCTTTTCACTTGTCTGTTACACGGTAAAATGTTAAGTTCATTGAATGGGAATTTTCTTTTGTTTATTATTATGATTGCCACTCCACTATCGACCAAGAATCGGCACGTCCTGTCGAGTATTTTTCCATGTATTACCATTCCCTCATTAGGAGTAATGGTTAAAATTAATTTCCCCCCGAACTTGCGATCGGGGTATTCGCGTTTCCCGACGCTGGCGGCGAGATCCCCTGCGGGCACTCAACTAGGCGATGTCCGTGTCCTTTGCACTTTCCACAGAACAGCAGTGGGCAGTCTTTTTCAGAATGAGTCGTTTCCCCACAAAGATAGCAATTCCGCGGCCGGGATTTACAGGCTCGAGCGAAATGTCCTGGAAGTCCGCAGTGAAAACTTTTCCGCTCCTGCGTTTTATAACCGTATCCTCGCGAATTAGGTTGTTGTTGCCTTGGCGGATGATTTGAATTTGCCGGAAATTGCGGGAGAGGATGGTTAGCACTTCGAGGGAAGTTATGCGAGGAGTAATGGTTGACGTAATCTGACGAGGCGATTTGATTCACCTAAGGGGGATAGAGTGGGAAGAATGCGGTAGGCATTGATAACTCCGCGGACTTCATCGCGTAGTTCAGTGCGTTAGCTTCCTCAGACAGCGCGAATTCTTCCGCCTTCAGAATATTCTTCGGACTCCGTACTAGCACGAATCTTACCATTTCCTCCCGTAAACCCAATAGGAATTGTGTCAGTAGCCTAGAAACCATGATACCTCGCGTAGCTTCTGATGTTGAATCGGGGAAAGTTTTGCGTAACTGACGCGTGATTTTCCGAAGTCGAGTGGAATATTCTGATACGCTTTCGATGGGCTTCTGAGTTCATGAAGATAGCAATTTCTCTAGGGATAGGGGTGAAAGTCTAGACGCGAATCTACGTCGTAAATGGTTTGAGAAATTTTCATAGCTCTCGATTACATGCGGATTCACGGAGACATAGTCGGCTGCGGTACCGGTAATGCGCAATCGGGCTACGCATATCGTCTGAGCTTCGCTCCACCAGCTCAGATGTCTTGTTATTTTCAAAGTTTCCAGAAATCGTTCGACCGTTGTTTCGTCTTCGCCGCTAAAAGTTGGGATAAAGTAAACATGATTCCCTAGCGGAGATGAGGGTGTTCTCGCCTGCGGGGGTGTTATATCCTGACTAACGTTGTCGGACGGGGATGAGGAATCACCATAACATTGATAGAGGCTGCGAAATCAATTAACGGATGTTGTGAACGGAACGGTTCGAGATAACACTGATTAAAAAAGGGGTTTGTTGAACAATACGTGGCCATGGTGAAAAACATGTACAAAACCAACACCGATGTTAACCCAAAACGATCACTGAGTCTCACAAGTTCGATGTGTTCCGCTATCACTTTCCTTTGCGTATACGGAACACGATACGGCGCTTTACTAACTGGGGGGGGGGGGGGAATTACCGGTTTCAACTCTATGTTGAAATCGGTCCGTTTTTCCTAGGGGTTCTCCTTCTTTATGGAATACATCCTCATATTCCATTAAGAGTTCCCTCAGAGGTTCCGCTAATTCTCTCGGCAATTCTTCGATTTTTTTTCATTAATTTTTCCGGGAGATATCCTCGCGGCCTCTTTTCCCTGTTTATCGCGGCGGCTTCCGCGAACTCCTTTGTCACCGTTCCGACGACGGTTTTCGCAGGTATCACGAGTTCTTCTTCGGAGATGTTCATCAGCTTCACCGGAATTCTGCAATTGTCTGTGGTCTTCACTACACACCTCGCGGCCATTATCCCATGAATGGTAATTTCAGCCGGTTCCATCAAAAGTGCCTGTCCTTTGACTTGGTATCCTGGATTGTACTATCCATCTACAATGGCTTCACTACGTGATGGGAGCTTAATCACTTCTCTCACCTTTACCTGGAGTTCCTCTGCTTTATTTCCGGTGCCCTTTGTACTTCCCTGTCTCGTGACCTGCTTACCAATTCCCCTTTTCTTTCCTAGTTCCCTCTTGTATTTCCTCTTATTTTTCTTTTCCGATGCGCCGTTTTTCTTCTCTCGTTTTCTTACTATTTCCCCGTTTCCTTTTTTGTTAACAATTTCTTGCTCTTCTCTGCTAACAATCTTCCGTCCTTCTGCGGTCGTTTTCGTAATTCCTCTCGCTTTCACATTGGGGGAATCGCTCAGGGGCAAGCGATATAGTGGGAGCGTCGAATTACGCAAAACAACACACTCTTTCGCGACATTAATTCTCGCTTCATTTTCCCGAAGGAAATCGAGTCCCAAGATCCTGGTAATTTGAAGTCATCTCCTACCACGTGAAATTGATGTGAGAATTGCTCGTACAGAATGCTGACCGAAAGGGTAATTAGAACTCTCAGTGGAAGTTCATGACCCGTTACACCGCGAAGTTTTATTTGGGTGGGAGACTTGGTCCTTCAAATTCTTCGCGGTCTTCTTTGATAAGCGACTCGGTTGCTCCAGTGTCGATAAGGAGGAGGACATTTGTATTTCCAACTTTAACGTTTACTCCATATCCAGAGCTTACGGATCTCTTCATGTCGCTTATCCACATTTCCCTAAATTCCTAAGGGCGGAGGGACGACCGTTTGGGGAAGAATATGAATTCATCAGAGGGGGAATGTGACGCTGCTCTCGGTCAATGCCCTGACTTTGACTATTCCTCCGTAAAAGGTTTTCAGACGGAGTGGGAGGTAGACATCGCGAGTTAGGTGGTCGCGCTCGGCCGACGAATCTTTGATTTTCCGCCTCGTATCGGAACCGAGGAGCGGGATACCTAAAATTCTGTGGGGGGCTCGTAGGAGGGAGGGGTCTCTGACTAAAACATTCCCTCGCGAAATTTCCCGTTCTACCGCATCGGAAACATTGCATCAGTTTTTTTTCGCTATTAACCGGGGATCTCCACTTCTGTCGCACTTCGGGAGCGGAATGTTCGCTGCATCTCGGACAAGGGGTTTGGGCTTGGGGGGTGGGCTGCTGGGCTGGCGTTGTCTCCGCTCTCGGGACTTCTTGCGTCGGTTCTTCAGCGACGACATGGCACCTTCTGGTCCTCGTCTCTTCCTCATGCTACTCCTCCAGCATGGCGACACGGATGGCTTCCTTCAGTGACTCCGGTTCTCGCATCTGCACGAACCGTCTTATTCCCTCCATCAGTCCGCGGGTGAATTGGTGAAGGGTCATCTCGTCGGTAAATTTTGCCCGGATGGCTACTTGGAGGGGGATACTTTGGATATTGCGCACAATCGGTCCGCGAAATCTCTCACTCTCTCTCGGGGTCGCTGTACGCACTCGAGAAATGTTATCATCCTGCGGCTCTCGATTCTCGTCGCTGGAATCGCTCTTTTAAAACGCGCTTAGCGTTCACCCAAGTACATTCATCACCCGTTAGTGAACGCACATACTTTCGCGCACTTCTTCGCAATTTTAACTTTAACACCTTACACGTTATACTATCGGTCCAGTTTCCTAACTCCACAGATGTTTCGAAAGATTCTAGGAACTCATACACATTATCGGAAGTATCGTCCCTCGAAAGGGTGTCTACTAAATAGATTAGCCCTGATACATTAGGGGGTATTACCGATGTCGTGCTTGAGGTTGCTGGAGTTGATGTCATTATTATAGATTCGGGGGAACACTCGCGTAAATTTAAATTTCATCAAAATTTACTTAAATTTCAAAATAAATTACTTCTAGAGTACTTGCTATAGTTAATTAAAAAGACACATAGCAATTTGAAACTCTAAGAGAAAGGTACTCTCGACATTTAAAATTTCTGAAAAAAAAACACTCGCGATATGTAATAAAGACGAGTGTATTTTCTTCCTTTATCTAAAGACGCCTCAGAGGTGACCTGAATGGGCCTCTAAGATACCTTGGCAATTAAATGAATCGCACCGCTGCCACCATTTGTAGCGCCGCGCCCCCGATTTAAATGGAGGTTTAGCGATTACTATTTTTATGGATTCTTGCCCTTGGATGTCTCTTGATTGTTGGAAGAAAACACTTGCCTTAAAAGAAAAAATAAATATTCTTTATTACCTTAAGCCCACGGGAATTGGGCACACTCGGGAAGTTGGAGTAAAAAGGGGTGATAGCCTTCACGGAGGATCCTTTTAGGCGTAGCTTCTTCGCAACTAGGGGGGAATTTACAAACAGCCACGACACGACTGTATTATTTTTAAGGAGACTTTTAAAAAGGGAAATGAATCCACGCAACTGCGTTCCCGAAGGGGTTGGTCCAAGAACGAGGGTCCGTGTGGCGGCGAGAAAGAGTCCGGTTCTGTTGGGAGAGCTTCTAGTGAGAGGGAGTCCTTCCGTCCGAAATCTGAGGGCGTCTTCCGAATCTGCGAGAGTGTTCTCGGGATCTGCTAGAGTCTGCTGAGAGATGGAGTCTTGGAGTCCTGGTGCGAGAGTGAGCGAGTGAGAGTGGTGCTAGAGTGAGCTAGCTATTTTTTCTTTTGAGATCTATATATACTAGATATGCTTTCTTGATCGTCATAGGGGATATAGTGAAAAATGTCGTCGGTGAGGGCGTCGCACAAAGGAGCCCAAAGGGACGACACGTGATGGAAGTTTTGTGACGTGAGAGAACAAAGGCCCTTCTCTATGCTACACTGAGATGAGGATGGGAACAGAGCCATCGACATGCGTTAATATCAGGCGAGTCGGGGCTAGTCTCGTAGGGTTGAATTTAAGGGAAGTGGGCGATCGTGCTCAGGGATTTTGAGAGAGACAGAGTCTGTTTCCACGCGGGCATTCACCGACACGCGTTAATGCGCATCAGACGTGACGCCGGGTCCTCCGCGACTAAAGGGGTTGTATTAAAACAAAGGCCTTTCTCTACGCAGTACTGGGGACAGTCTCGGAGGGTTGAATGTAGGGGAGGGGGGCGAACGTGCTTAGGGATTTTGTGAGGGACAGAGTCTGTTCCCACGCGGGCATTCACCGACACGCGTCTGCAGTTCTGGGGTGAGTACGGAAGCAAAGAACAAACCGACAAGCGTTAATATTTGGTGACTCGAGGCCAGTCTCGTAGGGTTGAATTTGGGGGGCGATCGTGCTTAGGGATTTTGGGGGTCTGTCTCCACGCGGGTATTCATCTACACGCGTTAATGCGTATCAGACGTGATCCCAAGTCCTCCTATGTCCACCACAACCAGAGAGGTTGAATCGGAACAAAGGGCCTTTCTTATGCCAACCACAATCGAGGGACAAAGTTTGATTCCTCGTGGGTATTCGTCTAGCCAAGGATCCTCTCTTAGGCGTAATTCCGAAGGGGGGGGGGGGGGAGAGTGCGGGATACAATTACCAGTTATCGCAATGACCCACCTACAAGATTTTTGTGGCCATTATACATGATTGAATCCAATTAAATATAATTTACATTAGTCAAAAAGAAATGGATAGAGATTCAAATCTGGTTAAGCATCTTAACAAAATTAATTTTAACCAAAGGGAAATACTGTCGTATCACAGAATAAAACTTAAACACAATATGTTTAATGTGCGAGCGGAGCGTTAACAAACTGAGCGTTTGAACCACAGAAAATCATTTCTTCTAAATTAAAGCAAATATTATTGAGAAGGAACGGTGTTCGAACCGCATAAAAACACCTAACACCAAATTGTCATAGTGACATTGTACGACTAATGGGAAATGATAACAATATGGGTAAAAGTGATGCTATTTATTTACCGTGGTTGCGGTGCTCGATCCTTACTTCGCCGTGGATGGCCTCGTACAGCCTCGGCTGCCGATGATACGGAGGACTGCGAAATTCGGAACACCCCATTTTTGAAAGACGCGCTGAGTATGTTCAGGATCCGCGGTAAGTAGGAGCACCCCATTTCTCGAAAGACACTCTAGGTATGCTCCAACCTGGACGGTGGATGAGAGATGACTCTCCTGTTTACCCAAAACTTAGGGCCTTATATCTGCTTGCAGCAGATTTCTATCTCCTTCTATTACCGAAGGTTCCAGAAGAAATTCTGCACCTGATTAGGGGTGGGTGAGAGCAATGGTATGCAACTCACCCTTTCGCGTCATGCCCTTTGTTGCTCCAGGTGGACACAAGGGTACAGAGTTGACCACTGTCCACTGCATCTTTTGTGACGCCATTGCTCTCACTTCCTATCCAATTCCAAGAAATCCTTAGACCGCGCAGCTGCGCACCGAACACAAAATTCAAAAACGTTTCTTTGCGTCATCTTTTTGTTCCTTCGCACGAGTTTTCCATACTACGAGCTTTTACTCGGCTAAAAAATTGAATCTTATTGCTACCAAAATTTCTTACTAGGATCGATATTTATTCATATGACACTTTTCGGAGATCACTTATACGTTCGCGGACGAACTACCAAAGTTAGCAACATAATGGTTATTTCGTAGAAAGAATACGTTTTTAAAGGGGTTGCATTGCATTTAGGGCAGGAAATTTTAACGGGGGTAGAAGCGGAAACATAGAACGCGCTACCATCCACAATAATCGAGAACGAAGAATCGATTCATCGAGAACTATTTTGTCCTCAAACATTACCTAGAAAAATAAGTTCGGGGTGTGAAGCTAAGTTAATTAATTCAGACATTATGGAGCGCTTTAGGAAATTTTATAAAAACCTCACTGTAGAAAATTATGATTTACACGCTTCTGCAACTGCAGAGCGCGATTCGTTTGAATGTTCAACGGACAAAAAATATGTGAAAATCGATAGAAAACGCAAGAAATATGTCAATTCAAATGGAACGGATTAATTTTATTTCAATACATTTAGATGGGGAATAGCTTGCCTCGCAGGGCAACTTACTTTTAAAATACTTAAAGATTAGTATACAAATCAATTTATAAATAAAGTTATCCACAAAAATTAAATGTTATATTCCAAAAAATAACTCAATACTAGACATTGTTCATAGATTAAATCCAACAAAAAAAATCCACAAGAATAACTTAATAGATTAATAGTCTTGAACAAGTAATTAAATAGCGAGCACTTGACACGTTCTATTTCACAAAAAAAAATCACTGGGTTTCACTGTTGGTACAAATTTCGCAACAGTTCTGGGGAAGAAACACACGGAATGGTATTGTAGAAACTGCTTCCAAAGTCGTTTGGTTACAGGATCGGCGAAATCTGGAGAAAATGAGGAGGCTCTCCATCCATTGTGGTAATCATACTTGTCTTATGCAGCTTCCTGGATAAATTTCGTTTGCCTCCAAGAAATGGATCAACTCTATCTTATTCCGGTTGTAGTTACCTCGAAACTCAAAGAAAGAAAATAAAATTACTAATTGAAAAAATAAAACATACAAAGAGGGAATGATAGGACAAGAGGGGGGAAAATACGGATAAGTTTTGTGTGGGCGGTGATCACTTCATCTTCATGTAAACAGTTACTCTCCAACATCTTCGGGATGAGTATTAGGAATGGTCTTCCAGCTGCTTAGTCAGGATCTCTGCGGTTCTTCCGATAATACAGGTCCTCTAATTCTGAGATGATACCGATAAGGTGGTGGTGGTTGAGTAGGGTCAGGGGGAGATATCGTTGGAGGAGGCGATAGGGGAAGTGGAGGGAGTAGATCGGATTCAAATACAAAGGGGGGAGTTGGGCTGGTCTTGGAGGGAGGTCTAGGCGGAATCGCGGGTGAGGGCAAGGTCGAAAATTCTTTTCGACTCGATAGAGGGGAATATAGTTGAACGTCCGTTCCAACGGCAGGCTTCAATCTATTTACGTGCACTAACTGACAGTCTTTTGACCTGTAAATATGTTGCACACGGAAATTTACCGGGCTGTTTTTTTCTAATATCCGGTAGGGTCCTTGCCATTGACGACTCAACTTCGATTTCTTCCCTATTCCTATTTATGGGATGTGTAGGAATACCTTGTCACCTGGTTGGAGGTTTGTCTCTTTAGCACCTCGGTCATAACTTTTCGCCTGTTGTCGATGGGATTTCTGCAGTTTTTCTCCTTCTTCCTTAAATGCTATATTCAACAGGGCTCGCAGTTCTGCGGCGTAATTAGTATCGGTCGAATAATTGATCTCCAAGGGCTGCGTGATGTCATCGAAAGGCATCTCGATATCGCGCCCCTGCATCAGGTATTGGGGAGTTTCTCCGGTGGCGGTATGAGGAGAACTGCGGTATTTGGATAAGGCGAAGGGAAGCCAATCGTCCCAATCTCGTTGTTTCGTATCGACGAAATGTGAAAGGATGTTCATAAAGGTGCGATGACTTTTTCTACTAATCCGTTTCCGGCGGGATGATATGCAGTTGTTTGCAGTTTTCTAATTCCCAATTGGCAGCATACTTCCTTCCTGAGGTGAGAGGTGAAGTTGTTCCCTCTGTCTGTCAGTAATTGGTGCGGTACTCCATGACGTAGTACGATTTGTTCTATGAATGCTCTTGACACCGCTCTCTTTTTATTCTAATTCGGCAAGGTAGGTCATTGTCTTAGGGTTGTGGAGGGAGTGGAGGTCGCTGACCGTGATCAGGGGCAGGAAATGCAAGGGTGCAGTGAGAGGAGAAAAGGGTTCGGGTGGAAACATCTAGAAATGTCAAGCGAAGGATGCTGCAATATTTAGGGGACAGGAAATGGTCAACAGAAAGGTTAGAAGAAAGGAGACTGCGGGAGACTGAATCTAAAGGGTGGTCCACTTAGGGTGGAGTCGAAGGTTGCACAAGGGGTGCAGGCAGCCGGAAGGGGGTGGTGTATCGAATTGACGGTAAATTTTGGGTGGCTAACGCTTGGCCTCTCAACAACGCGTTGAAGGGGTGCTAAGACTTCGGGAAGGGGATGAAGTGATGCTTTCTGCGTTCTGTGGTGATTATTCTTTTCTTGACAAGAAAGGCATTTCTCACAATAATTTTCAACGAACTTTCTTATCGTAATCCACCAAAACTTTGAGCGTATGGATGCTAAAGTTCTCTTCACACCCATATGTCCCGCCCAAGGGGCATCGTGAAAGGCACGCAAAATACGATCTCTCATATTTCGCGGCGCTATCAGCTGATCGTGAGGTTGGTCGCCAATTTTATAGAGGAGTCCATTCTTATCTTTTATGAACTCGCGCGTATGTCTTCCTTCCTTTTCGTCGAGTTCTTTAAATATCTTTTAACAGAACTCATCCCTTTTTTTCTCTTCGCGGATTAATTCGCGAACCCAGGTTCATAGGTGGGTTGGATAGCTCCTGCGAAGGATCTGGATAACGCATCTGCGTTTTGAGGTGTCTTCCCTGCTCAATGTTGAATTTTGAAATCGTATTTGCGGAGTAGTAGTGTCCAGCGAACGAGTCTCGAAGAGGGGTCCTTAAGGGATAAGAGCCATTTTAAGGGCGATGATTGGTGACTACGGTAAACCGTCTTTCGTACAGGTAAGTGCGGAAGTATTTTACGCCCCACACGACTGCTAAACACTCTCTTTCTGTCGTGCTGTAATTTTTATTTTCGGAATTTAGCTTCCTACTTGCATATGCAATTACGTATTCTCCGGTGGGATCCTTTTGGGCGAGTACGGCTCCTATTGCTTCTCCCGATGCATATGTGTGGAGGATATCGGTTCTTGGAAGTTGGGATACCTCAATATTGGCTCGCGGCATAAAGCATTACGGAGAAAATGATAAGATTCTGTGACTTCTTAGGTCAACTCTATCTTAACATCTTTCTTCGTCATATCCGTCAATGGTTTTGCTTTCTTCGTGAAATCCGGTATAAAACGCCGATAATAAACAACTAATCCAAGGAAACTTCGAACCGTCTTTAAATTATGGGGACGGGTGAATTTTATTATTGTTTCTATTTTAGTGGTATCAGGTTTCACTCCTCCTGCATATATAACATGACCTAAATGGTCGACCTCTTTCTTAAGGAACTTGCATTTTCCCGGTTTAAATTTCAAACCCGATTCGCGAAGTCGCTGAAATGCCTCACGTATAATTATTCGAATCACGTCGAATAATTCGAATCGAATCGATCGAACCACAAACACAAGCATAAAAGACAAGTAATTCCATGTTTTGTCATAAACACACTTTATTAATGGCTGCTATTGGTTCGACTTTACCTACAAATAAAATGTTGTTAACATCGTCATTATGGATGAAGCTAATAAGCCCTCACACCACGACAAGGTTGCAGCCTTAGTAAGGGAAAAATATTTTATATATATGTATATTTATTTAGTTCAGACGTACACGCTTGAAACCAAACGGTAGGTTGTTGTAAACTTACACGAGTTTCCTCTTTGTATACACAACGCGAATAGTCTTTGTCCAAGACCTTGCCACAACCGTAAGAGGGACGATTCGGGCGATTCTTTTATGATACATCACAATATGTGGTGGGGCGTCGTCCATCACTATAGTCTGTCGACGTTCAAAGGATACGTCTTTTTCATTCGAGGAACTAATAGTTATACCCCTAACCTTACACGTTGTCTTACAAAAATCATTTGATTTTGAAAGAATTTTCAACGCGTAATTCTTTGGCCCACCAGATACAAATTCGGAAATATAGCAATCCTTTCCGTACTTTTCCACCTCGTCGGTCATATCACCGAGATAATCCCCTACGATTGGATAATATTATCCGGGGGATTCGGTGAATATAACGCTATCCGTGTCAAAATAAAGGACACGTCTGTCGAGTCTCCGGAGGTAATCATAGAGGACCAATCTCGCACGACACGTGGTATAGGTCGCTATGAGAAAATTTGTGGCAGAGTTTGTGCGCAGAGACTCCTCGTGTGCCCCCCAAAACGCATATACCGTTTCTTCATTAAGAGGAATTACTCTGAATAATTCTACGCTGGGGTTTGTCGCCAATGTGAAAAGTTGGTCCTCATCACGAAAAATGGATACATGGGATAGGTTTTCCCTCATCCCAAATCGACCCTAGAGACTATTCAGCATGAGTTTGGCTAATTGTCTCATACCGGGGTTATGGGCGATCGCTTTTTCCTCCAGCAGAATGTTTTCCCTCTCACGAAAAGAACGGATGTATTTTATTCTGTCGTCGTTACTCTGACACCATGTGGGAAACCCGCTGGCCTCTTGTTTAATTTTTAGGAAACAATCAATGTATTCCCTAAAGAGACCGTCTTCCCCCTTTGAAGGATCGTAAACGGTGGTGTTTTTGTAATGCCACGCTTCGTGGATTTTCCGCATTTGGTACCCCTCCCGCACCGCCACCTTTACCTCGTCAGACACCCACGTGCCCGTTAGGGAGCGCTGCGAATTGAGAGAGACTGGACCCCGTCCCCTATGACTGATTCTTCCCGACTGACGTTCCTCCGCAAGCTGCCCTCCTTATAAGCTGGCCAGCCCGTAGGCATGACCTGGCGTTAACAAGGAGGTACAGCCCACGAAGGGCGGTCAGCAGGGTTGAGCCAGCCAGGGACGTGGGCCCAGACCACTCCGCGTGGTAGTTCCTTTATTAGGTGCAAATACATAGAACAAATATCGTCATCATTAAACAATACCCCAGATCCCTTGGTCAAGGCCAAAACACATGACATATTATCACAATATACATTAATAACACAAGGAAAATCAAATCTTGGATCAGTTATAATAAAGTAGGGGGCTAAAACTGCCATATACCCTTCTGCCCTATAAATAGGTTTTTCTTCTGGAAAGCGGTAGATATGTTCAATGGCTAATTCTGGTATCACTAGGGCTCCCTGCCATGGTGTCGCATCCGTATACACTGTGTATATCGGCAGGGGCTGGGCCGCGAAGGAACGTTTTCGATGGAAAATCCTTTCTTCAAATAATAATTTTAACCATTTTGTTTCGCGACGATAGGCGTTGCGAATGAGAAACTTGGGAAAATTTAAAATGAGCACAATCCAAGCTACGAAACCCCCTGCCTTGGGGAGATCGGTAGCTTTTAACCGGGGAATTAACATTATCACTAAATGCAAACGGGTTATTGTGGCTGGGAGCAGCCACAATTGTTGTGCACTCGTGTCGATGAACACTCCTAAGTACTTTAGTCGAGTACCTGGCACTAATTCACATTTATCTAAGTTTAGGGTGACGTTTAGATCGTCTACAAGAAAATTCACTATATCTTTCACCCTATGTTCGTTGAGATCCTGGCCGAAGATCAGCCAATCGTCCAAATAAGCAATCATTGAGACGTCAAACAGCACTTCCAATTCTTTAGTGATAGCCCGAGCCCAGCGTTGCAAGATGGCCGGGGCGAGGGCGTGGCCCATGGGGAGACGCTTCATACGATATTTCACTCCATTAATAACTAGGCCGTAAAACTTCCGGTGCTCCACTTTGATGGCTAGTTGATAGAAGGCGTCCTTGAGATCTAGCTTTATCATGGGCGTTTGAGGACCTAAGCGCACTAGGGCCGAAGCTGCATCCAGCAAGGAGAATTTTGGTTTGTGGTAGAACTTAGTCCAGGGCGAGAGATCTAGAATAAATCTATAGGATCCTGTTAACTTTGGTATGACAAAGGCCCTAAAACTGCAGCAAATGTCGTCACTTTTCTCTATTACTCCTTTTATTAGCAAACACTCAATCATAACCGACAGCTCTGGTGTAGCGCGGGAGGCAGCGAAGACGTAAGGGGCGTCTGAGGGTTTTGGGATGTCGGCACCATCCCGCACTAAAGTTAACACATGAAAATCCTCATAAGGGTAGAGGGCCGTTCTTCGCAAGAATTCCTGGTCACTGGGGATGGGCAGGGAGGGACGTACCTTTTGTTGTTCGGGCAGGGGGATGAATCCCGTGGAAGGGTCAGCGAGGCTGGGGTCCTCTTCATCCTCTGGTTCCGGTGCAGTGGAGGCAGTTGATTCACTTAGGCCGTCGTCGTCTGAGATCCCCTCATCCATGGAGTCTGGGTCCTCCCAGTCCATGGGCTGCTCAGGCTGTCCGCTCCCTTGCCACTCCAGGAAATCAAGCAAATTCACGAGGACATCTTCTTCAAGAAGATCATGGTGCGGAGGGATCTCCGCTTCAACCGCTTCAGTTTCTGCGGACTCCTCCGCGGCGAGGACGTCCGCGGTTGGAGGAGGGCCGCTGCGGGTATCGTCCTCGGCCGGAGGTGGTAGGCTGGGCCTGTTGAGGCAGGTTTACTATTATATTAGGCTGCGGTGGCGGTATCAATCCTGGTGGCAGGCGCAGTGGGTCATCACCTCCGTTATTGGTCAGCTTTGCCGCTGTTTCCCAGCCGTGGCGGATCGCCACTCCCAGTACTAGGAGGCGGGTGTACAGCATCCGTTTCGCAGGCCCTGGCTACTGGCTCCAAGTTGATGCAATAAATAGCAGTGATTCAATTTCGTGTACGTCCCTCGGTCTCGTATTTTTATCGGCAGCCATGGTTTTGACTGCGTTGCACAGGTTTAAAACCTCTGCATCTGTAGGCAGATCTTCTACCTGCAAGGCGGGACGTAGACTTTCAAAAGTGGAAGCCGCCACTGCTGGGGAGGCGGGAGGGTTCGATATTGATCGCTGCGATTCGATAAGTTCTAAGCGCCTGGAGATGACACGTAATTCTTCGGCCATATATCTCCCAAAAATTGACACGCCTATTGTCATCCCTGCTACCGGCGAAACGGCAAGCACTAATTCTTCCCCGACCGCACGGTCGGGGATGAGGCGTTTCCCTTTTCCCTTTCCTCTTGTGTTTGTTTTAGGTGGCAGTCCCGGGGCCGATGACCCAACTCCTTACAGATGCCGCATAAGGAAAAAGGGCAATCCTTGGCGAAATGACCCTGCTCTCCACACAGGAAACAGTTATGTCTTTTCGAACGGCAAAAGCGAGCGATGTGTCCCGTCGCTCCACATGCGTAGCACTCACGCGGTGTGTAATGCTGCCACTCGTCGACATTGTTGTTTTGCGCCCTTTTATCCCATTGCGAAAATTGTGCATTACTCTTCTGCTGTGGCGGATAACTAGCTAGGTGGGTGCGGGTTTGAAGGGCCTGAACAGCGTTGACATCCAGTGCTTTCGCTGAATAATTTCTGGCGTTTACCTCCTCCACAAGCGCAAATCCCTCCGCTTCGAATATATCCCTTGGATTCCTAACCAGAACAAATCTACCGATTTCCTCCCGTAATCCTAATAAAAATTGCGTCAATACGCGAGGAATTGTAGAGCGAGACTCTACAATTCCTCGCGTTGCTTTCGATGTGGAGTCGGGGTATATTTCTTGTAACTTTCGTGCAATTTTTCTGAGGCGCGTGGAATATTCGGCTACACTTTCCAGATGATTTTGAGTGCACGACGAAAAGAGCTTCTCAAGGGAAAGCGATGATACCTTAGAGGTGAATCGGCGTCTGAGATTTCCTGAAAATGCCTCATAACTTTCAATGACGTGGGGGTTAGCGAAAATACAATCGGCCGCCGTACCGATTAAGAGTAAACGGGCTACACAAAGGGTTTGCGCTTCGCTCCATCTAGTGAGCTTTGACGTAATTTGCAAAGTTTCTAAGAATCTTTCTATCGTAGTGTCCTCCTCACCGCTGAATGTTGGAATGAAATATACGTTATTTCCTAATGGAGATGCAGGAGTTGCAGCTTGCGAATCTCCAATAACAATAATAGTGGAAGCAATTTCCCTTGATTGATACTGCGGTTGAACCGAATCAGGATCCGAATAATTTAGAAAAGGGTTTGTGGAAAAATATTTCGCCATCGTGCTAACAAGTAATCGGAAGACGAGGTGAAAAAAAATCGACAAAAAACAAGATAATCAAATATGAAAGGCAAGCGGCAAACGAAATACTATCCCGCCTATTGGCTACCTCCTCTCAAGAACACGACGTGGAATAAGTATGAATATGCCTTATCAGCGAAATAAGCAAAGAAATGGCACAAATAAAAGTATAGGATGATTCATACAGCAAAAGAAACAGGTCAAACAACGAGAAAAAACAATGAAAATTGAATTTTCAGATTATGGACACACCATAGTGAAAAGCAATGACAAATTAAACCGTTGCGAGAGCCAATACATAAATTGTGACAAATGACGATTCAAAGAAATTGCGAAGAGAATAAAAAAAACACCATAAAGAGAACTACTAATTCAAAGCAAAACAATTGGACACCGAGTTTAAAATTGATTATGCTTTTGTGTTTGCGGCAATAGTCGTGGAAGTCGGTGAGAGGGGACATCCTCAATCTATTACCGAGACCGTGGGGAATATCGATATGCTGGAACGTTATCGAAGGTAATCCATTAAGGAAAAAATCCTCGTTGGATTGGAGAACCTTTTCGATGCGACTGATGACTCCATTTCCCTCTCCCAAATTCTGAACCTACGATTGAAAACTCGGTTTTCCCTAATTATGTTAAATTGTGGGGGCGTACCGCCACCTACCTGATTATCAATCGGAGACTCGGCACGCTGTTGGGCTGGAAGCACCTCAATTGGTGCGACGACTTCCGGAGACTAAGGTCGAGCTGACAGTATCTCGTTTGGTGTGACGACTTCCGGAAAAACAGTGCACCGAACGGCGAAAAGATCTCCTTCCACGTCCAACTCCTCGAAAAGATCTCCTTCCATATGCCGTAATGCTTCCACAACTATGTCCAACTCGTCCTGAGGAACATTACCGTCGAAAAGATCTCCTTCCAAAAACGGTAATACTTCCGGAAGAATGTTATCACAACCGACGAAGAGATCTCTTTCCGTATCTAGGCCCAACTCGTCCGTAAAAGAATCTCCCGGCAGAACGGGAGTTCGAGAAGTAGATTCAGAAGACACTATGATATCACCGGTAGTGTTTATGGAGGTTATCAAACAAGAAAATCCTGCCGAAAAATTAACGACATCCACCGCTTCGCCAGTTGAAAAATGGCGACGGACGACCTCTTCATAGGCTGCTGCCAGCATTTACCGCGTCCTCAATACCCCCGGGCGATGTACATGGTATATTTCGGACGGCGAAAGATGCTTAAAAAAGGCGTCCATGTTCTTTGTGAAACAAGTAGTATTTTTTCCAAATATAGAATCTGTACAACTCAAGAGCTTCAAAATGAAGAATCTCTACAGCTCGAGGGCGTTAGAATGTGAACGACTTCAATTTTGCACCCCTTTATATATGATAACTTTTTCACCACATGACTATATGTCTTAGAATGAGTTGGGGTGGGGATCGGCGATCTAGCGGATGAGGAAAGAGTGGGGCGTATCCCTGAAATGAAGTTTATTTCGTTCACAGTATCTTGCTGTAAACACGTAATATACAGAACCGCCAACATTGGGAAGGAGTATGAAGTTGATGATAACTTTTTCACCACATGACTATATGTCTTAGAATGAGTTGGGGTGGGGATCGGCGATCTAGCGGATGAGGAAAGAGTGGGGCGTATCCCTGAAATGAAGTTTATTTCGTTCACAGTATCTTGCTGTAAACACGTAATATACAGAACCGCCAACATTGGGAAGGAGTATGAAGTTGCTACAGAGAGAGAGAGATATACATTAAAGGTTTATATATATATTTTTATTTAATCGTCGATATCTATACAATCGATTTCAGATGATGATGACATTGGGGATGTCTCCGGCGATGCCTCCGGTGTTGACAGTTCCTCGTGCATCGATGTCGGTGATGCAGGTGTTATCAATGATCCAGTGGGCGAAAACGGTGGGCAGTAGTAGGTGGTATCAGGTGAGGGCAACTGAGCCGGTGGTAACAAGTAAAAACGCCATTCCAACCATTTCGACGGCGGCGGAGTCATGGCTCTGGACGTGGATGGCTGCGGCTCCCGTGGGGTGCAATCCATTTCTTCGGTGTACGTGGTGTCTAGCCCCCATGAAATCTCTTCCAAGAACGATCGACTCTGGTCGTCATCGCCTTCCCCGAATATCTCCTCCAACACACGTATAACCATCGCCTCCTCTTCCAGCTCCGCTTCTGAATACGATGATTTCTTGTTCTCATCAGTAATGTCTCCTCTTCCATACAGTACTTCCATCTCTTCATCATCTCTTTCTGAAAATAGAGTATCACCATCGTTATATATTTTTGAATAAAAGACCGAACAGTATTTTTAATATCGGTAAAAAGCGTCGGTTTCTTACTCATCTCCGCCTCCATCGTTCCGTTTTCGAACAGGGCTGCAACGGCAGCATTCTCCTCACGCACTGTTAACAGAATAAATCATTATTAAATTTTAACTAAACCTTCTAAATATTCTACATTATATATGTATAATTCCATGAAGTTCTTGCAGCCTGTGAAACTTCGATTCGAAGAAAGGGAGGAGTGGAAGTCATACGTTGAAAAAACAATATCGACGTACTTGATATCCGTTTCCATGAACTTTGTTCAGATGGAGAACGACGGGCATGGCAAAGACGGTCTTCTAGACGAATGTCTAAGACTTGCACCTATAGAATCCTTGCCAGAAGAAAAGATTCCGCCGAATTTTAATCTCCCGTCATTCATGGCGGAAATTAAATCAGTCTTTGAAACTAATGGAGGGAAGTTATACGTAGGTAACATGTCGAAACGTATCTGATTATTAAAAACAATAAAATATAATTTGTTTTCTTACCTCTTATTTATAATGAATCCACTATCCTCCACCGGCGCTTTTGGACATCCTCAGGGCGATCGTACCCCGCCGTCGCAATGCCGGGGGCGAACATATCAGTGTCATCGGGGTCTCTAAATCTTAGAAAATATATATATCCATGACGTACAATGTGACCATGTAGCTCCAATACTTGGTAAAAAAAAAATAATTTTTTTCATACCTCTTATTACAATGAATCCTCTATACCCCAGCGCCGCTTTTGGACGTCCTCTGGGCGTACGTACCCCGCCGACGCAGTACCAGGACCGAACATATCGGGCATGGTGCACAATATCAATGCCGCATCAGCGTCATCGGGGTCTTTAAACCTCAGAAAAAATATGTACCCCTGACGTACAACGTGTCCGTGTATCTCCAACACCTGCGCCGCCAACTCCACGGTATTGGCTACCACATCCTCGTTTCCTAATGCTATTGGCCCTAAACTTAGCCACATACTGTAGAACATTCTGCGAGGAATACGATAGGATACATATCGTTCTTCTCCAAATTTCAAATTTCGACGATTTGGGACGACACATTATCCTTCAGAGAGAGCGGAGGGATGCCTTAGTCATCTCTGCCCAACGAAACCGTTGGCGCGACATCATCCTCACGCCTCTCTCTAATGATAACTTCTTCCCTTTCTCCTCCGGGGTACTTGGCTGTCGAAATGTTCAGCAAATCCTTGCCCGTGCTGACGTGGTTCTAAATTTCTTTACTCTCATTGTCAGTATCCACTGGCGACTTTACTTCTCCCCTCTCTCTTTCTTCGACGTGAAGTAGGATCTTCTTCTCCCTCACGGATTCGGACTCCCGACACTTGTCATAGAATGGGTTTGATTTCGAAATGAATATGCCGGAAGATGAATTGAAACCCTCAATATTTTTTCTTCCGAAATGCAACTTACTTCATTGACTGATTTCTTCGGTGTTTCCAGTAGGACTACATGGCGAGATCCGATCTTCATCGTTCCAAAATCGAAGGATAATGTGCAATGGTATTTCTGAAGAAATTCTATTCCGATAATTCCGTCGTAGATGGTTTCACCTAGATCAATTACGAGAGCATCCTGCGGGTACGTAACGCTGTCGATTACTAATGGAATGCTGCTCTCTCCTATAACTCGTAATAAGTGACCGGAGGCGCTTTTCACTGGTCTGTTACACGGTAAAATGTTAAGTTCGTTGAATGGGAATTTTCTTTTGTTTATTACTGTGATTGCCACTCCACTATCGACCAAGAATCGGCACGTCCTGTCGAGTATTTTTCCATATATCACCATTCCCTCTTTAGGAGTAATGGTTAGAATTAATTTACCCCCGATCTTGCGATCGTGGTATTCGCGTTTCCCGACGCTGGCGGCGAGATCCCCTGCGGGCACTCAACTGGGCTATGTTCGTGTCCTTTGCACTTTCCACAGAACAGCAGTGGGCAGTCTTTTTGAGAATGAGTCGTTTCCCCACAAAGATAGCAATTCCGCGGCCGGGATAAACAGGCTCGAGCGAAATGTCCTGGAAGTCCGCAGTGAAAACTTTTCCGCTCCTGCGTTTTATAACCGTATCCTCGCGAATTAGGTTGTTGTTGCCTTGGCGGATGATTTGAATTTGCCGGAAATTGCGGGAGAGGATGGTTAGCACTTCGAGGGAAGTTATGCGAGGAGTAATGGTTGACGTAATCTGACGAGGCGATTTGATTCACCTAAGGGGGATAGAGTGGGAAGAATGCGGTAGGCATTGATAACTCCGCGGACTTCATCGCGTAGTTCAGTGCGTTAGCTTCCTCAGACAGCGCGAATTCTTCCGCCTTCAGAATATTCTTCGGACTCCGTACTAGCACGAATCTTACCATTTCCTCCCGTAAACCCAATAGGAATTGTGTCAGTAGCCTAGAATCCATGATACCTCGCGTAGCTTCTGATGTTTAATCGGGGAAAGTTTTGCGTAACTGACGCGTGATTTTCCGAAGTCACGTGGAATATTCTGATACGCTTTCGATGGGCTTCTGAGTTCATGAAGAGAGCAATTTCTCTAGGGATAGGGGTGAAAGATTAGACGCGAATCTACGTCGTAAATGGTTTGAGAAATTTTCATAGCTCTCGATTACATGCGGATTCACGGAGACATAGTCGGCTAGGGTACCGGTAATGCGCAATCGGGCTACGCATAGCGTCTGAGCTTCGCTCCACCAGCTCAGATGTCTTGTTATTTTCAAAGTTTCCAGAAATCGTTCGACCGTTGTTTCGTCTTCGCCGCTAAAAGATGGGATAAAGTAAACATGATTCCCTAGCGGAGATGAGGGTGTTCTCGCCTGCGGGGGTGTTATATCCTGACTAACGTTGTCGGACGGGGATGAGGAATCACCATAACATTGATAGAGGCTGCGAAATCAATTAACGGATGTTGTGAACGGAACGGTTCGAGATCACACTGATTAAAAAAGGGGTTTGTTGAACAATACGTGGCCATGGTGAAAAACATGTACAAAACCAACACAGAAAATTAACCCAAAACGATCACTGAGTCACACAAGTTCGATGTGTTCCGCTATCACTTTCCTTTGCGTATACGGAACACGATACGGCGCTTTACTAACTAGGGGGGTATTTCCGGTTTCAACTCTATGTTGAAATCGGTCCTTTTTCCTAGGGGTTCTCCTTCTTTATGGAATACATCCTCATATTCCATTAAGAGTTCCCTCAGAGGTTCCGCTAATTCTCTCGTCAATTCTTCGATTTTTTTTCATTAATTTTTCCGGGAGATATCCTCGCGGCCTCTTTTCCCTGTTTATCGCGGCGGCTTCCGCGAACTCCTTTGTCACCGTTCCGACGACGGTTTTCGCAGGTATCACGAGTTCTTCTTCGGAGATGTTCATCAGCTTCACCGGAATTCTGCAATTGTCTGTGGTCTTTACTACACACCTCGCGGCCATTATCCCATGAATGGTAATTTCAGCCGGTTCCATCAAAAGTGCCTGTCCTTTGACTTGGTATCCTGGATTGTAGTATCCATCTACAATGGCTTCACTACGTGGTGGGAGCTTAATCACTTCTCTCACCTTTACCTGGAGTTCCTCTGCTTTATTTCCGGTGCCCTTTGTACTTCCCTGTCTCGTGACCTGCTTACCGATTCCCCTTTTCTTTCCCAGTTCCCTCTTGGATTTCCTCTTATTTTTCTTTTCCGATGCGCCGTTTTTCTTCTCTCGTTTTCTTACTATTTCCCCGTTTCCTTTTTTGTTAACAATTTCTTGCTCTTCTCTGCTAACAATCTTCCGTCCTTCTGCGGTCGTTTTCGTAATTCCTCTCGCTTCCACATTGGGGAATCGCTCAGGGGCAAGCGATACAGTGGGAGCGTCGAATTACGCAAAACAACACACTCTTTCGCGACATTAATTCTCGATTCATTTTCCCGAAGGAAATCGAGTCCCAAGATCCCGTCACATGGTAATTTGAAGTCATCTCCTACCACGTGAAATTGTTGTGAGAATTGCTCGTACAGAATGCTGACCGGAAGGGTAAATAGTCCTCTAAGGGGAAGTTCATGACCCGTTACACCGCGAAGTTTTATTTGGGTGGGAGATATGGTCCTTCAAATTCTTCGCGGTCTTCTTTGATAAGCGACTCGGTTGCTCCAGTGACGATAAGGAGGAGGACATTATTATTTCCAACCTTAACGTTTACTCCATATCCAGAGCTTTCGGGTCTCTCCATGTCGCTTATCCACATTTCCCTAAATTCCTAAGGGCGGAGGGACGACCGTTTGGGGAAGAATATGAATTCATCAGAGGGGGAATGTGACGCTGCTCTCGGTCAATCCCCTGACTTTGACTATTCCTCCGTAAAAGGTTTTCAGACGGAGTGGGAGGTAGACATCGCGAGTTAGGTGGTCGCGCTCGGCCGACGAATCTTTGATTTTCCGCCTCGTATTGGAAACGAGGAGCGGGATACCTAAAATTCTTTTGGGGGCTCGTAGGAGGGAGGGGTCTCTGACTAAAACATTCCCTCGCGAAATGTCCCGTTCTACCGCATCGGAAACATTGCATCAGCCTATTTTCGCTATTAACCGGGGATCTCCACTTCTGTCGCACTTCGGGAGCGGAATGTTCGCTGCATCTCGGACAAGGGGTTTGGGCTTGGGGGGTGGGCTGCTGGGCTGGCGTTGTCTCTTCTCTCGGGACTTCTGGCGTCGGTTCTTCAGCGACGACATGGCACCTGGTCCTCGTCTCTTCCTCATGCTACTCCTCCAGCATGGCGACACGGATGGCTTCCTTCAGTGACTCCGGATCTCGCATCTGCACGAACCGTCTTATTCCCTCCTTCAGTCCGCGGGTGAATTGGTGAAGGGTCATCTCGTCGGTAAATTTTGCCCGGATGGCTACTTCGAGGGGGATACTTTGGATATCGCGCACAATCGGTCCGCGAAATCTCTCACTCTCTCTCGGGGTCCCTGTACGCACTCGAGAAGTGTTATCATCCTCGCGGCTCTCGATTCTCGTCGCTAGAATCGCTCTTTTAAAACGCGCTTAGCGTTCACCCAAGTACATTCATCACCCGTTAGTGAATGCACATACTTTCGCGCACTTCTTCGCAATTTTAACTTTAACACCTTGCACTTTATACTATCGGTCCAGTTTCCTAACACCGCAGTTGTTTCGAAAGATTCTAGGAACTCATACGCATTATCGGAAGTATCGTCTCTCGAAAAGGTGTCTACTAAATAGATTAGCCCTGATACATTAGGGGGTATTACCGATGTCGTGCTTGAGGTTGCTGGAGTTGATGTCATTATTATAGATTCGGGGGAACACTCGCGTAAATTTAAATTTCATCAAAATTTACTTAAATTTCAAAATAAATTACTTCTAGAGTACTTGCTATAGTTAATTAAAAAGACACATAGCAATTTGAAACTCTAAGAGAAAGGTACTCTCGACATTTAAAATTTCTGAAAAAAAAAACACTCGCGATATGTAATAAAGACGAGTGTATTTTCTTCCTTTATCTAAAGACGCCTCAGAGGTGACCTGAATGGGCCTCTAAGATACCTTGGCAATTAAATGAATCGCACCGCTGCCACCATTTGTAGCGCCGCGCCCCCGATTTAAATGGAGGTTTAGCGATTACTATTTTTATGGATTCTTGCCCTTGGTTGTCTCTTGATTGCCGGAAGAAAACACTTGCCTTAAAAGATAAAATTAATATTCTTTATTACCTTAAGCCCACGGGAATTGGGCACACTCGGGAAGTTGGAGTAAAAAGGGGTGACGCCTTCACGGAGGATCCTTTTGGGCGTAGCTTCTTCGCAACTAGGGGGGATTTTACAAACAGCCACGACACGACTGTATTATTTTAAAAGAGACTTTTAAAAAGGGAAATGAATCGACGCAACTGCGTTCCCGAAGGGGTTGGTCCAAGAACGAGGGTCCGTGTGGCGGCGAGAAAGAGTCCGGTTCTGTTGGGAGAGCTTCGAGTGAGAGGGAGTCCTTCCGTCCGAAATCTGAGGGAGTCTTCCGAATCTGCGAGAGTGTTCTCGGGATCTGCTAGAGTCTGCTGAGAGAGGGAGTCTTGGAGTCCTGGTGCGAGAGTGAGCGAGTGAGAGTGGTGCAAGAGTGAGCTAGCTATTTTTCCTTTTGAGATCTATATATACTAGATATGCTTTCTTGATCGTCATAGGGGATATAGTGAAAAATGTCGTCGGTGAGAGCGTCGCACGAAGGAGCCCAAAGGGACGACACATGATGGAAGTTTTGGGACGTGAGAGAACAACGGCCCTTCTCTATGCTACACTGAGATGAGGATGGGAACTGAGCCATCGACATGCGTTAATATCAGGCGAGTCGGGGCCAGTCTCGTAGGGTTGAATTTAGGGGAAGGGGGCGATCGTGCTCAGGGATTTTGAGAGAGACAGAGTCTGTTTCCACGCGGGCATTCACCGACACGCGTTAATGCGTATCAGACGTGAACCCTGGGTCCTACGCGACTAAAGGGGTTGTATTAAAACAAAGGCCTTTCTCTACGCAGTACTGGGGACAGTCTCGGAGGGTTGAATGTAGGGGAGGGGGGCGATCGTGCTTAGGGATTTTGAGAGGGACAGAGTCTGTTCCCACGCAGGCATTCACCGACACGCGTCTGCAGTACTGGGGTGAGTACGGAAGCAAAGAACAAACCGACAAGCGTTAATATCTGGCGACTCGAGGCCAGTCTCGTAGGGTTTAATTTGGGGGGCGATCGTGCTTAGGGATTTTGGGGGTCTGTCTCCACGCGGGTATTCATCTACACGCGTTAATGCGTATCAGACGTGATGCCAAGTCCTCCTATGTCCACCACAACCAGAGAGGTTGAATCGGAACAAAGGGCCTTTCTTATACTAACCATAATCGAGGGACAAAGTTTGATTCCTCGTGGGTATTCGTCTAGACAAGGATCCTCTCTTAGGCGTAATTCCGAAGGGGTGGGGGGGGGAAGAGTGCGGGATACAATTACCAGTTATCGCAATGACCCACCTACAAGATTTTGTGGCCATTATACATGATTGAATCCAATTAAATATAATTTACATTAGTCAAAAAGAAATGGATAGAGATTCAAATCTGGTTAAGCATCTTAACAAAATTAATTTTAACCAAAGGGAAATACTGTCGTATCACAGAATAAAACTTAAACACAATACGTTTAATGTGCGAGCGGAAGCGTTAACAAACTGAGCGTTTGAACCACAGAAAATCATTTCTTCTAAATTAAAGCAAATATTATTGAGAAGGAACGGTGTTCGAACCGCATAAAAACACCTGACACCAAATTGTCGTAGTGACATTGTACGACTAAAGGGAGATAATAACAATATGGGTAAAAGTGATTCTATTTATTTACCGTGGTTGCGCTGCTCGATCCGTACTTCGCCGTGGATGGCCTCGTACAGCCTCGGCTGGCCGATGATACGGAGGACTGCGAAATTCGGAACAACCCATTTTTGAAAGACGCGCTGAGTATGTTCAGGATCCGCGGTAAGTAGGAGCACCCAATTTCTCGAAAGACACTCTAGGTATGCTCCAACCTGGACGGCGGATGAGAGAGGACTCTCCTGTTTACCCAAAACTTAGGGACTTATATCTGCTTGCAGCAGATTTCTATGTCCTTCTATTACCGAAGGTTCCAGAAGAAATTCTGCACCTGATTAGGGATGGGTGAGAGCAATGGTATGCAACTCACCCTTTCGCGTCATGCCCTTTGTTGCTCCAGGTGGACACAAGGGTAAAGAGTTGACCACTGTCCACTGCATCTTTTGTGACGCCATTGCTCTCACTTCATATCCAATTCCAAGGTATCCTTAGGCCGCGCAGCTGCGCACCGAACACAAAATTCAAAAACGTTTCTTTGCGTCATCTTTTTGTTCCTTCGCACGAGATTTCCATACTACGAGCTTTTACTCGGCTAAAAAATTGAATCTTATTGCTACCAAAATTTCTTACTAGGATCGATATTTATTCATATGACACTTTTCGGAGATCACTCATACGTTCGCGGACGAACTACCAAAGTTAGCAACTGAATGGTTATTTCGTACAAAGAATACGTTTTTAAAGGGGTTGCATTGCATTTAGGGCAGGAAATTTTAACGGGGGTAGAAGCGGAAACATAGAACGCGCTACCATCCACAATAATCGAGAACGAAGAATCGATTCATCGAGAACTATTTTGTCCTCAAACATTACCTTGAATAATAAGTTCGGGGTGTGAAGCTATGTTATTTAATTCAGACATTATGGAGTGCTTTAGGAAATTTTATAAAAACCTCACTGTAAGAAATTATGATTTACACGCTTCTGCAACTGCAGAGCGCGATTCGTTTGAATGTTCAACGGACAAAAAATATGTGAAAATCGATAGAAAACGCAAGAAATATTCCAATTCAAATGGAACGGATTACTTTTATTTCAATACATTTAGATGGGGAATAGCTTGCCTCGCAGGGCAACTTACTTTTAAAATACTTAAAGATTAGTATACAAATCAATTTATAAATAAAGTTATCCACAAAAATTAAATGTTATATTCCAAAAAATAACTCAATACTAGACATTGTTCATAGATTAAATCCAACAAAAAATATCCACAAGAATAACTTAATAGTTATACTTATAACTTATTACGTGCACTAACTGACAGTCTCTTGACCTGTAAATATGTTGCACACGGAAATTTACCGGGCTGTTTTTTTCTAATATCCGGTAGGGCCCTTGCCATTGACGACTCAACTTCGTTTTCTTCCCTATTCCTATTTATGGGATGTGTAGGAATACCTTGTCACCTGGTTGGAGGTTTGTCTCTTTAGTACCTCGGTCATAACTTTTCGCCTGTTGTCGATGGGATTTCTGCAGTTTTTCTCCTTCTTCCTTAAATGCTATATTCAACCGGGATCGCAGTTCTGCGGCGTAATTAGTATCGGTCGAATAATTGATCTCCAAGGGCTGCGTGATGTCATCGAAAGGCATCTCGATATCGCGCCCCTGCATCAGGTATTGGGGAGTTTCTCCGGTGGCGGTATGAGGAGAACTGCGGTATTTGGATAAGGCGAAGGGAAGCCAATCGTCCCAATCTCATTGTTTCGTTTCGACGAAATGTGAAAGGATGTTCATAAAGGTGCGATGACTTTTTCTACTAATCCGTTTCCGGCGGGATGATATGCAGTTGTTTGCAGTTTTCTAATTCCCAATTGGCAGCATACTTCCTTCCTGAGGTGAGAAGTGAAGTTGGTCCCTCTGTCTGTCAGTAATTGGTGCGGTGCTCCATGACGTAGTACGATTTGTTCTATGAATGCTCTTGACACCGCTTCCTTCTTCTGATTCTGTAACGCTATTGCCTCAGGATACTTAGTGAAAGCATCCTGGCAGGTGAGGATTAATGGGTTACCTTCGTAGGTAGAAGGTAAAGGAGCGACAATATCTATGGAGACGCTGTCGCGGTTATCGCGCTCCGACTTGCTTACCCCAGACTGGTTGGCCAAAATAAGTTCCAGAGTTTCGTTTTCCGTATATTTATTCTTAGAGTTGGTAAAATCTCACTTACATTATATGCCGCACGAAGCCAAGCGCTAGTCCCTGTGCAATGTCGCGGCGGACTCTCGACACTCACCGAAGCTACGTCAGAGAGTTGGGAACACTCGTCTTTCGACTGCGTCACCCAAGAAAGAGACGGACTGGAAGAGTTTTGTGTCCTTTTTATTCTAATTCGGCAAGGGAGGTCATTGTCTTAGGGTTGTGGAGGGAGTGGAGGTAGCTGACCGTGATCAGGGGCAGAGGATGCAAGGGTGAAGTGAGAGGAGAAAAAGGGTTCGAGTGCTAACATCTAGAAGTGCCAAGCGGAGGATGCTGCAATATTTAAGGGACAGGAAATGGTCAGCAGAAAGGTTAGAAGAAAGGAGACTTCGGGAGACTGAATCTAAAGGGTGGTCCACTTAGGGTGGAGTCGAAGGTTGCACAAGGGGTGCAGGCGGCCGGAAGGGGGTGGTGTATCGAATTGACGGTAAATTTTGGGTGGCTAACGCTTGGCCTCTCAACAACGCGCAAGGGGTGCTAAGACTTCGAGAAGGGGTTGAAGAGATGCTTTCTGCGTTCTGTGGTGATTATTCTTTTCTTGACAAGAAAGGCATTTCTCACAATAATTTTCAACGTCCTTTCTTATCGTATTCCACCAAAACTTTGAGCGTATGGATGCTAAAGTTCGCTTTACACCCATATGTCCCGCCCAAGGGGCATCGTGAAAGGCACGCAAATTACGATCTCTCATATTTCGCGGTGCTATCAGCTGATCGTGACGTTGGTCGCCTATTTTATAGAGGAGTCCATTCTTATCTTTTATGAACTCGCGCGTATGTCTTCCTTCCTTTTCGTTGAGTTCTTTAAATATCTTTTGACAGAACTCATCCCTTTTTTTCTCTTCGCGGATTAATTCGCGAACCCAGGTTCATAAGTGGGTTGGATAGCTCCTGCGAAGGATCTGGATAACGCATCTGCGTTTTGAGGTGTCTTCCCTGCTCGATGATGAATTTCGAAATCGTATTTGTGGAGGAGTAGTGTCCAGCGAAGGAGTCTCGAAGAGGGGTCCTTAAGGGATAAGAGCCATTTTAAGGGCGATGATCGGTGACTACGGTAAACCGTCTTCCGTACAGGTAAGTGCGGAAGTATTTTACGCCAGTAGTCTGTACGTGAGACTGGCTCACTCCTTTGTTAAACAAAAATTTTTGGCCCACAGATAGATCAGAAGTTGTGAAATCGAAAGCAGAGGAGTGGGGGAAGGGGTGGGGGAAGAGGGGAAGGGGTGGGGGAAGGTGGGGGAGGTTGGAGGGAGGTGGGAGTGATTTTAGAAGATCTCCAAAGACATCGCGTGACCTAAAATAATAAATCTCCTACGAAATAACAGAAAGTCGTAAATAAGACCGCTATATGATTGGGGAGAAGGATGATAAATAAAAAAGAGATTATAAATAGCTCCTACTAAAAGCCTTAAGATGGAAAATGGGGAGTGGTAATTAAAAAGAGTGAAATCCAAGGTGAATTTAGATGTAGCGCGTGGACGATGAAAGTATGCATCTTCGGACTGCACGTGGCTGAAAATAAGAGAAATTCTAGGATGGGAGTCCTTTTGAAAATTCCTAATGCGATCGAAGGGGTGGAAATGCATCTTTACACAGCATTCGCCTATCCTAGCGAAGAAGTGTTTTAAATAAAGGTATATAAGTTCCCTGTTTCAAGAATCTTCACCATTATATCAAAGATGAATCCTTTGGTACTAGCAGAAGAGTTGAGTTTACTTTGCGACAGCGGAACCGCTTGTATGGAGCTTAACATCCAAGCACAGCGGTATCAGACCATTTACGCACGTATTGGTAAGTACTTTGGAATATATATCTATTATATATAGATGCTTCTCCGGATTCATTCATATATATAGGGATATAGATAGATAGGATACAAATTCACAGCCTAAACCACAAGCGTGATTGAATTGAAATTTTTACCGCGTATTGGCCATTACGTGTAACCGCCAGAAAAATTGCGATTTTGAACCTCAGTGTCATGGGTTCGATTCCAGAGGGCCCCAAAGTCCCGATTTTTCCCGTTTAAATGCATTGCGTTGATTTTCCGGAATTTTTAAAAAATACTTCCCGGATTGGTAGGGAATTTAAACTCAAGGAGCCGATGGATATAGTCAGGGTCTATCGATAACGTAAATGACCATCTCGAAAAAAGTCCTAAGTTCGATGCTAGGACGATGCAAAAATCGGCCGTTTAAAATACATTGAGGTAGATATTCATTATTTTTTTTCATGCACTTATCGAAATGATAAGAAGTTCTTGCTTATATTGAAGATGTATATTAAGATTAGGTTTTTGAAAAAAATTAGATAAGACCGAATTGTTCCTGGGTTCGATTCCGGGGCACATTAAAATTGCTCTCATAAGGAATATATGGGAAAAGTAGGACGTCATTTGAGGCAGTTTCAGTGAATATTTCCGCCTTAATTTTCACACATAGTTAGAGGTGGTGATCTTCTGTTGTGCTGCATAATAAATATTACCAGAAAGACCCGGGTTCGATGCCAGGTGGTAAATATATCTGCCATATAAAACACATTGGGAAGGTTTTTAATTATTTCTTTCATGCACTTATCGATAAAATAGGGAGTTCTTGCCTAGATAGAAGATGTATATATAAAAATCCAGTTCAAGAAAAAATAGATACGACAATGCTGTTCCTGGGTTCGATGCCAGAGCACATTAAAATTTCTCTCATAAGGAATATATGGGAAAAGTAGGACGTCGTTTGAGGGAGTTGCAGCCAAAATTTCTGCCTGAATTTTCACACATTGTTAGAGATGATGATGTGCTGTTGTACTGCATAGTAAGTATGACCTGAAAGACACGGGTTCGATTCCAGACGATTAAGTTGCAGCGAATTTTAAGAATATTTTTAATCATTTTTTTCTTTTGAATACTGTCTCTATATGATGCCGATATGCAATTAGTATTGCCGATCTGCTTGCAGTATGCAAGCTACATTTTACTCGTATATATATATATATATATATATATATATATATATATATATATATATATATATATATATATATAATGTAGAAAGTTTCAATTAAAATTTAATAATAATAATAACAGTGCGGGAGGAGAAGGCTGCCGTTGCAGCCCTGTTTGAAAACGGGATGATGGAGGCGGAGTTGGGTAAGAAACTGACGTTTTTAACTGTTATTAACAATAATAATAATACTGTTCGGTTTTTTATTCAAAAATATATAACGATGGTAATACGATATTTTATTTTCAGAAAGAGATAATGAGGAGATGGAAGTGCTGTATGGAAGAGTTGATAGTACTGATGGGAATCCGTCGTTTTCAGAAGCGGAGTCCAAAGAGATGGTTATACGTGCGTTGGAGGAAATATTAGGGGACGGCGATGACGACCAAAGTCGGTCGTTGTTGGAAGGCATTTCATGGGGGATAGACACCGCCGAACCGATGGATTGCACCCCACGGGAGCCGCAGCCATCGACGTCGTCCAGAGCCGAGACCCCGCCGCCGTCGAAATGGTCGGAATGGTGGTTAAACTGGTTACCACCGGCTCAGCTGCCTTCACCTGATTTTACATACTACTCAGCACCCCCAATGTCAACCACATCGCTGACTGAATCATTGAAAACACCCGCACCGGAGACATCATTTCACAAGGAGTTGACAACACCGGAGACATCGTCGGAGACATCACCGGAGACATCCCCAACGTCGTCATCATCATCATCGGAAATCCCATGTATAGATATTGATGATTAAAAAAAATAAAAAATATATAAAAACCTTTAATGTATATGTCTCTCTCTGTATCATCTTCATACTCATTCCCAATGTTGGCGGTTCTGTATATTACGTGTTTACAACAAGATATTGTGAACGAAATAAACTTTATTTCAGGGATACGCCCCACTATTTCCACATCCGCTAGATCGCCCACCCCACCCCATCCCCACCCCATCTCATTCTAAGACATATAGTCACGTGGTTAAAAAGTTATCGTATATAAAGAATCGCAAAATTGAAGTCGTTCACATTCAGACGATCTCGAGCTGTAGAGATTCTTCATTTTGAAGCTCTTGAGTCGGTCAGATTCTATATTTGGAAAAATATTACCTATTTCACAAAGAACATGGACGCCTTTTTTAAGCATCTTTCGCCGCCCGAAATATACCGTGTGCATCGCACGGGGGTATTGAAGACACGGGAAATGCTGGAAGCAGCCTATGAATAATAATAATAATAAAGGACTTTATTCAGGGCGAGATTGAGACTATCAAGTCTCTTCTTACACCTAACCCTTTGTCATATTGGAACAGAAAGAAATAGATAGATTGCAAAAGTACAGAAAAGAAAACTACTATGTGGGTTTAAAAACCTAAGCTAAGAGCATAGGAAAACATTTCCACTGCAGGAAAACACCCTCAAAAGATGAGGGTGTGAAAAACCTGCGAAACCTACTTACAGAAAACTAAATTTAAATATGGTAGTAGATAAAAGAGCTACATAAGACAAGAGAAAGTCATTAGAATATACAAAAAAGAGCAAGTTATAACATATTAACATAAAATTCTGACACAAAAGTATTAACATATAAGTAATAATGTATAGCTAATTTACGATTGAGTTATAGAGTTCAGACTATCTTAAACTTTCGTCAATTACATGTTAAATTATATGAACATAATAGACGCACTGAACAAAAATACATTATAAACATGATTTCGCTTGGTAAAAGCTCGTTAAGTATATAGATTATAAATAAGTAAAAACGGTTCAAAAACACTGAAAAAAGACAATGAAGAAAATACAATGAGAGTTATAGAGTAATGAATAAAAGAACATATTGCAAATTAAAAAAAAAAACATTCGTTTGGACGGTGGATAAGATAAGGAGGAGACAGGTTCTGAAATTGAGGTGGAAAGACCAATAAATTTTGTTATCTCAATGAGTTGATGGAGTTGTGCGTTTCCGTGCGATTAAGTTCTGCTTTGTATGATTAAGAGATGATTGTGGCATTCACTCTTGAAGCTGAAGACGGAAGATAGGTTTTTTATCTTTTGGGGAAGTGTGTTCCAGAGGTTGCTAGCTGTTACTGTAAACGATTTATGGAACATTTCAGTTCTGTGCTGGGGAATCAAGAGTTTCTTGCAACCTCTCGTTTTGCGGTCATGAATGGAATCCAAAGATGTGAATAAGGAGTTAATATATCTAGGTGATCTTGTTGTTAAAAATCTATTGGTGCTAGACAAAATGTGATGCTTCCGACGCAAATCTAGTTTTAGCAAGGATAGCTTGGAGCAATATTCCGAAACGTGATCGTACTTTTTTAAGTTGAAGATAAACCTCACGGCAGAGTTTTGCATGCGCTGTAATTTGATGGCTAGTTCCCCTGACAGATCCTGATAGACTATATCACAATAGTCGAAGTGAGGCATAACTAATGAGTTTACAAGTTGTAGTTTTACTGAGGGGGAGAGGAAATTTCCTGAACGTCGAAGTGAATACAGCGAGTAATTAACTTTTTTACATATTTGTATGACATGATCAGACCACGTAAGGGTTTCGTTCATGTAGAGACCGAGGTTTTTCACTGAATTTTTTAGTTGAATTTTGGAACCATTTAGTTCTATCGCCGGTAGGATAGCTCGATTTACCGAGTGAAGTAATTTAGGTTGTCCGATCAAGATCGCCTGTGATTTATTTGGGTTTAGATTGATAAAATTATTTCTACTCCAATTATGGATGAGTTGGAGATCGTAATTAATTTTATGGATTGATTGAGGTAGTTCTGAGGGACTTATGTCCATGTAAATCTGAAGGTCATCTGCGTACAAGTGATATCTAGAGTATTTAATTACTTTTACGCAGTCAATGATATAAATTGAAAAGAGTAAGGGGCCTAAGATTGATCCTTGAGGAAGTCCTCGGTCAATTTCAATCCATTCAGATGCCGATTCATTTGAAATTACTTTCTGCTTTCGGTTGTGAAGATAAGAGTAGAACCAAGAGACTGAATTGTCAGAGAGACCCATCATCTTAAGTTTAAGCGTAAGAATGTCTATATCGATCGAGTCGAATGCTTTTGTGTAATCGAGTAGTACCAACGCGGTTAGCTTTTTACAATCCGTAGACCTGCGAATGTCTTCTGTAATCTTCACTAGAGCAGTTGAGGTCGAATGAAGTTTCCGAAATCCAGACTGTAATGAGTCAAGGAGAGAGTTTGTTTCAATGAATTCGGTAACCTGTCCATGGACCAGCTTCTCAAGTGCTTTTGATAAAACAGAAAGAATGCTGATCGGTCGATACTCACTGTCGTTAGAATGCCCATTTTTCGGGATCGGTCGGATAAGAGCTTGTTTCCATTTCGATGGGAAATTACCTTGAATTAAGGAACAATTGTATATGTTAGTAATAAACGGCAGTACGATATGCATCAGCTTATTGATTGTAATGATGGGAATTCCATCAGCTCCTAAAGCTTTGGATTTTACATTTTTCAACGCCCTCAGCACATCAACTTCAGAAACTGGTTTAAAGACGAATTTTACTTGGTGTAGTGGAGCGGTAGTATTAGAAGCAAGGTTGGTTAACAGATTTTGCTTAAGTTCGGAATTTATTTGAGTAGGGGGAAGGGAGAATTTTTCATTGATAGCGTTAAGACTTTCTGAAGAAAGACATGGAGATTCTTTGACTTTACCTATACCAATGAAGAGGTTGTCCGTCGCCATTTTTCAACGGGCGAAGTGGTCGATGTCGTTAATTTTTCGGCATTATTTTCTTCTCTGATAACCTCCATAAACACTACCGGTGATATCATAGGGTCTTCTGAATCTACTTCTCGAACTCCCGTTCTGCCGGGAGATTCTTTTACGGACGAGTTGGGCCTAGATGTGGAAGGAGACCTCTTCGCCGGATGTGATAAAAATCTTCCGGAAGTATTACCGTGTTTGGAAGGAGATCTTTTCGACGGTAATGTTCCTCAGGACGAGTTGGACATAGTTGTGGAAGCATTACGGCATTTGGAAGGAGATCTTTTCGACGAGTTGGAAGGAGATCTTTTCGCCGGTCGGAGTACCGTTTTTCCGGAAATCGTCACACCGAACGAGATACTTTCAGCTCGACCTGAGTCTCCGGAAGTCGCCACACCACTTGAGGTGCTTCCAGCCCAACAGCGTGCCGAGTCTCCGATTGATAATCAGGTAGGTGGCGGTGCGCCCCCACAGTTTAACATAATTAGGGAAAACAGAGTTTTCAACCGTAGGTTTAGACTTTGGGGGAGGGAAATGGAGATTGCCTTTCGTCCTGTCCCAGAGAATGTGTTACCCCTTCAGTGGTATGGCACAATGCTGCACTCTCTATTAAACACCATAAAAGCTGGTGTGGATGGGGGTGCCCGGGTGGGGATGACGATTAGGAATGAGGGTCATCCCAACAGGGATATCAACATTTCTTATCGCAGATGCGATAATTTAGACTCCGAAGTGCTCATCAGTCGCATCGAAAAGGTTCTCCAATCTAACGAGGATTTTTTCCTTAATGGATTACTTTCGATATCGTTCCAGCATATCGATATTCCCCACGGTCTCGGTAATAGATTGAGGATGTCCCCTCTCACCGACTTCCACGACTATTGCCGCAAACACAAAAGCATAATAGTTATCGTTAACAATGATAACTTATGCCTACCGCGCGCCATATGTCTTGGGATATCCCGACATGAAGATACGAGGGTTCGTTTCAAATCATTATGCAAAGGATATAATCCTTTACGTATGAGGGCGCTCGCTCTATGTAGAAAAGCAGACGTGGTAATTGGGGAAGATGGGGGTGGTATTGAGGAGATTTCAAGCATTCAGGATTCTCTATCTGCCTATAAAATCACAGTTTTTAGCGGCCGTATAGGGAAAGAGGTGCTTTTCGAGGGTCCAAATGTCACACCCCTTGGGGTGAAGAGAAAGAACATAGATTTGATTTTCGATACTAGGCATTATAACCTAATAACATCATTAAAAGGCGCGTTTGAAAGTAGTTATTACTGCAGACTGTGCAGGTTTCCATACGAACATCACTACGATCACAAATGTGTACAAGAATGTGTTAAATGCTTGACTTCTCCTCCATGCGAAAAAACAGCCCTAACGAACCCGTGTTCTTCTTGTAACAGGGAGTTCTATGGGGAAAGTGTTTTCAAAAACACCTTCCTAAAAGCAAGGGAAAATCTGCTTGTAAAATAATACACGCTTGTCGCACTTGTTCCGCAGTGTATTATGTTAAGAAGTTTAGAGAGCACGTCTACGGGAACTTTTTTTGTACCGCCTGTAAAAAATATGCATCTCAGAACCACGAGTGCCATGTGGAAAGTCTGAAAAAGAAAGAGCTAAGGGGTCGTAATGCTTATATTTTCTACGACATTGAATGTCGTCAAGGCGATGATTTTCCATCGGAAACTTCCCAGATGTTCCTCCACACTCCAAATCTCCTCGTATCTAACACTTGTTGCGACAGATGCATTTCTGTAGACGGTGAATTCTGCGAGTCTTGTGGGGATAGAGAAAAAGTCTTCTCCTCCGACGACCCCGTCCGAGAGTTTATCCGTCATATAGAACATTTAGGAAAACGAAATTTCCGAGGGGTAACATGTATAGCGCACAATGCGAAAGGGTACGATGGAAACTTTATTCTAAAGTCTATTTTAGAAAATACACAATGGAAACCGGAGGTGATAATGAGCGGGACCAAAATTCTCAGCATCTCCTACAGAGTTCTAAAATTTATAGACTCTCTGAGTTTTCTACCCATGGCTCTTTCTAAGCTCCCCAGCTCTCTAGGTCTGACTGATTCTCTCGTTAAAGGGTATTTTCCGCATTTTTTCAATACAAAGGAAAACACCCGATATGTTGGCCCTATTCCTCCTCCAGAAATGTACGGTATAGACTCTATGTCGACCGTTGATAAAATTAAGTTCCTAAAATGGCACGAGGAAATTTCCCACAGTGGCTACGTCTTTAACATGGAAAGTGAAATTCGAAAATACTGCATCCAAGACGTGCGGATCCTTCGTATGGCATGTCTTCGTTTCAGGGATATCTTCCTAACGTCCACGGGGATTGAACCTTTTCGCGAGGCGATCACCATAGCCAGCGCCTGCATGAAAGTTTTTCGTAGTAATTTTCTGAAACCGGAAACTATCGGTTTAATTCCCCCGGGTGGTTATAGAATGGCTGACCGTCAATCGCGGAAAGGCCTGATGTGGCTGATGTGGGAGGAAAGGGAACGGGGAATTCCGATACGTCATGCAGGCAATGGAAGGGAGGCGCGAATACTAGGGGTGAAGGTAGACGGGTTAGAGGGGAGGACGGTTTTGAATTCCGTGGTTGCTATTTCCACGGATGTCTTTCGTGTTTCCCAAATACAAATTAGAAAATCCCGAATAGCCCAAATGAAACCAAGGTAACTATGAATGAGGCGACAGTGAAAAATATCGGGAAACTCAGAAAGTGGGATTATGAGGTTGTGGAAACGTTGGAACGCGTCTTTGATCGTATAGTTAGGGAGAACAGAGATATCGCTCATTTCATCGAAAGTAACCCTCTTCCAGATGAGCCGCCCATTAATTCTCATGACGCAAATTTTGGCTTTAGAACGAACAGTGTTCGTATGTATCACAAAGCAGACATCACAAACGGAGAGGTGATACGTTATTTTGATGTCTGCTCGTTATACCAATACGTAAATAAATATAAATGATATTCTTTCGGACACCCTCAAATATATGCAGGGGAAAAGTGTCCCCCTCTGGAAGAGATAGAGGGGTTAGTAAGAAGTACCATCCTACCACTTTCTTCCCTCTATCATCATGTTTTGCCTATCAGGGTTAATGGGAAACTTCTGTTTCCCCAAAATATTACAAAATTACCACCATTTACGATCCTTCAAAAGGAGAAGACAGTCTCTTTAGGGAATACATTGATTGTTTCCTAAAAATGAAACAAGAGGCCAGCGAATTTCCCTCGTGGTGTCAGAGTAACGACAATAGAATAAAATACATACATTCTTTCAGTGATACGTCATGCAGGCAATGGAAGGGATGCGCGAATACTAGGGGTGAAGATAGACGGGTTAGAGGGGAGGACGGTTTTCGAATTCCATGGTTGCTATTTCCACGGATGTCCTTCGTGTTTCCCGAATACAACACAGAAAATCCCGAATAGCCCGAGTGAAACCATGGGAACTAGGCATGAGGCGACGTTAAAAAAGACTGGGAAACTCATAGAGGGGGGATATGAGGTTGTGGAAATGTGGGAATGCGTCTTTAACCGTATGGTTAGGGAGAACAGAGATCTCGCTAATTTCATCGGGAGTTACCCACTTCCAGACGAGCCACCCATTAATCCTCGTGACGCATTTTTTGGTGGTAGAACGAACTGTGTTCGGATGTATCATAAAGCAGACATCGCAAACGGAGAGGTGATACGTTATCTTGATGTCTGCTCGTTATACCCATACGTAAACAAGTATAAAAGATATCCTATCGGACACCCTCAAATATACGCAGGGGAAAAGTGTCCCCCTCTGGAAGAGATAGAGGGATTAGTAAGCTGTACCATCCTACCGCCTTCTTCCCTCTATCATCCAGTTCTGCCTATCAGGGTTAACGGGAAACTTCTATTTCCCCTCTGCGGGTCCTGCGCCATGATCGTACGGCAGGACGAATGCACCCACACCGATTCGCAGCGCTCCCTAACGGGTACGTGGGTGTCTGACGAGGTAAAGGTGGCGGTGCGGGAGGGGTACCAAATGCAGAAAATCCACGAAGCGTGGCATTACAAAAACACCACCGTTTACGATCCTTCAAAGGGGGAAAACGGTCTCTTTAGGGAATACATTGATTGTTTCCTAAAAATGAAACAAGAGGCCAGCGGGTTTCCCTCATGGTGTCAGAGTAACGACGACAGAATAAATTACATCCGTTTTTTTCGTGAGAGGGAAAACATTCTGCTGGAGGAAAAAGCGATCGCCCATAACCCCGGTATGAGACAATTAGCCAAACTCATGCTGAATAGTTTCTGGGGTCGTTTTGGGATGAGGGAAAACCTATCCCATGTATCCATTTTACGTGATGAGGACCAAATTTTACCATTGGCGACAAACCCCAGCGTAGAATTATTCAGAGTAATTCCTCTTAATGAAGAAACGGTATATGCGTGTTGGGGGGAACACGAGGAGTCTCTGCGCACAAACTCTGCCACAAATGTTCTCATAGCGGCCTATACCACGTGTCATGCGAGATTGGTCCTCTGTGATTACCTCCGGAGACTCGACAGACGTGTCCTTTACTTTGACACGGATAGTGTTATATTCACCGAATCCCCCGGAGAATATTCTCCAGTCGTAGGGGATTATCTCGGTGATATGACCGACGAGGTGGAAAAGTACGGAGAGGATTGCTATATTTCCGAATTTGTATCTGGTGGGCCAAAGAATTACGCGTTGAAAATTCTTTCAAAATCCAATGATTTTTGTAAGACAACGTGTAAGGTTAGGGGTATAACTATTAACTCCTCGAATGAAAAAGACGTATCCTTTGAACGTCTAAAGTCTATGGTGTTGGACGACGCCCCGCCACACATTGTGCGGTATGATAAGAGAATCGCCCGAGTCGTCCCTCTTACGGTTGTGTCAAGGTCTTAGACAAAGACTTTTCGCGTAGTGTATACTAAGAGGAGACGCGTGGAAGATTACGACACCCTACCGTTTGGTTTCAAGCGTGCACGCCTAAACTAAATACATATACATATACATAAACATATACATAAACATATACATAAAAAAGAAAATTTTTCCCTCACTAATGCTGCAACCTTGTCGTGGTGTGAGGGCTTAACAACTTCATCCATAATGACGATGTTAATAACATTTTATTTATAGATGAAGTTGAACCAATAGCAGCCATTAATAAAGTTTGTTTATGACAAAACACGGTATTAATTTATTTTATGTGTGTGTGTGTGTGTGTGTGTGTGTATGTGGCTCGGAATGATCGGTATTAAACCTTCTTATCGACAATTACGGTTCATTTAATCATGGGTCTCTGTATGAAACACCCATTTGGCGCGTTGATCGCAGGTCCGTCTTCCTGCGGTAAAACTTACTTTGTGAGTCGACTCCTTGCCCATAATCAGGATGTGTTTGATGTAAATTTCCATTCCGTCGTTTTGTGTTATTCAGAGTGGCAATCATTTTACGATACGTTAAAAGACGTGAAATTTGTCGAGGGTTTACCAGATGTGAAAGACTTCCCTCATTCAGACTCTCCTATATTAGTTATTATAGACGATTTGATGAAAGAAGCTGACGGACGAGTCGTAGATTTATTTACAAAGGGATCTCATCATAGAAATCTCAGCGTTATTCATCTCACTCAAAATCTCTTTCACCAAGGTAAAGGCGCGCGCGATATATCTTTAAACACGCACTATATTGTTTACTTTAAAAACCCTCGAGATCGTAGTCAAATTTTCCATCTATCGAGACAATTGCATCCGGAAAACCCTAAATTCATTCAAGAATCTTACAAAGATGCGACTTTAAAACCGCACGGCTATTTCTTTATCGATTTGAAACAATCCACACCCGATATCTACCGTTATCGTACAGAAATTTTTCCCGACGACGACTTAAACTATTTCTATGTACCGAAAAAGTAAAGTATAAAATCATTTGCACGGATTCATTTATATCATTTGACGCGATGCCGAGTAGGGTGTCAAAACATTCGGATACTTTACGTTTTCTTGCTCGCTGCTCCCCGTCGCTTCGTAAGCCGCTATTAGAAGCAGCAGATTCAGGATTAATCAGGGTCATCTGTGAAATAGCGGACAATACATTGAAAGGCGTTGTTCGACTAACACCCTCCCAGAGACGTCGTCTGGCTAGGCATAAACGGATCCTAAGAAAGATTGCGGAGAAATCTGGGTGTTGGAAAAAGAAAAAGAAAATTATCGTGCAGTCCGGTGGATTCATTTTACCACTTCTCTTACCATTGGTGTCAGGATTGATATCTAAGATAGTGAACTGATGGAGCAAGCAAGGAAGATGATTTTGGTGCCACAGGAGACGCTGAATAGTATAAAGAAAAATAATAATAATAATAATAATAATAATAATAATAATAATACGCCTATGACAGATGTGGGGGAGACGGTTTCCAATCTCGATCGCGCAATGGAAAAGATTTTACGAATGCCTAAAATGACAGATTACGAAAAGTGGAACCTGTACAAACAAAGTTTACAGCGTTTTCTGTATTTTTCTGACGAGGAAAGAAAGCCGATTGCGCTTGCGTTTTCACAGAGAGACACTGTAAATAACGAGGAGAAAGAAATTGTGGATGTAAACACAGAGGGTCATACCTCAAGAGACTCTATTCGTTCCGAAATCGTGGCGTCTGTACCGCAAAAGTTTAAGAAAAAGCACATCTGTTAGTCGATCGTCTAATTACTTCTGGAAAGATAACATGGGATCAGACGGGGGAAATAATCATAAACGGTAATAAAGTAGGTGGTACGAATATTATAGACCTAATCGGTGACGTAATGAGGAAGCGAAAAAACTTCTCTCCAATAGGGTTGAAACCGTTTCTCGATTCTCTATCGGAAATCAACGTTCCGCGCGAATTTATAGGGAACGCTGATCATCTGAGCTACATTCAAAAGATTTCCTCTAACAAGGAAACACCTCAGTTACCATCGCCATCGCCAGCGTTAGCCGAGTCAGGTAAAGAGACTAAAACAGGGGCGAGAATACGTTTCACTATTCCGAAGAAATCCCCGAAATGGGTCCCGTACCGATTCAAAACAGGAAAAAAGAAATAAACAAGAGAGCAGGTAGACGGCTTTCCAAAATATATTACGACCCAGCCCATCCGTCATCCTTTTCAACGGTGGAAAAACTATGGAGGGAAGTAAAACCGGAGAGTTCAAAGGAACAAGTTCGTGCATGGCTCGAAGGCGAGGAATCGTACACGCTTCACAAATCAATTCGGAGAAAATTTCCTCGTAACCGGTATTTGGTGGACAATATAGACGATCTATGGCAGGCTGATCTGAATGGCATGAGAGATTTGAAGTCTGAAAACGATGGATACTGTTACATTCTGACCGTCATCGACGTTTTCAGTAAATACGCGTGGGCTGTTCCGATGAAATCCAAATTGGCGTCGGAGACGATTTCAGCATTTAAGAAAATCTTTTCGAAAACAAAAAGGAAACCAATAAGCTTGCAAACGGACAAGGGGAAAGAATTTATAAACTCCTCATTTCACGCTTTTCTGAAGACGAAACAGATTGGATTTTATCATACGAATAACCCCGATGTCAAAGCGGCAGTTGTGGAGCGATTGAATAGAACGTTAAAATCTAAAATGTGGCGATACTTCACGAAACATTCGACACACAAGTACATCGACGTATTACCGTACATTTTAGACTCTTACAATAATTCGATACACTCTTCAATAAAAACGACACCGGCCTCTGTGAATGAAACGAACGTATACGCGGTGTGGAAAAACCTTTACGGCGATACGAAATCTACACCTAACGATCCAGCAAAGTTTCAACTTGGCGACCACGTCCGTGTAAGTAAGGAAAGAGTTCCGTTCAAAAAAGGGTATAAAGCAAATTGGAGTTTGGAAATATTCAGGATAGAAAAAATTATACTTCGCAAGCCCGTCGTATACGTCCTGTGTGATTTGACCAATGAAACTATAGAGGGAACTTTTTACGAATATGAAATACAAAGAGTTCGTTTTTCGAAATCTGACGCTTTTAAAATCGATAAAATAATTAGAACTTGTGGTGTAGGATCCAGAAGGGAGGCGTTAGTCAGTTGGAGAGGGTATCCTTCGAAGTTCAATTCTTGGATTCGTGCTTCCGAAATAAAAAAGCTGTAATGGAGTTTTATTTAACGTTACCGAGCAATAGTTCGTCGTCAACATTTAAAGACAACACTACTACACGTTTCACAACGCTCTTTCCGGAGAGCATATCCCTCGATGGATCTTGGGAGTGTGCTCTCGTGGAGATACATTTTCCCATGACGCTCGAAAACGTGTATGGTGATAATCGCGAAATAAATATAAACTGTGAGATGGAACCGAACCCTGCCGAAAAAATTAAAAAAAAGAAAAGAAAAGTGTTGTGTAAAAACATTCCTTCGGGAGGTTACCAGTCAATCGACGAGATTGTGAATGCCATAAACGCCGTGATAACCAATGCGAAACTGTCAGAAAAAATCGGCTTGACGATGGACGGCGATAAGAAGGTTACCGTACAATATAATGCCGACACGACGACGATGCAGGTGTCTGCTATGCTTGCAATGCAGTTGGGATTTCAACCCGGAATAAATCTTGTGCAACAGCGAAAATCTGTGTATAAAACCGATCTAACGCTGGGGTACCCGTCGCAGATTTATGTTTATTGCGATATTGTCGAGCAGCAGCTTATTGGCGATGTCGTTTCCCCTCTTTTGAGAATCGTCAGTTCTAATGCTAACGGGAATATTTTCGGGCAAGACATCGTTCATGTCTTTTCGAGACCGTTTTATCTAGCCGTCATGAAATGCGAGTTTGAAACAATAGAAGTGGATTTAAGAACGCACGCCGGAGAACCGGTACCATTTCTCTACGGGACATCGGTGGTAATACTACATTTTAGAAGGAGCAATGGGTCGTATAGACAGATATGATAACGATCCTTATATGAGGTATTATTTAGATCAGACGGGATCGGGGGTCGGCAGCGTTTACAGAGGTGTAAATTACCAGAGGGGTAGCGGAATTGGTAGTTTTCTCGGCGGATTATTCCGTAGTGTTCTCCCGCTTTTCAAAAGCGGCGCCAGGGCTTTAGGGAGGGAATCTCTTAGAATGGGAGCTCACGTTTTGGGAGATATGATGAACGGCGAGGAACCCGTCAAAACGATATTCCGACGGAGAGCTCAAGAAGCCGGTGAAAATTTGAAAACAAAGGCGGTAAACAAGATAAAACTACTTTCCGGGGGTGGATATAAGATAAAGAAAACTTCGAGAAAACGGCAGTCTTCGAGCAGGAAGCGCGGGGAAAACACCCGCGTTAATCCTCGAAAGAAGCGAAAACTCTCTCCGCGAGACATTTTCGAGTAAACATGTCGTTTCTCCATCATAACTCGTGCGAATGCACAAAATCAGAGCTAGACTTATTCTCTCTACCACCCACTCAAACCAGCATAGAAAACGGGCAATGGGTTCATTACAAACCCATTTCCTCCTTGTCGGACGACGCTTCTTTAGAATTTGTAATTCCCGGACATGGCGACGAATACGTGGACTTGTCACATACGCTTATCAGCATCACGGCCTCCGTAACCGGGATAAGTACCGAGGAGAAAGCCTTTTTATGCGGACCGGTTAATCTATGGCTGCATTCGTTGTTTTCACAACTCGACGTGTTCTTAAACCAGAAACTCGTAACCCCTCCTAGTCATGCATATCCGTACAGAGCTTATATCGAAACTCTTCTAAATTACGGTCCCTCTGCAAAAACATCGCATCTCACTAGTGCGCTATGGTTCGACGACTCTCCGGGGTTTATGGATGATTGTGCAGGTAACACTGGTGCGGCACTCAGACGGAAGTTCACGGATGGCGGTAAAGAAGTGGAACTAATGGGGCATTTACACTGTGATTTGTTTAATCAAGAAAAATTTCTTCCAAACGGTGTGGAAATGAGGTTGAAATTGGTGAGAGCTAAGAGTGGATTCAGCTTAATGGCGGCGCGCCAACTAGGAAACGTGAGAGTGAAAATTACCGACGCTTCGTTACTTGTGCGTAAGGCTAAGATAAGCCCTCCAGTTTTAATCGCGCATTCCCGAGCTCTGGAAAAAACGACTGCAAAATTCCCTTTAACAAGAGTCGACATAAAAACGGTTACTATTTCCAAAGACGTGCAGAGTAAGACGATCGATAACATATTCTTAGGACAGATGCCTAAACGTATAATCGTTGGATTCGTTTCAAACAAAGCTTTCAACGGCGACATCACCAAAAACCCATACAACTTTCAACATTTTGGTTTGAACTTTCTGAGTCTGTATATGGACGGACATCAAATCCCATCAAAACCTCTCCAACCGGACTTCTCTGGATCGGGTCGTTTTATTCACGCATATCATAAGATATTTTCCGGTACAGGTATTCACTTCCAAAACGATGGAAATGCTATTACAAGGAGTGATTATCCTAATGGGTATTTTCTCACGGCATTCGATCTAACTCCCGATCTCGAGGCAAACGCCGGACACTGGAGCTTGCAACGGAACGGAAGCTTGAGAATGGAAGTAAGATTTAGTACTCCCCTGACAGAAACCGTAAATTGCATTGTTTATGCAGAGTTCAATAACGTACTGGAAATAGATCGACACCGAAACGTTGGAGTCGATTACAGTAGCTAATCGCCGACGATTCGATATGTGAACATTTATAAAGACGATCGTATCAGACGCAAAGAAATCATTCAGCGCCGGAAAATCTAAGACGATGTTCACGATCATTGTCGATTTTCAGGGTTTTCAACGCGGAAACGATTTTATCGTGAAAGAACTTTCAATATGTAACGTGGATTACCGTGAAACAAAAACATGGTCAATCAGATCACCCTTCCCCGGAGAAAGAAGATGTAAATTGGAGCTCGACCAAGACCGATGGCTCACGAAGAATTATCACGGAATTGGCTGGAACGATGGGGAGACCGATCACCACGACGTAAAACACATTCTCAAATCATTTTATGATTGTTTCTATTTTAGTGGTATCAGGTTTCACTCCTCCTGCATATATAACATGACCTAAATGGTCGACCTCTTTCTTAAGGAACTTGCATTTTCCCGGTTTAAATTTCAAACCCGATTCGCAAAGTCGCTTAAATGCCTCACGTATACTTAATCGAATCACGTCGAATAATTCGAATCGAATCGATCGAACCACAAACACAAGCATAAAAGACAAGTAATTCCATGTTTTGTCATAAACACACTTTATTAATGGCTGCTATTGGTTCGACTTTACCTACAAATAAAATGTTGTTAACATCGTCATTATGGATGAAGCTAATAAGCCCTCACACCACGACAAGGTTGCAGCCTTAGTAAGGGAGACATATTTTATGTATATGTATATTTATTTAGTTCAGACGTACACGCTTGAAAACAAACGGTAGTGTGTTGTAATCTTCCACGCGTCTCCTCTTGGTATACGCAACGCGAATAGTCTTTGTCTAAGACCTTGACACAACCGTAAGAGGGACGATTCGGGCGATTCTTTTATCATACATCACAATATGTGGTGGGGCGTCGTCCAACACTATGGTCTGTAGACGTTCAAAGGATACGTCTTTTTCATTCGAGAAATTGATAGTTATACCCCTAACCTTACACGTTGTCTTGCAAAAATCATTGGATTTTCAAAGAAGTTTCAACGCGTAATTCTTTGGCCCACCCGATACAAATACGGAAATATAACAGTCCTTTTCGTACTTTTCCACCTCATCAGTCATATTGCCGAGATAATTCCCTACGGTTGGAGAATATTCTCCGGGGGATTCGGATAACGCTATCCATGTCAAAATAAAGCACACATCTATCGAGTCTCCGGAGGTAATCATAAAGGACCAATCTCGCATGACACGTTGTATAGGAAGCTATGAGAACATTTCTGGTAGGGTTTGTGCGCAGAGATTCCTCGTGTTTCCCCCAACACGCATATACCGTTTCTTCATTAAGAGGAATTACTCTGAATAATTCTACGCCGGGGTTTTTCGCCAATGTGAAAGTTTGGTCCTCATCCAGTTAAACAGATACATGGGATAGGTTTTCCCTCATCCTAAAACGACCCCAGAAACTATTCAGCGTGAGCTTGGACAATTGTCTCAAACCTGAGTTATGGGTGATCGATTTTTCCACCGGAAGAATGTTTTCCCTCTTCCCTCCGGCGATGTCTCCGGTGATGACTCCGACGTAGTCAGTTGCTCGTGCGGTGGTGTCGGTGGTTCAGGCGATGCCGTTGGTGCAATGACGGTAGGGAGTAATACGTGGTGTCAGGCGAAGGCAGCCTAGCCGGAGGTAGCCAATTTACCCACCATTCCGACCATTTAGTCTACGGTGGCGGAATCTTGGCTCTAGACGTCGATGGTTGCGGCTCCCATGGGGTGCAATCCATTGCTTCGTCCTCGGCGCACGTGGTGTGGGGGGTATCGAATTCGTGCGGGCTGCCTAGCTCCCAGGGAACCTCTTCAATCAACGACCGACTCTAGTCGTCATCGCCGTCCCCGAAATTCTCCTCCAACACTTTTATTACCATCGCCTCCTCCTCGAGTTCCGTTTCTGAATACAACGGCTTCTTACTCTCATCTGTGCTGCCTCCGCTTCCGAACAATACTTCCATCTCTTCACCATCTCTTTCTGAAAATAAAATTATTACCATCGTAATATTTTTGAATAAAAGACCGAACAGTTTATTAATAATGGTTAGAAACGTTGGTTCCATCTTTATTTCACCGTAGAAAGCCATGATCGAGTTACCGGCGTAGGCAACAAATTCGAGCTACGGTGCTAATTTGGGACGAGCCCTTAAGTTTACTCCGGAGTGTTGGATGGGGGATACAATGGATGGGGTTACTCTGTCTAGTTTGGAGAGCATTACGATATTCAGAGCACGAATGATACCTTTCAAAAATATCGAAACATGACGCGACAGAGATAAATAAGTTATGTGAAGGAAGCTAAACCGTTTTATTTGCTAACAGTGAAACGGTCAGAGAGTTGTAGAGTACCCTCTCAGTGGCAGTGAAGTGCCGTTCAAAGGAGAGAAAGGCCTTGCTCGTCATTGATAGCATCTTATCATGCCGGTCTAAGATGTCCGGGATCTTAGATAGAAAAGTAAGCCAGGAGTTCGACATTTCCTTCGAACTCCCCGCGATTCCCGCTATTTCGTCGTGGAGCTCATTAATATTGCGTCTGTCATAGTACCCGTAAGAAAGTACAGACCTTGTACAATCTCGTCAATAAGTCCCCAGGAAGTTCTGATATTATACATATTTAAGTTACTATCACTAAATGACGACATTTAGCCATATATCACAATCGTATCGAGCTGTAAGCTGACCGAATACTCACGCGAAATGTCTATCACTGAGGGCACTAAAAGTCTTGTATTGCTCGTACACTTCCCGAAGGGCGTTACTTAGTTCGTCAAAGTGGGGGTAGATGTGCACCAGCCACTCTATACTTGCGAACACCAGGTCTTTTTGGAAAACGAACGAAATTCCGCTGGTGAGAGGGAACAGGGACATAAATAGGAAGATTTTGTTCCTATTTCCGAACACCCATCCTCCTGGCTGCCTTCTTCCGGGCCGCATTCCTGTTCCTCAGTGTTTGGTTTTATCGTTTTTCAGTTGGCAGGATCTTTATGGGTGTGTGCCCTGGATTTTCAAAGTTACCAGCTGTTCAATGCCACTCCAGGTCCTTAGGAACTCCATATTTATCCTCCCGCTCCAATTAAATTGGTGTGGATTCCTCCCATTTCCCTGATAACACGCTTCCACCTATCTCCCGGTACTCGAGGGTATAAAAATCTCCAACTGTTGTGGGTGGTCCTTTTGGAACTTGAGGCGGACTCCAGTCATCTCTGCAACGCACATTATCAGGGTCATGGGCTCAATTTCCGACTAAAGATGCGTTCCCAGTAGGTGTTGGCATCTTTAAATCTTCCAAATCTTCCTACTTCTTGTACGAACGTCAGTGGACTAACTTTAGCAAATATGTAGCTTCTTATCCCTGTTGGAAGCCTTTCGCTATTAGTACATTGCCTAAACATTTTACATTTCTTCGAAAGAAACTGCACTTTTCTCGTTTCAGATTCAGCTTTATCATTTCAGCGGTATCGTCTTCTTACACTGTCTTCACCGTTTGTTAATACAATAATCCTCTTCATTAAACATAGGGGAGACCTCTCAGTGGGCTACCTGTAGTTCCCTTGCAAGCGTCAGCATTAAAGACAATGGAGGAATCTTAACATTTTGTCGCAGCAACAAGATTCGGAGAACTGGTTCAATGAGGTTTAGACCGATATATAACACAATTGATTTATTTTATGAAAGGAAAATTACATACATTTCTTCGTTACTGATTGAAGGGGGTTACACCACCGACGGGAAGCAGCATATGGTTTGGAGTTGCATGACAAACATGCATAAGTATTCAATGCAGAAAATTCACATGATGCTGGCTCTATGTTTAATTCATTTAATTTGATGTTCCCAAGCATCACTTTGATTGACCCTTGAACACTGATTTCATGTTGTATACTTCGTTTACTATTCAGATACATAAATGGCCAGTTCTGGGTATTTGCATTCAACATGTCATTTTCGGTAGCATTCTTATTTTAGGTGTGGGTGACTTTCATGTAACCTCACAGCCATGACTGAAACAATCACTGGTGTTTAAATGTTTCATTTCCTTTGTAAATCTCCTATTTTTCATGTTGTGGGTAGTTTAGCTTAGATACTTATATAATTATTCCGGCATCTTAAATTACAGTAAAGTATGATTCTAAATTGTAATTTCTGAATCATAATTGACTATGTAGAATAATATACTTTCTATATTGACTATATTCATGCCATCAAGCAGTTTAGATGGATTATTAACATTGAAATATGCTACCTGTGACTGTGTTTTGTGTTTATACTTGAGTTGAACTGCCCAGCCATTAAAAGTTAATTTATAGATGGGGTACTTTATCCCAGTTGGTAGCAAGTACCACTTATACCAGGTAGAAGATAACCCATAAAAACACCATGAGTCTAAGCACCCTATTGTATCAGAACTGCAAACATTACCAACAAGCATGCCAGTATCATTATGTGAATTGTAAATTTCATGATTTCCATTCTTTTTACATATACCTGCAACATTTTCACCAGCATGTCAACATCTATTGTAGCTATTAGATCCAACTTTAAAGTCTGATCTACAATACATTAGTTCATATCTTCTGATATTTTTAGTCTTGATCAGTTCAACCACAAATTCCTCATTGTTAGAATCCTAAAAAAACAGTCTGGCCAAGTTTCATGGGAAATTCATACATAAGCACCTCTATGTATCATGTCATATCACATACTTTCCCATTGTGTCCAATATACAAAGTTCTATCACATCCTTTAGCTCTTGGTAGCACTATCATTATGATCAAAAGAGCTGCAGGAAAGGCACCTGTTGTGGCTGCGTAGTCCAAGTCAGCTGGGCTGATCTTTTTCGGGGACTGGCTGCTAAGGAAGAGTCCAAATTTGCGGGCAGATCTTGCTCTGGGACCTGAATGCTTGGGGCTTCTCCACCAGCTGAATGAGTCTGAATATGCGATCACATTCTTCTCTGGGCTGGAGAGCGGGGGAGCTCAAAATCTGTGACCAGAACGTGATCTGTGCTCGAAAATATTCACCGAGCTCCATAGTCCACCAGGAGAATTTATGTTTGGGCATCTTAAGATTAAGAAGCAAACGTACCTAAGGGTTTGTAGTCGGTAGAGAGAATACAATATTGGCCCAATAAATACACACGAAATTTCCTCACCTTAGTTAGCAAAGCCAGACGGTCCAGTTCGGTGGCGGAATAACGTTTTTCCGCGATCTGCAATTGTCGTATGGCGTAATCCATGGAGTGATCTTCTCCCTCAAAATGTTGCAATAAGACACCCGCAATAACATTGGAGGAGGCAACAGTCGTTAAGACGAAATTGCTTAAGACTTTCACTTTTCTCTTTCATCGAATCCGATTTTCACGGGTTGAGTTGATTCATTTAACCTTCCAAAGAAGGCCGGGCCATATAATCAAGCGTTCTACTTTCACAGTCTTTAATCACTATTGTCTTTGTATCGTAAACAGTTTTAATCCACCATAATACAAAACCGAGTAACATGTCCTCATTTTTAAAATTGTTGCATGGAAAATGAATCATCGTTCTTTATTGATCAAGGTTATTCCACCTCTCCGGTGAATTTGGTCTGCGTGAGTAGGGGTGAACCCTTGCAGAGACGAGCCCTCTTAACGACTCCATGACCGGCTGAATAATAATAATTATTATTACTATTACACTACAAGAAGATTAAAAATCTGGTGGCAGTGATTCAGCATTACATATCGTACAAGCGTAAATTCCTACAATCGTATATGATCAAGCAATATATAGAAAGTAAGCGTAAATTCAGGGGTAAACCTCCTATTGTTTCATTTTTAGAAAACAATCAATGTATTTCCCTAAGAGATCACATCTAAGTTTTGATGGATTGTAAATGGTGGTATTTTCGTAATGCCACACTTCGTGGATTTCCCTCATTATGTACCCCTCAGGTATCACCATCGTCACCTCCTCAGATACCCACGTACTTGTGAGGGAGCGATATAAATCTGTGTTGTTGCATTCATCCTGCCATTCGTTAATGGTACAAGAACGACAGAGGGGAAACAGAAGTTTTTCATTAGCCCAAGTAGGTAGAATTTGTCGTGAGGACATTAATGAAAACCACAGGTTGGCCGCACAATTACTTTATTCACCAAAATATTACATAAAACGAGCGTACCTTCGTATCCACTAGGAGTCCTGATGTAGAGGGTAGTCTAGCGCGTAGACCGTCAAAGGTGCGTACCGCAGACCGGGAGGGCAGTCTTACTAGCTGAGTCGCTGCAGAACGGGGAATTAGTCTACCAGCTAGTTCGCTGCAGACCAGCAGGAGGCTAGTTTAGCAAGCGAGTTCGACCAAAAATGATCTGCTTTCGGGGCTTTTTGGTCGGCTTTATATACCGTTTTGGGAACAGGGTTTGGAGGGGCCCCAACGTGGTTAGAAGTGCAGTAAGTGCATTTTGACTAATGTGGTCACGTGGTTCGAGCATGGTTATAGTTTACGTGCTTGCTGGGGGCTCCAGCGGCGTCAGTGCAAGGGGTCAAGGGGCGAGGCGTCCCTTGTAGATCACACATTCTACGAGCTCGCCGGAGGCCCCAGCGTGGTCGGAGAGTGACATTCTATGTCGTCGAAAATGCGAGTATGAGGACCTCGTAGCTCTCTTTTTAAGGCATTCCATATAACACTAGTAATACGGAAATGTATGTGTTTTGCACGTGGTACACAAATGTTCCCACCAACGACTTCCCTTACACTTTAAAATAGTACACAGCGGAAAAGGTGCGACTTGTACTTTAAAAGCTCTCATTGTATCGGTTTGATGTTTAGAAAAAAATGTTGCCTCTTCTTTATAAGGAATCCATTATCCCCCAATAGCGCTTTTGGACCTCCTCAGGGCGAACATACACCGCCGACGCAATACCGGGGTCGAACATCCCAGGCATGGGGCACAGAATCAATGCAGCATTGCTATCCTTAATAGACAGATGAATAGATAGATGGCCTCTGACTCTAACCTCTCCACTGATTAGTTCTAAAAATGGAAAATATTCCTTCATTAATAACGGTGGTCGTTGCTCCCGTATCGATTAAAAATCGGTGCATTTTATCGAGGGCGCTCACAGCTATCGCCATGCCAGCCTTTGGTGTGACTGCAAAAATCGGTTCATTCCCGACCTTGCAATCTGGGCCATCGTGTTTTCCGTATCCGATGGGGATTCTCTTTGGGGGTACTAAATCGACCGATGTCCGTTTGATTTATATGTTCCGCAGATCATAAGCGGGCAATCCATTTAGGAGTAACTTGTCTACACACAAAGATAGCAATATACTGAACATATTGACCGCCGCGCCGGTACTGTGGTAACTGCTGCGCGGTCCCTCGTGGAATTCTCCGGGTATCTCCTCTAGGCAAATCAGTATGGCCGCAAGGAATCGGTTCCTCAAAAGAACGATTGCTCTTATCCCGTCCGCGGTGGGTACGTGGTGACAACCTACCGTCTAATTCAGCCTCCTACCTGGCAGTGGGCTCATGTTAAACTGGTGCCGTTGTATTGTGTTCGCTGCGGGAGGGGTGGGCCCGTTTTCTTCCGGGAAAATATCCGGTATGCTGGAGGAACCAGGGCCAAGCGCCAGAGGAATGTTCAGTAAGTGAACCCCGCTACTATTTTTTCATTATGGACATTCTGGATGTCGAAGGTGACTGCAATCCAAACTTTAACAACATTATATGGGCCGTTCCAACGAGATTTAAGCTTTCTGGATTGTCCCTGGGAAAGTGCAGTCGTCTTCTTCGAAGCTTATAACTTCTACGCCAGCCGGTTGATATTTTTCTGATATTGATGACGTCAGTAATAATAAGGAATAATAACACAAATAAAACTTACGTCCTACAATTCAAGCAAAAAAGAGTTTAACTTATTTTGGAGATTTGGCATTCTTAAGACATAATATTCTTGGGGATTACGTGGTAATCTTCCGCTCTTTATTAAGAGTTTCCTAAAGGAGCGCTGCTTCAGGGTACGTGTCAGTACTTTTCAGTCTCGGCTATTCATCCAGGAAAATGGAATCCCTCAGGGGTCTATCTTAGGCGTATTACTTTTTGATGTTGCTGGACTTTCCCTATGTATTAGACATCCTATTGATGGAAGTCTCTTTGTGGATGACTATGGTATATTTTTATTCGTTTATATAACTTCTGAGAAATATGTTCTGGCCGTTCATTGACCTCCACAACGAAAGGACTGGAATTTCCGGTATAAATTCTATGATCAACTCGCTCTTTTTTCAGGTACTCTTCTTCCTTATGAAGTATATCCTCAAATTCCATTATTAATTGTCAAAGCGGGCCTGCTAATTCATCTAGCTATTCTATTATCTTCCCAATCAATTTTTCTGGGAGGTATATTTGTGGCTTCTGAAAGGTTATGCACCTTGGGGTCTTCTTTTTGAACTCTTCGGTGCTCTTACTGACAATGGTTTTCGCCGGAATCACGAGATCTATTTGGGAAACATTCCTTAATTTTACCGGAATCTTACAATCATTCGCGGGTTTCACTACGCACCTCGAAAACCATTATCCAATTGATAGTGATATCAGCCGGTTTCATCAAAAGTGTCTGCCCGTTGATTAGTCACCTGGTTCGTGACATATATCTATGATGGTTTCGTTACTTGGTGGGAGTTTGACAATTTCCTCATCTTTTACCTGGAGCTCTTATAATTCGTGTCCTGTTTTATTCCTTTCAAAGTTTCTATTAATAATCCAATTTCACTCTGATTTCCTTTTTTCTCTTTGAATTTCCCATTCGGGGGTCCCTTCCTCTATCTGGCATTTCTCAAGATTCACACTACTCTTCTTTGTTTCCGCTCTTTTTTCTCTTTCACTTCCGTTTTTCTTTTCCTTTTTCCTTTGTTCGCTGTTTTCCCGTTTAATTCTCTTTTTTTTCTCTGTCACCGTTTGCTTGATGTCCGTCGGCCGATGCTGCATCAACCTCAATCTCCACCTTGGGTGATCCGCTTCGTGGTAGGCGGTGTGTCGTGCTGCGATAAGTCACCAGAGAGATGGAGCACACTGACTCCGTACGATCCTATTCAGTAAGTATACATTTTCTTCATTATTAGTAACTAGCGGAGTGCCCGTTGATTCTCAACGGAAAAATGAATGTAAATCGAAAGTAATGAAATTTACATATGAAAAAATTTAGATATGAGAACTCTTAAATTTATGAAAAAACAATACTTCTCTTCATCCTATGTGTCTTACGAAATCACAAAAACAGCTACACAAATGTAAATCACAGAATAAACTAATGCACCAGTCGCTACAACAAATAGAGGAAACAACTGAGTACCAAATGAATGGAGACGAAATCACAAAAATAGCCACACAAATCTTGTGCACCACAAATGAAAACGAATGAACCAGTCGCTTAGCACGTCCAATATGTCCGTTAGACAGCGAGTCAGTGAAATCATCGAAACTATCAAATAAACGAATTCACAAATAAACGCCGCAAACGAATTACGATGTATAGCAGTTAATCTAATTAGAACTCGTCCTTTTATGAATTAACACCTAATATCCTTAAGATGGCGTCGGCCGTTTTCTTAATTTAATTACTTAACACTTAATAAATGACCCTCTGCTGTTTAATTAACTGTATGAATTGTGTAGAATTTTTGTATCCTATTGATAATGTAAGCGGCGCATCTGTTTATTTATATCGCAATAATAATTTGACCTTTATGTTGCAAAATCAGAGTGAACTCTTACCTCTTCTCTTGAATAGGATTTAATTTAATTTCAATGTTTTCAGATACCGTTGACGAAAAATATTGTCTTCCGATATTTTTATAAACGTGGAATGAGGAGGAGGTGGAATTTTCAAGACCGTTTTTCCTTGGGAATTTTCCTTGGTGCACGCCCTTATGTGAAAAGTCACCTTAACCCTTTCCTTATTCAAAGATGATATTTTCATGTATAGAGTAATATATCTGAAAAAAGTTACCGAGTTTAATATTGGACTGAAGGAAAACCATATACCAGCAATTCTTCATTATGGAGGGAATTTCTATAGTATATGTAACTGAAAATGAGAAGTAAATTAACGAAAAAGACTTCGAAAGTGAAATATCTTGTTAGAGGTCATACTTAGAAATGATGCTTATTCGACTAAATTCTTATTCAGTTTATCCAATTTGTCCTTGCCTAGACATACAATCTATTAGTTACAGCAATGAAAATAATACATGTATATTTTATCTCTTTCGATACCTGTCTAGAGTCCGTAAAATGAATACTACTTTGATTTTTTGGAATAATTAAATCCTGCAACATACAACATACATATTTAGGCGTATTTATAATGATAATATTTGAGCAGCCAGCATAGAACCAAAGCATAAAAATAAAGGACAGCCGCCCATAATCTGAGAGAGGTGTTCCATATTTTATAGTCTAAAAAACTTAACTTAACTTAACTTTTTTGGCGTTGCTATAAACAAAGCTTGATTGTTGCAGTCGCGCGTATGCTAACGAATTTGAATTCAAATTTAAATATATCGAGTAGGTGGACAGTAACTATACTTAAACACACCAATAGATGATCCAATAAAACATTTCTTGGTTCAATTTCCCATTCTATATCTAAAAGTACAAGATTCGTTTACCTTTCAAGTCAGCTATAAAAGGCTTGTCATTCCTTGCTGCTTATTAAGCCCAATTATTGACACTTCAATGGAAGCAATCACTGAATTCAGGGATATTTCAAATATCTTGATTGATTTATTCTTCAGCGTTAAAGATTAAATTCACAGCGGAACGCTAAATAAAACGATTTTTATTTAGAGCGGAAAATAAGAATGAGAAAGTTATCAACTTACCAAGCTAAGAAGATATAATTACTTTATATGAGGAAAGAAGATTAATTTAAGTAGTAGTAGTAATTATGAAGGTGCCTCGACAGCTGAGGTCATTTCGCACCTTTTCCTTTTGATTCATTTAATACGACGATAAACATTCATTTAACGTAAAGAATCAACAAACACTGGTGTTGCTATAAACAAAGCTTGGTTGTTGATGATGCGCTAATGCTAATGAATTTGAATTTAAAGATATCGAGATTGGCCTTGACGACGGGTTGTTTAGAATATCAGATTCTCATAAAATTTTCGTATTTAACTTACTAATTCTCACAACTTCGAAGTGAAAGCAATATTCTACGACCAAAATGAAAAACTTTATTCTATTTCCTTTGTTTTGGTGTTAGTTTTAGTTTCAAAGGACCTTTATTTCTAATTTAATTTTGTTAAAGAAAAGTTTCGTGCAAATGATAAAAATGTCTTCCCATGTATTTCTTATGGAAACTATTCGACCCTCTGGAGTCGAACTGAGTACAGTTGGGTCAACAAAAATTAGCCTATCATTTGCGCTAGGGAGACTTTTAATATTGTACAAATTTTGAAATATTATAAATAATTAACTCTAGAGTTATAGCGTGAAATAGATTTTTGACCCCAACTGGGGACGAACTGGGGACAGCTAGGTGGATAAAAGGTAGCCTATGTCACTCCCCGGATGACAAATGACCATCATACCAAATTTCATCAAAATCGGTTGGATAGTTTTTGAGTGAAGCTGTAACATCCAGACAGACTGACAGACATGAAAATTTCTAAAACCTGTTTTGGACTCGGGAACAACCCCAGTATCTAGCAATACAACTTTTTTTGAAATCGGATCAATGTACAGACACGACCCCCTCTACAGATTTATTATATATATAGATATAGATTGTTAGCTCAACTTAGAGTAAAGTTATTCATTAAGTGAATTGAAGATTTCAAGCAAGAGCGAGATTACTGTCTTTATAAATAAAACAGTTCGTTGCCCTTAGAAAACATATTCGTTTTCTTTCACGAAACATCAGTAATCTTAGAGCAAAAGTACTAGGTTAGAGTGATATTTAGAGAGAGAATTTGTTCCTTTTTCTTCTTAATTTCTTTACTATTTATTTATTTTGCAGATGCCATTTCTAAATTTCAAGTTGGTGAAAGGGGGGAGGGACGAGTTCATCCCGTTCAAGAGCATAGTGGCTCTACAAGTGCAAAAACGGACCAGTGATAGCTACAGTTAGTGACGACGGACAATTAAGCTACCTAATAGCTTTAATATTATCCCAAAAAGTGATTCAAATTCTTACAATCAGGGAGATGAGAGGATATGCCAAGTAAAGCAAACCAGTAAGATATATTTTAATAATAAAAATAAATATACTTATATATTTTAAGTGTTTCATCATCTTAAACCTCCTAGGTTTTCGAACAGGTTGGCTCCAAAGATTTTGGCTTTGATTCCCCCTCCCGTAATCCTCCACTCCCTTCCTTCCATTCCATTTCGTATTATCAAACTTAGACATAATCTTTACAGTGTGAAGTGAGAACTTGTTGGGAGAGGATTAATAAACTCAGTGGTAAGTAAATTGCTTTATGAGCAGCATCCGTTACCGGGATATCAATACTGCGGTCCAGAAACAAAGCTATAGAAGCTACTTAGACATGGTGATAAAGGAATTAACCCATTGGACTCGTACTGCAAAGAACACGGCATCTCCTATCATCAATCGAATGAGATTTCAAGTAGACTTAAGGCTGATTAAGTCCCAGAATGTAGTGTACCCTTATTTTAATTGAGACCGCTACCACAAGTAGGGGTGCTTGGCTTTGATCATTTGAAGAGTCACGGAAATTAAATACAATTCTCCAGGTAGGCTGCGCCGATATATTAAAGAACTGTGTCTTTATAACTAATTTGATGTTAAATAATTGTTTGAAGAAATCTATCACGAATAATAAATAAAATTCAATTACTCATTTAACTTATTAGTTACTTGCTCTCATTTGTCACACTATTTTAAATCATCCCTCGTCTTTGAGTATTTGAGGTTTTCTCAAAGACTATGTTCCGCTAAGAGAATAATAATTGTTTTTAAAACCAAATGATTTGTTTGAAGCTCGTACTTGATGATTACAAAATTAGTGCATTTTTCGCAAAAGGTTTCCCAGCTGTTGTTTATATTACAGGTGATATCTCAGATAGGAATACTGGTAGGTTAAAATTATCAAATAAACCTTCATATTTCAACGGTACGAAGTGTGCATTCTGTAGCGAGAGAATCTTTTTTTTTACTAGCTTTCTTCTTCAACAATACGGTGGTTTTTATTCTCGAGAGAAATAATGATACTGTCTTATGACATACTCTTTCTTTCCCTAAATTATGGTAAGTAAAAGGGAAATTCATTTTTCGGGCTCACTGGTACAACCTCTGCAACTCTGTTCGTGAGAATGGTTTTCAGATATTGTTTATTTCAAATAAATTCCTGTGGTATTCTAATTTCCGATTGAGGAGAAAAATGTGTTCCAATCCAATGGTTATGAATTTTTTCATTTTCCTCATCATCTCGCCAACTAAATCGGTAATTTTTATTCGTGTATAGCTACACATTTTATTTTCACTGTCCCGTCTCTTTTTCGTGATATCTTATCGGAAGATACAAGACGTTGTATCTGTCACTCTGCTTCTTCATTGTGCCTCCCCGGAGTCGCTCGGTGAATTTCTTAACTTAGTTTCCTCGTCGCTATTAGGGAATTTTGTGAGGGTTTATCTTCTCTCCTGAAAAAAATGGAAAAATCTTGGTAGGCTCTCATTATAAAGATTCCATTTTTCCGTAACCGGTATTTTTGGCAATCGTAATACAGGGTGTCCGGGTTAAACGTATAATAATAGAAAGTGTAATAACTTGATAGTTAATTCAGGTATTTATCGGTGGTTTGTTTCTAGAAGTATGGCGACTCAAAATGTTTTTTACACAGCTAAAACACCTCTATATGTGTAACATTAGTGGAAGAAATATATCTAATCTGTATTTTACTCTCTCGATGTGTTTTGCAGCATTGCTGGCGTAATATTTGTAATTACTGCAGGAATTCGATTACGCAGTTCTATTGGATCACGGACTGTGGTACTGTATTCTCGATAAACACATTCAGAAAAAAAATCATATTGCTTCAGTTATGGATTTCTAGGCGGCCAAGTAATCGATGGACTATTTCTCCCAATCAAGCGATCTGGGCACTTATTATCCAAGAAAATCCTCAACATTATTGCATAATGGCTACGTGCGCCATCATCAAGTAAACGTAAAACACATTTTGAGTTATTTTACTTCCAGAAGCAAACCGCCAGTAAGTATCTCAATTACTTCTCAATTAATTATATTTTGTATTATTATATGTTTAAGCTGGACACCCAGTACATTCTCCATTGCAGGATCGAGATTGAACATCGTTTTATTTAGATCCGTCATAGGCTTCAAAGGGTTATTTAAGCGATGGGCGGTTTCCTTAGGAATTAGGATCATTTTTCGAGCGTTGACCATGTTATCGACTCTGAGAGAGTGCAGTAGTAGTATTTACCAGCTTTCCATCTGAGTCATGATTTACTTTTTTCTCCTTAAACATACTTCTCCGAGCGATAGAATACGGAGTAAATTTTTGCAAGGCAATTTAATTTTCTTTTGTGAATAGGTCATTCGCACGTTACCCTTCAAGGTGTTATCAGCGATTTCACATATACGTGGTATCGCGATATTACATATTATGAATATTTATGTAAATAAAAATCAATAGGATATCTTAATAAAAGGTAAGATGAGATTGCCATAAGCGATCCGACTATGAGTGGCAAGTCCTTATGCATGGAAAAGTTCATCGTTCGTTAATCGAAACTAATTTCCAAATTGTGTCGTTGTTACTCCGAGTTTCGACTCGAATTCTCGAAACTAAGGATGAATCCGTTGATAAGGTTTCATCAGGACATACCCGATTAAGAAGACATTGCAAACGATTCGGTAGTTAATTGCTTGATTTACCCCGGTGATTGGCTGGGAATGATTTTAAAATTGAAAAATTAAATTCAAATAATATTTCGAACTTCTGTATAGGCAATACAATATTACAACTACAATCATTTTATATCTAGCATAGGTTAAATATAAAGAACCTACAAACACTACATAAATACAAAATTGTAAACATACAAAACAAAATAAACATATCAAATAAAAATTAATATAAAAATCTGATGTGGCCAACACATGACTTTCTCCATATTTATTGAAAACAAAAGTCTATATCGGTAATATATAAATAACTCCAAAACAATGAGTGTTACAGAAAAATTTTTCAATTAAAAAATGTAGTAATGTACATTATCTATAACTTTTCTAAGTAATTGTATACATCTTCATTGCATTCTGACAAAGATATGTATGAAAAATTACATTTCTGGATATACAACAACTTCCGGTTAAATATTATTCAAGAATAACTCCTGAACAATCAGTTTTACGAAGATATGTTTAAAAAAAAGTCGTAGTTATGTACATTATCTATAACGTTAGTAAATAATTGTATATACTTACATTCCATTCCGACAGAGATATTTTAGAAACAAAATTTTATCCCGGTTAAACCGCAACTTCCGGTTCAGCGCTATCAATCAGCGAACTAATCAACTCTTGGCATTGTTAGGAAAATAGCAAATATGAATTTTGGAAATGATCGGATAATTACTTTTTAAAGTAGAGCGCTCACAAACGTTTTTACCACAGACAGACACACACATACGCAGACACTCAGGCAGACATGTTCGGGAAAATAGTGAGAACGAGATCTATGGGCCCCAAAACATCTATTTTGGTTGCAATCTGGAGGTCTAATTTTTTTGCGAACACAATACTTTCTCTATATTACGTATAAGGAGAAAGTAATAAAGAGCACTCTGAGATAGTTATATGTTGTATAAAAATTATATTATATAATAGAAGTATCCAAAAAGAGAAAGGAAAATCACCACACTACTTACCTGAATAATAAGAAATTCTATCACAGAATCGGCAATTGCTTGCTCTTTTTTAGAGTAGATTGTAGATATCCAGAAGTTATCCATGTAAATTACAGTCAATGAGGGCCATAAATGTAATTCGTCCACGTACACTCCTGGCCAAAATTAACGCAGCACCGGCCGTTAGAATCGCTAGGGAGGTGCTGCGTTAATTTTGGCCAGGAGTGTACATTCCTAGTGATGAGCAATCAGTAGCCACAGGTGAAACTAAAAAAATATTCAGAAAAGCTATTTAAACATTTTCTTTGTAGTTTATATGGTTATTTATACAATAAAACATTCAAATACAAAGGTGAATATTTACCTTGAAAAGAGATAATGGTCAAATGACATTAAACAAATGACAAAAACATTAAACAAAATTAAACACTTCCTATTTTATGAGCCAACAACTGGCACGTAACGGGGAGTAAGCATAGTTTTTTTAATGTTAGTTTGGAAACTCCAATGAATCAGCTAAGCTCACCATATTCCATACAATACTTAAAATTCACAGAGTCGGGCGAGATATGGTGGAAATCCATCATGCAAAATGAAGGGGATAATTGGTACTTTTTCCACAAAATGTTTTGGTTAATGGTAGTTATGCGGGGGTTATACCGTTATTTTTTCAGGTAGAAATTTCGAGGGTCACCATCCTAATCCGGACCCTTCCCAGCTCGGGAGCGCCCGGCCTTCCTATCAGCGGGTACCATATAAAACTGACCCCGTGGAATACGATTTAAAAAGTTGTAAACAATTCAAATGAGCAACAATTCATTACCTTCGTCATCTCACTCGTCCTTAGAGATATACAAGCATCTTTTGATCGACGTTCTACGATGAAAATTAAGACTTTTCGTGATTTTGCTAGAAATTACCCGTTTAAACACGGGTTTACACGGGGGGTCAGATAGGCGGGTGTTTTAAATATCTCAACGGGGTTGGGTTGGGTTGAGGGAAGGATTTCTAGATTTTTGATGGAAATCCCTTACCCCTACCCCAACCCAACGGCAACGTTGCCGTTGTAAACGGGTAATTTCTTGCAAATACACGTAAAATCTTAATTTTCATCGTAGAACGTCGATCAAAAGACTGAATTATTTATAACTTTTTAAATCGTATTCCACAGTCAGTTTTTTTTATGGTCCCCCTGATGGGAAGGCTGGGCGCTCCCGAGCTGGGAACGGTCCAGATTAGGACGGTGAACCTCGAAATTTCTACCTGAAAAAAATAACGGTATAACCCCCGCATAACTACCATTAACCAATTTTTTTAATCGTCAAAATATAACGTCCTCATGACGTTATTCGTCCTTTTCTTCCCCCCCCCACTAATAAAGTCCATTTACCCTTACTCCCGCGCGCTCCTTCCCGATCTTCCCCAAACCTTACTTCACCCTTTCCTCTACTCCCCTCTTCCTCTCTTCTCCCTTGTTGGTATATATATTTGTTTGATTTGTATAACTTGAACCTGAAGATGACGGTCCTCCGTTGAAACCGGTAGTACGATTAAAACATTTTGTGGAAAAAGTACCAATTATCTCCTTTATTTTGCCGACAATACTTGTAGTTCTATTCAACTAATCATGTTGGTTTAGAGCCGGAATATTCTTTACGTTAAGTTATTCTTTTTCACAATTAGAAACTCAAATCCATTGTGTTTTCCGTTTTAGAATTATACTGGCAGTCGATCTATGTCACAGAATTCAGATTTAAGGATTTTTAACTAATTTCTGCACATTTCTTTTGTCTTTTTACTTACAGAACGTTTCACTGCTGGTTCTTAGTTGCGAAAATGATTTTTTTAATGTAGGAAGCCTATTAACAATGAAACTCCTTTCAATGCATGGTTCCTAAAATTTAATATCTTTTGATAATAAATAGAAATTACTAAAAATTAATTTTTTTTGCATCCTAAGTAATAATAATGTTAAAATATGTATCTCCCTCCCTCCTTCTGAGGGGGAAATCAAAAAATGAAAACGGGCAGTTTTAACTGCCATGCTGTACTTTCCTTACTCGCATGATTCATAAAGGTCTCCCAAACTTGCGTGCTACCCGAATGTATTCTTGTTGTATTCATACATTGATAAATAACACATTCTGCAACTTCTGCAACGATGAAAAATTTTGATCTAATTATTGCTCTGGCTGTTGGCAAAGTCAAGCCATGCATAAACGACTGACAATATATTTATCGGGGCCACTTATCAAATATATTCTTATGGGAATATGAACAATCCCAACAAAGTGGATCATAATTCCTTGCCGACTCGTCGAAGCCTGAAGAGAGAATTCGGAAAGGTAAGCTATTAGCTCAAATTATCGTGTGTTATTATCATTTGCTACACCCGCAATTCACTTTTATTTATGGCTTTTCTTCTCTGAGAATAAATAAATGGTTTTTCACCTTTTGTCTTAGAAGCAAATTATGATTCAATAGCCCTACTGTCACTGTCGAAAGGGAAGCTAATTAGGAATGAGTCACGGAAAACTCCAAGAACCATGAAAAATGAGATCCACCGATGTACATTTTGCTGCCAAACTAACAGCAATATCAAGGTAACACAGGAGTCTCCCGTGTAACCTTGATGATGCTATTAGTTTGGTAGCGAAATGTACATCGGTGGATCTCATATTTGATAGTTTTTGGAGTTTTTCGAGACTCATTCCTTATACTAAGCCATCAGCGGAATTCTGAAGATGAAGCTTATTGAGATAAAGATCACCATGGCCTGATTTAATTACATATTGCTTTTTCCAAGCTATTTGTCATTCTTTCTAAATATGCCTAATGTCATTGTTGATTCATTCATAAAAAAGTTGAAGAATTTTTGACGGATTAAGTAAAGACACTATACAAGTTTACCATTGCTATTTTCTTATATTTTACGATTAATTTTACCTTTATTTAAATATTTATTAGGAATGCTCAAATTACAACAGCAATATCGGTAAAATCTCAAAAAATTGCCCCATCTATACATGTCCTTTGAAAAATTCTTGCCATTAATTTAGCAGCGACCTAAAAAATATTGAAGTGTTTGTAGTACATACAATTGACTAATCTCTTCGTAAATTTTACTGCCATTTTGATATCCTGTATACTTATCTATAAAATGTATAGACGGAAATAATAATAAGAGAGTCTAATCCGGCAACACATAATTTATCCTTAATCACGAGAAGGCTGTAAGAAGATGCTGCATTCAATTTTGCGAAGATTTTTAATCGACCAATCTGGAAATACTTATGTGGAAGAAAGAAAGTTGCCTCGTAGAATATTTATGTTAGCACGAGATTATAGCAAGCGATTATGCATTATATCCTCTGAAATAATTCCTCAAACCTATCTTGTCTTTAATGATTTATCAAGAGAAATAATTTTCCCAAGAGTAAGATTTCCTTTCTTCCTCTGTAATCACTTCCTAATAGGTGAATATAAAAGCGTGCTAAATAAACTCCTCCCTTTTTCCTTCTAATACACCACCCTCTCCCTAACTTCGGCTGTGCCATTTGTTTTTTGATACTCTTTTGGAGTATCCACGTCTCCTGTCTATCAAAACTCCATAATTTTCGATTGTTTACTTCCAGACCCGTAATTCGGACATAAAAATTCCAATAATGATAAGCCCCCCGATGCTATAGCCGGGCGTTATCTAAACATTTTACTGTGCATCACTATATACGTTGCTCGGAGGGAGTTATGGTTCAGTCAATATTCTCCGCGAAGGTATCACTGAGAAAAGAAAATTATGGATTTAGTTCCCATCGGCTGCTATCGATTATTGGTACATTATGCAAGTTTCGGTTAAGTTCCTTACATTGGTTACCATGCGGTTGAAATTCATTCGAAGCTATTTCAGTTATTACTTTGATTTTCTATTCCAGTTTTATTAAACTCTTTGGCCATTTCAGGTTATAACTTTGGGTACAAAATTTGTGTTCAGTTCTGTTTAAATTCCAACGAATATATAAGTTTCATTTTGTATGCTAATCCGAAGTATGAAGCATTAAATAAACGTACAAGGTCTGATTATTTCAACTGAGGTATAGTATGAAAAAAACAGATGCTAAAACACGTGGTTTCTACACCAGTTGCAGGTATATTTTAGTTTCATATAGATAAATTTAGTTTAATAAATTTAGAGAAGCTAAGGCCCTTAACATGGTGTGAATCACTCTCATACAAATAATTGATATGCGAGAAGGGAAAAATAGAGGGCGGAGGGGAATTCAGTAAAGAAGGAAGACGACGGAAGAGAGAAAGCTTAACAAGTGTCTGAGAGTTTGATAGCGAAATATAAAGAAAGGTTAGGAAAATTAAGAGTAGGCCTTAGGAAATAGCATTTAGAACAGAATACATAAAGGGTAAGGTTCTATGGGTGCAAAGAGAGAGAAGATAAAATTACACTAATAGATGCCATTTATGGAGACGGAACGCGAGATTCTACGCTTCGTGGAAACATGCTTGTGATTCTTTAAAAGACGGAAAGACTTGAAACGGAGTCAATAGACCAGCCCCTTCCTTTCTTTATCCTCAAAAGGGGCACCTGCTTCCGAACCACTCAAGATGGTCACTCTCGAAAATATTTCCGCCAGGATGCAGTCCATGGTTGCCAGATTTCTAAGAGGCTACGTTGAGGCAGTCGAAGCTCAGTGTGGAAATATTCTTGAATTTAATCATCCAGAAATATTTTATCTTATTTTACATACGTTGTTATTTGGTATTTAGCTGTAGATTTTATCGCAATCATCCGCTTAATGTACTTTTAACTATGCAATCGAAAAACAATTCTAAAGCACAAGTTGCATGTGATTCACAGTCTTGTAAAATATTTCCGTCATCTCACAGTTCATTTTTTTCAAGTTTCTCTCAACTTTGCTAAACAAGTGTTTCATTTTTTTTAAATATTTCATGAATGAAACATTTTTTAAATATGGTTAGTGCCGGCGTAATGATTGATGAAAATGTCTCTTAGGAATGCGCTAGGCAAGTACATACATAGATACTAGAATACGAAGCTAGAACCGCGTTAGAATATGGAGACATTTCCAACACACTCTCCCCTTCATCGTCTGCTTTCTTCTGATTGACGTTGATTTGAAAGCTTTTTGCATATCGAATATCGGGGAAACCTCTCATCTTCGTGATGCTATCGATGCTATACACATGACTCTTTTCATAATTTTTAATAATCCTCTTCATAAATTTCGTTTGACGGACTTCTGTTAGTTTGGTTCATTCTCGCTCCTATTCCGTCGCAAAATCCGACGAATTCCACTTCCACTAGTTATGCCTCTCCGTCTTGGTCGAAACTTCGTATGTTCAATAAATCATACACTCCATTGAGCTGGAAGAAACATTAAATGTAGAAATTGGAGGTACTTACTTAGATCTTCATATTAATGCCGTTAAGGCATCTTTCATTTTTATTTTTAATTTAAAGTTTAATTGAAGTACAATAATATTGCTTCCCATACTTGAATTGTACCTTTTACTTAACTAAGAAATCGGAGCGTACTTCTTTACTAAAAACAATTATTGTAGGCTGTATGAGGATTACATAAGGAAGATTAAGATAAAATATTAATGAGCACAATTTTAGTTGGTTTTGTGGTAGCTTTTTTATTGTTAAGTAAAAGAGATTATTGTTTTATTTTCAGCAGTTTTTCACTCATTGGTCGGTAAGAATCCATAGTGTCTGACTGTCATTCCTCTTCTGATTTTTGTTGGATTCATTCAAAAAATTATTTTAAATTCTGATGCTTATGAAAGCTTTGAAAAAACTTGAAGAGATAAAAAATAAGTAATTTCTATACATTTCAATGTTAATTGTTGACTGAATTAGTAAATTATTCTCTGTGTAAGTAAAAAATAAAATTTTAATTAAAAGGTTGTCTATATTCCAACCAACTCTATCCGACCCAACAGTGTTGGATCCTAACAGCTTACAGGCGCCTAGAACCATTTTGAATTTAATGATGTAGCTACGTTAATTGACATAATTATTAAAGATAATCATCGCTGTAAAACGGACATTGAGAAATTATCTCACGGCGAATTGCCCTAAACTCGTCTTCGATCGAAAGATGGTTTCCGGGATTTCCGGGACAGGAGATTCCAGGTTCAACAGTTTTGTTTCAGCTATATTATATTCTTTCCAAATGACCACTGATAGAAGCTAATCGAAAAGTTTACTAATACAGATCTCTTCGATGAGATTGCTGTTTTTGCCAGTTTACAGAATTCACTTGCTCCAAGAAAAATTGAAGAAGCGTTATGCAGAAATAATCGCAAATACAGATTACGGAAATGAGAATTTGAGACGTAAATAATTAGATTTTACCATTTTTAGGGATGGAAATTTTAGTTAACATGAAAAAAACTTGATTAAATTAAAAAAACAGACTACATTTACAATGTCAAGATGTGAATGATATAGTTTTTCAGTAGCTGAGCAGCTACTTCCAATATCGGAAAAGGAAAAATAGATTTTCTAATAACATTCAGCGATATTTCACTGATTATTGAGTTGCAAAAACATTCATTATGTGTGAACTCATAAGAACAGCGTCAATTATATAAAATTACAGACGAATCAATATAGATTAAGGCTTTAACTTACAAAGTAAATGGAACGATTCAAAATTAGATTCCGCAGAAAAGTCCATCTGAAAAAGGAGAGCGGATAGTGGATGGAGGAAAATTGGTCTGATACTTGATGTCCAATTTCAGTCTTCAAAATTTTTCCTTAACTAAGCAGGAAGTCGTTAACGAAGCCTCCTTTCCACTCTAGTAAATATTTGACCCAGAGAGAAAGAGAGGTAGAGATGAGGGTGTTGTAATGGTGGTGTAAGGTGTTTTGTGGGAGTGGTGTGCCTGGAATATTTCTCTAAGAGGCAGCCATCTCTTTCGACTTCATTAGAATGCTACCATACATAACATCCGGCTTTTTTTCGTTGACTATCGACCCATCTAAAGCCGTAATTAACGTCTTCGTTTTGGCGATCGTCGCATTCTAAATGGCTTATCTCAGCTAGTGAGTAATAGGAGCGTACCCGTGAGATTAGGATAGAGGGAGATATTAGGATTGGAAAGCAGAATGGTCATTCCTTTAAACGCAGATCTTGACCATAGTGGTACTCTTGATAGATAACGAACACATAATTAGATCACATGAAATGAAATTTTTTAAAATATAAAAAGAAATTCAGGAAAACAAATTTGCTAAAACCTTTTCTCAATTAATCGCAAAGACTCCTCATCACCCGATTGATTGAAAAATATGGATGCTGAAACGCTGTAATTCCTTGCAAATGTGTAATTCCTGGGTCATGATATTATAGTGAAGTTGAAATAGTAAGAAATGTTGGTCTTATAACTGTGTCGCAAATAAGTATCGCTAAACGAAATAAAAATAAGGAGCGAGTTTCTAAAAATAGTCGGATATAGAAGAATAAAAGATTTTTCTGAGTATTAATGTCAACATTGAGGGCATTTTTGTGTTTGAGTCTATTTTATTAGAGCTTAGGCTGAATCTCCCTTCTTCCTGGCGGACTGTTATCAATGGAAGGAATAAAGAACATAATTAAGAAAGGAACAAAGCAGCATCGTCAGCATAACTAAAAAAAGAATAGCAATTTCATGGCATTTCTTTCGGCGAGTTCCCTCCTTCCTGTTACACTGAACTCGAATTTTATAAAAAGTGAATCTTATAGACCAATGTATTGAAAAGATAATTCTTTTCATTGATGTAATACAATGGAACTATGTATTCCCTAATGATAATTGAAAAAATACTACTATTTACGTATATCTTGGGAAAGGATCTTGAGCATTTTCACGTCCTTCCTCTTATTTCATTCGGAAAATAAATATTTCCTTATTATTTATTATTAAACTAAACACTGAGTACTGGAAACACGTCATCTCGATGATATAGAAATTTCAAACCCAGCATGTGATTACAGATAACAAATAAATTTCATGTACGCTGTTTAACGTTTCCCTGATGATCCTTGGTTCGATTCCAGAGCGTCATATATATATATATATATATATATATATATATATATATATATTTATATATATATCTATTATATATAGATGCTTCTCCGGATTCATTCATATATCATACGAGTAAAATGTAGCTTGCATACTGCAAGCAGATCGAAAACACTAATTTCATGTCGGCATCATATCGGGAAGGCCGTCAAAAGAAAAAAAAATGGATTGAAAATATTCTGATTATCTGCTGCAATTTATTCGTCCGGCATCGAACCCGGGTCTTCTTGGTGTTACTTACTATGCAGCACAATATAAGATCACCATCTCTAACTATGTGTGAAAATTCAAGCAGAAATATTGGCTACAACTGCCTCAAAAGACGCTCTAATGTCACGAAAGTAAATGACTCTCGGGACTCGAACCAAGGACGATCATGGAAATTTAAAAAATGTTTTTGAAAGTTATTAATGATCTCAATCTATATGCTAAATTTCAAGTTTCTATATTATTGGGAAAGGTTTCAAAATAATTCCTAAAAATCGGATCAACTTCTGATTGCAGAGACACCTGGTGTCAAACCCAGCACATATTGATAGCTATGAATGCATAGTTTGATTTGTTAAGACTGGTTCTTCTATCACGCTAAGTTTAAAGTCGATAGCATGCCGGGAAGTACCTAAAATTTGCTTCTGTTATCTCCGTAAGAAATGCATTGAGGAATATAAATGTCCCTCTGGGATCGAACCAAGGACCATCAGCGAATATAAAAAATTCGATTTTGATTTATGTTTATGGTATCTAACCTCATACCGAATTTCAAGTTACCATGCCATTGGAAAGGGGTCCAAAAGAAATCTTAAAAAACGCCACAATGCATTTTAAATGGCAGATTTTTGCATCGACCTAGCATCGAACCCAGGTTATTTTCGGTAAAACTCATTTATGTTTTCGATAGATCATGACCATATATAAAGGCTCCTTGAGTTTTGATTCTCTACCTATCCGGGAAGTATTTTTTTTTAATTCCCGAAAATCAAAGCAATGCATTTAAACGGGAAAAATCGGGACTTTGGGGCCCTCTGGAATCGAACCCATGACGGTGAGGTCCAAAATCGCAATTTTTCTGTAGGTTACACTTGATGGCCAATATGTCGTAAAAATTTCAAGCCAATGACGCTTGTGGTTTAGCCTGTGACTTTGTATCCTATCTATATACCTATCCATCTATCTATTATACGAGTAAAATGTAGCTTGCATACTGCAAGCAGATTGACAACACTAATTTCATGTCGACATCATATCGGGACGGCCCTCAAATAAAAAAAAGGGATTGAAAATATTCTTAAAATTCGCTGCAATTTAATCGTTTGGCATCGAACCTAGACCTTCCTGGTGAATCTACTATGCAGCACCACAGAATATCACCATCTCTTACTATGTGTGAAAATTCAAGCAGAAATATTGGCTCCAACTGCCTCAAATGACGTTCTATTTTTCAACAATGTAAATGGCTCTCTGGATTCGAACCAAGGACGATCTAGGAAATCTAAAACATGTTTTTCAAATGAATCATTGTTCTCTATCTATATGCCTAATTTCATGTTTTAATATTATTGGGAAGGGGTTTTAATTAATTCTTAAAAATTAGAAAATTTACTGATTGTAGAGACGCCTGGTGTCGAACCCAGGAAATATTGGTAGCTGTGAATGCACAGTATGTCTTATTAGAACTTCATCTTGTTTCATAGAAATTTTGAAGTCGATATCATGCCGGGAAGTGCCTAAAACCTTTTACTGTTATCTCCATAAGAAATGCATTGAGGAATGTAAATTGCTCTCTGGGATCGAACCAAGGACCATCTGCGAACATGTAAAATTTGATTATGAAATATATTTATGTTCTCGAACTCCATGCTGAATTTCAAGTTTCCATGCCATCGGGAAAGGGTCCAAAAAAAATCTTAACAATCGCTACAATGCATTTTAAACGGCCGATTTTTGCCATGACCTAGCTTCGAACCCAGGATATTTTCCGAAAAATTCATTTATGTTTTCGATAGATCATGACCATATATATAGGCTCCTAGAGTTTCGATTCTCTACCTATCCGGGAAGTATTTTTTTAAAATTCCCGAAAATCAAAGCACGGCATTTAAACGGGAAAAATCGGGACTTTGGGGCCCTCTGGAATCGAACCCATGACACTGAGGTTCAAAATCTCAATTTTTCTGCCGGTTACACGTTGCCAATATGTCGAAAAAATTTCAGATCAATGACGCTTGTAGTTTAGGCTGTGAATTAGTATCCTATCTATCTATCTATCTATATAGGTATACGAGTAAAATGTAGCTTGCATACTGCAAGCAGATCGACAACAATAATTTCATGCGGCATCATATCGGAACGGCCCTCAAAAGAAAAAAAAAGGTATTGAAAATATTCTTAAAATTCGCTGCAATTTAATTGACTGGCATCGAACCCGGGTCTTCCTGGTAAGCTTACTATGTAGCACAACAGAAAATCACCATCTCTTACTATGTGTGAAAATTCAAGCAGAAATATTGGCTATAACTGCCTCAAACGACGTTCTACTTTTCAGGAATGTAAATGGCGCTCTGGATTCGAACCAAGGACGATCTTGGAAATCTAAAACATGTTCATGAAAGTTATTTATGATCTCTATCTATTTGCCGAATTTCAAGTTTCTATATTATTGGGATTGGGCTCAAAATAATTATTAAAAATCGGATCAACTACTGATATAATAGACGCCTGGTGTCGAACCAAGGAAATATATTTACGCTGTGATTGCACAGTATGATTTTAAAGGACTTGATCTTATTTTGTGCAAAGTTTGAAATCGATATCATGCCGGGAAGTACCTAAAATTTGTCTCCGTTATCTCCATAAGAAATGCATTGAGGAATGTAAATGGCCCTCTGGGATCGAACCAAGGACCATCAGCGAATACAAAAAATTTGTATATGAAAAAAATTTATGATCTCCAACCTCATGCCGAATTTCAAGTATCCATGCCATCGGGAAAGGGTCCAAACAAAATCATAAATATCGCCACAATGCTTTTTAAACGGCCGATATTTGCCTCGACCTAGCATCGAACTTAGGATATTTTTCGTAAAACTTATTTATGATTTCGATAGATCATTACTATATATATAGGCTCCTTGAGTTTTATTTCTCTACCTATCCGGGAAGTATTTTTTTTTTATTCCCGAAAATCAAGGCAATGCATTTAAACGGGAAAAATCGGGACTTTGGAGCCCCCTGGCATCGAACCCATGACACTGAGGATCAAAATCGCAATTTTTCTGGAGGTTATACGTTATGGCCAATACGTGGTAAAAATTTCGAGTCAATGACGCCAGTAGTTTAGCCTGTGAATTAGTATCCTATCTGGGTATCTGGGTATCTGGGTATATCACTAATGAATCCGGAGAAGCATCTATATATAATAGATATATGAATGAATCCGGAGAAGCATCTATCTATTAAATACGAGTAAAATGTAGCTTGCATACTGCAAGCAGATCGACAACAATAATTTCATGTCGGCATCATATCGGGACGGCCCTCAAAAGGAAAAAAAAAGGTATTGAAAATATTCTTAAAATTCGCTGCAATTTAATCGTCTGGCATCGAACCAGGGTCTTCCTGGTAAGCTTACTATGCAGCACAACATAAAATCACCATCTCTTACTATGTGTGAAAATTCAAGCAGAAATATTGGCTACAACTGCCTCAAACGACGTTCTACTTTTCAGGAATGTAAATGGCTCTCTGGATTCGAACCAAGGGCGATCATGGAAATCTAAAACATGTTCATGAAAGTTATTTATGATCTCTATCTATTTGCCGAATTTCAAGTTTCTATATTATTGGGATAGGGCTCAAAATAATTATTAAAAATCGGATCAACTACTGATATAAGAGACGCCTGGTGTCGAACCCAGGAAATATATTTACGCTGTGAATGCACAGTATGATTTTAAAGGACTTGATATTATTTTGTGCAAAGTTTGATGTCGATAGCATGCCGGGAAGTACCTTAATTTTGTTTCCGTTATCTCCGTAAGAAATGCATTGAGAAGTGCAAATGGCCCTCTGGGATCGAACCAAGGACCATGAGCGAACATCTAAAATTTGATTATGATATATATTCATGATATCTATCAACGTGCCGAGTTTCAAGTATCCATGTTATCGGGAAAGGATCCAAAAAAAATCTTAAAAATCGCCGCAATGCATTTTAAACGGCCGATTTTTGCACCGACCTAGCATCGAACCATGGACAAAATTCGAATGTCTATTTGATTTTCGTTGGATATGCACGGCTTCTAGCGGTCCCTCGAATTTCAATTCTCTCCTTTTCCGAAAAGGACCTCAAAAAATTTTGGAAAATCCCCGCCATGTATTCTTATGGGGAAAATCGCAACTTTGGGGCCTTCTGGAATCGAACCCATGGCACCGAGGTTCAAAATCACATTTTTTCTGGCGGTTACACGTTATGGCCAGTACGTGGTAAAAATTTCGAGTCCACGACGCCAGTAGTTTAGCCTGTGAATTAGTATCCTATCTGGGTATCTGGGTATATCATGAGTGAATCCGGAGAAGCATCTATATATAATAGATATCTATTATATATAGATGCTTCTCCGGATTCATTCATATATATACCTATATAGATAGATAGGATACAAATTCACAGCCTAAACTACAAGCGTCATTGATCTGAAATTTTTATGACATATTGGCCATAACGTGAAACCCCCAGGAAAAAAGAGACTTTGATCCTCAGTGTCATAGGTTCGATTCCAGAGGGCCCCAAAGTCCCGATTTTTCCCGTTTGAATGCATTGCCGTGATTTTCGGGAATTAAAAAAAAATACTTTCCGGATAGGTAGAGAAGTAAAACTCAAGGTGCCTATATTTATGGTCTTGGACTTTCGAAAACATCAATGACTTTTACAAAAGTTATCCTGGGTTCGATGCTAGGACGATGCAAAGATCTGCCCTTTAAAATACATGGGAGCCGTTTTTCATTATTTTTTTAGATGCACTTATCGAAATGATAGGATGTTCGTGCTTGGCTGGAAGATGTATGGTACGAATAAGTTTTAGAAAAAAATTTTCATAAGACCGTACTGTTCCTGGGTTCGAAGCCAGAGCACAATAACGTTTCTCTCATAAGGAATATAAAGGAAAAGTAGGACGTCATTTGAGGCAGTTGTAACCAATATTTCTGCTTGAATTTGCATACGCGGTTAGAGATGGTGTTTTTCTTTTGTGCTGCATAGAAAGTATTGCCTGAAAGACCCGGGTTCGATGCCGGGCAGTAAAAATATCACCCATATATAATACTATGGGGTATCTTTTCATAATTTTTTTATGCATTTATCGATATGTAACGGAGCTCTTGCTTAGATGGAAGATGTATATTAACACTTTGTTTAAGAAAAAAAATAGATAAGACCATGCTGTTCCTGGGTTCGATGCCAGAGCACATTATAATTTCTCAAATAAGGAGTGTATGTGAATAGTAGGACGTCGTTTGAGGTAGTTGCACCTAATAGTTTTGCTTGAATTTTCACACATAGTTTGATATAGTAATTTTCTATTTTGCTGCATAGTAAGTACACCAGGAAGACCGGGGTTCGCTGCCAGGTGATTAAATTGCAGCGAATTCTACGAATATTTTGAATTTTTTTTTTCTTTTGATGTCCGTCCCGGTATATGATGCCGATATGAAATTAGTGTTGTCGATCTGCTTGCAGTATGCAAGCTACATTTTACTCGTATATATAGATGCTTCTCCGGATTCATTCATATATATAGGGATATAGATAGATAGGATACAAATTCACAGCCTAAACCACAAGCGTGATTGAATTGAAATTTTTACCGCGTATTGGCCATTACGTGTAACCGCCAGAAAAATTGCGATTTTGAACCTCAGTGTCATGGGTTCGATTCCAGAGGGCCCCAAAGTCCCGATTTTTCCCGTTTAAATGCATTGCGTTGATTTTCCGGATTTTTTAAAAAATACTTCCCGGATTGATAGGGAATTTAAACTCAAGGAGCCGATGGATATAGTCAGGGTCTACCGATAACGTAAATGACCATCTCGAAAAAAGTCCTGAGTTCGATGCTAGGACGATGCAAAAATCGGCCGTTTAAAATACATTGAGGTAGATATTCATTATTTTTTTTCATGCACTTATCGAAATGATAAGAAGTTCTTGCTTATATGGAAGATGTATATTAAGATTAGGTTTTTGAAAAAAATTAGATAAGACCAAATTGTTCCTGGGTTCGATTCCGGGGCACGTTAAAATTGCTCTCATAAGGAATATATGGGAAAAGTAGAACGTCATTTGAGGCAGTTTCAGTGAATATTTCCGCCTTAATTTTCACACATAGTTAGAGGTGGTGATCTTCTGTTGTGCTGCATAATTAATATTACCAGAAAGACCCGGGTTCGATGCCAGGTGGTAAATATATCTGCCATATAAAACACATTGGGAAGGTTTTTAATTATTTCTTTCATGCACTTATCGATAAAATAGGGAGTTCTTGCCTAGATAGAAGATGTATATATAAAAACCCAGTTCAAGAAAAAATAGATACGACAATGCTGTTCCTGGGTTCGATGCCAGAGCACATTAAAATTTCTCTCATAAGGAATATATGGGAAAAGTAGGACGTCGTTTGAGGGAGTTGCAGCCAAAATTTCTGCCTGAATTTTCACACATTGTTAGAGATGATGATGTGCTGTTGTACTGCATAGTAAGTATGACCTGAAAGACACGGGTTCGATTCCAGACGATTAAGTTGCAGCGAATTTTAAGAATATTTTTAATCATTTTTTTCTTTTGAATACTGTCTCTATATGATGCCGATATGCAATTAGTATTGCCGATCTGCTTGCAGTATGCAAGCTACATTTTACTCGTAATAGATATAGATGCTTCTCCGGATTCATTCATATATCATACGAGTAAAATGTAGCTTGCATACTGCAAGCAGATCGACAACACTAATTTCATGTCGGCATCATATCAAGAAGGCAGTCAAAAGAAAAAAAAATGGATTGAAAATATTCTGATTATTCGCTGCAATTTATTCGTCCGGCATCGAACCCGGGTCTTCCTAGTGATACTTACTATGCAGCACAATAGAAGATCACCATCTCTAACTGTCTGTGAAAATTCAAGCAGAAATATTATCTGAAACTGCATCAAACGACGTCCTACTTTTCCCTTATATTTCTTATGAGAGAAATGTTAAAGTGGTCTGGCATCGAACCCAGGAATATTACGGTCTTCTGAAAACTGTTTTCTTAAACCAGTTTTAACCATACCTCTTCCAGCCAAGCACGAACTTCCTATCATTTCTATAAGTGCATCAAAAAAATAATGAAATACAAACCCTATGTATTTTAAACGGGAGACATATTTAACGCCCGGCATCGAACCAGGGACTTTCTGGTGAAACTTCCTATGAAACATAATAGAAGATATTATTCTTTAACTATGTGCGAAAATTCAAGCAGAAATATTGGCTGCAACTGTCTCAATCGAAGTCTTACTTTTCCCTTATATTCCTTATGAGTGAAATGTTAATCTGCTCTGGCATCGAACCCAGGAAAAGTACAGTCTTATCAAAATTTTTTTCTTAAACTAATTCTTACCTTACACTTTCCGGCTAAGCACGAACTTCCTATTATTTTGAGAAGTGTATCAAAAAATATAATGAAAAACAGCTCCCATGTATTTTAAAGGGCAGATATTTCCATCGTCCTAGCATCGAACCCAGGATATTTTTTGTGAAAGTCATTGATGTTTTCGAAAGTCCAAGACCATAAATATAGGCACCTTGAGTTTTATTTCTCTACCTTTCCGAAAACTATTTTTTTTTAATTCCCGAAAATCACGGCAAAGCATTTAAACGGGAAAAATCGGGACTTTGGGGCCCTCTGGAATCGAACCTATGACACTGAAGATCAAAGTCGCTTTTTTCCTGCGGGTTATACGTTATGGCCAATATTTCATAAAAATTTCAAGTCAATGACGCTTGTGGTTTAGCCTGTGAATTTGTATCCTATCTATATAGCTATATAGCTATATAGCTATACGAGTAAAATGTAGCTTGCATACTGCAAGCAGATCGGCAATACTAATTTCATATCGGCATAATATCGGGACGGTCCTCAAAATCAAAAAAAAAGCATTGAAATTTTTTTTTTAAATTCGCTGACAATTCATCGTCTGGCATGGAGTCTGGGTCTTTACTGTGAGCTTCTCTGCAGAAAAAAAAGGAGATTACCATCTCTAGCTTTGTGTGAAAATTCAAGCAGAAATATTGGCTACAACTGCCTCAAAAGACATTCTAATATTCAAAAATGTAAAATGCTCTCTAGATTCGAACCAAGGACTATCTTGGAAATCTAAAACATGTTTCTGAAAGTTTTTTATGATCTCTATATATTTGCCGAATTTAAGTTTCTATATTATTGGGAAAGGTTTCAAAATAATTCCTAAGAATTTGATCAACTTCTGATTGCAGAGACACCTGGTGTCGAAACCAGGACACATTGATAGCTGTGAATGCACTGTTTCATTTGTATGGACTTTATCTTTCTATATGCAAAGTTTGAAGTCGATATCGTGCCGGGAAGTACCTAAAATTTGTTTCCGTTATCTCCGTAAGAAATGCATTGAGGAATTTAAATGTCCCTCTGGGATCGAACCAAGCACCATCAGCGAATATGTAAAATTCGATTATGATATATTTTTATGGTATCTAACCTCATACAGAATTTCTAGTTTCTATGCCATCGGTAAAGGGTCCAAAAAAAATCTTAAAAATCGCCACAATGCATTTTAAACGGCCGATTTTTGCCCCGACCTAGCATCGAACCAAGGATAATATTCGTAGATGTCTTTATGGTTTACTTTAGATATGCACGGCATCTAGCGATCTCTTGAATTTCAAATCTCTCCTTTTCCGGGAAGTGCCTCAAAAAAATTTTCGAAAATCCCCGCCATGTAATCTTATGGGGAAAATCGCGACTTTGGGGCCTTCTGGAATCGAACCCATGACACCGAGGTTCAAAGTCGGCTTTTTCCTGGAGGTTACACGTCATGGCCATAACGTGGTAAAAATTTCAAAACAGTGGCACTTGTGGAACATGGTTAGAATATTGATCCCCTATATATATATATATATATATATATCTATTATATATAGACGCTTCTCCGGATATACTTATATATATACGAGTAAAATGTTGCTTGCATACTGCAAGCAGTTCGACAACACTAATTTCACATCGGCATCATATCGGGACGGACATCAAAAGAAAAAAAAAATTCAAAATATTCGTAGAATTCGCTGGAATTTCATCGTCTGGCAGCGAACCCCGGTCTTCCTGGTGTACTTACTATGCAGCAAAATAGAAGATTACCATATCAAACTATGTGTGAAAATTCAAGCAAAACTATTAGGTGCAACTACCTCAAACGACGTCCTACTATTCACATACACTCCTTATTTGAGAAATTATAATGTGGTCTGGCATCGAACCCAGGAACAGCATGGTCTTATCTATTTTTTTCTTAAACAAAGTGTTAATATACATCTTCCATCCAAGCAAGAGCTCCCTTACATATCGATAAATGCATAAAAAAATTATGAAAAGATACCCCATAGTATTATATATGGGGGATATTTTTACCGCCCGGCATCGAACCCGGGTCTTTCAGGCAATACTTTCTATGCAGCATAACAGAAAAACACCATCTCTAACCGCGTATGCAAATTCAAGCAGAAATATTGGTTACAACTGCCTCAAATGACGTCCTACTTTTCCTTTATATTCCTTATGAGAGAAACGTTATTGTGCTCTGGCTTCGAACCCAGGAACAGTACGGTCTTATGAAAATTTTTTTCTAAAACTTATTCGTACCATACATCTTCCAGCCAAGCACGAACATCCCATCATTTCGATAAGTGCATCTAAAAAAATAATGAAAAACGGCTCCCATGTATTTTAAAGGGCAGATCTTTGCATCGTCCTAGCATCGAACCCAGGATAATTTTTGTGAAAGTCATTGATGTTTTCAAAAGTCCAAGACCATAAATATAGGCACCTTGAGTTTTACTTCTCTACCTATCCGGAAAGTATTTTTTTTTAATTCCCGAAAATCACGGCAATGCATTCAAACGGGAAAAATCGATACTTTGGGGCCCTCTGGAATCGAACCTATGACACTGAGGATCAAAGTCTTTTTTTTCCTGGGGGTTTCACGTTATGGCCAATATGTCATAAAAATTTCAGATCAATGACGCTTGTAGTTTAGGCTGTGAATTTGTATCCTATCTATCTATCTATCTATATAGGTATACGAGTAAAATGTAGCTTGCATACTGCAAGCACATCGATAACAAAAGTTTTTTGTCGGCATCACATAGAGTGAGTCCTCAAAAGAAAAAAAAATGGTTAGAAAATATTCTTAATTTCCGCTGCAATTTATTCGTCTGGCATCGAACCGAGGTCTTCCCGGTCATACTCACTATGCAGAACCATAGAAGATCACCATCTGTAACTATGTGTGAAAATTCAAGTAGAAATATTAACTGCAACTGCCTCAAACGACGTCCTACGTTTCCCTTATACTCTTTATGATAGAAATGCTAATGTGCTCTGGCATCGAACCCAGGAATAGTACGGTGTTATCTAAATTTTTTTCTAAAACCAATTCTTTTCAAACATCTTCCAGCCGAGTACGAACTTCCTATCATTTCGATAAGTGCATCAAAAAAATAATGAAATACTAAACCAATGTATTTTATACGGGAGACATATTTGCCACCCGGCGTCGAACCCGGATCTTTCTGGTAATACTTCCTATACAACATAATAGAAGATCACTATCTCTAACAATGTGTAAAAGTTCGAGCAGAAATATTGGCTGCAACTGCCTCAAACGACGACTTACTTTTCCCTTATATTCCTTATGAGAGAAAAGTTAATGTGCTCTGGCATCGAACCCAGGAATAGTACAGGCTTAAGAAATTTTTTTCTTAAACCATTTCTCAATATATATCTTCTAGCAGAGCGAAAAGTTCCTTACATTCCGGTAAGTGCATCAAAAAAATTAATGAAAAACTATCCCCATGCATTTTAAATGCGGGATTTTTGAATCGTCCTAGCGTCGAACCCAGGACGTTCTCATCAGTAATCATTAATGTTTATAATAGTTCTTGACCATATCTCTAAGGTCCTTGAATTTCGAATCTCTACCTGTCAGGGAAGTATTATTTAAAAAATTTTGAAAATCGCCACCATGTATCCTTATGGAGAAAATCGGGACTTTGGGGCCTTCTGGAATCGAACCCATGACACCGAGGTTCAATGTCGGCTTTTTCCTGGAGGTTACACGTTATGGCCAATTCGTCGTAAAAATTTCAAGTCTTTGGCACTTGTGGAACATGGTAAAACTTTTGATCCCCTATATATATCTATTATATATAGATGCTTCTCCGGATTCATTCATATATATACCTATATAGATAGATAGGATACAAATTCACAGCCTAAACTACAAGCGTCATTGATCTGAAATTTTTATGACATATTGGCCATAACGTGAAACCCCCAGGAAAAAAGAGACTTTGATCCTCAGTGTCATAGGTTCGATTCCAGAGGGCCCCAAAGTCCCGATTTTTCCCGTTTGAATGCATTGCCGTGATTTTCGGGAATTAAAAAAAAATACTTTCCGGATAGGTAGAGAAGTAAAACTCAAGGTGCCTATATTTATGGTCTTGGACTTTCGAAAACATCAATGACTTTTACAAAAGTTATCCTGGGTTCGATGCTAGGACGATGCAAATATCTGCCCTTTAAAATACATGGGAGCCGTTTTTCATTATTTTTTTAGATGCACTTATCGAAATGATAGGATGTTCGTGCTTGGCTGGAAGATGTATGGTACGAATAAGTTTTAGAAAAAAATTTTCATAAGACCGTACTGTTCCTGGGTTCGAAGCCAGAGCACAATAACGTTTCTCTCATAAGGAATATAAAGGAAAAGTAGGACGTCATTTGAGGCAGTTGTAACCAATATTTCTGCTTGAATTTGCATACGCGGTTAGAGATGGTGTTTTTCTTTTGTGCTGCATAGAAAGTATTGCCTGAAAGACCCGGGTTCGATGCCGGGCGGTAAAAATATCACCCATATATAATACTATGGGGTATCTTTTCATAATTTTTTTATGCATTTATCGATATGTAAGGGAGCTCTTGCTTAGATGGAAGATGTATATTAACACTTTGTTTAAGAAAAAAAATAGATAAGACCATGCTGTTCCTGGGTTCGATACCAGAGAACATTATAATTTCTCAAATAAGGAGTGTATGTGAATAGTAGGACGTCGTTTGAGGTAGTTGCACCTAATAGTTTTGCTTGAATTTTCACACATAGTTTGATATGGTAATTTTCTATTTTGCTGCATAGTAAGTACACCAGGAAGACCGGGGTTCGCTGCCAGACGATGAAATTCCAGCGAATTCTACGAATATTTTGAATTTTTTTTTTCTTTTGATGTCCGTCCCGATATGATGCCGATATGAAATTAGTGTTGTCGATCTGCTTGCAGTATGCAAGCTACATTTTACTCGTATATATATATATATAACTTATATATAGGTATATCCGGAGAAGCGTCTATATATAATAGATATATGAATGAATCCGGAGAAGCATCTATATATAATAGATATATATATACACTGGGGATCAAAAGTCTAAGCATGTTCCACAAGTGCCACCGACTTGAAATTTTTACGACATATTGGCCATAACGTGTAACCTCCAGGAAAAAGCCGACTTTGAACCTCGGTGTCATGGGTTCGATTCCAGAAGGCCCCAAAGACGCGATTTTCCCCATAAGATTACATGGCGGGGATTTTCGAAAATTTTTTTGAGGCACTTCCCGGAAGAGTTGAGTGTTGAAATTCTAGAGATCGCTAGATGCCGTGTATATCTAAAGGAAACCACAAAGACATCTACAAATATTATCCTTGGTTCGATGCTAGGCCAGGGCAAATATTCTCCCGTTTAATTTACATTGCGATTTTTAAGATTTTTTTAAATTACTTACAGATGACTTGGAAACTTTAAACTTGGCACGTGGATATATATCATAAATATATTTCATAATAAAATTTTAGATTTCGCTGATGGTCCTTGGTTCGATCCCAGAGGGCCATTTACATCCTACAATGCATTTCTTATGGAGATTACGGAAGCAAATTTTAGGTACTTCCTGGCAAGTTGTTGACTTCAAACTTTGCATTTAATAAGATCAGGTCAAACCAAGTCATAATGTGTTTTCACAGCTGCCAGTAGGTCCTGGGTTCGACACCAGGCGTCTCTACAATCAGTAATTGATTCAATTCTTAGGAACTATTTTGAACCCTTTCCAAATATTATAGAAACTTCAATTTCGGCATATAGATAGAGATCATAAATAACTTTCAGAAACATGTTTTAGATTTCCAAGATCGTCCTTGGTTCGAATCCAGAGAGCTATTTAAATTCGTGAAAATTAGAACGTCTTTTGAGGCAGTTGTAGCCCATATTTCTGCTTGAATTTTCACACATAGTTAGAGATGGTGATGTTCTATTGTGTTTCATAGTAGGTTCACCAGTAAGACCCGGGTTCAATGCCAGACGATGGAATTTCAGCGAATTTTAAGAAAAATTTCAATCCACTTTTTTCTTTAGATGGCCGTCCCAATATGATGCCGACATGAAAATAGTGTTGTTGATCTGCTTGCAGTATGCAAGCAACATTTTACTCGTATATATATATATAGGTATATCCGGAGAAGCGTCTATATATCTATTACGAGTAAAATGTTGCTTGCATACTGCAAGCACATCGATAACAAAAGTTTTTTGTTGGCATCACATAGAGTGAGTCCTCAAAAGAAAAAAAAAATGGTTAGAAAATATTCTTAATTTCCGCTGCAATTTATTCGTCTGGCATCGAACCCAGGTCTTCCCGGTCATACATACTATGCAGCACCATAGAAGATCACCATTTGTAACTATGTTTGAAAATTCAAGCAGAAATATTAACTGCAACTGCCTCAAACGACGTCCTACGTTTCCCTTATATTCCATATGAGAGAAATGCTTATGTGCTCTGGCATCGAACCCAGGAATAGTACGGTGTTATCCAAATTTTTTTCTAAAACCAATTCTTTTCATACATCTTCCAGCCAAATACGAACTTCCTATCATTTCGATAAGTGCATCAAAAAAATAATGAAATACTAAACCAATGTATTTTAAACGGGAGACATATTTGCCGCCCGGCATCGAACCCGGATCTTTCTGGTAATTCTTCCTATGCAACATAATAGAAGATCACTGTATCCAGCTATGTGTGAAAATTCGAGCAGAAATATTGGCTGCAACTGCCTCAAACGACGACCAACTTTTCCCTTATATTCCTTATGAGAGAAACGGTAATGTGCTCTGGCATCGAACCCAGGAATAGTACGGGCATATGAAATATTTTTTCTTAAACCAATTCATAATATTTATCTTCTAGCTGAGCGAAAAGTTCCTTACATTCCGGTAAGTGCATCAAAAAAATTAATGAAAAACTATCCCCATGCATTTTAAATGCGGGATTTTTACATCATCCTAGCATCGAACCCAGGACGTTCTCATTAGTAGTCATTCATGTTTTTAATAGTTCTTGACCATATCTGTAAGCTCCTTGAATTTTGATTCTCTACCTGTCCGGGAAGTATTATTTAAAAAATTTTGAAAATCGCCACCATGTATTCTTATGGAGAAAATCGGGACTTTGGGGCCTTCTGGAATCGAACCCATGACACCGAGGTTCAATGTCGGCTTTTTCCTGGAGGTTACACGTCATGGCCATAACGTCGTAAAAATTTCAAGTCGGTGGCACTTGAGGAACATGGCTAGACTTTTGATCCCCAGTGTATATCTATTATATATAGATGCTTCTCCGGATTCATTCATATATATTATCTATTATATATAGATGCTTCTCCGGATTCATTCATATATCTATTATATATAGATGCTTCTCCGGATTCATTCATATATATAGCTATATAGCTATATAGGTATATAGATAGGATACAAATTCACAGCCTAAACCACAAGCGTCATTGACTTGAAATTTTTATGACATATTGGCCATAACGTGAAACCCCCAGGAAAAAAGCGACTTTCATCCTCAGTGTCATAGGTTCGATTCCAGAGGGCCCCAAAGTCCCGATTTTTCCCGTTTGAATGCATTGCCGTGATTTTCGGTAATTTTTAAAAAACACTTTCCGGATATGTAGAGAAGTTAAACTCAAGGTACCTATATTTATGGTCTTGGACTTTCGAAAACATCAATGACTTTTACAAAAATTATCCTGGGTTCGATGCTAGGACGATGCAAATATCTGCCCTTTAAAATACATGGGAGCCGTTTTTTATTATTTTTTTAGATGCACTTATCGAAATGATAGGATGTTCGTGCTTAGCTGGAAGATGTATGGTACGAATTAGTTTTAGAAAAAAATTTTCATAAGACCGTACTATTCCTGGGTTCGAAGCCAGAGCACAATAACGTTTCTCTCATAAGGAATATAAAGGAAAAGTAGGACGTCATTTGAGGCAGTTCTAACCAATATTTCTGCTTGAATTTGCATACGCGGTTGAAGATGGTGTTTTTCTGTTGTGCTGCATAGAAAGTATTTCCTGAAAGACCCGGGTTCGATGCCGGGCGGGAAAAATATCCCCCATATATAATACTATGGGGTAGCTTTTCAGAATTTTTTTATGCATTTATCGATATGTAAGGGAGCTCTTGCTTAGATGGAAGGTGTATATTAACACTTTGTTTAAGAAAAAAAATAGATAGGACCATGCTGTACCTGGGTTCGATGCCAGAGCACATTAAAATTTCTCACATAAGGAGTGTATGTGAAAAGTAGGACGTCGTTTGAGGTAGTTGCGCCTAATAGTTTTGCTTGAATTTTCACACATAGTTTGATATGGTTATCTTCTGTTTTGCTGCATAGTAAGTACACCAGGAAGACCGGGGTTCGCTGCCAGGCGATTAAATTGCAGCGAATTCTTCGAATATTTTGAATATTTTTTTTTTCTTTTGATGTCCGTCCCGATATAATGCCGATATAAAATTAGTGTTGTCGATCTGCTTGCAGTATGCAAGCTACATTTTACTCGTATACCTATATAGATAGATAGATAGATAGGATACAAATTCACAGCCTAAACTACAAGCGTCATTGATCTGAAATTTTTATGACATATTGGCCATAACGTGTAACCTCCAGGAAAAAGCCGACATTGAACCTCGGGGTCATGGGTTCGATTCCAGAAGGCCCCAAAGTCGCGATTTTCTCCATAAGAATACATGGCAGGGATTTTCGAAAATTTTTTTGAGGCACTTCTCGAGAAAGGAGAGAGTTGAAAATCAAGGGATCGCTAGATGCCGTGCATATCTAAAGGAAACCATAAAGACATCTACGAATATTATCCTTGGTTCGATGCTAGGTCACGGCAAAAATCGGCCGTTTAAAATGCATTGTGGCGATTTTTATGATTTTTTTGGATCCTTTTCCGATGGCATAGAAACTTGAAATTCGGTATGAGGTTAGATACCATAAGAATATACCATAATCAAATTTTACATATTCGCTGATGGTCCTTGGTTCGATCCCAGAGGGACATTAAATTCCTCAATGCATTTCTTACGGAGATAACGGAAACAAATTTTAGGTACTTCCCGGGACGATATCCACTTCAAACTTTGCATATAGAAAGATCAAGTCCATACAAATCAAACAGTGCTTTCACAGCTATCAATGTGTCCTGGGTTCGACACCAGGTGTCTCTGCAATCAGAAGTTGATCCGATTTTTAGGAATTATTTTGAAACCTTTCCCAATAATATAGAAACTTGAAATTTAGCATATAGACTGAGATCAATAATAACTTTCAGAAACATTTTTTAAATTTCCAAGATCGTCCTTGGTTCGAGTCCCGAGAGCCATTTACATTCGTGAACATTAGCGCGTCTTTTGAGGCAGTTGTAGCCAATATTTCTGCTTGAATTTTCACACATAGTTAGAGATGGCAATGTTCTATTGTGCTGCATAGTAACTTCAACAGTAAAGACCCGGGTTCGATGCCAGACGATGGAATTTCAGTGAATTTTAAGAAAAATTTAAATCCATTTTTTCTTTTGATGGCCGTCCCGATATGATGCCGACATGAAAATAGTGTTGTCGATCTGCTTGCAGTATGCAAGCAACATTTTACTCGTATATATATATATATAAGTATATCCGGAGAAGCGTCTATATATAATAGATATATAGACGCTTCTCCGGATATACCTATATATATATACACTCATTCATAGGGGATCAAAAGTTTTACCATGTTCCACAAGTGCCATCGACTTGAAATTTTTTGGAAGTGATGGCCATGACGGATTACCTCCAGAAAAAATCCGACTTTGAATCTCAGTATCATGGGTTCGATTCCAGGAGGCCCCAAAGTCCCGATTTTCTCCATAAGGATACATGGTGAGGATTTTCGAAAATTTTTTTGGGGCACTTCCCGGACAAGTAGAGAGTTGAGATACGAGGGATCGCTAGATGCCGTGGATATCCAACGAAAACCAAAAAGACATTTTCAAATATTGTCCATGGTTCGATTCTAGATTGGGGCAAAAATCGGCCGTTTAAAATGCATTGCGGCGATTTTTAAGATTTATTTTGGACCATTTGCCGATGGCATGGAAACTTGAAATTCAGCATGAGGTTAGATATCAGAAATATATTTCATAATCAAATTTTTTATGTTCGCTGATGTTCCTCGGTTCGATCCCAGAGGGCCATTTACATTTCTCCATGCATTTCTTATGGAGATAACGGAATCAAATTCTAGGGACTTCCTGGCATGATATCGACTTCAAACTTTGCAAAAAATAATATCAAGTCCTACATAATCATACTGTGCATTTACAGCCACCAATGTATCCTGGGTTCGTCACCAGGCGTCTCTAAAATCAGTAAACGATCCGATTTATAGGAATTAATTTGAACCGCTTCCCTTTAATATTTAAACACTAAATTCGGCGTATAGATAGAAATAATAAATAAATTTCGAATGCATATTTTAGATTGGAATGATCGTCCTTGGTTCGAATTCAGAGAGCAATTTACATTCGTGAACATTAGAGCGTCTTTTGAGGCAGTTGTAGCCAATATTTCTGCTTGAATTTTCACATAGAGTTACAGATGGTGATCTTCTGTTGTGCTGCTTAGTGAGTTTCACCCGTATGAGCCGGGTTCGATGCCCGACGATTAAATTGCAGTGAATTTTATGGTTATTTTCAATCCTTCTTTTTTTCTTTTGAGGACCGTCCCAAGATGATGCCGAAATGAACCTAGTGTTGTCAATCTGCTTGCAGTATGCAAGCTACATTTTACTCGTAATAGATATATAGACGTTTCTCCGGATATACCTATATATAAATTCATATATATACACATTCATAGGGGATCAAAATTCTAGCAATGTTCCAGAAGTGCAACTGACTTGAAATTTTTACGACATATTGGCCATAACATGTAACCTCCAGGAAAAAGCCGACATTGAACCTCGGTGTCATGGGTTCGATTCCAGAAGGCCCCAAAGTCCCGATTTTCTCCATAAGGATACATGGTGAAGATTTTCGAAAATTTTTTTGAAGCACTTCCCGGAAAGGTAGAGAGGTGAAATTCGAGGGATCGCTAGATGCCGTGGATATCTAACGAAAATCAAAAAGATATCTTCGAATATTGTCCATGGTTCGATGCTAGGTTGGGGCAGAAATCGGCCGTTTAAAATACATTGCGGCTATTTTTAAGATTTTATTTGGACCATTTGCCGATGGCATGGAAACTTGAAATTCGGCATGAGGTTAGATATCATGAATATATTTCATAATCAGATTTTACGTGTTCGCTGATGGTCCTTGGTTCGATCCCTTGAGGGCCATTTGCACTTCTCAATGCATTTCTTACGGAGATAACGGAAACAAAATTTAGGTACTTCCTGACATGCTATCGACTTCAAACTTGGCATGACACAAGAGCAAATTTATACAAATCGAACTGTGCATTCACAGCTTACAATATGTCCTGGGTTCGACACCAGGTGTCTCTGCAATCAGAAGTTGATCCGATTTTTAGGAATTATTTTGAAACCTTTCCCAATAATATAGAAACTTGAAATTCGGCACATCATAAGTAACTTTCAGAAACATCTTTTAGATTTCCAAGATCGTCCTTGGTTCAAGTCCCGAGAGCCATTTACATTCGTGAAAATTAGAACGTCTTTTGAGGCAGTTGTCGCCATTATTTCTGCTTGAATTATCACACATAGTTACAGATGGTGATCTTCTATTGTGTTTCATAGTAGGTTTACCAGTAAGACCCGGGTTCGAAGCCAGACGATGAAATTTCAGGGAATTTTAAGAAACAATTAAATCCTTTTTTTTTTCTTTTGAGGACCGTCCCGATATAATGCCGATATGAAATTAGTGTTGTCGATCGATTACGGAGATAACGGAAACAAAATTTTGGTACTTCCCGGCATTTTATCGACTTTAAACTTTGCATGATACAAGAACAAGTCTTTACATATCAAACTGTGCATTCACAGCTTACACTATTTCCTGGGTTCGACACCAGGTGTCTCTGCATTCAGAAGTTGATCCGATTTTTAGGAATTATTTTGAATCCTTTCCCAATAATATAGAAACTTGAAATTCGGCATATAGGTAGAGATCATAAATAAATTTCAGAAACATATTATTGATTTCCTAGATAGTCCTTGGTTCGAATCCAGAGAGCCATTTACATTCGTGAAAATAAGAACGTCTTTTGAAGCAGTTGTAGCCAATATTTCTGCTTGAATTTTCACACATAGTACGAGACGGTGATCTTCTATTGTGCTGCGTAGTAAGTTCACAGAAAGACCCCGGTTCGATGCCAGACGCTTAAATTGAAGCGAATTCTAAGAATATTTTCAATCATTTTTTTTTTCTTTTGAGGACCGTCCCGATATAATGCCTATATGAAATTAGTGTTGTTGATCTGCTTGCAGTATGCAAGCAACATTTTACTCGTATAGCCATATAGCTATATAGCCATATAGCTATATAGCTATATAGCTTTATAGATAGGATACAAATTCACAGGCTAAACTACAAGCGTCATTGCCTTGAAATTTTTATGACGTATTGGCCATAACGTGAAACCCCCAGGAAAAAAGCGACTTTGATCCTCAGTGTCATAGGTTCGATTCCAGAGGGCCCCAAAGTCCCGATTTTTCCCGTTTAAATGCATTGCCGTGATTTTCGGGAATAAAAAAAAATACCTTCCGGATAGGTAGAGGAATAAAACTCAAGGTGCCTATACTTATGGTCTTGGACTTTCGAAAACATCAATGACTTTCACAAAAAATATCCTGGGTTCGATGCTAGGTCGATGCTAGGTCGATGCTAGGTCGATGCAAAGATCTGCCCTTTAAAATACATGGGACCTTTTTTTCATTATTTTTTTTGATGCACTTCTCGAAATAATAGGAAGTTAGTGCTTAGCCGGAAACTGTAAGGTAAGAATTGGTTTCAGAAAAAAATTTTCGTAAGACCGTGCTATTCCTGGGTTCGATGCCAGAGCACATTAACATTTCTCTCATAAGGAATGTAAGGGAAAACTAAGACTTCGATTGAGGCGGTTGCAGCCAATATATCTGCTTGAATTTTCGCACATAGTTAAAGATTAATATCTTCTATAATGTTGCATAGGAAGTTTTACCAGAAAGAATTAAAAAAAAATACTTTCCGGGTAGGTAGAGAATCAAACCTCAAGGAGCCTATATATATGAACATGATCTATCGAAAACATAAATGAGTTTTACGGAAAATATCCTGGGTTCGATGCTAGGTCGGGGCAAAAATCGGCCGTTTAAAATGCCTTGTGGCGATTTTTAATATTTTTTTTGGACCCCTTCCCGATGGCATGGAAACTTGAAATTCGACATGGGGTTGGATATCATAGATTTATTTCATAATCAAATTTTACATATTCGCTGTCGGTCCTTGGTTCGATCCCAGAGAGCCATTTACATTCGTCAATGCATTTCTTATAGAGATTACAGAAAAAGGTTTTAGGTACTTCCCGGCATGATATCGACTTCAAACTTTGTATGAAATAAGATGAAGTCCTAATAAGTCATACTGTGCAATCACAGCTACCAATATTTCCTGCGTTCGACACCAGGCGTCTCTACAATCAGTAAATTAGCCGATTTTTAAGAAATGAATTAAACCCCTTTCCCAATAATGTTAAAACATGAAATTAAGTATATAGATAGAGAACATAGATAGATTTCAAAAACATGTTTTAAATTTCCTAGATCGACCTTGGTTCAAATCCAGAGAGCCATTAACATTATTGAAAAGTAGAACGTAGATTGAGGCAGTTGTAGCCAATATTTTTTGTTGAATTTTCACACATAGTTAGAGATGGTGATATTCTATTGTGCTGCATAGTAAGTTCACCAGTAAGACACGGGTTCGATGCTAGACGATGAAATTGCAGCAAATATTAAGAATATTTTCAATTCTTTTTTTTTCTTTTGAGGACCGTCCCGATATTATGCCAATATAAAATTAGTTTTGTCGATCTGCTTGCAGTATGCAAGCTACATTTTACTCGTATATATAGGTATATCCGGAGAAGCGTCTATATATAATAGTTATATAGAGAGGATACAAACTCACAGCCTAAACCACAAGAGTGATTCAGCTGAAATTTTTACGGCGTATTGGCCATAACGTGTAACCACCAGAAAAATTGCAATTTTGATCCTCAGTGTCATGGGTTCGATTCCAGGGGGCTCCAAAGTCCCGATTTTTCCCGTTTAAATGCATTGCTTTGATTTTCGGGAATTAAAAAAAAATACTTGCCGGATAGGTAGGGACTTAACACTCAAGGAGCCTTTATATATGGTCATGATCTATCGAAAACATAAATTAGTTTTATGAAAATAACCTGGGTTCGATGCTAGGTCAGTGCAAAAATCGGCCGTTTAAAATGCATTGTGGCGATTTTTAAGATTTTTTTTGGACCCCTTCCCGATGGCATGGAAACTCGAAATTCGGCATGGGTTTAGATATCATAAATATATTTAATATACAAATTTTACACATTCGCTGATGGTCCTTGGGTCGATCCTAGAGAGCCATTTACATTCTTCCATGCATTTCTTATGGAGATAAACGAAAAACGTTTTAGGTACTTCCCGGTATGATATCGACTTCAAACTTTGTATGAAATAAGATGAAGTCCTAATAAGTCATATTTTCTATTCACAGCTACCAATAATTCCTGGGTTCGACACCAGGTGTCTCTGCAATCAGTAAATTATCCGATTTTTAAGAATTAATTTAAACCCCTTCCCAACAATATTAAAACATGAAATTAGGCATATAGATAGAAAACATAGATACATTATAAAAACATTTTTTAGATTTCCTAGATCTTCCTTGGTTCGAATCCAGAGAGCCATTTACATTCGTGAAAATTAGAACGTCTTTTGAGGCAGTTGTAGCCAATATTTCTGCTTGAATTTTCACATATAGTTAGAGATGGTGATTTTCTAATGTGCTGCTTAGTAAGTTTTCCAGTAAGACCAGGGTTCGATCCCAGACGATGAAATTTCATCGAATTTTAGGAATATTTTCAATCCTTTTTTTTCTTTTGTGGACCGTCCCGCTATAATGCCGATATGAAATTAGTGTTGTCGATCTGCTTGCAGTATGCAAGCTACATTTTACTCGTATAATAGATAGATGCTTCTCCGGATTCATTCAAGGATATAGAATGATAGATAGATAGGATAATAATTCACAGCCTAAACTATAAGCGACATCGACTTGAAATTTTTACGACGTATTGGCCATAACGTATAACCGCCAGAAAAAATGTGGTTTTGAACCTCAGTGTCATGGGTTCGATTCCAGAAGGCCCCAAAGTCGCGATTTTCCCCATAAGAATACATGGCGGGGATTTTCGAAAAATTTTTTGACATCGCCGAATATGGCCCATGGTTCTATGCTAGATCGGGGCAAAAATCGGCCGTTTAAAATGCATTGTGGCGAATTTGAAGATTTTTTTTTGGATCCTTTCCCGATAACATGGATACTTGAAACTCGGCACGTGGATATATATGTTGAATATATTTCATAATTGAATTATACATGTTCGCTGATGGTCCTTGGTTCGATCCCAGAGTGCCATTTGCACTTCTCAATGCATTTCTTACGGAGATAACGGAAATAAAATTTAGGTACTTCCCGGTATGTTATCGACATCAAACTTTGCATATAGAAAGATCAAGTCCATACAAATCAAACAGTGCATTCACAGCTACCAAAATGTCCTGGGTTCGACACCAGTTGTCCTTGCAATCAGAAATTGATCTGAATTATAGGAATTATTTTGAAACCGTTCCCAATAATATAGAAATTTGAAATATGGCATATAGATAGAGATCATAAGCAAATATTTGAAAATTCTTTTAGATTTCCAAGATCGTCCTTGGTTCGAATCCAGAGTGCTATTTATATTCCTGAAAAGTAGAACGTCTTTTGAGGCAGTTGTAACCAATATTTTTGGTTGAATTTTCACACACAGTCAGAGATGGTGATCTTCTATAGTGCTGCATAGTAAGATCACCAGTATGACCCCGGTTCGATGCCAGACGATTAAATTGCAGCGAATTTTAAGAATATTTTCAATCACTTTTTTTTCTTTTGATGACCGTCCCGATATGATGCCGATATAAAATTAGTATTGCCGATCTGCTTGCAGTATGCAAGCTACATTTTACTCGTATATAATAGATAGATAGGTATATAGATAGGATACAAATTCACAGGCTAAACTACAAGCGTCATTGCCTTGAAATTTTTATGACGTATTGGCCATAACGTGAAACCTCCAGGAAAAAAGCGACTTTGATCCTCAGTGTCATAGGTCCGATTCCAGAGGGCCCCAAAGTCCCGATTTTTCCCGTTTAAATGCATTGCCGTGATTTTCGGGAATTAAAAAAAAATACTTTCCGGATAGTTAGAGAAATTAAACTCAAGGTGCCTATACTTATGGTCTTGGACTATCGAAAACATCAATGACTTTTACAAAAAATATCCTGGGTTCGATGCTAGGAGGATGCAAAGATCTGCCCTTTAAAATACATGGGAGCTGTTTTTCATTATTTTTTTTTAATGCACTTCTCGAAATAATAGGAAGTTCATGCTTAGCCGGAAAGTGTAAGGTAAAAATTGGTTTAAGAAAAAAATTTTCATAAGACCGTACTATTCCTGGGTTCGATGCCAGAGCACATTAACATTTCTCTCATAAGGAATATAAGGGAAGAGTAAAACTTCGATTGAAGCAGTTGCAGCCAATATATCTGCTTGAATTTTCGCACATAGTTAAAGATTAATATTTTTTATTATGTTGCATAGGAAGTTTTACCAGACGGACCCGGGTTCGATGCCGGGCGGTAAATATGTCTCCCGTTTAAAATACATAGGGTTTGTATTTCATTATTTTTTTGATGCACTTATCGAAAGGATAGGAAGTTCGTGCTTGGCTGGAAGTTGTATGGTTAAAACTGGTTTAAGAAAACAGTTTTCAGAAGACAGAACTATTCCTGGGTTCGATGCCAGAGCACATTAACATTTCTCTCATAAGAAATATAAGGGAAAAGTAGGACGTCGTTTGAGGCAGTTGCAGATAATATTTCTGCTTGAATTTTCACAGATAGTTAGAAATGGTGATCTTCTATTGTGCTGCATAGTAAGTATCACCAGGAAGACCCGGGTTCGATGCCGGACGAATAAATTGCAGCGAATAATCAGAATATTTTCAATCCATTTTTTTTTCTTTTTACGGCCTTCCCGATATGATGCCGACATGAAATTAGTGTTGTCGATCTGCTTGCAGTATGCAAGCTACATTTTACTCGTATATCTATTATATATAGATGCTTCTCCGGATTCATTCATAATTTACCCAGATACCCAGATAGGATACTAATTCACAGGCTAAACTACTGGCGTCATTGACTACAAATTTTTACCACGTATTAGCAATAACGTGAAACCCCCAGGAAAAAAGCGACTTTGATTCTCAGTGTCATAGGTTCGATTCCAGAGATTTATAATTGACAGTCGAGTTGGGAAAAAATCTACAGATTTTGTCCTAGGTTTGAGCCCAGAAACGATTATATTTTTCAATGTATTTAAACGGGAAAAACGAAAAATGGCCATGCAGAGCAAATTTCTTTCGTTCATAAAAATATGAAAATGTAATCGTAAAGCAGTGGGACATGGTCTCTATTACTTTTAAAAGATCAAAGTTTTCTTTTCTTGCGACCGATTTTAACATTCCGGCACGAAATTTGCAAAATTTTAGTTTAAACGCTAATTTATTTCGTTTTTTTCTCCTCATTTCGAATATTAAATCGATAGCAACGACCATTGTTTAAATCGAAAACAAATTTGTTTACAATACTAATTTCATACGCCATGATGAAGGTTTGATGCATTTTTAATAATTTTAAATGTTTCTTTCGATGTATGTTATTACTGGAAGCTGAAAAATGTTAATTTCATCAAAATAGACAGCGAATATCTGCATGGTCAATGAATTATTTGGTAATACATCCTGTGATAACATACGTTTATGTAGAGGATACGAGAACATTTATCAACGAAGATAATCAGAAAAGTCATAATTAAGATTGACATTAAGATTGACATAACTAAGTCATTTTTAAGATTATTCGAGAATGAAGTGCATAGATATTAATATATGAATCAATAAATAGGGATATTAATGTTAATTAAAAGGTTTAACGACAATCTTTAGAAATGACATAACTGCAAGCAATACGAATCATTAGTTTAACGGAAACTATATATTACAGTAATATTTTATTTCATAGCTCACTTAAACAAATACATTTATCATTTACTAAACTCAGATTAACAAGTTCCATTCACTTTCATACTACATACATACATTGTGATATATTGTCACCGAAAAGCTCATAACCAAACCCAATGCTGCCCGCCTTTCTTGAAGGTCCATGTTATCATTGAATATCAAGAAATTGTTACTTTCATGTAAATTAACAAAAAATATCTACTCAGGAAATACATGGTGTCATTGAACGATGTTAGGATATCGTTGTTCTACGAATATGGTGGATTTCTTTTCGTGTGTTAGTTTCTGTGCATTTTATTATATGCCTATTATGTTTCTTCTTTTCTATTTTAATTACATATAATTATTCTATCATCCTCTCCAAAGAGAATTTAAATTCAGTTCTTCTTCTATGTTTTTTTAATTCATACGTAGTGCACAATTAGTACGTAGAATATTACGTAATTCAGTTTTCATCAAAATGAAAAACAAAAATCTACACATAAAATACATTGATTTCCTTGAATGACCTTCTGATTACGTCGTTCTTCGTGTTGGCTGGATAATGTTCGAAACTATCCGCAGACAGTATTAGTAGATAGTAGCATGAAAAAAATTCAGAAGGTCACGCATTTCTAGGAGCTGTAAAAAGATCCGGTCCAGATTCCAATGGAATAGCTTACATCGTTACTGAAATTAGGCAACAAAACTGGCATGCATGCCTTTATTTTTCTTAGCTTTGTAATACTTACGTCAATAAGAACACGTACGATGATATCGGAGAATGCTAAGTAGTGATTCTCGTAATGCTTAGAGAGCAACAAGGAGACGATAACGGGAAGGATTTCTAGTAGCGTTAATGTACGTATCCGTGTTCCGAAGCAGCGAAGTTAAAGAGGTGAGAATCTAGAACGCAGGTGATGATATCCTCATCAATAGCTGCCAAAAGCGTTATACCGTGTCACGAGAACGTTACTCTCTCACAGACCGAAACTGAGGAAGGCCCAGGCCCTCGGATCGAAAGCGATTTCCGCATCATCAGATTTTACTTATTACGTACACGACATGCACCGTCAACTTTACTCGCTCCTACTTTGGGATATATATACTGCGCGTCTCGCCGACAGTACATCATTCGACTCCTCCTCCAACAACAGTCAACACCTTTTACGATGCATTCGTCTCAGGTGAGATTCGTTCGGCAGCGGCCCTTCGTGACGACCGTAACTGGTTCTGATGAACTTTCTTCACTCCACGAAAATTATTTCGTTACAGATTCTTCTCCTGGTAGTCGCTGCGGCGGCCGGAGCTTACGCCTTCCCACCAGCACCTTCCTACCATGGACGTCTACATGACGTCGATTACTACGTAAGCAATGCCCCACTAGTACGCCCTGTTATCGAAAACGTGCTTCTCGCTAATGTAACCTGTTCTTCCTCTCAGGCGCATCCCCACTACAACTTCAACTATGGCGTCCGCGACCAGCACACCGGCGACGTGAAGGACCAGTCGGAATCTAGGGACGGCGACGTGGTCAAGGGATCCTACAGCCTCCACGAGGCCGACGGAACCATCCGCCAAGTGCACTACACCGCTGACGACCACAACGGATTCAACGCTGTCGTCACAAGGATCGGCAAGGCCGCCCATCCTCAGCATTACGCCCATAACGCTCAGCCTGTCATCTCCTTGGGTCATCACGGCGCGGTTTCCCACGCTCACGGAAACAAACACGACTTCCATGTAGCCCAACATTATTAACTCTGTAACAACGCATGAAATAAAAATCACTTTATTACATCTCAACTTCTCATTCTATATCGACAACTTACCATGACCCGAATACAACCTTATCCTCGCTATACCTGCCTCTCTTGGCGAAGCAATGCCAGCTCACAAATAGAGCGAATATTTTATTCCTGCAGTCATTGCAGTTCCACCAACTGCGCTAAAATACTGTTTATTCCTAGTGTTTGGAATAATTTCCCTTCCTTTAAACCTCCCATTATCTACCCCTAACGTTTCTACAAAGTACATGATCTCTATTCCTTACGGTGAAGTGGCAGTAATTATACTTTGGTGTTTATTATTACATGAGTCAACTGATTAGCAGCACGATGAACATGGCAATGGTCATTGCAGTTTCACGATAAACGCGTTCGGTTTCTTATAAAATCTATTCATTTTTTGAATTATGCTTACTTTATTCATAATTATGTATAATTACCAGGAATTTGCATTTGGAAAAAATGTAACATTTCTTTTACAGTACGATTAAAAGGCGAATGAACAGCGAAGACTATTGCGAATTATCTCCAATTAATTTAAGTTAAATGTACGTTATAGTTCTTAGTACTCTCAGCTACAGCTTAAACTTTAGAGATGAGGAGAACATATTCAGGCATTATATTTCTACATAAACTCTTGCACAATATGGTTGACTCAAATGATATCATTAAAATGCTTAGCTTCAGAGTTCCACAAAGAAACACAAGAAGTAACCTTACATTCATCACAAAACACACTCAAGGAATCTACACCTTCTACTCTCCAGTTTTTTTAATTATGACGAGTTTGAATGAGCTTAATGATGAAATTGATTTAACTTAGAAACCTTAAGAAGAAGATTGCGATGGAATTGGTTATATTTTTATACTCTTCTACTTTTAGAATGCCTTTTTTTCTGTCTACTAAATTTCTTAATTATTGATGCACTTGATTTTACGTGTATTTATTGTCTGTTTTAACTACTTGAATGTGTATATGAATATGTTATTATCGCAAGATTGTACTGCATATGAATAAACTTAAATATATATTATGTGTATGTATGTGCTTGTATATTAGCTTTAGGGAAGTGATTTAGTTTAAAGATGTATATTGGAATTGTATTTCTATACATTGACTCTATATATCGATTTCGTTGAATTGTTTTCCTATACATTGATTTATTATTGCTAATTTGTTCTCAGTAGATATTTATTGCATTATATTCTTTTCTTTTCTTTGTTATTGACGTATTTGAATTTACTAGTATGTTTTGCTTTATTCCATATGTATTTTTATATTGATTATATATTATGTTTATGGGTTTGAAACCCGTAATAAATTCATCATTATTATTATTACATAAGGTATTGCCTACCAAATATTGTGGGAATCTTATATACCTGAAAATGTCCTTTACTGTACAGAAAACAGGCAATACCGTGTTTATGCAATAAGTGAAAGTTTAGAAATAATAAACACTTCAAGGAACCATGAAGTATCGTACAACTTCGTTCGTAGCACTGCGCAAAGATGCCTATGCAATGGCGTGTTCGACCACAATGTGCTCTTTCTCCAAAAAAAGTAAAAACGATCACGTAATACCAAAGTAATGTACGAATTTGTTTGTTTTTATCCATGTTAAAATTAAATTATAGATGATATTCATCCACCTAGACTTAGACTTATGAATTTATTCCCGAAAGTCGAGAAGGAAATGTATAATGTATGTAATTACGTTTACACATAGAGTTTTAAAACAATTTACTCGAATTGAACGGAAACGAATTTCTTGCTATCGTAAAGAATCCTTTTCTCAATGTTTTAAATCCTCGCGACAGTTTTCACATGTCTGCATGACATTGGCTCAGAGATATTTCCAACATGTTGTTTACGAATGATGCGATTTCGTCGGATAAGGCCATGCTCGATCAGCGGAAAATTTAAGCGGGAGTTCTCCGGCTTTTACATTAAATCTCCTGAGGTCTGCGAAGGGAATTAAATGACATGGCAGACTGTAATGTGCTCATTTCTCAACATTTTGCTCCCCTCCTTTAAAAATTTGCCCATACCAATAACTTCGTTCATCCGACAAGTATGCCTTTAGAAAATTTGCCTGTCGCCGAATTCCGCGTTCCTTTTTGTTCTCTCTACCATAACCTTCCCCTATGCTTACACGCCCATGTTTTCCACTGGACTATAAATAAGAAATTCGTCGTGGCTCTGACATCAGTTCCCAACTTCCAGTGTTCCCAAGCACCTAGCAGCACGATCATGAAGGTGGCACAGGTAAGAAAGATCTTATATACAAATCGAAATTTCTAATTTTGTCTATTCTAGTATGAACAGCAGAGACAGCCCTGAAGCATTTCATCTCTTTGACCCGTACGATTTCCTCATTTCTAAGGCTTCATTGTGATGCCGTGAGTTAGTAAGCCTTTTCGAGAGCGTAAACGGAACATGTAGATAGATATTCCAAGCGTTTCCGGGGAGAAAAACTCGTCGCACGTTAAGGGTTAAAGGAATTGAATGTTGTCGCAGAATAAAGTTCAAATAAATTTTCGTGCTTAAAAATGTCCTTCTCGGAACGCTCAATCTATCTCTTTCGCGAAAAAATTTGCTTTTGGAGCTGAGCCAATGTGCTTTCTTATGAGAATTGGTGTGTTTTTTCAGATTTTCCTCACCGTTGCCCTCGCAGCCTCCTGCGTTGCATACCCTGGTGGCCACTACGGGGACGGAGGGCACTTGGATCACTACGTAAGGAGTTTGGTTTGAAACTTGATTCCTCCTCTTGAGACGACGAATGAAAGTGGCATATCACGGTCATTCGGCCAAACAAAATTCGGCTTCATGCGCTACGTGAATGCCAAAATGTGCTCTCCATGATTCATGTTCCTCAAATCATTTCAGGCCTATCCCAAGTACAACTTCGATTACGGTGTCAGTGATCACAAAACCGGAGACGCGAAGAGCCAATGGGAAACCAGAGACGGAGACGTCGTCAAGGGTGCATACAGCCTGCATGAATCCGATGGCACCATCAGAACTGTGGAATACACCGCCGACAAGCACAACGGATTCAACGCGGTGGTGAAGCGAGCTGGAAAAGCGGTGCACCCACAACACTACGGAGGTGCCGCATACGGAGCTGGTCACTACGGAGGTGCCATCGGCTACGGAGGAGGTCATTACGGTGGTGCATCCTCTTACGCCAACAACAATAACCTTGCCATCGGCCACGGCATCGCTGGACACGGAGGGTACGGCAGCTTCGGAGGACACGGTGTCGGAGCTTACCACGGAGGCGCCAGCTCTTTCGCCAATGGTAACAACTTTGCCTATGGACACGGCAGCCACTATTGAATGACTACCGGATCTTCTTCGCTAAACAACGAATATTAACCGCCATGGAAAAATCCCGATTTCAGCGAAAACCACTTGGCAGACCACAGCTGCTCGTCGTTTGCTCATCACCTTCGTTGTCTTCGTTTTCCTTGTTCAGAAAATAAAAATTATTAACCTAAGTTTTTCCTCTTCATTCTAAGTCAGCCTACAATAAAGAAGATATAACATATTTTCCTTGAGAAAAATCGTATCGCCGTTTATCTCTCAAACGAATTGTGTTCAAAGATATTTTCTCTGCGTTTTCAATAGTTAAACGTCAAGTTTTACGATGCAATCCACGCATACACCCGAGAAGGACGAATGAATGCGGTACAATGGCATATTTTTCTCCATCAAAGTAAATCCTCCGTGATCTAGGTCCCTCTACCTCCTTCTCAAGCTAAGGCGGTCAATGGAACGAGTTCCGAATCCCTGATCATTCGTTAAACTTTTGACAGATTCCTTGGTAACGGATACGACTCTTTAAATGTATGCGGGAATACTGAAAAAAACTTCTACGATCAACCAATATCTGAGTCACCATTTCAGGTTGCTGTCATGCAGAAGACACGCAAAGCATCGTTGTGCGGGAACTCGAAGTTTTCGAAACGAATGTTTTCTTGGCTGATCCCATTGCACACTCTTGAGTTGAAGTAGGTTTAGCATACACTGCTTTTCTGAAATATCGAAGCCAACCAGATATGAGCTGCTAGCTGGCCTTTCAATATAATCCTACACGGCCCATGGCATTTTGTCTTTTCGTCATAATTTGACTCCTTTAAGTTGCGCGTAACCTCGAGGGTGAGTAGCTATTGTAAAAACATTACTGAACATCAATCTGGAGTTCATTTAGGTAGGTGGAGGTGGAATACGAAATCCTCGAAGTTAATGGTGAATCGGTTTTCCCGAAAATGCTAAAGATCCGTACATTACATTACGATTTAGAACGTTAGAATTAGAAATCAGGAAGTGTGAGCCGATCGAGCTTGAAGGAACCAAGCAAAAGTTCGTCCCACGTTCCGGATTGTAGACAAGGGTTTCTCTTTGCCGGCACCGCAATGCTGTTTTAATGTAGCTCTGGTATGTACTGGATTGCTCTGCAATCACTGCTACATTTGTAATATTCTCTTATAAAAAGGCATTTACGTTTCCTCGTAAAATATATTTTACAAGGGGATCCCATGTTTTAATTCGTTATCTCAATGGTAAAAATAACGAAAAGATATCCAACTGAGGGTACACCTGGGCAAGAGAGGAAGCTAAGGGCCGAGCTAATTCTCCTTTGATATAAAGATGCTGAGATTTGATGCCTGTGAGGCGTATGCGACGCAAAAGAAATATAAACGCACTATGTTCGAAACTATCCGCAGACAGTATTAGTAGATAGTAGCATGAAAAAAATTCAGAAGGTCACGCATTTCTAGGAGCTGTAAAAAGATCCGGTCCAGATTCCAATGGAATAGCTTACATCGTTACTGAAATTAGGCAACAAAACTGGCATGCATGCCTTTATTTTTCTTAGCTTTGTAATACTTACGTCAATAAGAACACGTACGATGATATCGGAGAATGCTAAGTAGTGATTCTCGTAATGCTTAGAGAGCAACAAGGAGACGATAACGGGAAGGATTTCTAGTAGCGTTAATGTACGTATCCGTGTTCCGAAGCAGCGAAGTTAAAGAGGTGAGAATCTAGAACGCAGGTGATGATATCCTCATCAATAGCTGCCAAAAGCGTTATCCCGTGTCACGAGAACGTTACTCTCTCACAGACCGAAACTGAGGAAGGCCCACGCCCTCGGATCGAAAGCGATTTCCGCATCATCAGATTTTACTCATTACGTACACGACATGCACCGTCAACTTTACTCGCTCCTACTTTGGGATATATATACTGCGCGTCTCGCCGACAGTACATCATTCGACTCCTCCTCCAACAACAGTCAACACCTTTTACGATGCATTCGTCTCAGGTGAGATTCGTTCGGCAGCGGCCCTTCGTGACGACCGTAACTGGTTCTGATGAACTTTCTTCACTCCACGAAAATTATTTCGTTACAGATTCTTCTCCTGGTAGTCGCTGCGGCGGCCGGAGCTTACGCCTTCCCACCAGCACCTTCCTACCATGGACGTCTACATGACGTCGATTACTACGTAAGCAATGCCCCACTAGTACGCCCTGTTATCGAAAACGTGCTTCTCGCTAATGTAACCTGTTCTTCCTCTCAGGCGCATCCCCACTACAACTTCAACTATGGCGTCCGCGACCAGCACACCGGCGACGTGAAGGACCAGTCGGAATCTAGGGACGGCGACGTGGTCAAGGGATCCTACAGCCTCCACGAGGCCGACGGAACCATCCGCCAAGTGCACTACACCGCTGACGACCACAACGGATTCAACGCTGTCGTCACAAGGATCGGCAAGGCCGCCCATCCTCAGCATTACGCCCATAACGCTCAGCCTGTCATCTCCTTGGGTCATCACGGCGCGGTTTCCCACGCTCACGGAAACAAACACGACTTCCATGTAGCCCAACATTATTAACTCTGTAACAACGCATGAAATAAAAATCACTTTATTACATCTCAACTTCTCATTCTATATCGACAACTTACCATGACCCGAATACAACCTTATCCTCGCTATACCTGCCTCTCTTGGCGAAGCAATGCCAGCTCACAAATAGAGCGAATATTTTATTCCTGCAGTCATTGCAGTTCCACCAACTGCGCTAAAATACTGTTTATTCCTAGTGTTTGGAATAATTTCCCTTCCTTTAAACCTCCCATTATCTACCCCTAACGTTTCTACAAAGTACATGATCTCTATTCCTTACGGTGAAGTGGCAGTAATTATACTTTGGTGTTTATTATTACATGAGTCAACTGATTAGCAGCACGATGAACATGGCAATGGTCATTGCAGTTTCACGATAAACGCGTTCGGTTTCTTATAAAATCTATTCATTTTTTGAATTATGCTTACTTTATTCATAATTATGTATAATTACCAGGAATTTGCATTTGGAAAAAATGTAACATTTCTTTTACAGTACGATTAAAAGGCGAATGAACAGCGAAGACTATTGCGAATTATCTCCAATTAATTTAAGTTAAATGTACGTTATAGTTCTTAGTACTCTCAGCTACAGCTTAAACTTTAGAGATGAGGAGAACATATTCAGGCATTATATTTCTACATAAACTCTTGCACAATATGGTTGACTCAAATGATATCATTAAAATGCTTAGCTTCAGAGTTCCACAAAGAAACACAAGAAGTAACCTTACATTCATCACAAAACACACTCAAGGAATCTACACCTTCTACTCTCCAGTTTTTTTAATTATGACGAGTTTGAATGAGCTTAATGATGAAATTGATTTAACTTAGAAACCTTAAGAAGAAGATTGCGATGGAATTGGTTATATTTTTATACTCTTCTACTTTTAGAATGCCTTTTTTTCTGTCTACTAAATTTCTTAATTATTGATGCACTTGATTTTACGTGTATTTATTGTCTGTTTTAACTACTTGAATGTGTATATGAATATGTTATTATCGCAAGATTGTACTGCATATGAATAAACTTAAATATATATTATGTGTATGTATGTGCTTGTATATTAGCTTTAGGGAAGTGATTTAGTTTAAAGATGTATATTGGAATTGTATTTCTATACATTGACTCTATATATCGATTTCGTTGAATTGTTTTCCTATACATTGATTTATTATTGCTAATTTGTTCTCAGTAGATATTTATTGCATTATATTCTTTTCTTTTCTTTGTTATTGACGTATTTGAATTTACTAGTATGTTTTGCTTTATTCCATATGTATTTTTATATTGATTATATATTATGTTTATGGGTTTGAAACCCGTAATAAATTCATCATTATTATTATTACATAAGGTATTGCCTACCAAATATTGTGGGAATCTTATATACCTGAAAATGTCCTTTACTGTACAGAAAACAGGCAATACCGTGTTTATGCAATAAGTGAAAGTTTAGAAATAATAAACACTTCAAGGAACCATGAAGTATCGTACAACTTCGTTCGTAGCACTGCGCAAAGATGCCTATGCAATGGCGTGTTCGACCACAATGTGCTCTTTCTCCAAAAAAAGTAAAAACGATCACGTAATACCAAAGTAATGTACGAATTTGTTTGTTTTTATCCATGTTAAAATTAAATTATAGATGATATTCATCCACCTAGACTTAGACTTATGAATTTATTCCCGAAAGTCGAGAAGGAAATGTATAATGTATGTAATTACGTTTACACATAGAGTTTTAAAACAATTTACTCGAATTGAACGGAAACGAATTTCTTGCTATCGTAAAGAATCCTTTTCTCAATGTTTTAAATCCTCGCGACAGTTTTCACATGTCTGCATGACATTGGCTCAGAGATATTTCCAACATGTTGTTTACGAATGATGCGATTTCGTCGGATAAGGCCATGCTCGATCAGCGGAAAATTTAAGCGGGAGTTCTCCGGCTTTTACATTAAATCTCCTGAGGTCTGCGAAGGGAATTAAATGACATGGCAGACTGTAATGTGCTCATTTCTCAACATTTTGCTCCCCTCCTTTAAAAATTTGCCCATACCAATAACTTCGTTCATCCGACAAGTATGCCTTTAGAAAATTTGCCTGTCGCCGAATTCCGCGTTCCTTTTTGTTCTCTCTACCATAACCTTCCCCTATGCTTACACGCCCATGTTTTCCACTCGACTATAAATAAGAAATTCGTCGTGGCTCTGACATCAGTTCCCAACTTCCAGTGTTCCCAAGCACCTAGCAGCACGATCATGAAGGTGGCACAGGTAAGAAAGATCTTATATACAAATCGAAATTTCTAATTTTGTCTATTCTAGTATGAACAGCAGAGACAGCCCTGAAGCATTTCATCTCTTTGACCCGTACGATTTCCTCATTTCTAAGGCTTCATTGTGATGCCGTGAGTTAGTAAGCCTTTTCGAGAGCGTAAACGGAACATGTAGATAGATATTCCAAGCGTTTCTGGGGAGAAAAACTCGTCGCACGTTAAGGGTTAAAGGAATTGAATGTTGTCGCAGAATAAAGTTCAAATAAATTTTCGTGCTTAAAAATGTCCTTCTCGGAACGCTCAATCTATCTCTTTCGCGAAAAAATTTGCTTTTGGAGCTGAGCCAATGTGCTTTCTTATGAGAATTGGTGTGTTTTTTCAGATTTTCCTCACCGTTGCCCTCGCAGCCTCCTGCGTTGCATACCCTGGTGGCCACTACGGGGACGGAGGGCACTTGGATCACTACGTAAGGAGTTTGGTTTGAAACTTGATTCCTCCTCTTGAGACGACGAATGAAAGTGGCATATCACGGTCATTCGGCCAAACAAAATTCGGCTTCATGCGCTACGTGAATGCCAAAATGTGCTCTCCATGATTCATGTTCCTCAAATCATTTCAGGCCTATCCCAAGTACAACTTCGATTACGGTGTCAGTGATCACAAAACCGGAGACGCGAAGAGCCAATGGGAAACCAGAGACGGAGACGTCGTCAAGGGTGCATACAGCCTGCATGAATCCGATGGCACCATCAGAACTGTGGAATACACCGCCGACAAGCACAACGGATTCAACGCGGTGGTGAAGCGAGCTGGAAAAGCGGTGCACCCACAACACTACGGAGGTGCCGCATACGGAGCTGGTCACTACGGAGGTGCCATCGGCTACGGAGGAGGTCATTACGGTGGTGCATCCTCTTACGCCAACAACAATAACCTTGCCATCGGCCACGGCATCGCTGGACACGGAGGGTACGGCAGCTTCGGAGGACACGGTGTCGGAGCTTACCACGGAGGCGCCAGCTCTTTCGCCAATGGTAACAACTTTGCCTATGGACACGGCAGCCACTATTGAATGACTACCGGATCTTCTTCGCTAAACAACGAATATTAACCGCCATGGAAAAATCCCGATTTCAGCGAAAACCACTTGGCAGACCACAGCTGCTCGTCGTTTGCTCATCACCTTCGTTGTCTTCGTTTTCCTTGTTCAGAAAATAAAAATTATTAACCTAAGTTTTTCCTCTTCATTCTAAGTCAGCCTACAATAAAGAAGATATAACATATTTTCCTTGAGAAAAATCGTATCGCCGTTTATCTCTCAAACGAATTGTGTTCAAAGATATTTTCTCTGCGTTTTCAATAGTTGAACGTCAAGTTTTACGATGCAATCCACGCATACACCCGAGAAGGACGAATGAATGCGGTACAATGGCATATTTTTCTCCATCAAAGTAAATCCTCCGTGATCTAGGTCCCTCTACCTCCTTCTCAAGCTAAGGCGGTCAATGGAACGAGTTCCGAATCCCTGATCATTCGTTAAACTTTTGACAGATTCCTTGGTAACGGATACGACTCTTTAAATGTATGCGGGAATACTGAAAAAAACTTCTACGATCAACCAATATCTGAGTCACCATTTCAGGTTGCTGTCATGCAGAAGACACGCAAAGCATCGTTGTGCGGGAACTCGAAGTTTTCGAAACGAATGTTTTCTTGGCTGATCCCATTGCACACTCTTGAGTTGAAGTAGGTTTAGCATACACTGCTTTTCTGAAATATCGAAGCCAACCAGATATGAGCTGCTAGCTGGCCTTTCAATATAATCCTACACGGCCCATGGCATTTTGTCTTTTCGTCATAATTTGACTCCTTTAAGTTGCGCGTAACCTCGAGGGTGAGTAGCTATTGTAAAAACATTACTGAACATCAATCTGGAGTTCATTTAGGGAGGTGGAGGTGGAATACGAAATCCTCGAAGTTAATGGTGAATCGGTTTTCCCGAAAATGCTAAAGATCCGTACATTACATTACGATTTAGAACGTTAGAATTAGAAATCAGGAAGTGTGAGCCGATCGAGCTTGAAGGAACCAAGCAAAAGTTCGTCCCACGTTCCGGATTGTAGACAAGGGTTTCTCTTTGCCGGCACCGCAATGCTGTTTTAATGTAGCTCTGGTATGTACTGGATTGCTCTGCAATCACTGCTACATTTGTAATATTCTCTTATAAAAAGGCATTTACGTTTCCTCGTAAAATATATTTTACAAGGGGATCCCATGTTTTAATTCGTTATCTCAATGGTAAAAATAACGAAAAGATATCCAACTGAGGGTACACCTGGGCAAGAGAGGAAGCTAAGGGCCGAGCTAATTCTCCTTTGATATAAAGATGCTGAGATTTGATGCCTGTGAGGCGTATGCGACGCAAAAGAAATATAAACGCACTATGTTCGAAACTATCTGCAGACAGTATTAGTAGATAGTAGCATGAAAAAAATTCAGAAGGTCACGCATTTCTAGGAGCTGTAAAAAGATCCGGTCCAGATTCCAATGGAATAGCTTACATCGTTACTGAAATTAGGCAACAAAACTGGCATGCATGCCTTTATTTTTCTTAGCTTTGTAATACTTACGTCAATAAGAACACGTACGATGATATCGGAGAATGCTAAGTAGTGATTCTCGTAATGCTTAGAGAGCAACAAGGAGACGATAACGGGAAGGATTTCTAGTAGCGTTAATGTACGTATCCGTGTTCCGAAGCAGCGAAGTTAAAGAGGTGAGAATCTAGAACGCAGGTGATGATATCCTCATCAATAGCTGCCAAAAGCGTTATCCCGTGTCACGAGAACGTTACTCTCTCACAGACCGAAACTGAGGAAGGCCCACGCCCTCGGATCGAAAGCGATTTCCGCATCATCAGATTTTACTCATTACGTACACGACATGCACCGTCAACTTTACTCGCTCCTACTTTGGGATATATATACTGCGCGTCTCGCCGACAGTACATCATTCGACTCCTCCTCCAACAACAGTCAACACCTTTTACGATGCATTCGTCTCAGGTGAGATTCGTTCGGCAGCGGCCCTTCGTGACGACCGTAACTGGTTCTGATGAACTTTCTTCACTCCACGAAAATTATTTCGTTACAGATTCTTCTCCTGGTAGTCGCTGCGGCGGCCGGAGCTTACGCCTTCCCACCAGCACCTTCCTACCATGGACGTCTACATGACGTCGATTACTACGTAAGCAATGCCCCACTAGTACGCCCTGTTATCGAAAACGTGCTTCTCGCTAATGTAACCTGTTCTTCCTCTCAGGCGCATCCCCACTACAACTTCAACTATGGCGTCCGCGACCAGCACACCGGCGACGTGAAGGACCAGTCGGAATCTAGGGACGGCGACGTGGTCAAGGGATCCTACAGCCTCCACGAGGCCGACGGAACCATCCGCCAAGTGCACTACACCGCTGACGACCACAACGGATTCAACGCTGTCGTCACAAGGATCGGCAAGGCCGCCCATCCTCAGCATTACGCCCATAACGCTCAGCCTGTCATCTCCTTGGGTCATCACGGCGCGGTTTCCCACGCTCACGGAAACAAACACGACTTCCATGTAGCCCAACATTATTAACTCTGTAACAACGCATGAAATAAAAATCACTTTATTACATCTCAACTTCTCATTCTATATCGACAACTTACCATGACCCGAATACAACCTTATCCTCGCTATACCTGCCTCTCTTGGCGAAGCAATGCCAGCTCACAAATAGAGCGAATATTTTATTCCTGCAGTCATTGCAGTTCCACCAACTGCGCTAAAATACTGTTTATTCCTAGTGTTTGGAATAATTTCCCTTCCTTTAAACCTCCCATTATCTACCCCTAACGTTTCTACAAAGTACATGATCTCTATTCCTTACGGTGAAGTGGCAGTAATTATACTTTGGTGTTTATTATTACATGAGTCAACTGATTAGCAGCACGATGAACATGGCAATGGTCATTGCAGTTTCACGATAAACGCGTTCGGTTTCTTATAAAATCTATTCATTTTTTGAATTATGCTTACTTTATTCATAATTATGTATAATTACCAGGAATTTGCATTTGGAAAAAATGTAACATTTCTTTTACAGTACGATTAAAAGGCGAATGAACAGCGAAGACTATTGCGAATTATCTCCAATTAATTTAAGTTAAATGTACGTTATAGTTCTTAGTACTCTCAGCTACAGCTTAAACTTTAGAGATGAGGAGAACATATTCAGGCATTATATTTCTACATAAACTCTTGCACAATATGGTTGACTCAAATGATATCATTAAAATGCTTAGCTTCAGAGTTCCACAAAGAAACACAAGAAGTAACCTTACATTCATCACAAAACACACTCAAGGAATCTACACCTTCTACTCTCCAGTTTTTTTAATTATGACGAGTTTGAATGAGCTTAATGATGAAATTGATTTAACTTAGAAACCTTAAGAAGAAGATTGCGATGGAATTGGTTATATTTTTATACTCTTCTACTTTTAGAATGCCTTTTTTTCTGTCTACTAAATTTCTTAATTATTGATGCACTTGATTTTACGTGTATTTATTGTCTGTTTTAACTACTTGAATGTGTATATGAATATGTTATTATCGCAAGATTGTACTGCATATGAATAAACTTAAATATATATTATGTGTATGTATGTGCTTGTATATTAGCTTTAGGGAAGTGATTTAGTTTAAAGATGTATATTGGAATTGTATTTCTATACATTGACTCTATATATCGATTTCGTTGAATTGTTTTCCTATACATTGATTTATTATTGCTAATTTGTTCTCAGTAGATATTTATTGCATTATATTCTTTTCTTTTCTTTGTTATTGACGTATTTGAATTTACTAGTATGTTTTGCTTTATTCCATATGTATTTTTATATTGATTATATATTATGTTTATGGGTTTGAAACCCGTAATAAATTCATCATTATTATTATTACATAAGGTATTGCCTACCAAATATTGTGGGAATCTTATATACCTGAAAATGTCCTTTACTGTACAGAAAACAGGCAATACCGTGTTTATGCAATAAGTGAAAGTTTAGAAATAATAAACACTTCAAGGAACCATGAAGTATCGTACAACTTCGTTCGTAGCACTGCGCAAAGATGCCTATGCAATGGCGTGTTCGACCACAATGTGCTCTTTCTCCAAAAAAAGTAAAAACGATCACGTAATACCAAAGTAATGTACGAATTTGTTTGTTTTTATCCATGTTAAAATTAAATTATAGATGATATTCATCCACCTAGACTTAGACTTATGAATTTATTCCCGAAAGTCGAGAAGGAAATGTATAATGTATGTAATTACGTTTACACATAGAGTTTTAAAACAATTTACTCGAATTGAACGGAAACGAATTTCTTGCTATCGTAAAGAATCCTTTTCTCAATGTTTTAAATCCTCGCGACAGTTTTCACATGTCTGCATGACATTGGCTCAGAGATATTTCCAACATGTTGTTTACGAATGATGCGATTTCGTCGGATAAGGCCATGCTCGATCAGCGGAAAATTTAAGCGGGAGTTCTCCGGCTTTTACATTAAATCTCCTGAGGTCTGCGAAGGGAATTAAATGACATGGCAGACTGTAATGTGCTCATTTCTCAACATTTTGCTCCCCTCCTTTAAAAATTTGCCCATACCAATAACTTCGTTCATCCGACAAGTATGCCTTTAGAAAATTTGCCTGTCGCCGAATTCCGCGTTCCTTTTTGTTCTCTCTACCATAACCTTCCCCTATGCTTACACGCCCATGTTTTCCACTCGACTATAAATAAGAAATTCGTCGTGGCTCTGACATCAGTTCCCAACTTCCAGTGTTCCCAAGCACCTAGCAGCACGATCATGAAGGTGGCACAGGTAAGAAAGATCTTATATACAAATCGAAATTTCTAATTTTGTCTATTCTAGTATGAACAGCAGAGACAGCCCTGAAGCATTTCATCTCTTTGACCCGTACGATTTCCTCATTTCTAAGGCTTCATTGTGATGCCGTGAGTTAGTAAGCCTTTTCGAGAGCGTAAACGGAACATGTAGATAGATATTCCAAGCGTTTCTGGGGAGAAAAACTCGTCGCACGTTAAGGGTTAAAGGAATTGAATGTTGTCGCAGAATAAAGTTCAAATAAATTTTCGTGCTTAAAAATGTCCTTCTCGGAACGCTCAATCTATCTCTTTCGCGAAAAAATTTGCTTTTGGAGCTGAGCCAATGTGCTTTCTTATGAGAATTGGTGTGTTTTTTCAGATTTTCCTCACCGTTGCCCTCGCAGCCTCCTGCGTTGCATACCCTGGTGGCCACTACGGGGACGGAGGGCACTTGGATCACTACGTAAGGAGTTTGGTTTGAAACTTGATTCCTCCTCTTGAGACGACGAATGAAAGTGGCATATCACGGTCATTCGGCCAAACAAAATTCGGCTTCATGCGCTACGTGAATGCCAAAATGTGCTCTCCATGATTCATGTTCCTCAAATCATTTCAGGCCTATCCCAAGTACAACTTCGATTACGGTGTCAGTGATCACAAAACCGGAGACGCGAAGAGCCAATGGGAAACCAGAGACGGAGACGTCGTCAAGGGTGCATACAGCCTGCATGAATCCGATGGCACCATCAGAACTGTGGAATACACCGCCGACAAGCACAACGGATTCAACGCGGTGGTGAAGCGAGCTGGAAAAGCGGTGCACCCACAACACTACGGAGGTGCCGCATACGGAGCTGGTCACTACGGAGGTGCCATCGGCTACGGAGGAGGTCATTACGGTGGTGCATCCTCTTACGCCAACAACAATAACCTTGCCATCGGCCACGGCATCGCTGGACACGGAGGGTACGGCAGCTTCGGAGGACACGGTGTCGGAGCTTACCACGGAGGCGCCAGCTCTTTCGCCAATGGTAACAACTTTGCCTATGGACACGGCAGCCACTATTGAATGACTACCGGATCTTCTTCGCTAAACAACGAATATTAACCGCCATGGAAAAATCCCGATTTCAGCGAAAACCACTTGGCAGACCACAGCTGCTCGTCGTTTGCTCATCACCTTCGTTGTCTTCGTTTTCCTTGTTCAGAAAATAAAAATTATTAACCTAAGTTTTTCCTCTTCATTCTAAGTCAGCCTACAATAAAGAAGATATAACATATTTTCCTTGAGAAAAATCGTATCGCCGTTTATCTCTCAAACGAATTGTGTTCAAAGATATTTTCTCTGCGTTTTCAATAGTTGAACGTCAAGTTTTACGATGCAATCCACGCATACACCCGAGAAGGACGAATGAATGCGGTACAATGGCATATTTTTCTCCATCAAAGTAAATCCTCCGTGATCTAGGTCCCTCTACCTCCTTCTCAAGCTAAGGCGGTCAATGGAACGAGTTCCGAATCCCTGATCATTCGTTAAACTTTTGACAGATTCCTTGGTAACGGATACGACTCTTTAAATGTATGCGGGAATACTGAAAAAAACTTCTACGATCAACCAATATCTGAGTCACCATTTCAGGTTGCTGTCATGCAGAAGACACGCAAAGCATCGTTGTGCGGGAACTCGAAGTTTTCGAAACGAATGTTTTCTTGGCTGATCCCATTGCACACTCTTGAGTTGAAGTAGGTTTAGCATACACTGCTTTTCTGAAATATCGAAGCCAACCAGATTTGAGCTGCTATCTGGCCTTTCAATATAATCCTACACGGCCCATGGCATTTTGTCTTTTCGTCATAATTTGACTCCTTTAAGTTGCGCGTAACCTCGAGGGTGAGTAGCTATTGTAAAAACATTACTGAACATCAATCTGGAGTTCATTTAGGTAGGTGGAGGTGGAATACGAAATCCTCGAAGTTAATGGTGAATCGGTTTTCCCGAAAATGCTAAAGATCCGTACATTAATTACGATTTAGAACGTTAGAATTAGAAATCAGGAAGTGTGAGCCGATCGAGCTTGAAGGAACCAAGCAAAAGTTCGTCCCACGTTCCGGATTGTAGACAAGGGTTTCTCTTTGCCGGCACCGCAATGCTGTTTTAATGTAGCTCTGGTATGTACTGGATTGCTCTGCAATCACTGCTACATTTGTAATATTCTCTTATAAAAAGGCATTTACGTTTCCTCGTAAAATATATTTTACAAGGGGATCCCATGTTTTAATTCGTTATCTCAATGGTAAAAATAACGAAAAGATATCCAACTGAGGGTACACCTGGGCAAGAGAGGAAGCTAAGGGCCGAGCTAATTCTCCTTTGATATAAAGATGCTGAGATTTGATGCCTGTGAGGCGTATGCGACGCAAAAGAAATATAAACGCACTATGTTCGAAACTATCCGCAGACAGTATTAGTAGATAGTAGCATGAAAAAAATTCAGAAGGTCACGCATTTCTAGGAGCTGTAAAAAGATCCGGTCCAGATTCCAATGGAATAGCTTACATCGTTACTGAAATAAGGAAACAAAACTGGCATGCATGCCTTTATTTTTCTTAGCTTTGTAATACTTACGTCAATAAGAACACGTACGATGATATCGGAGAATGCTAAGTAGTGATTCTCGTAATGCTTAGAGAGCAACAAGGAGACGATAACGGGAAGGATTTCTAGTAGCGTTAATGTACGTATCCGTGTTCCGAAGCAGCGAAGTTAAAGAGGTGAGAATCTAGAACGCAGGTGATGATATCCTCATCAATAGCTGCCAAAAGCGTTATCCCGTGTCACGAGAACGTTACTCTCTCACAGACCGAAACTGAGGAAGGCCCACGCCCTCGGATCGAAAACGATTTCCGCATCATCAGATTTTACTCATTACGTACACGACATGCACCGTCAACTTTACTCGCTCCTACTTTGGGATATATATACTGCGCGTCTCGCCGACAGTACATCATTCGACTCCTCCTCCAACAACAGTCAACACCTTTTACGATGCATTCGTCTCAGGTGAGATTCGTTCGGCAGCGGCCCTTCGTGACGACCGTAACTGGTTCTGATGAACTTTCTTCACTCCACGAAAATTATTTCGTTACAGATTCTTCTCCTGGTAGTCGCTGCGGCGGCCGGAGCTTACGCCTTCCCACCAGCACCTTCCTACCATGGAGGTCTACATGACGTTGATTACTACGTAAGCAATGCCCCACTAGTACGCCCTGTTATCGAAAACGTGCTTCTCGCTAATGTAACCTGTTCTTCCTCTCAGGCGCATCCCCACTACAACTTCAACTATGGCGTCCGCGACCAGCACAGCGACGACGTGAAGGACCAGTCGGAATCTAGGGACGGCGACGTGGTCAAGGGATCCTACAGCCTCCACGAGGCCGACGGAACCATCCGCCAAGTGCACTACACCGCTGACGACCACAACGGATTCAACGCTGTCGTCACAAGGATCGGCAAGGCCGCCCATCCTCAGCATTACGCCCATAACGCTCAGCCTGTCATCTCCTTGGGTCATCACGGCGCGGTTTCCCACGCTCACGGAAACAAACACGACTTCCATGTAGCCCAACATTATTAACTCTGTAACAACGCATGAAATAAAAATCACTTTATTACATCTCAACTTCTCATTCTATATCGACAACTTACCATGACCCGAATACAACCTTATCCTCGCTATACCTGCCTCTCTTGGCGAAGCAATGCCAGCTCACAAATAGAGCGAATATTTTATTCCTGCAGTCATTGCAGTTCCACCAACTGCGCTAAAATACTGTTTATTCCTAGTGTTTGGAATAATTTCCCTTCCTTTAAACCTCCCATTATCTACCCCTAACGTTTCTACAAAGTACATGATCTCTATTCCTTACGGTGAAGTGGCAGTAATTATACTTTGGTGTTTATTATTACATGAGTCAACTGATTAGCAGCACGATGAACATGGCAATGGTCATTGCAGTTTCACGATAAACGCGTTCGGTTTCTTATAAAATCTATTCATTTTTTGAATTATGCTTACTTTATTCATAATTATGTATAATTACCAGGAATTTGCATTTGGAAAAAATGTAACATTTCTTTTACAGTACGATTAAAAGGCGAATGAACAGCGAAGACTATTGCGAATTATCTCCAATTAATTTAAGTTAAATGTACGTTATAGTTCTTAGTACTCTCAGCTACAGCTTAAACTTTAGAGATGAGGAGAACATATTCAGGCATTATATTTCTACATAAACTCTTGCACAATATGGTTGACTCAAATGATATCATTAAAATGCTTAGCTTCAGAGTTCCACAAAGAAACACAAGAAGTAACCTTACATTCATCACAAAACACACTCAAGGAATCTACACCTTCTACTCTCCAGTTTTTTTAATTATGACGAGTTTGAATGAGCTTAATGATGAAATTGATTTAACTTAGAAACCTTAAGAAGAAGATTGCGATGGAATTGGTTATATTTTTATACTCTTCTACTTTTAGAATGCCTTTTTTTCTGTCTACTAAATTTCTCAATTATTGATGCACTTGATTTTACGTGTATTTATTGTCTGTTTTAACTACTTGAATGTGTATATGAATATGTTATTATCGCAAGATTGTACTGCATATGAATAAACTTAAATATATATTATGTGTATGTATGTGCTTGTATATTAGCTTTAGGGAAGTGATTTAGTTTAAAGATGTATATTGGAATTGTATTTCTATACATTGACTCTATATATCGATTTCGTTGAAATGTTTTCCTATACATTGATTTATTATTGCTAATTTGTTCTCAGTAGATATTTATTGCATTATATTCTTTTCTTTTCTTTGTTATCGACGTATTTGAATTTACTAGTATGTTTTGCTTTATTCCATATGTATTTTTATATTGATTATATATTATGTTTATGGGTTTGAAACCCGTAATAAATTCATCATTATTATTATTACATAAGGTATTGCCTACCAAATATTGTGGGAATCTTATATACCTGAAAATGTCCTTTACTGTACAGAAAACAGGCAATACCGTGTTTATGCAATAAGTGAAAGTTTAGAAATAATAAACACTTCAAGGAACCATGAAGTATCGTACAACTTCGTTCGTAGCACTGCGCAAAGATGCCTATGCAATGGCGTGTTCGACCACAATGTGCTCTTTCTCCAAAAAAAGTAAAAACGATCACGTAATACCAAAGTAATGTACGAATTTGTTTGTTTTTATCCATGTTAAAATTAAATTATAGATGATATTCATCCACCTAGACTTAGACTTATGAATTTATTCCCGAAAGTCGAGAAGGAAATGTATAATGTATGTAATTACGTTTACACATAGAGTTTTAAAACAATTTACTCGAATTGAACGGAAACGAATTTCTTGCTATCGTAAAGAATCCTTTTCTCAATGTTTTAAATCCTCGCGACAGTTTTCACATGTCTGCATGACATTGGCTCAGAGATATTTCCAACATGTTGTTTACGAATGATGCGATTTCGTCGGATAAGGCCATGCTCGATCAGCGGAAAATTTAAGCGGGAGTTCTCCGGCTTTTACATTAAATCTCCTGAGGTCTGCGAAGGGAATTAAATGACATGGCAGACTGTAATGTGCTCATTTCTCAACATTTTGCTCCCCTCCTTTAAAAATTTGCCCATACCAATAACTTCGTTCATCCGACAAGTATGCCTTTAGAAAATTTGCCTGTCGCCGAATTCCGCGTTCCTTTTTGTTCTCTCTACCATAACCTTCCCCTATGCTTACACGCCCATGTTTTCCACTCGACTATAAATAAGAAATTCGTCGTGGCTCTGACATCAGTTCCCAACTTCCAGTGTTCCCAAGCACCTAGCAGCACGATCATGAAGGTGGCACAGGTAAGAAAGATCTTATATACAAATCGAAATTTCTAATTTTGTCTATTCTAGTATGAACAGCAGAGACAGCCCTGAAGCATTTCATCTCTTTGACCCGTACGATTTCCTCATTTCTAAGGCTTCATTGTGATGCCGTGAGTTAGTAAGCCTTTTCGAGAGCGTAAACGGAACATGTAGATAGATATTCCAAGCGTTTCTGGGGAGAAAAACTCGTCGCACGTTAAGGGTTAAAGGAATTGAATGTTGTCGCAGAATAAAGTTCAAATAAATTTTCGTGCTTAAAAATGTCCTTCTCGGAACGCTCAATCTATCTCTTTCGCGAAAAAATTTGCTTTTGGAGCTGAGCCAATGTGCTTTCTTATGAGAATTGGTGTGTTTTTTCAGATTTTCCTCACCGTTGCCCTCGCAGCCTCCTGCGTTGCATACCCTGGTGGCCACTACGGGGACGGAGGGCACTTGGATCACTACGTAAGGAGTTTGGTTTGAAACTTGATTCCTCCTCTTGAGACGACGAATGAAAGTGGCATATCACGGTCATTCGGCCAAACAAAATTCGGCTTCATGCGCTACGTGAATGCCAAAATGTGCTCTCCATGATTCATGTTCCTCAAATCATTTCAGGCCTATCCCAAGTACAACTTCGATTACGGTGTCAGTGATCACAAAACCGGAGACGCGAAGAGCCAATGGGAAACCAGAGACGGAGACGTCGTCAAGGGTGCATACAGCCTGCATGAATCCGATGGCACCATCAGAACTGTGGAATACACCGCCGACAAGCACAACGGATTCAACGCGGTGGTGAAGCGAGCTGGAAAAGCGGTGCACCCACAACACTACGGAGGTGCCGCATACGGAGCTGGTCACTACGGAGGTGCCATCGGCTACGGAGGAGGTCATTACGGTGGTGCATCCTCTTACGCCAACAACAATAACCTTGCCATCGGCCACGGCATCGCTGGACACGGAGGGTACGGCAGCTTCGGAGGACACGGTGTCGGAGCTTACCACGGAGGCGCCAGCTCTTTCGCCAATGGTAACAACTTTGCCTATGGACACGGCAGCCACTATTGAATGACTACCGGATCTTCTTCGCTAAACAACGAATATTAACCGCCATGGAAAAATCCCGATTTCAGCGAAAACCACTTGGCAGACCACAGCTGCTCGTCGTTTGCTCATCACCTTCGTTGTCTTCGTTTTCCTTGTTCAGAAAATAAAAATTATTAACCTAAGTTTTTCCTCTTCATTCTAAGTCAGCCTACAATAAAGAAGATATAACATATTTTCCTTGAGAAAAATCGTATCGCCGTTTATCTCTCAAACGAATTGTGTTCAAAGATATTTTCTCTGCGTTTTCAATAGTTGAACGTCAAGTTTTACGATGCAATCCACGCATACACCCGAGAAGGACGAATGAATGCGGTACAATGGCATATTTTTCTCCATCAAAGTAAATCCTCCGTGATCTAGGTCCCTCTACCTCCTTCTCAAGCTAAGGCGGTCAATGGAACGAGTTCCGAATCCCTGATCATTCGTTAAACTTTTGACAGATTCCTTGGTAACGGATACGACTCTTTAAATGTATGCGGGAATACTGAAAAAAACTTCTACGATCAACCAATATCTGAGTCACCATTTCAGGTTGCTGTCATGCAGAAGACACGCAAAGCATCGTTGTGCGGGAACTCGAAGTTTTCGAAACGAATGTTTTCTTGGCTGATCCCATTGCACACTCTTGAGTTGAAGTAGGTTTAGCATACACTGCTTTTCTGAAATATCGAAGCCAACCAGATTTGAGCTGCTATCTGGCCTTTCAATATAATCCTACACGGCCCATGGCATTTTGTCTTTTCGTCATAATTTGACTCCTTTAAGTTGCGCGTAACCTCGAGGGTGAGTAGCTATTGTAAAAACATTACTGAACATCAATCTGGAGTTCATTTAGGTAGGTGGAGGTGGAATACGAAATCCTCGAAGTTAATGGTGAATCGGTTTTCCCGAAAATGCTAAAGATCCGTACATTAATTACGATTTAGAACGTTAGAATTAGAAATCAGGAAGTGTGAGCCGATCGAGCTTGAAGGAACCAAGCAAAAGTTCGTCCCACGTTCCGGATTGTAGACAAGGGTTTCTCTTTGCCGGCACCGCAATGCTGTTTTAATGTAGCTCTGGTATGTACTGGATTGCTCTGCAATCACTGCTACATTTGTAATATTCTCTTATAAAAAGGCATTTACGTTTCCTCGTAAAATATATTTTACAAGGGGATCCCATGTTTTAATTCGTTATCTCAATGGTAAAAATAACGAAAAGATATCCAACTGAGGGTACACCTGGGCAAGAGAGGAAGCTAAGGGCCGAGCTAATTCTCCTTTGATATAAAGATGCTGAGATTTGATGCCTGTGAGGCGTATGCGACGCAAAAGAAATATAAACGCACTATGTTCGAAACTATCCGCAGACAGTATTAGTAGATAGTAGCATGAAAAAAATTCAGAAGGTCACGCATTTCTAGGAGCTGTAAAAAGATCCGGTCCAGATTCCAATGGAATAGCTTACATCGTTACTGAAATAAGGAAACAAAACTGGCATGCATGCCTTTATTTTTCTTAGCTTTGTAATACTTACGTCAATAAGAACACGTACGATGATATCGGAGAATGCTAAGTAGTGATTCTCGTAATGCTTAGAGAGCAACAAGGAGACGATAACGGGAAGGATTTCTAGTAGCGTTAATGTACGTATCCGTGTTCCGAAGCAGCGAAGTTAAAGAGGTGAGAATCTAGAACGCAGGTGATGATATCCTCATCAATAGCTGCCAAAAGCGTTATCCCGTGTCACGAGAACGTTACTCTCTCACAGACCGAAACTGAGGAAGGCCCACGCCCTCGGATCGAAAACGATTTCCGCATCATCAGATTTTACTCATTACGTACACGACATGCACCGTCAACTTTACTCGCTCCTACTTTGGGATATATATACTGCGCGTCTCGCCGACAGTACATCATTCGACTCCTCCTCCAACAACAGTCAACACCTTTTACGATGCATTCGTCTCAGGTGAGATTCGTTCGGCAGCGGCCCTTCGTGACGACCGTAACTGGTTCTGATGAACTTTCTTCACTCCACGAAAATTATTTCGTTACAGATTCTTCTCCTGGTAGTCGCTGCGGCGGCCGGAGCTTACGCCTTCCCACCAGCACCTTCCTACCATGGAGGTCTACATGACGTTGATTACTACGTAAGCAATGCCCCACTAGTACGCCCTGTTATCGAAAACGTGCTTCTCGCTAATGTAACCTGTTCTTCCTCTCAGGCGCATCCCCACTACAACTTCAACTATGGCGTCCGCGACCAGCACAGCGACGACGTGAAGGACCAGTCGGAATCTAGGGACGGCGACGTGGTCAAGGGATCCTACAGCCTCCACGAGGCCGACGGAACCATCCGCCAAGTGCACTACACCGCTGACGACCACAACGGATTCAACGCTGTCGTCACAAGGATCGGCAAGGCCGCCCATCCTCAGCATTACGCCCATAACGCTCAGCCTGTCATCTCCTTGGGTCATCACGGCGCGGTTTCCCACGCTCACGGAAACAAACACGACTTCCATGTAGCCCAACATTATTAACTCTGTAACAACGCATGAAATAAAAATCACTTTATTACATCTCAACTTCTCATTCTATATCGACAACTTACCATGACCCGAATACAACCTTATCCTCGCTATACCTGCCTCTCTTGGCGAAGCAATGCCAGCTCACAAATAGAGCGAATATTTTATTCCTGCAGTCATTGCAGTTCCACCAACTGCGCTAAAATACTGTTTATTCCTAGTGTTTGGAATAATTTCCCTTCCTTTAAACCTCCCATTATCTACCCCTAACGTTTCTACAAAGTACATGATCTCTATTCCTTACGGTGAAGTGGCAGTAATTATACTTTGGTGTTTATTATTACATGAGTCAACTGATTAGCAGCACGATGAACATGGCAATGGTCATTGCAGTTTCACGATAAACGCGTTCGGTTTCTTATAAAATCTATTCATTTTTTGAATTATGCTTACTTTATTCATAATTATGTATAATTACCAGGAATTTGCATTTGGAAAAAATGTAACATTTCTTTTACAGTACGATTAAAAGGCGAATGAACAGCGAAGACTATTGCGAATTATCTCCAATTAATTTAAGTTAAATGTACGTTATAGTTCTTAGTACTCTCAGCTACAGCTTAAACTTTAGAGATGAGGAGAACATATTCAGGCATTATATTTCTACATAAACTCTTGCACAATATGGTTGACTCAAATGATATCATTAAAATGCTTAGCTTCAGAGTTCCACAAAGAAACACAAGAAGTAACCTTACATTCATCACAAAACACACTCAAGGAATCTACACCTTCTACTCTCCAGTTTTTTTAATTATGACGAGTTTGAATGAGCTTAATGATGAAATTGATTTAACTTAGAAACCTTAAGAAGAAGATTGCGATGGAATTGGTTATATTTTTATACTCTTCTACTTTTAGAATGCCTTTTTTTCTGTCTACTAAATTTCTCAATTATTGATGCACTTGATTTTACGTGTATTTATTGTCTGTTTTAACTACTTGAATGTGTATATGAATATGTTATTATCGCAAGATTGTACTGCATATGAATAAACTTAAATATATATTATGTGTATGTATGTGCTTGTATATTAGCTTTAGGGAAGTGATTTAGTTTAAAGATGTATATTGGAATTGTATTTCTATACATTGACTCTATATATCGATTTCGTTGAAATGTTTTCCTATACATTGATTTATTATTGCTAATTTGTTCTCAGTAGATATTTATTGCATTATATTCTTTTCTTTTCTTTGTTATCGACGTATTTGAATTTACTAGTATGTTTTGCTTTATTCCATATGTATTTTTATATTGATTATATATTATGTTTATGGGTTTGAAACCCGTAATAAATTCATCATTATTATTATTACATAAGGTATTGCCTACCAAATATTGTGGGAATCTTATATACCTGAAAATGTCCTTTACTGTACAGAAAACAGGCAATACCGTGTTTATGCAATAAGTGAAAGTTTAGAAATAATAAACACTTCAAGGAACCATGAAGTATCGTACAACTTCGTTCGTAGCACTGCGCAAAGATGCCTATGCAATGGCGTGTTCGACCACAATGTGCTCTTTCTCCAAAAAAAGTAAAAACGATCACGTAATACCAAAGTAATGTACGAATTTGTTTGTTTTTATCCATGTTAAAATTAAATTATAGATGATATTCATCCACCTAGACTTAGACTTATGAATTTATTCCCGAAAGTCGAGAAGGAAATGTATAATGTATGTAATTACGTTTACACATAGAGTTTTAAAACAATTTACTCGAATTGAACGGAAACGAATTTCTTGCTATCGTAAAGAATCCTTTTCTCAATGTTTTAAATCCTCGCGACAGTTTTCACATGTCTGCATGACATTGGCTCAGAGATATTTCCAACATGTTGTTTACGAATGATGCGATTTCGTCGGATAAGGCCATGCTCGATCAGCGGAAAATTTAAGCGGGAGTTCTCCGGCTTTTACATTAAATCTCCTGAGGTCTGCGAAGGGAATTAAATGACATGGCAGACTGTAATGTGCTCATTTCTCAACATTTTGCTCCCCTCCTTTAAAAATTTGCCCATACCAATAACTTCGTTCATCCGACAAGTATGCCTTTAGAAAATTTGCCTGTCGCCGAATTCCGCGTTCCTTTTTGTTCTCTCTACCATAACCTTCCCCTATGCTTACACGCCCATGTTTTCCACTCGACTATAAATAAGAAATTCGTCGTGGCTCTGACATCAGTTCCCAACTTCCAGTGTTCCCAAGCACCTAGCAGCACGATCATGAAGGTGGCACAGGTAAGAAAGATCTTATATACAAATCGAAATTTCTAATTTTGTCTATTCTAGTATGAACAGCAGAGACAGCCCTGAAGCATTTCATCTCTTTGACCCGTACGATTTCCTCATTTCTAAGGCTTCATTGTGATGCCGTGAGTTAGTAAGCCTTTTCGAGAGCGTAAACGGAACATGTAGATAGATATTCCAAGCGTTTCTGGGGAGAAAAACTCGTCGCACGTTAAGGGTTAAAGGAATTGAATGTTGTCGCAGAATGAAGTTCAAATAAATTTTCGTGCTTAAAAATGTCCTTCTCGGAACGCTCAATCTATCTCTTTCGCGAAAAAATTTGCTTTTGGAGCTGAGCCAATGTGCTTTCTTATGAGAATTGGTGTGTTTTTTCAGATTTTCCTCACCGTTGCCCTCGCAGCCTCCTGCGTTGCATACCCTGGTGGCCACTACGGGGACGGAGGGCACTTGGATCACTACGTAAGGAGTTTGGTTTGAAACTTGATTCCTCCTCTTGAGACGACGAATGAAAGTGGCATATCACGGTCATTCGGCCAAACAAAATTCGGCTTCATGCGCTACGTGAATGCCAAAATGTGCTCTCCATGATTCATGTTCCTCAAATCATTTCAGGCCTATCCCAAGTACAACTTCGATTACGGTGTCAGTGATCACAAAACCGGAGACGCGAAGAGCCAATGGGAAACCAGAGACGGAGACGTCGTCAAGGGTGCATACAGCCTGCATGAATCCGATGGCACCATCAGAACTGTGGAATACACCGCCGACAAGCACAACGGATTCAACGCGGTGGTGAAGCGAGCTGGAAAAGCGGTGCACCCACAACACTACGGAGGTGCCGCATACGGAGCTGGTCACTACGGAGGTGCCATCGGCTACGGAGGAGGTCATTACGGTGGTGCATCCTCTTACGCCAACAACAATAACCTTGCCATCGGCCACGGCATCGCTGGACACGGAGGGTACGGCAGCTTCGGAGGACACGGTGTCGGAGCTTACCACGGAGGCGCCAGCTCTTTCGCCAATGGTAACAACTTTGCCTATGGACACGGCAGCCACTATTGAATGACTACCGGATCTTCTTCGCTAAACAACGAATATTAACTGCCATGGAAAAATCCCGATTTCAGCGAAAACCACTTGGCAGACCACAGCTGCTCGTCGTTTGCTCATCACCTTCGTTTTCTTCGTTTTCCTTGTTCAGAAAATAAAAATTATTAACCTAAGTTTTTCCTCTTCATTCTAAGTCAGCCTACAATAAAGAAGATATAACATATTTTCCTTGAGAAAAATCGTATCGCCGTTTATCTCTCAAACGAATTGTGTTCAAAGATATTTTCTCTGCGTTTTCAATAGTTAAACGTCAAGTTTTACGATGCAATCCACGCATACACCCGAGAAGGACGAATGAATGCGGTACAATGGCATATTTTTCACCATCAAAGTAAATCCTCCGTGATCTAGGTCCCTCTACCTCCTTCTCAAGCTAAGGCGGTCAATGGAACGAGTTCCGAATCCCTGATCATTCGTTAAACTTTTGACAGATTCCTTGGTAACGGATACGACTCTTTAAATGTATGCGGGAATACTGAAAAAAACTTCTACGATCAACCAATATCTGAGTCACCATTTCAGGTTACTGTCATGCAGAAGACACGCAAAGCATCGTTGTGCGGGAACTCGAAGTTTTCGAAACGAATGTTTTCTTGGCTGATCCCATTGCACACTCTTGAGTTGAAGTAGGTTTAGCATACACTGCTTTTCTGAAATATCGAAGCCAACCAGATTTGAGCTGCTATCTGGCCTTTCAATATAATCCTACACGGCCCATGGCATTTTGTCTTTTCGTCATAATTTGACTCCTTTAAGTTGCGCGTAACCTCGAGGGTGAGTAGCTATTGTAAAAACATTACTGAACATCAATCTGGAGTTCATTTAGGTAGGTGGAGGTGGAATACGAAATCCTCGAAGTTAATGGTGAATCGGTTTTCCCGAAAATGCTAAAGATCCGTACATTAATTACGATTTAGAACGTTAGAATTAGAAATCAGGAAGTGTGAGCCGATCGAGCTTGAAGGAACCAAGCAAAAGTTCGTCCCACGTTCTGGATTGTAGACAAGGGTTTCTCTTTGCCGGCACCGCAATGCTGTTTTAATGTAGCTCTGGTATGTACTGGATTGCTCTGCAATCACTGCTACATTTGTAATATTCTCTTATAAAAAGGCATTTACGTTTCCTCGTAAAATATATTTTACAAGGGGATCCCATGTTTTAATTCGTTATCTCAATGGTAAAAATAACGAAAAGATATCCAACTGAGGGTACACCTGGGCAAGAGAGGAAGCTAAGGGCCGAGCTAATTCTCCTTTGATATAAAGATGCTGAGATTTGATGCCTGTGAGGCGTATGCGACGCAAAAGAAATATAAACGCACTATGTTCGAAACTATCCGCAGACAGTATTAGTAGATAGTAGCATGAAAAAAATTCAGAAGGTCACGCATTTCTAGGAGCTGTAAAAAGATCCGGTCCAGATTCCAATGGAATAGCTTACATCGTTACTGAAATAAGGAAACAAAACTGGCATGCATGCCTTTATTTTTCTTAGCTTTGTAATACTTACGTCAATAAGAACACGTACGATGATATCGGAGAATGCTAAGTAGTGATTCTCGTAATGCTTAGAGAGCAACAAGGAGACGATAACGGGAAGGATTTCTAGTAGCGTTAATGTACGTATCCGTGTTCCGAAGCAGCGAAGTTAAAGAGGTGAGAATCTAGAACGCAGGTGATGATATCCTCATCAATAGCTGCCAAAAGCGTTATCCCGTGTCACGAGAACGTTACTCTCTCACAGACCGAAACTGAGGAAGGCCCACGCCCTCGGATCGAAAACGATTTCCGCATCATCAGATTTTACTCATTACGTACACGACATGCACCGTCAACTTTACTCGCTCCTACTTTGGGATATATATACTGCGCGTCTCGCCGACAGTACATCATTCGACTCCTCCTCCAACAACAGTCAACACCTTTTACGATGCATTCGTCTCAGGTGAGATTCGTTCGGCAGCGGCCCTTCGTGACGACCGTAACTGGTTCTGATGAACTTTCTTCACTCCACGAAAATTATTTCGTTACAGATTCTTCTCCTGGTAGTCGCTGCGGCGGCCGGAGCTTACGCCTTCCCACCAGCACCTTCCTACCATGGAGGTCTACATGACGTTGATTACTACGTAAGCAATGCCCCACTAGTACGCCCTGTTATCGAAAACGTGCTTCTCGCTAATGTAACCTGTTCTTCCTCTCAGGCGCATCCCCACTACAACTTCAACTATGGCGTCCGCGACCAGCACAGCGACGACGTGAAGGACCAGTCGGAATCTAGGGACGGCGACGTGGTCAAGGGATCCTACAGCCTCCACGAGGCCGACGGAACCATCCGCCAAGTGCACTACACCGCTGACGACCACAACGGATTCAACGCTGTCGTCACAAGGATCGGCAAGGCCGCCCATCCTCAGCATTACGCCCATAACGCTCAGCCTGTCATCTCCTTGGGTCATCACGGCGCGGTTTCCCACGCTCACGGAAACAAACACGACTTCCATGTAGCCCAACATTATTAACTCTGTAACAACGCATGAAATAAAAATCACTTTATTACATCTCAACTTCTCATTCTATATCGACAACTTACCATGACCCGAATACAACCTTATCCTCGCTATACCTGCCTCTCTTGGCGAAGCAATGCCAGCTCACAAATAGAGCGAATATTTTATTCCTGCAGTCATTGCAGTTCCACCAACTGCGCTAAAATACTGTTTATTCCTAGTGTTTGGAATAATTTCCCTTCCTTTAAACCTCCCATTATCTACCCCTAACGTTTCTACAAAGTACATGATCTCTATTCCTTACGGTGAAGTGGCAGTAATTATACTTTGGTGTTTATTATTACATGAGTCAACTGATTAGCAGCACGATGAACATGGCAATGGTCATTGCAGTTTCACGATAAACGCGTTCGGTTTCTTATAAAATCTATTCATTTTTTGAATTATGCTTACTTTATTCATAATTATGTATAATTACCAGGAATTTGCATTTGGAAAAAATGTAACATTTCTTTTACAGTACGATTAAAAGGCGAATGAACAGCGAAGACTATTGCGAATTATCTCCAATTAATTTAAGTTAAATGTACATTATAGTTCTTAGTACTCTCAGCTACAGCTTAAACTTTAGAGATGAGGAGAACATATTCAGGCATTATATTTCTACATAAACTCTTGCACAATATGGTTGACTCAAATGATATCATTAAAATGCTTAGCTTCAGAGTTCCACAAAGAAACACAAGAAGTAACCTTACATTCATCACAAAACACACTCAAGGAATCTACACCTTCTACTCTCCAGTTTTTTTAATTATGACGAGTTTGAATGAGCTTAATGATGAAATTGATTTAACTTAGAAACCTTAAGAAGAAGATTGCGATGGAATTGGTTATATTTTTATACTCTTCTACTTTTAGAATGCCTTTTTTTCTGTCTACTAAATTTCTCAATTATTGATGCACTTGATTTTACGTGTATTTATTGTCTGTTTTAACTACTTGAATGTGTATATGAATATGTTATTATCGCAAGATTGTACTGCATATGAATAAACTTAAATATATATTATGTGTATGTATGTGCTTGTATATTAGCTTTAGGGAAGTGATTTAGTTTAAAGATGTATATTGGAATTGTATTTCTATACATTGACTCTATATATCGATTTCGTTGAAATGTTTTCCTATACATTGATTTATTATTGCTAATTTGTTCTCAGTAGATATTTATTGCATTATATTCTTTTCTTTTCTTTGTTATCGACGTATTTGAATTTACTAGTATGTTTTGCTTTATTCCATATGTATTTTTATATTGATTATATATTATGTTTATGGGTTTGAAACCCGTAATAAATTCATCATTATTATTATTACATAAGGTATTGCCTACCAAATATTGTGGGAATCTTATATACCTGAAAATGTCCTTTACTGTACAGAAAACAGGCAATACCGTGTTTATGCAATAAGTGAAAGTTTAGAAATAATAAACACTTCAAGGAACCATGAAGTATCGTACAACTTCGTTCGTAGCACTGCGCAAAGATGCCTATGCAATGGCGTGTTCGACCACAATGTGCTCTTTCTCCAAAAAAAGTAAAAACGATCACGTAATACCAAAGTAATGTACGAATTTGTTTGTTTTTATCCATGTTAAAATTAAATTATAGATGATATTCATCCACCTAGACTTAGACTTATGAATTTATTCCCGAAAGTCGAGAAGGAAATGTATAATGTATGTAATTACGTTTACACATAGAGTTTTAAAACAATTTACTCGAATTGAGCGGAAACGAATTTCTTGCTATCGTAAAGAATCCTTTTCTCAATGTTTTAAATCCTCGCGACAGTTTTCACATGTCTGCATGACATTGGCTCAGAGATATTTCCAACATGTTGTTTACGAATGATGCGATTTCGTCGGATAAGGCCATGCTCGATCAGCGGAAAATTTAAGCGGGAGTTCTCCGGCTTTTACATTAAATCTCCTGAGGTCTGCGAAGGGAATTAAATGACATGGCAGACTGTAATGTGCTCATTTCTCAACATTTTGCTCCCCTCCTTTAAAAATTTGCCCATACCAATAACTTCGTTCATCCGACAAGTATGCCTTTAGAAAATTTGCCTGTCGCCGAATTCCGCGTTCCTTTTTGTTCTCTCTACCATAACCTTCCCCTATGCTTACACGCCCATGTTTTCCACTCGACTATAAATAAGAAATTCGTCGTGGCTCTGACATCAGTTCCCAACTTCCAGTGTTCCCAAGCACCTAGCAGCACGATCATGAAGGTGGCACAGGTAAGAAAGATCTTATATACAAATCGAAATTTCTAATTTTGTCTATTCTAGTATGAACAGCAGAGACAGCCCTGAAGCATTTCATCTCTTTGACCCGTACGATTTCCTCATTTCTAAGGCTTCATTGTGATGCCGTGAGTTAGTAAGCCTTTTCGAGAGCGTAAACGGAACATGTAGATAGATATTCCAAGCGTTTCCGGGGAGAAAAACTCGTCGCACGTTAAGGGTTAAAGGAATTGAATGTTGTCGCAGAATAAAGTTCAAATAAATTTTCGTGCTTAAAAATGTCCTTCTCGGAACGCTCAATCTATCTCTTTCGCGAAAAAATTTGCTTTTGGAGCTGAGCCAATGTGCTTTCTTATGAGAATTGGTGTGTTTTTTCAGATTTTCCTCACCGTTGCCCTCGCAGCCTCCTGCGTTGCATACCCTGGTGGCCACTACGGGGACGGAGGGCACTTGGATCACTACGTAAGGAGTTTGGTTTGAAACTTGATTCCTCCTCTTGAGAAGACGAATGAAAGTGGCATATCACGGTCATTCGGCCAAACAAAATTCGGCTTCATGCGCTACGTGAATGCCAAAATGTGCTCTCCATGATTCATGTTCCTCAAATCATTTCAGGCCTATCCCAAGTACAACTTCGATTACGGTGTCAGTGATCACAAAACCGGAGACGCGAAGAGCCAATGGGAAACCAGAGACGGAGACGTCGTCAAGGGTGCATACAGCCTGCATGAATCCGATGGCACCATCAGAACTGTGGAATACACCGCCGACAAGCACAACGGATTCAACGCGGTGGTGAAGCGAGCTGGAAAAGCGGTGCACCCACAACACTACGGAGGTGCCGCATACGGAGCTGGTCACTACGGAGGTGCCATCGGCTACGGAGGAGGTCATTACGGTGGTGCATCCTCTTACGCCAACAACAATAACCTTGCCATCGGCCACGGCATCGCTGGACACGGAGGGTACGGCAGCTTCGGAGGATACGGTGTCGGAGCTTACCACGGAGGCGCCAGCTCTTTCGCCAATGGTAACAACTTTGCCTATGGACACGGCGGCCACTATTGAATGACTACCGGATCTTCTTCGCTAAACAACGAATATTAACTGCCATGGAAAAATCCCGATTTCAGCGAAAACCACTTGGCAGACCACAGCTGCTCGTCGTTTGCTCATCACCTTCGTTGTCTTCGTTTTCCTTGTTCAGAAAATAAAAATTATTAACCTAAGTTTTTCCTCTTCATTCTAAGTCAGCCTACAATAAAGAAGATATAACATATTTTCCTTGAGAAAAATCGTATCGCCGTTTATCTCTCAAACGAATTGTGTTCAAAGATATTTTCTCTGCGTTTTCAATAGTTAAACGTCAAGTTTTACGATGCAATCCACGCATACACCCGAGAAGGACGAATGAATGCGGTACAATGGCATATTTTTCTCCATCAAAGTAAATCCTCCGTGATCTAGGTCCCTCTACCTCCTTCTCAAGCTAAGGCGGTCAATGGAACGAGTTCCGAATCCCTGATCATTCGTTAAACTTTTGACAGATTCCTTGGTAACGGATACGACTCTTTAAATGTATGCGGGAATACTGAAAAAAACTTCTACGGTCAACCAATATCTGAGTCACCATTTCAGGTTGCTGTCATGCAGAAGACACGCAAAGCATCGTTGTGCGGGAACTCGAAGTTTTCGAAACGAATGTTTTCTTGGCTGATCCCATTGCACACTCTTGAGTTGAAGTAGGTTTAGCATACACTGCTTTTCTGAAATATCGAAGCCAACCAGATTTGAGCTGCTAGCTGGCCTTTCAATATAATCCTACACGGCCCATGGCATTTTGTCTTTTCGTCATAATTTGACTCCTTTAAGTTGCGCGTAACCTCGAGGGTGAGTAGCTATTGTAAAAACATTACTGAACATCAATCTGGAGTTCATTTAGGGAGGTGGAGGTGGAATACGAAATCCTCGAAGTTAATGGTGAATCGGTTTTCCCGAAAATGCTAAAGATCCGTACATTACATTACGATTTAGAACTTTAGAATTAGAAATCAGGAAGTGTGAGCCGATCGAGCTTGAAGGAACCAAGCAAAAGTTCGTCCCACGTTCCGGATTGTAGACAAGGGTTTCTCTTTGCCGGCACCGCAATGCTGTTTTAATGTAGCTCTGGTATGTACTGGATTGCTCTGCAATCACTGCTACATTTGTAATATTCTCTTATAAAAAGGCATTTACGTTTCCTCGTAAAATATATTTTACAAGGGGATCCCATGTTTTAATTCGTTATCTCAATGGTAAAAATAACGAAAAGATATCCAACTGAGGGTACACCTGGGCAAGAGAGGAAGCTAAGGGCCGAGCTAATTCTCCTTTGATATAAAGATGCTGAGATTTGATGCCTGTGAGGCGTATGCGACGCAAAAGAAATATAAACGCACTATGTTCGAAACTATCCGCAGACAGTATTAGTAGATAGTAGCATGAAAAAAATTCAGAAGGTCACGCATTTCTAGGAGCTGTAAAAAGATCCGGTCCAGATTCCAATGGAATAGCTTACATCGTTACTGAAATTAGGCAACAAAACTGGCATGCATGCCTTTATTTTTCTTAGCTTTGTAATACTTACGTCAATAAGAACACGTACGATGATAATGGAGAATGCTAAGTAGTGATTCTCGTAATGCTTAGAGAGCAACAAGGAGACGATAACGGGAAGGATTTCTAGTAGCGTTAATGTACGTATCCGTGTTCCGAAGCAGCGAAGTTAAAGAGGTGAGAATCTAGAACGCAGGTGATGATATCCTCATCAATAGCTGCCAAAAGCGTTATCCCGTGTCACGAGAACGTTACTCTCTCACAGACCGAAACTGAGGAAGGCCCACGCCCTCGGATCGAAAGCGATTTCCGCATCATCAGATTTTACTTATTACGTACACGACATGCACCGTCAACTTTACTCGCTCCTACTTTGGGATATATATACTGCGCGTCTCGCCGACAGTACATCATTCGACTCCTCCTCCAACAACAGTCAACACCTTTTACGATGCATTCGTCTCAGGTGAGATTCGTTCGGCAGCGGCCCTTCGTGACGACCGTAACTGGTTCTGATGAACTTTCTTCACTCCACGAAAATTATTTCGTTACAGATTCTTCTCCTGGTAGTCGCTGCGGCGGCCGGAGCTTACGCCTTCCCACCAGCACCTTCCTACCATGGAGGTCTACATGACGTCGATTACTACGTAAGCAATGCCCCACTAGTACGCCCTGTTATCGAAAACGTGCTTCTCGCTAATGTAACCTGTTCTTCCTCTCAGGCGCATCCCCACTACAACTTCAACTATGGCGTCCGCGACCAGCACACCGGCGACGTGAAGGACCAGTCGGAATCTAGGGACGGCGACGTGGTCAAGGGATCCTACAGCCTTCACGAGGCCGACGGAACCATCCGCCAAGTGCACTACACCGCTGACGACCACAACGGATTCAACGCTGTCGTCACAAGGATCGGCAAGGCCGCCCATCCTCAGCATTACGCCCATAACGCTCAGCCTGTCATCTCCTTGGGTCATCACGGCGCGGTTTCCCACGCTCACGGAAACAAACACGACTTCCATGTAGCCCAACATTATTAACTCTGTAACAACGCATGAAATAAAAATCACTTTATTACATCTCAACTTCTCATTCTATATCGACAACTTACCATGACCCGAATACAACCTTATCCTCGCTATACCTGCCTCTCTTGGCGAAGCAATGCCAGCTCACAAATAGAGCGAATATTTTATTCCTGCAGTCATTGCAGTTCCACCAACTGCGCTAAAATACTGTTTATTCCTAGTGTTTGGAATAATTTCCCTTCCTTTAAACCTCCCATTATCTACCCCTAACGTTTCTACAAAGTACATGATCTCTATTCCTTACGGTGAAGTGGCAGTAATTATACTTTGGTGTTTATTATTACATGAGTCAACTGATTAGCAGCACGATGAACATGGCAATGGTCATTGCAGTTTCACGATAAACGCGTTTGGTTTCTTATAAAATCTATTCATTTTTTGAATTATGCTTACTTTATTCATAATTATGTATAATTACCAGGAATTTGCATTTGGAAAAAATGTAACATTTCTTTTACAGTACGATTAAAAGGCGAATGAACAGCGAAGACTATTGCGAATTATCTCCAATTAATTTAAGTTAAATGTACATTATAGTTCTTAGTACTCTCAGCTACAGCTTAAACTTTAGAGATGAGGAGAACATATTCAGGCATTATATTTCTACATAAACTCTTGCACAATATGGTTGACTCAAATGATATCATTAAAATGCTTAGCTTCAGAGTTCCACAAAGAAACACAAGAAGTAACCTTACATTCATCACAAAACACACTCAAGGAATCTACACCTTCTACTCTCCAGTTTTTTTAATTATGACGAGTTTGAATGAGCTTAATGATGAAATTGATTTAACTTAGAAACCTTAAGAAGAAGATTGCGATGGAATTGGTTATATTTTTATACTCTTCTACTTTTAGAATGCCTTTTTTTCTGTCTACTAAATTTCTCAATTATTGATGCACTTGATTTTACGTGTATTTATTGTCTGTTTTAACTACTTGAATGTGTATATGAATATGTTATTATCGCAAGATTGTACTGCATATGAATAAACTTAAATATATATTATGTGTATGTATGTGCTTGTATATTAGCTTTAGGGAAGTGATTTAGTTTAAAGATGTATATTGGAATTGTATTTCTATACATTGACTCTATATATCGATTTCGTTGAATTGTTTTCCTATACATTGATTTATTATTGCTAATTTGTTCTCAGTAGATATTTATTGCATTATATTCTTTTCTTTTCTTTGTTATCGACGTATTTGAATTTACTAGTATGTTTTGCTTTATTCCATATGTATTTTTATATTGATTATATATTATGTTTATGGGTTTGAAACCCGTAATAAATTCATCATTATTATTATTACATAAGGTATTGCCTACCAAATATTGTGGGAATCTTATATACCTGAAAATGTCCTTTACTGTACAGAAAACAGGCAATACCGTGTTTATGCAATAAGTGAAAGTTTAGAAATAATAAACACTTCAAGGAACCATGAAGTATCGTACAACTTCGTTCGTAGCACTGCGCAAAGATGCCTATGCAATGGCGTGTTCGACCACAATGTGCTCTTTCTCCAAAAAAAGTAAAAACGATCACGTAATACCAAAGTAATGTACGAATTTGTTTGTTTTTATCCATGTTAAAATTAAATTATAGATGATATTCATCCACCTAGACTTAGACTTATGAATTTATTCCCGAAAGTCGAGAAGGAAATGTATAATGTATGTAATTACGTTTACACATAGAGTTTTAAAAGAATTTACTCGAATTGAGCGGAAACGAATTTCTTGCTATCGTAAAGAATCCTTTTCTCAATGTTTTAAATCCTCGCGACAGTTTTCACATGTCTGCATGACATTGGCTCAGAGATATTTCCAACATGTTGTTTACGAATGATGCGATTTCGTCGGATAAGGCCATGCTCGATCAGCGGAAAATTTAAGCGGGAGTTCTCCGGCTTTTACATTAAATCTCCTGAGGTCTGCGAAGGGAATTAAATGACATGGCAGACTGTAATGTGCTCATTTCTCAACATTTTGCTCCCCTCCTTTAAAAATTTGCCCATACCAATAACTTCGTTCATCCGACAAGTATGCCTTTAGAAAATTTGCCTGTCGCCGAATTCCGCGTTCCTTTTTGTTCTCTCTACCATAACCTTCCCCTATGCTTACACGCCCATGTTTTCCACTCGACTATAAATAAGAAATTCGTCGTGGCTCTGACATCAGTTCCCAACTTCCAGTGTTCCCAAGCACCTAGCAGCACGATCATGAAGGTGGCACAGGTAAGAAAGATCTTATATACAAATCGAAATTTCTAATTTTGTCTATTCTAGTATGAACAGCAGAGACAGCCCTGAAGCATTTCATCTCTTTGACCCGTACGATTTCCTCATTTCTAAGGCTTCATTGTGATGCCGTGAGTTAGTAAGCCTTTTCGAGAGCGTAAACGGAACATGTAGATAGATATTCCAAGCGTTTCCGGGGAGAAAAACTCGTCGCACGTTAAGGGTTAAAGGAATTGAATGTTGTCGCAGAATAAAGTTCAAATAAATTTTCGTGCTTAAAAATGTCCTTCTCGGAACGCTCAATCTATCTCTTTCGCGAAAAAATTTGCTTTTGGAGCTGAGCCAATGTGCTTTCTTATGAGAATTGGTGTGTTTTTTCAGATTTTCCTCACCGTTGCCCTCGCAGCCTCCTGCGTTGCATACCCTGGTGGCCACTACGGGGACGGAGGGCACTTGGATCACTACGTAAGGAGTTTGGTTTGAAACTTGATTCCTCCTCTTGAGAAGACGAATGAAAGTGGCATATCACGGTCATTCGGCCAAACAAAATTCGGCTTCATGCGCTACGTGAATGCCAAAATGTGCTCTCCATGATTCATGTTCCTCAAATCATTTCAGGCCTATCCCAAGTACAACTTCGATTACGGTGTCAGTGATCACAAAACCGGAGACGCGAAGAGCCAATGGGAAACCAGAGACGGAGACGTCGTCAAGGGTGCATACAGCCTGCATGAATCCGATGGCACCATCAGAACTGTGGAATACACCGCCGACAAGCACAACGGATTCAACGCGGTGGTGAAGCGAGCTGGAAAAGCGGTGCACCCACAACACTACGGAGGTGCCGCATACGGAGCTGGTCACTACGGAGGTGCCATCGGCTACGGAGGAGGTCATTACGGTGGTGCATCCTCTTACGCCAACAACAATAACCTTGCCATCGGCCACGGCATCGCTGGACACGGAGGGTACGGCAGCTTCGGAGGATACGGTGTCGGAGCTTACCACGGAGGCGCCAGCTCTTTCGCCAATGGTAACAACTTTGCCTATGGACACGGCGGCCACTATTGAATGACTACCGGATCTTCTTCGCTAAACAACGAATATTAACTGCCATGGAAAAATCCCGATTTCAGCGAAAACCACTTGGCAGACCACAGCTGCTCGTCGTTTGCTCATCACCTTCGTTGTCTTCGTTTTCCTTGTTCAGAAAATAAAAATTATTAACCTAAGTTTTTCCTCTTCATTCTAAGTCAGCCTACAATAAAGAAGATATAACATATTTTCCTTGAGAAAAATCGTATCGCCGTTTATCTCTCAAACGAATTGTGTTCAAAGATATTTTCTCTGCGTTTTCAATAGTTAAACGTCAAGTTTTACGATGCAATCCACGCATACACCCGAGAAGGACGAATGAATGCGGTACAATGGCATATTTTTCTCCATCAAAGTAAATCCTCCGTGATCTAGGTCCCTCTACCTCCTTCTCAAGCTAAGGCGGTCAATGGAACGAGTTCCGAATCCCTGATCATTCGTTAAACTTTTGACAGATTCCTTGGTAACGGATACGACTCTTTAAATGTATGCGGGAATACTGAAAAAAACTTCTACGGTCAACCAATATCTGAGTCACCATTTCAGGTTGCTGTCATGCAGAAGACACGCAAAGCATCGTTGTGCGGGAACTCGAAGTTTTCGAAACGAATGTTTTCTTGGCTGATCCCATTGCACACTCTTGAGTTGAAGTAGGTTTAGCATACACTGCTTTTCTGAAATATCGAAGCCAACCAGATTTGAGCTGCTAGCTGGCCTTTCAATATAATCCTACACGGCCCATGGCATTTTGTCTTTTCGTCATAATTTGACTCCTTTAAGTTGCGCGTAACCTCGAGGGTGAGTAGCTATTGTAAAAACATTACTGAACATCAATCTGGAGTTCATTTAGGGAGGTGGAGGTGGAATACGAAATCCTCGAAGTTAATGGTGAATCGGTTTTCCCGAAAATGCTAAAGATCCGTACATTACATTACGATTTAGAACTTTAGAATTAGAAATCAGGAAGTGTGAGCCGATCGAGCTTGAAGGAACCAAGCAAAAGTTCGTCCCACGTTCCGGATTGTAGACAAGGGTTTCTCTTTGCCGGCACCGCAATGCTGTTTTAATGTAGCTCTGGTATGTACTGGATTGCTCTGCAATCACTGCTACATTTGTAATATTCTCTTATAAAAAGGCATTTACGTTTCCTCGTAAAATATATTTTACAAGGGGATCCCATGTTTTAATTCGTTATCTCAATGGTAAAAATAACGAAAAGATATCCAACTGAGGGTACACCTGGGCAAGAGAGGAAGCTAAGGGCCGAGCTAATTCTCCTTTGATATAAAGATGCTGAGATTTGATGCCTGTGAGGCGTATGCGACGCAAAAGAAATATAAACGCACTATGTTCGAAACTATCCGCAGACAGTATTAGTAGATAGTAGCATGAAAAAAATTCAGAAGGTCACGCATTTCTAGGAGCTGTAAAAAGATCCGGTCCAGATTCCAATGGAATAGCTTACATCGTTACTGAAATTAGGCAACAAAACTGGCATGCATGCCTTTATTTTTCTTAGCTTTGTAATACTTACGTCAATAAGAACACGTACGATGATAATGGAGAATGCTAAGTAGTGATTCTCGTAATGCTTAGAGAGCAACAAGGAGACGATAACGGGAAGGATTTCTAGTAGCGTTAATGTACGTATCCGTGTTCCGAAGCAGCGAAGTTAAAGAGGTGAGAATCTAGAACGCAGGTGATGATATCCTCATCAATAGCTGCCAAAAGCGTTATCCCGTGTCACGAGAACGTTACTCTCTCACAGACCGAAACTGAGGAAGGCCCACGCCCTCGGATCGAAAGCGATTTCCGCATCATCAGATTTTACTTATTACGTACACGACATGCACCGTCAACTTTACTCGCTCCTACTTTGGGATATATATACTGCGCGTCTCGCCGACAGTACATCATTCGACTCCTCCTCCAACAACAGTCAACACCTTTTACGATGCATTCGTCTCAGGTGAGATTCGTTCGGCAGCGGCCCTTCGTGACGACCGTAACTGGTTCTGATGAACTTTCTTCACTCCACGAAAATTATTTCGTTACAGATTCTTCTCCTGGTAGTCGCTGCGGCGGCCGGAGCTTACGCCTTCCCACCAGCACCTTCCTACCATGGAGGTCTACATGACGTCGATTACTACGTAAGCAATGCCCCACTAGTACGCCCTGTTATCGAAAACGTGCTTCTCGCTAATGTAACCTGTTCTTCCTCTCAGGCGCATCCCCACTACAACTTCAACTATGGCGTCCGCGACCAGCACACCGGCGACGTGAAGGACCAGTCGGAATCTAGGGACGGCGACGTGGTCAAGGGATCCTACAGCCTCCACGAGGCCGACGGAACCATCCGCCAAGTGCACTACACCGCTGACGACCACAACGGATTCAACGCTGTCGTCACAAGGATCGGCAAGGCCGCCCATCCTCAGCATTACGCCCATAACGCTCAGCCTGTCATCTCCTTGGGTCATCACGGCGCGGTTTCCCACGCTCACGGAAACAAACACGACTTCCATGTAGCCCAACATTATTAACTCTGTAACAACGCATGAAATAAAAATCACTTTATTACATCTCAACTTCTCATTCTATATCGACAACTTACCATGACCCGAATACAACCTTATCCTCGCTATACCTGCCTCTCTTGGCGAAGCAATGCCAGCTCACAAATAGAGCGAATATTTTATTCCTGCAGTCATTGCAGTTCCACCAACTGCGCTAAAATACTGTTTATTCCTAGTGTTTGGAATAATTTCCCTTCCTTTAAACCTCCCATTATCTACCCCTAACGTTTCTACAAAGTACATGATCTCTATTCCTTACGGTGAAGTGGCAGTAATTATACTTTGGTGTTTATTATTACATGAGTCAACTGATTAGCAGCACGATGAACATGGCAATGGTCATTGCAGTTTCACGATAAAAGCGTTTGGTTTCTTATAAAATCTATTCATTTTTTGAATTATGCTTACTTTATTCATAATTATGTATAATTACCAGGAATTTGCATTTGGAAAAAATGTAACATTTCTTTTACAGTACGATTAAAAGGCGAATGAACAGCGAAGACTATTGCGAATTATCTCCAATTAATTTAAGTTAAATGTACATTATAGTTCTTAGTACTCTCAGCTACAGCTTAAACTTTAGAGATGAGGAGAACATATTCAGGCATTATATTTCTACATAAACTCTTGCACAATATGGTTGACTCAAATGATATCATTAAAATGCTTAGCTTCAGAGTTCCACAAAGAAACACAAGAAGTAACCTTACATTCATCACAAAACACACTCAAGGAATCTACACCTTCTACTCTCCAGTTTTTTTAATTATGACGAGTTTGAATGAGCTTAATGATGAAATTGATTTAACTTAGAAACCTTAAGAAGAAGATTGCGATGGAATTGGTTATATTTTTATACTCTTCTACTTTTAGAATGCCTTTTTTTCTGTCTACTAAATTTCTCAATTATTGATGCACTTGATTTTACGTGTATTTATTGTCTGTTTTAACTACTTGAATGTGTATATGAATATGTTATTATCGCAAGATTGTACTGCATATGAATAAACTTAAATATATATTATGTGTATGTATGTGCTTGTATATTAGCTTTAGGGAAGTGATTTAGTTTAAAGATGTATATTGGAATTGTATTTCTATACATTGACTCTATATATCGATTTCGTTGAATTGTTTTCCTATACATTGATTTATTATTGCTAATTTGTTCTCAGTAGATATTTATTGCATTATATTCTTTTCTTTTCTTTGTTATCGACGTATTTGAATTTACTAGTATGTTTTGCTTTATTCCATATGTATTTTTATATTGATTATATATTATGTTTATGGGTTTGAAACCCGTAATAAATTCATCATTATTATTATTACATAAGGTATTGCCTACCAAATATTGTGGGAATCTTATATACCTGAAAATGTCCTTTACTGTACAGAAAACAGGCAATACCGTGTTTATGCAATAAGTGAAAGTTTAGAAATAATAAACACTTCAAGGAACCATGAAGTATCGTACAACTTCGTTCGTAGCACTGCGCAAAGATGCCTATGCAATGGCGTGTTCGACCACAATGTGCTCTTTCTCCAAAAAAAGTAAAAACGATCACGTAATACCAAAGTAATGTACGAATTTGTTTGTTTTTATCCATGTTAAAATTAAATTATAGATGATATTCATCCACCTAGACTTAGACTTATGAATTTATTCCCGAAAGTCGAGAAGGAAATGTATAATGTATGTAATTACGTTTACACATAGAGTTTTAAAACAATTTACTCGAATTGAACGGAAACGAATTTCTTGCTATCGTAAAGAATCCTTTTCTCAATGTTTTAAATCCTCGCGACAGTTTTCACATGTCTGCATGACATTGGCTCAGAGATATTTCCAACATGTTGTTTACGAATGATGCGATTTCGTCGGATAAGGCCATGCTCGATCAGCGGAAAATTTAAGCGGGAGTTCTCCGGCTTTTACATTAAATCTCCTGAGGTCTGCGAAGGGAATTAAATGACATGGCAGACTGTAATGTGCTCATTTCTCAACATTTTGCTCCCCTCCTTTAAAAATTTGCCCATACCAATAACTTCGTTCATCCGACAAGTATGCCTTTAGAAAATTTGCCTGTCGCCGAATTCCGCGTTCCTTTTTGTTCTCTCTACCATAACCTTCCCCTATGCTTACACGCCCATGTTTTCCACTCGACTATAAATAAGAAATTCGTCGTGGCTCTGACATCAGTTCCCAACTTCCAGTGTTCCCAAGCACCTAGCAGCACGATCATGAAGGTGGCACAGGTAAGAAAGATCTTATATACAAATCGAAATTTCTAATTTTGTCTATTCTAGTATGAACAGCAGAGACAGCCCTGAAGCATTTCATCTCTTTGACCCGTACGATTTCCTCATTTCTAAGGCTTCATTGTGATGCCGTGAGTTAGTAAGCCTTTTCGAGAGCGTAAACGGAACATGTAGATAGATATTCCAAGCGTTTCCGGGGAGAAAAACTCGTCGCACGTTAAGGGTTAAAGGAATTGAATGTTGTCGCAGAATAAAGTTCAAATAAATTTTCGTGCTTAAAAATGTCCTTCTCGGAACGCTCAATCTATCTCTTTCGCGAAAAAATTTGCTTTTGGAGCTGAGCCAATGTGCTTTCTTATGAGAATTGGTGTGTTTTTTCAGATTTTCCTCACCGTTGCCCTCGCAGCCTCCTGCGTTGCATACCCTGGTGGCCACTACGGGGACGGAGGGCACTTGGATCACTACGTAAGGAGTTTGGTTTGAAACTTGATTCCTCCTCTTGAGAAGACGAATGAAAGTGGCATATCACGGTCATTCGGCCAAACAAAATTCGGCTTCATGCGCTACGTGAATGCCAAAATGTGCTCTCCATGATTCATGTTCCTCAAATCATTTCAGGCCTATCCCAAGTACAACTTCGATTACGGTGTCAGTGATCACAAAACCGGAGACGCGAAGAGCCAATGGGAAACCAGAGACGGAGACGTCGTCAAGGGTGCATACAGCCTGCATGAATCCGATGGCACCATCAGAACTGTGGAATACACCGCCGACAAGCACAACGGATTCAACGCGGTGGTGAAGCGAGCTGGAAAAGCGGTGCACCCACAACACTACGGAGGTGCCGCATACGGAGCTGGTCACTACGGAGGTGCCATCGGCTACGGAGGAGGTCATTACGGTGGTGCATCCTCTTACGCCAACAACAATAACCTTGCCATCGGCCACGGCATCGCTGGACACGGAGGGTACGGCAGCTTCGGAGGATACGGTGTCGGAGCTTACCACGGAGGCGCCAGCTCTTTCGCCAATGGTAACAACTTTGCCTATGGACACGGCGGCCACTATTGAATGACTACCGGATCTTCTTCGCTAAACAACGAATATTAACTGCCATGGAAAAATCCCGATTTCAGCGAAAACCACTTGGCAGACCACAGCTGCTCGTCGTTTGCTCATCACCTTCGTTGTCTTCGTTTTCCTTGTTCAGAAAATAAAAATTATTAACCTAAGTTTTTCCTCTTCATTCTAAGTCAGCCTACAATAAAGAAGATATAACATATTTTCCTTGAGAAAAATCGTATCGCCGTTTATCTCTCAAACGAATTGTGTTCAAAGATATTTTCTCTGCGTTTTCAATAGTTAAACGTCAAGTTTTACGATGCAATCCACGCATACACCCGAGAAGGACGAATGAATGCGGTACAATGGCATATTTTTCTCCATCAAAGTAAATCCTCCGTGATCTAGGTCCCTCTACCTCCTTCTCAAGCTAAGGCGGTCAATGGAACGAGTTCCGAATCCCTGATCATTCGTTAAACTTTTGACAGATTCCTTGGTAACGGATACGACTCTTTAAATGTATGCGGGAATACTGAAAAAAACTTCTACGGTCAACCAATATCTGAGTCACCATTTCAGGTTGCTGTCATGCAGAAGACACGCAAAGCATCGTTGTGCGGGAACTCGAAGTTTTCGAAACGAATGTTTTCTTGGCTGATCCCATTGCACACTCTTGAGTTGAAGTAGGTTTAGCATACACTGCTTTTCTGAAATATCGAAGCCAACCAGATTTGAGCTGCTAGCTGGCCTTTCAATATAATCCTACACGGCCCATGGCATTTTGTCTTTTCGTCATAATTTGACTCCTTTAAGTTGCGCGTAACCTCGAGGGTGAGTAGCTATTGTAAAAACATTACTGAACATCAATCTGGAGTTCATTTAGGGAGGTGGAGGTGGAATACGAAATCCTCGAAGTTAATGGTGAATCGGTTTTCCCGAAAATGCTAAAGATCCGTACATTACATTACGATTTAGAACTTTAGAATTAGAAATCAGGAAGTGTGAGCCGATCGAGCTTGAAGGAACCAAGCAAAAGTTCGTCCCACGTTCCGGATTGTAGACAAGGGTTTCTCTTTGCCGGCACCGCAATGCTGTTTTAATGTAGCTCTGGTATGTACTGGATTGCTCTGCAATCACTGCTACATTTGTAATATTCTCTTATAAAAAGGCATTTACGTTTCCTCGTAAAATATATTTTACAAGGGGATCCCATGTTTTAATTCGTTATCTCAATGGTAAAAATAACGAAAAGATATCCAACTGAGGGTACACCTGGGCAAGAGAGGAAGCTAAGGGCCGAGCTAATTCTCCTTTGATATAAAGATGCTGAGATTTGATGCCTGTGAGGCGTATGCGACGCAAAAGAAATATAAACGCACTATGTTCGAAACTATCCGCAGACAGTATTAGTAGATAGTAGCATGAAAAAAATTCAGAAGGTCACGCATTTCTAGGAGCTGTAAAAAGATCCGGTCCAGATTCCAATGGAATAGCTTACATCGTTACTGAAATTAGGCAACAAAACTGGCATGCATGCCTTTATTTTTCTTAGCTTTGTAATACTTACGTCAATAAGAACACGTACGATGATAATGGAGAATGCTAAGTAGTGATTCTCGTAATGCTTAGAGAGCAACAAGGAGACGATAACGGGAAGGATTTCTAGTAGCGTTAATGTACGTATCCGTGTTCCGAAGCAGCGAAGTTAAAGAGGTGAGAATCTAGAACGCAGGTGATGATATCCTCATCAATAGCTGCCAAAAGCGTTATCCCGTGTCACGAGAACGTTACTCTCTCACAGACCGAAACTGAGGAAGGCCCACGCCCTCGGATCGAAAGCGATTTCCGCATCATCAGATTTTACTTATTACGTACACGACATGCACCGTCAACTTTACTCGCTCCTACTTTGGGATATATATACTGCGCGTCTCGCCGACAGTACATCATTCGACTCCTCCTCCAACAACAGTCAACACCTTTTACGATGCATTCGTCTCAGGTGAGATTCGTTCGGCAGCGGCCCTTCGTGACGACCGTAACTGGTTCTGATGAACTTTCTTCACTCCACGAAAATTATTTCGTTACAGATTCTTCTCCTGGTAGTCGCTGCGGCGGCCGGAGCTTACGCCTTCCCACCAGCACCTTCCTACCATGGAGGTCTACATGACGTCGATTACTACGTAAGCAATGCCCCACTAGTACGCCCTGTTATCGAAAACGTGCTTCTCGCTAATGTAACCTGTTCTTCCTCTCAGGCGCATCCCCACTACAACTTCAACTATGGCGTCCGCGACCAGCACACCGGCGACGTGAAGGACCAGTCGGAATCTAGGGACGGCGACGTGGTCAAGGGATCCTACAGCCTCCACGAGGCCGACGGAACCATCCGCCAAGTGCACTACACCGCTGACGACCACAACGGATTCAACGCTGTCGTCACAAGGATCGGCAAGGCCGCCCATCCTCAGCATTACGCCCATAACGCTCAGCCTGTCATCTCCTTGGGTCATCACGGCGCGGTTTCCCACGCTCACGGAAACAAACACGACTTCCATGTAGCCCAACATTATTAACTCTGTAACAACGCATGAAATAAAAATCACTTTATTACATCTCAACTTCTCATTCTATATCGACAACTTACCATGACCCGAATACAACCTTATCCTCGCTATACCTGCCTCTCTTGGCGAAGCAATGCCAGCTCACAAATAGAGCGAATATTTTATTCCTGCAGTCATTGCAGTTCCACCAACTGCGCTAAAATACTGTTTATTCCTAGTGTTTGGAATAATTTCCCTTCCTTTAAACCTCCCATTATCTACCCCTAACGTTTCTACAAAGTACATGATCTCTATTCCTTACGGTGAAGTGGCAGTAATTATACTTTGGTGTTTATTATTACATGAGTCAACTGATTAGCAGCACGATGAACATGGCAATGGTCATTGCAGTTTCACGATAAAAGCGTTTGGTTTCTTATAAAATCTATTCATTTTTTGAATTATGCTTACTTTATTCATAATTATGTATAATTACCAGGAATTTGCATTTGGAAAAAATGTAACATTTCTTTTACAGTACGATTAAAAGGCGAATGAACAGCGAAGACTATTGCGAATTATCTCCAATTAATTTAAGTTAAATGTACATTATAGTTCTTAGTACTCTCAGCTACAGCTTAAACTTTAGAGATGAGGAGAACATATTCAGGCATTATATTTCTACATAAACTCTTGCACAATATGGTTGACTCAAATGATATCATTAAAATGCTTAGCTTCAGAGTTCCACAAAGAAACACAAGAAGTAACCTTACATTCATCACAAAACACACTCAAGGAATCTACACCTTCTACTCTCCAGTTTTTTTAATTATGACGAGTTTGAATGAGCTTAATGATGAAATTGATTTAACTTAGAAACCTTAAGAAGAAGATTGCGATGGAATTGGTTATATTTTTATACTCTTCTACTTTTAGAATGCCTTTTTTTCTGTCTACTAAATTTCTCAATTATTGATGCACTTGATTTTACGTGTATTTATTGTCTGTTTTAACTACTTGAATGTGTATATGAATATGTTATTATCGCAAGATTGTACTGCATATGAATAAACTTAAATATATATTATGTGTATGTATGTGCTTGTATATTAGCTTTAGGGAAGTGATTTAGTTTAAAGATGTATATTGGAATTGTATTTCTATACATTGACTCTATATATCGATTTCGTTGAATTGTTTTCCTATACATTGATTTATTATTGCTAATTTGTTCTCAGTAGATATTTATTGCATTATATTCTTTTCTTTTCTTTGTTATCGACGTATTTGAATTTACTAGTATGTTTTGCTTTATTCCATATGTATTTTTATATTGATTATATATTATGTTTATGGGTTTGAAACCCGTAATAAATTCATCATTATTATTATTACATAAGGTATTGCCTACCAAATATTGTGGGAATCTTATATACCTGAAAATGTCCTTTACTGTACAGAAAACAGGCAATACCGTGTTTATGCAATAAGTGAAAGTTTAGAAATAATAAACACTTCAAGGAACCATGAAGTATCGTACAACTTCGTTCGTAGCACTGCGCAAAGATGCCTATGCAATGGCGTGTTCGACCACAATGTGCTCTTTCTCCAAAAAAAGTAAAAACGATCACGTAATACCAAAGTAATGTACGAATTTGTTTGTTTTTATCCATGTTAAAATTAAATTATAGATGATATTCATCCACCTAGACTTAGACTTATGAATTTATTCCCGAAAGTCGAGAAGGAAATGTATAATGTATGTAATTACGTTTACACATAGAGTTTTAAAACAATTTACTCGAATTGAGCGGAAACGAATTTCTTGCTATCGTAAAGAATCCTTTTCTCAATGTTTTAAATCCTCGCGACAGTTTTCACATGTCTGCATGACATTGGCTCAGAGATATTTCCAACATGTTGTTTACGAATGATGCGATTTCGTCGGATAAGGCCATGCTCGATCAGCGGAAAATTTAAGCGGGAGTTCTCCGGCTTTTACATTAAATCTCCTGAGGTCTGCGAAGGGAATTAAATGACATGGCAGACTGTAATGTGCTCATTTCTCAACATTTTGCTCCCCTCCTTTAAAAATTTGCCCATACCAATAACTTCGTTCATCCGACAAGTATGCCTTTAGAAAATTTGCCTGTCGCCGAATTCCGCGTTCCTTTTTGTTCTCTCTACCATAACCTTCCCCTATGCTTACACGCCCATGTTTTCCACTCGACTATAAATAAGAAATTCGTCGTGGCTCTGACATCAGTTCCCAACTTCCAGTGTTCCCAAGCACCTAGCAGCACGATCATGAAGGTGGCACAGGTAAGAAAGATCTTATATACAAATCGAAATTTCTAATTTTGTCTATTCTAGTATGAACAGCAGAGACAGCCCTGAAGCATTTCATCTCTTTGACCCGTACGATTTCCTCATTTCTAAGGCTTCATTGTGATGCCGTGAGTTAGTAAGCCTTTTCGAGAGCGTAAACGGAACATGTAGATAGATATTCCAAGCGTTTCCGGGGAGAAAAACTCGTCGCACGTTAAGGGTTAAAGGAATTGAATGTTGTCGCAGAATAAAGTTCAAATAAATTTTCGTGCTTAAAAATGTCCTTCTCGGAACGCTCAATCTATCTCTTTCGCGAAAAAATTTGCTTTTGGAGCTGAGCCAATGTGCTTTCTTATGAGAATTGGTGTGTTTTTTCAGATTTTCCTCACCGTTGCCCTCGCAGCCTCCTGCGTTGCATACCCTGGTGGCCACTACGGGGACGGAGGGCACTTGGATCACTACGTAAGTAGTTTGGTTTGAAACTTGATTCCTCCTCTTGAGACGACGAATGAAAGTGGCATATCACGGTCATTCGGCCAAACAAAATTCGGCTTCATGCGCTACGTGAATGCCAAAATGTGCTCTCCATGATTCATGTTCCTCAAATCATTTCAGGCCTATCCCAAGTACAACTTCGATTACGGTGTCAGTGATCACAAAACCGGAGACGCGAAGAGCCAATGGGAAACCAGAGACGGAGACGTCGTCAAGGGTGCATACAGCCTGCATGAATCCGATGGCACCATCAGAACTGTGGAATACACCGCCGACAAGCACAACGGATTCAACGCGGTGGTGAAGCGAGCTGGAAAAGCGGTGCACCCACAACACTACGGAGGTGCCGCATACGGAGCTGGTCACTACGGAGGTGCCATCGGCTACGGAGGAGGTCATTACGGTGGTGCATCCTCTTACGCCAACAACAATAACCTTGCCATCGGCCACGGCATCGCTGGACACGGAGGGTACGGCAGCTTCGGAGGATACGGTGTCGGAGCTTACCACGGAGGCGCCAGCTCTTTCGCCAATGGTAACAACTTTGCCTATGGACACGGCGGCCACTATTGAATGACTACCGGATCTTCTTCGCTAAACAACGAATATTAACTGCCATGGAAAAATCCCGATTTCAGCGAAAACCACTTGGCAGACCACAGCTGCTCGTCGTTTGCTCATCACCTTCGTTGTCTTCGTTTTCCTTGTTCAGAAAATAAAAATTATTAACCTAAGTTTTTCCTCTTCATTCTAAGTCAGCCTACAATAAAGAAGATATAACATATTTTCCTTGAGAAAAATCGTATCGCCGTTTATCTCTCAAACGAATTGTGTTCAAAGATATTTTCTCTGCGTTTTCAATAGTTAAACGTCAAGTTTTACGATGCAATCCACGCATACACCCGAGAAGGACGAATGAATGCGGTACAATGGCATATTTTTCTCCATCAAAGTAAATCCTCCGTGATCTAGGTCCCTCTACCTCCTTCTCAAGCTAAGGCGGTCAATGGAACGAGTTCCGAATCCCTGATCATTCGTTAAACTTTTGACAGATTCCTTGGTAACGGATACGACTCTTTAAATGTATGCGGGAATACTGAAAAAAACTTCTACGGTCAACCAATATCTGAGTCACCATTTCAGGTTGCTGTCATGCAGAAGACACGCAAAGCATCGTTGTGCGGGAACTCGAAGTTTTCGAAACGAATGTTTTCTTGGCTGATCCCATTGCACACTCTTGAGTTGAAGTAGGTTTAGCATACACTGCTTTTCTGAAATATCGAAGCCAACCAGATTTGAGCTGCTAGCTGGCCTTTCAATATAATCCTACACGGCCCATGGCATTTTGTCTTTTCGTCATAATTTGACTCCTTTAAGTTGCGCGTAACCTCGAGGGTGAGTAGCTATTGTAAAAACATTACTGAACATCAATCTGGAGTTCATTTAGGGAGGTGGAGGTGGAATACGAAATCCTCGAAGTTAATGGTGAATCGGTTTTCCCGAAAATGCTAAAGATCCGTACATTACATTACGATTTAGAACTTTAGAATTAGAAATCAGGAAGTGTGAGCCGATCGAGCTTGAAGGAACCAAGCAAAAGTTCGTCCCACGTTCCGGATTGTAGACAAGGGTTTCTCTTTGCCGGCACCGCAATGCTGTTTTAATGTAGCTCTGGTATGTACTGGATTGCTCTGCAATCACTGCTACATTTGTAATATTCTCTTATAAAAAGGCATTTACGTTTCCTCGTAAAATATATTTTACAAGGGGATCCCATGTTTTAATTCGTTATCTCAATGGTAAAAATAACGAAAAGATATCCAACTGAGGGTACACCTGGGCAAGAGAGGAAGCTAAGGGCCGAGCTAATTCTCCTTTGATATAAAGATGCTGAGATTTGATGCCTGTGAGGCGTATGCGACGCAAAAGAAATATAAACGCACTATGTTCGAAACTATCCGCAGACAGTATTAGTAGATAGTAGCATGAAAAAAATTCAGAAGGTCACGCATTTCTAGGAGCTGTAAAAAGATCCGGTCCAGATTCCAATGGAATAGCTTACATCGTTACTGAAATTAGGCAACAAAACTGGCATGCATGCCTTTATTTTTCTTAGCTTTGTAATACTTACGTCAATAAGAACACGTACGATGATAATGGAGAATGCTAAGTAGTGATTCTCGTAATGCTTAGAGAGCAACAAGGAGACGATAACGGGAAGGATTTCTAGTAGCGTTAATGTACGTATCCGTGTTCCGAAGCAGCGAAGTTAAAGAGGTGAGAATCTAGAACGCAGGTGATGATATCCTCATCAATAGCTGCCAAAAGCGTTATCCCGTGTCACGAGAACGTTACTCTCTCACAGACCGAAACTGAGGAAGGCCCACGCCCTCGGATCGAAAGCGATTTCCGCATCATCAGATTTTACTTATTACGTACACGACATGCACCGTCAACTTTACTCGCTCCTACTTTGGGATATATATACTGCGCGTCTCGCCGACAGTACATCATTCGACTCCTCCTCCAACAACAGTCAACACCTTTTACGATGCATTCGTCTCAGGTGAGATTCGTTCGGCAGCGGCCCTTCGTGACGACCGTAACTGGTTCTGATGAACTTTCTTCACTCCACGAAAATTATTTCGTTACAGATTCTTCTCCTGGTAGTCGCTGCGGCGGCCGGAGCTTACGCCTTCCCACCAGCACCTTCCTACCATGGAGGTCTACATGACGTCGATTACTACGTAAGCAATGCCCCACTAGTACGCCCTGTTATCGAAAACGTGCTTCTCGCTAATGTAACCTGTTCTTCCTCTCAGGCGCATCCCCACTACAACTTCAACTATGGCGTCCGCGACCAGCACACCGGCGACGTGAAGGACCAGTCGGAATCTAGGGACGGCGACGTGGTCAAGGGATCCTACAGCCTCCACGAGGCCGACGGAACCATCCGCCAAGTGCACTACACCGCTGACGACCACAACGGATTCAACGCTGTCGTCACAAGGATCGGCAAGGCCGCCCATCCTCAGCATTACGCCCATAACGCTCAGCCTGTCATCTCCTTGGGTCATCACGGCGCGGTTTCCCACGCTCACGGAAACAAACACGACTTCCATGTAGCCCAACATTATTAACTCTGTAACAACGCATGAAATAAAAATCACTTTATTACATCTCAACTTCTCATTCTATATCGACAACTTACCATGACCCGAATACAACCTTATCCTCGCTATACCTGCCTCTCTTGGCGAAGCAATGCCAGCTCACAAATAGAGCGAATATTTTATTCCTGCAGTCATTGCAGTTCCACCAACTGCGCTAAAATACTGTTTATTCCTAGTGTTTGGAATAATTTCCCTTCCTTTAAACCTCCCATTATCTACCCCTAACGTTTCTACAAAGTACATGATCTCTATTCCTTACGGTGAAGTGGCAGTAATTATACTTTGGTGTTTATTATTACATGAGTCAACTGATTAGCAGCACGATGAACATGGCAATGGTCATTGCAGTTTCACGATAAAAGCGTTTGGTTTCTTATAAAATCTATTCATTTTTTGAATTATGCTTACTTTATTCATAATTATGTATAATTACCAGGAATTTGCATTTGGAAAAAATGTAACATTTCTTTTACAGTACGATTAAAAGGCGAATGAACAGCGAAGACTATTGCGAATTATCTCCAATTAATTTAAGTTAAATGTACATTATAGTTCTTAGTACTCTCAGCTACAGCTTAAACTTTAGAGATGAGGAGAACATATTCAGGCATTATATTTCTACATAAACTCTTGCACAATATGGTTGACTCAAATGATATCATTAAAATGCTTAGCTTCAGAGTTCCACAAAGAAACACAAGAAGTAACCTTACATTCATCACAAAACACACTCAAGGAATCTACACCTTCTACTCTCCAGTTTTTTTAATTATGACGAGTTTGAATGAGCTTAATGATGAAATTGATTTAACTTAGAAACCTTAAGAAGAAGATTGCGATGGAATTGGTTATATTTTTATACTCTTCTACTTTTAGAATGCCTTTTTTTCTGTCTACTAAATTTCTCAATTATTGATGCACTTGATTTTACGTGTATTTATTGTCTGTTTTAACTACTTGAATGTGTATATGAATATGTTATTATCGCAAGATTGTACTGCATATGAATAAACTTAAATATATATTATGTGTATGTATGTGCTTGTATATTAGCTTTAGGGAAGTGATTTAGTTTAAAGATGTATATTGGAATTGTATTTCTATACATTGACTCTATATATCGATTTCGTTGAATTGTTTTCCTATACATTGATTTATTATTGCTAATTTGTTCTCAGTAGATATTTATTGCATTATATTCTTTTCTTTTCTTTGTTATCGACGTATTTGAATTTACTAGTATGTTTTGCTTTATTCCATATGTATTTTTATATTGATTATATATTATGTTTATGGGTTTGAAACCCGTAATAAATTCATCATTATTATTATTACATAAGGTATTGCCTACCAAATATTGTGGGAATCTTATATACCTGAAAATGTCCTTTACTGTACAGAAAACAGGCAATACCGTGTTTATGCAATAAGTGAAAGTTTAGAAATAATAAACACTTCAAGGAACCATGAAGTATCGTACAACTTCGTTCGTAGCACTGCGCAAAGATGCCTATGCAATGGCGTGTTCGACCACAATGTGCTCTTTCTCCAAAAAAAGTAAAAACGATCACGTAATACCAAAGTAATGTACGAATTTGTTTGTTTTTATCCATGTTAAAATTAAATTATAGATGATATTCATCCACCTAGACTTAGACTTATGAATTTATTCCCGAAAGTCGAGAAGGAAATGTATAATGTATGTAATTACGTTTACACATAGAGTTTTAAAAGAATTTACTCGAATTGAGCGGAAACGAATTTCTTGCTATCGTAAAGAATCCTTTTCTCAATGTTTTAAATCCTCGCGACAGTTTTCACATGTCTGCATGACATTGGCTCAGAGATATTTCCAACATGTTGTTTACGAATGATGCGATTTCGTCGGATAAGGCCATGCTCGATCAGCGGAAAATTTAAGCGGGAGTTCTCCGGCTTTTACATTAAATCTCCTGAGGTCTGCGAAGGGAATTAAATGACATGGCAGACTGTAATGTGCTCATTTCTCAACATTTTGCTCCCCTCCTTTAAAAATTTGCCCATACCAATAACTTCGTTCATCCGACAAGTATGCCTTTAGAAAATTTGCCTGTCGCCGAATTCCGCGTTCCTTTTTGTTCTCTCTACCATAACCTTCCCCTATGCTTACACGCCCATGTTTTCCACTCGACTATAAATAAGAAATTCGTCGTGGCTCTGACATCAGTTCCCAACTTCCAGTGTTCCCAAGCACCTAGCAGCACGATCATGAAGGTGGCACAGGTAAGAAAGATCTTATATACAAATCGAAATTTCTAATTTTGTCTATTCTAGTATGAACAGCAGAGACAGCCCTGAAGCATTTCATCTCTTTGACCCGTACGATTTCCTCATTTCTAAGGCTTCATTGTGATGCCGTGAGTTAGTAAGCCTTTTCGAGAGCGTAAACGGAACATGTAGATAGATATTCCAAGCGTTTCCGGGGAGAAAAACTCGTCGCACGTTAAGGGTTAAAGGAATTGAATGTTGTCGCAGAATAAAGTTCAAATAAATTTTCGTGCTTAAAAATGTCCTTCTCGGAACGCTCAATCTATCTCTTTCGCGAAAAAATTTGCTTTTGGAGCTGAGCCAATGTGCTTTCTTATGAGAATTGGTGTGTTTTTTCAGATTTTCCTCACCGTTGCCCTCGCAGCCTCCTGCGTTGCATACCCTGGTGGCCACTACGGGGACGGAGGGCACTTGGATCACTACGTAAGTAGTTTGGTTTGAAACTTGATTCCTCCTCTTGAGACGACGAATGAAAGTGGCATATCACGGTCATTCGGCCAAACAAAATTCGGCTTCATGCGCTACGTGAATGCCAAAATGTGCTCTCCATGATTCATGTTCCTCAAATCATTTCAGGCCTATCCCAAGTACAACTTCGATTACGGTGTCAGTGATCACAAAACCGGAGACGCGAAGAGCCAATGGGAAACCAGAGACGGAGACGTCGTCAAGGGTGCATACAGCCTGCATGAATCCGATGGCACCATCAGAACTGTGGAATACACCGCCGACAAGCACAACGGATTCAACGCGGTGGTGAAGCGAGCTGGAAAAGCGGTGCACCCACAACACTACGGAGGTGCCGCATACGGAGCTGGTCACTACGGAGGTGCCATCGGCTACGGAGGAGGTCATTACGGTGGTGCATCCTCTTACGCCAACAACAATAACCTTGCCATCGGCCACGGCATCGCTGGACACGGAGGGTACGGCAGCTTCGGAGGATACGGTGTCGGAGCTTACCACGGAGGCGCCAGCTCTTTCGCCAATGGTAACAACTTTGCCTATGGACACGGCGGCCACTATTGAATGACTACCGGATCTTCTTCGCTAAACAACGAATATTAACTGCCATGGAAAAATCCCGATTTCAGCGAAAACCACTTGGCAGACCACAGCTGCTCGTCGTTTGCTCATCACCTTCGTTGTCTTCGTTTTCCTTGTTCAGAAAATAAAAATTATTAACCTAAGTTTTTCCTCTTCATTCTAAGTCAGCCTACAATAAAGAAGATATAACATATTTTCCTTGAGAAAAATCGTATCGCCGTTTATCTCTCAAACGAATTGTGTTCAAAGATATTTTCTCTGCGTTTTCAATAGTTAAACGTCAAGTTTTACGATGCAATCCACGCATACACCCGAGAAGGACGAATGAATGCGGTACAATGGCATATTTTTCTCCATCAAAGTAAATCCTCCGTGATCTAGGTCCCTCTACCTCCTTCTCAAGCTAAGGCGGTCAATGGAACGAGTTCCGAATCCCTGATCATTCGTTAAACTTTTGACAGATTCCTTGGTAACGGATACGACTCTTTAAATGTATGCGGGAATACTGAAAAAAACTTCTACGGTCAACCAATATCTGAGTCACCATTTCAGGTTGCTGTCATGCAGAAGACACGCAAAGCATCGTTGTGCGGGAACTCGAAGTTTTCGAAACGAATGTTTTCTTGGCTGATCCCATTGCACACTCTTGAGTTGAAGTAGGTTTAGCATACACTGCTTTTCTGAAATATCGAAGCCAACCAGATTTGAGCTGCTAGCTGGCCTTTCAATATAATCCTACACGGCCCATGGCATTTTGTCTTTTCGTCATAATTTGACTCCTTTAAGTTGCGCGTAACCTCGAGGGTGAGTAGCTATTGTAAAAACATTACTGAACATCAATCTGGAGTTCATTTAGGGAGGTGGAGGTGGAATACGAAATCCTCGAAGTTAATGGTGAATCGGTTTTCCCGAAAATGCTAAAGATCCGTACATTACATTACGATTTAGAACTTTAGAATTAGAAATCAGGAAGTGTGAGCCGATCGAGCTTGAAGGAACCAAGCAAAAGTTCGTCCCACGTTCCGGATTGTAGACAAGGGTTTCTCTTTGCCGGCACCGCAATGCTGTTTTAATGTAGCTCTGGTATGTACTGGATTGCTCTGCAATCACTGCTACATTTGTAATATTCTCTTATAAAAAGGCATTTACGTTTCCTCGTAAAATATATTTTACAAGGGGATCCCATGTTTTAATTCGTTATCTCAATGGTAAAAATAACGAAAAGATATCCAACTGAGGGTACACCTGGGCAAGAGAGGAAGCTAAGGGCCGAGCTAATTCTCCTTTGATATAAAGATGCTGAGATTTGATGCCTGTGAGGCGTATGCGACGCAAAAGAAATATAAACGCACTATGTTCGAAACTATCCGCAGACAGTATTAGTAGATAGTAGCATGAAAAAAATTCAGAAGGTCACGCATTTCTAGGAGCTGTAAAAAGATCCGGTCCAGATTCCAATGGAATAGCTTACATCGTTACTGAAATTAGGCAACAAAACTGGCATGCATGCCTTTATTTTTCTTAGCTTTGTAATACTTACGTCAATAAGAACACGTACGATGATAATGGAGAATGCTAAGTAGTGATTCTCGTAATGCTTAGAGAGCAACAAGGAGACGATAACGGGAAGGATTTCTAGTAGCGTTAATGTACGTATCCGTGTTCCGAAGCAGCGAAGTTAAAGAGGTGAGAATCTAGAACGCAGGTGATGATATCCTCATCAATAGCTGCCAAAAGCGTTATCCCGTGTCACGAGAACGTTACTCTCTCACAGACCGAAACTGAGGAAGGCCCACGCCCTCGGATCGAAAGCGATTTCCGCATCATCAGATTTTACTTATTACGTACACGACATGCACCGTCAACTTTACTCGCTCCTACTTTGGGATATATATACTGCGCGTCTCGCCGACAGTACATCATTCGACTCCTCCTCCAACAACAGTCAACACCTTTTACGATGCATTCGTCTCAGGTGAGATTCGTTCGGCAGCGGCCCTTCGTGACGACCGTAACTGGTTCTGATGAACTTTCTTCACTCCACGAAAATTATTTCGTTACAGATTCTTCTCCTGGTAGTCGCTGCGGCGGCCGGAGCTTACGCCTTCCCACCAGCACCTTCCTACCATGGAGGTCTACATGACGTCGATTACTACGTAAGCAATGCCCCACTAGTACGCCCTGTTATCGAAAACGTGCTTCTCGCTAATGTAACCTGTTCTTCCTCTCAGGCGCATCCCCACTACAACTTCAACTATGGCGTCCGCGACCAGCACACCGGCGACGTGAAGGACCAGTCGGAATCTAGGGACGGCGACGTGGTCAAGGGATCCTACAGCCTCCACGAGGCCGACGGAACCATCCGCCAAGTGCACTACACCGCTGACGACCACAACGGATTCAACGCTGTCGTCACAAGGATCGGCAAGGCCGCCCATCCTCAGCATTACGCCCATAACGCTCAGCCTGTCATCTCCTTGGGTCATCACGGCGCGGTTTCCCACGCTCACGGAAACAAACACGACTTCCATGTAGCCCAACATTATTAACTCTGTAACAACGCATGAAATAAAAATCACTTTATTACATCTCAACTTCTCATTCTATATCGACAACTTACCATGACCCGAATACAACCTTATCCTCGCTATACCTGCCTCTCTTGGCGAAGCAATGCCAGCTCACAAATAGAGCGAATATTTTATTCCTGCAGTCATTGCAGTTCCACCAACTGCGCTAAAATACTGTTTATTCCTAGTGTTTGGAATAATTTCCCTTCCTTTAAACCTCCCATTATCTACCCCTAACGTTTCTACAAAGTACATGATCTCTATTCCTTACGGTGAAGTGGCAGTAATTATACTTTGGTGTTTATTATTACATGAGTCAACTGATTAGCAGCACGATGAACATGGCAATGGTCATTGCAGTTTCACGATAAAAGCGTTTGGTTTCTTATAAAATCTATTCATTTTTTGAATTATGCTTACTTTATTCATAATTATGTATAATTACCAGGAATTTGCATTTGGAAAAAATGTAACATTTCTTTTACAGTACGATTAAAAGGCGAATGAACAGCGAAGACTATTGCGAATTATCTCCAATTAATTTAAGTTAAATGTACATTATAGTTCTTAGTACTCTCAGCTACAGCTTAAACTTTAGAGATGAGGAGAACATATTCAGGCATTATATTTCTACATAAACTCTTGCACAATATGGTTGACTCAAATGATATCATTAAAATGCTTAGCTTCAGAGTTCCACAAAGAAACACAAGAAGTAACCTTACATTCATCACAAAACACACTCAAGGAATCTACACCTTCTACTCTCCAGTTTTTTTAATTATGACGAGTTTGAATGAGCTTAATGATGAAATTGATTTAACTTAGAAACCTTAAGAAGAAGATTGCGATGGAATTGGTTATATTTTTATACTCTTCTACTTTTAGAATGCCTTTTTTTCTGTCTACTAAATTTCTCAATTATTGATGCACTTGATTTTACGTGTATTTATTGTCTGTTTTAACTACTTGAATGTGTATATGAATATGTTATTATCGCAAGATTGTACTGCATATGAATAAACTTAAATATATATTATGTGTATGTATGTGCTTGTATATTAGCTTTAGGGAAGTGATTTAGTTTAAAGATGTATATTGGAATTGTATTTCTATACATTGACTCTATATATCGATTTCGTTGAATTGTTTTCCTATACATTGATTTATTATTGCTAATTTGTTCTCAGTAGATATTTATTGCATTATATTCTTTTCTTTTCTTTGTTATCGACGTATTTGAATTTACTAGTATGTTTTGCTTTATTCCATATGTATTTTTATATTGATTATATATTATGTTTATGGGTTTGAAACCCGTAATAAATTCATCATTATTATTATTACATAAGGTATTGCCTACCAAATATTGTGGGAATCTTATATACCTGAAAATGTCCTTTACTGTACAGAAAACAGGCAATACCGTGTTTATGCAATAAGTGAAAGTTTAGAAATAATAAACACTTCAAGGAACCATGAAGTATCGTACAACTTCGTTCGTAGCACTGCGCAAAGATGCCTATGCAATGGCGTGTTCGACCACAATGTGCTCTTTCTCCAAAAAAAGTAAAAACGATCACGTAATACCAAAGTAATGTACGAATTTGTTTGTTTTTATCCATGTTAAAATTAAATTATAGATGATATTCATCCACCTAGACTTAGACTTATGAATTTATTCCCGAAAGTCGAGAAGGAAATGTATAATGTATGTAATTACGTTTACACATAGAGTTTTAAAACAATTTACTCGAATTGAACGGAAACGAATTTCTTGCTATCGTAAAGAATCCTTTTCTCAATGTTTTAAATCCTCGCGACAGTTTTCACATGTCTGCATGACATTGGCTCAGAGATATTTCCAACATGTTGTTTACGAATGATGCGATTTCGTCGGATAAGGCCATGCTCGATCAGCGGAAAATTTAAGCGGGAGTTCTCCGGCTTTTACATTAAATCTCCTGAGGTCTGCGAAGGGAATTAAATGACATGGCAGACTGTAATGTGCTCATTTCTCAACATTTTGCTCCCCTCCTTTAAAAATTTGCCCATACCAATAACTTCGTTCATCCGACAAGTATGCCTTTAGAAAATTTGCCTGTCGCCGAATTCCGCGTTCCTTTTTGTTCTCTCTACCATAACCTTCCCCTATGCTTACACGCCCATGTTTTCCACTGGACTATAAATAAGAAATTCGTCGTGGCTCTGACATCAGTTCCCAACTTCCAGTGTTCCCAAGCACCTAGCAGCACGATCATGAAGGTGGCACAGGTAAGAAAGATCTTATATACAAATCGAAATTTCTAATTTTGTCTATTCTAGTATGAACAGCAGAGACAGCCCTGAAGCATTTCATCTCTTTGACCCGTACGATTTCCTCATTTCTAAGGCTTCATTGTGATGCTGTGAGTTAGTAAGCCTTTTCGAGAGCGTAAACGGAACATGTAGATAGATATTCCAAGCGTTTCCGGGGAGAAAAACTCGTCGCACGTTAAGGGTTAAAGGAATTGAATGTTGTCGCAGAATAAAGTTCAAATAAATTTTCGTGCTTAAAAATGTCCTTCTCGGAACGCTCAATCTATCTCTTTCGCGAAAAAATTTGCTTTTGGAGCTGAGCCAATGTGCTTTCTTATGAGAATTGGTGTGTTTTTTCAGGTTTTCCTCACCGTTGCCCTCGCAGCCTCCTGCGTTGCATACCCTGGTGGCCACTACGGGGACGGAGGGCACTTGGATCACTACGTAAGGAGTTTGGTTTGAAACTTGATTCCTCCTCTTGAGACGACGAATGAAAGTGGCATATCACGGTCATTCGGCCAAACAAAATTCGGCTTCATGCGCTACGTGAATGCCAAAATGTGCTCTCCATGATTCATGTTCCTCAAATCATTTCAGGCCTATCCCAAGTACAACTTCGATTACGGTGTCAGTGATCACAAAACCGGAGACGCGAAGAGCCAATGGGAAACCAGAGACGGAGACGTCGTCAAGGGTGCATACAGCCTGCATGAATCCGATGGCACCATCAGAACTGTGGAATACACCGCCGACAAGCACAACGGATTCAACGCGGTGGTGAAGCGAGCTGGAAAAGCGGTGCACCCACAACACTACGGAGGTGCCGCATACGGAGCTGGTCACTACGGAGGTGCCATCGGCTACGGAGGAGGTCATTACGGTGGTGCATCCTCTTACGCCAACAACAATAACCTTGCCATCGGCCACGGCATCGCTGGACACGGAGGGTACGGCAGCTTCGGAGGATACGGTGTCGGAGCTTACCACGGAGGCGCCAGCTCTTTCGCCAATGGTAACAACTTTGCCTATGGACACGGCGGCCACTATTGAATGACTACCGGATCTTCTTCGCTAAACAACGAATATTAACTGCCATGGAAAAATCCCGATTTCAGCGAAAACCACTTGGCAGACCACAGCTGCTCGTCGTTTGCTCATCACCTTCGTTGTCTTCGTTTTCCTTGTTCAGAAAATAAAAATTATTAACCTAAGTTTTTCCTCTTCATTCTAAGTCAGCCTACAATAAAGAAGATATAACATATTTTCCTTGAGAAAAATCGTATCGCCGTTTATCTCTCAAACGAATTGTGTTCAAAGATATTTTCTCTGCGTTTTCAATAGTTAAACGTCAAGTTTTACGATGCAATCCACGCATACACCCGAGAAGGACGAATGAATGCGGTACAATGGCATATTTTTCTCCATCAAAGTAAATCCTCCGTGATCTAGGTCCCTCTACCTCCTTCTCAAGCTAAGGCGGTCAATGGAACGAGTTCCGAATCCCTGATCATTCGTTAAACTTTTGACAGATTCCTTGGTAACGGATACGACTCTTTAAATGTATGCGGGAATACTGAAAAAAACTTCTACGGTCAACCAATATCTGAGTCACCATTTCAGGTTGCTGTCATGCAGAAGACACGCAAAGCATCGTTGTGCGGGAACTCGAAGTTTTCGAAACGAATGTTTTCTTGGCTGATCCCATTGCACACTCTTGAGTTGAAGTAGGTTTAGCATACACTGCTTTTCTGAAATATCGAAGCCAACCAGATTTGAGCTGCTAGCTGGCCTTTCAATATAATCCTACACGGCCCATGGCATTTTGTCTTTTCGTCATAATTTGACTCCTTTAAGTTGCGCGTAACCTCGAGGGTGAGTAGCTATTGTAAAAACATTACTGAACATCAATCTGGAGTTCATTTAGGGAGGTGGAGGTGGAATACGAAATCCTCGAAGTTAATGGTGAATCGGTTTTCCCGAAAATGCTAAAGATCCGTACATTACATTACGATTTAGAACTTTAGAATTAGAAATCAGGAAGTGTGAGCCGATCGAGCTTGAAGGAACCAAGCAAAAGTTCGTCCCACGTTCCGGATTGTAGACAAGGGTTTCTCTTTGCCGGCACCGCAATGCTGTTTTAATGTAGCTCTGGTATGTACTGGATTGCTCTGCAATCACTGCTACATTTGTAATATTCTCTTATAAAAAGGCATTTACGTTTCCTCGTAAAATATATTTTACAAGGGGATCCCATGTTTTAATTCGTTATCTCAATGGTAAAAATAACGAAAAGATATCCAACTGAGGGTACACCTGGGCAAGAGAGGAAGCTAAGGGCCGAGCTAATTCTCCTTTGATATAAAGATGCTGAGATTTGATGCCTGTGAGGCGTATGCGACGCAAAAGAAATATAAACGCACTATGTTCGAAACTATCCGCAGACAGTATTAGTAGATAGTAGCATGAAAAAAATTCAGAAGGTCACGCATTTCTAGGAGCTGTAAAAAGATCCGGTCCAGATTCCAATGGAATAGCTTACATCGTTACTGAAATTAGGCAACAAAACTGGCATGCATGCCTTTATTTTTCTTAGCTTTGTAATACTTACGTCAATAAGAACACGTACGATGATAATGGAGAATGCTAAGTAGTGATTCTCGTAATGCTTAGAGAGCAACAAGGAGACGATAACGGGAAGGATTTCTAGTAGCGTTAATGTACGTATCCGTGTTCCGAAGCAGCGAAGTTAAAGAGGTGAGAATCTAGAACGCAGGTGATGATATCCTCATCAATAGCTGCCAAAAGCGTTATCCCGTGTCACGAGAACGTTACTCTCTCACAGACCGAAACTGAGGAAGGCCCACGCCCTCGGATCGAAAGCGATTTCCGCATCATCAGATTTTACTTATTACGTACACGACATGCACCGTCAACTTTACTCGCTCCTACTTTGGGATATATATACTGCGCGTCTCGCCGACAGTACATCATTCGACTCCTCCTCCAACAACAGTCAACACCTTTTACGATGCATTCGTCTCAGGTGAGATTCGTTCGGCAGCGGCCCTTCGTGACGACCGTAACTGGTTCTGATGAACTTTCTTCACTCCACGAAAATTATTTCGTTACAGATTCTTCTCCTGGTAGTCGCTGCGGCGGCCGGAGCTTACGCCTTCCCACCAGCACCTTCCTACCATGGAGGTCTACATGACGTCGATTACTACGTAAGCAATGCCCCACTAGTACGCCCTGTTATCGAAAACGTGCTTCTCGCTAATGTAACCTGTTCTTCCTCTCAGGCGCATCCCCACTACAACTTCAACTATGGCGTCCGCGACCAGCACACCGGCGACGTGAAGGACCAGTCGGAATCTAGGGACGGCGACGTGGTCAAGGGATCCTACAGCCTCCACGAGGCCGACGGAACCATCCGCCAAGTGCACTACACCGCTGACGACCACAACGGATTCAACGCTGTCGTCACAAGGATCGGCAAGGCCGCCCATCCTCAGCATTACGCCCATAACGCTCAGCCTGTCATCTCCTTGGGTCATCACGGCGCGGTTTCCCACGCTCACGGAAACAAACACGACTTCCATGTAGCCCAACATTATTAACTCTGTAACAACGCATGAAATAAAAATCACTTTATTACATCTCAACTTCTCATTCTATATCGACAACTTACCATGACCCGAATACAACCTTATCCTCGCTATACCTGCCTCTCTTGGCGAAGCAATGCCAGCTCACAAATAGAGCGAATATTTTATTCCTGCAGTCATTGCAGTTCCACCAACTGCGCTAAAATACTGTTTATTCCTAGTGTTTGGAATAATTTCCCTTCCTTTAAACCTCCCATTATCTACCCCTAACGTTTCTACAAAGTACATGATCTCTATTCCTTACGGTGAAGTGGCAGTAATTATACTTTGGTGTTTATTATTACATGAGTCAACTGATTAGCAGCACGATGAACATGGCAATGGTCATTGCAGTTTCACGATAAAAGCGTTTGGTTTCTTATAAAATCTATTCATTTTTTGAATTATGCTTACTTTATTCATAATTATGTATAATTACCAGGAATTTGCATTTGGAAAAAATGTAACATTTCTTTTACAGTACGATTAAAAGGCGAATGAACAGCGAAGACTATTGCGAATTATCTCCAATTAATTTAAGTTAAATGTACATTATAGTTCTTAGTACTCTCAGCTACAGCTTAAACTTTAGAGATGAGGAGAACATATTCAGGCATTATATTTCTACATAAACTCTTGCACAATATGGTTGACTCAAATGATATCATTAAAATGCTTAGCTTCAGAGTTCCACAAAGAAACACAAGAAGTAACCTTACATTCATCACAAAACACACTCAAGGAATCTACACCTTCTACTCTCCAGTTTTTTTAATTATGACGAGTTTGAATGAGCTTAATGATGAAATTGATTTAACTTAGAAACCTTAAGAAGAAGATTGCGATGGAATTGGTTATATTTTTATACTCTTCTACTTTTAGAATGCCTTTTTTTCTGTCTACTAAATTTCTCAATTATTGATGCACTTGATTTTACGTGTATTTATTGTCTGTTTTAACTACTTGAATGTGTATATGAATATGTTATTATCGCAAGATTGTACTGCATATGAATAAACTTAAATATATATTATGTGTATGTATGTGCTTGTATATTAGCTTTAGGGAAGTGATTTAGTTTAAAGATGTATATTGGAATTGTATTTCTATACATTGACTCTATATATCGATTTCGTTGAATTGTTTTCCTATACATTGATTTATTATTGCTAATTTGTTCTCAGTAGATATTTATTGCATTATATTCTTTTCTTTTCTTTGTTATCGACGTATTGGAATTTACTAGTATGTTTTGCTTTATTCCATATGTATTTTTATATTGATTATATATTATGTTTATGGGTTTGAAACCCGTAATAAATTCATCATTATTATTATTACATAAGGTATTGCCTACCAAATATTGTGGGAATCTTATATACCTGAAAATGTCCTTTACTGTACAGAAAACAGGCAATACCGTGTTTATGCAATAAGTGAAAGTTTAGAAATAATAAACACTTCAAGGAACCATGAAGTATCGTACAACTTCGTTCGTAGCACTGCGCAAAGATGCCTATGCAATGGCGTGTTCGACCACAATGTGCTCTTTCTCCAAAAAAAGTAAAAACGATCACGTAATACCAAAGTAATGTACGAATTTGTTTGTTTTTATCCATGTTAAAATTAAATTATAGATGATATTCATCCACCTAGACTTAGACTTATGAATTTATTCCCGAAAGTCGAGAAGGAAATGTATAATGTATGTAATTACGTTTACACATAGAGTTTTAAAACAATTTACTCGAATTGAACGGAAACGAATTTCTTGCTATCGTAAAGAATCCTTTTCTCAATGTTTTAAATCCTCGCGACAGTTTTCACATGTCTGCATGACATTGGCTCAGAGATATTTCCAACATGTTGTTTACGAATGATGCGATTTCGTCGGATAAGGCCATGCTCGATCAGCGGAAAATTTAAGCGGGAGTTCTCCGGCTTTTACATTAAATCTCCTGAGGTCTGCGAAGGGAATTAAATGACATGGCAGACTGTAATGTGCTCATTTCTCAACATTTTGCTCCCCTCCTTTAAAAATTTGCCCATACCAATAACTTCGTTCATCCGACAAGTATGCCTTTAGAAAATTTGCCTGTCGCCGAATTCCGCGTTCCTTTTTGTTCTCTCTACCATAACCTTCCCCTATGCTTACACGCCCATGTTTTCCACTGGACTATAAATAAGAAATTCGTCGTGGCTCTGACATCAGTTCCCAACTTCCAGTGTTCCCAAGCACCTAGCAGCACGATCATGAAGGTGGCACAGGTAAGAAAGATCTTATATACAAATCGAAATTTCTAATTTTGTCTATTCTAGTATGAACAGCAGAGACAGCCCTGAAGCATTTCATCTCTTTGACCCGTACGATTTCCTCATTTCTAAGGCTTCATTGTGATGCTGTGAGTTAGTAAGCCTTTTCGAGAGCGTAAACGGAACATGTAGATAGATATTCCAAGCGTTTCCGGGGAGAAAAACTCGTCGCACGTTAAGGGTTAAAGGAATTGAATGTTGTCGCAGAATAAAGTTCAAATAAATTTTCGTGCTTAAAAATGTCCTTCTCGGAACGCTCAATCTATCTCTTTCGCGAAAAAATTTGCTTTTGGAGCTGAGCCAATGTGCTTTCTTATGAGAATTGGTGTGTTTTTTCAGGTTTTCCTCACCGTTGCCCTCGCAGCCTCCTGCGTTGCATACCCTGGTGGCCACTACGGGGACGGAGGGCACTTGGATCACTACGTAAGGAGTTTGGTTTGAAACTTGATTCCTCCTCTTGAGACGACGAATGAAAGTGGCATATCACGGTCATTCGGCCAAACAAAATTCGGCTTCATGCGCTACGTGAATGCCAAAATGTGCTCTCCATGATTCATGTTCCTCAAATCATTTCAGGCCTATCCCAAGTACAACTTCGATTACGGTGTCAGTGATCACAAAACCGGAGACGCGAAGAGCCAATGGGAAACCAGAGACGGAGACGTCGTCAAGGGTGCATACAGCCTGCATGAATCCGATGGCACCATCAGAACTGTGGAATACACCGCCGACAAGCACAACGGATTCAACGCGGTGGTGAAGCGAGCTGGAAAAGCGGTGCACCCACAACACTACGGAGGTGCCGCATACGGAGCTGGTCACTACGGAGGTGCCATCGGCTACGGAGGAGGTCATTACGGTGGTGCATCCTCTTACGCCAACAACAATAACCTTGCCATCGGCCACGGCATCGCTGGACACGGAGGGTACGGCAGCTTCGGAGGATACGGTGTCGGAGCTTACCACGGAGGCGCCAGCTCTTTCGCCAATGGTAACAACTTTGCCTATGGACACGGCGGCCACTATTGAATGACTACCGGATCTTCTTCGCTAAACAACGAATATTAACTGCCATGGAAAAATCCCGATTTCAGCGAAAACCACTTGGCAGACCACAGCTGCTCGTCGTTTGCTCATCACCTTCGTTGTCTTCGTTTTCCTTGTTCAGAAAATAAAAATTATTAACCTAAGTTTTTCCTCTTCATTCTAAGTCAGCCTACAATAAAGAAGATATAACATATTTTCCTTGAGAAAAATCGTATCGCCGTTTATCTCTCAAACGAATTGTGTTCAAAGATATTTTCTCTGCGTTTTCAATAGTTAAACGTCAAGTTTTACGATGCAATCCACGCATACACCCGAGAAGGACGAATGAATGCGGTACAATGGCATATTTTTCTCCATCAAAGTAAATCCTCCGTGATCTAGGTCCCTCTACCTCCTTCTCAAGCTAAGGCGGTCAATGGAACGAGTTCCGAATCCCTGATCATTCGTTAAACTTTTGACAGATTCCTTGGTAACGGATACGACTCTTTAAATGTATGCGGGAATACTGAAAAAAACTTCTACGGTCAACCAATATCTGAGTCACCATTTCAGGTTGCTGTCATGCAGAAGACACGCAAAGCATCGTTGTGCGGGAACTCGAAGTTTTCGAAACGAATGTTTTCTTGGCTGATCCCATTGCACACTCTTGAGTTGAAGTAGGTTTAGCATACACTGCTTTTCTGAAATATCGAAGCCAACCAGATTTGAGCTGCTAGCTGGCCTTTCAATATAATCCTACACGGCCCATGGCATTTTGTCTTTTCGTCATAATTTGACTCCTTTAAGTTGCGCGTAACCTCGAGGGTGAGTAGCTATTGTAAAAACATTACTGAACATCAATCTGGAGTTCATTTAGGGAGGTGGAGGTGGAATACGAAATCCTCGAAGTTAATGGTGAATCGGTTTTCCCGAAAATGCTAAAGATCCGTACATTACATTACGATTTAGAACTTTAGAATTAGAAATCAGGAAGTGTGAGCCGATCGAGCTTGAAGGAACCAAGCAAAAGTTCGTCCCACGTTCCGGATTGTAGACAAGGGTTTCTCTTTGCCGGCACCGCAATGCTGTTTTAATGTAGCTCTGGTATGTACTGGATTGCTCTGCAATCACTGCTACATTTGTAATATTCTCTTATAAAAAGGCATTTACGTTTCCTCGTAAAATATATTTTACAAGGGGATCCCATGTTTTAATTCGTTATCTCAATGGTAAAAATAACGAAAAGATATCCAACTGAGGGTACACCTGGGCAAGAGAGGAAGCTAAGGGCCGAGCTAATTCTCCTTTGATATAAAGATGCTGAGATTTGATGCCTGTGAGGCGTATGCGACGCAAAAGAAATATAAACGCACTATGTTCGAAACTATCCGCAGACAGTATTAGTAGATAGTAGCATGAAAAAAATTCAGAAGGTCACGCATTTCTAGGAGCTGTAAAAAGATCCGGTCCAGATTCCAATGGAATAGCTTACATCGTTACTGAAATTAGGCAACAAAACTGGCATGCATGCCTTTATTTTTCTTAGCTTTGTAATACTTACGTCAATAAGAACACGTACGATGATAATGGAGAATGCTAAGTAGTGATTCTCGTAATGCTTAGAGAGCAACAAGGAGACGATAACGGGAAGGATTTCTAGTAGCGTTAATGTACGTATCCGTGTTCCGAAGCAGCGAAGTTAAAGAGGTGAGAATCTAGAACGCAGGTGATGATATCCTCATCAATAGCTGCCAAAAGCGTTATCCCGTGTCACGAGAACGTTACTCTCTCACAGACCGAAACTGAGGAAGGCCCACGCCCTCGGATCGAAAGCGATTTCCGCATCATCAGATTTTACTTATTACGTACACGACATGCACCGTCAACTTTACTCGCTCCTACTTTGGGATATATATACTGCGCGTCTCGCCGACAGTACATCATTCGACTCCTCCTCCAACAACAGTCAACACCTTTTACGATGCATTCGTCTCAGGTGAGATTCGTTCGGCAGCGGCCCTTCGTGACGACCGTAACTGGTTCTGATGAACTTTCTTCACTCCACGAAAATTATTTCGTTACAGATTCTTCTCCTGGTAGTCGCTGCGGCGGCCGGAGCTTACGCCTTCCCACCAGCACCTTCCTACCATGGAGGTCTACATGACGTCGATTACTACGTAAGCAATGCCCCACTAGTACGCCCTGTTATCGAAAACGTGCTTCTCGCTAATGTAACCTGTTCTTCCTCTCAGGCGCATCCCCACTACAACTTCAACTATGGCGTCCGCGACCAGCACACCGGCGACGTGAAGGACCAGTCGGAATCTAGGGACGGCGACGTGGTCAAGGGATCCTACAGCCTCCACGAGGCCGACGGAACCATCCGCCAAGTGCACTACACCGCTGACGACCACAACGGATTCAACGCTGTCGTCACAAGGATCGGCAAGGCCGCCCATCCTCAGCATTACGCCCATAACGCTCAGCCTGTCATCTCCTTGGGTCATCACGGCGCGGTTTCCCACGCTCACGGAAACAAACACGACTTCCATGTAGCCCAACATTATTAACTCTGTAACAACGCATGAAATAAAAATCACTTTATTACATCTCAACTTCTCATTCTATATCGACAACTTACCATGACCCGAATACAACCTTATCCTCGCTATACCTGCCTCTCTTGGCGAAGCAATGCCAGCTCACAAATAGAGCGAATATTTTATTCCTGCAGTCATTGCAGTTCCACCAACTGCGCTAAAATACTGTTTATTCCTAGTGTTTGGAATAATTTCCCTTCCTTTAAACCTCCCATTATCTACCCCTAACGTTTCTACAAAGTACATGATCTCTATTCCTTACGGTGAAGTGGCAGTAATTATACTTTGGTGTTTATTATTACATGAGTCAACTGATTAGCAGCACGATGAACATGGCAATGGTCATTGCAGTTTCACGATAAAAGCGTTTGGTTTCTTATAAAATCTATTCATTTTTTGAATTATGCTTACTTTATTCATAATTATGTATAATTACCAGGAATTTGCATTTGGAAAAAATGTAACATTTCTTTTACAGTACGATTAAAAGGCGAATGAACAGCGAAGACTATTGCGAATTATCTCCAATTAATTTAAGTTAAATGTACATTATAGTTCTTAGTACTCTCAGCTACAGCTTAAACTTTAGAGATGAGGAGAACATATTCAGGCATTATATTTCTACATAAACTCTTGCACAATATGGTTGACTCAAATGATATCATTAAAATGCTTAGCTTCAGAGTTCCACAAAGAAACACAAGAAGTAACCTTACATTCATCACAAAACACACTCAAGGAATCTACACCTTCTACTCTCCAGTTTTTTTAATTATGACGAGTTTGAATGAGCTTAATGATGAAATTGATTTAACTTAGAAACCTTAAGAAGAAGATTGCGATGGAATTGGTTATATTTTTATACTCTTCTACTTTTAGAATGCCTTTTTTTCTGTCTACTAAATTTCTCAATTATTGATGCACTTGATTTTACGTGTATTTATTGTCTGTTTTAACTACTTGAATGTGTATATGAATATGTTATTATCGCAAGATTGTACTGCATATGAATAAACTTAAATATATATTATGTGTATGTATGTGCTTGTATATTAGCTTTAGGGAAGTGATTTAGTTTAAAGATGTATATTGGAATTGTATTTCTATACATTGACTCTATATATCGATTTCGTTGAATTGTTTTCCTATACATTGATTTATTATTGCTAATTTGTTCTCAGTAGATATTTATTGCATTATATTCTTTTCTTTTCTTTGTTATCGACGTATTGGAATTTACTAGTATGTTTTGCTTTATTCCATATGTATTTTTATATTGATTATATATTATGTTTATGGGTTTGAAACCCGTAATAAATTCATCATTATTATTATTACATAAGGTATTGCCTACCAAATATTGTGGGAATCTTATATACCTGAAAATGTCCTTTACTGTACAGAAAACAGGCAATACCGTGTTTATGCAATAAGTGAAAGTTTAGAAATAATAAACACTTCAAGGAACCATGAAGTATCGTACAACTTCGTTCGTAGCACTGCGCAAAGATGCCTATGCAATGGCGTGTTCGACCACAATGTGCTCTTTCTCCAAAAAAAGTAAAAACGATCACGTAATACCAAAGTAATGTACGAATTTGTTTGTTTTTATCCATGTTAAAATTAAATTATAGATGATATTCATCCACCTAGACTTAGACTTATGAATTTATTCCCGAAAGTCGAGAAGGAAATGTATAATGTATGTAATTACGTTTACACATAGAGTTTTAAAACAATTTACTCGAATTGAACGGAAACGAATTTCTTGCTATCGTAAAGAATCCTTTTCTCAATGTTTTAAATCCTCGCGACAGTTTTCACATGTCTGCATGACATTGGCTCAGAGATATTTCCAACATGTTGTTTACGAATGATGCGATTTCGTCGGATAAGGCCATGCTCGATCAGCGGAAAATTTAAGCGGGAGTTCTCCGGCTTTTACATTAAATCTCCTGAGGTCTGCGAAGGGAATTAAATGACATGGCAGACTGTAATGTGCTCATTTCTCAACATTTTGCTCCCCTCCTTTAAAAATTTGCCCATACCAATAACTTCGTTCATCCGACAAGTATGCCTTTAGAAAATTTGCCTGTCGCCGAATTCCGCGTTCCTTTTTGTTCTCTCTACCATAACCTTCCCCTATGCTTACACGCCCATGTTTTCCACTGGACTATAAATAAGAAATTCGTCGTGGCTCTGACATCAGTTCCCAACTTCCAGTGTTCCCAAGCACCTAGCAGCACGATCATGAAGGTGGCACAGGTAAGAAAGATCTTATATACAAATCGAAATTTCTAATTTTGTCTATTCTAGTATGAACAGCAGAGACAGCCCTGAAGCATTTCATCTCTTTGACCCGTACGATTTCCTCATTTCTAAGGCTTCATTGTGATGCTGTGAGTTAGTAAGCCTTTTCGAGAGCGTAAACGGAACATGTAGATAGATATTCCAAGCGTTTCCGGGGAGAAAAACTCGTCGCACGTTAAGGGTTAAAGGAATTGAATGTTGTCGCAGAATAAAGTTCAAATAAATTTTCGTGCTTAAAAATGTCCTTCTCGGAACGCTCAATCTATCTCTTTCGCGAAAAAATTTGCTTTTGGAGCTGAGCCAATGTGCTTTCTTATGAGAATTGGTGTGTTTTTTCAGGTTTTCCTCACCGTTGCCCTCGCAGCCTCCTGCGTTGCATACCCTGGTGGCCACTACGGGGACGGAGGGCACTTGGATCACTACGTAAGGAGTTTGGTTTGAAACTTGATTCCTCCTCTTGAGACGACGAATGAAAGTGGCATATCACGGTCATTCGGCCAAACAAAATTCGGCTTCATGCGCTACGTGAATGCCAAAATGTGCTCTCCATGATTCATGTTCCTCAAATCATTTCAGGCCTATCCCAAGTACAACTTCGATTACGGTGTCAGTGATCACAAAACCGGAGACGCGAAGAGCCAATGGGAAACCAGAGACGGAGACGTCGTCAAGGGTGCATACAGCCTGCATGAATCCGATGGCACCATCAGAACTGTGGAATACACCGCCGACAAGCACAACGGATTCAACGCGGTGGTGAAGCGAGCTGGAAAAGCGGTGCACCCACAACACTACGGAGGTGCCGCATACGGAGCTGGTCACTACGGAGGTGCCATCGGCTACGGAGGAGGTCATTACGGTGGTGCATCCTCTTACGCCAACAACAATAACCTTGCCATCGGCCACGGCATCGCTGGACACGGAGGGTACGGCAGCTTCGGAGGATACGGTGTCGGAGCTTACCACGGAGGCGCCAGCTCTTTCGCCAATGGTAACAACTTTGCCTATGGACACGGCGGCCACTATTGAATGACTACCGGATCTTCTTCGCTAAACAACGAATATTAACTGCCATGGAAAAATCCCGATTTCAGCGAAAACCACTTGGCAGACCACAGCTGCTCGTCGTTTGCTCATCACCTTCGTTGTCTTCGTTTTCCTTGTTCAGAAAATAAAAATTATTAACCTAAGTTTTTCCTCTTCATTCTAAGTCAGCCTACAATAAAGAAGATATAACATATTTTCCTTGAGAAAAATCGTATCGCCGTTTATCTCTCAAACGAATTGTGTTCAAAGATATTTTCTCTGCGTTTTCAATAGTTAAACGTCAAGTTTTACGATGCAATCCACGCATACACCCGAGAAGGACGAATGAATGCGGTACAATGGCATATTTTTCTCCATCAAAGTAAATCCTCCGTGATCTAGGTCCCTCTACCTCCTTCTCAAGCTAAGGCGGTCAATGGAACGAGTTCCGAATCCCTGATCATTCGTTAAACTTTTGACAGATTCCTTGGTAACGGATACGACTCTTTAAATGTATGCGGGAATACTGAAAAAAACTTCTACGGTCAACCAATATCTGAGTCACCATTTCAGGTTGCTGTCATGCAGAAGACACGCAAAGCATCGTTGTGCGGGAACTCGAAGTTTTCGAAACGAATGTTTTCTTGGCTGATCCCATTGCACACTCTTGAGTTGAAGTAGGTTTAGCATACACTGCTTTTCTGAAATATCGAAGCCAACCAGATTTGAGCTGCTAGCTGGCCTTTCAATATAATCCTACACGGCCCATGGCATTTTGTCTTTTCGTCATAATTTGACTCCTTTAAGTTGCGCGTAACCTCGAGGGTGAGTAGCTATTGTAAAAACATTACTGAACATCAATCTGGAGTTCATTTAGGGAGGTGGAGGTGGAATACGAAATCCTCGAAGTTAATGGTGAATCGGTTTTCCCGAAAATGCTAAAGATCCGTACATTACATTACGATTTAGAACTTTAGAATTAGAAATCAGGAAGTGTGAGCCGATCGAGCTTGAAGGAACCAAGCAAAAGTTCGTCCCACGTTCCGGATTGTAGACAAGGGTTTCTCTTTGCCGGCACCGCAATGCTGTTTTAATGTAGCTCTGGTATGTACTGGATTGCTCTGCAATCACTGCTACATTTGTAATATTCTCTTATAAAAAGGCATTTACGTTTCCTCGTAAAATATATTTTACAAGGGGATCCCATGTTTTAATTCGTTATCTCAATGGTAAAAATAACGAAAAGATATCCAACTGAGGGTACACCTGGGCAAGAGAGGAAGCTAAGGGCCGAGCTAATTCTCCTTTGATATAAAGATGCTGAGATTTGATGCCTGTGAGGCGTATGCGACGCAAAAGAAATATAAACGCACTATGTTCGAAACTATCCGCAGACAGTATTAGTAGATAGTAGCATGAAAAAAATTCAGAAGGTCACGCATTTCTAGGAGCTGTAAAAAGATCCGGTCCAGATTCCAATGGAATAGCTTACATCGTTACTGAAATTAGGCAACAAAACTGGCATGCATGCCTTTATTTTTCTTAGCTTTGTAATACTTACGTCAATAAGAACACGTACGATGATAATGGAGAATGCTAAGTAGTGATTCTCGTAATGCTTAGAGAGCAACAAGGAGACGATAACGGGAAGGATTTCTAGTAGCGTTAATGTACGTATCCGTGTTCCGAAGCAGCGAAGTTAAAGAGGTGAGAATCTAGAACGCAGGTGATGATATCCTCATCAATAGCTGCCAAAAGCGTTATCCCGTGTCACGAGAACGTTACTCTCTCACAGACCGAAACTGAGGAAGGCCCACGCCCTCGGATCGAAAGCGATTTCCGCATCATCAGATTTTACTTATTACGTACACGACATGCACCGTCAACTTTACTCGCTCCTACTTTGGGATATATATACTGCGCGTCTCGCCGACAGTACATCATTCGACTCCTCCTCCAACAACAGTCAACACCTTTTACGATGCATTCGTCTCAGGTGAGATTCGTTCGGCAGCGGCCCTTCGTGACGACCGTAACTGGTTCTGATGAACTTTCTTCACTCCACGAAAATTATTTCGTTACAGATTCTTCTCCTGGTAGTCGCTGCGGCGGCCGGAGCTTACGCCTTCCCACCAGCACCTTCCTACCATGGAGGTCTACATGACGTCGATTACTACGTAAGCAATGCCCCACTAGTACGCCCTGTTATCGAAAACGTGCTTCTCGCTAATGTAACCTGTTCTTCCTCTCAGGCGCATCCCCACTACAACTTCAACTATGGCGTCCGCGACCAGCACACCGGCGACGTGAAGGACCAGTCGGAATCTAGGGACGGCGACGTGGTCAAGGGATCCTACAGCCTCCACGAGGCCGACGGAACCATCCGCCAAGTGCACTACACCGCTGACGACCACAACGGATTCAACGCTGTCGTCACAAGGATCGGCAAGGCCGCCCATCCTCAGCATTACGCCCATAACGCTCAGCCTGTCATCTCCTTGGGTCATCACGGCGCGGTTTCCCACGCTCACGGAAACAAACACGACTTCCATGTAGCCCAACATTATTAACTCTGTAACAACGCATGAAATAAAAATCACTTTATTACATCTCAACTTCTCATTCTATATCGACAACTTACCATGACCCGAATACAACCTTATCCTCGCTATACCTGCCTCTCTTGGCGAAGCAATGCCAGCTCACAAATAGAGCGAATATTTTATTCCTGCAGTCATTGCAGTTCCACCAACTGCGCTAAAATACTGTTTATTCCTAGTGTTTGGAATAATTTCCCTTCCTTTAAACCTCCCATTATCTACCCCTAACGTTTCTACAAAGTACATGATCTCTATTCCTTACGGTGAAGTGGCAGTAATTATACTTTGGTGTTTATTATTACATGAGTCAACTGATTAGCAGCACGATGAACATGGCAATGGTCATTGCAGTTTCACGATAAAAGCGTTTGGTTTCTTATAAAATCTATTCATTTTTTGAATTATGCTTACTTTATTCATAATTATGTATAATTACCAGGAATTTGCATTTGGAAAAAATGTAACATTTCTTTTACAGTACGATTAAAAGGCGAATGAACAGCGAAGACTATTGCGAATTATCTCCAATTAATTTAAGTTAAATGTACATTATAGTTCTTAGTACTCTCAGCTACAGCTTAAACTTTAGAGATGAGGAGAACATATTCAGGCATTATATTTCTACATAAACTCTTGCACAATATGGTTGACTCAAATGATATCATTAAAATGCTTAGCTTCAGAGTTCCACAAAGAAACACAAGAAGTAACCTTACATTCATCACAAAACACACTCAAGGAATCTACACCTTCTACTCTCCAGTTTTTTTAATTATGACGAGTTTGAATGAGCTTAATGATGAAATTGATTTAACTTAGAAACCTTAAGAAGAAGATTGCGATGGAATTGGTTATATTTTTATACTCTTCTACTTTTAGAATGCCTTTTTTTCTGTCTACTAAATTTCTCAATTATTGATGCACTTGATTTTACGTGTATTTATTGTCTGTTTTAACTACTTGAATGTGTATATGAATATGTTATTATCGCAAGATTGTACTGCATATGAATAAACTTAAATATATATTATGTGTATGTATGTGCTTGTATATTAGCTTTAGGGAAGTGATTTAGTTTAAAGATGTATATTGGAATTGTATTTCTATACATTGACTCTATATATCGATTTCGTTGAATTGTTTTCCTATACATTGATTTATTATTGCTAATTTGTTCTCAGTAGATATTTATTGCATTATATTCTTTTCTTTTCTTTGTTATCGACGTATTTGAATTTACTAGTATGTTTTGCTTTATTCCATATGTATTTTTATATTGATTATATATTATGTTTATGGGTTTGAAACCCGTAATAAATTCATCATTATTATTATTACATAAGGTATTGCCTACCAAATATTGTGGGAATCTTATATACCTGAAAATGTCCTTTACTGTACAGAAAACAGGCAATACCGTGTTTATGCAATAAGTGAAAGTTTAGAAATAATAAACACTTCAAGGAACCATGAAGTATCGTACAACTTCGTTCGTAGCACTGCGCAAAGATGCCTATGCAATGGCGTGTTCGACCACAATGTGCTCTTTCTCCAAAAAAAGTAAAAACGATCACGTAATACCAAAGTAATGTACGAATTTGTTTGTTTTTATCCATGTTAAAATTAAATTATAGATGATATTCATCCACCTAGACTTAGACTTATGAATTTATTCCCGAAAGTCGAGAAGGAAATGTATAATGTATGTAATTACGTTTACACATAGAGTTTTAAAAGAATTTACTCGAATTGAGCGGAAACGAATTTCTTGCTATCGTAAAGAATCCTTTTCTCAATGTTTTAAATCCTCGCGACAGTTTTCACATGTCTGCATGACATTGGCTCAGAGATATTTCCAACATGTTGTTTACGAATGATGCGATTTCGTCGGATAAGGCCATGCTCGATCAGCGGAAAATTTAAGCGGGAGTTCTCCGGCTTTTACATTAAATCTCCTGAGGTCTGCGAAGGGAATTAAATGACATGGCAGACTGTAATGTGCTCATTTCTCAACATTTTGCTCCCCTCCTTTAAAAATTTGCCCATACCAATAACTTCGTTCATCCGACAAGTATGCCTTTAGAAAATTTGCCTGTCGCCGAATTCCGCGTTCCTTTTTGTTCTCTCTACCATAACCTTCCCCTATGCTTACACGCCCATGTTTTCCACTCGACTATAAATAAGAAATTCGTCGTGGCTCTGACATCAGTTCCCAACTTCCAGTGTTCCCAAGCACCTAGCAGCACGATCATGAAGGTGGCACAGGTAAGAAAGATCTTATATACAAATCGAAATTTCTAATTTTGTCTATTCTAGTATGAACAGCAGAGACAGCCCTGAAGCATTTCATCTCTTTGACCCGTACGATTTCCTCATTTCTAAGGCTTCATTGTGATGCCGTGAGTTAGTAAGCCTTTTCGAGAGCGTAAACGGAACATGTAGATAGATATTCCAAGCGTTTCCGGGGAGAAAAACTCGTCGCACGTTAAGGGTTAAAGGAATTGAATGTTGTCGCAGAATAAAGTTCAAATAAATTTTCGTGCTTAAAAATGTCCTTCTCGGAACGCTCAATCTATCTCTTTCGCGAAAAAATTTGCTTTTGGAGCTGAGCCAATGTGCTTTCTTATGAGAATTGGTGTGTTTTTTCAGATTTTCCTCACCGTTGCCCTCGCAGCCTCCTGCGTTGCATACCCTGGTGGCCACTACGGGGACGGAGGGCACTTGGATCACTACGTAAGTAGTTTGGTTTGAAACTTGATTCCTCCTCTTGAGACGACGAATGAAAGTGGCATATCACGGTCATTCGGCCAAACAAAATTCGGCTTCATGCGCTACGTGAATGCCAAAATGTGCTCTCCATGATTCATGTTCCTCAAATCATTTCAGGCCTATCCCAAGTACAACTTCGATTACGGTGTCAGTGATCACAAAACCGGAGACGCGAAGAGCCAATGGGAAACCAGAGACGGAGACGTCGTCAAGGGTGCATACAGCCTGCATGAATCCGATGGCACCATCAGAACTGTGGAATACACCGCCGACAAGCACAACGGATTCAACGCGGTGGTGAAGCGAGCTGGAAAAGCGGTGCACCCACAACACTACGGAGGTGCCGCATACGGAGCTGGTCACTACGGAGGTGCCATCGGCTACGGAGGAGGTCATTACGGTGGTGCATCCTCTTACGCCAACAACAATAACCTTGCCATCGGCCACGGCATCGCTGGACACGGAGGGTACGGCAGCTTCGGAGGATACGGTGTCGGAGCTTACCACGGAGGCGCCAGCTCTTTCGCCAATGGTAACAACTTTGCCTATGGACACGGCGGCCACTATTGAATGACTACCGGATCTTCTTCGCTAAACAACGAATATTAACTGCCATGGAAAAATCCCGATTTCAGCGAAAACCACTTGGCAGACCACAGCTGCTCGTCGTTTGCTCATCACCTTCGTTGTCTTCGTTTTCCTTGTTCAGAAAATAAAAATTATTAACCTAAGTTTTTCCTCTTCATTCTAAGTCAGCCTACAATAAAGAAGATATAACATATTTTCCTTGAGAAAAATCGTATCGCCGTTTATCTCTCAAACGAATTGTGTTCAAAGATATTTTCTCTGCGTTTTCAATAGTTAAACGTCAAGTTTTACGATGCAATCCACGCATACACCCGAGAAGGACGAATGAATGCGGTACAATGGCATATTTTTCTCCATCAAAGTAAATCCTCCGTGATCTAGGTCCCTCTACCTCCTTCTCAAGCTAAGGCGGTCAATGGAACGAGTTCCGAATCCCTGATCATTCGTTAAACTTTTGACAGATTCCTTGGTAACGGATACGACTCTTTAAATGTATGCGGGAATACTGAAAAAAACTTCTACGGTCAACCAATATCTGAGTCACCATTTCAGGTTGCTGTCATGCAGAAGACACGCAAAGCATCGTTGTGCGGGAACTCGAAGTTTTCGAAACGAATGTTTTCTTGGCTGATCCCATTGCACACTCTTGAGTTGAAGTAGGTTTAGCATACACTGCTTTTCTGAAATATCGAAGCCAACCAGATTTGAGCTGCTAGCTGGCCTTTCAATATAATCCTACACGGCCCATGGCATTTTGTCTTTTCGTCATAATTTGACTCCTTTAAGTTGCGCGTAACCTCGAGGGTGAGTAGCTATTGTAAAAACATTACTGAACATCAATCTGGAGTTCATTTAGGGAGGTGGAGGTGGAATACGAAATCCTCGAAGTTAATGGTGAATCGGTTTTCCCGAAAATGCTAAAGATCCGTACATTACATTACGATTTAGAACTTTAGAATTAGAAATCAGGAAGTGTGAGCCGATCGAGCTTGAAGGAACCAAGCAAAAGTTCGTCCCACGTTCCGGATTGTAGACAAGGGTTTCTCTTTGCCGGCACCGCAATGCTGTTTTAATGTAGCTCTGGTATGTACTGGATTGCTCTGCAATCACTGCTACATTTGTAATATTCTCTTATAAAAAGGCATTTACGTTTCCTCGTAAAATATATTTTACAAGGGGATCCCATGTTTTAATTCGTTATCTCAATGGTAAAAATAACGAAAAGATATCCAACTGAGGGTACACCTGGGCAAGAGAGGAAGCTAAGGGCCGAGCTAATTCTCCTTTGATATAAAGATGCTGAGATTTGATGCCTGTGAGGCGTATGCGACGCAAAAGAAATATAAACGCACTATGTTCGAAACTATCCGCAGACAGTATTAGTAGATAGTAGCATGAAAAAAATTCAGAAGGTCACGCATTTCTAGGAGCTGTAAAAAGATCCGGTCCAGATTCCAATGGAATAGCTTACATCGTTACTGAAATTAGGCAACAAAACTGGCATGCATGCCTTTATTTTTCTTAGCTTTGTAATACTTACGTCAATAAGAACACGTACGATGATAATGGAGAATGCTAAGTAGTGATTCTCGTAATGCTTAGAGAGCAACAAGGAGACGATAACGGGAAGGATTTCTAGTAGCGTTAATGTACGTATCCGTGTTCCGAAGCAGCGAAGTTAAAGAGGTGAGAATCTAGAACGCAGGTGATGATATCCTCATCAATAGCTGCCAAAAGCGTTATCCCGTGTCACGAGAACGTTACTCTCTCACAGACCGAAACTGAGGAAGGCCCACGCCCTCGGATCGAAAGCGATTTCCGCATCATCAGATTTTACTTATTACGTACACGACATGCACCGTCAACTTTACTCGCTCCTACTTTGGGATATATATACTGCGCGTCTCGCCGACAGTACATCATTCGACTCCTCCTCCAACAACAGTCAACACCTTTTACGATGCATTCGTCTCAGGTGAGATTCGTTCGGCAGCGGCCCTTCGTGACGACCGTAACTGGTTCTGATGAACTTTCTTCACTCCACGAAAATTATTTCGTTACAGATTCTTCTCCTGGTAGTCGCTGCGGCGGCCGGAGCTTACGCCTTCCCACCAGCACCTTCCTACCATGGAGGTCTACATGACGTCGATTACTACGTAAGCAATGCCCCACTAGTACGCCCTGTTATCGAAAACGTGCTTCTCGCTAATGTAACCTGTTCTTCCTCTCAGGCGCATCCCCACTACAACTTCAACTATGGCGTCCGCGACCAGCACACCGGCGACGTGAAGGACCAGTCGGAATCTAGGGACGGCGACGTGGTCAAGGGATCCTACAGCCTCCACGAGGCCGACGGAACCATCCGCCAAGTGCACTACACCGCTGACGACCACAACGGATTCAACGCTGTCGTCACAAGGATCGGCAAGGCCGCCCATCCTCAGCATTACGCCCATAACGCTCAGCCTGTCATCTCCTTGGGTCATCACGGCGCGGTTTCCCACGCTCACGGAAACAAACACGACTTTCATGTAGCCCAACATTATTAACTCTGTAACAACGCATGAAATAAAAATCACTTTATTACATCTCAACTTCTCATTCTATATCGACAACTTACCATGACCCGAATACAACCTTATCCTCGCTATACCTGCCTCTCTTGGCGAAGCAATGCCAGCTCACAAATAGAGCGAATATTTTATTCCTGCAGTCATTGCAGTTCCACCAACTGCGCTAAAATACTGTTTATTCCTAGTGTTTGGAATAATTTCCCTTCCTTTAAACCTCCCATTATCTACCCCTAACGTTTCTACAAAGTACATGATCTCTATTCCTTACGGTGAAGTGGCAGTAATTATACTTTGGTGTTTATTATTACATGAGTCAACTGATTAGCAGCACGATGAACATGGCAATGGTCATTGCAGTTTCACGATAAAAGCGTTTGGTTTCTTATAAAATCTATTCATTTTTTGAATTATGCTTACTTTATTCATAATTATGTATAATTACCAGGAATTTGCATTTGGAAAAAATGTAACATTTCTTTTACAGTACGATTAAAAGGCGAATGAACAGCGAAGACTATTGCGAATTATCTCCAATTAATTTAAGTTAAATGTACATTATAGTTCTTAGTACTCTCAGCTACAGCTTAAACTTTAGAGATGAGGAGAACATATTCAGGCATTATATTTCTACATAAACTCTTGCACAATATGGTTGACTCAAATGATATCATTAAAATGCTTAGCTTCAGAGTTCCACAAAGAAACACAAGAAGTAACCTTACATTCATCACAAAACACACTCAAGGAATCTACACCTTCTACTCTCCAGTTTTTTTAATTATGACGAGTTTGAATGAGCTTAATGATGAAATTGATTTAACTTAGAAACCTTAAGAAGAAGATTGCGATGGAATTGGTTATATTTTTATACTCTTCTACTTTTAGAATGCCTTTTTTTCTGTCTACTAAATTTCTCAATTATTGATGCACTTGATTTTACGTGTATTTATTGTCTGTTTTAACTACTTGAATGTGTATATGAATATGTTATTATCGCAAGATTGTACTGCATATGAATAAACTTAAATATATATTATGTGTATGTATGTGCTTGTATATTAGCTTTAGGGAAGTGATTTAGTTTAAAGATGTATATTGGAATTGTATTTCTATACATTGACTCTATATATCGATTTCGTTGAATTGTTTTCCTATACATTGATTTATTATTGCTAATTTGTTCTCAGTAGATATTTATTGCATTATATTCTTTTCTTTTCTTTGTTATCGACGTATTTGAATTTACTAGTATGTTTTGCTTTATTCCATATGTATTTTTATATTGATTATATATTATGTTTATGGGTTTGAAACCCGTAATAAATTCATCATTATTATTATTACATAAGGTATTGCCTACCAAATATTGTGGGAATCTTATATACCTGAAAATGTCCTTTACTGTACAGAAAACAGGCAATACCGTGTTTATGCAATAAGTGAAAGTTTAGAAATAATAAACACTTCAAGGAACCATGAAGTATCGTACAACTTCGTTCGTAGCACTGCGCAAAGATGCCTATGCAATGGCGTGTTCGACCACAATGTGCTCTTTCTCCAAAAAAAGTAAAAACGATCACGTAATACCAAAGTAATGTACGAATTTGTTTGTTTTTATCCATGTTAAAATTAAATTATAGATGATATTCATCCACCTAGACTTAGACTTATGAATTTATTCCCGAAAGTCGAGAAGGAAATGTATAATGTATGTAATTACGTTTACACATAGAGTTTTAAAAGAATTTACTCGAATTGAGCGGAAACGAATTTCTTGCTATCGTAAAGAATCCTTTTCTCAATGTTTTAAATCCTCGCGACAGTTTTCACATGTCTGCATGACATTGGCTCAGAGATATTTCCAACATGTTGTTTACGAATGATGCGATTTCGTCGGATAAGGCCATGCTCGATCAGCGGAAAATTTAAGCGGGAGTTCTCCGGCTTTTACATTAAATCTCCTGAGGTCTGCGAAGGGAATTAAATGACATGGCAGACTGTAATGTGCTCATTTCTCAACATTTTGCTCCCCTCCTTTAAAAATTTGCCCATACCAATAACTTCGTTCATCCGACAAGTATGCCTTTAGAAAATTTGCCTGTCGCCGAATTCCGCGTTCCTTTTTGTTCTCTCTACCATAACCTTCCCCTATGCTTACACGCCCATGTTTTCCACTGGACTATAAATAAGAAATTCGTCGTGGCTCTGACATCAGTTCCCAACTTCCAGTGTTCCCAAGCACCTAGCAGCACGATCATGAAGGTGGCACAGGTAAGAAAGATCTTATATACAAATCGAAATTTCTAATTTTGTCTATTCTAGTATGAACAGCAGAGACAGCCCTGAAGCATTTCATCTCTTTGACCCGTACGATTTCCTCATTTCTAAGGCTTCATTGTGATGCCGTGAGTTAGTAAGCCTTTTCGAGAGCGTAAACGGAACATGTAGATAGATATTCCAAGCGTTTCCGGGGAGAAAAACTCGTCGCACGTTAAGGGTTAAAGGAATTGAATGTTGTCGCAGAATAAAGTTCAAATAAATTTTCGTGCTTAAAAATGTCCTTCTCGGAACGCTCAATCTATCTCTTTCGCGAAAAAATTTGCTTTTGGAGCTGAGCCAATGTGCTTTCTTATGAGAATTGGTGTGTTTTTTCAGATTTTCCTCACCGTTGCCCTCGCAGCCTCCTGCGTTGCATACCCTGGTGGCCACTACGGGGACGGAGGGCACTTGGATCACTACGTAAGTAGTTTGGTTTGAAACTTGATTCCTCCTCTTGAGACGACGAATGAAAGTGGCATATCACGGTCATTCGGCCAAACAAAATTCGGCTTCATGCGCTACGTGAATGCCAAAATGTGCTCTCCATGATTCATGTTCCTCAAATCATTTCAGGCCTATCCCAAGTACAACTTCGATTACGGTGTCAGTGATCACAAAACCGGAGACGCGAAGAGCCAATGGGAAACCAGAGACGGAGACGTCGTCAAGGGTGCATACAGCCTGCATGAATCCGATGGCACCATCAGAACTGTGGAATACACCGCCGACAAGCACAACGGATTCAACGCGGTGGTGAAGCGAGCTGGAAAAGCGGTGCACCCACAACACTACGGAGGTGCCGCATACGGAGCTGGTCACTACGGAGGTGCCATCGGCTACGGAGGAGGTCATTACGGTGGTGCATCCTCTTACGCCAACAACAATAACCTTGCCATCGGCCACGGCATCGCTGGACACGGAGGGTACGGCAGCTTCGGAGGATACGGTGTCGGAGCTTACCACGGAGGCGCCAGCTCTTTCGCCAATGGTAACAACTTTGCCTATGGACACGGCGGCCACTATTGAATGACTACCGGATCTTCTTCGCTAAACAACGAATATTAACTGCCATGGAAAAATCCCGATTTCAGCGAAAACCACTTGGCAGACCACAGCTGCTCGTCGTTTGCTCATCACCTTCGTTGTCTTCGTTTTCCTTGTTCAGAAAATAAAAATTATTAACCTAAGTTTTTCCTCTTCATTCTAAGTCAGCCTACAATAAAGAAGATATAACATATTTTCCTTGAGAAAAATCGTATCGCCGTTTATCTCTCAAACGAATTGTGTTCAAAGATATTTTCTCTGCGTTTTCAATAGTTAAACGTCAAGTTTTACGATGCAATCCACGCATACACCCGAGAAGGACGAATGAATGCGGTACAATGGCATATTTTTCTCCATCAAAGTAAATCCTCCGTGATCTAGGTCCCTCTACCTCCTTCTCAAGCTAAGGCGGTCAATGGAACGAGTTCCGAATCCCTGATCATTCGTTAAACTTTTGACAGATTCCTTGGTAACGGATACGACTCTTTAAATGTATGCGGGAATACTGAAAAAAACTTCTACGGTCAACCAATATCTGAGTCACCATTTCAGGTTGCTGTCATGCAGAAGACACGCAAAGCATCGTTGTGCGGGAACTCGAAGTTTTCGAAACGAATGTTTTCTTGGCTGATCCCATTGCACACTCTTGAGTTGAAGTAGGTTTAGCATACACTGCTTTTCTGAAATATCGAAGCCAACCAGATTTGAGCTGCTAGCTGGCCTTTCAATATAATCCTACACGGCCCATGGCATTTTGTCTTTTCGTCATAATTTGACTCCTTTAAGTTGCGCGTAACCTCGAGGGTGAGTAGCTATTGTAAAAACATTACTGAACATCAATCTGGAGTTCATTTAGGGAGGTGGAGGTGGAATACGAAATCCTCGAAGTTAATGGTGAATCGGTTTTCCCGAAAATGCTAAAGATCCGTACATTACATTACGATTTAGAACTTTAGAATTAGAAATCAGGAAGTGTGAGCCGATCGAGCTTGAAGGAACCAAGCAAAAGTTCGTCCCACGTTCCGGATTGTAGACAAGGGTTTCTCTTTGCCGGCACCGCAATGCTGTTTTAATGTAGCTCTGGTATGTACTGGATTGCTCTGCAATCACTGCTACATTTGTAATATTCTCTTATAAAAAGGCATTTACGTTTCCTCGTAAAATATATTTTACAAGGGGATCCCATGTTTTAATTCGTTATCTCAATGGTAAAAATAACGAAAAGATATCCAACTGAGGGTACACCTGGGCAAGAGAGGAAGCTAAGGGCCGAGCTAATTCTCCTTTGATATAAAGATGCTGAGATTTGATGCCTGTGAGGCGTATGCGACGCAAAAGAAATATAAACGCACTATGTTCGAAACTATCCGCAGACAGTATTAGTAGATAGTAGCATGAAAAAAATTCAGAAGGTCACGCATTTCTAGGAGCTGTAAAAAGATCCGGTCCAGATTCCAATGGAATAGCTTACATCGTTACTGAAATTAGGCAACAAAACTGGCATGCATGCCTTTATTTTTCTTAGCTTTGTAATACTTACGTCAATAAGAACACGTACGATGATAATGGAGAATGCTAAGTAGTGATTCTCGTAATGCTTAGAGAGCAACAAGGAGACGATAACGGGAAGGATTTCTAGTAGCGTTAATGTACGTATCCGTGTTCCGAAGCAGCGAAGTTAAAGAGGTGAGAATCTAGAACGCAGGTGATGATATCCTCATCAATAGCTGCCAAAAGCGTTATCCCGTGTCACGAGAACGTTACTCTCTCACAGACCGAAACTGAGGAAGGCCCACGCCCTCGGATCGAAAGCGATTTCCGCATCATCAGATTTTACTTATTACGTACACGACATGCACCGTCAACTTTACTCGCTCCTACTTTGGGATATATATACTGCGCGTCTCGCCGACAGTACATCATTCGACTCCTCCTCCAACAACAGTCAACACCTTTTACGATGCATTCGTCTCAGGTGAGATTCGTTCGGCAGCGGCCCTTCGTGACGACCGTAACTGGTTCTGATGAACTTTCTTCACTCCACGAAAATTATTTCGTTACAGATTCTTCTCCTGGTAGTCGCTGCGGCGGCCGGAGCTTACGCCTTCCCACCAGCACCTTCCTACCATGGAGGTCTACATGACGTCGATTACTACGTAAGCAATGCCCCACTAGTACGCCCTGTTATCGAAAACGTGCTTCTCGCTAATGTAACCTGTTCTTCCTCTCAGGCGCATCCCCACTACAACTTCAACTATGGCGTCCGCGACCAGCACACCGGCGACGTGAAGGACCAGTCGGAATCTAGGGACGGCGACGTGGTCAAGGGATCCTACAGCCTCCACGAGGCCGACGGAACCATCCGCCAAGTGCACTACACCGCTGACGACCACAACGGATTCAACGCTGTCGTCACAAGGATCGGCAAGGCCGCCCATCCTCAGCATTACGCCCATAACGCTCAGCCTGTCATCTCCTTGGGTCATCACGGCGCGGTTTCCCACGCTCACGGAAACAAACACGACTTCCATGTAGCCCAACATTATTAACTCTGTAACAACGCATGAAATAAAAATCACTTTATTACATCTCAACTTCTCATTCTATATCGACAACTTACCATGACCCGAATACAACCTTATCCTCGCTATACCTGCCTCTCTTGGCGAAGCAATGCCAGCTCACAAATAGAGCGAATATTTTATTCCTGCAGTCATTGCAGTTCCACCAACTGCGCTAAAATACTGTTTATTCCTAGTGTTTGGAATAATTTCCCTTCCTTTAAACCTCCCATTATCTACCCCTAACGTTTCTACAAAGTACATGATCTCTATTCCTTACGGTGAAGTGGCAGTAATTATACTTTGGTGTTTATTATTACATGAGTCAACTGATTAGCAGCACGATGAACATGGCAATGGTCATTGCAGTTTCACGATAAAAGCGTTTGGTTTCTTATAAAATCTATTCATTTTTTGAATTATGCTTACTTTATTCATAATTATGTATAATTACCAGGAATTTGCATTTGGAAAAAATGTAACATTTCTTTTACAGTACGATTAAAAGGCGAATGAACAGCGAAGACTATTGCGAATTATCTCCAATTAATTTAAGTTAAATGTACATTATAGTTCTTAGTACTCTCAGCTACAGCTTAAACTTTAGAGATGAGGAGAACATATTCAGGCATTATATTTCTACATAAACTCTTGCACAATATGGTTGACTCAAATGATATCATTAAAATGCTTAGCTTCAGAGTTCCACAAAGAAACACAAGAAGTAACCTTACATTCATCACAAAACACACTCAAGGAATCTACACCTTCTACTCTCCAGTTTTTTTAATTATGACGAGTTTGAATGAGCTTAATGATGAAATTGATTTAACTTAGAAACCTTAAGAAGAAGATTGCGATGGAATTGGTTATATTTTTATACTCTTCTACTTTTAGAATGCCTTTTTTTCTGTCTACTAAATTTCTCAATTATTGATGCACTTGATTTTACGTGTATTTATTGTCTGTTTTAACTACTTGAATGTGTATATGAATATGTTATTATCGCAAGATTGTACTGCATATGAATAAACTTAAATATATATTATGTGTATGTATGTGCTTGTATATTAGCTTTAGGGAAGTGATTTAGTTTAAAGATGTATATTGGAATTGTATTTCTATACATTGACTCTATATATCGATTTCGTTGAATTGTTTTCCTATACATTGATTTATTATTGCTAATTTGTTCTCAGTAGATATTTATTGCATTATATTCTTTTCTTTTCTTTGTTATCGACGTATTTGAATTTACTAGTATGTTTTGCTTTATTCCATATGTATTTTTATATTGATTATATATTATGTTTATGGGTTTGAAACCCGTAATAAATTCATCATTATTATTATTACATAAGGTATTGCCTACCAAATATTGTGGGAATCTTATATACCTGAAAATGTCCTTTACTGTACAGAAAACAGGCAATACCGTGTTTATGCAATAAGTGAAAGTTTAGAAATAATAAACACTTCAAGGAACCATGAAGTATCGTACAACTTCGTTCGTAGCACTGCGCAAAGATGCCTATGCAATGGCGTGTTCGACCACAATGTGCTCTTTCTCCAAAAAAAGTAAAAACGATCACGTAATACCAAAGTAATGTACGAATTTGTTTGTTTTTATCCATGTTAAAATTAAATTATAGATGATATTCATCCACCTAGACTTAGACTTATGAATTTATTCCCGAAAGTCGAGAAGGAAATGTATAATGTATGTAATTACGTTTACACATAGAGTTTTAAAACAATTTACTCGAATTGAACGGAAACGAATTTCTTGCTATCGTAAAGAATCCTTTTCTCAATGTTTTAAATCCTCGCGACAGTTTTCACATGTCTGCATGACATTGGCTCAGAGATATTTCCAACATGTTGTTTACGAATGATGCGATTTCGTCGGATAAGGCCATGCTCGATCAGCGGAAAATTTAAGCGGGAGTTCTCCGGCTTTTACATTAAATCTCCTGAGGTCTGCGAAGGGAATTAAATGACATGGCAGACTGTAATGTGCTCATTTCTCAACATTTTGCTCCCCTCCTTTAAAAATTTGCCCATACCAATAACTTCGTTCATCCGACAAGTATGCCTTTAGAAAATTTGCCTGTCGCCGAATTCCGCGTTCCTTTTTGTTCTCTCTACCATAACCTTCCCCTATGCTTACACGCCCATGTTTTCCACTGGACTATAAATAAGAAATTCGTCGTGGCTCTGACATCAGTTCCCAACTTCCAGTGTTCCCAAGCACCTAGCAGCACGATCATGAAGGTGGCACAGGTAAGAAAGATCTTATATACAAATCGAAATTTCTAATTTTGTCTATTCTAGTATGAACAGCAGAGACAGCCCTGAAGCATTTCATCTCTTTGACCCGTACGATTTCCTCATTTCTAAGGCTTCATTGTGATGCTGTGAGTTAGTAAGCCTTTTCGAGAGCGTAAACGGAACATGTAGATAGATATTCCAAGCGTTTCCGGGGAGAAAAACTCGTCGCACGTTAAGGGTTAAAGGAATTGAATGTTGTCGCAGAATAAAGTTCAAATAAATTTTCGTGCTTAAAAATGTCCTTCTCGGAACGCTCAATCTATCTCTTTCGCGAAAAAATTTGCTTTTGGAGCTGAGCCAATGTGCTTTCTTATGAGAATTGGTGTGTTTTTTCAGGTTTTCCTCACCGTTGCCCTCGCAGCCTCCTGCGTTGCATACCCTGGTGGCCACTACGGGGACGGAGGGCACTTGGATCACTACGTAAGGAGTTTGGTTTGAAACTTGATTCCTCCTCTTGAGACGACGAATGAAAGTGGCATATCACGGTCATTCGGCCAAACAAAATTCGGCTTCATGCGCTACGTGAATGCCAAAATGTGCTCTCCATGATTCATGTTCCTCAAATCATTTCAGGCCTATCCCAAGTACAACTTCGATTACGGTGTCAGTGATCACAAAACCGGAGACGCGAAGAGCCAATGGGAAACCAGAGACGGAGACGTCGTCAAGGGTGCATACAGCCTGCATGAATCCGATGGCACCATCAGAACTGTGGAATACACCGCCGACAAGCACAACGGATTCAACGCGGTGGTGAAGCGAGCTGGAAAAGCGGTGCACCCACAACACTACGGAGGTGCCGCATACGGAGCTGGTCACTACGGAGGTGCCATCGGCTACGGAGGAGGTCATTACGGTGGTGCATCCTCTTACGCCAACAACAATAACCTTGCCATCGGCCACGGCATCGCTGGACACGGAGGGTACGGCAGCTTCGGAGGATACGGTGTCGGAGCTTACCACGGAGGCGCCAGCTCTTTCGCCAATGGTAACAACTTTGCCTATGGACACGGCGGCCACTATTGAATGACTACCGGATCTTCTTCGCTAAACAACGAATATTAACTGCCATGGAAAAATCCCGATTTCAGCGAAAACCACTTGGCAGACCACAGCTGCTCGTCGTTTGCTCATCACCTTCGTTGTCTTCGTTTTCCTTGTTCAGAAAATAAAAATTATTAACCTAAGTTTTTCCTCTTCATTCTAAGTCAGCCTACAATAAAGAAGATATAACATATTTTCCTTGAGAAAAATCGTATCGCCGTTTATCTCTCAAACGAATTGTGTTCAAAGATATTTTCTCTGCGTTTTCAATAGTTAAACGTCAAGTTTTACGATGCAATCCACGCATACACCCGAGAAGGACGAATGAATGCGGTACAATGGCATATTTTTCTCCATCAAAGTAAATCCTCCGTGATCTAGGTCCCTCTACCTCCTTCTCAAGCTAAGGCGGTCAATGGAACGAGTTCCGAATCCCTGATCATTCGTTAAACTTTTGACAGATTCCTTGGTAACGGATACGACTCTTTAAATGTATGCGGGAATACTGAAAAAAACTTCTACGGTCAACCAATATCTGAGTCACCATTTCAGGTTGCTGTCATGCAGAAGACACGCAAAGCATCGTTGTGCGGGAACTCGAAGTTTTCGAAACGAATGTTTTCTTGGCTGATCCCATTGCACACTCTTGAGTTGAAGTAGGTTTAGCATACACTGCTTTTCTGAAATATCGAAGCCAACCAGATTTGAGCTGCTAGCTGGCCTTTCAATATAATCCTACACGGCCCATGGCATTTTGTCTTTTCGTCATAATTTGACTCCTTTAAGTTGCGCGTAACCTCGAGGGTGAGTAGCTATTGTAAAAACATTACTGAACATCAATCTGGAGTTCATTTAGGGAGGTGGAGGTGGAATACGAAATCCTCGAAGTTAATGGTGAATCGGTTTTCCCGAAAATGCTAAAGATCCGTACATTACATTACGATTTAGAACTTTAGAATTAGAAATCAGGAAGTGTGAGCCGATCGAGCTTGAAGGAACCAAGCAAAAGTTCGTCCCACGTTCCGGATTGTAGACAAGGGTTTCTCTTTGCCGGCACCGCAATGCTGTTTTAATGTAGCTCTGGTATGTACTGGATTGCTCTGCAATCACTGCTACATTTGTAATATTCTCTTATAAAAAGGCATTTACGTTTCCTCGTAAAATATATTTTACAAGGGGATCCCATGTTTTAATTCGTTATCTCAATGGTAAAAATAACGAAAAGATATCCAACTGAGGGTACACCTGGGCAAGAGAGGAAGCTAAGGGCCGAGCTAATTCTCCTTTGATATAAAGATGCTGAGATTTGATGCCTGTGAGGCGTATGCGACGCAAAAGAAATATAAACGCACTATGTTCGAAACTATCCGCAGACAGTATTAGTAGATAGTAGCATGAAAAAAATTCAGAAGGTCACGCATTTCTAGGAGCTGTAAAAAGATCCGGTCCAGATTCCAATGGAATAGCTTACATCGTTACTGAAATTAGGCAACAAAACTGGCATGCATGCCTTTATTTTTCTTAGCTTTGTAATACTTACGTCAATAAGAACACGTACGATGATAATGGAGAATGCTAAGTAGTGATTCTCGTAATGCTTAGAGAGCAACAAGGAGACGATAACGGGAAGGATTTCTAGTAGCGTTAATGTACGTATCCGTGTTCCGAAGCAGCGAAGTTAAAGAGGTGAGAATCTAGAACGCAGGTGATGATATCCTCATCAATAGCTGCCAAAAGCGTTATCCCGTGTCACGAGAACGTTACTCTCTCACAGACCGAAACTGAGGAAGGCCCACGCCCTCGGATCGAAAGCGATTTCCGCATCATCAGATTTTACTTATTACGTACACGACATGCACCGTCAACTTTACTCGCTCCTACTTTGGGATATATATACTGCGCGTCTCGCCGACAGTACATCATTCGACTCCTCCTCCAACAACAGTCAACACCTTTTACGATGCATTCGTCTCAGGTGAGATTCGTTCGGCAGCGGCCCTTCGTGACGACCGTAACTGGTTCTGATGAACTTTCTTCACTCCACGAAAATTATTTCGTTACAGATTCTTCTCCTGGTAGTCGCTGCGGCGGCCGGAGTCACTGCTACATTTGTAATATTCTCTTATAAAATGGCATTTACGTTTCCTCGTAAAATATATTTTACAAGAGGATCCCATGTTTTAATTCGTTATCTCAATGGTAAAAATAACGAAAAGATATCCAACTGAGGGTACACCTGGGCATTCCTAGTGTTTGGAATAATTTCCCTTCCTTTAAACCTCCCATTATCTACCCCTAACGTTTCTACAAAGTACATGATCTCTATTCCTTACGGTGAAGTGGCAGTAATTATACTTTGGTGTTTATTATTACATGAGTCAACTGATTAGCAGCACGATGAACATGGCAATGGTCATTGCAGTTTCACGATAAACGCGTTCGGTTTCTTATAAAATCTATTCATTTTTTGAATTATGCTTACTTTATTCATAATTATGTATAATTACCAGGAATTTGCATTTGGAAAAAATGTAACATTTCTTTTACAGTACGATTAAAAGGCGAATGAACAGCGAAGACTATTGCGAATTATCTCCAATTAATTTAAGTTAAATGTACGTTATAGTTCTTAGTACTCTCAGCTACAGCTTAAACTTTAGAGATGAGGAGAACATATTCAGGCATTATATTTCTACATAAACTCTTGCACAATATGGTTGACTCAAATGATATCATTAAAATGCTTAGCTTCAGAGTTCCACAAAGAAACACAAGAAGTAACCTTACATTCATCACAAAACACACTCAAGGAATCTACACCTTCTACTCTCCAGTTTTTTTAATTATGACGAGTTTGAATGAGCTTAATGATGAAATTGATTTAACTTAGAAACCTTAAGAAGAAGATTGCGATGGAATTGGTTATATTTTTATACTCTTCTACTTTTAGAATGCCTTTTTTTCTGTCTACTAAATTTCTCAATTATTGATGCACTTGATTTTACGTGTATTTATTGTCTGTTTTAACTACTTGAATGTGTATATGAATATGTTATTATCGCAAGATTGTACTGCATATGAATAAACTTAAATATATATTATGTGTATGTATGTGCTTGTATATTATCTTTAGGGAAGTGATTTAGTTTAAAGATGTATATTGGAATTGTATTTCTATACATTGACTCTATATATCGATTTCGTTGAATTGTTTTCCTATACATTGATTTATTATTGCTAATTTGTTCTCAGTAGATATTTATTGCATTATATTCTTTTCTTTTCTTTGTTATCGACGTATTTGAATTTACTAGTATGTTTTGCTTTATTCCATATGTATTTTTATATTGATTATATATTATGTTTATGGGTTTGAAACCCGTAATAAATTCATCATTATTATTATTACATAAGGTATTGCCTACCAAATATTGTGGGAATCTTATATACCTGAAAATGTCCTTTACTGTACAGAAAACAGGCAATACCGTGTTTATGCAATAAGTGAAAGTTTAGAAATAATAAACACTTCAAGGAACCATGAAGTATCGTACAACTTCGTTCGTAGCACTGCGCAAAGATGCCTATGCAATGGCGTGTTCGACCACAATGTGCTCTTTCTCCAAAAAAAGTAAAAACGATCACGTAATACCAAAGTAATGTACGAATTTGTTTGTTTTTATCCATGTTAAAATTAAATTATAGATGATATTCATCCACCTAGACTTAGACTTATGAATTTATTCCCGAAAGTCGAGAAGGAAATGTATAATGTATGTAATTACGTTTACACATAGAGTTTTAAAACAATTTACTCGAATTGAACGGAAACGAATTTCTTGCTATCGTAAAGAATCCTTTTCTCAATGTTTTAAATCCTCGCGACAGTTTTCACATGTCTGCATGACATTGGCTCAGAGATATTTCCAACATGTTGTTTACGAATGATGCGATTTCGTCGGATAAGGCCATGCTCGATCAGCGGAAAATTTAAGCGGGAGTTCTCCGGCTTTTACATTAAATCTCCTGAGGTCTGCGAAGGGAATTAAATGACATGGCAGACTGTAATGTGCTCATTTCTCAACATTTTGCTCCCCTCCTTTAAAAATTTGCCCATACCAATAACTTCGTTCATCCGACAAGTATGCCTTTAGAAAATTTGCCTGTCGCCGAATTCCGCGTTCCTTTTTGTTCTCTCTACCATAACCTTCCCCTATGCTTACACGCCCATGTTTTCCACTGGACTATAAATAAGAAATTCGTCGTGGCTCTGACATCAGTTCCCAACTTCCAGTGTTCCCAAGCACCTAGCAGCACGATCATGAAGGTGGCACAGGTAAGAAAGATCTTATATACAAATCGAAATTTCTAATTTTGTCTATTCTAGTATGAACAGCAGAGACAGCCCTGAAGCATTTCATCTCTTTGACCCGTACGATTTCCTCATTTCTAAGGCTTCATTGTGATGCCGTGAGTTAGTAAGCCTTTTCGAGAGCGTAAACGGAACATGTAGATAGATATTCCAAGCGTTTCCGGGGAGAAAAACTCGTCGCACGTTAAGGGTTAAAGGAATTGAATGTTGTCGCAGAATAAAGTTCAAATAAATTTTCGTGCTTAAAAATGTCCTTCTCGGAACGCTCAATCTATCTCTTTCGCGAAAAAATTTGCTTTTGGAGCTGAGCCAATGTGCTTTCTTATGAGAATTGGTGTGTTTTTTCAGATTTTCCTCACCGTTGCCCTCGCAGCCTCCTGCGTTGCATACCCTGGTGGCCACTACGGGGACGGAGGGCACTTGGATCACTACGTAAGTAGTTTGGTTTGAAACTTGATTCCTCCTCTTGAGACGACGAATGAAAGTGGCATATCACGGTCATTCGGCCAAACAAAATTCGGCTTCATGCGCTACGTGAATGCCAAAATGTGCTCTCCATGATTCATGTTCCTCAAATCATTTCAGGCCTATCCCAAGTACAACTTCGATTACGGTGTCAGTGATCACAAAACCGGAGACGCGAAGAGCCAATGGGAAACCAGAGACGGAGACGTCGTCAAGGGTGCATACAGCCTGCATGAATCCGATGGCACCATCAGAACTGTGGAATACACCGCCGACAAGCACAACGGATTCAACGCGGTGGTGAAGCGAGCTGGAAAAGCGGTGCACCCACAACACTACGGAGGTGCCGCATACGGAGCTGGTCACTACGGAGGTGCCATCGGCTACGGAGGAGGTCATTACGGTGGTGCATCCTCTTACGCCAACAACAATAACCTTGCCATCGGCCACGGCATCGCTGGACACGGAGGGTACGGCAGCTTCGGAGGATACGGTGTCGGAGCTTACCACGGAGGCGCCAGCTCTTTCGCCAATGGTAACAACTTTGCCTATGGACACGGCGGCCACTATTGAATGACTACCGGATCTTCTTCGCTAAACAACGAATATTAACTGCCATGGAAAAATCCCGATTTCAGCGAAAACCACTTGGCAGACCACAGCTGCTCGTCGTTTGCTCATCACCTTCGTTGTCTTCGTTTTCCTTGTTCAGAAAATAAAAATTATTAACCTAAGTTTTTCCTCTTCATTCTAAGTCAGCCTACAATAAAGAAGATATAACATATTTTCCTTGAGAAAAATCGTATCGCCGTTTATCTCTCAAACGAATTGTGTTCAAAGATATTTTCTCTGCGTTTTCAATAGTTAAACGTCAAGTTTTACGATGCAATCCACGCATACACCCGAGAAGGACGAATGAATGCGGTACAATGGCATATTTTTCTCCATCAAAGTAAATCCTCCGTGATCTAGGTCCCTCTACCTCCTTCTCAAGCTAAGGCGGTCAATGGAACGAGTTCCGAATCCCTGATCATTCGTTAAACTTTTGACAGATTCCTTGGTAACGGATACGACTCTTTAAATGTATGCGGGAATACTGAAAAAAACTTCTACGGTCAACCAATATCTGAGTCACCATTTCAGGTTGCTGTCATGCAGAAGACACGCAAAGCATCGTTGTGCGGGAACTCGAAGTTTTCGAAACGAATGTTTTCTTGGCTGATCCCATTGCACACTCTTGAGTTGAAGTAGGTTTAGCATACACTGCTTTTCTGAAATATCGAAGCCAACCAGATTTGAGCTGCTAGCTGGCCTTTCAATATAATCCTACACGGCCCATGGCATTTTGTCTTTTCGTCATAATTTGACTCCTTTAAGTTGCGCGTAACCTCGAGGGTGAGTAGCTATTGTAAAAACATTACTGAACATCAATCTGGAGTTCATTTAGGGAGGTGGAGGTGGAATACGAAATCCTCGAAGTTAATGGTGAATCGGTTTTCCCGAAAATGCTAAAGATCCGTACATTACATTACGATTTAGAACTTTAGAATTAGAAATCAGGAAGTGTGAGCCGATCGAGCTTGAAGGAACCAAGCAAAAGTTCGTCCCACGTTCCGGATTGTAGACAAGGGTTTCTCTTTGCCGGCACCGCAATGCTGTTTTAATGTAGCTCTGGTATGTACTGGATTGCTCTGCAATCACTGCTACATTTGTAATATTCTCTTATAAAATGGCATTTACGTTTCCTCGTAAAATATATTTTACAAGGGGATCCCATGTTTTAATTCGTTATCTCAATGGTAAAAATAACGAAAAGATATCCAACTGAGGGTACACCTGGGCAAGAGAGGAAGCTAAGGGCCGAGCTAATTCTCCTTTGATATAAAGATGCTGAGATTTGATGCCTGTGAGGCGTATGCGACGCAAAAGAAATATAAACGCACTATGTTCGAAACTATCCGCAGACAGTATTAGTAGATAGTAGCATGAAAAAAATTCAGAAGGTCACGCATTTCTAGGAGCTGTAAAAAGATCCGGTCCAGATTCCAATGGAATAGCTTACATCGTTACTGAAATTAGGCAACAAAACTGGCATGCATGCCTTTATTTTTCTTAGCTTTGTAATACTTACGTCAATAAGAACACGTACGATGATAATGGAGAATGCTAAGTAGTGATTCTCGTAATGCTTAGAGAGCAACAAGGAGACGATAACGGGAAGGATTTCTAGTAGCGTTAATGTACGTATCCGTGTTCCGAAGCAGCGAAGTTAAAGAGGTGAGAATCTAGAACGCAGGTGATGATATCCTCATCAATAGCTGCCAAAAGCGTTATCCCGTGTCACGAGAACGTTACTCTCTCACAGACCGAAACTGAGGAAGGCCCACGCCCTCGGATCGAAAGCGATTTCCGCATCATCAGATTTTACTTATTACGTACACGACATGCACCGTCAACTTTACTCGCTCCTACTTTGGGATATATATACTGCGCGTCTCGCCGACAGTACATCATTCGACTCCTCCTCCAACAACAGTCAACACCTTTTACGATGCATTCGTCTCGGGTGAGATTCGTTCGGCAGCGGCCCTTCGTGACGACCGTAACTGGTTCTGATGAACTTTCTTCACTCCACGAAAATTATTTCGTTACAGATTCTTCTCCTGGTAGTCGCTGCGGCGGCCGGAGCTTACACCTTCCCACCAGCACCTTCCTACCATGGAGGTCTACATGACGTCGATTACTACGTAAGCAATGCCCCACTAGTACGCCCTGTTATCGAAAACGTGCTTCTCGCTAATGTAACCTGTTCTTCCTCTCAGGCGCATCCCCACTACAACTTCAACTATGGCGTCCGCGACCAGCACACCGGCGACGTGAAGGACCAGTCGGAATCTAGGGACGGCGACGTGGTCAAGGGATCCTACAGCCTCCACGAGGCCGACGGAACCATCCGCCAAGTGCACTACACCGCTGACGACCACAACGGATTCAACGCTGTCGTCACAAGGATCGGCAAGGCCGCCCATCCTCAGCATTACGCCCATAACGCTCAGCCTGTCATCTCCTTGGGTCATCACGGCGCGGTTTCCCACGCTCACGGAAACAAACACGACTTCCATGTAGCCCAACATTATTAACTCTGTAGCAACGCATGAAATAAAAATCACTTTATTACATCTCAACTTCTCATTCTATATCGACAACTTACCATGACCCGAATACAACCTTATCCTCGCTATACCTGCCTCTCTTGGCGAAGCAATGCCAGCTCACAAATAGAGCGAATATTTTATTCCTGCAGTCATTGCAGTTCCACCAACTGCGCTAAAATACTGTTTATTCCTAGTGTTTGGAATAATTTCCCTTCCTTTAAACCTCCCATTATCTACCCCTAACGTTTCTACAAAGTACATGATCTCTATTCCTTACGGTGAAGTGGCAGTAATTATACTTTGGTGTTTATTATTACATGAGTCAACTGATTAGCAGCACGATGAACATGGCAATGGTCATTGCAGTTTCACGATAAACGCGTTTGGTTTCTTATAAAATCTATTCATTTTTTGAATTATGCTTACTTTATTCATAATTATGTATAATTACCAGGAATTTGCATTTGGAAAAAATGTAACATTTCTTTTACAGTACGATTAAAAGGCGAATGAACAGCGAAGACTATTGCGAATTATCTCCAATTAATTTAAGTTAAATGTACATTATAGTTCTTAGTACTCTCAGCTACAGCTTAAACTTTAGAGATGAGGAGAACATATTCAGGCATTATATTTCTACATAAACTCTTGCACAATATGGTTGACTCAAATGATATCATTAAAATGCTTAGCTTCAGAGTTCCACAAAGAAACACAAGAAGTAACCTTACATTCATCACAAAACACACTCAAGGAATCTACACCTTCTACTCTCCAGTTTTTTTAATTATGACGAGTTTGAATGAGCTTAATGATGAAATTGATTTAACTTAGAAACCTTAAGAAGAAGATTGCGATGGAATTGGTTATATTTTTATACTCTTCTACTTTTAGAATGCCTTTTTTTCTGTCTACTAAATTTCTCAATTATTGATGCACTTGATTTTACGTGTATTTATTGTCTGTTTTAACTACTTGAATGTGTATATGAATATGTTATTATCGCAAGATTGTACTGCATATGAATAAACTTAAATATATATTATGTGTATGTATGTGCTTGTATATTATCTTTAGGGAAGTGATTTAGTTTAAAGATGTATATTGGAATTGTATTTCTATACATTGACTCTATATATCGATTTCGTTGAATTGTTTTCCTATACATTGATTTATTATTGCTAATTTGTTCTCAGTAGATATTTATTGCATTATATTCTTTTCTTTTCTTTGTTATCGACGTATTTGAATTTACTAGTATGTTTTGCTTTATTCCATATGTATTTTTATATTGATTATATATTATGTTTATGGGTTTGAAACCCGTAATAAATTCATCATTATTATTATTACATAAGGTATTGCCTACCAAATATTGTGGGAATCTTATATACCTGAAAATGTCCTTTACTGTACACAAGACAGGCAATACCGTGTTTATGCAATAAGTGAAAGTTTAGAAATAATAAACACTTCAAGGAACCATGAAGTATCGTACAACTTCGTTCGTAGCACTGCGCAAAGATGCCTATGCAATGGCGTGTTCGACCACAATGTGCTCTTTCTCCAAAAAAAGTAAAAACGATCACGTAATACCAAAGTAATGTACGAATTTGTTTGTTTTTATCCATGTTAAAATTAAATTATAGATGATATTCATCCACCTAGACTTAGACTTATGAATTTATTCCCGAAAGTCGAGAAGGAAATGTATAATGTATGTAATTACGTTTACACATAGAGTTTTAAAACAATTTACTCGAATTGAACGGAAACGAATTTCTTGCTATCGTAAAGAATCCTTTTCTCAATGTTTTAAATCCTCGCGACAGTTTTCACATGTCTGCATGACATTGGCTCAGAGATATTTCCAACATGTTGTTTACGAATGATGCGATTTCGTCGGATAAGGCCATGCTCGATCAGCGGAAAATTTAAGCGGGAGTTCTCCGGCTTTTACATTAAATCTCCTGAGGTCTGCGAAGGGAATTAAATGACATGGCAGACTGTAATGTGCTCATTTCTCAACATTTTGCTCCCCTCCTTTAAAAATTTGCCCATACCAATAACTTCGTTCATCCGACAAGTATGCCTTTAGAAAATTTGCCTGTCGCCGAATTCCGCGTTCCTTTTTGTTCTCTCTACCATAACCTTCCCCTATGCTTACACGCCCATGTTTTCCACTGGACTATAAATAAGAAATTCGTCGTGGCTCTGACATCAGTTCCCAACTTCCAGTGTTCCCAAGCACCTAGCAGCACGATCATGAAGGTGGCACAGGTAAGAAAGATCTTATATACAAATCGAAATTTCTAATTTTGTCTATTCTAGTATGAACAGCAGAGACAGCCCTGAAGCATTTCATCTCTTTGACCCGTACGATTTCCTCATTTCTAAGGCTTCATTGTGATGCCGTGAGTTAGTAAGCCTTTTCGAGAGCGTAAACGGAACATGTAGATAGATATTCCAAGCGTTTCCGGGGAGAAAAACTCGTCGCACGTTAAGGGTTAAAGGAATTGAATGTTGTCGCAGAATAAAGTTCAAATAAATTTTCGTGCTTAAAAATGTCCTTCTCGGAACGCTCAATCTATCTCTTTCGCGAAAAAATTTGCTTTTGGAGCTGAGCCAATGTGCTTTCTTATGAGAATTGGTGTGTTTTTTCAGATTTTCCTCACCGTTGCCCTCGCAGCCTCCTGCGTTGCATACCCTGGTGGCCACTACGGGGACGGAGGGCACTTGGATCACTACGTAAGTAGTTTGGTTTGAAACTTGATTCCTCCTCTTGAGACGACGAATGAAAGTGGCATATCACGGTCATTCGGCCAAACAAAATTCGGCTTCATGCGCTACGTGAATGCCAAAATGTGCTCTCCATGATTCATGTTCCTCAAATCATTTCAGGCCTATCCCAAGTACAACTTCGATTACGGTGTCAGTGATCACAAAACCGGAGACGCGAAGAGCCAATGGGAAACCAGAGACGGAGACGTCGTCAAGGGTGCATACAGCCTGCATGAATCCGATGGCACCATCAGAACTGTGGAATACACCGCCGACAAGCACAACGGATTCAACGCGGTGGTGAAGCGAGCTGGAAAAGCGGTGCACCCACAACACTACGGAGGTGCCGCATACGGAGCTGGTCACTACGGAGGTGCCATCGGCTACGGAGGAGGTCATTACGGTGGTGCATCCTCTTACGCCAACAACAATAACCTTGCCATCGGCCACGGCATCGCTGGACACGGAGGGTACGGCAGCTTCGGAGGATACGGTGTCGGAGCTTACCACGGAGGCGCCAGCTCTTTCGCCAATGGTAACAACTTTGCCTATGGACACGGCGGCCACTATTGAATGACTACCGGATCTTCTTCGCTAAACAACGAATATTAACTGCCATGGAAAAATCCCGATTTCAGCGAAAACCACTTGGCAGACCACAGCTGCTCGTCGTTTGCTCATCACCTTCGTTGTCTTCGTTTTCCTTGTTCAGAAAATAAAAATTATTAACCTAAGTTTTTCCTCTTCATTCTAAGTCAGCCTACAATAAAGAAGATATAACATATTTTCCTTGAGAAAAATCGTATCGCCGTTTATCTCTCAAACGAATTGTGTTCAAAGATATTTTCTCTGCGTTTTCAATAGTTAAACGTCAAGTTTTACGATGCAATCCACGCATACACCCGAGAAGGACGAATGAATGCGGTACAATGGCATATTTTTCTCCATCAAAGTAAATCCTCCGTGATCTAGGTCCCTCTACCTCCTTCTCAAGCTAAGGCGGTCAATGGAACGAGTTCCGAATCCCTGATCATTCGTTAAACTTTTGACAGATTCCTTGGTAACGGATACGACTCTTTAAATGTATGCGGGAATACTGAAAAAAACTTCTACGGTCAACCAATATCTGAGTCACCATTTCAGGTTGCTGTCATGCAGAAGACACGCAAAGCATCGTTGTGCGGGAACTCGAAGTTTTCGAAACGAATGTTTTCTTGGCTGATCCCATTGCACACTCTTGAGTTGAAGTAGGTTTAGCATACACTGCTTTTCTGAAATATCGAAGCCAACCAGATTTGAGCTGCTAGCTGGCCTTTCAATATAATCCTACACGGCCCATGGCATTTTGTCTTTTCGTCATAATTTGACTCCTTTAAGTTGCGCGTAACCTCGAGGGTGAGTAGCTATTGTAAAAACATTACTGAACATCAATCTGGAGTTCATTTAGGGAGGTGGAGGTGGAATACGAAATCCTCGAAGTTAATGGTGAATCGGTTTTCCCGAAAATGCTAAAGATCCGTACATTACATTACGATTTAGAACTTTAGAATTAGAAATCAGGAAGTGTGAGCCGATCGAGCTTGAAGGAACCAAGCAAAAGTTCGTCCCACGTTCCGGATTGTAGACAAGGGTTTCTCTTTGCCGGCACCGCAATGCTGTTTTAATGTAGCTCTGGTATGTACTGGATTGCTCTGCAATCACTGCTACATTTGTAATATTCTCTTATAAAATGGCATTTACGTTTCCTCGTAAAATATATTTTACAAGGGGATCCCATGTTTTAATTCGTTATCTCAATGGTAAAAATAACGAAAAGATATCCAACTGAGGGTACACCTGGGCAAGAGAGGAAGCTAAGGGCCGAGCTAATTCTCCTTTGATATAAAGATGCTGAGATTTGATGCCTGTGAGGCGTATGCGACGCAAAAGAAATATAAACGCACTATGTTCGAAACTATCCGCAGACAGTATTAGTAGATAGTAGCATGAAAAAAATTCAGAAGGTCACGCATTTCTAGGAGCTGTAAAAAGATCCGGTCCAGATTCCAATGGAATAGCTTACATCGTTACTGAAATTAGGCAACAAAACTGGCATGCATGCCTTTATTTTTCTTAGCTTTGTAATACTTACGTCAATAAGAACACGTACGATGATAATGGAGAATGCTAAGTAGTGATTCTCGTAATGCTTAGAGAGCAACAAGGAGACGATAACGGGAAGGATTTCTAGTAGCGTTAATGTACGTATCCGTGTTCCGAAGCAGCGAAGTTAAAGAGGTGAGAATCTAGAACGCAGGTGATGATATCCTCATCAATAGCTGCCAAAAGCGTTATCCCGTGTCACGAGAACGTTACTCTCTCACAGACCGAAACTGAGGAAGGCCCACGCCCTCGGATCGAAAGCGATTTCCGCATCATCAGATTTTACTTATTACGTACACGACATGCACCGTCAACTTTACTCGCTCCTACTTTGGGATATATATACTGCGCGTCTCGCCGACAGTACATCATTCGACTCCTCCTCCAACAACAGTCAACACCTTTTACGATGCATTCGTCTCGGGTGAGATTCGTTCGGCAGCGGCCCTTCGTGACGACCGTAACTGGTTCTGATGAACTTTCTTCACTCCACGAAAATTATTTCGTTACAGATTCTTCTCCTGGTAGTCGCTGCGGCGGCCGGAGCTTACACCTTCCCACCAGCACCTTCCTACCATGGAGGTCTACATGACGTCGATTACTACGTAAGCAATGCCCCACTAGTACGCCCTGTTATCGAAAACGTGCTTCTCGCTAATGTAACCTGTTCTTCCTCTCAGGCGCATCCCCACTACAACTTCAACTATGGCGTCCGCGACCAGCACACCGGCGACGTGAAGGACCAGTCGGAATCTAGGGACGGCGACGTGGTCAAGGGATCCTACAGCCTCCACGAGGCCGACGGAACCATCCGCCAAGTGCACTACACCGCTGACGACCACAACGGATTCAACGCTGTCGTCACAAGGATCGGCAAGGCCGCCCATCCTCAGCATTACGCCCATAACGCTCAGCCTGTCATCTCCTTGGGTCATCACGGCGCGGTTTCCCACGCTCACGGAAACAAACACGACTTCCATGTAGCCCAACATTATTAACTCTGTAGCAACGCATGAAATAAAAATCACTTTATTACATCTCAACTTCTCATTCTATATCGACAACTTACCATGACCCGAATACAACCTTATCCTCGCTATACCTGCCTCTCTTGGCGAAGCAATGCCAGCTCACAAATAGAGCGAATATTTTATTCCTGCAGTCATTGCAGTTCCACCAACTGCGCTAAAATACTGTTTATTCCTAGTGTTTGGAATAATTTCCCTTCCTTTAAACCTCCCATTATCTACCCCTAACGTTTCTACAAAGTACATGATCTCTATTCCTTACGGTGAAGTGGCAGTAATTATACTTTGGTGTTTATTATTACATGAGTCAACTGATTAGCAGCACGATGAACATGGCAATGGTCATTGCAGTTTCACGATAAACGCGTTTGGTTTCTTATAAAATCTATTCATTTTTTGAATTATGCTTACTTTATTCATAATTATGTATAATTACCAGGAATTTGCATTTGGAAAAAATGTAACATTTCTTTTACAGTACGATTAAAAGGCGAATGAACAGCGAAGACTATTGCGAATTATCTCCAATTAATTTAAGTTAAATGTACATTATAGTTCTTAGTACTCTCAGCTACAGCTTAAACTTTAGAGATGAGGAGAACATATTCAGGCATTATATTTCTACATAAACTCTTGCACAATATGGTTGACTCAAATGATATCATTAAAATGCTTAGCTTCAGAGTTCCACAAAGAAACACAAGAAGTAACCTTACATTCATCACAAAACACACTCAAGGAATCTACACCTTCTACTCTCCAGTTTTTTTAATTATGACGAGTTTGAATGAGCTTAATGATGAAATTGATTTAACTTAGAAACCTTAAGAAGAAGATTGCGATGGAATTGGTTATATTTTTATACTCTTCTACTTTTAGAATGCCTTTTTTTCTGTCTACTAAATTTCTCAATTATTGATGCACTTGATTTTACGTGTATTTATTGTCTGTTTTAACTACTTGAATGTGTATATGAATATGTTATTATCGCAAGATTGTACTGCATATGAATAAACTTAAATATATATTATGTGTATGTATGTGCTTGTATATTATCTTTAGGGAAGTGATTTAGTTTAAAGATGTATATTGGAATTGTATTTCTATACATTGACTCTATATATCGATTTCGTTGAATTGTTTTCCTATACATTGATTTATTATTGCTAATTTGTTCTCAGTAGATATTTATTGCATTATATTCTTTTCTTTTCTTTGTTATCGACGTATTTGAATTTACTAGTATGTTTTGCTTTATTCCATATGTATTTTTATATTGATTATATATTATGTTTATGGGTTTGAAACCCGTAATAAATTCATCATTATTATTATTACATAAGGTATTGCCTACCAAATATTGTGGGAATCTTATATACCTGAAAATGTCCTTTACTGTACAGAAAACAGGCAATACCGTGTTTATGCAATAAGTGAAAGTTTAGAAATAATAAACACTTCAAGGAACCATGAAGTATCGTACAACTTCGTTCGTAGCACTGCGCAAAGATGCCTATGCAATGGCGTGTTCGACCACAATGTGCTCTTTCTCCAAAAAAAGTAAAAACGATCACGTAATACCAAAGTAATGTACAAATTTGTTTGTTTTTATCCATGTTTAAATTAAATTATAGATGATATTCATACACCTAGACTTAGACTTATGAATTTATTCCCGAAAGTCGAGAAAGAAATGTATAATGTATGTAATTACGTTTACACATAGAGTTTTAAAACGATTTACTCGAATTGAACGGAAACGAATTACTTGCTATCGTAAAGAATCCTTTTCTCAATGTTTTAAATCCTCGCGACAGTTTTCACATGTCTGCATGACATTGGCTCAGAGATATTTCCAACATGTTGTTTACGAATGATGCGATTTCGTCGGATAAGGCCATGCTCGATCAGCGGAAAATTTAAGCGGGAGTTCTCCGGCTTTTAGATTAAATCTCCTGAGGTCTGCGAAGGGAATTAAATGACATGGCAGACTGTAATGTGCTCATTTCTCAACATTTTGCTCCCCTCCTTTAAAAATTTGCCCATACCAATAACTTCGTTCATCCGACAAGTATGCCTTTAGAAAATTTGCCTGTCGCCGAATTCCGCGTTCCTTTTTGTTCTCTCTACCATAACCTTCCCCTATGCTTACACGCCCATGTTTTCCACTCGACTATAAATAAGACATTCGTCGTGGCTCTGACATCAGTTCCCAACTTGCAGTGTTCCCAAGCACCTAGCAGCACGATCATGAAGGTGGCACAGGTAAGAAAGATCTTATATACAAATCGAAATTTCTAATTTTGTCTATTCTAGTATGAACAGCAGAGACAGCCCTGAAGCATTTCATCTCTTTGACCCGTACGATTTCCTCATTTCTAAGGCTTCATTGTGATGCCGTGAGTTAGTAAGCCTTTTCGAGAGCGTAAACGGAACATGTAGATAGATATTCCAAGCGTTTCCGGGGAGAAAAACTCGTCGCACGTTAAGGGTTAAAGGAATTGAATGTTGTCGCAGAATAAAGTTCAAATAAATTTTCGTGCTTAAAAATGTCCTTCTCGGAACGCTCAATCTATCTCTTTCGCGAAAAAATTTGCTTTTGGAGCTGAGCCAATGTGCTTTCTTATGAGAATTGGTGTGTTTTTTCAGATTTTCCTCACCGTTGCCCTCGCAGCCTCCTGCGTTGCATACCCTGGTGGCCACTACGGGGACGGAGGGCACTTGGATCACTACGTAAGGAGTTTGGTTTGAAACTTGATTCCTCCTCTTGAGACGACGAATGAAAGTGGCATATCACGGTCATTCGGCCAAACAAAATTCGGCTTCATGCGCTACGTGAATGCCAAAATGTGCTCTCCATGATTCATGTTCCTCAAATCATTTCAGGCCTATCCCAAGTACAACTTCGATTACGGTGTCAGTGATCACAAAACCGGAGACGCGAAGAGCCAATGGGAAACCAGAGACGGAGACGTCGTCAAGGGTGCATACAGCCTGCATGAATCCGATGGCACCATCAGAACTGTGGAATACACCGCCGACAAGCACAACGGATTCAACGCGGTGGTGAAGCGAGCTGGAAAAGCGGTGCACCCACAACACTACGGAGGTGCCGCATACGGAGCTGGTCACTACGGAGGTGCCATCGGCTACGGAGGAGGTCATTACGGTGGTGCATCCTCTTACGCCAACAACAATAACCTTGCCATCGGCCACGGCATCGCTGGACACGGAGGGTACGGCAGCTTCGGAGGATACGGTGTCGGAGCTTACCACGGAGGCGCCAGCTCTTTCGCCAATGGTAACAACTTTGCCTATGGACACGGCGGCCACTATTGAATGACTACCGGATCTTCTTCGCTAAACAACGAATATTAACCGCCATGGAAAAATCCCGATTTCAGCGAAAACCACTTGGCAGACCACAGCTGCTCGTCGTTTGCTCATCACCTTCGTTGTCTTCGTTTTCCTTGTTCAGAAAATAAAAATTATTAACCTAAGTTTTTCCTCTTCATTCTAAGTCAGCCTACAATAAAGAAGATATAACATATTTTCCTTGAGAAAAATCGTATCGCCGTTTATCTCTCAAACGAATTGTGTTCAAAGATATTTTCTCTGCGTTTTCAATAGTTAAACGTCAAGTTTTACGATGCAATCCACGCATACACCCGAGAAGGACGAATGAATGCGGTACAATGGCATATTTTTCTCCATCAAAGTAAATCCTCCGTGATCTAGGTCCCTCTACCTCCTTCTCAAGCTAAGGCGGTCAATGGAACGAGTTCCGAATCCCTGATCATTCGTTAAACTTTTGACAGATTCCTTGGTAACGGATACGACTCTTTAAATGTATGCGGGAATACTGAAAAAAACTTCTACGGTCAACCAATATCTGAGTCACCATTTCAGGTTGCTGTCATGCAGAAGACACGCAAAGCATCGTTGTGCGGGAACTCGAAGTTTTCGAAACGAATGTTTTCTTGGCTGATCCCATTGCACACTCTTGAGTTGAAGTAGGTTTAGCATACACTGCTTTTCTGAAATATCGAAGCCAACCAGATTTGAGCTGCTAGCTGGCCTTTCAATATAATCCTACACGGCCCATGGCATTTTGTCTTTTCGTCATAATTTGACTCCTTTAAGTTGCGCGTAACCTCGAGGGTGAGTAGCTATTGTAAAAACATTACTGAACATCAATCTGGAGTTCATTTAGGGAGGTGGAGGTGGAATACGAAATCCTCGAAGTTAATGGTGAATCGGTTTTCCCGAAAATGCTAAAGATCCGTACATTGCATTACGATTTAGAACTTTAGAATTAGAAATCAGGAAGTGTGAGCCGATCGAGCTTGAAGGAACCAAGCAAAAGTTCGTCCCACGTTCCGGATTGTAGACAAGGGTTTCTCTTTGCCGGCACCGCAATGCTGTTTTAATGTAGCTCTGGTATGTACTGGATTGCTCTGCAATCACTGCTACATTTGTAATATTCTCTTATAAAAAGGCATTTACGTTTCCTCGTAAAATATATTTTACAAGGGGATCCCATGTTTTAATTCGTTATCTCAATGGTAAAAATAACGAAAAGATATCCAACTGAGGGTACACCTGGGCAAGAGAGGAAGCTAAGGGCCGAGCTAATTCTCCTTTGATATAAAGATGCTGAGATTTGATGCCTGTGAGGCGTATGCGACGCAAAAGAAATATAAACGCACTATGTTCGAAACTATCCGCAGACAGTATTAGTAGATAGTAGCATGAAAAAAATTCAGAAGGTCACGCATTTCTAGGAGCTGTAAAAAGATCCGGTCCAGATTCCAATGGAATAGCTTACATCGTTACTGAAATTAGGCAACAAAACTGGCATGCATGCCTTTATTTTTCTTAGCTTTGTAATACTTACGTCAATAAGAACACGTACGATGATAATGGAGAATGCTAAGTAGTGATTCTCGTAATGCTTAGAGAGCAACAAGGAGACGATAACGGGAAGGATTTCTAGTAGCGTTAATATACGTATCCGTGTTCCGAAGCAGCGAAGTTAAAGAGGTGAGAATCTAGAACGCAGGTGATGATATCCTCATCAATAGCTGCCAAAAGCGTTATCCCGTGTCACGAGAACGTTACTCTCTCACAGACCGAAACTGAGGAAGGCCCACGCCCTCGGATCGAAAGCGATTTCCGCATCATCAGATTTTACTTATTACGTACACGACATGCACCGTCAACTTTACTCGCTCCTACTTTGGGATATATATACTGCGCGTCTCGCCGACAGTACATCATTCGACTCCTCCTCCAACAACAGTCAACACCTTTTACGATGCATTCGTCTCAGGTGAGATTCGTTCGGCAGCGGCCCTTCGTGACGACCGTAACTGGTTCTGATGAACTTTCTTCACTCCACGAAAATTATTTCGTTACAGATTCTTCTCCTGGTAGTCGCTGCGGCGGCCGGAGCTTACGCCTTCCCACCAGCACCTTCCTACCATGGAGGTCTACATGACGTCGATTACTACGTAAGCAATGCCCCACTAGTACGCCCTGTTATCGAAAACGTGCTTCTCGCTAATGTAACCTGTTCTTCCTCTCAGGCGCATCCCCACTACAACTTCAACTATGGCGTCCGCGACCAGCACACCGGCGACGTGAAGGACCAGTCGGAATCTAGGGACGGCGACGTGGTCAAGGGATCCTACAGCCTCCACGAGGCCGACGGAACCATCCGCCAAGTGCACTACACCGCTGACGACCACAACGGATTCAACGCTGTCGTCACAAGGATCGGCAAGGCCGCCCATCCTCAGCATTACGCCCATAACGCTCAGCCTGTCATCTCCTTGGGTCATCACGGCGCGGTTTCCCACGCTCACGGAAACAAACACGACTTCCATGTAGCCCAACATTATTAACTCTGTAGCAACGCATGAAATAAAAATCACTTTATTACATCTCAACTTCTCATTCTATATCGACAACTTACCATGACCCGAATACAACCTTATCCTCGCTATACCTGCCTCTCTTGGCGAAGCAATGCCAGCTCACAAATAGAGCGAATATTTTATTCCTGCAGTCATTGCAGTTCCACCAACTGCGCTAAAATACTGTTTATTCCTAGTGTTTGGAATAATTTCCCTTCCTTTAAACCTCCCATTATCTACCCCTAACGTTTCTACAAAGTACATGATCTCTATTCCTTACGGTGAAGTGGCAGTAATTATACTTTGGTGTTTATTATTACATGAGTCAACTGATTAGCAGCACGATGAACATGGCAATGGTCATTGCAGTTTCACGATAAACGCGTTTGGTTTCTTATAAAATCTATTCATTTTTTGAATTATGCTTACTTTATTCATAATTATGTATAATTACCAGGAATTTGCATTTGGAAAAAATGTAACATTTCTTTTACAGTACGATTAAAAGGCGAATGAACAGCGAAGACTATTGCGAATTATCTCCAATTAATTTAAGTTAAATGTACATTATAGTTCTTAGTACTCTCAGCTACAGCTTAAACTTTAGAGATGAGGAGAACATATTCAGGCATTATATTTCTACATAAACTCTTGCACAATATGGTTGACTCAAATGATATCATTAAAATGCTTAGCTTCAGAGTTCCACAAAGAAACACAAGAAGTAACCTTACATTCATCACAAAACACACTCAAGGAATCTACACCTTCTACTCTCCAGTTTTTTTAATTATGACGAGTTTGAATGAGCTTAATGATGAAATTGATTTAACTTAGAAACCTTAAGAAGAAGATTGCGATGGAATTGGTTATATTTTTATACTCTTCTACTTTTAGAATGCCTTTTTTTCTGTCTACTAAATTTCTCAATTATTGATGCACTTGATTTTACGTGTATTTATTGTCTGTTTTAACTACTTGAATGTGTATATGAATATGTTATTATCGCAAGATTGTACTGCATATGAATAAACTTAAATATATATTATGTGTATGTATGTGCTTGTATATTATCTTTAGGGAAGTGATTTAGTTTAAAGATGTATATTGGAATTGTATTTCTATACATTGACTCTATATATCGATTTCGTTGAAATGTTTTCCTATACATTGATTTATTATTGCTAATTTGTTCTCAGTAGATATTTATTGCATTATATTCTTTTCTTTTCTTTGTTATCGACGTATTTGAATTTACTAGTATGTTTTGCTTTATTCCATATGTATTTTTATATTGATTATATATTATGTTTATGGGTTTGAAACCCGTAATAAATTCATCATTATTATTATTACATAAGGTATTGCCTACCAAATATTGTGGGAATCTTATATACCTGAAAATGTCCTTTACTGTACAGAAAACAGGCAATACCGTGTTTATGCAATAAGTGAAAGTTTAGAAATAATAAACACTTCAAGGAACCATGAAGTATCGTACAACTTCGTTCGTAGCACTGCGCAAAGATGCCTATGCAATGGCGTGTTCGACCACAATGTGCTCTTTCTCCAAAAAAAGTAAAAACGATCACGTAATACCAAAGTAATGTACGAATTTGTTTGTTTTTATCCATGTTAAAATTAAATTATAGATGATATTCATCCACCTAGACTTAGACTTATGAATTTATTCCCGAAAGTCGAGAAGGAAATGTATAATGTATGTAATTACGTTTACACATAGAGTTTTAAAACAATTTACTCGAATTGAACGGAAACGAATTTCTTGCTATCGTAAAGAATCCTTTTCTCAATGTTTTAAATCCTCGCGACAGTTTTCACATGTCTGCATGACATTGGCTCAGAGATATTTCCAACATGTTGTTTACGAATGATGCGATTTCGTCGGATAAGGCCATGCTCGATCAGCGGAAAATTTAAGCGGGAGTTCTCCGGCTTTTACATTAAATCTCCTGAGGTCTGCGAAGGGAATTAAATGACATGGCAGACTGTAATGTGCTCATTTCTCAACATTTTGCTCCCCTCCTTTAAAAATTTGCCCATACCAATAACTTCGTTCATCCGACAAGTATGCCTTTAGAAAATTTGCCTGTCGCCGAATTCCGCGTTCCTTTTTGTTCTCTCTACCATAACCTTCCCCTATGCTTACACGCCCATGTTTTCCACTCGACTATAAATAAGAAATTCGTCGTGGCTCTGACATCAGTTCCCAACTTCCAGTGTTCCCAAGCACCTAGCAGCACGATCATGAAGGTGGCACAGGTAAGAAAGATCTTATATACAAATCGAAATTTCTAATTTTGTCTATTCTAGTATGAACAGCAGAGACAGCCCTGAAGCATTTCATCTCTTTGACCCGTACGATTTCCTCATTTCTAAGGCTTCATTGTGATGCCGTGAGTTAGTAAGCCTTTTCGAGAGCGTAAACGGAACATGTAGATAGATATTCCAAGCGTTTCCGGGGAGAAAAACTCGTCGCACGTTAAGGGTTAAAGGAATTGAATGTTGTCGCAGAATAAAGTTCAAATAAATTTTCGTGCTTAAAAATGTCCTTCTCGGAACGCTCAATCTATCTCTTTCGCGAAAAAATTTGCTTTTGGAGCTGAGCCAATGTGCTTTCTTATGAGAATTGGTGTGTTTTTTCAGATTTTCCTCACCGTTGCCCTCGCAGCCTCCTGCGTTGCATACCCTGGTGGCCACTACGGGGACGGAGGGCACTTGGATCACTACGTAAGGAGTTTGGTTTGAAACTTGATTCCTCCTCTTGAGACGACGAATGAAAGTGGCATATCACGGTCATTCGGCCAAACAAAATTCGGCTTCATGCGCTACGTGAATGCCAAAATGTGCTCTCCATGATTCATGTTCCTCAAATCATTTCAGGCCTATCCCAAGTACAACTTCGATTACGGTGTCAGTGATCACAAAACCGGAGACGCGAAGAGCCAATGGGAAACCAGAGACGGAGACGTCGTCAAGGGTGCATACAGCCTGCATGAATCCGATGGCACCATCAGAACTGTGGAATACACCGCCGACAAGCACAACGGATTCAACGCGGTGGTGAAGCGAGCTGGAAAAGCGGTGCACCCACAACACTACGGAGGTGCCGCATACGGAGCTGGTCACTACGGAGGTGCCATCGGCTACGGAGGAGGTCATTACGGTGGTGCATCCTCTTACGCCAACAACAATAACCTTGCCATCGGCCACGGCATCGCTGGACACGGAGGGTACGGCAGCTTCGGAGGATACGGTGTCGGAGCTTACCACGGAGGCGCCAGCTCTTTCGCCAATGGTAACAACTTTGCCTATGGACACGGCGGCCACTATTGAATGACTACCGGATCTTCTTCGCTAAACAACGAATATTAACTGCCATGGAAAAATCCCGATTTCAGCGAAAACCACTTGGCAGACCACAGCTGCTCGTCGTTTGCTCATCACCTTCGTTGTCTTCGTTTTCCTTGTTCAGAAAATAAAAATTATTAACCTAAGTTTTTCCTCTTCATTCTAAGTCAGCCTACAATAAAGAAGATATAACATATTTTCCTTGAGAAAAATCGTATCGCCGTTTATCTCTCAAACGAATTGTGTTCAAAGATATTTTCTCTGCGTTTTCAATAGTTAAACGTCAAGTTTTACGATGCAATCCACGCATACACCCGAGAAGGACGAATGAATGCGGTACAATGGCATATTTTTCTCCATCAAAGTAAATCCTCCGTGATCTAGGTCCCTCTACCTCCTTCTCAAGCTAAGGCGGTCAATGGAACGAGTTCCGAATCCCTGATCATTCGTTAAACTTTTGACAGATTCCTTGGTAACGGATACGACTCTTTAAATGTATGCGGGAATACTGAAAAAAACTTCTACGGTCAACCAATATCTGAGTCACCATTTCAGGTTGCTGTCATGCAGAAGACACGCAAAGCATCGTTGTGCGGGAACTCGAAGTTTTCGAAACGAATGTTTTCTTGGCTGATCCCATTGCACACTCTTGAGTTGAAGTAGGTTTAGCATACACTGCTTTTCTGAAATATCGAAGCCAACCAGATTTGAGCTGCTAGCTGGCCTTTCAATATAATCCTACACGGCCCATGGCATTTTGTCTTTTCGTCATAATTTGACTCCTTTAAGTTGCGCGTAACCTCGAGGGTGAGTAGCTATTGTAAAAACATTACTGAACATCAATCTGGAGTTCATTTAGGGAGGTGGAGGTGGAATACGAAATCCTCGAAGTTAATGGTGAATCGGTTTTCCCGAAAATGCTAAAGATCCGTACATTGCATTACGATTTAGAACTTTAGAATTAGAAATCAGGAAGTGTGAGCCGATCGAGCTTGAAGGAACCAAGCAAAGGTTCGTCCCACGTTCCGGATTGTAGACAAGGGTTTCTCTTTGCCGGCACCGCAATGCTGTTTTAATGTAGCTCTGGTATGTACTGGATTGCTCTGCAATCACTGCTACATTTGTAATATTCTCTTATAAAAAGGCATTTACGTTTCCTCGTAAAATATATTTTACAAGGGGATCCCATGTTTTAATTCGTTATCTCAATGGTAAAAATAACGAAAAGATATCCAACTGAGGGTACACCTGGGCAAGAGAGGAAGCTAAGGGCCGAGCTAATTCTCCTTTGATATAAAGATGCTGAGATTTGATGCCTGTGAGGCGTATGCGACGCAAAAGAAATATAAACGCACTATGTTCGAAACTATCCGCAGACAGTATTAGTAGATAGTAGCATGAAAAAAATTCAGAAGGTCACGCATTTCTAGGAGCTGTAAAAAGATCCGGTCCAGATTCCAATGGAATAGCTTACATCGTTACTGAAATTAGGCAACAAAACTGGCATGCATGCCTTTATTTTTCTTAGCTTTGTAATACTTACGTCAATAAGAACACGTACGATGATATCGGAGAATGCTAAGTAGTGATTCTCGTAATGCTTAGAGAGCAACAAGGAGACGATAACGGGAAGGATTTCTAGTAGCGTTAATGTACGTATCCGTGTTCCGAAGCAGCGAAGTTAAAGAGGTGAGAATCTAGAACGCAGGTGATGATATCCTCATCAATAGCTGCCAAAAGCGTTATCCCGTGTCACGAGAACGTTACTCTCTCACAGACCGAAACTGAGGAAGGCCCACGCCCTCGGATCGAAAGCGATTTCCGCATCATCAGATTTTACTTATTACGTACACGACATGCACCGTCAACTTTACTCGCTCCTACTTTGGGATATATATACTGCGCGTCTCGCCGACAGTACATCATTCGACTCCTCCTCCAACAACAGTCAACACCTTTTACGATGCATTCGTCTCAGGTGAGATTCGTTCGGCAGCGGCCCTTCGTGACGACCGTAACTGGTTCTGATGAACTTTCTTCACTCCACGAAAATTATTTCGTTACAGATTCTTCTCCTGGTAGTCGCTGCGGCGGCCGGAGCTTACGCCTTCCCACCAGCACCTTCCTACCATGGAGGTCTACATGACGTCGATTACTACGTAAGCAATGCCCCACTAGTACGCCCTGTTATCGAAAACGTGCTTCTCGCTAATGTAACCTGTTCTTCCTCTCAGGCGCATCCCCACTACAACTTCAACTATGGCGTCCGCGACCAGCACACCGGCGACGTGAAGGACCAGTCGGAATCTAGGGACGGCGACGTGGTCAAGGGATCCTACAGCCTCCACGAGGCCGACGGAACCATCCGCCAAGTGCACTACACCGCTGACGACCACAACGGATTCAACGCTGTCGTCACAAGGATCGGCAAGGCCGCCCATCCTCAGCATTACGCCCATAACGCTCAGCCTGTCATCTCCTTGGGTCATCACGGCGCGGTTTCCCACGCTCACGGAAACAAACACGACTTCCATGTAGCCCAACATTATTAACTCTGTAACAACGCATGAAATAAAAATCACTTTATTACATCTCAACTTCTCATTCTATATCGACAACTTACCATGACCCGAATACAACCTTATCCTCGCTATACCTGCCTCTCTTGGCGAAGCAATGCCAGCTCACAAATAGAGCGAATATTTTATTCCTGCAGTCATTGCAGTTCCACCAACTGCGCTAAAATACTGTTTATTCCTAGTGTTTGGAATAATTTCCCTTCCTTTAAACCTCCCATTATCTACCCCTAACGTTTCTACAAAGTACATGATCTCTATTCCTTACGGTGAAGTGGCAGTAATTATACTTTGGTGTTTATTATTACATGAGTCAACTGATTAGCAGCACGATGAACATGGCAATGGTCATTGCAGTTTCACGATAAAAGCGTTTGGTTTCTTATAAAATCTATTCATTTTTTGAATTATGCTTACTTTATTCATAATTATGTATAATTACCAGGAATTTGCATTTGGAAAAAATGTAACATTTCTTTTACAGTACGATTAAAAGGCGAATGAACAGCGAAGACTATTGCGAATTATCTCCAATTAATTTAAGTTAAATGTACATTATAGTTCTTAGTACTCTCAGCTACAGCTTAAACTTTAGAGATGAGGAGAACATATTCAGGCATTATATTTCTACATAAACTCTTGCACAATATGGTTGACTCAAATGATATCATTAAAATGCTTAGCTTCAGAGTTCCACAAAGAAACACAAGAAGTAACCTTACATTCATCACAAAACACACTCAAGGAATCTACACCTTCTACTCTCCAGTTTTTTTAATTATGACGAGTTTGAATGAGCTTAATGATGAAATTGATTTAACTTAGAAACCTTAAGAAGAAGATTGCGATGGAATTGGTTATATTTTTATACTCTTCTACTTTTAGAATGCCTTTTTTTCTGTCTACTAAATTTCTCAATTATTGATGCACTTGATTTTACGTGTATTTATTGTCTGTTTTAACTACTTGAATGTGTATATGAATATGTTATTATCGCAAGATTGTACTGCATATGAATAAACTTAAATATATATTATGTGTATGTATGTGCTTGTATATTATCTTTAGGGAAGTGATTTAGTTTAAAGATGTATATTGGAATTGTATTTCTATACATTGACTCTATATATCGATTTCGTTGAATTGTTTTCCTATACATTGATTTATTATTGCTAATTTGTTCTCAGTAGATATTTATTGCATTATATTCTTTTCTTTTCTTTGTTATCGACGTATTTGAATTTACTAGTATGTTTTGCTTTATTCCATATGTATTTTTATATTGATTATATATTATGTTTATGGGTTTGAAACCCGTAATAAATTCATCATTATTATTATTACATAAGGTATTGCCTACCAAATATTGTGGGAATCTTATATACCTGAAAATGTCCTTTACTGTACAGAAAACAGGCAATACCGTGTTTATGCAATAAGTGAAAGTTTAGAAATAATAAACACTTCAAGGAACCATGAAGTATCGTACAACTTCGTTCGTAGCACTGCGCAAAGATGCCTATGCAATGGCGTGTTCGACCACAATGTGCTCTTTCTCCAAAAAAAGTAAAAACGATCACGTAATACCAAAGTAATGTACGAATTTGTTTGTTTTTATCCATGTTAAAATTAAATTATAGATGATATTCATCCACCTAGACTTAGACTTATGAATTTATTCCCGAAAGTCGAGAAGGAAATGTATAATGTATGTAATTACGTTTACACATAGAGTTTTAAAACAATTTACTCGAATTGAACGGAAACGAATTTCTTGCTATCGTAAAGAATCCTTTTCTCAATGTTTTAAATCCTCGCGACAGTTTTCACATGTCTGCATGACATTGGCTCAGAGATATTTCCAACATGTTGTTTACGAATGATGCGATTTCGTCGGATAAGGCCATGCTCGATCAGCGGAAAATTTAAGCGGGAGTTCTCCGGCTTTTACATTAAATCTCCTGAGGTCTGCGAAGGGAATTAAATGACATGGCAGACTGTAATGTGCTCATTTCTCAACATTTTGCTCCCCTCCTTTAAAAATTTGCCCATACCAATAACTTCGTTCATCCGACAAGTATGCCTTTAGAAAATTTGCCTGTCGCCGAATTCCGCGTTCCTTTTTGTTCTCTCTACCATAACCTTCCCCTATGCTTACACGCCCATGTTTTCCACTGGACTATAAATAAGAAATTCGTCGTGGCTCTGACATCAGTTCCCAACTTCCAGTGTTCCCAAGCACCTAGCAGCACGATCATGAAGGTGGCACAGGTAAGAAAGATCTTATATACAAATCGAAATTTCTAATTTTGTCTATTCTAGTATGAACAGCAGAGACAGCCCTGAAGCATTTCATCTCTTTGACCCGTACGATTTCCTCATTTCTAAGGCTTCATTGTGATGCCGTGAGTTAGTAAGCCTTTTCGAGAGCGTAAACGGAACATGTAGATAGATATTCCAAGCGTTTCCGGGGAGAAAAACTCGTCGCACGTTAAGGGTTAAAGGAATTGAATGTTGTCGCAGAATAAAGTTCAAATAAATTTTCGTGCTTAAAAATGTCCTTCTCGGAACGCTCAATCTATCTCTTTCGCGAAAAAATTTGCTTTTGGAGCTGAGCCAATGTGCTTTCTTATGAGAATTGGTGTGTTTTTTCAGATTTTCCTCACCGTTGCCCTCGCAGCCTCCTGCGTTGCATACCCTGGTGGCCACTACGGGGACGGAGGGCACTTGGATCACTACGTAAGGAGTTTGGTTTGAAACTTGATTCCTCCTCTTGAGACGACGAATGAAAGTGGCATATCACGGTCATTCGGCCAAACAAAATTCGGCTTCATGCGCTACGTGAATGCCAAAATGTGCTCTCCATGATTCATGTTCCTCAAATCATTTCAGGCCTATCCCAAGTACAACTTCGATTACGGTGTCAGTGATCACAAAACCGGAGACGCGAAGAGCCAATGGGAAACCAGAGACGGAGACGTCGTCAAGGGTGCATACAGCCTGCATGAATCCGATGGCACCATCAGAACTGTGGAATACACCGCCGACAAGCACAACGGATTCAACGCGGTGGTGAAGCGAGCTGGAAAAGCGGTGCACCCACAACACTACGGAGGTGCCGCATACGGAGCTGGTCACTACGGAGGTGCCATCGGCTACGGAGGAGGTCATTACGGTGGTGCATCCTCTTACGCCAACAACAATAACCTTGCCATCGGCCACGGCATCGCTGGACACGGAGGGTACGGCAGCTTCGGAGGATACGGTGTCGGAGCTTACCACGGAGGCGCCAGCTCTTTCGCCAATGGTAACAACTTTGCCTATGGACACGGCGGCCACTATTGAATGACTACCGGATCTTCTTCGCTAAACAACGAATATTAACTGCCATGGAAAAATCCCGATTTCAGCGAAAACCACTTGGCAGACCACAGCTGCTCGTCGTTTGCTCATCACCTTCGTTGTCTTCGTTTTCCTTGTTCAGAAAATAAAAATTATTAACCTAAGTTTTTCCTCTTCATTCTAAGTCAGCCTACAATAAAGAAGATATAACATATTTTCCTTGAGAAAAATCGTATCGCCGTTTATCTCTCAAACGAATTGTGTTCAAAGATATTTTCTCTGCGTTTTCAATAGTTAAACGTCAAGTTTTACGATGCAATCCACGCATACACCCGAGAAGGACGAATGAATGCGGTACAATGGCATATTTTTCTCCATCAAAGTAAATCCTCCGTGATCTAGGTCCCTCTACCTCCTTCTCAAGCTAAGGCGGTCAATGGAACGAGTTCCGAATCCCTGATCATTCGTTAAACTTTTGACAGATTCCTTGGTAACGGATACGACTCTTTAAATGTATGCGGGAATACTGAAAAAAACTTCTACGGTCAACCAATATCTGAGTCACCATTTCAGGTTGCTGTCATGCAGAAGACACGCAAAGCATCGTTGTGCGGGAACTCGAAGTTTTCGAAACGAATGTTTTCTTGGCTGATCCCATTGCACACTCTTGAGTTGAAGTAGGTTTAGCATACACTGCTTTTCTGAAATATCGAAGCCAACCAGATTTGAGCTGCTAGCTGGCCTTTCAATATAATCCTACACGGCCCATGGCATTTTGTCTTTTCGTCATAATTTGACTCCTTTAAGTTGCGCGTAACCTCGAGGGTGAGTAGCTATTGTAAAAACATTACTGAACATCAATCTGGAGTTCATTTAGGGAGGTGGAGGTGGAATACGAAATCCTCGAAGTTAATGGTGAATCGGTTTTCCCGAAAATGCTAAAGATCCGTACATTGCATTACGATTTAGAACTTTAGAATTAGAAATCAGGAAGTGTGAGCCGATCGAGCTTGAAGGAACCAAGCAAAAGTTCGTCCCACGTTCCGGATTGTAGACAAGGGTTTCTCTTTGCCGGCACCGCAATGCTGTTTTAATGTAGCTCTGGTATGTACTGGATTGCTCTGCAATCACTGCTACATTTGTAATATTCTCTTATAAAAAGGCATTTACGTTTCCTCGTAAAATATATTTTACAAGGGGATCCCATGTTTTAATTCGTTATCTCAATGGTAAAAATAACGAAAAGATATCCAACTGAGGGTACACCTGGGCAAGAGAGGAAGCTAAGGGCCGAGCTAATTCTCCTTTGATATAAAGATGCTGAGATTTGATGCCTGTGAGGCGTATGCGACGCAAAAGAAATATAAACGCACTATGTTCGAAACTATCCGCAGACAGTATTAGTAGATAGTAGCATGAAAAAAATTCAGAAGGTCACGCATTTCTAGGAGCTGTAAAAAGATCCGGTCCAGATTCCAATGGAATAGCTTACATCGTTACTGAAATTAGGCAACAAAACTGGCATGCATGCCTTTATTTTTCTTAGCTTTGTAATACTTACGTCAATAAGAACACGTACGATGATATCGGAGAATGCTAAGTAGTGATTCTCGTAATGCTTAGAGAGCAACAAGGAGACGATAACGGGAAGGATTTCTAGTAGCGTTAATGTACGTATCCGTGTTCCGAAGCAGCGAAGTTAAAGAGGTGAGAATCTAGAACGCAGGTGATGATATCCTCATCAATAGCTGCCAAAAGCGTTATCCCGTGTCACGAGAACGTTACTCTCTCACAGACCGAAACTGAGGAAGGCCCACGCCCTCGGATCGAAAGCGATTTCCGCATCATCAGATTTTACTTATTACGTACACGACATGCACCGTCAACTTTACTCGCTCCTACTTTGGGATATATATACTGCGCGTCTCGCCGACAGTACATCATTCGACTCCTCCTCCAACAACAGTCAACACCTTTTACGATGCATTCGTCTCAGGTGAGATTCGTTCGGCAGCGGCCCTTCGTGACGACCGTAACTGGTTCTGATGAACTTTCTTCACTCCACGAAAATTATTTCGTTACAGATTCTTCTCCTGGTAGTCGCTGCGGCGGCCGGAGCTTACGCCTTCCCACCAGCACCTTCCTACCATGGAGGTCTACATGACGTCGATTACTACGTAAGCAATGCCCCACTAGTACGCCCTGTTATCGAAAACGTGCTTCTCGCTAATGTAACCTGTTCTTCCTCTCAGGCGCATCCCCACTACAACTTCAACTATGGCGTCCGCGACCAGCACACCGGCGACGTGAAGGACCAGTCGGAATCTAGGGACGGCGACGTGGTCAAGGGATCCTACAGCCTCCACGAGGCCGACGGAACCATCCGCCAAGTGCACTACACCGCTGACGACCACAACGGATTCAACGCTGTCGTCACAAGGATCGGCAAGGCCGCCCATCCTCAGCATTACGCCCATAACGCTCAGCCTGTCATCTCCTTGGGTCATCACGGCGCGGTTTCCCACGCTCACGGAAACAAACACGACTTCCATGTAGCCCAACATTATTAACTCTGTAACAACGCATGAAATAAAAATCACTTTATTACATCTCAACTTCTCATTCTATATCGACAACTTACCATGACCCGAATACAACCTTATCCTCGCTATACCTGCCTCTCTTGGCGAAGCAATGCCAGCTCACAAATAGAGCGAATATTTTATTCCTGCAGTCATTGCAGTTCCACCAACTGCGCTAAAATACTGTTTATTCCTAGTGTTTGGAATAATTTCCCTTCCTTTAAACCTCCCATTATCTACCCCTAACGTTTCTACAAAGTACATGATCTCTATTCCTTACGGTGAAGTGGCAGTAATTATACTTTGGTGTTTATTATTACATGAGTCAACTGATTAGCAGCACGATGAACATGGCAATGGTCATTGCAGTTTCACGATAAACGCGTTTGGTTTCTTATAAAATCTATTCATTTTTTGAATTATGCTTACTTTATTCATAATTATGTATAATTACCAGGAATTTGCATTTGGAAAAAATGTAACATTTCTTTTACAGTACGATTAAAAGGCGAATGAACAGCGAAGACTATTGCGAATTATCTCCAATAAATTTAAGTTAAATGTACATTATAGTTCTTAGTACTCTCAGCTACAGCTTAAACTTTAGAGATGAGGAGAACATATTCAGGCATTATATTTCTACATAAACTCTTGCACAATATGGTTGACTCAAATGATATCATTAAAATGCTTAGCTTCAGAGTTCCACAAAGAAACACAAGAAGTAACCTTACATTCATCACAAAACACACTCAAGGAATCTACACCTTCTACTCTCCAGTTTTTTTATTATGACGAGTTTGAATGAGCTTAATGATGAAATTGATTTAACTTAGAAACCTTAAGAAGAAGATTGCGATGGAATTGGTTATATTTTTATACTCTTCTACTTTTAGAATGCCTTTTTTTCTGTCTACTAAATTTCTCAATTATTGATGCACTTGATTTTACGTGTATTTATTGTCTGTTTTAACTACTTGAATGTGTATATGAATATGTTATTATCGCAAGATTGTACTGCATATGAATAAACTTAAATATATATTATGTGTATGTATGTGCTTGTATATTATCTTTAGGGAAGTGATTTAGTTTAAAGATGTATATTGGAATTGTATTTCTATACATTGACTCTATATATCGATTTCGTTGAATTGTTTTCCTATACATTGATTTATTATTGCTAATTTGTTCTCAGTAGATATTTATTGCATTATATTCTTTTCTTTTCTTTGTTATCGACGTATTTGAATTTACTAGTATGTTTTGCTTTATTCCATATGTATTTTTATATTGATTATATATTATGTTTATGGGTTTGAAACCCGTAATAAATTCATCATTATTATTATTACATAAGGTATTGCCTACCAAATATTGTGGGAATCTTATATACCTGAAAATGTCCTTTACTGTACAGAAAACAGGCAATACCGTGTTTATGCAATAAGTGAAAGTTTAGAAATAATAAACACTTCAAGGAACCATGAAGTATCGTACAACTTCGTTCGTAGCACTGCGCAAAGATGCCTATGCAATGGCGTGTTCGACCACAATGTGCTCTTTCTCCAAAAAAAGTAAAAACGATCACGTAATACCAAAGTAATGTACGAATTTGTTTGTTTTTATCCATGTTAAAATTAAATTATAGATGATATTCATCCACCTAGACTTAGACTTATGAATTTATTCCCGAAAGTCGAGAAGGAAATGTATAATGTATGTAATTACGTTTACACATAGAGTTTTAAAACAATTTACTCGAATTGAACGGAAACGAATTTCTTGCTATCGTAAAGAATCCTTTTCTCAATGTTTTAAATCCTCGCGACAGTTTTCACATGTCTGCATGACATTGGCTCAGAGATATTTCCAACATGTTGTTTACGAATGATGCGATTTCGTCGGATAAGGCCATGCTCGATCAGCGGAAAATTTAAGCGGGAGTTCTCCGGCTTTTACATTAAATCTCCTGAGGTCTGCGAAGGGAATTAAATGACATGGCAGACTGTAATGTGCTCATTTCTCAACATTTTGCTCCCCTCCTTTAAAAATTTGCCCATACCAATAACTTCGTTCATCCGACAAGTATGCCTTTAGAAAATTTGCCTGTCGCCGAATTCCGCGTTCCTTTTTGTTCTCTCTACCATAACCTTCCCCTATGCTTACACGCCCATGTTTTCCACTCGACTATAAATAAGAAATTCGTCGTGGCTCTGACATCAGTTCCCAACTTCCAGTGTTCCCAAGCACCTAGCAGCACGATCATGAAGGTGGCACAGGTAAGAAAGATCTTATATACAAATCGAAATTTCTAATTTTGTCTATTCTAGTATGAACAGCAGAGACAGCCCTGAAGCATTTCATCTCTTTGACCCGTACGATTTCCTCATTTCTAAGGCTTCATTGTGATGCCGTGAGTTAGTAAGCCTTTTCGAGAGCGTAAACGGAACATGTAGATAGATATTCCAAGCGTTTCCGGGGAGAAAAACTCGTCGCACGTTAAGGGTTAAAGGAATTGAATGTTGTCGCAGAATAAAGTTCAAATAAATTTTCGTGCTTAAAAATGTCCTTCTCGGAACGCTCAATCTATCTCTTTCGCGAAAAAATTTGCTTTTGGAGCTGAGCCAATGTGCTTTCTTATGAGAATTGGTGTGTTTTTTCAGATTTTCCTCACCGTTGCCCTCGCAGCCTCCTGCGTTGCATACCCTGGTGGCCACTACGGGGACGGAGGGCACTTGGATCACTACGTAAGGAGTTTGGTTTGAAACTTGATTCCTCCTCTTGAGACGACGAATGAAAGTGGCATATCACGGTCATTCGGCCAAACAAAATTCGGCTTCATGCGCTACGTGAATGCCAAAATGTGCTCTCCATGATTCATGTTCCTCAAATCATTTCAGGCCTATCCCAAGTACAACTTCGATTACAGTGTCAGTGATCACAAAACCGGAGACGCGAAGAGCCAATGGGAAACCAGAGACGGAGACGTCGTCAAGGGTGCATACAGCCTGCATGAATCCGATGGCACCATCAGAACTGTGGAATACACCGCCGACAAGCACAACGGATTCAACGCGGTGGTGAAGCGAGCTGGAAAAGCGGTGCACCCACAACACTACGGAGGTGCCGCATACGGAGCTGGTCACTACGGAGGTGCCATCGGCTACGGAGGAGGTCATTACGGTGGTGCATCCTCTTACGCCAATAACAATAACCTTGCCATCGGCCACGGCATCGCTGGACACGGAGGGTACGGCAGCTTCGGAGGATACGGTGTCGGAGCTTACCACGGAGGCGCCAGCTCTTTCGCCAATGGTAACAACTTTGCCTATGGACACGGCGGCCACTATTGAATGACTACCGGATCTTCTTCGCTAAACAACGAATATTAACTGCCATGGAAAAATCCCGATTTCAGCGAAAACCACTTGGCAGACCACAGCTGCTCGTCGTCTGCTCATCACCTTCGTTGTCATCGTTTTCCTTGTTCAGAAAATAAAAATTATTAACCTAAGTTTTTCCTCTTCATTCTTAGTCAGCATACAATAAAGAAGATATAACATATTTTCCTTGAGAAAATTCGTATCGCCGTTTATCTCTCAAACGAATTGTGTTCAAAGATATTTTCTCTGCGTTTTCAATAGTTAAACGTCAAGTTTTACGATGCAATCCACGCATACACCCGAGAAGGACGAATGAATGCGGTACAATGGCATATTTTTCTCCATCAAAGTAAATCCTCCGTGATCTAGGTCCCTCTACCTCCTTCTCAAGCTAAGGCGGTCTATGGAATGAGTTCCGAATCCCTGATCATTCGTTAAACTTTTGACAGATTCCTTGGTAACGGATACGACTCTTTAAATGTATGCGGGAATACTGAAAGAAACTTCTACGATCAACCAATATCTGAGTCACCATTTCAGGTTGCTGTCATGCAGAAGACACGCAAAGCATCGTTGTGCGGGAACTCGAAGTTTTCGAAACGAATGTTTTCTTGGCTGATCCCATTGCACACTCTTGAGTTGAAGTAGGTTTAGCATACACTGCTTTTCTGAAATATCGAAGCCAACCAGATTTGAGCTGCAAGCTGGCCTTTCAATATCATCCTACACGGCCCATGGCATTTTGTCTTTTCGTCATAATTTGACTCCTTTAAGTTGCGCGTAACCTCGAGGGTGAGTAGCTATTGTAAAAACATTATTGAACATCAATCTGGAGTTCATTTAGGTAGGTGGAGGCGAAATACGATATCCTCGAAGTTAATGGTGAAACGGTTTTCCCGAAAATGGTAAAGATCCGTACATTACATTACGATTTAGAACGTTAGAATTAGAAATCAGGAAGTGTGAGCCGATCGAGCTTGAAGGAACCAAGCAAAAGTTCGTCCCACGTTCCGGACTGTAGACAAGGGTTTCTCTTTGCCGGCACCGCAATGCTGTTTTAATGTAGCTCTGGTATGTACTGGATTGCTCTGCAATCACTGCTAAATTTGTAATATTCTCTTATAAAAATGCATTTACGTTTTCTCGTAAAATATATATTTTACAAGGGGATCGCATGTTTTAATTCGTTATCTCAATGGTAAAAATAACGAAAAGATATCCAACTGAGGGTACACCTGTGCAAGAGAGGAAGCTAAGGGCCGAGCTGATTCTCCTTTGATATAAAGATGCTGAGATTTGATGCCTGTGAGGCGTACGCGACGCAAAATAAATATAAACTCACTATGTTCGAAACTATCCGCAGACAGTATTAGTAGATAGTAGCATGAAAACAATTCAGAAGGTCACGCATTTCTAGGAGCTGTAAAAAGATCCGGTCCAGATTCCAATGGAATAGCTTACATCGTTACTGAAATTAGGCAACAAAACTGGCATGCATGCCTTTATTTTTCTTAGCTTTGTAATGCTTACGTCAATAAGAACACGTACGATGATATCGGAGAATGCTAAGTAGTGATTCTCGTAATGCTTAGAGAGCAACAAGGAGACGATAACGGGAAGGATTTCTAGTAGCGTTAATGTACGTATCCGTGTTCCGAAGCAGCGAAGTTAAAGAGGTGAGAATCTAGAACGCAGGTGATGATATCCTCATCAATAGCTGCCAAAAGCGTTATCCCGTGTCACGAGAACGTTACTCTCTCACAGACCGAAACTGAGGAAGGCACACGCCCTCGGATCGAAAGCGATTTCCGCATCATCAGATTTTACTTATTACGTACACGACATGCACCGTCAACTTTACTCGCTCCTACTTTGGGATATATATACTGCGCGTCTCGCCGACAGTACATCATTCGACTCCTCCTCCAACAACAGTCAACACCTTTTACGATGCATTCGTCTCAGGTGAGATTCGTTCGGCAGCGGCCCTTCGTGACGACCGTAACTGGTTCTGATGAACTTTCTTCACTCCACGAAAATTATTTCGTTACAGATTCTTCTCCTGGTAGTCGCTGCGGCGGCCGGAGCTTACGCCTTCCCACCAGCACCTTCCTACCATGGAGGTCTACATGACGTCGATTACTACGTAAGCAATGCCCCACTAATACGCCCTGTTATCGAAAACGTGCTTCTCGCTAATGTAACCTGTTCTTCCTCTCAGGCGCATCCCCACTACAACTTCAACTATGGCGTCCTAGACCAGCACACCGGCGACGTGAAGGACCAGTCGGAATCTAGGGACGGCGACGTGGTCAAGGGATCCTACAGCCTCCACGAGGCCGACGGAACCATCCGCCAAGTGCACTACACCGCTGACGACCACAACGGATTCAACGCTGTCGTCACAAGGATCGGCAAGGCCGCCCATCCTCAGCATTACGCCCATAACGCTCAGCCTGTCATCTCCTTGGGTCATCACGGCGCGGTTTCCCACGCTCACGGAAACAAACACGACTTCCATGTAGCCCAACATTATTAACTCTGTAACAACGCATGAAATAAAAATCACTTTATTACATCTCAACTTCTCATTCTATATCGACAACTTACCATGACCCGAATACAACCTTATCCTCGCTATACCTGCCTCTCTTGGCGAAGCAATGCCAGCTCACAAATAGAGCGAATATTTTATTCCTGCAGTCATTGCAGTTCCACCAACTGCGCTAAAATACTGTTTATTCCTAGTGTTTGGAATAATTTCCCTTCCTTTAAACCTCCCATTATCTACCCCTAACGTTTCTACAAAGTACATGATCTCTATTCCTTACGGTGAAGTGGCAGTAATTATACTTTGGTGTTTATTATTACATGAGTCAACTGATTAGCAGCACGATGAACATGGCAATGGTCATTGCAGTTTCACGATAAACGCGTTCGGTTTCTTATAAAATCTCTTCATTTTTTGAATTATGCTTACTTTATTCATAATTATGTATAATTACCAGGAATTTGCATTTGGAAAAAATGTAACATTTCTTTTACAGTACGATTAAAAGGCGAATGAACAGCGAAGACTATTGCGAATTATCTCCAATAAATTTAAGTTAAATGTACATTATAGTTCTTAGTACTCTCAGCTACAGCTTAAACTTTAGAGATGAGGAGAACATATTCAGGCATTATATTTCTACATAAACTCTTGCACAATATGGTTGACTCAAATGATATCATTAAAATGCTTAGCTTCAGAGTTCCACAAAGAAACACAAGAAGTAACCTTACATTCATCACAAAACACACTCAAGGAATCTACACCTTCTACTCTCCAGTTTTTTTATTATGACGAGTTTGAATGAGCTTAATGATGAAATTGATTTAACTTAGAAACCTTAAGAAGAAGATTGCGATGGAATTGGTTATATTTTTATACTCTTCTACTTTTAGAATGCCTTTTTTTCTGTCTACTAAATTTCTCAATTATTGATGCACTTGATTTTACGTGTATTTATTGTCTGTTTTAACTACTTGAATGTGTATATGAATATGTTATTATCGCAAGATTGTACTGCATATGAATAAACTTAAATATATATTATGTGTATGTATATTAGCTTTAGGGAAGTGATTTAGTTTAAATATGTATATTGGAATTGCATTTCTATACATTGACTCTATATATCGATTTCGTTGAATTGTTTTCCTATACATTGATTTATTATTGCTAATTTGTTCTCAGTAGATATTTATTGCATTATATTCTTTTCTTTTCTTTGTTATTGACGTATTTTAATTTACTAGTATGTTTTGCTTTATTCCATATGTATTTTTATATTGATTATATATTATGTTTATGGGTTTGAAACCCGTAATAAATTCATCATTATTATTATTACATAAGGTATTGCCTACCAAATATTGTGGGAATCTTATATACCTGAAAATGTCCTTTACTGTACACAAGACAGGCAATACCGTGTTTATGCAATAAGTGAAAGTTTAGAAATAATAAACACTTCAAGGAACCATGAAGTATCGTACAACTTCGTTCGTAGCACTGCGCAAAGATGCCTATGCAATGGCGTGTTCGACCACAATGTGCTCTTTCTCCAAAAAAAGTAAAAACGATCACGTAATACCAAAGTAATGTACGAATTTGTTTGTTTTTATCCATGTTAAAATTAAATTATAGATGATATTCATCCACCTAGACTTAGACTTATGAATTTATTCCCGAAAGTCGAGAAGGAAATGTATAATGTATGTAATTACGTTTACACATAGAGTTTTAAAACAATTTACTCGAATTGAACGGAAACGAATTTCTTGCTATCGTAAAGAATCCTTTTCTCAATGTTTTAAATCCTCGCGACAGTTTTCACATGTCTGCATGACATTGGCTCAGAGATATTTCCAACATGTTGTTTACGAATGATGCGATTTCGTCGGATAAGGCCATGCTCGATCAGCGGAAAATTTAAGCGGGAGTTCTCCGGCTTTTACATTAAATCTCCTGAGGTCTGCGAAGGGAATTAAATGACATGGCAGACTGTAATGTGCTCATTTCTCAACATTTTGCTCCCCTCCTTTAAAAATTTGCCCATACCAATAACTTCGTTCATCCGACAAGTATGCCTTTAGAAAATTTGCCTGTCGCCGAATTCCGCGTTCCTTTTTGTTCTCTCTACCATAACCTTCCCCTATGCTTACACGCCCATGTTTTCCACTCGACTATAAATAAGAAATTCGTCGTGGCTCTGACATCAGTTCCCAACTTCCAGTGTTCCCAAGCACCTAGCAGCACGATCATGAAGGTGGCACAGGTAAGAAAGATCTTATATACAAATCGAAATTTCTAATTTTGTCTATTCTAGTATGAACAGCAGAGACAGCCCTGAAGCATTTCATCTCTTTGACCCGTACGATTTCCTCATTTCTAAGGCTTCATTGTGATGCCGTGAGTTAGTAAGCCTTTTCGAGAGCGTAAACGGAACATGTAGATAGATATTCCAAGCGTTTCCGGGGAGAAAAACTCGTCGCACGTTAAGGGTTAAAGGAATTGAATGTTGTCGCAGAATAAAGTTCAAATAAATTTTCGTGCTTAACCGCTTCCCTGACGCGGACGAGTATACTCGTCCTAATAGGTGGCTCCTTTTTCGACGCGGCCGAGTTAACTCGTCCTATCCGAAACTTTCTTCCTCCTTCCTGTCCGGAACGAATTATCTCGTCACCTCAAAGCAGTTACCTTTTTTGTTACCAGATGCCGCATATGGATGGAATACCTTGTACATCTAGCGGATAGTTTGAACATTATTTTACTCGATTCAAAAGTCTTTGCCGTAATATTTCGTACAAATGTTTTCATACATTATTCGTGACTCACGTATGAAATACATGTCTTCTATTTATTTTATCACTGTAAATATACGTATTTGAGATCTAAAAATACAATGCGTACACAATCATCTTGTATATCCTTTCTCTTTATCGATATTGCTTACATAATTTCTTCGCTCGCGCTGACCGCGATCTTCATACGCACAGACGGAGGTCTTTGAAAATTTTGTTATTGATCTAATTTCTTATGTGATTTTCTATAGCAGTATATGAAGATGATATCCATTATATCATGAAGTCTAACCACCAATCAATATATGTACGTCAAAATAAATATTACTCAATCCGTCTTGAGATTCAGGAACTAAGAAATTGCATGGTACGTATTATTGAACCTAGAGAAAGTAGGATGCGAGAACAGGATTAGATATAAAATAATCCAGTCTTGTTTTATATTATTACTCCCTTGGCTCACTACAACAAATTCCTTGGAGCTTCAACTGTGGGTTACGATCTCGGTCTTATTTCCTTTCCTCCCGGTTGAATCTGCTTCATGACCCCTTAGCTTTGCGGCACAACAAAGAGGTTCACACTTGCTAGTGCGGTTTCCCCTTTTTACTTTAGAAGGATGGAGTTTATCATGCTGTGTTCGGAGGCACTATTCACAAGATTTCCTTGGTCTGCATTCATTTCCTTCCCTTCTATTGTCTATGGAATCAAGACACCGTCGCAGACCACCCAAGGGTCCTTCACCCAAACCCAACGGTCAATATTTACAAGTCGTGCGAGTGGTAATCCTTGTGGAGAGGGATAGAAAGACGCCTGGCTTGAAATGTGGGTAAAAGATCCGTGACAATGACAATGGAACGATGTCTTCACCCCCAACCCGGTGTCTTTATCCCTTTCTCAGGTCAATACTCCCGGGGTTCCTTTCTAACCATGAATCTCAAAAAGATCTACCGTTAGGAATATTCACACCATTTTGGGGAAATACAGAATTGCTCTCAAAACGGCATCAAAGCTTTCTTAGTTATTCGTTGTCCTCTCGAGCGTACACGTCTAGCATTCCTACTTCTCTCTGCTGATAGCGTTTTAGCATTATCCTTAGAGGTTTCGTGATCCTTATCTTCTCTTCGTTATAACTTTTGCTATATCTGGTGTAATCAATTTGCCAGTTAGTAATGGCAAGTGATAACGAAAGTGACGTTTCTGATGTGGAGTTTCAAGATGAAGACATCGAAGACTCTGGATCGGAATCAAGCTTCTCAGAGGAAACAGATCGAGACACAGAGGATGAGGGAGAGCCCGTCCCTTTCGGAGAACCTTCGCAAGAAGCATGGCGGGAATTGGGAATTCCTTGTCCTCCGCCTTGTCCTAGATTCCACTTTGAAGGAGAGTCATCGATGAATTTTGAAGTTGCTCCGGATGCTAGTGTTCTACAGTATTTTGAACTCTTCTTCGATGATGCAGTGATAGGGCATATCACCAGTGAAACTAATCGGTATGCCTCACAATGTCTTCATGGAAAACCATCCGGTTCGAGATCCCAATGGCGTGAAACCAGTGCTGCAGAAATGCGAGTGTTTTTTGCGCTAATAATCCTGCAAAGCATTATTCGGAAGCCAGACCAAGAGCATTATTGGTCCAGAAGGCGCATATTGGCAACTCCTTTTTTTGGGGATACCATGTCGTATCGGAGATTTGCTAATATTAGGCAATATTTGCATTTTAGCAACAATGACGAATACGATCCCCTAAATCATCCAAACCCAAAACTAAATAAGATTTGGCCGATTTATCAAATGTTGGAGGAGAAGTTTAGTGAATTGTATACTCCGGAAAGGGATATAACTGTGGATGAAAGTCTCCTTTTATATAAAGGACGACTAGGTTGGCGCCAATTTATCCCTCAGAAAAGGGCAAGGTTTGGGATTAAAATATTTCTTTTGTGTGAATCAAGGAGTGGTTATGTTTGGTCGAGCATCATTTACACAGGAAAAGGTACGATCATGGATGATAGCTTCAGGAATATGCCCATGTCCTCTCAAGTGGTGATGTCGCTAATGAAACCACTTTTTGACAAAGGATACTGTGTTACCACTGACAATTTCTATACCTCCCCCGAATTGGCAGAGACTCTTGTTTCCCGTTCTAGTGACATTTACGGCACTGTGCGTGCAACGCGAAAAGGTATGCCCGAACAAATGAAAGGCAAAAAATTGAAGAGAGGAGAGGTTGTGGCATTTCAGAAAGGGAAGATCATGGTGCTTCGATGGAAGGACAAAAAGGAGGTGACTTTGCTTTCTACAGTGCACAACAGTGAGATGCAGAGGGTGGAGAAAAGGGGAAAGTTTATTGTGAAGCCTAGGGTTGTGGTAGACTATAATCAAACAATGGGGGGTGTCGATAGGGTGGACCAGCATTTAGCTGATTATCCAATCCCAAGGTAAAGAGGGAAAAAATACTATAAAAAATTGTTTTTGCATTTTATGGAGATTTGTGTGTGGAATTCTTTTGTTTTGTATCAGAAATTAGGAGGGAAAAGTGCCCATTTAGATTTTAGATTAGATTTAGTGGAAAAACTAATTGAAGTGTACCACCCATCTGTGCCATCCCCGAAGGTGGGAAGACCACCTGCAGTGCCACACCCTCGCCGCCTGACTGAAAGACATTTCCCAGACGCCATCCCAGCTACGGAGAAAAAATCTAATCCAACGAGAAAGTGTACTGTTTGTTCCCGAAAGCGGGATTCAAAGGGAAAAATGTTACGGAGGGAGACTAGATATATGTGTGTAGATTGTGATGTGCCATTGTGTGTGACACCATGCTTCAAAAACTATCATACAAAATTAAATTTATAAAAAAACTTTAATTTGTAATAAATTATTGCATACTGAAAAATGAACTATGGTATTTTAGTAGCTCCATGTAATAGTCTAACTATGATTTCTCAGAAGAAGTATTTGAAAGTAGACTTAAGTTTTTTTTTTGTTTCACCATTGATATTTGTAAAATTGCTAATATATTAGCATATTCAAAGTAACATAATTGTAAGATTCCCACCCCGTGGAAATAACAATTATCTCAAATTAAAGAAGAATAACTAAATAGGAATTTACAGGAAAGCTTAGGAAAAAATTATTCAAATTTTAAAATCAGTCAGCATTTTTGGCTCTGAGGAAATATAGGCCACCCGCAACACATTTTCTCTTATAATGACAGAAAAAGTCATCTGAAGTATATTTTTGATGAACAAAAATTGTATTGCACGTTATATAGATAAACTTTACATAATATTTCATAATATATGTAAGAATAACATTCATATGTAGTAAAATATTGAAATAATTCTAAATATAGAGAAAGAGCGTCAAAATTAACAATAAATACGCTGTGGAATAACAATAAAAAAATAAATTTGAAAAAAAATTGACCTAATCAACTTTTTTAAATTTACTAGAGCATTTCGAAAATTAAAAAAAAAAATATGACATTTTTTGAACGGAATTCTCAAAATAATTCGTCAGGGAAGGGGTTAAAAATGTCCTTCTCGGAACGCTCAATCTATCTCTTTCGCGAAAAAATTTGCTTTTGGAGCTGAGCCAATGTGCTTTCTTATGAGAATTGGTGTGTTTTTTCAGATTTTCCTCACCGTTGCCCTCGCAGCCTCCTGCGTTGCATACCCTGGTGGCCACTACGGGGACGGAGGGCACTTGGATCACTACGTAAGGAGTTTGGTTTGAAACTTGATTCCTCCTCTTGAGACGACGAATGAAAGTGGCATATCACGGTCATTCGGCCAAACAAAATTCGGCTTCATGCGCTACGTGAATGCCAAAATGTGCTCTCCATGATTCATGTTCCTCAAATCATTTCAGGCCTATCCCAAGTACAACTTCGATTACAGTGTCAGTGATCACAAAACCGGAGACGCGAAGAGCCAATGGGAAACCAGAGACGGAGACGTCGTCAAGGGTGCATACAGCCTGCATGAATCCGATGGCACCATCAGAACTGTGGAATACACCGCCGACAAGCACAACGGATTCAACGCGGTGGTGAAGCGAGCTGGAAAAGCGGTGCACCCACAACACTACGGAGGTGCCACATACGGAGCTGGTCACTACGGAGGTGCCATCGGCTACGGAGGAGGTCATTACGGTGGTGCATCCTCTTACGCCAATAACAATAACCTTGCCATCGGCCACGGCATCGCTGGACACGGAGGGTACGGCAGCTTCGGAGGATACGGTGTCGGAGCTTACCACGGAGGCGCCAGCTCTTTCGCCAATGGTAACAACTTTGCCTATGGACACGGCGGCCACTATTGAATGACTACCGGATCTTCTTCGCTAAACAACGAATATTAACTGCCATGGAAAAATCCCGATTTCAGCGAAAACCACTTGGCAGACCACAGCTGCTCGTCGTCTGCTCATCACCTTCGTTGTCATCGTTTTCCTTGTTCAGAAAATAAAAATTATTAACCTAAGTTTTTCCTCTTCATTCTTAGTCAGCCTACAATAAAGAAGATATAACATATTTTCCTTGAGAAAATTCGTATCGCCGTTTATCTCTCAAACGAATTGTGTTCAAAGATATTTTCTCTGCGTTTTCAATAGTTAAACGTCAAGTTTTACGATGCAATCCACGCATACACCCGAGAAGGACGAATGAATGCGGTACAATGGCATATTTTTCTCCATCAAAGTAAATCCTCCGTGATCTAGGTCCCTCTACCTCCTTCTCAAGCTAAGGCGGTCTATGGAACGAGTTCCGAATCCCTGATCATTCGTTAAACTTTTGACAGATTCCTTGGTAACGGATACGACTCTTTAAATGTATGCGGGAATACTGAAAGAAACTTCTACGATCAACCAATATCTGAGTCACCATTTCAGGTTGCTGTCATGCAGAAGACACGCAAAGCATCGTTGTGCGGGAACTCGAAGTTTTCGAAACGAATGTTTTCTTGACTGATCCCATTGCACACTCTTGAGTTGAAGTAGGTTTAGCATACACTGCTTTTCTGAAATATCGAAGCCAACCAGATTTGAGCTGCAAGCTGGCCTTTCAATATCATCCTACACGGCCCATGGCATTTTGTCTTTTCGTCATAATTTGACTCCTTTAAGTTGCGCGTAACCTCGAGGGTGAGTAGCTATTGTAAAAACATTATTGAACATCAATCTGGAGTTCATTTAGGTAGGTGGAGGCGAAATACGATATCCTCGAAGTTAATGGTGAAACGGTTTTCCCGAAAATGGTAAAGATCCGTACATTACATTACGATTTAGAACGTTAGAATTAGAAATCAGGAAGTGTGAGCCGATCGAGCTTGAAGGAACCAAGCAAAAGTTCGTCCCACGTTCCGGACTGTAGACAAGGGTTTCTCTTTGCCGGCACCGCAATGCTGTTTTAATGTAGCTCTGGTATGTACTGGATTGCTCTGCAATCACTGCTAAATTTGTAATATTCTCTTATAAAAATGCATTTACGTTTTCTCGTAAAATATATATTTTACAAGGGGATCGCATGTTTTAATTCGTTATCTCAATGGTAAAAATAACGAAAAGATATCCAACTGAGGGTACACCTGTGCAAGAGAGGAAGCTAAGGGCCGAGCTGATTCTCCTTTGATATAAAGATGCTGAGATTTGATGCCTGTGAGGCGTACGCGACGCAAAATAAATATAAACTCACTATGTTCGAAACTATCCGCAGACAGTATTAGTAGATAGTAGCATGAAAACAATTCAGAAGGTCACGCATTTCTAGGAGCTGTAAAAAGATCCGGTCCAGATTCCAATGGAATAGCTTACATCGTTACTGAAATTAGGCAACAAAACTGGCATGCATGCCTTTATTTTTCTTAGCTTTGTAATGCTTACGTCAATAAGAACACGTACGATGATATCGGAGAATGCTAAGTAGTGATTCTCGTAATGCTTAGAGAGCAACAAGGAGACGATAACGGGAAGGATTTCTAGTAGCGTTAATGTACGTATCCGTGTTCCGAAGCAGCGAAGTTAAAGAGGTGAGAATCTAGAACGCAGGTGATGATATCCTCATCAATAGCTGCCAAAAGCGTTATCCCGTGTCACGAGAACGTTACTCTCTCACAGACCGAAACTGAGGAAGGCCCACGCCCTCGGATCGAAAGCGATTTCCGCATCATCAGATTTTACTTATTACGTACACGACATGCACCGTCAACTTTACTCGCTCCTACTTTGGGATATATATACTGCGCGTCTCGCCGACAGTACATCATTCGACTCCTCCTCCAACAACAGTCAACACCTTTTACGATGCATTCGTCTCAGGTGAGATTCGTTCGGCAGCGGCCCTTCGTGACGACCGTAACTGGTTCTGATGAACTTTCTTCACTCCACGAAAATTATTTCGTTACAGATTCTTCTCCTGGTAGTCGCTGCGGCGGCCGGAGCTTACGCCTTCCCACCAGCACCTTCCTACCATGGAGGTCTACATGACGTCGATTACTACGTAAGCAATGCCCCACTAATACGCCCTGTTATCGAAAACGTGCTTCTCGCTAATGTAACCTGTTCTTCCTCTCAGGCGCATCCCCACTACAACTTCAACTATGGCGTCCTAGACCAGCACACCGGCGACGTGAAGGACCAGTCGGAATCTAGGGACGGCGACGTGGTCAAGGGATCCTACAGCCTCCACGAGGCCGACGGAACCATCCGCCAAGTGCACTACACCGCTGACGACCACAACGGATTCAACGCTGTCGTCACAAGGATCGGCAAGGCCGCCCATCCTCAGCATTACGCCCATAACGCTCAGCCTGTCATCTCCTTGGGTCATCACGGCGCGGTTTCCCACGCTCACGGAAACAAACACGACTTCCATGTAGCCCAACATTATTAACTCTGTAACAACGCATGAAATAAAAATCACTTTATTACATCTCAACTTCTCATTCTATATCGACAACTTACCATGACCCGAATACAACCTTATCCTCGCTATACCTGCCTCTCTTGGCGAAGCAATGCCAGCTCACAAATAGAGCGAATATTTTATTCCTGCAGTCATTGCAGTTCCACCAACTGCGCTAAAATACTGTTTATTCCTAGTGTTTGGAATAATTTCCCTTCCTTTAAACCTCCCATTATCTACCCCTAACGTTTCTACAAAGTACATGATCTCTATTCCTTACGGTGAAGTGGCAGTAATTATACTTTGGTGTTTATTATTACATGAGTCAACTGATTAGCAGCACGATGAACATGGCAATGGTCATTGCAGTTTCACGATAAACGCGTTCGGTTTCTTATAAAATCTCTTCATTTTTTGAATTATGCTTACTTTATTCATAATTATGTATAATTACCAGGAATTTGCATTTGGAAAAAATGTAACATTTCTTTTACAGTACGATTAAAAGGCGAATGAACAGCGAAGACTATTGCGAATTATCTCCAATAAATTTAAGTTAAATGTACATTATAGTTCTTAGTACTCTCAGCTACAGCTTAAACTTTAGAGATGAGGAGAACATATTCAGGCATTATATTTCTACATAAACTCTTGCACAATATGGTTGACTCAAATGATATCATTAAAATGCTTAGCTTCAGAGTTCCACAAAGAAACACAAGAAGTAACCTTACATTCATCACAAAACACACTCAAGGAATCTACACCTTCTACTCTCCAGTTTTTTTATTATGACGAGTTTGAATGAGCTTAATGATGAAATTGATTTAACTTAGAAACCTTAAGAAGAAGATTGCGATGGAATTGGTTATATTTTTATACTCTTCTACTTTTAGAATGCCTTTTTTTCTGTCTACTAAATTTCTCAATTATTGATGCACTTGATTTTACGTGTATTTATTGTCTGTTTTAACTACTTGAATGTGTATATGAATATGTTATTATCGCAAGATTGTACTGCATATGAATAAACTTAAATATATATTATGTGTATGTATATTAGCTTTAGGGAAGTGATTTAGTTTAAATATGTATATTGGAATTGCATTTCTATACATTGACTCTATATATCGATTTCGTTGAATTGTTTTCCTATACATTGATTTATTATTGCTAATTTGTTCTCAGTAGATATTTATTGCATTATATTCTTTTCTTTTCTTTGTTATTGACGTATTTTAATTTACTAGTATGTTTTGCTTTATTCCATATGTATTTTTATATTGATTATATATTATGTTTATGGGTTTGAAACCCGTAATAAATTCATCATTATTATTATTACATAAGGTATTGCCTACCAAATATTGTGGGAATCTTATATACCTGAAAATGTCCTTTACTGTACACAAGACAGGCAATACCGTGTTTATGCAATAAGTGAAAGTTTAGAAATAATAAACACTTCAAGGAACCATGAAGTATCGTACAACTTCGTTCGTAGCACTGCGCAAAGATGCCTATGCAATGGCGTGTTCGACCACAATGTGCTCTTTCTCCAAAAAAAGTAAAAACGATCACGTAATACCAAAGTAATGTACAAATTTGTTTGTTTTTATCCATGTTTAAATTAAATTATAGATGATATTCATACACCTAGACTTAGACTTATGAATTTATTCCCGAAAGTCGAGAAAGAAATGTATAATGTATGTAATTACGTTTACACATAGAGTTTTAAAACGATTTACTCGAATTGAACGGAAACGAATTACTTGCTATCGTAAAGAATCCTTTTCTCAATGTTTTAAATCCTCGCGACAGTTTTCACATGTCTGCATGACATTGGCTCAGAGATATTTCCAACATGTTGTTTACGAATGATGCGATTTCGTCGGATAAGGCCATGCTCGATCAGCGGAAAATTTAAGCGGGAGTTCTCCGGCTTTTACATTAAATCTCCTGAGGTCTGCGAAGGGAACTAAATGACATGGCAGACTGTAATGTGCTCATTTCTCAACATTTTGCTCCCCTCCTTTAAAAATTTGCCCATACCAATAACTTCGTTCATCCGACAAGTATGCCTTTAGAAAATTTGCCTGTCGCCGAATTCCGCGTTCCTCTTTGTTCTCTCTACCATAACCTTCCCCTATGCTTACACGCCCATGTTTTCCACTCGACTATAAATAAGACATTCGTCGTGGCTCTGACATCAGTTCCCAACTTGCAGTGTTCCCAAGCACCTAGCAGCACGATCATGAAGGTGGCACAGGTAAGAAAGATCTTATATACAAATCGAAATTTCTAATTTTGTCTATTCTAGTATGAACAGCAGAGACAGCCCTGAAGCATTTCATCTCTTTGACCCGTACGATTTCCTCATTTCTAAGGCTTCATTGTGATGCCGTGAGTTAGTAAGCCTTTTCGAGAGCGTAAACGGAACATGTAGATAGATATTCCAAGCGTTTCCGGGGAGAAAAACTCGTCGCACGTTAAGGGTTAAAGGAATTGAATGTTGTCGCAGAATAAAGTTCAAATAAATTTTCGTGCTTAAAAATGTCCTTCTCGGAACGCTCAATCTATCTCTTTCGCGAAAAAATTTGCTTTTGGAGCTGAGCCAATGTGCTTTCTTATGAGAATTGGTGTGTTTTTTCAGATTTTCCTCACCGTTGCCCTCGCAGCCTCCTGCGTTGCATACCCTGGTGGCCACTACGGGGACGGAGGGCACTTGGATCACTACGTAAGGAGTTTGGTTTGAAACTTGATTCCTCCTCTTGAGACGACGAATGAAAGTGGCATATCACGGTCATTCGGCCAAACAAAATTCGGCTTCATGCGCTACGTGAATGCCAAAATGTGCTCTCCATGATTCATGTTCCTCAAATCATTTCAGGCCTATCCCAAGTACAACTTCGATTACAGTGTCAGTGATCACAAAACCGGAGACGCGAAGAGCCAATGGGAAACCAGAGACGGAGACGTCGTCAAGGGTGCATACAGCCTGCATGAATCCGATGGCACCATCAGAACTGTGGAATACACCGCCGACAAGCACAACGGATTCAACGCGGTGGTGAAGCGAGCTGGAAAAGCGGTGCACCCACAACACTACGGAGGTGCCACATACGGAGCTGGTCACTACGGAGGTGCCATCGGCTACGGAGGAGGTCATTACGGTGGTGCATCCTCTTACGCCAATAACAATAACCTTGCCATCGGCCACGGCATCGCTGGACACGGAGGGTACGGCAGCTTCGGAGGATACGGTGTCGGAGCTTACCACGGAGGCGCCAGCTCTTTCGCCAATGGTAACAACTTTGCCTATGGACACGGCGGCCACTATTGAATGACTACCGGATCTTCTTCGCTAAACAACGAATATTAACTGCCATGGAAAAATCCCGATTTCAGCGAAAACCACTTGGCAGACCACAGCTGCTCGTCGTCTGCTCATCACCTTCGTTGTCATCGTTTTCCTTGTTCAGAAAATAAAAATTATTAACCTAAGTTTTTCCTCTTCATTCTTAGTCAGCCTACAATAAAGAAGATATAACATATTTTCCTTGAGAAAATTCGTATCGCCGTTTATCTCTCAAACGAATTGTGTTCAAAGATATTTTCTCTGCGTTTTCAATAGTTAAACGTCAAGTTTTACGATGCAATCCACGCATACACCCGAGAAGGACGAATGAATGCGGTACAATGGCATATTTTTCTCCATCAAAGTAAATCCTCCGTGATCTAGGTCCCTCTACCTCCTTCTCAAGCTAAGGCGGTCTATGGAACGAGTTCCGAATCCCTGATCATTCGTTAAACTTTTGACAGATTCCTTGGTAACGGATACGACTCTTTAAATGTATGCGGGAATACTGAAAGAAACTTCTACGATCAACCAATATCTGAGTCACCATTTCAGGTTGCTGTCATGCAGAAGACACGCAAAGCATCGTTGTGCGGGAACTCGAAGTTTTCGAAACGAATGTTTTCTTGACTGATCCCATTGCACACTCTTGAGTTGAAGTAGGTTTAGCATACACTGCTTTTCTGAAATATCGAAGCCAACCAGATTTGAGCTGCAAGCTGGCCTTTCAATATCATCCTACACGGCCCATGGCATTTTGTCTTTTCGTCATAATTTGACTCCTTTAAGTTGCGCGTAACCTCGAGGGTGAGTAGCTATTGTAAAAACATTATTGAACATCAATCTGGAGTTCATTTAGGTAGGTGGAGGCGAAATACGATATCCTCGAAGTTAATGGTGAAACGGTTTTCCCGAAAATGGTAAAGATCCGTACATTACATTACGATTTAGAACGTTAGAATTAGAAATCAGGAAGTGTGAGCCGATCGAGCTTGAAGGAACCAAGCAAAAGTTCGTCCCACGTTCCGGACTGTAGACAAGGGTTTCTCTTTGCCGGCACCGCAATGCTGTTTTAATGTAGCTCTGGTATGTACTGGATTGCTCTGCAATCACTGCTAAATTTGTAATATTCTCTTATAAAAATGCATTTACGTTTTCTCGTAAAATATATATTTTACAAGGGGATCGCATGTTTTAATTCGTTATCTCAATGGTAAAAATAACGAAAAGATATCCAACTGAGGGTACACCTGTGCAAGAGAGGAAGCTAAGGGCCGAGCTGATTCTCCTTTGATATAAAGATGCTGAGATTTGATGCCTGTGAGGCGTACGCGACGCAAAATAAATATAAACTCACTATGTTCGAAACTATCCGCAGACAGTATTAGTAGATAGTAGCATGAAAACAATTCAGAAGGTCACGCATTTCTAGGAGCTGTAAAAAGATCCGGTCCAGATTCCAATGGAATAGCTTACATCGTTACTGAAATTAGGCAACAAAACTGGCATGCATGCCTTTATTTTTCTTAGCTTTGTAATGCTTACGTCAATAAGAACACGTACGATGATATCGGAGAATGCTAAGTAGTGATTCTCGTAATGCTTAGAGAGCAACAAGGAGACGATAACGGGAAGGATTTCTAGTAGCGTTAATGTACGTATCCGTGTTCCGAAGCAGCGAAGTTAAAGAGGTGAGAATCTAGAACGCAGGTGATGATATCCTCATCAATAGCTGCCAAAAGCGTTATCCCGTGTCACGAGAACGTTACTCTCTCACAGACCGAAACTGAGGAAGGCCCACGCCCTCGGATCGAAAGCGATTTCCGCATCATCAGATTTTACTTATTACGTACACGACATGCACCGTCAACTTTACTCGCTCCTACTTTGGGATATATATACTGCGCGTCTCGCCGACAGTACATCATTCGACTCCTCCTCCAACAACAGTCAACACCTTTTACGATGCATTCGTCTCAGGTGAGATTCGTTCGGCAGCGGCCCTTCGTGACGACCGTAACTGGTTCTGATGAACTTTCTTCACTCCACGAAAATTATTTCGTTACAGATTCTTCTCCTGGTAGTCGCTGCGGCGGCCGGAGCTTACGCCTTCCCACCAGCACCTTCCTACCATGGAGGTCTACATGACGTCGATTACTACGTAAGCAATGCCCCACTAATACGCCCTGTTATCGAAAACGTGCTTCTCGCTAATGTAACCTGTTCTTCCTCTCAGGCGCATCCCCACTACAACTTCAACTATGGCGTCCTAGACCAGCACACCGGCGACGTGAAGGACCAGTCGGAATCTAGGGACGGCGACGTGGTCAAGGGATCCTACAGCCTCCACGAGGCCGACGGAACCATCCGCCAAGTGCACTACACCGCTGACGACCACAACGGATTCAACGCTGTCGTCACAAGGATCGGCAAGGCCGCCCATCCTCAGCATTACGCCCATAACGCTCAGCCTGTCATCTCCTTGGGTCATCACGGCGCGGTTTCCCACGCTCACGGAAACAAACACGACTTCCATGTAGCCCAACATTATTAACTCTGTAACAACGCATGAAATAAAAATCACTTTATTACATCTCAACTTCTCATTCTATATCGACAACTTACCATGACCCGAATACAACCTTATCCTCGCTATACCTGCCTCTCTTGGCGAAGCAATGCCAGCTCACAAATAGAGCGAATATTTTATTCCTGCAGTCATTGCAGTTCCACCAACTGCGCTAAAATACTGTTTATTCCTAGTGTTTGGAATAATTTCCCTTCCTTTAAACCTCCCATTATCTACCCCTAACGTTTCTACAAAGTACATGATCTCTATTCCTTACGGTGAAGTGGCAGTAATTATACTTTGGTGTTTATTATTACATGAGTCAACTGATTAGCAGCACGATGAACATGGCAATGGTCATTGCAGTTTCACGATAAACGCGTTCGGTTTCTTATAAAATCTCTTCATTTTTTGAATTATGCTTACTTTATTCATAATTATGTATAATTACCAGGAATTTGCATTTGGAAAAAATGTAACATTTCTTTTACAGTACGATTAAAAGGCGAATGAACAGCGAAGACTATTGCGAATTATCTCCAATAAATTTAAGTTAAATGTACATTATAGTTCTTAGTACTCTCAGCTACAGCTTAAACTTTAGAGATGAGGAGAACATATTCAGGCATTATATTTCTACATAAACTCTTGCACAATATGGTTGACTCAAATGATATCATTAAAATGCTTAGCTTCAGAGTTCCACAAAGAAACACAAGAAGTAACCTTACATTCATCACAAAACACACTCAAGGAATCTACACCTTCTACTCTCCAGTTTTTTTATTATGACGAGTTTGAATGAGCTTAATGATGAAATTGATTTAACTTAGAAACCTTAAGAAGAAGATTGCGATGGAATTGGTTATATTTTTATACTCTTCTACTTTTAGAATGCCTTTTTTTCTGTCTACTAAATTTCTCAATTATTGATGCACTTGATTTTACGTGTATTTATTGTCTGTTTTAACTACTTGAATGTGTATATGAATATGTTATTATCGCAAGATTGTACTGCATATGAATAAACTTAAATATATATTATGTGTATGTATATTAGCTTTAGGGAAGTGATTTAGTTTAAAGATGTATGTTGGAATTGTATTTCTATACATTGACTCTATATATCGATTTCGTTGAATTGTTTTCCTATACATTGATTTATTATTGCTAATTTGTTCTCAGTAGATATTTATTGCATTATATTCTTTTCTTTTCTTTGTTATTGACGTATTTTAATTTACTAGTATGTTTTGCTTTATTCCATATGTATTTTTATATTGATTATATATTATGTTTATGGGTTTGAAACCCGTAATAAATTCATCATTATTATTATTACATAAGGTATTGCCTACCAAATATTGTGGGAATCTTATATACCTGAAAATGTCCTTTACTGTACACAAGACAGGCAATACCGTGTTTATGCAATAAGTGAAAGTTTAGAAATAATAAACACTTCAAGGAACCATGAAGTATCGTACAACTTCGTTCGTAGCACTGCGCAAAGATGCCTATGCAATGGCGTGTTCGACCACAATGTGCTCTTTCTCCAAAAAAAGTAAAAACGATCACGTAATACCAAAGTAATGTACAAATTTGTTTGTTTTTATCCATGTTTAAATTAAATTATAGATGATATTCATACACCTAGACTTAGACTTATGAATTTATTCCCGAAAGTCGAGAAAGAAATGTATAATGTATGTAATTACGTTTACACATAGAGTTTTAAAACGATTTACTCGAATTGAACGGAAACGAATTACTTGCTATCGTAAAGAATCCTTTTCTCAATGTTTTAAATCCTCGCGACAGTTTTCACATGTCTGCATGACATTGGCTCAGAGATATTTCCAACATGTTGTTTACGAATGATGCGATTTCGTCGGATAAGGCCATGCTCGATCAGCGGAAAATTTAAGCGGGAGTTCTCCGGCTTTTACATTAAATCTCCTGAGGTCTGCGAAGGGAACTAAATGACATGGCAGACTGTAATGTGCTCATTTCTCAACATTTTGCTCCCCTCCTTTAAAAATTTGCCCATACCAATAACTTCGTTCATCCGACAAGTATGCCTTTAGAAAATTTGCCTGTCGCCGAATTCCGCGTTCCTCTTTGTTCTCTCTACCATAACCTTCCCCTATGCTTACACGCCCATGTTTTCCACTCGACTATAAATAAGACATTCGTCGTGGCTCTGACATCAGTTCCCAACTTGCAGTGTTCCCAAGCACCTAGCAGCACGATCATGAAGGTGGCACAGGTAAGAAAGATCTTATATACAAATCGAAATTTCTAATTTTGTCTATTCTAGTATGAACAGCAGAGACAGCCCTGAAGCATTTCATCTCTTTGACCCGTACGATTTCCTCATTTCTAAGGCTTCATTGTGATGCCGTGAGTTAGTAAGCCTTTTCGAGAGCGTAAACGGAACATGTAGATAGATATTCCAAGCGTTTCCGGGGAGAAAAACTCGTCGCACGTTAAGGGTTAAAGGAATTGAATGTTGTCGCAGAATAAAGTTCAAATAAATTTTCGTGCTTAAAAATGTCCTTCTCGGAACGCTCAATCTATCTCTTTCGCGAAAAAATTTGCTTTTGGAGCTGAGCCAATGTGCTTTCTTATGAGAATTGGTGTGTTTTTTCAGATTTTCCTCACCGTTGCCCTCGCAGCCTCCTGCGTTGCATACCCTGGTGGCCACTACGGGGACGGAGGGCACTTGGATCACTACGTAAGGAGTTTGGTTTGAAACTTGATTCCTCCTCTTGAGACGACGAATGAAAGTGGCATATCACGGTCATTCGGCCAAACAAAATTCGGCTTCATGCGCTACGTGAATGCCAAAATGTGCTCTCCATGATTCATGTTCCTCAAATCATTTCAGGCCTATCCCAAGTACAACTTCGATTACAGTGTCAGTGATCACAAAACCGGAGACGCGAAGAGCCAATGGGAAACCAGAGACGGAGACGTCGTCAAGGGTGCATACAGCCTGCATGAATCCGATGGCACCATCAGAACTGTGGAATACACCGCCGACAAGCACAACGGATTCAACGCGGTGGTGAAGCGAGCTGGAAAAGCGGTGCACCCACAACACTACGGAGGTGCCACATACGGAGCTGGTCACTACGGAGGTGCCATCGGCTACGGAGGAGGTCATTACGGTGGTGCATCCTCTTACGCCAATAACAATAACCTTGCCATCGGCCACGGCATCGCTGGACACGGAGGGTACGGCAGCTTCGGAGGATACGGTGTCGGAGCTTACCACGGAGGCGCCAGCTCTTTCGCCAATGGTAACAACTTTGCCTATGGACACGGCGGCCACTATTGAATGACTACCGGATCTTCTTCGCTAAACAACGAATATTAACTGCCATGGAAAAATCCCGATTTCAGCGAAAACCACTTGGCAGACCACAGCTGCTCGTCGTCTGCTCATCACCTTCGTTGTCATCGTTTTCCTTGTTCAGAAAATAAAAATTATTAACCTAAGTTTTTCCTCTTCATTCTTAGTCAGCCTACAATAAAGAAGATATAACATATTTTCCTTGAGAAAATTCGTATCGCCGTTTATCTCTCAAACGAATTGTGTTCAAAGATATTTTCTCTGCGTTTTCAATAGTTAAACGTCAAGTTTTACGATGCAATCCACGCATACACCCGAGAAGGACGAATGAATGCGGTACAATGGCATATTTTTCTCCATCAAAGTAAATCCTCCGTGATCTAGGTCCCTCTACCTCCTTCTCAAGCTAAGGCGGTCTATGGAACGAGTTCCGAATCCCTGATCATTCGTTAAACTTTTGACAGATTCCTTGGTAACGGATACGACTCTTTAAATGTATGCGGGAATACTGAAAGAAACTTCTACGATCAACCAATATCTGAGTCACCATTTCAGGTTGCTGTCATGCAGAAGACACGCAAAGCATCGTTGTGCGGGAACTCGAAGTTTTCGAAACGAATGTTTTCTTGACTGATCCCATTGCACACTCTTGAGTTGAAGTAGGTTTAGCATACACTGCTTTTCTGAAATATCGAAGCCAACCAGATTTGAGCTGCAAGCTGGCCTTTCAATATCATCCTACACGGCCCATGGCATTTTGTCTTTTCGTCATAATTTGACTCCTTTAAGTTGCGCGTAACCTCGAGGGTGAGTAGCTATTGTAAAAACATTATTGAACATCAATCTGGAGTTCATTTAGGTAGGTGGAGGCGAAATACGATATCCTCGAAGTTAATGGTGAAACGGTTTTCCCGAAAATGGTAAAGATCCGTACATTACATTACGATTTAGAACGTTAGAATTAGAAATCAGGAAGTGTGAGCCGATCGAGCTTGAAGGAACCAAGCAAAAGTTCGTCCCACGTTCCGGACTGTAGACAAGGGTTTCTCTTTGCCGGCACCGCAATGCTGTTTTAATGTAGCTCTGGTATGTACTGGATTGCTCTGCAATCACTGCTAAATTTGTAATATTCTCTTATAAAAATGCATTTACGTTTTCTCGTAAAATATATATTTTACAAGGGGATCGCATGTTTTAATTCGTTATCTCAATGGTAAAAATAACGAAAAGATATCCAACTGAGGGTACACCTGTGCAAGAGAGGAAGCTAAGGGCCGAGCTGATTCTCCTTTGATATAAAGATGCTGAGATTTGATGCCTGTGAGGCGTACGCGACGCAAAATAAATATAAACTCACTATGTTCGAAACTATCCGCAGACAGTATTAGTAGATAGTAGCATGAAAACAATTCAGAAGGTCACGCATTTCTAGGAGCTGTAAAAAGATCCGGTCCAGATTCCAATGGAATAGCTTACATCGTTACTGAAATTAGGCAACAAAACTGGCATGCATGCCTTTATTTTTCTTAGCTTTGTAATGCTTACGTCAATAAGAACACGTACGATGATATCGGAGAATGCTAAGTAGTGATTCTCGTAATGCTTAGAGAGCAACAAGGAGACGATAACGGGAAGGATTTCTAGTAGCGTTAATGTACGTATCCGTGTTCCGAAGCAGCGAAGTTAAAGAGGTGAGAATCTAGAACGCAGGTGATGATATCCTCATCAATAGCTGCCAAAAGCGTTATCCCGTGTCACGAGAACGTTACTCTCTCACAGACCGAAACTGAGGAAGGCCCACGCCCTCGGATCGAAAGCGATTTCCGCATCATCAGATTTTACTTATTACGTACACGACATGCACCGTCAACTTTACTCGCTCCTACTTTGGGATATATATACTGCGCGTCTCGCCGACAGTACATCATTCGACTCCTCCTCCAACAACAGTCAACACCTTTTACGATGCATTCGTCTCAGGTGAGATTCGTTCGGCAGCGGCCCTTCGTGACGACCGTAACTGGTTCTGATGAACTTTCTTCACTCCACGAAAATTATTTCGTTACAGATTCTTCTCCTGGTAGTCGCTGCGGCGGCCGGAGCTTACGCCTTCCCACCAGCACCTTCCTACCATGGAGGTCTACATGACGTCGATTACTACGTAAGCAATGCCCCACTAATACGCCCTGTTATCGAAAACGTGCTTCTCGCTAATGTAACCTGTTCTTCCTCTCAGGCGCATCCCCACTACAACTTCAACTATGGCGTCCTAGACCAGCACACCGGCGACGTGAAGGACCAGTCGGAATCTAGGGACGGCGACGTGGTCAAGGGATCCTACAGCCTCCACGAGGCCGACGGAACCATCCGCCAAGTGCACTACACCGCTGACGACCACAACGGATTCAACGCTGTCGTCACAAGGATCGGCAAGGCCGCCCATCCTCAGCATTACGCCCATAACGCTCAGCCTGTCATCTCCTTGGGTCATCACGGCGCGGTTTCCCACGCTCACGGAAACAAACACGACTTCCATGTAGCCCAACATTATTAACTCTGTAACAACGCATGAAATAAAAATCACTTTATTACATCTCAACTTCTCATTCTATATCGACAACTTACCATGACCCGAATACAACCTTATCCTCGCTATACCTGCCTCTCTTGGCGAAGCAATGCCAGCTCACAAATAGAGCGAATATTTTATTCCTGCAGTCATTGCAGTTCCACCAACTGCGCTAAAATACTGTTTATTCCTAGTGTTTGGAATAATTTCCCTTCCTTTAAACCTCCCATTATCTACCCCTAACGTTTCTACAAAGTACATGATCTCTATTCCTTACGGTGAAGTGGCAGTAATTATACTTTGGTGTTTATTATTACATGAGTCAACTGATTAGCAGCACGATGAACATGGCAATGGTCATTGCAGTTTCACGATAAACGCGTTCGGTTTCTTATAAAATCTCTTCATTTTTTGAATTATGCTTACTTTATTCATAATTATGTATAATTACCAGGAATTTGCATTTGGAAAAAATGTAACATTTCTTTTACAGTACGATTAAAAGGCGAATGAACAGCGAAGACTATTGCGAATTATCTCCAATAAATTTAAGTTAAATGTACATTATAGTTCTTAGTACTCTCAGCTACAGCTTAAACTTTAGAGATGAGGAGAACATATTCAGGCATTATATTTCTACATAAACTCTTGCACAATATGGTTGACTCAAATGATATCATTAAAATGCTTAGCTTCAGAGTTCCACAAAGAAACACAAGAAGTAACCTTACATTCATCACAAAACACACTCAAGGAATCTACACCTTCTACTCTCCAGTTTTTTTATTATGACGAGTTTGAATGAGCTTAATGATGAAATTGATTTAACTTAGAAACCTTAAGAAGAAGATTGCGATGGAATTGGTTATATTTTTATACTCTTCTACTTTTAGAATGCCTTTTTTTCTGTCTACTAAATTTCTCAATTATTGATGCACTTGATTTTACGTGTATTTATTGTCTGTTTTAACTACTTGAATGTGTATATGAATATGTTATTATCGCAAGATTGTACTGCATATGAATAAACTTAAATATATATTATGTGTATGTATATTAGCTTTAGGGAAGTGATTTAGTTTAAAGATGTATGTTGGAATTGTATTTCTATACATTGACTCTATATATCGATTTCGTTGAATTGTTTTCCTATACATTGATTTATTATTGCTAATTTGTTCTCAGTAGATATTTATTGCATTATATTCTTTTCTTTTCTTTGTTATTGACGTATTTTAATTTACTAGTATGTTTTGCTTTATTCCATATGTATTTTTATATTGATTATATATTATGTTTATGGGTTTGAAACCCGTAATAAATTCATCATTATTATTATTACATAAGGTATTGCCTACCAAATATTGTGGGAATCTTATATACCTGAAAATGTCCTTTACTGTACACAAGACAGGCAATACCGTGTTTATGCAATAAGTGAAAGTTTAGAAATAATAAACACTTCAAGGAACCATGAAGTATCGTACAACTTCGTTCGTAGCACTGCGCAAAGATGCCTATGCAATGGCGTGTTCGACCACAATGTGCTCTTTCTCCAAAAAAAGTAAAAACGATCACGTAATACCAAAGTAATGTACAAATTTGTTTGTTTTTATCCATGTTTAAATTAAATTATAGATGATATTCATACACCTAGACTTAGACTTATGAATTTATTCCCGAAAGTCGAGAAAGAAATGTATAATGTATGTAATTACGTTTACACATAGAGTTTTAAAACGATTTACTCGAATTGAACGGAAACGAATTACTTGCTATCGTAAAGAATCCTTTTCTCAATGTTTTAAATCCTCGCGACAGTTTTCACATGTCTGCATGACATTGGCTCAGAGATATTTCCAACATGTTGTTTACGAATGATGCGATTTCGTCGGATAAGGCCATGCTCGATCAGCGGAAAATTTAAGCGGGAGTTCTCCGGCTTTTACATTAAATCTCCTGAGGTCTGCGAAGGGAACTAAATGACATGGCAGACTGTAATGTGCTCATTTCTCAACATTTTGCTCCCCTCCTTTAAAAATTTGCCCATACCAATAACTTCGTTCATCCGACAAGTATGCCTTTAGAAAATTTGCCTGTCGCCGAATTCCGCGTTCCTCTTTGTTCTCTCTACCATAACCTTCCCCTATGCTTACACGCCCATGTTTTCCACTCGACTATAAATAAGACATTCGTCGTGGCTCTGACATCAGTTCCCAACTTGCAGTGTTCCCAAGCACCTAGCAGCACGATCATGAAGGTGGCACAGGTAAGAAAGATCTTATATACAAATCGAAATTTCTAATTTTGTCTATTCTAGTATGAACAGCAGAGACAGCCCTGAAGCATTTCATCTCTTTGACCCGTACGATTTCCTCATTTCTAAGGCTTCATTGTGATGCCGTGAGTTAGTAAGCCTTTTCGAGAGCGTAAACGGAACATGTAGATAGATATTCCAAGCGTTTCCGGGGAGAAAAACTCGTCGCACGTTAAGGGTTAAAGGAATTGAATGTTGTCGCAGAATAAAGTTCAAATAAATTTTCGTGCTTAAAAATGTCCTTCTCGGAACGCTCAATCTATCTCTTTCGCGAAAAAATTTGCTTTTGGAGCTGAGCCAATGTGCTTTCTTATGAGAATTGGTGTGTTTTTTCAGATTTTCCTCACCGTTGCCCTCGCAGCCTCCTGCGTTGCATACCCTGGTGGCCACTACGGGGACGGAGGGCACTTGGATCACTACGTAAGGAGTTTGGTTTGAAACTTGATTCCTCCTCTTGAGACGACGAATGAAAGTGGCATATCACGGTCATTCGGCCAAACAAAATTCGGCTTCATGCGCTACGTGAATGCCAAAATGTGCTCTCCATGATTCATGTTCCTCAAATCATTTCAGGCCTATCCCAAGTACAACTTCGATTACAGTGTCAGTGATCACAAAACCGGAGACGCGAAGAGCCAATGGGAAACCAGAGACGGAGACGTCGTCAAGGGTGCATACAGCCTGCATGAATCCGATGGCACCATCAGAACTGTGGAATACACCGCCGACAAGCACAACGGATTCAACGCGGTGGTGAAGCGAGCTGGAAAAGCGGTGCACCCACAACACTACGGAGGTGCCACATACGGAGCTGGTCACTACGGAGGTGCCATCGGCTACGGAGGAGGTCATTACGGTGGTGCATCCTCTTACGCCAATAACAATAACCTTGCCATCGGCCACGGCATCGCTGGACACGGAGGGTACGGCAGCTTCGGAGGATACGGTGTCGGAGCTTACCACGGAGGCGCCAGCTCTTTCGCCAATGGTAACAACTTTGCCTATGGACACGGCGGCCACTATTGAATGACTACCGGATCTTCTTCGCTAAACAACGAATATTAACTGCCATGGAAAAATCCCGATTTCAGCGAAAACCACTTGGCAGACCACAGCTGCTCGTCGTCTGCTCATCACCTTCGTTGTCATCGTTTTCCTTGTTCAGAAAATAAAAATTATTAACCTAAGTTTTTCCTCTTCATTCTTAGTCAGCCTACAATAAAGAAGATATAACATATTTTCCTTGAGAAAATTCGTATCGCCGTTTATCTCTCAAACGAATTGTGTTCAAAGATATTTTCTCTGCGTTTTCAATAGTTAAACGTCAAGTTTTACGATGCAATCCACGCATACACCCGAGAAGGACGAATGAATGCGGTACAATGGCATATTTTTCTCCATCAAAGTAAATCCTCCGTGATCTAGGTCCCTCTACCTCCTTCTCAAGCTAAGGCGGTCTATGGAACGAGTTCCGAATCCCTGATCATTCGTTAAACTTTTGACAGATTCCTTGGTAACGGATACGACTCTTTAAATGTATGCGGGAATACTGAAAGAAACTTCTACGATCAACCAATATCTGAGTCACCATTTCAGGTTGCTGTCATGCAGAAGACACGCAAAGCATCGTTGTGCGGGAACTCGAAGTTTTCGAAACGAATGTTTTCTTGACTGATCCCATTGCACACTCTTGAGTTGAAGTAGGTTTAGCATACACTGCTTTTCTGAAATATCGAAGCCAACCAGATTTGAGCTGCAAGCTGGCCTTTCAATATCATCCTACACGGCCCATGGCATTTTGTCTTTTCGTCATAATTTGACTCCTTTAAGTTGCGCGTAACCTCGAGGGTGAGTAGCTATTGTAAAAACATTATTGAACATCAATCTGGAGTTCATTTAGGTAGGTGGAGGCGGAATACGATATCCTCGAAGTTAATGGTGAAACGGTTTTCCCGAAAATGGTAAAGATCCGTACATTACATTACGATTTAGAACGTTAAAATTAGAAATCAGGAAGTGTGAGCCGATCGAGCTTGAAGGAACCAAGCAAAAGTTCGTCCCACGTTCCGGACTGTAGACAAGGGTTTCTCTTTGCCGGCACCGCAATGCTGTTTTAATGTAGCTCTGGTATGTACTGGATTGCTCTGCAATCACTGCTAAATTTGTAATATTCTCTTATAAAAATGCATTTGCGTTTTCTCGTAAAATATATATTTTACAAGGGGATCGCATGTTTTAATTCGTTATCTCAATGGTAAAAATAACGAAAAGATATCCAACTGAGGGTACACCTGTGCAAGAGAGGAAGCTAAGGGCCGAGCTGATTCTCCTTTGATATAAAGATGCTGAGATTTGATGCCTGTGAGGTGTACGCGACGCAAAATAAATATAAACTCACTATGTTCGAAACTATCCGCAGACAGTATTAGTAGATAGTAGCATGAAAACAATTCAGAAGGTCACGCATTTCTAGGAGCTGTAAAAAGATCCGGTCCAGATTCCAATGGAATAGCTTACATCGTTACTGAAATTAGGCAACAAAACTGGCATGCATGCCTTTATTTTTCTTAGCTTTGTAATGCTTACGTCAATAAGAACACGTACGATGATATCGGAGAATGCTAAGTAGTGATTCTCGTAATGCTTAGAGAGCAACAAGGAGACGATAACGGGAAGGATTTCTAGTAGCGTTAATGTACGTATCCGTGTTCCGAAGCAGCGAAGTTAAAGAGGTGAGAATCTAGAACGCAGGTGATGATATCCTCATCAATAGCTGCCAAAAGCGTTATCCCGTGTCACGAGAACGTTACTCTCTCACAGACCGAAACTGAGGAAGGCCCACGCCCTCGGATCGAAAGCGATTTCCGCATCATCAGATTTTACTTATTACGTACACGACATGCACCGTCAACTTTACTCGCTCCTACTTTGGGATATATATACTGCGCGTCTCGCCGACAGTACATCATTCGACTCCTCCTCCAACAACAGTCAACACCTTTTACGATGCATTCGTCTCAGGTGAGATTCGTTCGGCAGCGGCCCTTCGTGACGACCGTAACTGGTTCTGATGAACTTTCTTCACTCCACGAAAATTATTTCGTTACAGATTCTTCTCCTGGTAGTCGCTGCGGCGGCCGGAGCTTACGCCTTCCCACCAGCACCTTCCTACCATGGAGGTCTACATGACGTCGATTACTACGTAAGCAATGCCCCACTAATACGCCCTGTTATCGAAAACGTGCTTCTCGCTAATGTAACCTGTTCTTCCTCTCAGGCGCATCCCCACTACAACTTCAACTATGGCGTCCGCGACCAGCACACCGGCGACGTGAAGGACCAGTCGGAATCTAGGGACGGCGACGTGGTCAAGGGATCCTACAGCCTCCACGAGGCCGACGGAACCATCCGCCAAGTGCACTACACCGCTGACGACCACAACGGATTCAACGCTGTCGTCACAAGGATCGGCAAGGCCGCCCATCCTCAGCATTACGCCCATAACGCTCAGCCTGTCATCTCCTTGGGTCATCACGGCGCGGTTTCCCACGCTCACGGAAACAAACACGACTTCCATGTAGCCCAACATTATTAACTCTGTAACAACGCATGAAATAAAAATCACTTTATTACATCTCAACTTCTCATTCTATATCGACAACTTACCATGACCCGAATACAACCTTATCCTCGCTATACCTGCCTCTCTTGGCGAAGCAATGCCAGCTCACAAATAGAGCGAATATTTTATTCCTGCAGTCATTGCAGTTCCACCAACTGCGCTAAAATACTGTTTATTCCTAGTGTTTGGAATAATTTCCCTTCCTTTAAACCTCCCATTATCTACCCCTAACGTTTCTACAAAGTACATGATCTCTATTCCTTACGGTGAAGTGGCAGTAATTATACTTTGGTGTTTATTATTACATGAGTCAACTGATTAGCAGCACGATGAACATGGCAATGGTCATTGCAGTTTCACGATAAACGCGTTCGGTTTCTTATAAAATCTCTTCATTTTTTGAATTATGCTTACTTTATTCATAATTATGTATAATTACCAGGAATTTGCATTTGGAAAAAATGTAACATTTCTTTTACAGTACGATTAAAAGGCGAATGAACAGCGAAGACTATTGCGAATTATCTCCAATAAATTTAAGTTAAATGTACATTATAGTTCTTAGTACTCTCAGCTACAGCTTAAACTTTAGAGATGAGGAGAACATATTCAGGCATTATATTCCTACATAAACTCTTGCACAATATGGTTGACTCAAATGATATCATTAAAATGCTTAGCTTCAGAGTTCCACAAAGAAACACAAGAAGTAACCTTACATTCATCACAAAACACACTCAAGGAATCTACACCTTCTACTCTCCAGTTTTTTTATTATGACGAGTTTGAATGAGCTTAATGATGAAATTGATTTAACTTAGAAACCTTAAGAAGAAGATTGCGATGGAATTGGTTATATTTTTATACTCTTCTACTTTTAGAATGCCTTTTTTTCTGTCTACTAAATTTCTCAATTATTGATGCACTTGATTTTACGTGTATTTATTGTCTGTTTTAACTACTTGAATGTGTATATGAATATGTTATTATCGCAAGATTGTACTGCATATGAATAAACTTAAATATATATTATGTGTATGTATATTAGCTTTAGGGAAGTGATTTAGTTTAAAGATGTATATTGGAATTGTATTTCTATACATTGACTCTATATATCGATTTCGTTGAATTGTTTTCCTATACATTGATTTATTATTGCTAATTTGTTCTCAGTAGATATTTATTGCATTATATTCTTTTCTTTTCTTTGTTATTGACGTATTTTAATTTACTAGTATGTTTTGCTTTATTCCATATGTATTTTTATATTGATTATATATTATGTTTATGGGTTTGAAACCCGTAATAAATTCATCATTATTATTATTACATAAGGTATTGCCTACCAAATATTGTGGAAATCTTATATACCTGAAAATGTCCTTTACTGTACACAAAACAGGCAATACCGTGTTTATGCAATAAGTGAAAGTTTAGAAATAATAAACACTTCAAGGAACCATGAAGTATCGTACAACTTCGTTCGTAGCACTGCGCAAAGATGCCTATGCAATGGCGTGTTCGACCACAATGTGCTCTTTCTCCAAAAAAAGTAAAAACGATCACGTAATACCAAAGTAATGTACAAATTTGTTTGTTTTTATCCATGTTTAAATTAAATTATAGATGATATTCATCCACCTAGACTTAGACTTATGAATTTATTCCCGAAAGTCGAGAAAGAAATGTATAATGTATGTAATTACGTTTACACATAGAGTTTTAAAACGATTTACTCGAATTGAACGGAAACGAATTACTTGCTATCGTAAAGAATCCTTTTCTCAATGTTTTAAATCCTCGCGACAGTTTTCACATGTCTGCATGACATTGGCTCAGAGATATTTCCAACATGTTGTTTACGAATGATGCGATTTCGTCGGATAAGGCCATGCTCGATCAGCGGAAAATTTAAGCGGGAGTTCTCCGGCTTTTACATTAAATCTCCTGAGGTCTGCGAAGGGAACTAAATGACATGGCAGACTGTAATGTGCTCATTTCTCAACATTTTGCTCCCCTCCTTTAAAAATTTGCCCATACCAATAACTTCGTTCATCCGACAAGTATGCCTTTAGAAAATTTGCCTGTCGCCGAATTCCGCGTTCCTTTTTGTTCTCTCTACCATAACCTTCCCCTATGCTTACACGCCCATGTTTTCCACTCGACTATAAATAAGAAATTCGTCGTGGCTCTGACATCAGTTCCCAACTTGCAGTGTTCCCAAGCACCTAGCAGCACGATCATGAAGGTGGCACAGGTAAGAAAGATCTTATATACAAATCGAAATTTCTAATTTTGTCTATTCTAGTATGAACAGCAGAGACAGCCCTGAAGCATTTCATCTCTTTGACCCGTACGATTTCCTCATTTCTAAGGCTTCATTGTGATGCCGTGAGTTAGTAAGCCTTTTCGAGAGCGTAAACGGAACATGTAGATAGATATTCCAAGCGTTTCTGGGGAGAAAAACTCGTCGCACGTTAAGGGTTAGAGGAATTGAATGTTGTCGCAGAATAAAGTTCAAATAAATTTTCGTGCTTAAAAATGTCCTTCTCGGAACGCTCAATCTATCTCTTTCGCGAAAAAATTTGCTTTTGGAGCTGAGCCAATGTGCTTTCTTATGAGAATTGGTGTGTTTTTTCAGATTTTCCTCACCGTTGCCCTCGCAGCCTCCTGCGTTGCATACCCTGGTGGCCACTACGGGGACGGAGGGCACTTGGATCACTACGTAAGGAGTTTGGTTTGAAACTTGATTCCTCCTCTTGAGACGACGAATGAAAGTGGCATATCACGGTCATTCGGCCAAACAAAATTCGACTTCATGCGCTACGTGAATGCCAAAATGTGCTCTCCATGATTCATGTTCCTCAAATCATTTCAGGCCTATCCCAAGTACAACTTCGATTACGGTGTCAGTGATCACAAAACCGGAGACGCGAAGAGCCAATGGGAAACCAGAGACGGAGACGTCGTCAAGGGTGCATACAGCCTGCATGAATCCGATGGCACCATCAGAACTGTGGAATACACCGCCGACAAGCACAACGGATTCAACGCGGTGGTGAAGCGAGCTGGAAAAGCGGTGCACCCACAACACTACGGAGGTGCCGCATACGGAGCTGGTCACTACGGAGGTGCCATCGGCTACGGAGGAGGTCATTACGGTGGTGCATCCTCTTACGCCAACAACAATAACCTTGCCATCGGCCACGGCATCGCTGGACACGGAGGGTACGGCAGCTTCGGAGGATACGGTGTCGGAGCTTACCACGGAGGCGCCAGCTCTTTCGCCAATGGTAACAACTTTGCCTATGGACACGGCGGCCACTATTGAATGACTACCGGATCTTCTTCGCTAAACAACGAATATTAACTGCCATGGAAAAATCCCGATTTCAGCGAAAACCACTTGGCAGACCACAGCTGCTCGTCGTCTGCTCATCACCTTCGTTGTCATCGTTTTCCTTGTTCAGAAAATAAAAATTATTAACCTAAGTTTTTCCTCTTCATTCTTAGTCAGCCTACAATAAAGAAGATATAACATATTTTCCTTGAGAAAATTCGTATCGCCGTTTATCTCTCAAACGAATTGTGTTCAAAGATATTTTCTCTGCGTTTTCAATAGTTAAACGTCAAGTTTTACGATGCAATCCACGCATACACCCGAGAAGGACGAATGAATGCGGTACAATGGCATATTTTTCTCCATCAAAGTAAATCCTCCGTGATCTAGGTCCCTCTACCTCCTTCTCAAGCTAAGGCGGTCAATGGAACGAGTTCCGAATCCCTGATCATTCGTTAAACTTTTGACAGATTCCTTGGTAACGGATACGACTCTTTAAATGTATGCGGGAATACTGAAAAAAACTTCTACGATCAACCAATATCTGAGTCACCATTTCAGGTTGCTGTCATGCAGAAGACACGCAAAGCATCGTTGTGCGGGAACTCGAAGTTTTCGAAACGAATGTTTTCTTGGCTGATCCCATTGCACACTCTTGAGTTGAAGTAGGTTTAGCATACACTGCTTTTCTGAAATATCGAAGCCAACCAGATTTGAGCTGCAAGCTGGCCTTTCAATATCATCCTACACGGCCCATGGCATTTTGTCTTTTCGTCATAATTTGACTCCTTTAAGTTGCGCGTAACCTCGAGGGTGAGTAGCTATTGTAAAAACATTATTGAACATCAATCTGGAGTTCATTTAGGTAGGTGGAGGCGGAATACGATATCCTCGAAGTTAATGGTGAAACGGTTTTCCCGAAAATGGTAAAGATCCGTACATTACATTACGATTTAGAACGTTAAAATTAGAAATCAGGAAGTGTGAGCCGATCGAGCTTGAAGGAACCAAGCAAAAGTTCGTCCCACGTTCCGGACTGTAGACAAGGGTTTCTCTTTGCCGGCACCGCAATGCTGTTTTAATGTAGCTCTGGTATGTACTGGATTGCTCTGCAATCACTGCTAAATTTGTAATATTCTCTTATAAAAATGCATTTGCGTTTTCTCGTAAAATATATATTTTACAAGGGGATCGCATGTTTTAATTCGTTATCTCAATGGTAAAAATAACGAAAAGATATCCAACTGAGGGTACACCTGTGCAAGAGAGGAAGCTAAGGGCCGAGCTGATTCTCCTTTGATATAAAGATGCTGAGATTTGATGCCTGTGAGGTGTACGCGACGCAAAATAAATATAAACTCACTATGTTCGAAACTATCCGCAGACAGTATTAGTAGATAGTAGCATGAAAACAATTCAGAAGGTCACGCATTTCTAGGAGCTGTAAAAAGATCCGGTCCAGATTCCAATGGAATAGCTTACATCGTTACTGAAATTAGGCAACAAAACTGGCATGCATGCCTTTATTTTTCTTAGCTTTGTAATGCTTACGTCAATAAGAACACGTACGATGATATCGGAGAATGCTAAGTAGTGATTCTCGTAATGCTTAGAGAGCAACAAGGAGACGATAACGGGAAGGATTTCTAGTAGCGTTAATGTACGTATCCGTGTTCCGAAGCAGCGAAGTTAAAGAGGTGAGAATCTAGAACGCAGGTGATGATATCCTCATCAATAGCTGCCAAAAGCGTTATCCCGTGTCACGAGAACGTTACTCTCTCACAGACCGAAACTGAGGAAGGCCCACGCCCTCGGATCGAAAGCGATTTCCGCATCATCAGATTTTACTTATTACGTACACGACATGCACCGTCAACTTTACTCGCTCCTACTTTGGGATATATATACTGCGCGTCTCGCCGACAGTACATCATTCGACTCCTCCTCCAACAACAGTCAACACCTTTTACGATGCATTCGTCTCAGGTGAGATTCGTTCGGCAGCGGCCCTTCGTGACGACCGTAACTGGTTCTGATGAACTTTCTTCACTCCACGAAAATTATTTCGTTACAGATTCTTCTCCTGGTAGTCGCTGCGGCGGCCGGAGCTTACGCCTTCCCACCAGCACCTTCCTACCATGGAGGTCTACATGACGTCGATTACTACGTAAGCAATGCCCCACTAATACGCCCTGTTATCGAAAACGTGCTTCTCGCTAATGTAACCTGTTCTTCCTCTCAGGCGCATCCCCACTACAACTTCAACTATGGCGTCCGCGACCAGCACACCGGCGACGTGAAGGACCAGTCGGAATCTAGGGACGGCGACGTGGTCAAGGGATCCTACAGCCTCCACGAGGCCGACGGAACCATCCGCCAAGTGCACTACACCGCTGACGACCACAACGGATTCAACGCTGTCGTCACAAGGATCGGCAAGGCCGCCCATCCTCAGCATTACGCCCATAACGCTCAGCCTGTCATCTCCTTGGGTCATCACGGCGCGGTTTCCCACGCTCACGGAAACAAACACGACTTCCATGTAGCCCAACATTATTAACTCTGTAACAACGCATGAAATAAAAATCACTTTATTACATCTCAACTTCTCATTCTATATCGACAACTTACCATGACCCGAATACAACCTTATCCTCGCTATACCTGCCTCTCTTGGCGAAGCAATGCCAGCTCACAAATAGAGCGAATATTTTATTCCTGCAGTCATTGCAGTTCCACCAACTGCGCTAAAATACTGTTTATTCCTAGTGTTTGGAATAATTTCCCTTCCTTTAAACCTCCCATTATCTACCCCTAACGTTTCTACAAAGTACATGATCTCTATTCCTTACGGTGAAGTGGCAGTAATTATACTTTGGTGTTTATTATTACATGAGTCAACTGATTAGCAGCACGATGAACATGGCAATGGTCATTGCAGTTTCACGATAAACGCGTTCGGTTTCTTATAAAATCTCTTCATTTTTTGAATTATGCTTACTTTATTCATAATTATGTATAATTACCAGGAATTTGCATTTGGAAAAAATGTAACATTTCTTTTACAGTACGATTAAAAGGCGAATGAACAGCGAAGACTATTGCGAATTATCTCCAATAAATTTAAGTTAAATGTACATTATAGTTCTTAGTACTCTCAGCTACAGCTTAAACTTTAGAGATGAGGAGAACATATTCAGGCATTATATTCCTACATAAACTCTTGCACAATATGGTTGACTCAAATGATATCATTAAAATGCTTAGCTTCAGAGTTCCACAAAGAAACACAAGAAGTAACCTTACATTCATCACAAAACACACTCAAGGAATCTACACCTTCTACTCTCCAGTTTTTTTATTATGACGAGTTTGAATGAGCTTAATGATGAAATTGATTTAACTTAGAAACCTTAAGAAGAAGATTACGATGGAATTGGTTATATTTTTATACTCTTCTACTTTTAGAATGCCTTTTTTTCTGTCTACTAAATTTCTCAATTATTGATGCACTTGATTTTACGTGTATTTATTGTCTGTTTTAACTACTTGAATGTGTATATGAATATGTTATTATCGCAAGATTGTACTGCATATGAATAAACTTAAATATATATTATGTGTATGTATATTAGCTTTAGGGAAGTGATTTAGTTTAAAGATGTATATTGGAATTGTATTTCTATACATTGACTCTATATATCGATTTCGTTGAATTGTTTTCCTATACATTGATTTATTATTGCTAATTTGTTCTCAGTAGATATTTATTGCATTATATTCTTTTCTTTTCTTTGTTATTGACGTATTTTAATTTACTAGTATGTTTTGCTTTATTCCATATGTATTTTTATATTGATTATATATTATGTTTATGGGTTTGAAACCCGTAATAAATTCATCATTATTATTATTACATAAGGTATTGCCTACCAAATATTGTGGAAATCTTATATACCTGAAAATGTCCTTTACTGTACACAAAACAGGCAATACCGTGTTTATGCAATAAGTGAAAGTTTAGAAATAATAAACACTTCAAGGAACCATGAAGTATCGTACAACTTCGTTCGTAGCACTGCGCAAAGATGCCTATGCAATGGCGTGTTCGACCACAATGTGCTCTTTCTCCAAAAAAAGTAAAAACGATCACGTAATACCAAAGTAATGTACAAATTTGTTTGTTTTTATCCATGTTTAAATTAAATTATAGATGATATTCATCCACCTAGACTTAGACTTATGAATTTATTCCCGAAAGTCGAGAAAGAAATGTATAATGTATGTAATTACGTTTACACATAGAGTTTTAAAACGATTTACTCGAATTGAACGGAAACGAATTACTTGCTATCGTAAAGAATCCTTTTCTCAATGTTTTAAATCCTCGCGACAGTTTTCACATGTCTGCATGACATTGGCTCAGAGATATTTCCAACATGTTGTTTACGAATGATGCGATTTCGTCGGATAAGGCCATGCTCGATCAGCGGAAAATTTAAGCGGGAGTTCTCCGGCTTTTACATTAAATCTCCTGAGGTCTGCGAAGGGAACTAAATGACATGGCAGACTGTAATGTGCTCATTTCTCAACATTTTGCTCCCCTCCTTTAAAAATTTGCCCATACCAATAACTTCGTTCATCCGACAAGTATGCCTTTAGAAAATTTGCCTGTCGCCGAATTCCGCGTTCCTTTTTGTTCTCTCTACCATAACCTTCCCCTATGCTTACACGCCCATGTTTTCCACTCGACTATAAATAAGAAATTCGTCGTGGCTCTGACATCAGTTCCCAACTTGCAGTGTTCCCAAGCACCTAGCAGCACGATCATGAAGGTGGCACAGGTAAGAAAGATCTTATATACAAATCGAAATTTCTAATTTTGTCTATTCTAGTATGAACAGCAGAGACAGCCCTGAAGCATTTCATCTCTTTGACCCGTACGATTTCCTCATTTCTAAGGCTTCATTGTGATGCCGTGAGTTAGTAAGCCTTTTCGAGAGCGTAAACGGAACATGTAGATAGATATTCCAAGCGTTTCTGGGGAGAAAAACTCGTCGCACGTTAAGGGTTAGAGGAATTGAATGTTGTCGCAGAATAAAGTTCAAATAAATTTTCGTGCTTAAAAATGTCCTTCTCGGAACGCTCAATCTATCTCTTTCGCGAAAAAATTTGCTTTTGGAGCTGAGCCAATGTGCTTTCTTATGAGAATTGGTGTGTTTTTTCAGATTTTCCTCACCGTTGCCCTCGCAGCCTCCTGCGTTGCATACCCTGGTGGCCACTACGGGGACGGAGGGCACTTGTGGCATATCACGGTCATTCGGCCAAACAAAATTCGACTTCATGCGCTACGTGAATGCCAAAATGTGCTCTCCATGATTCATGTTCCTCAAATCATTTCAGGCCTATCCCAAGTACAACTTCGATTACGGTGTCAGTGATCACAAAACCGGAGACGCGAAGAGCCAATGGGAAACCAGAGACGGAGACGTCGTCAAGGGTGCATACAGCCTGCATGAATCCGATGGCACCATCAGAACTGTGGAATACACCGCCGACAAGCACAACGGATTCAACGCGGTGGTGAAGCGAGCTGGAAAAGCGGTGCACCCACAACACTACGGAGGTGCCGCATACGGAGCTGGTCACTACGGAGGTGCCATCGGCTACGGAGGAGGTCATTACGGTGGTGCATTCTCTTACGCCAACAACAATAACCTTGCCATCGGCCACGGCATCGCTGGACACGGAGGGTACGGCAGCTTCGGAGGATACGGTGTCGGAGCTTACCACGGAGGCGCCAGCTCTTTCGCCAATGGTAACAACTTTGCCTATGGACACGGCGGCCACTATTGAATGACTACCGGATCTTCTTCGCTAAACAACGAATATTAACTGCCATGGAAAAATCCCGATTTCAGCGAAAACCACTTGGCAGACCACAGCTGCTCGTCGTCTGCTCATCACCTTCGTTGTCATCGTTTTCCTTGTTCAGAAAATAAAAATTATTAACCTAAGTTTTTCCTCTTCATTCTTAGTCAGCCTACAATAAAGAAGATATAACATATTTTCCTTGAGAAAATTCGTATCGCCGTTTATCTCTCAAACGAATTGTGTTCAAAGATATTTTCTCTGCGTTTTCAATAGTTAAACGTCAAGTTTTACGATGCAATCCACGCATACACCCGAGAAGGACGAATGAATGCGGTACAATGGCATATTTTTCTCCATCAAAGTAAATCCTCCGTGATCTAGGTCCCTCTACCTCCTTCTCAAGCTAAGGCGGTCAATGGAACGAGTTCCGAATCCCTGATCATTCGTTAAACTTTTGACAGATTCCTTGGTAACGGATACGACTCTTTAAATGTATGCGGGAATACTGAAAAAAACTTCTACGATCAACCAATATCTGAGTCACCATTTCAGGTTGCTGTCATGCAGAAGACACGCAAAGCATCGTTGTGCGGGAACTCGAAGTTTTCGAAACGAATGTTTTCTTGGCTGATCCCATTGCACACTTTTGAGTTGAAGTAGGTTTAGCATACACTGCTTTTCTGAAATATCGAAGCCAACCAGATTTGAGCTGCAAGCTGGCCTTTCAATATCATCCTACACGGCCCATGGCATTTTGTCTTTTCGTCATAATTTGACTCCTTTAAGTTGCGCGTAACCTCGAGGGTGAGTAGCTATTGTAAAAACATTATTGAACATCAATCTGGAGTTCATTTAGGTAGGTGGAGGCGGAATACGATATCCTCGAAGTTAATGGTGAAACGGTTTTCCCGAAAATGGTAAAGATCCGTACATTACATTACGATTTAGAACGTTAAAATTAGAAATCAGGAAGTGTGAGCCGATCGAGCTTGAAGGAACCAAGCAAAAGTTCGTCCCACGTTCCGGACTGTAGACAAGGGTTTCTCTTTGCCGGCACCGCAATGCTGTTTTAATGTAGCTCTGGTATGTACTGGATTGCTCTGCAATCACTGCTAAATTTGTAATATTCTCTTATAAAAATGCATTTGCGTTTTCTCGTAAAATATATATTTTACAAGGGGATCGCATGTTTTAATTCGTTATCTCAATGGTAAAAATAACGAAAAGATATCCAACTGAGGGTACACCTGTGCAAGAGAGGAAGCTAAGGGCCGAGCTGATTCTCCTTTGATATAAAGATGCTGAGATTTGATGCCTGTGAGGTGCACGCGACGCAAAATAAATATAAACTCACTATGTTCGAAACTATCCGCAGACAGTATTAGTAGATAGTAGCATGAAAACAATTCAGAAGGTCACGCATTTCTAGGAGCTGTAAAAAGATCCGGTCCAGATTCCAATGGAATAGCTTACATCGTTACTGAAATTAGGCAACAAAACTGGCATGCATGCCTTTATTTTTCTTAGCTTTGTAATGCTTACGTCAATAAGAACACGTACGATGATATCGGAGAATGCTAAGTAGTGATTCTCGTAATGCTTAGAGAGCAACAAGGAGACGATAACGGGAAGGATTTCTAGTAGCGTTAATGTACGTATCCGTGTTCCGAAGCAGCGAAGTTAAAGAGGTGAGAATCTAGAACGCAGGTGATGATATCCTCATCAATAGCTGCCAAAAGCGTTATCCCGTGTCACGAGAACGTTACTCTCTCACAGACCGAAACTGAGGAAGGCCCACGCCCTCGGATCGAAAGCGATTTCCGCATCATCAGATTTTACTTATTACGTACACGACATGCACCGTCAACTTTACTCGCTCCTACTTTGGGATATATATACTGCGCGTCTCGCCGACAGTACATCATTCGACTCCTCCTCCAACAACAGTCAACACCTTTTACGATGCATTCGTCTCAGGTGAGATTCGTTCGGCAGCGGCCCTTCGTGACGACCGTAACTGGTTCTGATGAACTTTCTTCACTCCACGAAAATTATTTCGTTACAGATTCTTCTCCTGGTAGTCGCTGCGGCGGCCGGAGCTTACGCCTTCCCACCAGCACCTTCCTACCATGGAGGTCTACATGACGTCGATTACTACGTAAGCAATGCCCCACTAATACGCCCTGTTATCGAAAACGTGCTTCTCGCTAATGTAACCTGTTCTTCCTCTCAGGCGCATCCCCACTACAACTTCAACTATGGCGTCCGCGACCAGCACACCGGCGACGTGAAGGACCAGTCGGAATCTAGGGACGGCGACGTGGTCAAGGGATCCTACAGCCTCCACGAGGCCGACGGAACCATCCGCCAAGTGCACTACACCGCTGACGACCACAACGGATTCAACGCTGTCGTCACAAGGATCGGCAAGGCCGCCCATCCTCAGCATTACGCCCATAACGCTCAGCCTGTCATCTCCTTGGGTCATCACGGCGCGGTTTCCCACGCTCACGGAAACAAACACGACTTCCATGTAGCCCAACATTATTAACTCTGTAACAACGCATGAAATAAAAATCACTTTATTACATCTCAACTTCTCATTCTATATCGACAACTTACCATGACCCGAATACAACCTTATCCTCGCTATACCTGCCTCTCTTGGCGAAGCAATGCCAGCTCACAAATAGAGCGAATATTTTATTCCTGCAGTCATTGCAGTTCCACCAACTGCGCTAAAATACTGTTTATTCCTAGTGTTTGGAATAATTTCCCTTCCTTTAAACCTCCCATTATCTACCCCTAACGTTTCTACAAAGTACATGATCTCTATTCCTTACGGTGAAGTGGCAGTAATTATACTTTGGTGTTTATTATTACATGAGTCAACTGATTAGCAGCACGATGAACATGGCAATGGTCATTGCAGTTTCACGATAAACGCGTTCGGTTTCTTATAAAATCTCTTCATTTTTTGAATTATGCTTACTTTATTCATAATTATGTATAATTACCAGGAATTTGCATTTGGAAAAAATGTAACATTTCTTTTACAGTACGATTAAAAGGCGAATGAACAGCGAAGACTATTGCGAATTATCTCCAATAAATTTAAGTTAAATGTACATTATAGTTCTTAGTACTCTCAGCTACAGCTTAAACTTTAGAGATGAGGAGAACATATTCAGGCATTATATTTCTACATAAACTCTTGCACAATATGGTTGACTCAAATGATATCATTAAAATGCTTACAAGGAACATTAACGGAGTGTTACTCACCGATTTCATTCAAACTCGGTAGATTCAGAGCTGATGGAGAAAAAATAAAATCTGTGAAATCGTTCGTCCCCTCGTGACCTAGCAGCCGAGATATTCGAGGTCAAAAATTGCAAACTGGCCACCCGGGCCCCTCGCTAAGACGCCGTACTCCTAGACGCGGATACCGGGCGGGAGTGCCGATGCCTCGCCGCGAAAACGAAGCGCGGTCGGAAATACGAATGGTTTTCGGCGGTTTTCATTCTACGACCACAGGACTTATTCAGCCAGGGGATATATATTTTTTTAGAATGTGGAAAGACTTCGTGCGGAAGGTTTCTGATCGAGTGCTGTTAGATCAACTAGACATTTCCCTTTTTCAGAGGTATAGTATCCTAAAATTGCAATCCCTTACGCATTTTCAATTCCAGGCCCCAGATTTAAAAAAATTATTAAGTGCGCGTGGTTCAAAGCAGGATATATAGAGCAGCACCCCGACTCTCTTCTCACTCCGGTGCAGCATTGTTTTAATGAAAATATTTATGAAAGTCGATGCGAAAATGTACAAGACGAAACTGTATGTGGGAATGCAACCTTCATAAAGTGAATGCTCACTGTGAACTTAATCTGTGTTTCAAAGATTTTTTGAAAAAATTCACTTTTGTGTTTAAAAATACGAAGTAAATACAAATCAAATTTGAATCCATGTCATCGAAATTTATTTCATTCTTTACAAATCGTAGAATGAAAACCGCCGGAAACCAATCGGATTTCCGACCGCGCTTCGTTTTCGCGGCGAGGCATCGGCACTCCCGCCCGGTATCCGCGTCTAGGAGTACGGCGTCTTAGCGAGGGGCCCGGGTGGTCAGTTTGCAATTTTTGACCTCGAATATCTCGGCTCCTAGGTCACGAGGGGACGAACGATTTCACAGATTTTATTTTTTCTCCATCAACTCTGAATCTACCGAGTTTGAATGAAATCGGTGAGTAACACTCCGTTAATGTTCCTTGTTAGCTTCAGAGTTCCACAAAGAAACACAAGAAGTAACCTTACATTCATCACAAAACACACTCAAGGAATCTACACCTTCTACTCTCCAGTTTTTTTATTATGACGAGTTTGAATGAGCTTAATGATGAAATTGATTTAACTTAGAAACCTTAAGAAGAAGATTGCGATGGAATTGGTTATATTTTTATACTCTTCTACTTTTAGAATGCCTTTTTTTCTGTCTACTAAATTTCTCAATTATTGATGCACTTGATTTTACGTGTATTTATTGTCTGTTTTAACTACTTGAATGTGTATATGAATATGTTATTATCGCAAGATTGTACTGCATATGAATAAACTTAAATATATATTATGTGTATGTATATTAGCTTTAGGGAAGTGATTTAGTTTAAAGATGTATATTGGAATTGTATTTCTATACATTGACTCTATATATCGATTTCGTGGAATTGTTTTCCTATACATTGATTTATTATTGCTAATTTGTTCTCAGTAGATATTTATTGCATTATATTCTTTTCTTTTCTTTGTTATTGACGTATTTTAATTTACTAGTATGTTTTGCTTTATTCCATATGTATTTTTATATTGATTATATATTATGTTTATGGGTTTGAAACCCGTAATAAATTCATCATTATTATTATTACATAAGGTATTGCCTACCAAATATTGTGGGAATCTTATATACCTGAAAATGTCCTTTACTGTACACAAAACAGGCAATACCGTGTTTATGCAATAAGTGAAAGTTTAGAAATAATAAACACTTCAAGGAACCATGAAGTATCGTACAACTTCGTTCGTAGCACTGCGCAAAGATGCCTATGCAATGGCGTGTTCGACCACAATGTGCTCTTTCTCCAAAAAAAGTAAAAACGATCACGTAATACCAAAGTAATGTACAAATTTGTTTGTTTTTATCCATGTTTAAATTAAATTATAGATGATATTCATCCACCTAGACTTAGACTTATGAATTTATTCCCGAAAGTCGAGAAAGAAATGTATAATGTATGTAATTACGTTTACACATAGAGTTTTAAAACGATTTACTCGAATTGAACGGAAACGAATTACTTGCTATCGTAAAGAATCCTTTTCTCAATGTTTTAAATCCTCGCGACAGTTTTCACATGTCTGCATGACATTGGCTCAGAGATATTTCCAACATGTTGTTTACGAATGATGCGATCTCGTCGGATAAGGCCATGCTCGATCAGCGGAAAATTTAAGCGGGAGTTCTCCGGCTTTTACATCAAATCTCCTGAGATCAGCGAAGGGAACTAAATGACATGGCAGACTGTAATGTGCTCATTTCTCAACATTTTGCTCCCCTCCTTTAAAAATTTGCCCATACCAATAACTTCGTTCATCCGACAAGTATGCCTTTAGAAAATTTGCCTGTCGCCGAATTCCGCGTTCCTTTTTGTTCTCTCTACCATAACCTTCCCCTATGCTTACACGCCCATGTTTTCCACTCGACTATAAATAAGAAATTCGTCGTGGCTCTGACATCAGTTCCCAACTTGCAGTGTTCCCAAGCACCTAGCAGCACGATCATGAAGGTGGCACAGGTAAGAAAGATCTTATATACAAATCGAAATTTCTAATTTTGTCTATTCTAGTATGAACAGCAGAGACAGCCCTGAAGCATTTCATCTCTTTGACCCGTACGATTTCCTCATTTCTAAGGCTTCATTGTGATGCCGTGAGTTAGTAAGCCTTTTCGAGAGCGTAAACGGAACATGTAGATAGATATTCCAAGCGTTTCTGGGGAGAAAAACTCGTCGCACGTTAAGGGTTAGAGGAATTGAATGTTGTCGCAGAATAAAGTTCAAATAAATTTTCGTGCTTAAAAATGTCCTTCTCGGAACGCTCAATCTATCTCTTTCGCGAAAAAATTTGCTTTTGGAGCTGAGCCAATGTGCTTTCTTATGAGAATTGGTGTGTTTTTTCAGATTTTCCTCACCGTTGCCCTCGCAGCCTCCTGCGTTGCATACCCTGGTGGCCACTACGGGGACGGAGGGCACTTGGATCACTACGTAAGGAGTTTGGTTTGAAACTTGATTCCTCCTCTTGAGACGACGAATGAAAGTGGCATATCACGGTCATTCGGCCAAACAAAATTCGGCTTCATGCGCTACGTGAATGCCAAAATGTGCTCTCCATGATTCATGTTCCTCAAATCATTTCAGGCCTATCCCAAGTACAACTTCGATTACGGTGTCAGTGATCACAAAACCGGAGACGCGAAGAGCCAATGGGAAACCAGAGACGGAGACGTCGTCAAGGGTGCATACAGCCTGCATGAATCCGATGGCACCATCAGAACTGTGGAATACACCGCCGACAAGCACAACGGATTCAACGCGGTGGTGAAGCGAGCTGGAAAAGCGGTGCACCCACAACACTACGGAGGTGCCGCATACGGAGCTGGTCACTACGGAGGTGCCATCGGCTACGGAGGAGGTCATTACGGTGGTGCATCCTCTTACGCCAACAACAATAACCTTGCCATCGGCCACGGCATCGCTGGACACGGAGGGTACGGCAGCTTCGGAGGATACGGTGTCGGAGCTTACCACGGAGGCGCCAGCTCTTTCGCCAATGGTAACAACTTTGCCTATGGACACGGCGGCCACTATTGAATGACTACCGGATCTTCTTCGCTAAACAACGAATATTAACTGCCATGGAAAAATCCCGATTTCAGCGAAAACCACTTGGCAGACCACAGCTGCTCGTCGTCTGCTCATCACCTTCGTTGTCATCGTTTTCCTTGTTCAGAAAATAAAAATTATTAACCTAAGTTTTTCCTCTTCATTCTTAGTCAGCCTACAATAAAGAAGATATAACATATTTTCCTTGAGAAAATTCGTATCGCCGTTTATCTCTCAAACGAATTGTGTTCAAAGATATTTTCTCTGCGTTTTCAATAGTTAAACGTCAAGTTTTACGATGCAATCCACGCATACACCCGAGAAGGACGAATGAATGCGGTACAATGGCATATTTTTCTCCATCAAAGTAAATCCTCCGTGATCTAGGTCCCTCTACCTCCTTCTCAAGCTAAGGCGGTCAATGGAACGAGTTCCGAATCCCTGATCATTCGTTAAACTTTTGACAGATTCCTTGGTAACGGATACGACTCTTTAAATGTATGCGGGAATACTGAAAAAAACTTCTACGATCAACCAATATCTGAGTCACCATTTCAGGTTGCTGTCATGCAGAAGACACGCAAAGCATCGTTGTGCGGGAACTCGAAGTTTTCGAAACGAATGTTTTCTTGGCTGATCCCATTGCACACTCTTGAGTTGAAGTAGGTTTAGCATACACTGCTTTTCTGAAATATCGAAGCCAACCAGATTTGAGCTGCAAGCTGGCCTTTCAATATCATCCTACACGGCCCATGGCATTTTGTCTTTTCGTCATAATTTGACTCCTTTAAGTTGCGCGTAACCTCGAGGGTGAGTAGCTATTGTAAAAACATTATTGAACATCAATCTGGAGTTCATTTAGGTAGGTGGAGGCGGAATACGATATCCTCGAAGTTAATGGTGAAACGGTTTTCCCGAAAATGGTAAAGATCCGTACATTACATTACGATTTAGAACGTTAAAATTAGAAATCAGGAAGTGTGAGCCGATCGAGCTTGAAGGAACCAAGCAAAAGTTCGTCCCACGTTCCGGACTGTAGACAAGGGTTTCTCTTTGCCGGCACCGCAATGCTGTTTTAATGTAGCTCTGGTATGTACTGGATTGCTCTGCAATCACTGCTAAATTTGTAATATTCTCTTATAAAAATGCATTTGCGTTTTCTCGTAAAATATATATTTTACAAGGGGATCGCATGTTTTAATTCGTTATCTCAATGGTAAAAATAACGAAAAGATATCCAACTGAGGGTACACCTGTGCAAGAGAGGAAGCTAAGGGCCGAGCTGATTCTCCTTTGATATAAAGATGCTGAGATTTGATGCCTGTGAGGTGTACGCGACGCAAAATAAATATAAACTCACTATGTTCGAAACTATCCGCAGACAGTATTAGTAGATAGTAGCATGAAAACAATTCAGAAGGTCACGCATTTCTAGGAGCTGTAAAAAGATCCGGTCCAGATTCCAATGGAATAGCTTACATCGTTACTGAAATTAGGCAACAAAACTGGCATGCATGCCTTTATTTTTCTTAGCTTTGTAATGCTTACGTCAATAAGAACACGTACGATGATATCGGAGAATGCTAAGTAGTGATTCTCGTAATGCTTAGAGAGCAACAAGGAGACGATAACGGGAAGGATTTCTAGTAGCGTTAATGTACGTATCCGTGTTCCGAAGCAGCGAAGTTAAAGAGGTGAGAATCTAGAACGCAGGTGATGATATCCTCATCAATAGCTGCCAAAAGCGTTATCCCGTGTCACGAGAACGTTACTCTCTCACAGACCGAAACTGAGGAAGGCCCACGCCCTCGGATCGAAAGCGATTTCCGCATCATCAGATTTTACTTATTACGTACACGACATGCACCGTCAACTTTACTCGCTCCTACTTTGGGATATATATACTGCGCGTCTCGCCGACAGTACATCATTCGACTCCTCCTCCAACAACAGTCAACACCTTTTACGATGCATTCGTCTCAGGTGAGATTCGTTCGGCAGCGGCCCTTCGTGACGACCGTAACTGGTTCTGATGAACTTTCTTCACTCCACGAAAATTATTTCGTTACAGATTCTTCTCCTGGTAGTCGCTGCGGCGGCCGGAGCTTACGCCTTCCCACCAGCACCTTCCTACCATGGAGGTCTACATGACGTCGATTACTACGTAAGCAATGCCCCACTAATACGCCCTGTTATCGAAAACGTGCTTCTCGCTAATGTAACCTGTTCTTCCTCTCAGGCGCATCCCCACTACAACTTCAACTATGGCGTCCGCGACCAGCACACCGGCGACGTGAAGGACCAGTCGGAATCTAGGGACGGCGACGTGGTCAAGGGATCCTACAGCCTCCACGAGGCCGACGGAACCATCCGCCAAGTGCACTACACCGCTGACGACCACAACGGATTCAACGCTGTCGTCACAAGGATCGGCAAGGCCGCCCATCCTCAGCATTACGCCCATAACGCTCAGCCTGTCATCTCCTTGGGTCATCACGGCGTGGTTTCCCACGCTCACGGAAACAAACACGACTTCCATGTAGCCCAACATTATTAACTCTGTAACAACGCATGAAATAAAAATCACTTTATTACATCTCAACTTCTCATTCTATATCGACAACTTACCATGACCCGAATACAACCTTATCCTCGCTATACCTGCCTCTCTTGGCGAAGCAATGCCAGCTCACAAATAGAGCGAATATTTTATTCCTGCAGTCATTGCAGTTCCACCAACTGCGCTAAAATACTGTTTATTCCTAGTGTTTGGAATAATTTCCCTTCCTTTAAACCTCCCATTATCTACCCCTAACGTTTCTACAAAGTACATGATCTCTATTCCTTACGGTGAAGTGGCAGTAATTATACTTTGGTGTTTATTATTACATGAGTCAACTGATTAGCAGCACGATGAACATGGCAATGGTCATTGCAGTTTCACGATAAACGCGTTCGGTTTCTTATAAAATCTCTTCATTTTTTGAATTATGCTTACTTTATTCATAATTATGTATAATTACCAGGAATTTGCATTTGGAAAAAATGTAACATTTCTTTTACAGTACGATTAAAAGGCGAATGAACAGCGAAGACTATTGCGAATTATCTCCAATAAATTTAAGTTAAATGTACATTATAGTTCTTAGTACTCTCAGCTACAGCTTAAACTTTAGAGATGAGGAGAACATATTCAGGCATTATATTTCTACATAAACTCTTGCACAATATGGTTGACTCAAATGATATCATTAAAATGCTTACAAGGAACATTAACGGAGTGTTACTCACCGATTTCATTCAAACTCGGTAGATTCAGAGCTGATGGAGAAAAAATAAAATCTGTGAAATCGTTCGTCCCCTCGTGACCTAGCAGCCGAGATATTCGAGGTCAAAAATTGCAAACTGGCCACCCGGGCCCCTCGCTAAGACGCCGTACTCCTAGACGCGGATACCGGGCGGGAGTGCCGATGCCTCGCCGCGAAAACGAAGCGCGGTCGGAAATACGAATGGTTTTCGGCGGTTTTCATTCTACGACCACAGGACTTATTCAGCCAGGGGATATATATTTTTTTAGAATGTGGAAAGACTTCGTGCGGAAGGTTTCTGATCGAGTGCTGTTAGATCAACTAGACATTTCCCTTTTTCAGAGGTATAGTATCCTAAAATTGCAATCCCTTACGCATTTTCAATTCCAGGCCCCAGATTTAAAAAAATTATTAAGTGCGCGTGGTTCAAAGCAGGATATATAGAGCAGCACCCCGACTCTCTTCTCACTCCGGTGCAGCATTGTTTTAATGAAAATATTTATGAAAGTCGATGCGAAAATGTACAAGACGAAACTGTATGTGGGAATGCAACCTTCATAAAGTGAATGCTCACTGTGAACTTAATCTGTGTTTCAAAGATTTTTTGAAAAAATTCACTTTTGTGTTTAAAAATACGAAGTAAATACAAATCAAATTTGAATCCATGTCATCGAAATTTATTTCATTCTTTACAAATCGTAGAATGAAAACCGCCGGAAACCAATCGGATTTCCGACCGCGCTTCGTTTTCGCGGCGAGGCATCGGCACTCCCGCCCGGTATCCGCGTCTAGGAGTACGGCGTCTTAGCGAGGGGCCCGGGTGGTCAGTTTGCAATTTTTGACCTCGAATATCTCGGCTCCTAGGTCACGAGGGGACGAACGATTTCACAGATTTTATTTTTTCTCCATCAACTCTGAATCTACCGAGTTTGAATGAAATCGGTGAGTAACACTCCGTTAATGTTCCTTGTTAGCTTCAGAGTTCCACAAAGAAACACAAGAAGTAACCTTACATTCATCACAAAACACACTCAAGGAATCTACACCTTCTACTCTCCAGTTTTTTTATTATGACGAGTTTGAATGAGCTTAATGATGAAATTGATTTAACTTAGAAACCTTAAGAAGAAGATTGCGATGGAATTGGTTATATTTTTATACTCTTCTACTTTTAGAATGCCTTTTTTTCTGTCTACTAAATTTCTCAATTATTGATGCACTTGATTTTACGTGTATTTATTGTCTGTTTTAACTACTTGAATGTGTATATGAATATGTTATTATCGCAAGATTGTACTGCATATGAATAAACTTAAATATATATTATGTGTATGTATATTAGCTTTAGGGAAGTGATTTAGTTTAAAGATGTATATTGGAATTGTATTTCTATACATTGACTCTATATATCGATTTCGTTGAATTGTTTTCCTATACATTGATTTATTATTGCTAATTTGTTCTCAGTAGATATTTATTGCATTATATTCTTTTCTTTTCTTTGTTATTGACGTATTTTAATTTACTAGTATGTTTTGCTTTATTCCATATGTATTTTTATATTGATTATATATTATGTTTATGGGTTTGAAACCCGTAATAAATTCATCATTATTATTATTACATAAGGTATTGCCTACCAAATATTGTGGGAATCTTATATACCTGAAAATGTCCTTTACTGTACACAAAACAGGCAATACCGTGTTTATGCAATAAGTGAAAGTTTAGAAATAATAAACACTTCAAGGAACCATGAAGTATCGTACAACTTCGTTCGTAGCACTGCGCAAAGATGCCTATGCAATGGCGTGTTCGACCACAATGTGCTCTTTCTCCAAAAAAAGTAAAAACGATCACGTAATACCAAAGTAATGTACAAATTTGTTTGTTTTTATCCATGTTTAAATTAAATTATAGATGATATTCATCCACCTAGACTTAGACTTATGAATTTATTCCCGAAAGTCGAGAAAGAAATGTATAATGTATGTAATTACGTTTACACATAGAGTTTTAAAACGATTTACTCGAATTGAACGGAAACGAATTACTTGCTATCGTAAAGAATCCTTTTCTCAATGTTTTAAATCCTCGCGACAGTTTTCACATGTCTGCATGACATTGGCTCAGAGATATTTCCAACATGTTGTTTACGAATGATGCGATCTCGTCGGATAAGGCCATGCTCGATCAGCGGAAAATTTAAGCGGGAGTTCTCCGGCTTTTACATCAAATCTCCTGAGATCAGCGAAGGGAACTAAATGACATGGCAGACTGTAATGTGCTCATTTCTCAACATTTTGCTCCCCTCCTTTAAAAATTTGCCCATACCAATAACTTCGTTCATCCGACAAGTATGCCTTTAGAAAATTTGCCTGTCGCCGAATTCCGCGTTCCTTTTTGTTCTCTCTACCATAACCTTCCCCTATGCTTACACGCCCATGTTTTCCACTCGACTATAAATAAGAAATTCGTCGTGGCTCTGACATCAGTTCCCAACTTGCAGTGTTCCCAAGCACCTAGCAGCACGATCATGAAGGTGGCACAGGTAAGAAAGATCTTACATACAAATCGAAATTTCTAATTTTGTCTATTCTAGTATGAACAGCAGAGACAGCCCTGAAGCATTTCATCTCTTTGACCCGTACGATTTCCTCATTTCTAAGGCTTCATTGTGATGCCGTGAGTTAGTAAGCCTTTTCGAGAGCGTAAACGGAACATGTAGATAGATATTCCAAGCGTTTCTGGGGAGAAAAACTCGTCGCACGTTAAGGGTTAGAGGAATTGAATGTTGTCGCAGAATAAAGTTCAAATAAATTTTCGTGCTTAAAAATGTCCTTCTCGGAACGCTCAATCTATCTCTTTCGCGAAAAAATTTGCTTTTGGAGCTGAGCCAATGTGCTTTCTTATGAGAATTGGTGTGTTTTTTCAGATTTTCCTCACCGTTGCCCTCGCAGCCTCCTGCGTTGCATACCCTGGTGGCCACTACGGGGACGGAGGGCACTTGGATCACTACGTAAGGAGTTTGGTTTGAAACTTGATTCCTCCTCTTGAGACGACGAATGAAAGTGGCATATCACGGTCATTCGGCCAAACAAAATTCGGCTTCATGCGCTACGTGAATGCCAAAATGTGCTCTCCATGATTCATGTTCCTCAAATCATTTCAGGCCTATCCCAAGTACAACTTCGATTACGGTGTCAGTGATCACAAAACCGGAGACGCGAAGAGCCAATGGGAAACCAGAGACGGAGACGTCGTCAAGGGTGCATACAGCCTGCATGAATCCGATGGCACCATCAGAACTGTGGAATACACCGCCGACAAGCACAACGGATTCAACGCGGTGGTGAAGCGAGCTGGAAAAGCGGTGCACCCACAACACTACGGAGGTGCCGCATACGGAGCTGGTCACTACGGAGGTGCCATCGGCTACGGAGGAGGTCATTACGGTGGTGCATCCTCTTACGCCAACAACAATAACCTTGCCATCGGCCACGGCATCGCTGGACACGGAGGGTACGGCAGCTTCGGAGGATACGGTGTCGGAGCTTACCACGGAGGCGCCAGCTCTTTCGCCAATGGTAACAACTTTGCCTATGGACACGGCGGCCACTATTGAATGACTACCGGATCTTCTTCGCTAAACAACGAATATTAACTGCCATGGAAAAATCCCGATTTCAGCGAAAACCACTTGGCAGACCACAGCTGCTCGTCGTCTGCTCATCACCTTCGTTGTCATCGTTTTCCTTGTTCAGAAAATAAAAATTATTAACCTAAGTTTTTCCTCTTCATTCTTAGTCAGCCTACAATAAAGAAGATATAACATATTTTCCTTGAGAAAATTCGTATCGCCGTTTATCTCTCAAACGAATTGTGTTCAAAGATATTTTCTCTGCGTTTTCAATAGTTAAACGTCAAGTTTTACGATGCAATCCACGCATACACCCGAGAAGGACGAATGAATGCGGTACAATGGCATATTTTTCTCCATCAAAGTAAATCCTCCGTGATCTAGGTCCCTCTACCTCCTTCTCAAGCTAAGGCGGTCAATGGAACGAGTTCCGAATCCCTGATCATTCGTTAAACTTTTGACAGATTCCTTGGTAACGGATACGACTCTTTAAATGTATGCGGGAATACTGAAAAAAACTTCTACGATCAACCAATATCTGAGTCACCATTTCAGGTTGCTGTCATGCAGAAGACACGCAAAGCATCGTTGTGCGGGAACTCGAAGTTTTCGAAACGAATGTTTTCTTGGCTGATCCCATTGCACACTCTTGAGTTGAAGTAGGTTTAGCATACACTGCTTTTCTGAAATATCGAAGCCAACCAGATTTGAGCTGCAAGCTGGCCTTTCAATATCATCCTACACGGCCCATGGCATTTTGTCTTTTCGTCATAATTTGACTCCTTTAAGTTGCGCGTAACCTCGAGGGTGAGTAGCTATTGTAAAAACATTATTGAACATCAATCTGGAGTTCATTTAGGTAGGTGGAGGCGGAATACGATATCCTCGAAGTTAATGGTGAAACGGTTTTCCCGAAAATGGTAAAGATCCGTACATTACATTACGATTTAGAACGTTAAAATTAGAAATCAGGAAGTGTGAGCCGATCGAGCTTGAAGGAACCAAGCAAAAGTTCGTCCCACGTTCCGGACTGTAGACAAGGGTTTCTCTTTGCCGGCACCGCAATGCTGTTTTAATGTAGCTCTGGTATGTACTGGATTGCTCTGCAATCACTGCTACATTTGTAATATTCTCTTATAAAAAGGCATTTGCGTTTTCTCGTAAAATATATATTTTACAAGGGGATCGCATGTTTTAATTCGTTATCTCAATGGTAAAAATAACGAAAAGATATCCAACTGAGGGTACACCTGTGCAAGAGAGGAAGCTAAGGGCCGAGCTGATTCTCCTTTGATATAAAGATGCTGAGATTTGATGCCTGTGAGGTGTACGCGACGCAAAATAAATATAAACTCACTATGTTCGAAACTATCCGCAGACAGTATTAGTAGATAGTAGCATGAAAACAATTCAGAAGGTCACGCATTTCTAGGAGCTGTAAAAAGATCCGGTCCAGATTCCAATGGAATAGCTTACATCGTTACTGAAATTAGGCAACAAAACTGGCATGCATGCCTTTATTTTTCTTAGCTTTGTAATGCTTACGTCAATAAGAACACGTACGATGATATCGGAGAATGCTAAGTAGTGATTCTCGTAATGCTTAGAGAGCAACAAGGAGACGATAACGGGAAGGATTTCTAGTAGCGTTAATGTACGTATCCGTGTTCCGAAGCAGCGAAGTTAAAGAGGTGAGAATCTAGAACGCAGGTGATGATATCCTCATCAATAGCTGCCAAAAGCGTTATCCCGTGTCACGAGAACGTTACTCTCTCACAGACCGAAACTGAGGAAGGCCCACGCCCTCGGATCGAAAGCGATTTCCGCATCATCAGATTTTACTTATTACGTACACGACATGCACCGTCAACTTTACTCGCTCCTACTTTGGGATATATATACTGCGCGTCTCGCCGACAGTACATCATTCGACTCCTCCTCCAACAACAGTCAACACCTTTTACGATGCATTCGTCTCAGGTGAGATTCGTTCGGCAGCGGCCCTTCGTGACGACCGTAACTGGTTCTGATGAACTTTCTTCACTCCACGAAAATTATTTCGTTACAGATTCTTCTCCTGGTAGTCGCTGCGGCGGCCGGAGCTTACGCCTTCCCACCAGCACCTTCCTACCATGGAGGTCTACATGACGTCGATTACTACGTAAGCAATGCCCCACTAATACGCCCTGTTATCGAAAACGTGCTTCTCGCTAATGTAACCTGTTCTTCCTCTCAGGCGCATCCCCACTACAACTTCAACTATGGCGTCCGCGACCAGCACACCGGCGACGTGAAGGACCAGTCGGAATCTAGGGACGGCGACGTGGTCAAGGGATCCTACAGCCTCCACGAGGCCGACGGAACCATCCGCCAAGTGCACTACACCGCTGACGACCACAACGGATTCAACGCTGTCGTCACAAGGATCGGCAAGGCCGCCCATCCTCAGCATTACGCCCATAACGCTCAGCCTGTCATCTCCTTGGGTCATCACGGCGCGGTTTCCCACGCTCACGGAAACAAACACGACTTCCATGTAGCCCAACATTATTAACTCTGTAACAACGCATGAAATAAAAATCACTTTATTACATCTCAACTTCTCATTCTATATCGACAACTTACCATGACCCGAATACAACCTTATCCTCGCTATACCTGCCTCTCTTGGCGAAGCAATGCCAGCTCACAAATAGAGCGAATATTTTATTCCTGCAGTCATTGCAGTTCCACCAACTGCGCTAAAATACTGTTTATTCCTAGTGTTTGGAATAATTTCCCTTCCTTTAAACCTCCCATTATCTACCCCTAACGTTTCTACAAAGTACATGATCTCTATTCCTTACGGTGAAGTGGCAGTAATTATACTTTGGTGTTTATTATTACATGAGTCAACTGATTAGCAGCACGATGAACATGGCAATGGTCATTGCAGTTTCACGATAAACGCGTTCGGTTTCTTATAAAATCTCTTCATTTTTTGAATTATGCTTACTTTATTCATAATTATGTATAATTACCAGGAATTTGCATTTGGAAAAAATGTAACATTTCTTTTACAGTACGATTAAAAGGCGAATGAACAGCGAAGACTATTGCGAATTATCTCCAATAAATTTAAGTTAAATGTACATTATAGTTCTTAGTACTCTCAGCTACAGCTTAAACTTTAGAGATGAGGAGAACATATTCAGGCATTATATTTCTACATAAACTCTTGCACAATATGGTTGACTCAAATGATATCATTAAAATGCTTACAAGGAACATTAACGGAGTGTTACTCACCGATTTCATTCAAACTCGGTAGATTCAGAGCTGATGGAGAAAAAATAAAATCTGTGAAATCGTTCGTCCCCTCGTGACCTAGCAGCCGAGATATTCGAGGTCAAAAATTGCAAACTGGCCACCCGGGCCCCTCGCTAAGACGCCGTACTCCTAGACGCGGATACCGGGCGGGAGTGCCGATGCCTCGCCGCGAAAACGAAGCGCGGTCGGAAATACGAATGGTTTTCGGCGGTTTTCATTCTACGACCACAGGACTTATTCAGCCAGGGGATATATATTTTTTTAGAATGTGGAAAGACTTCGTGCGGAAGGTTTCTGATCGAGTGCTGTTAGATCAACTAGACATTTCCCTTTTTCAGAGGTATAGTATCCTAAAATTGCAATCCCTTACGCATTTTCAATTCCAGGCCCCAGATTTAAAAAAATTATTAAGTGCGCGTGGTTCAAAGCAGGATATATAGAGCAGCACCCCGACTCTCTTCTCACTCCGGTGCAGCATTGTTTTAATGAAAATATTTATGAAAGTCGATGCGAAAATGTACAAGACGAAACTGTATGTGGGAATGCAACCTTCATAAAGTGAATGCTCACTGTGAACTTAATCTGTGTTTCAAAGATTTTTTGAAAAAATTCACTTTTGTGTTTAAAAATACGAAGTAAATACAAATCAAATTTGAATCCATGTCATCGAAATTTATTTCATTCTTTACAAATCGTAGAATGAAAACCGCCGGAAACCAATCGGATTTCCGACCGCGCTTCGTTTTCGCGGCGAGGCATCGGCACTCCCGCCCGGTATCCGCGTCTAGGAGTACGGCGTCTTAGCGAGGGGCCCGGGTGGTCAGTTTGCAATTTTTGACCTCGAATATCTCGGCTCCTAGGTCACGAGGGGACGAACGATTTCACAGATTTTATTTTTTCTCCATCAACTCTGAATCTACCGAGTTTGAATGAAATCGGTGAGTAACACTCCGTTAATGTTCCTTGTTAGCTTCAGAGTTCCACAAAGAAACACAAGAAGTAACCTTACATTCATCACAAAACACACTCAAGGAATCTACACCTTCTACTCTCCAGTTTTTTTATTATGACGAGTTTGAATGAGCTTAATGATGAAATTGATTTAACTTAGAAACCTTAAGAAGAAGATTGCGATGGAATTGGTTATATTTTTATACTCTTCTACTTTTAGAATGCCTTTTTTTCTGTCTACTAAATTTCTCAATTATTGATGCACTTGATTTTACGTGTATTTATTGTCTGTTTTAACTACTTGAATGTGTATATGAATATGTTATTATCGCAAGATTGTACTGCATATGAATAAACTTAAATATATATTATGTGTATGTATATTAGCTTTAGGGAAGTGATTTAGTTTAAAGATGTATATTGGAATTGTATTTCTATACATTGACTCTATATATCGATTTCGTTGAATTGTTTTCCTATACATTGATTTATTATTGCTAATTTGTTCTCAGTAGATATTTATTGCATTATATTCTTTTCTTTTCTTTGTTATTGACGTATTTTAATTTACTAGTATGTTTTGCTTTATTCCATATGTATTTTTATATTGATTATATATTATGTTTATGGGTTTGAAACCCGTAATAAATTCATCATTATTATTATTACATAAGGTATTGCCTACCAAATATTGTGGGAATCTTATATACCTGAAAATGTCCTTTACTGTACACAAAACAGGCAATACCGTGTTTATGCAATAAGTGAAAGTTTAGAAATAATAAACACTTCAAGGAACCATGAAGTATCGTACAACTTCGTTCGTAGCACTGCGCAAAGATGCCTATGCAATGGCGTGTTCGACCACAATGTGCTCTTTCTCCAAAAAAAGTAAAAACGATCACGTAATACCAAAGTAATGTACAAATTTGTTTGTTTTTATCCATGTTTAAATTAAATTATAGATGATATTCATCCACCTAGACTTAGACTTATGAATTTATTCCCGAAAGTCGAGAAAGAAATGTATAATGTATGTAATTACGTTTACACATAGAGTTTTAAAACGATTTACTCGAATTGAACGGAAACGAATTACTTGCTATCGTAAAGAATCCTTTTCTCAATGTTTTAAATCCTCGCGACAGTTTTCACATGTCTGCATGACATTGGCTCAGAGATATTTCCAACATGTTGTTTACGAATGATGCGATCTCGTCGGATAAGGCCATGCTCGATCAGCGGAAAATTTAAGCGGGAGTTCTCCGGCTTTTACATCAAATCTCCTGAGATCAGCGAAGGGAACTAAATGACATGGCAGACTGTAATGTGCTCATTTCTCAACATTTTGCTCCCCTCCTTTAAAAATTTGCCCATACCAATAACTTCGTTCATCCGACAAGTATGCCTTTAGAAAATTTGCCTGTCGCCGAATTCCGCGTTCCTTTTTGTTCTCTCTACCATAACCTTCCCCTATGCTTACACGCCCATGTTTTCCACTCGACTATAAATAAGAAATTCGTCGTGGCTCTGACATCAGTTCCCAACTTGCAGTGTTCCCAAGCACCTAGCAGCACGATCATGAAGGTGGCACAGGTAAGAAAGATCTTACATACAAATCGAAATTTCTAATTTTGTCTATTCTAGTATGAACAGCAGAGACAGCCCTGAAGCATTTCATCTCTTTGACCCGTACGATTTCCTCATTTCTAAGGCTTCATTGTGATGCCGTGAGTTAGTAAGCCTTTTCGAGAGCGTAAACGGAACATGTAGATAGATATTCCAAGCGTTTCTGGGGAGAAAAACTCGTCGCACGTTAAGGGTTAGAGGAATTGAATGTTGTCGCAGAATAAAGTTCAAATAAATTTTCGTGCTTAAAAATGTCCTTCTCGGAACGCTCAATCTATCTCTTTCGCGAAAAAATTTGCTTTTGGAGCTGAGCCAATGTGCTTTCTTATGAGAATTGGTGTGTTTTTTCAGATTTTCCTCACCGTTGCCCTCGCAGCCTCCTGCGTTGCATACCCTGGTGGCCACTACGGGGACGGAGGGCACTTGGATCACTACGTAAGGAGTTTGGTTTGAAACTTGATTCCTCCTCTTGAGACGACGAATGAAAGTGGCATATCACGGTCATTCGGCCAAACAAAATTCGGCTTCATGCGCTACGTGAATGCCAAAATGTGCTCTCCATGATTCATGTTCCTCAAATCATTTCAGGCCTATCCCAAGTACAACTTCGATTACGGTGTCAGTGATCACAAAACCGGAGACGCGAAGAGCCAATGGGAAACCAGAGACGGAGACGTCGTCAAGGGTGCATACAGCCTGCATGAATCCGATGGCACCATCAGAACTGTGGAATACACCGCCGACAAGCACAACGGATTCAACGCGGTGGTGAAGCGAGCTGGAAAAGCGGTGCACCCACAACACTACGGAGGTGCCGCATACGGAGCTGGTCACTACGGAGGTGCCATCGGCTACGGAGGAGGTCATTACGGTGGTGCATCCTCTTACGCCAACAACAATAACCTTGCCATCGGCCACGGCATCGCTGGACACGGAGGGTACGGCAGCTTCGGAGGATACGGTGTCGGAGCTTACCACGGAGGCGCCAGCTCTTTCGCCAATGGTAACAACTTTGCCTATGGACACGGCGGCCACTATTGAATGACTACCGGATCTTCTTCGCTAAACAACGAATATTAACTGCCATGGAAAAATCCCGATTTCAGCGAAAACCACTTGGCAGACCACAGCTGCTCGTCGTCTGCTCATCACCTTCGTTGTCATCGTTTTCCTTGTTCAGAAAATAAAAATTATTAACCTAAGTTTTTCCTCTTCATTCTTAGTCAGCCTACAATAAAGAAGATATAACATATTTTCCTTGAGAAAATTCGTATCGCCGTTTATCTCTCAAACGAATTGTGTTCAAAGATATTTTCTCTGCGTTTTCAATAGTTAAACGTCAAGTTTTACGATGCAATCCACGCATACACCCGAGAAGGACGAATGAATGCGGTACAATGGCATATTTTTCTCCATCAAAGTAAATCCTCCGTGATCTAGGTCCCTCTACCTCCTTCTCAAGCTAAGGCGGTCAATGGAACGAGTTCCGAATCCCTGATCATTCGTTAAACTTTTGACAGATTCCTTGGTAACGGATACGACTCTTTAAATGTATGCGGGAATACTGAAAAAAACTTCTACGATCAACCAATATCTGAGTCACCATTTCAGGTTGCTGTCATGCAGAAGACACGCAAAGCATCGTTGTGCGGGAACTCGAAGTTTTCGAAACGAATGTTTTCTTGGCTGATCCCATTGCACACTCTTGAGTTGAAGTAGGTTTAGCATACACTGCTTTTCTGAAATATCGAAGCCAACCAGATTTGAGCTGCAAGCTGGCCTTTCAATATCATCCTACACGGCCCATGGCATTTTGTCTTTTCGTCATAATTTGACTCCTTTAAGTTGCGCGTAACCTCGAGGGTGAGTAGCTATTGTAAAAACATTATTGAACATCAATCTGGAGTTCATTTAGGTAGGTGGAGGCGGAATACGATATCCTCGAAGTTAATGGTGAAACGGTTTTCCCGAAAATGGTAAAGATCCGTACATTACATTACGATTTAGAACGTTAAAATTAGAAATCAGGAAGTGTGAGCCGATCGAGCTTGAAGGAACCAAGCAAAAGTTCGTCCCACGTTCCGGACTGTAGACAAGGGTTTCTCTTTGCCGGCACCGCAATGCTGTTTTAATGTAGCTCTGGTATGTACTGGATTGCTCTGCAATCACTGCTACATTCGTAATATTCTCTTATAAAAAGGCATTTGCGTTTTCTCGTAAAATATATATTTTACAAGGGGATCGCATGTTTTAATTCGTTATCTCAATGGTAAAAATAACGAAAAGATATCCAACTGAGGGTACACCTGTGCAAGAGAGGAAGCTAAGGGCCGAGCTGATTCTCCTTTGATATAAAGATGCTGAGATTTGATGCCTGTGAGGTGTACGCGACGCAAAATAAATATAAACTCACTATGTTCGAAACTATCCGCAGACAGTATTAGTAGATAGTAGCATGAAAACAATTCAGAAGGTCACGCATTTCTAGGAGCTGTAAAAAGATCCGGTCCAGATTCCAATGGAATAGCTTACATCGTTACTGAAATTAGGCAACAAAACTGGCATGCATGCCTTTATTTTTCTTAGCTTTGTAATGCTTACGTCAATAAGAACACGTACGATGATATCGGAGAATGCTAAGTAGTGATTCTCGTAATGCTTAGAGAGCAACAAGGAGACGATAACGGGAAGGATTTCTAGTAGCGTTAATGTACGTATCCGTGTTCCGAAGCAGCGAAGTTAAAGAGGTGAGAATCTAGAACGCAGGTGATGATATCCTCATCAATAGCTGCCAAAAGCGTTATCCCGTGTCACGAGAACGTTACTCTCTCACAGACCGAAACTGAGGAAGGCCCACGCCCTCGGATCGAAAGCGATTTCCGCATCATCAGATTTTACTTATTACGTACACGACATGCACCGTCAACTTTACTCGCTCCTACTTTGGGATATATATACTGCGCGTCTCGCCGACAGTACATCATTCGACTCCTCCTCCAACAACAGTCAACACCTTTTACGATGCATTCGTCTCAGGTGAGATTCGTTCGGCAGCGGCCCTTCGTGACGACCGTAACTGGTTCTGATGAACTTTCTTCACTCCACGAAAATTATTTCGTTACAGATTCTTCTCCTGGTAGTCGCTGCGGCGGCCGGAGCTTACGCCTTCCCACCAGCACCTTCCTACCATGGAGGTCTACATGACGTCGATTACTACGTAAGCAATGCCCCACTAATACGCCCTGTTATCGAAAACGTGCTTCTCGCTAATGTAACCTGTTCTTCCTCTCAGGCGCATCCCCACTACAACTTCAACTATGGCGTCCGCGACCAGCACACCGGCGACGTGAAGGACCAGTCGGAATCTAGGGACGGCGACGTGGTCAAGGGATCCTACAGCCTCCACGAGGCCGACGGAACCATCCGCCAAGTGCACTACACCGCTGACGACCACAACGGATTCAACGCTGTCGTCACAAGGATCGGCAAGGCCGCCCATCCTCAGCATTACGCCCATAACGCTCAGCCTGTCATCTCCTTGGGTCATCACGGCGCGGTTTCCCACGCTCACGGAAACAAACACGACTTCCATGTAGCCCAACATTATTAACTCTGTAACAACGCATGAAATAAAAATCACTTTATTACATCTCAACTTCTCATTCTATATCGACAACTTACCATGACCCGAATACAACCTTATCCTCGCTATACCTGCCTCTCTTGGCGAAGCAATGCCAGCTCACAAATAGAGCGAATATTTTATTCCTGCAGTCATTGCAGTTCCACCAACTGCGCTAAAATACTGTTTATTCCTAGTGTTTGGAATAATTTCCCTTCCTTTAAACCTCCCATTATCTACCCCTAACGTTTCTACAAAGTACATGATCTCTATTCCTTACGGTGAAGTGGCAGTAATTATACTTTGGTGTTTATTATTACATGAGTCAACTGATTAGCAGCACGATGAACATGGCAATGGTCATTGCAGTTTCACGATAAACGCGTTCGGTTTCTTATAAAATCTCTTCATTTTTTGAATTATGCTTACTTTATTCATAATTATGTATAATTACCAGGAATTTGCATTTGGAAAAAATGTAACATTTCTTTTACAGTACGATTAAAAGGCGAATGAACAGCGAAGACTATTGCGAATTATCTCCAATAAATTTAAGTTAAATGTACATTATAGTTCTTAGTACTCTCAGCTACAGCTTAAACTTTAGAGATGAGGAGAACATATTCAGGCATTATATTTCTACATAAACTCTTGCACAATATGGTTGACTCAAATGATATCATTAAAATGCTTAGCTTCAGAGTTCCACAAAGAAACACAAGAAGTAACCTTACATTCATCACAAAACACACTCAAGGAATCTACACCTTCTACTCTCCAGTTTTTTTATTATGACGAGTTTGAATGAGCTTAATGATGAAATTGATTTAACTTAGAAACCTTAAGAAGAAGATTGCGATGGAATTGGTTATATTTTTATACTCTTCTACTTTTAGAATGCCTTTTTTTCTGTCTACTAAATTTCTCAATTATTGATGCACTTGATTTTACGTGTATTTATTGTCTGTTTTAACTACTTGAATGTGTATATGAATATGTTATTATCGCAAGATTGTACTGCATATGAATAAACTTAAATATATATTATGTGTATGTATATTAGCTTTAGGGAAGTGATTTAGTTTAAAGATGTATATTGGAATTGTATTTCTATACATTGACTCTATATATCGATTTCGTTGAATTGTTTTCCTATACATTGATTTATTATTGCTAATTTGTTCTCAGTAGATATTTATTGCATTATATTCTTTTCTTTTCTTTGTTATTGACGTATTTTAATTTACTAGTATGTTTTGCTTTATTCCATATGTATTTTTATATTGATTATATATTATGTTTATGGGTTTGAAACCCGTAATAAATTCATCATTATTATTATTACATAAGGTATTGCCTACCAAATATTGTGGGAATCTTATATACCTGAAAATGTCCTTTACTGTACAGAAAACAGGCAATACCGTGTTTATGCAATAAGTGAAAGTTTAGAAATAATAAACACTTCAAGGAACCATGAAGTATCGTACAACTTCGTTCGTAGCACTGCGCAAAGATGCCTATGCAATGGCGTGTTCGACCACAATGTGCTCTTTCTCCATAAAAAGTAAAAACGATCACGTAATACCAAAGTAATGTACAAATTTGTTTGTTTTTATCCATGTTTAAATTAAATTATAGATGATATTCATCCACCTAGACTTAGACTTATGAATTTATTCCCGAAAGTCGAGAAAGAAATGTATAATGTATGTAATTACGTTTACACATAGAGTTTTAAAACGATTTACTCGAATTGAACGGAAACGAATTACTTGCTATCGTAAAGAATCCTTTTCTCAATGTTTTAAATCCTCGCGACAGTTTTCACATGTCTGCATGACATTGGCTCAGAGATATTTCCAACATGTTGTTTACGAATGATGCGATTTCGTCGGATAAGGCCATGCTCGATCAGCGGAAAATTTAAGCGGGAGTTCTCCGGCTTTTACATTAAATCTCCTGAGGTCTGCGAAGGGAACTAAATGACATGGCAGACTGTAATGTGCTCATTTCTCAACATTTTGCTCCCCTCCTTTAAAAATTTGCCCATACCAATAACTTCGTTCATCCGACAAGTATGCCTTTAGAAAATTTGCCTGTCGCCGAATTCCGCGTTCCTTTTTGTTCTCTCTACCATAACCTTCCCCTATGCTTACACGCCCATGTTTTCCACTCGACTATAAATAAGAAATTCGTCGTGGCTCTGACATCAGTTCCCAACTTGCAGTGTTCCCAAGCACCTAGCAGCACGATCATGAAGGTGGCACAGGTAAGAAAGATCTTATATACAAATCGAAATTTCTAATTTTGTCTATTCTAGTATGAACAGCAGAGACAGCCCTGAAGCATTTCATCTCTTTGACCCGTACGATTTCCTCATTTCTAAGGCTTCATTGTGATGCCGTGAGTTAGTAAGCCTTTTCGAGAGCGTAAACGGAACATGTAGATAGATATTCCAAGCGTTTCTGGGGAGAAAAACTCGTCGCACGTTAAGGGTTAGAGGAATTGAATGTTGTCGCAGAATAAAGTTCAAATAAATTTTCGTGCTTAAAAATGTCCTTCTCGGAACGCTCAATCTATCTCTTTCGCGAAAAAATTTGCTTTTGGAGCTGAGCCAATGTGCTTTCTTATGAGAATTGGTGTGTTTTTTCAGATTTTCCTCACCGTTGCCCTCGCAGCCTCCTGCGTTGCATACCCTGGTGGCCACTACGGGGACGGAGGGCACTTGGATCACTACGTAAGGAGTTTGGTTTGAAACTTGATTCCTCCTCTTGAGACGACGAATGAAAGTGGCATATCACGGTCATTCGGCCAAACAAAATTCGGCTTCATGCGCTACGTGAATGCCAAAATGTGCTCTCCATGATTCATGTTCCTCAAATCATTTCAGGCCTATCCCAAGTACAACTTCGATTACGGTGTCAGTGATCACAAAACCGGAGACGCGAAGAGCCAATGGGAAACCAGAGACGGAGACGTCGTCAAGGGTGCATACAGCCTGCATGAATCCGATGGCACCATCAGAACTGTGGAATACACCGCCGACAAGCACAACGGATTCAACGCGGTGGTGAAGCGAGCTGGAAAAGCGGTGCACCCACAACACTACGGAGGTGCCGCATACGGAGCTGGTCACTACGGAGGTGCCATCGGCTACGGAGGAGGTCATTACGGTGGTGCATCCTCTTACGCCAACAACAATAACCTTGCCATCGGCCACGGCATCGCTGGACACGGAGGGTACGGCAGCTTCGGAGGATACGGTGTCGGAGCTTACCACGGAGGCGCCAGCTCTTTCGCCAATGGTAACAACTTTGCCTATGGACACGGCGGCCACTATTGAATGACTACCGGATCTTCTTCGCTAAACAACGAATATTAACTGCCATGGAAAAATCCCGATTTCAGCGAAAACCACTTGGCAGACCACAGCTGCTCGTCGTCTGCTCATCACCTTCGTTGTCATCGTTTTCCTTGTTCAGAAAATAAAAATTATTAACCTAAGTTTTTCCTCTTCATTCTTAGTCAGCCTACAATAAAGAAGATATAACATATTTTCCTTGAGAAAATTCGTATCGCCGTTTATCTCTCAAACGAATTGTGTTCAAAGATATTTTCTCTGCGTTTTCAATAGTTAAACGTCAAGTTTTACGATGCAATCCACGCATACACCCGAGAAGGACGAATGAATGCGGTACAATGGCATATTTTTCTCCATCAAAGTAAATCCTCCGTGATCTAGGTCCCTCTACCTCCTTCTCAAGCTAAGGCGGTCAATGGAACGAGTTCCGAATCCCTGATCATTCGTTAAACTTTTGACAGATTCCTTGGTAACGGATACGACTCTTTAAATGTATGCGGGAATACTGAAAAAAACTTCTACGATCAACCAATATCTGAGTCACCATTTCAGGTTGCTGTCATGCAGAAGACACGCAAAGCATCGTTGTGCGGGAACTCGAAGTTTTCGAAACGAATGTTTTCTTGGCTGATCCCATTGCACACTCTTGAGTTGAAGTAGGTTTAGCATACACTGCTTTTCTGAAATATCGAAGCCAACCAGATTTGAGCTGCAAGCTGGCCTTTCAATATCATCCTACACGGCCCATGGCATTTTGTCTTTTCGTCATAATTTGACTCCTTTAAGTTGCGCGTAACCTCGAGGGTGAGTAGCTATTGTAAAAACATTATTGAACATCAATCTGGAGTTCATTTAGGTAGGTGGAGGCGGAATACGATATCCTCGAAGTTAATGGTGAAACGGTTTTCCCGAAAATGGTAAAGATCCGTACATTACATTACGATTTAGAACGTTAAAATTAGAAATCAGGAAGTGTGAGCCGATCGAGCTTGAAGGAACCAAGCAAAAGTTCGTCCCACGTTCCGGACTGTAGACAAGGGTTTCTCTTTGCCGGCACCGCAATGCTGTTTTAATGTAGCTCTGGTATGTACTGGATTGCTCTGCAATCACTGCTAAATTTGTAATATTCTCTTATAAAAATGCATTTGCGTTTTCTCGTAAAATATATATTTTACAAGGGGATCGCATGTTTTAATTCGTTATCTCAATGGTAAAAATAACGAAAAGATATCCAACTGAGGGTACACCTGTGCAAGAGAGGAAGCTAAGGGCCGAGCTGATTCTCCTTTGATATAAAGATGCTGAGATTTGATGCCTGTGAGGTGTACGCGACGCAAAATAAATATAAACTCACTATGTTCGAAACTATCCGCAGACAGTATTAGTAGATAGTAGCATGAAAAAAATTCAGAAGGTCACGCATTTCTAGGAGCTGTAAAAAGATCCGGTCCAGATTCCAATGGAATAGCTTACATCGTTACTGAAATTAGGCAACAAAACTGGCATGCATGCCTTTATTTTTCTTAGCTTTGTAATGCTTACGTCAATAAGAACACGTACGACGATATCGGAGAATGCTAAGTAGTGATTCTCGTAATGCTTAGAGAGCAACAAGGAGACGATAACGGGAAGGATTTCTAGTAGCGTTAATGTACGTATCCGTGTTCCGAAGCAGCGAAGTTAAAGAGGTGAGAATCTAGAGCGCAGGTGATGATATCCTCATCAATAGCTGCCAAAAGCGTTATCCCGTGTCACGAGAACGTTACTCTCTCACAGACCGAAACTGAGGAAGGCCCACGCCCTCGGATCGAAAGCGATTTTCGCATCATCAGATTTTACTTATTACGTACACGACATGCACCGTCAACTTTACTCGCTCCTACTTTGGGATATATATACTGCGCGTCTCGCCGACAGTACATCATTCGACTCCTCCTCCAACAACAGTCAACACCTTTTACGATGCATTCGTCTCAGGTGAGATTCGTTCGGCAGCGGCCCTTCGTGACGACCGTAACTGGTTCTGATGAACTTTCTTCACTCCACGAAAATTATTTCGTTACAGATTCTTCTCCTGGTAGTCGCTGCGGCGGCCGGAGCTTACGCCTTCCCACCAGCACCTTCCTACCATGGAGGTCTACATGACGTCGATTACTACGTAAGCAATGCCCCACTAATACGCCCTGTTATCGAAAACGTGCTTCTCGCTAATGTAACCTGTTCTTCCTCTCAGGCGCATCCCCACTACAACTTCAACTATGGCGTCCGCGACCAGCACACCGGCGACGTGAAGGACCAGTCGGAATCTAGGGACGGCGACGTGGTCAAGGGATCCTACAGCCTCCACGAGGCCGACGGAACCATCCGCCAAGTGCACTACACCGCTGACGACCACAACGGATTCAACGCTGTCGTCACAAGGATCGGCAAGGCCGCCCATCCTCAGCATTACGCCCATAACGCTCAGCCTGTCATCTCCTTGGGTCATCACGGCGCGGTTTCCCACGCTCACGGAAACAAACACGACTTCCATGTAGCCCAACATTATTAACTCTGTAACAACGCATGAAATAAAAATCACTTTATTACATCTCAACTTCTCATTCTATATCGACAACTTACCATGACCCGAATACAACCTTATCCTCGCTATACCTGCCTCTCTTGGCGAAGCAATGCCAGCTCACAAATAGAGCGAATATTTTATTCCTGCAGTCATTGCAGTTCCACCAACTGCGCTAAAATACTGTTTATTCCTAGTGTTTGGAATAATTTCCCTTCCTTTAAACCTCCCATTATCTACCCCTAACGTTTCTACAAAGTACATGATCTCTATTCCTTACGGTGAAGTGGCAGTAATTATACTTTGGTGTTTATTATTACATGAGTCAACTGATTAGCAGCACGATGAACATGGCAATGGTCATTGCAGTTTCACGATAAACGCGTTCGGTTTCTTATAAAATCTCTTCATTTTTTGAATTATGCTTACTTTATTCATAATTATGTATAATTACCAGGAATTTGCATTTGGAAAAAATGTAACATTTCTTTTACAGTACGATTAAAAGGCGAATGAACAGCGAAGACTATTGCGAATTATCTCCAATAAATTTAAGTTAAATGTACATTATAGTTCTTAGTACTCTCAGCTACAGCTTAAACTTTAGAGATGAGGAGAACATATTCAGGCATTATATTTCTACATAAACTCTTGCACAATATGGTTGACTCAAATGATATCATTAAAATGCTTAGCTTCAGAGTTCCACAAAGAAACACAAGAAGTAACCTTACATTCATCACAAAACACACTCAAGGAATCTACACCTTCTACTCTCCAGTTTTTTTATTATGACGAGTTTGAATGAGCTTAATGATGAAATTGATTTAACTTAGAAACCTTAAGAAGAAGATTGCGATGGAATTGGTTATATTTTTATACTCTTCTACTTTTAGAATGCCTTTTTTTCTGTCTACTAAATTTCTCAATTATTGATGCACTTGATTTTACGTGTATTTATTGTCTGTTTTAACTACTTGAATGTGTATATGAATATGTTATTATCGCAAGATTGTACTGCATATGAATAAACTTAAATATATATTATGTGTATGTATATTAGCTTTAGGGAAGTGATTTAGTTTAAAGATGTATATTGGAATTGTATTTCTATACATTGACTCTATATATCGATTTCGTTGAATTGTTTTCCTATACATTGATTTATTATTGCTAATTTGTTCTCAGTAGATATTTATTGCATTATATTCTTTTCTTTTCTTTGTTATTGACGTATTTTAATTTACTAGTATGTTTTGCTTTATTCCATATGTATTTTTATATTGATTATATATTATGTTTATGGGTTTGAAACCCGTAATAAATTCATCATTATTATTATTACATAAGGTATTGCCTACCAAATATTGTGGAAATCTTATATACCTGAAAATGTCCTTTACTGTACACAAAACAGGCAATACCGTGTTTATGCAATAAGTGAAAGTTTAGAAATAATAAACACTTCAAGGAACCATGAAGTATCGTACAACTTCGTTCGTAGCACTGCGCAAAGATGCCTATGCAATGGCGTGTTCGACCACAATGTGCTCTTTCTCCATAAAAAGTAAAAACGATCACGTAATACCAAAGTAATGTACAAATTTGTTTGTTTTTATCCATGTTTAAATTAAATTATAGATGATATTCATCCACCTAGACTTAGACTTATGAATTTATTCCCGAAAGTCGAGAAAGAAATGTATAATGTATGTAATTACGTTTACACATAGAGTTTTAAAACGATTTACTCGAATTGAACGGAAACGAATTACTTGCTATCGTAAAGAATCCTTTTCTCAATGTTTTAAATCCTCGCGACAGTTTTCACATGTCTGCATGACATTGGCTCAGAGATATTTCCAACATGTTGTTTACGAATGATGCGATTTCGTCGGATAAGGCCATGCTCGATCAGCGGAAAATTTAAGCGGGAGTTCTCCGGCTTTTACATTAAATCTCCTGAGGTCTGCGAAGGGAACTAAATGACATGGCAGACTGTAATGTGCTCATTTCTCAACATTTTGCTCCCCTCCTTTAAAAATTTGCCCATACCAATAACTTCGTTCATCCGACAAGTATGCCTTTAGAAAATTTGCCTGTCGCCGAATTCCGCGTTCCTTTTTGTTCTCTCTACCATAACCTTCCCCTATGCTTACACGCCCATGTTTTCCACTCGACTATAAATAAGAAATTCGTCGTGGCTCTGACATCAGTTCCCAACTTGCAGTGTTCCCAAGCACCTAGCAGCACGATCATGAAGGTGGCACAGGTAAGAAAGATCTTATATACAAATCGAAATTTCTAATTTTGTCTATTCTAGTATGAACAGCAGAGACAGCCCTGAAGCATTTCATCTCTTTGACCCGTACGATTTCCTCATTTCTAAGGCTTCATTGTGATGCCGTGAGTTAGTAAGCCTTTTCGAGAGCGTAAACGGAACATGTAGATAGATATTCCAAGCGTTTCTGGGGAGAAAAACTCGTCGCACGTTAAGGGTTAGAGGAATTGAATGTTGTCGCAGAATAAAGTTCAAATAAATTTTCGTGCTTAAAAATGTCCTTCTCGGAACGCTCAATCTATCTCTTTCGCGAAAAAATTTGCTTTTGGAGCTGAGCCAATGTGCTTTCTTATGAGAATTGGTGTGTTTTTTCAGATTTTCCTCACCGTTGCCCTCGCAGCCTCCTGCGTTGCATACCCTGGTGGCCACTACGGGGACGGAGGGCACTTGGATCACTACGTAAGGAGTTTGGTTTGAAACTTGATTCCTCCTCTTGAGACGACGAATGAAAGTGGCATATCACGGTCATTCGGCCAAACAAAATTCGGCTTCATGCGCTACGTGAATGCCAAAATGTGCTCTCCATGATTCATGTTCCTCAAATCATTTCAGGCCTATCCCAAGTACAACTTCGATTACGGTGTCAGTGATCACAAAACCGGAGACGCGAAGAGCCAATGGGAAACCAGAGACGGAGACGTCGTCAAGGGTGCATACAGCCTGCATGAATCCGATGGCACCATCAGAACTGTGGAATACACCGCCGACAAGCACAACGGATTCAACGCGGTGGTGAAGCGAGCTGGAAAAGCGGTGCACCCACAACACTACGGAGGTGCCGCATACGGAGCTGGTCACTACGGAGGTGCCATCGGCTACGGAGGAGGTCATTACGGTGGTGCATCCTCTTACGCCAACAACAATAACCTTGCCATCGGCCACGGCATCGCTGGACACGGAGGGTACGGCAGCTTCGGAGGATACGGTGTCGGAGCTTACCACGGAGGCGCCAGCTCTTTCGCCAATGGTAACAACTTTGCCTATGGACACGGCGGCCACTATTGAATGACTACCGGATCTTCTTCGCTAAACAACGAATATTAACTGCCATGGAAAAATCCCGATTTCAGCGAAAACCACTTGGCAGACCACAGCTGCTCGTCGTCTGCTCATCACCTTCGTTGTCATCGTTTTCCTTGTTCAGAAAATAAAAATTATTAACCTAAGTTTTTCCTCTTCATTCTTAGTCAGCCTACAATAAAGAAGATATAACATATTTTCCTTGAGAAAATTCGTATCGCCGTTTATCTCTCAAACGAATTGTGTTCAAAGATATTTTCTCTGCGTTTTCAATAGTTAAACGTCAAGTTTTACGATGCAATCCACGCATACACCCGAGAAGGACGAATGAATGCGGTACAATGGCATATTTTTCTCCATCAAAGTAAATCCTCCGTGATCTAGGTCCCTCTACCTCCTTCTCAAGCTAAGGCGGTCAATGGAACGAGTTCCGAATCCCTGATCATTCGTTAAACTTTTGACAGATTCCTTGGTAACGGATACGACTCTTTAAATGTATGCGGGAATACTGAAAAAAACTTCTACGATCAACCAATATCTGAGTCACCATTTCAGGTTGCTGTCATGCAGAAGACACGCAAAGCATCGTTGTGCGGGAACTCGAAGTTTTCGAAACGAATGTTTTCTTGGCTGATCCCATTGCACACTCTTGAGTTGAAGTAGGTTTAGCATACACTGCTTTTCTGAAATATCGAAGCCAACCAGATTTGAGCTGCAAGCTGGCCTTTCAATATCATCCTACACGGCCCATGGCATTTTGTCTTTTCGTCATAATTTGACTCCTTTAAGTTGCGCGTAACCTCGAGGGTGAGTAGCTATTGTAAAAACATTATTGAACATCAATCTGGAGTTCATTTAGGTAGGTGGAGGCGGAATACGATATCCTCGAAGTTAATGGTGAAACGGTTTTCCCGAAAATGGTAAAGATCCGTACATTACATTACGATTTAGAACGTTAAAATTAGAAATCAGGAAGTGTGAGCCGATCGAGCTTGAAGGAACCAAGCAAAAGTTCGTCCCACGTTCCGGACTGTAGACAAGGGTTTCTCATTGCCGGCACCGCAATGCTGTTTTAATGTAGCTCTGGTATGTACTGGATTGCTCTGCAATCACTGCTAAATTTGTAATATTCTCTTATAAAAATGCATTTGCGTTTTCTCGTAAAATATATATTTTACAAGGGGATCGCATGTTTTAATTCGTTATCTCAATGGTAAAAATAACGAAAAGATATCCAACTGAGGGTACACCTGTGCAAGAGAGGAAGCTAAGGGCCGAGCTGATTCTCCTTTGATATAAAGATGCTGAGATTTGATGCCTGTGAGGTGTACGCGACGCAAAATAAATATAAACTCACTATGTTCGAAACTATCCGCAGACAGTATTAGTAGATAGTAGCATGAAAAAAATTCAGAAGGTCACGCATTTCTAGGAGCTGTAAAAAGATCCGGTCCAGATTCCAATGGAATAGCTTACATCGTTACTGAAATTAGGCAACAAAACTGGCATGCATGCCTTTATTTTTCTTAGCTTTGTAATGCTTACGTCAATAAGAACACGTACGACGATATCGGAGAATGCTAAGTAGTGATTCTCGTAATGCTTAGAGAGCAACAAGGAGACGATAACGGGAAGGATTTCTAGTAGCGTTAATGTACGTATCCGTGTTCCGAAGCAGCGAAGTTAAAGAGGTGAGAATCTAGAGCGCAGGTGATGATATCCTCATCAATAGCTGCCAAAAGCGTTATCCCGTGTCACGAGAACGTTACTCTCTCACAGACCGAAACTGAGGAAGGCCCACGCCCTCGGATCGAAAGCGATTTTCGCATCATCAGATTTTACTTATTACGTACACGACATGCACCGTCAACTTTACTCGCTCCTACTTTGGGATATATATACTGCGCGTCTCGCCGACAGTACATCATTCGACTCCTCCTCCAACAACAGTCAACACCTTTTACGATGCATTCGTCTCAGGTGAGATTCGTTCGGCAGCGGCCCTTCGTGACGACCGTAACTGGTTCTGATGAACTTTCTTCACTCCACGAAAATTATTTCGTTACAGATTCTTCTCCTGGTAGTCGCTGCGGCGGCCGGAGCTTACGCCTTCCCACCAGCACCTTCCTACCATGGAGGTCTACATGACGTCGATTACTACGTAAGCAATGCCCCACTAGTACTCCCTGTTATCGAAAACGTGCTTCTCGCTAATGTAACCTGTTCTTCCTCTCAGGCGCATCCCCACTACAACTTCAACTATGGCGTCCGCGACCAGCACACCGGCGACGTGAAGGACCAGTCGGAATCTAGGGACGGCGACGTGGTCAAGGGATCCTACAGCCTCCACGAGGCCGACGGAACCATCCGCCAAGTGCACTACACCGCTGACGACCACAACGGATTCAACGCTGTCGTCACAAGGATCGGCAAGGCCGCCCATCCTCAGCATTACGCCCATAACGCTCAGCCTGTCATCTCCTTGGGTCATCACGGCGCGGTTTCCCACGCTCACGGAAACAAACACGACTTCCATGTAGCCCAACATTATTAACTCTGTAACAACGCATGAAATAAAAATCACTTTATTACATCTCAACTTCTCATTCTATATCGACAACTTACCATGACCCGAATACAACCTTATCCTCGCTATACCTGCCTCTCTTGGCGAAGCAATGCCAGCTCACAAATAGAGCGAATATTTTATTCCTGCAGTCATTGCAGTTCCACCAACTGCGCTAAAATACTGTTTATTCCTAGTGTTTGGAATAATTTCCCTTCCTTTAAACCTCCCATTATCTACCCCTAACGTTTCTACAAAGTACATGATCTCTATTCCTTACGGTGAAGTGGCAGTAATTATACTTTGGTGTTTATTATTACATGAGTCAACTGATTAGCAGCACGATGAACATGGCAATGGTCATTGCAGTTTCACGATAAACGCGTTCGGTTTCTTATAAAATCTCTTCATTTTTTGAATTATGCTTACTTTATTCATAATTATGTATAATTACCAGGAATTTGCATTTGGAAAAAATGTAACATTTCTTTTACAGTACGATTAAAAGGCGAATGAACAGCGAAGACTATTGCGAATTATCTCCAATAAATTTAAGTTAAATGTACATTATAGTTCTTAGTACTCTCAGCTACAGCTTAAACTTTAGAGATGAGGAGAACATATTCAGGCATTATATTTCTACATAAACTCTTGCACAATATGGTTGACTCAAATGATATCATTAAAATGCTTAGCTTCAGAGTTCCACAAAGAAACACAAGAAGTAACCTTACATTCATCACAAAACACACTCAAGGAATCTACACCTTCTACTCTCCAGTTTTTTTAATTATGACGAGTTTAAATGAGCTTAATGATGAAATTGATTTAACTTAGAAACCTTAAGAAGAAGATTGCGATGGAATTGGTTATATTTTTATTCTCTTCTACTTTTAGAATGCCTTTTTTTCTGTCTACTAAATTTCTCAATTATTGATGCACTTGATTTTACGTGTATTTATTGTCTGTTTTAACTACTTGAATGTGTATATGAATATGTTATTATCGCAAGATTGTACTGCATATGAATAAACTTAAATATATATTATGTGTATGTATATTAGCTTTAGGGAAGTGATTTAGTTTAAAGATGTATATTGGAATTGTATTTCTATACATTGACTCTATATATCGATTTCGTTGAATTGTTTTCCTATACATTGATTTATTATTGCTAATTTGTTCTCAGTAGATATTTATTGCATTATATTCTTTTCTTTTCTTTGTTATTGACGTATTTTAATTTACTAGTATGTTTTGCTTTATTCCATATGTATTTTTATATTGATTATATATTATGTTTATGGGTTTGAAACCCGTAATAAATTCATCATTATTATTATTACATAAGGTATTGCCTACCAAATATTGTGGGAATCTTATATACCTGAAAATGTCCTTTACTGTACACAAAACAGGCAATACCGTGTTTATGCAATAAGTGAAAGTTTAGAAATAATAAACACTTCAAGGAACCATGAAGTATCGTACAACTTCGTTCGTAGCACTGCGCAAAGATGCTTATGCAATGGCGTGTTCGACCACAATGTGCTCTTTCTCCAAAAAAAGTAAAAACGATCACGTAATACCAAAGTAATGTACAAATTTGTTTGTTTTTATCCATGTTTAAATTAAATTATAGATGATATTCATCCACCTAGACTTAGACTTATGAATTTATTCCCGAAAGTCGAGAAGGAAATGTATAATGTATGTAATTACGTTTACACATAGAACTTTAAAACAATTTACTCGAATTGAACGGAAACGAATTTCTTGCTATCGTAAAGAATCCTTTTCTCAATGTTTTAAATCCTCGCGACAGTTTTCACATGTCTGCATGACATTGGCTCAGAGATATTTCCAACATGTTGTTTACGAATGATGCGATTTCGTCGGATAAGGCCATGCTCGATCAGCGGAAAATTTAAGCGGGAGTTCTCCGGCTTTTACATTAAATCTCCTGAGGTCTGCGAAGGGAATTCAATGACATGGCAGACTGTAATGTGCTCATTTCTCAACATTTTGCTCCCCTCCTTTAAAAATTTGCCCATACCAATAACTTCGTTCATCCGACAAGTATGCCTTTAGAAAATTTGCCTGTCGCCGAATTCCGCGTTCCTTTTTGTTCTCTCTACCATAACCTTCCCCTATGCTTACACGCCCATGTTTTCCACTCGACTATAAATAAGAAATTCGTCGTGGCTCTGACATCAGTTCCCAACTTGCAGTGTTCCCAAGCACCTAGCAGCACGATCATGAAGGTGGCACAGGTAAGAAAGATCTTACATACAAATCGAAATTTCTAATTTTGTCTATTCTAGTATGAACAGCAGAGACAGCCCTGAAGCATTTCATCTCTTTGACCCGTACGATTTCCTCATTTCTAAGGCTTCATTGTGATGCCGTTAGTTAGTAAGCCTTTTCGAGAGCGTAAACGGAACATGTAGATAGATATTCCAAGCGTTTCTGGGGAGAAAAACTCGTCGCACGTTAACGGTTAAAGGAATTGAATGTTGTCGCAGAATAAAGTTCAAATAAATTTTCGTGCTTAAAAATGTCCTTCTCGGAACGCTCAATCTATCTCTTTCGCGAAAAAATTTGCTTTTGTGGCTGAGCCAATGTGCTTTCTTATGAGAATTGGTGTGTTTTTTCAGATTTTCCTCACCGTTGCCCTCGCAGCCTCCTGCGTTGCATACCCTGGTGGCCACTACGGGGACGGAGGGCACTTGGATCACTACGTAAGGAGTTTGGTTTGAAACTTGATTCCTCCTCTTGAGACGACGAATGAAAGTGGCATATCACGGTCATTCGGCCAAACAAAATTCGGCTTCATGCGCTACGTGAATGCCAAAATGTGCTCTCCATGATTCATGTTCCTCAAATCATTTCAGGCCTATCCCAAGTACAACTTCGATTACGGTGTCAGTGATCACAAAACCGGAGACGCGAAGAGCCAATGGGAAACCAGAGACGGAGACGTCGTCAAGGGTGCATACAGCCTGCATGAATCCGATGGCACCATCAGAACTGTGGAATACACCGCCGACAAGCACAACGGATTCAACGCGGTGGTGAAGCGAGCTGGAAAAGCGGTGCACCCACAACACTACGGAGGTGCCGCATACGGAGCTGGTCACTACGGAGGTGCCATCGGCTACGGAGGAGGTCATTACGGTGGTGCATCCTCTTACGCCAACAACAATAACCTTGCCATCGGCCACGGCATCGCTGGACACGGAGGGTACGGCAGCTTCGGAGGATACGGTGTCGGAGCTTACCACGGAGGCGCCAGCTCTTTCGCCAATGGTAACAACTTTGCCTATGGACACGGCGGCCACTATTGAATGACTACCGGATCTTCTTCGCTAAACAACGAATATTAACTGCCATGGAAAAATCCCGATTTCAGCGAAAACCACTTGGCAGACCACAGCTACTCGTCGTTTGCTCATCACCTTCGTTGTCTTCGTTTTCCTTGTTCAGAAAATAAAAATTATTAACCTAAGTTTTTCCTCTTCATTCTAAGTCAGCCTACAATAAAAAAGATACAACATATTTTCCTTGAGAAAAATCGTATCGCCGTTTATCTCTCAAACGAATTGTGTTCAAAGATATTTTCTCTGCGTTTTCAATAGTTAAACGTCAAGTTTTACGATGCAATCCACGCATACACCCGAGAAGGACGAATGAATGCGGTACAATGGCATATGTTTCTCCATCAAAGTAAATCCTTCGTGATCTAGGTCCCTCTACCTCCTTCTCAAGCTAAGGCGGTCAATGGAACGAGTTCCGAATCTCTGATCATTCGTTAAACTTTTGACAGATTCCTTGGTAACGGATACGACTCTTTAAATGTATGCGGGAATACTGAAAAAAACTTCTACGATCAACCAATATCTGAGTCACCATTTCAGGTTGCTGTCATGCAGAAGACACGCAAAGCATCGTTGTGCGGGAACTCGAAGTTTTCGAAACGAATGTTTTCTTGGCTGATCCCATTGCACACTCTTGAGTTGAAGTAGGTTTAGCATACACTGCTTTTCTGAAATATCGAAGCCAACCAGATTTGAGCTGCTAGCTGGCCTTTCAATATAATCCTACACGGCTCATGGCATTTTGTCTTTTCGTCATAATTTGACTCCTTTAAGTTGCGCGTAACCTCGAGGGTGAGTAGCTATTGTAAAAACATTACTGAACTTCAATCTGGAGTTCATTTAGGTAGGTGGAGGTGGAATACGAAATCCTCGAAGTTAATGGTGAAACGGTTTTCCCGAAAATGGTAAAGATCCGTACATTACATTACGATTTAGAACATTAGAATTAGAAATCAGGAAGTGTGAGCCGATCGAGCTTGAAGGAACCAAGCAGAAGTTCGTCCCACGTTCCGGATTGTAGACAAGGGTTTCTCTTTGCAGGGCCCCCCACTGCTGTTTTAATATAGCTCTGGTATGTACTGGATTGCTCTGCAATCACTGCTACATTTGTAATATTCTCTTATAAAAAGGCATTTACGTTTCCTCGTAAAATATATTTTACAAGGGGATCCCATGTTTTAATTCGTTATCTCAATGGTAAAAATTAACGAAAAGATATCCAACTGAGGGTACACCTGGGCAAGAGAGGAAGCTAAGGGCCGAGCTAATTCTCCTTTGATATAAAGATGCTGAGATTTGATGCCTTTGAGGCATATGCGACGCAAAAGAAATATAAACGCACTATGTTCGAAACTATCCGCAGACAGTATTAGTAGATAGTAGCATGAAAAAAATTCAGAAGGTCACGCATTTCAAGGAGCTGTAAAAAGATCCGGTCCAGATTCCAATGGAATAGCTTACATCGTTACTGAAATTAGGCAACAAAACTGGCATGCATGCCTTTATTTTTCTTAGCTTTGTAATGATTACGTCAATAAGAACACGTACGACGATATCGGAGAATGCTAAGTAGTGATTCTCGTAATGCTTAGAGAGCAACAAGGAGACGATAACGGGAAGGATTTCTAGTAGCGTTAATGTACGTATCCGTGTTCCGAAGCAGCGAAGTTAAAGAGGTGAGAATCTAGAGCGCAGGTGATGATATCCTCATCAATAGCTGCCAAAAGCGTTATCCCGTGTCACGAGAACGTTACTCTCTCACAGACCGAAACTGAGGAAGGCCCACGCCCTCGGATCGAAAGCGATTTTCGCATCATCAGATTTTACTTATTACGTACACGACATGCACCGTCAACTTTACTCGCTCCTACTTTGGGATATATATACTGCGCGTCTCGCCGACAGTACATCATTCGACTCCTCCTCCAACAACAGTCAACACCTTTTACGATGCATTCGTCTCAGGTGAGATTCGTTCGGCAGCGGCCCTTCGTGACGACCGTAACTGGTTCTGATGAACTTTCTTCACTCCACGAAAATTATTTCGTTACAGATTCTTCTCCTGGTAGTCGCTGCGGCGGCCGGAGCTTACGCCTTCCCACCAGCACCGTCCTACCATGGAGGTCTACATGACGTCGATTACTACGTAAGCAATGCCCCACTAATACGCCCTGTTATCGAAAACGTGCTTCTCGCTAATGTAACCTGTTCTTCCTCTAAGGCGCATCCCCACTACAACTTCAACTATGGCGTCCGCGACCAGCACACCGGCGACGTGAAGGACCAGTCGGAATCTAGGGACGGCGACGTGGTCAAGGGATCCTACAGCCTCCACGAGGCCGACGGAACCATCCGCCAAGTGCACTACACCGCTGACGACCACAACGGATTCAACGCTGTCGTCACAAGGATCGGCAAGGCCGCCCATCCTCAGCATTACGCCCATAACGCTCAGCCTGTCATCTCCTTGGGTCATCACGGCGCGGTTTCCCACGCTCACGGAAACAAACACGACTTCCATGTAGCCCAACATTATTAACTCTGTAACAACGCATGAAATAAAAATCACTTTATTACATCTCAACTTCTCATTCTATATCGACAACTTACCATGACCCGAATACAACCTTATCCTCGCTATACCTGCCTCTCTTGGCGAAGCAATGCCAGCTCACAAATAGAGCGAATATTTTATTCCTGCAGTCATTGCAGTTCCACCAACTGCGCTAAAATACTGTTTATTCCTAGTGTTTGGAATAATTTCCCTTCCTTTAAACCTCCCATTATCTAATCCTAACGTTTCTACAAAGTACATGATCTCTATTCCTTACGGTGAAGTGGCAGTAATTATACTTTGGTGTTTATTATTACATGAGTCAACTGATTAGCAGCACGATGAACATGGCAATGGTCATTGCAGTTTCACGATAAACGCGTTCGGTTTCTTATAAAATCTCTTCATTTTTTGAATTATGCTTACTTTATTCATAATTATGTATAATTACCAGGAATTTGCATTTGGAAAAAATGTAACATTTCTTTTACAGTACGATTAAAAGGCGAATGAACAGCGAAGACTATTGCGAATTATCTCCAATAAATTTAAGTTAAATGTACATTATAGTTCTTAGTACTCTCAGCTACAGCTTAAACTTTAGAGATGAGGAGAACATATTCAGGCATTATATTTCTACATAAACTCTTGCACAATATGGTTGACTCAAATGATATCATTAAAATGCTTAGCTTCAGAGTTCCACAAAGAAACACAAGAAGTAACCTTACATTCATCACAAAACACACTCAAGGAATCTACACCTTCTACTCTCCAGTTTTTTTAATTATGACGAGTTTAAATGAGCTTAATGATGAAATTGATTTAACTTAGAAACCTTAAGAAGAAGATTGCGATGGAATTGGTTATATTTTTATTCTCTTCTACTTTTAGAATGCCTTTTTTTCTGTCTACTAAATTTCTCAATTATTGATGCACTTGATTTTACGTGTATTTATTGTCTGTTTTAACTACTTGAATGTGTATATGAATATGTTATTATCGCAAGATTGTACTGAATATGAATAAACTTAAATATATATTATGTGTATGTATATTAGCTTTAGGGAAGTGATTTAGTTTAAAGATGTATATTGGAATTGTATTTCTATACATTGACTCTATATATCGATTTCGTTGAATTGTTTTCCTATACATTGATTTATTATTGCTAATTTGTTCTCAGTAGATATTTATTGCATTATATTCTTTTCTTTTCTTTGTTATTGACGTATTTTAATTTACTAGTATGTTTTGCTTTATTCCATATGTATTTTTATATTGATTATATATTATGTTTATGGGTTTGAAACCCGTAATAAATTCATCATTATTATTATTACATAAGGTATTGCCTACCAAATATTGTGGGAATCTTATATACCTGAAAATGTCCTTTACTGTACACAAAACAGGCAATACCGTGTTTATGCAATAAGTGAAAGTTTAGAAATAATAAACACTTCAAGGAACCATGAAGTATCGTACAACTTCGTTCGTAGCACTGCGCAAAGATGCCTATGCAATGGCGTGTTCGACCACAATGTGCTCTTTCTCCAAAAAAAGTAAAAACGATCACGTAATACCAAAGTAATGTACAAATTTGTTTGTTTTTATCCATGTTTAAATTAAATTATAGATGATATTCATCCACCTAGACTTAGACTTATGAATTTATTCCCGAAAGTCGAGAAGGAAATGTATAATGTATGTAATTACGTTTACACATAGAGCTTTAAAACAATTTACTCGAATTGAACGGAAACGAATTTCTTGCTATCGTAAAGAATCCTTTTCTCAATGTTTTAAATCCTCGCGACAGTTTTCACATGTCTGCATGACATTGGCTCAGAGATATTTCCAACATGTTGTTTACGAATGATGCGATTTCGTCGGATAAGGCCATGCTCGATCAGCGGAAAATTTAAGCGGGAGTTCTCCGGCTTTTACATTAAATCTCCTGAGGTCTGCGAAGGGAATTCAATGACATGGCAGACTGTAATGTGCTCATTTCTCAACATTTTGCTCCCCTCCTTTAAAAATTTGCCCATACCAATAACTTCGTTCATCCGACAAGTATGCCTTTAGAAAATTTGCCTGTCGCCGAATTCCGCGTTCCATTTTGTTCTCTCTACCATAACCTTCCCCTATGCTTACACGCCCATGTTTTCCACTCGACTATAAATAAGAAATTCGTCGTGGCTCTGACATCAGTTCCCAACTTGCAGTGTTCCCAAGCACCTAGCAGCACGATCATGAAGGTGGCACAGGTAAGAAAGATCTTACATACAAATCGAAATTTCTAATTTTGTCTATTCTAGTATGAACAGCAGAGACAGCCCTGAAGCATTTCATCTCTTTGACCCGTACGATTTCCTCATTTCTAAGGCTTCATTGTGATGCCGTGAGTTAGTAAGCCTTTTCGAGAGCGTAAACGGAACATGTAGATAGATATTCCAAGCGTTTCTGGGGAGAAAAACTCGTCGCACGTTAACGGTTAAAGGAATTGAATGTTGTCGCAGAATAAAGTTCAAATAAATTTTCGTGCTTAAAAATGTCCTTCTCGGAACGCTCAATCTATCTCTTTCGCGAAAAAATTTGCTTTTGGAGCTGAGCCAATGTGCTTTCTTATGAGAATTGGTGTGTTTTTTCAGATTTTCCTCACCGTTGCCCTCGCAGCCTCCTGCGTTGCATACCCTGGTGGCCACTACGGGGACGGAGGGCACTTGGATCACTACGTAAGGAGTTTGGTTTGAAACTTGATTCCTCCTCTTGAGACGACGAATGAAAGTGGCATATCACGGTCATTCGGCCAAACAAAATTCGGCTTCATGCGCTACGTGAATGCCAAAATGTGCTCTCCATGATTCATGTTCCTCAAATCATTTCAGGCCTATCCCAAGTACAACTTCGATTACGGTGTCAGTGATCACAAAACCGGAGACGCGAAGAGCCAATGGGAAACCAGGGACGGAGACGTCGTCAAGGGTGCATACAGCCTGCATGAATCCGATGGCACCATCAGAACTGTGGAATACACCGCCGACAAGCACAACGGATTCAACGCGGTGGTGAAGCGAGCTGGAAAAGCGGTGCACCCACAACACTACGGAGGTGCCGCATACGGAGCTGGTCACTACGGAGGTGCCATCGGCTACGGAGGAGGTCATTACGGTGGTGCATCCTCTTACGCCAACAACAATAACCTTGCCATCGGCCACGGCATCGCTGGACACGGAGGGTACGGCAGCTTCGGAGGATACGGTGTCGGAGCTTACCACGGAGGCGCCAGCTCTTTCGCCAATGGTAACAACTTTGCCTATGGACACGGCGGCCACTATTGAATGACTACCGGATCTTCTTCGCTAAACAACGAATATTAACTGCCATGGAAAAATCCCGATTTCAGCGAAAACCACTTGGCAGACCACAGCTGCTCGTCGTTTGCTCATCACCTTCGTTGTCTTCGTTTTCCTTGTTCAGAAAATAAAAATTATTAACCTAAGTTTTTCCTCTTCATTCTAAGTCAGCCTACAATAAAAAAGATACAACATATTTTCCTTGAGAAAAATCGTATCGCCGTTTATCTCTCAAACGAATTGTGTTCAAAGATATTTTCTCTGCGTTTTCAATAGTTAAACGTCAAGTTTTACGATGCAATCCACGCATACACCCGAGAAGGACGAATGAATGCGGTACAATGGCATATGTTTCTCCATCAAAGTAAATCCTTCGTGATCTAGGTCCCTCTACCTCCTTCTCAAGCTAAGGCGGTCAATGGAACGAGTTCCGAATCCCTGATCATTCGTTAAACTTTTGACAGATTCCTTGGTAACGGATACGACTCTTTAAATGTATGCGGGAATACTGAAAAAAACTTCTACGATCAACCAATATCTGAGTCACCATTTCAGGTTGCTGTCATGCAGAAGACACGCAAAGCATCGTTGTGCGGGAACTCGAAGTTTTCGAAACGAATGTTTTCTTGGCTGATCCCATTGCACACTCTTGAGTTGAAGTAGGTTTAGCATACACTGCTTTTCTGAAATATCGAAGCCAACCAGATTTGAGCTGCTAGCTGGCCTTTCAATATAATCCTACACGGCTCATGGCATTTTGTCTTTTCGTCATAATTTGACTCCTTTAAGTTGCGCGTAACCTCGAGGGTGAGTAGCTATTGTAAAAACATTACTGAACTTCAATCTGGAGTTCATTTAGGTAGGTGGAGGTGGAATACGAAATCCTCGAAGTTAATGGTGAAACGGTTTTCCCGAAAATGGTAAAGATCCGTACATTACATTACGATTTAGAACATTAGAATTAGAAATCAGGAAGTGTGAGCCGATCGAGCTTGAAGGAACCAAGCAGAAGTTCGTCCCACGTTCCGGATTGTAGACAAGGGTTTCTCTTTGCCGGCACCGCAATGCTGTTTTAATATAGCTCTGGTATGTACTGGATTGCTCTGCAATCACTGCTACATTTGTAATATTCTCTTATAAAAAGGCATTTACGTTTCCTCGTAAAATATATTTTACAAGGGGATCCCATGTTTTAATTCGTTATCTCAATGGTAAAAATTAACGAAAAGATATCCAACTGAGGGTACACCTGGGCAAGAGAGGAAGCTAAGGGCCGAGCTAAATCTCCTTTGATATAAAGATGCTGAGATTTGATGCCTTTGAGGCATATGCGACGCAAAAGAAATATAAACGCACTATGTTCGAAACTATTCGCAGACAGTATTAGTAGATAGTAGCATGAAAAAAATTCAGAAGGTCACGCATTTCAAGGAGCTGTAAAAAGATCCGGTCCAGATTCCAATGGAATAGCTTACATCGTTACTGAAATTAGGCAACAAAACTGGCATGCATGCCTTTATTTTTCTTAGCTTTGTAATGATTACGTCAATAAGAACACGTACGACGATATCGGAGAATGCTAAGTAGTGATTCTCGTAATGCTTAGAGAGCAACAAGGAGACGATAACGGGAAGGATTTCTAGTAGCGTTAATGTACGTATCCGTGTTCCGAAGCAGCGAAGTTAAAGAGGTGAGAATCTAGAGCGCAGGTGATGATATCCTCATCAATAGCTGCCAAAAGCGTTATCCCGTGTCACGAGAACGTTACTCTCTCACAGACCGAAACTGAGGAAGGCCCACGCCCTCGGATCGAAAGCGATTTTCGCATCATCAGATTTTACTTATTACGTACACGACATGCACCGTCAACTTTACTCGCTCCTACTTTGGGATATATATACTGCGCGTCTCGCCGACAGTACATCATTCGACTCCTCCTCCAACAACAGTCAACACCTTTTACGATGCATTCGTCTCAGGTGAGATTCGTTCGGCAGCGGCCCTTCGTGACGACCGTAACTGGTTCTGATGAACTTTCTTCACTCCACGAAAATTATTTCGTTACAGATTCTTCTCCTGGTAGTCGCTGCGGCGGCCGGAGCTTACGCCTTCCCACCAGCACCGTCCTACCATGGAGGTCTACATGACGTCGATTACTACGTAAGCAATGCCCCACTAATACGCCCTGTTATCGAAAACGTGCTTCTCGCTAATGTAACCTGTTCTTCCTCTAAGGCGCATCCCCACTACAACTTCAACTATGGCGTCCGCGACCAGCACACCGGCGACGTGAAGGACCAGTCGGAATCTAGGGACGGCGACGTGGTCAAGGGATCCTACAGCCTCCACGAGGCCGACGGAACCATCCGCCAAGTGCACTACACCGCTGACGACCACAACGGATTCAACGCTGTCGTCACAAGGATCGGCAAGGCCGCCCATCCTCAGCATTACGCCCATAACGCTCAGCCTGTCATCTCCTTGGGTCATCACGGCGCGGTTTCCCACGCTCACGGAAACAAACACGACTTCCATGTAGCCCAACATTATTAACTCTGTAACAACGCATGAAATAAAAATCACTTTATTACATCTCAACTTCTCATTCTATATCGACAACTTACCATGACCCGAATACAACCTTATCCTCGCTATACCTGCCTCTCTTGGCGAAGCAATGCCAGCTCACAAATAGAGCGAATATTTTATTCCTGCAGTCATTGCAGTTCCACCAACTGCGCTAAAATACTGTTTATTCCTAGTGTTTGGAATAATTTCCCTTCCTTTAAACCTCCCATTATCTAATCCTAACGTTTCTACAAAGTACATGATCTCTATTCCTTACGGTGAAGTGGCAGTAATTATACTTTGGTGTTTATTATTACATGAGTCAACTGATTAGCAGCACGATGAACATGGCAATGGTCATTGCAGTTTCACGATAAACGCGTTCGGTTTCTTATAAAATCTCTTCATTTTTTGAATTATGCTTACTTTATTCATAATTATGTATAATTACCAGGAATTTGCATTTGGAAAAAATGTAACATTTCTTTTACAGTACGATTAAAAGGCGAATGAACAGCGAAGACTATTGCGAATTATCTCCAATAAATTTAAGTTAAATGTACATTATAGTTCTTAGTACTCTCAGCTACAGCTTAAACTTTAGAGATGAGGAGAACATATTCAGGCATTATATTTCTACATAAACTCTTGCACAATATGGTTGACTCAAATGATATCATTAAAATGCTTAGCTTCAGAGTTCCACAAAGAAACACAAGAAGTAACCTTACATTCATCACAAAACACACTCAAGGAATCTACACCTTCTACTCTCCAGTTTTTTTAATTATGACGAGTTTAAATGAGCTTAATGATGAAATTGATTTAACTTAGAAACCTTAAGAAGAAGATTGCGATGGAATTGGTTATATTTTTATTCTCTTCTACTTTTAGAATGCCTTTTTTTCTGTCTACTAAATTTCTCAATTATTGATGCACTTGATTTTACGTGTATTTATTGTCTGTTTTAACTACTTGAATGTGTATATGAATATGTTATTATCGCAAGATTGTACTGCATATGAATAAACTTAAATATATATTATGTGTATGTATATTAGCTTTAGGGAAGTGATTTAGTTTAAAGATGTATATTGGAATTGTATTTCTATACATTGACTCTATATATCGATTTCGTTGAATTGTTTTCCTATACATTGATTTATTATTGCTAATTTGTTCTCAGTAGATATTTATTGCATTATATTCTTTTCTCTTCTTTGTTATTGACGTATTTTAATTTACTAGTATGTTTTGCTTTATTCCATATGTATTTTTATATTGATTATATATTATGTTTATGGGTTTGAAACCCGTAATAAATTCATCATTATTATTATTACATAAGGTATTGCCTACCAAATATTGTGGGAATCTTATATACCTGAAAATGTCCTTTACTGTAAGAAAACAGGCAATACCGTGTTTATGCAATAAGTGAAAGTTTAGAAATAATAAACACTTCAAGGAACCATGAAGTATCGTACAACTTCGTTCGTAGCACTGCGCAAAGATGCCTATGCAATGGCGTGTTCGACCACAATGTGCTCTTTCTCCAAAATAAGTAAAAACGATCACGTAATACCAAAGTAATGTACAAATTTGTTTGTTTTTATCCATGTTAAAATTAAATTATAGATGATATTCATCCACCTAGACTTAGACTTATGAATTTATTCCCGAAAGTCGAGAAGGAAATGTATAATGTATGTAATTACGTTTACACATAGAGCTTTAAAACAATTTACTCGAATTGAACGGAAACGAATTTCTTGCTATCGTAAAGAATCCTTTTCTCAATGTTTTAAATCCTCGCGACAGTTTTCACATGTCTGCATGACATTGGCTCAGAGATATTTCCAACATGTTGTTTACGAATGATGCGATTTCGTCGGATAAGGCCATGCTCGATCAGCGGAAAATTTAAGCGGGAGTTCTCCGGCTTTTACATTAAATCTCCTGAGGTCTGCGAAGGGAATTCAATGACATGGCAGACTGTAATGTGCTCATTTCTCAACATTTTGCTCCCCTCCTTTAAAAATTTGCCCATACCAATAACTTCGTTCATCCGACAAGTATGCCTTTAGAAAATTTGCCTGTCGCCGAATTCCGCGTTCCTTTTTGTTCTCTCTACCATAACCTTCCCCTATGCTTACACGCCCATGTTTTCCACTCGACTATAAATAAGAAATTCGTCGTGGCTCTGACATCAGTTCCCAACTTGCAGTGTTCCCAAGCACCTAGCAGCACGATCATGAAGGTGGCACAGGTAAGAAAGATCTTATATACAAATCGAAATTTCTAATTTTGTCTATTCTAGTATGAACAGCAGAGACAGCCCTGAAGCATTTCATCTCTTTGACCCGTACGATTTCCTCATTTCTAAGGCTTCATTGTGATGCCGTGAGTTAGTAAGCCTTTTCGAGAGCGTAAACGGAACATGTAGATAGATATTCCAAGCGTTTCTGGGGAGAAAAACTCGTCGCACGTTAACGGTTAAAGGAATTGAATGTTGTCGCAGAATAAAGTTCAAATAAATTTTCGTGCTTAAAAATGTCCTTCTCGGAACGCTCAATCTATCTCTTTCGCGAAAAAATTTGCTTTTGGAGCTGAGCCAATGTGCTTTCTTATGAGAATTGGTGTGTTTTTTCAGATTTTCCTCACCGTTGCCCTCGCAGCCTCCTGCGTTGCATACCCTGGTGGCCACTACGGGGACGGAGGGCACTTGGATCACTACGTAAGGAGTTTGGTTTGAAACTTGATTCCTCCTCTTGAGACGACGAATGAAAGTGGCATATCACGGTCATTCGGCCAAACAAAATTCGGCTTCATGCGCTACGTGAATGCCAAAATGTGCTCTCCATGATTCATGTTCCTCAAATCATTTCAGGCCTATCCCAAGTACAACTTCGATTACGGTGTCAGTGATCACAAAACCGGAGACGCGAAGAGCCAATGGGAAACCAGAGACGGAGACGTCGTCAAGGGTGCATACAGCCTGCATGAATCCGATGGCACCATCAGAACTGTGGAATACACCGCCGACAAGCACAACGGATTCAACGCGGTGGTGAAGCGAGCTGGAAAAGCGGTGCACCCACAACACTACGGAGGTGCCGCATACGGAGCTGGTCACTACGGAGGTGCCATCGGCTACGGAGGAGGTCATTACGGTGGTGCATCCTCTTACGCCAACAACAATAACCTTGCCATCGGCCACGGCATCGCTGGACACGGAGGGTACGGCAGCTTCGGAGGATACGGTGTCGGAGCTTACCACGGAGGCGCCAGCTCTTTCGCCAATGGTAACAACTTTGCCTATGGACACGGCGGCCACTATTGAATGACTACCGGATCTTCTTCGCTAAACAACGAATATTAACTGCCATGGAAAAATCCCGATTTCAGCGAAAACCACTTGGCAGACCACAGCTGCTCGTCGTTTGCTCATCACCTTCGTTGTCTTCGTTTTCCTTGTTCAGAAAATAAAAATTATTAACCTAAGTTTTTCCTCTTCATTCTAAGTCAGCCTACAATAAAAAAGATACAACATATTTTCCTTGAGAAAAATCGTATCGCCGTTTATCTCTCAAACGAATTGTGTTCAAAGATATTTTCTCTGCGTTTTCAATAGTTAAACGTCAAGTTTTACGATGCAATCCACGCATACACCCGAGAAGGACGAATGAATGCGGTACAATGGCATATGTTTCTCCATCAAAGTAAATCCTTCGTGATCTAGGTCCCTCTACCTCCTTCTCAAGCTAAGGCGGTCAATGGAACGAGTTCCGAATCCCTGATCATTCGTTGAACTTTTGACAGATTCCTTGGTAACGGATACGACTCTTTAAATGTATGCGGGAATACTGAAAAAAACTTCTACGATCAACCAATATCTGAGTCACCATTTCAGGTTGCTGTCATGCAGAAGACACGCAAAGCATCGTTGTGCGGGAACTCGAAGTTTTCGAAACGAATGTTTTCTTGGCTGATCCCATTGCACACTCTTGAGTTGAAGTAGGTTTAGCATACACTGCTTTTCTGAAATATCGAAGCCAACCAGATTTGAGCTGCTAGCTGGCCTTTCAATATAATCCTACACGGCCCATGGCATTTTGTCTTTTCGTCATAATTTGACTCCTTTAAGTTGCGCGTAACCTCGAGGGTGAGTAGCTATTGTAAAAACATTACTGAACTTCAATCTGGAGTTCATTTAGGTAGGTGGAGGTGGAATACGAAATCCTCGAAGTTAATGGTGAAACGGTTTTCCCGAAAATGGTAAAGATCCGTACATTACATTACGATTTAGAACATTAGAATTAGAAATCAGGAAGTGTGAGCCGATCGAGCTTGAAGGAACCAAGCAGAAGTTCGTCCCACGTTCCGGATTGTAGACAAGGGTTTCTCTTTGCCGGCACCGCAATGCTGTTTTAATATAGCTCTGGTATGTACTGGATTGCTCTGCAATCACTGCTACATTTGTAATATTCTCTTATAAAAAGGCATTTACGTTTCCTCGTAAAATATATTTTACAAGGGGATCCCATGTTTTAATTCGTTATCTCAATGGTAAAAATTAACGAAAAGATATCCAACTGAGGGTACACCTGGGCAAGAGAGGAAGCTAAGGGCCGAGCTAATTCTCCTTTGATATAAAGATGCTGAGATTTGATGCCTTTGAGGCATATGCGACGCAAAAGAAATATAAACGCACTATGTTCGAAACTATCCGCAGACAGTATTAGTAGATAGTAGCATGAAAAAAATTCAGAAGGTCACGCATTTCTAGGAGCTGTAAAAAGATCCGGTCCAGATTCCAATGGAATAGCTTACATCGTTACTGAAATTAGGCAACAAAACTGGCATGCATGCCTTTATTTTTCTTAGCTTTGTAATGATTACGTCAATAAGAACACGTACGACGATATCGGAGAATGCTAAGTAGTGATTCTCGTAATGCTTAGAGAGCAACAAGGAGACGATAACGGGAAGGATTTCTAGTAGCGTTAATGTACGTATCCGTGTTCCGAAGCAGCGAAGTTAAAGAGGTGAGAATCTAGAGCGCAGGTGATGATATCCTCATCAATAGCTGCCAAAAGCGTTATCCCGTGTCACGAGAACGTTACTCTCTCACAGACCGAAACTGAGGAAGGCCCACGCCCTCGGATCGAAAGCGATTTTCGCATCATCAGATTTTACTTATTACGTACACGACATGCACCGTCAACTTTACTCGCTCCTACTTTGGGATATATATACTGCGCGTCTCGCCGACAGTACATCATTCGACTCCTCCTCCAACAACAGTCAACACCTTTTACGATGCATTCGTCTCAGGTGAGATTCGTTCGGCAGCGGCCCTTCGTGACGACCGTAACTGGTTCTGATGAACTTTCTTCACTCCACGAAAATTATTTCGTTACAGATTCTTCTCCTGGTAGTCGCTGCGGCGGCCGGAGCTTACGCCTTCCCACCAGCACCTTCCTACCATGGAGGTCTACATGACGTCGATTACTACGTAAGCAATGCCCCACTAATACGCCCTGTTATCGAAAACGTGCTTCTCGCTAATGTAACCTGTTCTTCCTCTAAGGCGCATCCCCACTACAACTTCAACTATGGCGTCCGCGACCAGCACACCGGCGACGTGAAGGACCAGTCGGAATCTAGGGACGGCGACGTGGTCAAGGGATCCTACAGCCTCCACGAGGCCGACGGAACCATCCGCCAAGTGCACTACACCGCTGACGACCACAACGGATTCAACGCTGTCGTCACAAGGATCGGCAAGGCCGCCCATCCTCAGCATTACGCCCATAACGCTCAGCCTGTCATCTCCTTGGGTCATCACGGCGTGGTTTCCCACGCTCACGGAAACAAACACGACTTCCATGTAGCCCAACATTATTAACTCTGTAACAACGCATGAAATAAAAATCACTTTATTACATCTCAACTTCTCATTCTATATCGACAACTTACCATGACCCGAATACAACCTTATCCTCGCTATACCTGCCTCTCTTGGCGAAGCAATGCCAGCTCACAAATAGAGCGAATATTTTATTCCTGCAGTCATTGCAGTTCCACCAACTGCGCTAAAATACTGTTTATTCCTAGTGTTTGGAATAATTTCCCTTCCTTTAAACCTCCCATTATCTACCCCTAACGTTTCTACAAAGTACATGATCTCTATTCCTTACGGTGAAGTGGCAGTAATTATACTTTGGTGTTTATTATTACATGAGTCAACTGATTAGCAGCACGATGAACATGGCAATGGTCATTGCAGTTTCACGATAAACGCGTTCGGTTTCTTATAAAATCTCTTCATTTTTTGAATTATGCTTACTTTATTCATAATTATGTATAATTACCAGGAATTTGCATTTGGAAAAAATGTAACATTTCTTTTACAGTACGATTAAAAGGCGAATGAACAGCGAAGACTATTGCGAATTATCTCCAATAAATTTAAGTTAAATGTACATTATAGTTCTTAGTACTCTCAGCTACAGCTTAAACTTTAGAGATGAGGAGAACATATTCAGGCATTATATTTCTACATAAACTCTTGCACAATATGGTTGACTCAAATGATATCATTAAAATGCTTAGCTTCAGAGTTCCACAAAGAAACACAAGAAGTAACCTTACATTCATCACAAAACACACTCAAGGAATCTACACCTTCTACTCTCCAGTTTTTTTAATTATGACGAGTTTAAATGAGCTTAATGATGAAATTGATTTAACTTAGAAACCTTAAGAAGAAGATTGCGATGGAATTGGTTATATTTTTATTCTCTTCTACTTTTAGAATGCCTTTTTTTCTGTCTACTAAATTTCTCAATTATTGATGCACTTGATTTTACGTGTATTTATTGTCTGTTTTAACTACTTGAATGTGTATATGAATATGTTATTATCGCAAGATTGTACTGCATATGAATAAACTTAAATATATATTATGTGTATGTATATTAGCTTTAGGGAAGTGATTTAGTTTAAAGATGTATATTGGAATTGTATTTCTATACATTGACTCTATATATCGATTTCGTTGAATTGTTTTCCTATACATTGATTTATTATTGCTAATTTGTTCTCAGTAGATATTTATTGCATTATATTCTTTTCTTTTCTTTGTTATTGACGTATTTTAATTTACTAGTATGTTTTGCTTTATTCCATATGTATTTTTATATTGATTATATATTATGTTTATGGGTTTGAAACCCGTAATAAATTCATCATTATTATTATTACATAAGGTATTGCCTACCAAATATTGTGGGAATCTTATATACCTGAAAATGTCCTTTACTGTAAGAAAACAGGCAATACCGTGTTTATGCAATAAGTGAAAGTTTAGAAATAATAAACACTTCAAGGAACCATGAAGTATCGTACAACTTCGTTCGTAGCACTGCGCAAAGATGCCTATGCAATGGCGTGTTCGACCACAATGTGCTCTTTCTCCAAAATAAGTAAAAACGATCACGTAATACCAAAGTAATGTACAAATTTGTTTGTTTTTATCCATGTTAAAATTAAATTATAGATGATATTCATCCACCTAGACTTAGACTTATGAATTTATTCCCGAAAGTCGAGAAGGAAATGTATAATGTATGTAATTACGTTTACACATAGAGCTTTAAAACAATTTACTCGAATTGAACGGAAACGAATTTCTTGCTATCGTAAAGAATCCTTTTCTCAATGTTTTAAATCCTCGCGACAGTTTTCACATGTCTGCATGACATTGGCTCAGAGATATTTCCAACATGTTGTTTACGAATGATGCGATTTCGTCGGATAAGGCCATGCTCGATCAGCGGAAAATTTAAGCGGGAGTTCTCCGGCTTTTACATTAAATCTCCTGAGGTCTGCGAAGGGAATTCAATGACATGGCAGACTGTAATGTGCTCATTTCTCAACATTTTGCTCCCCTCCTTTAAAAATTTGCCCATACCAATAACTTCGTTCATCCGACAAGTATGCCTTTAGAAAATTTGCCTGTCGCCGAATTCCGCGTTCCTTTTTGTTCTCTCTACCATAACCTTCCCCTATGCTTACACGCCCATGTTTTCCACTCGACTATAAATAAGAAATTCGTCGTGGCTCTGACATCAGTTCCCAACTTGCAGTGTTCCCAAGCACCTAGCAGCACGATCATGAAGGTGGCACAGGTAAGAAAGATCTTATATACAAATCGAAATTTCTAATTTTGCCTGTTCTAGTATGAACAGCAGAGACAGCCCTGAAGCATTTCATCTCTTTGACCCGTACGATTTCCTCATTTCTAAGGCTTCATTGTGATGCCGTGAGTTAGTAAGCCTTTTCGAGAGCGTAAACGGAACATGTAGATAGATATTCCAAGCGTTTCTGGGGAGAAAAACTCGTCGCACGTTAACGGTTAAAGGAATTGAATGTTGTCGCAGAATAAAGTTCAAATAAATTTTCGTGCTTAAAAATGTCCTTCTCGGAACGCTCAATCTATCTCTTTCGCGAAAAAATTTGCTTTTGGAGCTGAGCCAATGTGCTTTCTTATGAGAATTGGTGTGTTTTTTCAGATTTTCCTCACCGTTGCCCTCGCAGCCTCCTGCGTTGCATACCCTGGTGGCCACTACGGGGACGGAGGGCACTTGGATCACTACGTAAGGAGTTTGGTTTGAAACTTGATTCCTCCTCTTGAGACGACGAATGAAAGTGGCATATCACGGTCATTCGGCCAAACAAAATTCGGCTTCATGCGCTACGTGAATGCCAAAATGTGCTCTCCATGATTCATGTTCCTCAAATCATTTCAGGCCTATCCCAAGTACAACTTCGATTACGGTGTCAGTGATCACAAAACCGGAGACGCGAAGAGCCAATGGGAAACCAGAGACGGAGACGTCGTCAAGGGTGCATACAGCCTGCATGAATCCGATGGCACCATCAGAACTGTGGAATACACCGCCGACAAGCACAACGGATTCAACGCGGTGGTGAAGCGAGCTGGAAAAGCGGTGCACCCACAACACTACGGAGGTGCCGCATACGGAGCTGGTCACTACGGAGGTGCCATCGGCTACGGAGGAGGTCATTACGGTGGTGCATCCTCTTACGCCAACAACAATAACCTTGCCATCGGCCACGGCATCGCTGGACACGGAGGGTACGGCAGCTTCGGAGGATACGGTGTCGGAGCTTACCACGGAGGCGCCAGCTCTTTCGCCAATGGTAACAACTTTGCCTATGGACACGGCGGCCACTATTGAATGACTACCGGATCTTCTTCGCTAAACAACGAATATTAACTGCCATGGAAAAATCCCGATTTCAGCGAAAACCACTTGGCAGACCACAGCTGCTCGTCGTTTGCTCATCACCTTCGTTGTCTTCGTTTTCCTTGTTCAGAAAATAAAAATTATTAACCTAAGTTTTTCCTCTTCATTCTAAGTCAGCCTACAATAAAAAAGATACAACATATTTTCCTTGAGAAAAATCGTATCGCCGTTTATCTCTCAAACGAAATGTGTTCAAAGATATTTTCTCTGCGTTTTCAATAGTTAAACGTCAAGTTTTACGATGCAATCCACGCATACACCCGAGAAGGACGAATGAATGCGGTACAATGGCATATGTTTCTCCATCAAAGTAAATCCTTCGTGATCTAGGTCCCTCTACCTCCTTCTCAAGCTAAGGCGGTCAATGGAACGAGTTCTGAATCCCTGATCATTCGTTAAACTTTTGACAGATTCCTTGGTAACGGATACGACTCTTTAAATGTATGCGGGAATACTGAAAAAAACTTCTACGATCAACCAATATCTGAGTCACCATTTCAGGTTGCTGTCATGCAGAAGACACGCAAAGCATCGTTGTGCGGGAACTCGAAGTTTTCGAAACGAATGTTTTCTTGGCTGATCCCATTGCACACTCTTGAGTTGAAGTAGGTTTAGCATACACTGCTTTTCTGAAATATCGAAGCCAACCAGATTTGAGCTGCTAGCTGGCCTTTCAATATAATCCTACACGGCCCATGGCATTTTGTCTTTTCGTCATAATTTGACTCCTTTAAGTTGCGCGTAACCTCGAGGGTGAGTAGCTATTGTAAAAACATTACTGAACTTCAATCTGGAGTTCATTTAGGTAGGTGGAGGTGGAATACGAAATCCTCGAAGTTAATGGTGAAACGGTTTTCCCGAAAATGGTAAAGATCCGTACATTACATTACGATTTAGAACATTAGAATTAGAAATCAGGAAGTGTGAGCCGATCGAGCTTGAAGGAACCAAGCAGAAGTTCGTCCCACGTTCCGGATTGTAGACAAGGGTTTCTCTTTGCCGGCACCGCAATGCTGTTTTAATATAGCTCTGGTATGTACTGGATTGCTCTGCAATCACTGCTACATTTGTAATATTCTCTTATAAAAAGGCATTTACGTTTCCTCGTAAAATATATTTTACAAGGGGATCCCATGTTTTAATTCGTTATCTCAATGGTAAAAATTAACGAAAAGATATCCAACTGAGGGTACACCTGGGCAAGAGAGGAAGCTAAGGGCCGAGCTAATTCTCCTTTGATATAAAGATGCTGAGATTTGATGCCTTTGAGGCATATGCGACGCAAAAGAAATATAAACGCACTATGTTCGAAACTATCCGCAGACAGTATTAGTAGATAGTAGCATGAAAAAAATTCAGAAGGTCACGCATTTCTAGGAGCTGTAAAAAGATCCGGTCCAGATTCCAATGGAATAGCTTACATCGTTACTGAAATTAGACAACAAAACTGGCATGCATGCCTTTATTTTTCTTAGCTTTGTAATGATTACGTCAATAAGAACACGTACGACGATATCGGAGAATGCTAAGTAGTGATTCTCGTAATGCTTAGAGAGCAACAAGGAGACGATAACGGGAAGGATTTCTAGTAGCGTTAATGTACGTATCCGTGTTCCGAAGCAGCGAAGTTAAAGAGGTGAGAATCTAGAGCGCAGGTGATGATATCCTCATCAATAGCTGCCAAAAGCGTTATCCCGTGTCACGAGAACGTTACTCTCTCACAGACCGAAACTGAGGAAGGCCCACGCCCTCGGATCGAAAGCGATTTTCGCATCATCAGATTTTACTTATTACGTACACGACATGCACCGTCAACTTTACTCGCTCCTACTTTGGGATATATATACTGCGCGTCTCGCCGACAGTACATCATTCGACTCCTCCTCCAACAACAGTCAACACCTTTTACGATGCATTCGTCTCAGGTGAGATTCGTTCGGCAGCGGCCCTTCGTGACGACCGTAACTGGTTCTGATGAACTTTCTTCACTCCACGAAAATTATTTCGTTACAGATTCTTCTCCTGGTAGTCGCTGCGGCGGCCGGAGCTTACGCCTTCCCACCAGCACCTTCCTACCATGGAGGTCTACATGACGTCGATTACTACGTAAGCAATGCCCCACTAATACGCCCTGTTATCGAAAACGTGCTTCTCGCTAATGTAACCTGTTCTTCCTCTAAGGCGCATCCCCACTACAACTTCAACTATGGCGTCCGCGACCAGCACACCGGCGACGTGAAGGACCAGTCGGAATCTAGGGACGGCGACGTGGTCAAGGGATCCTACAGCCTCCACGAGGCCGACGGAACCATCCGCCAAGTGCACTACACCGCTGACGACCACAACGGATTCAACGCTGTCGTCACAAGGATCGGCAAGGCCGCCCATCCTCAGCATTACGCCCATAACGCTCAGCCTGTCATCTCCTTGGGTCATCACGGCGCGGTTTCCCACGCTCACGGAAACAAACACGACTTCCATGTAGCCCAACATTATTAACTCTGTAACAACGCATGAAATAAAAATCACTTTATTACATCTCAACTTCTCATTCTATATCGACAACTTACCATGACCCGAATACAACCTTATCCTCGCTATACCTGCCTCTCTTGGCGAAGCAATGCCAGCTCACAAATAGAGCGAATATTTTATTCCTGCAGTCATTGCAGTTCCACCAACTGCGCTAAAATACTGTTTATTCCTAGTGTTTGGAATAATTTCCCTTCCTTTAAACCTCCCATTATCTACCCCTAACGTTTCTACAAAGTACATGATCTCTATTCCTTACGGTGAAGTGGCAGTAATTATACTTTGGTGTTTATTATTACATGAGTCAACTGATTAGCAGCACGATGAACATGGCAATGGTCATTGCAGTTTCACGATAAACGCGTTCGGTTTCTTATAAAATCTCTTCATTTTTTGAATTATGCTTACTTTATTCATAATTATGTATAATTACCAGGAATTTGCATTTGGAAAAAATGTAACATTTCTTTTACAGTACGATTAAAAGGCGAATGAACAGCGAAGACTATTGCGAATTATCTCCAATAAATTTAAGTTAAATGTACATTATAGTTCTTAGTACTCTCAGCTACAGCTTAAACTTTAGAGATGAGGAGAACATATTCAGGCATTATATTTCTACATAAACTCTTGCACAATATGGTTGACTCAAATGATATCATTAAAATGCTTAGCTTCAGAGTTCCACAAAGAAACACAAGAAGTAACCTTACATTCATCACAAAACACACTCAAGGAATCTACACCTTCTACTCTCCAGTTTTTTTTTATTATGACGAGTTTAAATGAGCTTAATGATGAAATTGATTTAACTTAGAAACCTTAAGAAGAAGATTGCGATGGAATTGGTTATATTTTTATTCTCTTCTACTTTTAGAATGCCTTTTTTTCTGTCTACTAAATTTCTCAATTATTGATGCACTTGATTTTACGTGTATTTATTGTCTGTTTTAACTACTTGAATGTGTATATGAATATGTTATTATCGCAAGATTGTACTGCATATGAATAAACTTAAATATATATTATGTGTATGTATATTAGCTTTAGGGAAGTGATTTAGTTTAAAGATGTATATTGGAATTGTATTTCTATACATTGACTCTATATATCGATTTCGTTGAATTGTTTTCCTATACATTGATTTATTATTGCTAATTTGTTCTCAGTAGATATTTATTGCATTATATTCTTTTCTTTTCTTTGTTATTGACGTATTTTAATTTACTAGTATGTTTTGCTTTATTCCATATGTATTTTTATATTGATTATATATTATGTTTATGGGTTTGAAACCCGTAATAAATTCATCATTATTATTATTACATAAGGTATTGCCTACCAAATATTGTGGGAATCTTATATACCTGAAAATGTCCTTTACTGTAAGAAAACAGGAAATACCGTGTTTATGCAATAAGTGAAAGTTTAGAAATAATAAACACTTCAAGGAACCATGAAGTATCGTACAACTTCGTTCGTAGCACTGCTCAAAGATGCCTATGCAATGGCGTGTTCGACCACAATGTGCTCTTTCTCCAAAATAAGTAAAAACGATCACGTAATACCAAAGTAATGTACAAATTTGTTTGTTTTTATCCATGTTAAAATTAAATTATAGATGATATTCATCCACCTAGACTTAGACTTATGAATTTATTCCCGAAAGTCGAGAAGGAAATGTATAATGTATGTAATTACGTTTACACATAGAGCTTTAAAACAATTTACTCGAATTGAACGGAAACGAATTTCTTGCTATCGTAAAGAATCCTTTTCTCAATGTTTTAAATCCTCGCGACAGTTTTCACATGTCTGCATGACATTGGCTCAGAGATATTTCCAACATGTTGTTTACGAATGATGCGATTTCGTCGGATAAGGCCATGCTCGATCAGCGGAAAATTTAAGCGGGAGTTCTCCGGCTTTTACATTAAATCTCCTGAGGTCTGCGAAGGGAATTCAATGACATGGCAGACTGTAATGTGCTCATTTCTCAACATATTGCTCCCCTCCTTTAAAAATTTGCCCATACCAATAACTTCGTTCATCCGACAAGTATGCCTTTAGAAAATTTGCCTGTCGCCGAATTCCGCGTTCCTTTTTGTTCTCTCTACCATAACCTTCCCCTATGCTTACACGCCCATGTTTTCCACTCGACAATAAATAAGAAATTCGTCGTGGCTCTGACATCAGTTCCCAACTTGCAGTGTTCCCAAGCACCTAGCAGCACGATCATGAAGGTGGCACAGGTAAGAAAGATCTTATATACAAATCGAAATTTCTAATTTTGTCTATTCTAGTATGAACAGCAGAGACAGCCCTGAAGCATTTCATCTCTTTGACCCGTACGATTTCCTCATTTCTAAGGCTTCATTGTGATGCCGTGAGTTAGTAAGCCTTTTCGAGAGCGTAAACGGAACATGTAGATAGATATTCCAAGCGTTTCTGGGGAGAAAAACTCGTCGCACGTTAACGGTTAAAGGAATTGAATGTTGTCGCAGAATAAAGTTCAAATAAATTTTCGTGCTTAAAAATGTCCTTCTCGGAACGCTCAATCTATCTCTTTCGCGAAAAAATTTGCTTTTGGAGCTGAGCCAATGTGCTTTCTTATGAGAATTGGTGTGTTTTTTCAGATTTTCCTCACCGTTGCCCTCGCAGCCTCCTGCGTTGCATACCCTGGTGGCCACTACGGGGACGGAGGGCACTTGGATCACTACGTAAGGAGTTTGGTTTGAAACTTGATTCCTCCTCTTGAGACGACGAATGAAAGTGGCATATCACGGTCATTCGGCCAAACAAAATTCGGCTTCACGCGCTACGTGAATGCCAAAATGTGCTCTCCATGATTCATGTTCCTCAAATCATTTCAGGCCTATCCCAAGTACAACTTCGATTACGGTGTCAGTGATCACAAAACCGGAGACGCGAAGAGCCAATGGGAAACCAGAGACGGAGACGTCGTCAAGGGTGCATACAGCCTGCATGAATCCGATGGCACCATCAGAACTGTGGAATACACCGCCGACAAGCACAACGGATTCAACGCGGTGGTGAAGCGAGCTGGAAAAGCGGTGCACCCACAAAACTACGGAGGTGCCGCATACGGAGCTGGTCACTACGGAGGTGCCATCGGCTACGGAGGAGGTCATTACGGTGGTGCATCCTCTTACGCCAACAACAATAACCTTGCCATCGGCCACGGCATCGCTGGACACGGAGGGTACGGCAGCTTCGGAGGATACGGTGTCGGAGCTTACCACGGAGGCGCCAGCTCTTTCGCCAATGGTAACAACTTTGCCTATGGACACGGCGGCCACTATTGAATGACTACCGGATCTTCTTCGCTAAACAACGAATATTAACTGCCATGGAAAAATCCCGATTTCAGCGAAAACCACTTGGCAGACCACAGCTGCTCGTCGTTTGCTCATCACCTTCGTTGTCTTCGTTTTCCTTGTTCAGAAAATAAAAATTATTAACCTAAGTTTTTCCTCTTCATTCTAAGTCAGCCTACAATAAAAAAGATACAACATATTTTCCTTGAGAAAAATCGTATCGCCGTTTATCTCTCAAACGAATTGTGTTCAAAGATATTTTCTCTGCGTTTTCAATAGTTAAACGTCAAGTTTTACGATGCAATCCACGCATACACCCGAGAAGGACGAATGAATGCGGTACAATGGCATATGTTTCTCCATCAAAGTAAATCCTTCGTGATCTAGGTCCCTCTACCTCCTTCTCAAGCTAAGGCGGTCAATGGAACGAGTTCCGAATCCCTGATCATTCGTTAAACTTTTGACAGATTCCTTGGTAACGGATACGACTCTTTAAATGTATGCGGGAATACTGAAAAAAACTTCTACGATCAACCAATATCTGAGTCACCATTTCAGGTTGCTGTCATGCAGAAGACACGCAAAGCATCGTTGTGCGGGAACTCGAAGTTTTCGAAACGAATGTTTTCTTGGCTGATCCCATTGCACACTCTTGAGTTGAAGTAGGTTTAGCATACACTGCTTTTCTGAAATATCGAAGCCAACCAGATTTGAAATGCTAGCTGGCCTTTCAATATAATCCTACACGGCCCATGGCATTTTGTCTTTTCGTCATAATTTGACTCCTTTAAGTTGCGCGTAACCTCGAGGGTGAGTAGCTATTGTAAAAACATTACTGAACTTCAATCTGGAGTTCATTTAGGTAGGTGGAGGTGGAATACGAAATCCTCGAAGTTAATGGTGAAACGGTTTTCCCGAAAATGGTAAAGATCCGTACATTACATTACGATTTAGAACATTAGAATTAGAAATCAGGAAGTGTGAGCCGATCGAGCTTGAAGGAACCAAGCAGAAGTTCGTCCCACGTTCCGGATTGTAGACAAGGGTTTCTCTTTGCCGGCACCGCAATGCTGTTTTAATATAGCTCTGGTATGTACTGGATTGCTCTGCAATCACTGCTACATTTGTAATATTCTCTTATAAAAAGGCATTTACGTTTCCTCGTAAAATATATTTTACAAGGGGATCCCATGTTTTAATTCGTTATCTCAATGGTAAAAATTAACGAAAAGATATCCAACTGAGGGTACACCTGGGCAAGAGAGGAAGCTAAGGGCCGAGCTAATTCTCCTTTGATATAAAGATGCTGAGATTTGATGCCTTTGAGGCATATGCGACGCAAAAGAAATATAAACGCACTATGTTCGAAACTATCCGCAGACAGTATTAGTAGATAGTAGCATGAAAAAAATTCAGAAGGTCACGCATTTCTAGGAGCTGTAAAAAGATCCGGTCCAGATTCCAATGGAATAGCTTACATCGTTACTGAAATTAGACAACAAAACTGGCATGCATGCCTTTATTTTTCTTAGCTTTGTAATGATTACGTCAATAAGAACACGTACGACGATATCGGAGAATGCTAAGTAGTGATTCTCGTAATGCTTAGAGAGCAACAAGGAGACGATAACGGGAAGGATTTCTAGTAGCGTTAATGTACGTATCCGTGTTCCGAAGCAGCGAAGTTAAAGAGGTGAGAATCTAGAGCGCAGGTGATGATATCCTCATCAATAGCTGCCAAAAGCGTTATCCCGTGTCACGAGAACGTTACTCTCTCACAGACCGAAACTGAGGAAGGCCCACGCCCTCGGATCGAAAGCGATTTTCGCATCATCAGATTTTACTTATTACGTACACGACATGCACCGTCAACTTTACTCGCTCCTACTTTGGGATATATATACTGCGCGTCTCGCCGACAGTACATCATTCGACTCCTCCTCCAACAACAGTCAACACCTTTTACGATGCATTCGTCTCAGGTGAGATTCGTTCGGCAGCGGCCCTTCGTGACGACCGTAACTGGTTCTGATGAACTTTCTTCACTCCACGAAAATTATTTCGTTACAGATTCTTCTCCTGGTAGTCGCTGCGGCGGCCGGAGCTTACGCCTTCCCACCAGCACCTTCCTACCATGGAGGTCTACATGACGTCGATTACTACGTAAGCAATGCCCCACTAATACGCCCTGTTATCGAAAACGTGCTTCTCGCTAATGTAACCTGTTCTTCCTCTAAGGCGCATCCCCACTACAACTTCAACTATGGCGTCCGCGACCAGCACACCGGCGACGTGAAGGACCAGTCGGAATCTAGGGACGGCGACGTGGTCAAGGGATCCTACAGCCTCCACGAGGCCGACGGAACCATCCGCCAAGTGCACTACACCGCTGACGACCACAACGGATTCAACGCTGTCGTCACAAGGATCGGCAAGGCCGCCCATCCTCAGCATTACGCCCATAACGCTCAGCCTGTCATCTCCTTGGGTCATCACGGCGCGGTTTCCCACGCTCACGGAAACAAACACGACTTCCATGTAGCCCAACATTATTAACTCTGTAACAACGCATGAAATAAAAATCACTTTATTACATCTCAACTTCTCATTCTATATCGACAACTTACCATGACCCGAATACAACCTTATCCTCGCTATACCTGCCTCTCTTGGCGAAGCAATGCCAGCTCACAAATAGAGCGAATATTTTATTCCTGCCATGCCAATTCCACCAACTGCGCTAAAATACTGTTTATTCCTAGTGTTTGGAATAATTTCCCTTCCTTTAAACCTCCCATTATCTAATCCTAACGTTTCTACAAAGTACATGATCTCTATTCCTTACGGTGAAGTGGCAGTAATTATACTTTGGTGTTTATTATTACATGAGTCAACTGATTAGCAGCACGATGAACATGGCAATGGTCATTGCAGTTTCACGATAAACGCGTTCGGTTTCTTATAAAATCTCTTCATTTTTTGAATTATGCTTACTTTATTCATAATTATGTATAATTACCAGGAATTTGCATTTGGAAAAAATGTAACATTTCTTTTACAGTACGATTAAAAGGCGAATGAACAGCGAAGACTATTGCGAATTATCTCCAATAAATTTAAGTTAAATGTACATTATAGTTCTTAGTACTCTCAGCTACAGCTTAAACTTTAGAGATGAGGAGAACATATTCAGGCATTATATTTCTACATAAACTCTTGCACAATATGGTTGACTCAAATGATATCATTAAAATGCTTAGCTTCAGAGTTCCACAAAGAAACACAAGAAGTAACCTTACATTCATCACAAAACACACTCAAGGAATCTACACCTTCTACTCTCCAGTTTTTTTTTATTATGACGAGTTTAAATGAGCTTAATGATGAAATTGATTTAACTTAGAAACCTTAAGAAGAAGATTGCGATGGAATTGGTTATATTTTTATTCTCTTCTACTTTTAGAATGCCTTTTTTTCTGTCTACTAAATTTCTCAATTATTGATGCACTTGATTTTACGTGTATTTATTGTCTGTTTTAACTACTTGAATGTGTATATGAATATGTTATTATCGCAAGATTGTACTGCATATGAATAAACTTAAATATATATTATGTGTATGTATATTAGCTTTAGGGAAGTGATTTAGTTTAAAGATGTATATTGGAATTGTATTTCTATACATTGACTCTATATATCGATTTCGTTGAATTGTTTTCCTATACATTGATTTATTATTGCTAATTTGTTCTCAGTAGATATTTATTGCATTATATTCTTTTCTTTTCTTTGTTATTGACGTATTTTAATTTACTAGTATGTTTTGCTTTATTCCATATGTATTTTTATATTGATTATATATTATGTTTATGGGTTTGAAACCCGTAATAAATTCATCATTATTATTATTACATAAGGTATTGCCTACCAAATATTGTGGGAATCTTATATACCTGAAAATGTCCTTTACTGTAAGAAAACAGGAAATACCGTGTTTATGCAATAAGTGAAAGTTTAGAAATAATAAACACTTCAAGGAACCATGAAGTATCGTACAACTTCGTTCGTAGCACTGCTCAAAGATGCCTATGCAATGGCGTGTTCGACCACAATGTGCTCTTTCTCCAAAATAAGTAAAAACGATCACGTAATACCAAAGTAATGTACAAATTTGTTTGTTTTTATCCATGTTAAAATTAAATTATAGATGATATTCATCCACCTAGACTTAGACTTATGAATTTATTCCCGAAAGTCGAGAAGGAAATGTATAATGTATGTAATTACGTTTACACATAGAGCTTTAAAACAATTTACTCGAATTGAACGGAAACGAATTTCTTGCTATCGTAAAGAATCCTTTTCTCAATGTTTTAAATCCTCGCGACAGTTTTCACATGTCTGCATGACATTGGCTCAGAGATATTTCCAACATGTTGTTTACGAATGATGCGATTTCGTCGGATAAGGCCATGCTCGATCAGCGGAAAATTTAAGCGGGAGTTCTCCGGCTTTTACATTAAATCTCCTGAGGTCTGCGAAGGGAATTCAATGACATGGCAGACTGTAATGTGCTCATTTCTCAACATATTGCTCCCCTCCTTTAAAAATTTGCCCATACCAATAACTTCGTTCATCCGACAAGTATGCCTTTAGAAAATTTGCCTGTCGCCGAATTCCGCGTTCCTTTTTGTTCTCTCTACCATAACCTTCCCCTATGCTTACACGCCCATGTTTTCCACTCGACAATAAATAAGAAATTCGTCGTGGCTCTGACATCAGTTCCCAACTTGCAGTGTTCCCAAGCACCTAGCAGCACGATCATGAAGGTGGCACAGGTAAGAAAGATCTTATATACAAATCGAAATTTCTAATTTTGTCTATTCTAGTATGAACAGCAGAGACAGCCCTGAAGCATTTCATCTCTTTGACCCGTACGATTTCCTCATTTCTAAGGCTTCATTGTGATGCCGTGAGTTAGTAAGCCTTTTCGAGAGCGTAAACGGAACATGTAGATAGATATTCCAAGCGTTTCTGGGGAGAAAAACTCGTCGCACGTTAACGGTTAAAGGAATTGAATGTTGTCGCAGAATAAAGTTCAAATAAATTTTCGTGCTTAAAAATGTCCTTCTCGGAACGCTCAATCTATCTCTTTCGCGAAAAAATTTGCTTTTGGAGCTGAGCCAATGTGCTTTCTTATGAGAATTGGTGTGTTTTTTCAGATTTTCCTCACCGTTGCCCTCGCAGCCTCCTGCGTTGCATACCCTGGTGGCCACTACGGGGACGGAGGGCACTTGGATCACTACGTAAGGAGTTTGGTTTGAAACTTGATTCCTCCTCTTGAGACGACGAATGAAAGTGGCATATCACGGTCATTCGGCCAAACAAAATTCGGCTTCACGCGCTACGTGAATGCCAAAATGTGCTCTCCATGATTCATGTTCCTCAAATCATTTCAGGCCTATCCCAAGTACAACTTCGATTACGGTGTCAGTGATCACAAAACCGGAGACGCGAAGAGCCAATGGGAAACCAGAGACGGAGACGTCGTCAAGGGTGCATACAGCCTGCATGAATCCGATGGCACCATCAGAACTGTGGAATACACCGCCGACAAGCACAACGGATTCAACGCGGTGGTGAAGCGAGCTGGAAAAGCGGTGCACCCACAAAACTACGGAGGTGCCGCATACGGAGCTGGTCACTACGGAGGTGCCATCGGCTACGGAGGAGGTCATTACGGTGGTGCATCCTCTTACGCCAACAACAATAACCTTGCCATCGGCCACGGCATCGCTGGACACGGAGGGTACGGCAGCTTCGGAGGATACGGTGTCGGAGCTTACCACGGAGGCGCCAGCTCTTTCGCCAATGGTAACAACTTTGCCTATGGACACGGCGGCCACTATTGAATGACTACCGGATCTTCTTCGCTAAACAACGAATATTAACTGCCATGGAAAAATCCCGATTTCAGCGAAAACCACTTGGCAGACCACAGCTGCTCGTCGTTTGCTCATCACCTTCGTTGTCTTCGTTTTCCTTGTTCAGAAAATAAAAATTATTAACCTAAGTTTTTCCTCTTCATTCTAAGTCAGCCTACAATAAAAAAGATACAACATATTTTCCTTGAGAAAAATCGTATCGCCGTTTATCTCTCAAACGAATTGTGTTCAAAGATATTTTCTCTGCGTTTTCAATAGTTAAACGTCAAGTTTTACGATGCAATCCACGCATACACCCGAGAAGGACGAATGAATGCGGTACAATGGCATATGTTTCTCCATCAAAGTAAATCCTTCGTGATCTAGGTCCCTCTACCTCCTTCTCAAGCTAAGGCGGTCAATGGAACGAGTTCCGAATCCCTGATCATTCGTTAAACTTTTGACAGATTCCTTGGTAACGGATACGACTCTTTAAATGTATGCGGGAATACTGAAAAAAACTTCTACGATCAACCAATATCTGAGTCACCATTTCAGGTTGCTGTCATGCAGAAGACACGCAAAGCATCGTTGTGCGGGAACTCGAAGTTTTCGAAACGAATGTTTTCTTGGCTGATCCCATTGCACACTCTTGAGTTGAAGTAGGTTTAGCATACACTGCTTTTCTGAAATATCGAAGCCAACCAGATTTGAAATGCTAGCTGGCCTTTCAATATAATCCTACACGGCCCATGGCATTTTGTCTTTTCGTCATAATTTGACTCCTTTAAGTTGCGCGTAACCTCGAGGGTGAGTAGCTATTGTAAAAACATTACTGAACTTCAATCTGGAGTTCATTTAGGTAGGTGGAGGTGGAATACGAAATCCTCGAAGTTAATGGTGAAACGGTTTTCCCGAAAATGGTAAAGATCCGTACATTACATTACGATTTAGAACATTAGAATTAGAAATCAGGAAGTGTGAGCCGATCGAGCTTGAAGGAACCAAGCAGAAGTTCGTCCCACGTTCCGGATTGTAGACAAGGGTTTCTCTTTGCCGGCACCGCAATGCTGTTTTAATATAGCTCTGGTATGTACTGGATTGCTCTGCAATCACTGCTACATTTGTAATATTCTCTTATAAAAAGGCATTTACGTTTCCTCGTAAAATATATTTTACAAGGGGATCCCATGTTTTAATTCGTTATCTCAATGGTAAAAATTAACGAAAAGATATCCAACTGAGGGTACACCTGGGCAAGAGAGGAAGCTAAGGGCCGAGCTAATTCTCCTTTGATATAAAGATGCTGAGATTTGATGCCTTTGAGGCATATGCGACGCAAAAGAAATATAAACGCACTATGTTCGAAACTATCCGCAGACAGTATTAGTAGATAGTAGCATGAAAAAAATTCAGAAGGTCACGCATTTATAGGAGCTGTAAAAAGATCCGGTCCAGATTCCAATGGAATAGCTTACATCGTTACTGAAATTAGGCAACAAAACTGGCATGCATGCCTTTATTTTTCTTAGCTTTGTAATGATTACGTCAATAAGAACACGTACGACGATATCGGAGAATGCTAAGTAGTGATTCTCGTAATGCTTAGAGAGCAACAAGGAGACGATAACGGGAAGGATTTCTAGTAGCGTTAATGTACGTATCCGTGTTCCGAAGCAGCGAAGTTAAAGAGGTGAGAATCTAGAGCGCAGGTGATGATATCCTCATCAATAGCTGCCAAAAGCGTTATCCCGTGTCACGAGAACGTTACTCTCTCACAGACCGAAACTGAGGAAGGCCCACGCCCTCGGATCGAAAGCGATTTTCGCATCATCAGATTTTACTTATTACGTACACGACATGCACCGTCAACTTTACTCGCTCCTACTTTGGGATATATATACTGCGCGTCTCGCCGACAGTACATCATTCGACTCCTCCTCCAACAACAGTCAACACCTTTTACGATGCATTCGTCTCAGGTGAGATTCGTTCGGCAGCGGCCCTTCGTGACGACCGTAACTGGTTCTGATGAACTTTCTTCACTCCACGAAAATTATTTCGTTACAGATTCTTCTCCTGGTAGTCGCTGCGGCGGCCGGAGCTTACGCCTTCCCACCAGCACCTTCCTACCATGGAGGTCTACATGACGTCGATTACTACGTAAGCAATGCCCCACTAATACGCCCTGTTATCGAAAACGTGCTTCTCGCTAATGTAACCTGTTCTTCCTCTAAGGCGCATCCCCACTACAACTTCAACTATGGCGTCCGCGACCAGCACACCGGCGACGTGAAGGACCAGTCGGAATCTAGGGACGGCGACGTGGTCAAGGGATCCTACAGCCTCCACGAGGCCGACGGAACCATCCGCCAAGTGCACTACACCGCTGACGACCACAACGGATTCAACGCTGTCGTCACAAGGATCGGCAAGGCCGCCCATCCTCAGCATTACGCCCATAACGCTCAGCCTGTCATCTCCTTGGGTCATCACGGCGCGGTTTCCCACGCTCACGGAAACAAACACGACTTCCATGTAGCCCAACATTATTAACTCTGTAACAACGCATGAAATAAAAATCACTTTATTACATCTCAACTTCTCATTCTATATCGACAACTTACCATGACCCGAATACAACCTTATCCTCGCTATACCTGCCTCTCTTGGCGAAGCAATGCCAGCTCACAAATAGAGCGAATATTTTATTCCTGCAGTCATTGCAGTTCCACCAACTGCGCTAAAATACTGTTTATTCCTAGTGTTTGGAATAATTTCCCTTCCTTTAAACCTCTCATTATCTACCCCTAACGTTTCTACAAAGTACATGATCTCTATTCCTTACGGTGAAGTGGCAGTAATTATACTTTGGTGTTTATTATTACATGAGTCAACTGATTAGCAGCACGATGAACATGGCAATGGTCATTGCAGTTTCACGATAAACGCGTTCGGTTTCTTATAAAATCTCTTCATTTTTTGAATTATGCTTACTTTATTCATAATTATGTATAATTACCAGGAATTTGCATTTGGAAAAAATGTAACATTTCTTTTACAGTACGATTAAAAGGCGAATGAACAGCGAAGACTATTGCGAATTATCTCCAATAAATTTAAGTTAAATGTACATTATAGTTCTTAGTACTCTCAGCTACAGCTTAAACTTAAGAGATGAGGAGAACATATTCAGGCATTATATTTCTACATAAACTCTTGCACAATATGGTTGACTCAAATGATATCATTAAAATGCTTAGCTTCAGAGTTCCACAAAGAAACACAAGAAGTAACCTTACATTCATCACAAAACACACTCAAGGAATCTACACCTTCTACTCTCCAGTTTTTTTAATTATGACGAGTTTAAATGAGCTTAATGATGAAATTGATTTAACTTAGAAACCTTAAGAAGAAGATTGCGATGGAATTGGTTATATTTTTATTCTCTTCTACTTTTAGAATGCCTTTTTTTCTGTCTACTAAATTTCTCAATTATTGATGCACTTGATTTTACGTGTATTTATTGTCTGTTTTAACTACTTGAATGTGTATATGAATAAGTTATTATCGCAAGATTGTACTGCATATGAATAAACTTAAATATATATTATGTGTATGTATATTAGCTTTAGGGAAGTGATTTAGTTTAAAGATGTATATTGGAATTGTATTTCTATACATTGACTCTATATATCGATTTCGTTGAATTGTTTTCCTATACATTGATTTATTATTGCTAATTTGTTCTCAGTAGATATTTATTGCATTATATTCTTTTCTTTTCTTTGTTATTGACGTATTTTAATTTACTAGTATGTTTTGCTTTATTCCATATGTATTTTTATATTGATTATATATTATGTTTATGGGTTTGAAACCCGTAATAAATTCATCATTATTATTATTACATAAGGTATTGCCTACCAAATATTGTGGGAATCTTATATACCTGAAAATGTCCTTTACTGTAAGAAAACAGGCAATACCGTGTTTATGCAATAAGTGAAAGTTTAGAAATAATAAACACTTCAAGGAACCATGAATTATCGTACAACTTCGTTCGTAGCACTGCGCAAAGATGCCTATGCAATGGCGTGTTCGACCACAATGTGCTCTTTCTCCAAAATAAGTAAAAACGATCACGTAATACCAAAGTAATGTACAAATTTGTTTGTTTTTATCCATGTTAAAATTAAATTATAGATGATATTCATCCACCTAGACTTAGACTTATGAATTTATTCCCGAAAGTCGAGAAGGAAATGTATAATGTATGTAATTACGTTTACACATAGAGCTTTAAAACAATTTACTCGAATTGAACGGAAACGAATTTCTTGCTATCGTAAAGAATCCTTTTCTCAATGTTTTAAATCCTCGCGACAGTTTTCACATGTCTGCATGACATTGGCTCAGAGATATTTCCAACATGTTGTTTACGAATGATGCGATTTCGTTGGATAAGGCCATGCTCGATCAGCGGAAAATTTAAGCGGGAGTTCTCCGGCTTTTACATTAAATCTCCTGAGGTCTGCGAAGGGAATTCAATGACATGGCAGACTGTAATGTGCTCATTTCTCAACATATTGCTCCCCTCCTTTAAAAATTTGCCCATACCAATAACTTCGTTCATCCGACAAGTATGCCTTTAGAAAATTTGCCTGTCGCCGAATTCCGCGTTCCTTTTTGTTCTCTCTACCATAACCTTCCCCTATGCTTACACGCCCATGTTTTCCACTCGACTATAAATAAGAAATTCGTCGTGGCTCTGACATCAGTTCCCAACTTGCAGTGTTCCCAAGCACCTAGCAGCACGATCATGAAGGTGGCACAGGTAAGAAAGATCTTATATACAAATCGAAATGTCTAATTTTGTCTATTCTAGTATGAACAGCAGAGACAGCCCTGAAGCATTTCATCTCTTTGACCCGTACGATTTCCTCATTTCTAAGGCTTCATTGTGATGCCGTGAGTTAGTAAGCCTTTTCGAGAGCGTAAACGGAACATGTAGATAGATATTCCAAGCGTTTCTGGGGAGAAAAACTCGTCGCACGTTAACGGTTAAAGGAATTGAATGTTGTCGCAGAATAAAGTTCAAATAAATTTTCGTGCTTAAAAATGTCCTTCTCGGAACGCTCAATCTATCTCTTTCGCGAAAAAATTTGCTTTTGGAGCTGAGCCAATGTGCTTTCTTATGAGAATTGGTGTGTTTTTTCAGATTTTCCTCACCGTTGCCCTCGCAGCCTCCTGCGTTGCATACCCTGGTGGCCACTACGGGGACGGAGGGCACTTGGATCACTACGTAAGGAGTTTGGTTTGAAACTTGATTCCTCATCTTGAGACGACGAATGAAAGTGGCATATCACGGTCATTCGGCCAAACAAAATTCGGCTTCATGCGCTACGTGAATGCCAAAATGTGCTCTCCATGATTCATGTTCCTCAAATCATTTCAGGCCTATCCCAAGTACAACTTCGATTACGGTGTCAGTGATCACAAAACCGGAGACGCGAAGAGCCAATGGGAAACCAGAGACGGAGACGTCGTCAAGGGTGCATACAGCCTGCATGAATCCGATGGCACCATCAGAACTGTGGAATACACCGCCGACAAGCACAACGGATTCAACGCGGTGGTGAAGCGAGCTGGAAAAGCGGTGCACCCACAACACTACGGAGGTGCCGCATACGGAGCTGGTCACTACGGAGGTGCCATCGGCTACGGAGGAGGTCATTACGGTGGTGCATCCTCTTACGCCAACAACAATAACCTTGCCATCGGCCACGGCATCGCTGGACACGGAGGGTACGGCAGCTTCGGAGGATACGGTGTCGGAGCTTACCACGGAGGCGCCAGCTCTTTCGCCAATGGTAACAACTTTGCCTATGGACACGGCGGCCACTATTGAATGACTACCGGATCTTCTTCGCTAAACAACGAATATTAACTGCCATGGAAAAATCCCGATTTCAGCGAAAACCACTTGGCAGACCACAGCTGCTCGTCGTTTGCTCATCACCTTCGTTGTCTTCGTTTTCCTTGTTCAGAAAATAAAAATTATTAACCTAAGTTTTTCCTCTTCATTCTAAGTCAGCCTACAATAAAAAAGATACAACATATTTTCCTTGAGAAAAATCGTATCGCCGTTTATCTCTCAAACGAATTGTGTTCAAAGATATTTTCTCTGCGTTTTCAATAGTTAAACGTCAAGTTTTACGATGCAATCCACGCATACACCCGAGAAGGACGAATGAATGCGGTACAATGGCATATGTTTCTCCATCAAAGTAAATCCTTCGTGATCTAGGTCCCTCTACCTCCTTCTCAAGCTAAGGCGGTCAATGGAACGAGTTCCGAATCCCTGATCATTCGTTGAACTTTTGACAGATTCCTTGGTAACGGATACGACTCTTTAAATGTATGCGGGAATACTGAAAAAAACTTCTACGATCAACCAATATCTGAGTCACCATTTCAGGTTGCTGTCATGCAGAAGACACGCAAAGCATCGTTGTGCGGGAACTCGAAGTTTTCGAAACGAATGTTTTCTTGGCTGATCCCATTGCACACTCTTGAGTTGAAGTAGGTTTAGCATACACTGCTTTTCTGAAATATCGAAGCCAACCAGATTTGAGCTGCTAGCTGGCCTTTCAATATAATCCTACACGGCCCATGGCATTTTGTCTTTTCGTCATAATTTGACTCCTTTAAGTTGCGCGTAACCTCGAGGGTGAGTAGCTATTGTAAAAACATTACTGAACTTCAATCTGGAGTTCATTTAGGTAGGTGGAGGTGGAATACGAAATCCTCGAAGTTAATGGTGAAACGGTTTTCCCGAAAATGGTAAAGATCCGTACATTACATTACGATTTAGAACATTAGAATTAGAAATCAGGAAGTGTGAGCCGATCGAGCTTGAAGGAACCAAGCAGAAGTTCGTCCCACGTTCCGGATTGTAGACAAGGGTTTCTCTTTGCCGGCACCGCAATGCTGTTTTAATATAGCTCTGGTATGTACTGGATTGCTCTGCAATCACTGCTACATTTGTAATATTCTCTTATAAAAAGGCATTTACGTTTCCTCGTAAAATATATTTTACAAGGGGATCCCATGTTTTAATTCGTTATCTCAATGGTAAAAATTAACGAAAAGATATCCAACTGAGGGTACACCTGGGCAAGAGAGGAAGCTAAGGGCCGAGCTAATTCTCCTTTGATATAAAGATGCTGAGATTTGATGCCTGTGAGGCATATGCGACGCAAAAGAAATATAAACGCACTATGTTCGAAACTATCCGCAGACAGTATTAGTAGATAGTAGCATGAAAAAAATTCAGAAGGTCACGCATTTCTAGGAGCTGTAAAAAGATCCGGTCCAGATTCCAATGGAATAGCTTACATCGTTACTGAAATTAGGCAACAAAACTGGCATGCATGCCTTTATTTTTCTTAGCTTTGTAAAGCTTACGTCAATAAGAACACGTACGACGATATCGGAGAATGCTAAGTAGTGATTCTCGTAATGCTTAGAGAGCAACAAGGAGACGATAACGGGAAGGATTTCTAGTAGCGTTAATGTACGTATCCGTGTTCCGAAGCAGCGAAGTTAAAGAGGTGAGAATCTAGAGCGCAGGTGATGATATCCTCATCAATAGCTGCCAAAAGCGTTATCCCGTGTCACGAGAACGTTACTCTCTCACAGACCGAAACTGAGGAAGGCCCACGCCCTCGGATCGAAAGCGATTTTCGCATCATCAGATTTTACTTATTACGTACACGACATGCACCGTCAACTTTACTCGCTCCTACTTTGGGATATATATACTGCGCGTCTCGCCGACAGTACATCATTCGACTCCTCCTCCAACAACAGTCAACACCTTTTACGATGCATTCGTCTCAGGTGAGATTCGTTCGGCAGCGGCCCTTCGTGACGACCGTAACTGGTTCTGATGAACTTTCTTCACTCCACGAAAATTATTTCGTTACAGATTCTTCTCCTGGTAGTCGCTGCGGCGGCCGGAGCTTACGCCTTCCCACCAGCACCTTCCTACCATGGAGGTCTACATGACGTCGATTACTACGTAAGCAATGCTCCACTAATACGCCCTGTTATCGAAAACGTGCTTCTCGCTAATGTAACCTGTTCTTCCTCTCAGGCGCATCCCCACTACAACTTCAACTATGGCGTCCGCGACCAGCACACCGGCGACGTGAAGGACCAGTCGGAATCTAGGGACGGCGACGTGGTCAAGGGATCCTACAGCCTCCACGAGGCCGACGGAACCATCCGCCAAGTGCACTACACCGCTGACGACCACAACGGATTCAACGCTGTCGTCACAAGGATCGGCAAGGCCGCCCATCCTCAGCATTACGCCCATAACGCTCAGCCTGTCATCTCCTTGGGTCATCACGGCGCGGTTTCCCACGCTCACGGAAACAAACACGACTTCCATGTAGCCCAACATTATTAACTCTGTAACAACGCATGAAATAAAAATCACTTTATTACATCTCAACTTCTCATTCTATATCGACAACTTACCATGACCCGAATACAACCTTATCCTCGCTATACCTGCCTCTCTTGGCGAAGCAATGCCAGCTCACAAATAGAGCGAATATTTTATTCCTGCCATGCCAATTCCACCAACTGCGCTAAAATACTGTTTATTCCTAGTGTTTGGAATAATTTCCCTTCCTTTAAACCTCCCATTATCTAATCCTAACGTTTCTACAAAGTACATGATCTCTATTCCTTACGGTGAAGTGGCAGTAATTATACTTTGGTGTTTATTATTACATGAGTCAACTGATTAGCAGCACGATGAACATGGCAATGGTCATTGCAGTTTCACGATAAACGCGTTCGGTTTCTTATAAAATCTCTTCATTTTTTGAATTATGCTTACTTTATTCATAATTATGTATAATTACCAGGAATTTGCATTTGGAAAAAATGTAACATTTCTTTTACAGTACGATTAAAAGGCGAATGAACAGCGAAGACTATTGCGAATTATCTCCAATAAATTTAAGTTAAATGTACATTATAGTTCTTAGTACTCTCAGCTACAGCTTAAACTTTAGAGATGAGGAGAACATATTCAGGCATTATATTTCTACATAAACTCTTGCACAATATGGTTGACTCAAATGATATCATTAAAATGCTTAGCTTCAGAGTTCCACAAAGAAACACAAGAAGTAACCTTACATTCATCACAAAACACACTCAAGGAATCTACACCTTCTACTCTCCAGTTTTTTTAATTATGACGAGTTTAAATGAGCTTAATGATGAAATTGATTTAACTTAGAAACCTTAAGAAGAAGATTGCGATGGAATTGGTTATATTTTTATTCTCTTCTACTTTTAGAATGCCTTTTTTTCTGTCTACTAAATTTCTCAATTATTGATGCACTTGATTTTACGTGTATTTATTGACTGTTTTAACTACTTGAATGTGTATATGAATATGTTATTATCGCAAGATTGTACTGCATATGAATAAACTTAAATATATATTATGTGTATGTATATTAGCTTTAGGGAAGTGATTTAGTTTAAAGATGTATATTGGAATTGTATTTCTATACATTGACTCTATATATCGATTTCGTTGAATTGTTTTCCTATACATTGATTTATTATTGCTAATTTGTTCTCAGTAGATATTTATTGCATTATATTCTTTTCTCTTCTTTGTTATTGACGTATTTTAATTTACTAGTATGTTTTGCTTTATTCCATATGTATTTTTATATTGATTATATATTATGTTTATGGGTTTGAAACCCGTAATAAATTCATCATTATTATTATTACATAAGGTATTGCCTACCAAATATTGTGGGAATCTTATATACCTGAAAATGTCCTTTACTGTAAGAAAACAGGCAATACCGTGTTTATGCAATAAGTGAAAGTTTAGAAATAATAAACACTTCAAGGAACCATGAAGTATCGTACAACTTCGTTCGTAGCACTGCGCAAAGATGCCTATGCAATGGCGTGTTCGACCACAATGTGCTCTTTCTCCAAAATAAGTAAAAACGATCACGTAATACCAAAGTAATGTACAAATTTGTTTGTTTTTATCCATGTTAAAATTAAATTATAGATGATATTCATCCACCTAGACTTAGACTTATGAATTTATTCCCGAAAGTCGAGAAGGAAATGTATAATGTATGTAATTACGTTTACACATAGAGCTTTAAAACAATTTACTCGAATTGAACGGAAACGAATTTCTTGCTATCGTAAAGAATCCTTTTCTCAATGTTTTAAATCCTCGCGACAGTTTTCACATGTCTGCATGACATTGGCTCAGAGATATTTCCAACATGTTGTTTACGAATGATGCGATTTCGTCGGATAAGGCCATGCTCGATCAGCGGAAAATTTAAGCGGGAGTTCTCCGGCTTTTACATTAAATCTCCTGAGGTCTGCGAAGGGAATTCAATGACATGGCAGACTGTAATGTGCTCATTTCTCAACATTTTGCTCCCCTCCTTTAAAAATTTGCCCATACCAATAACTTCGTTCATCCGACAAGTATGCCTTTAGAAAATTTGCCTGTCGCCGAATTCCGCGTTCCTTTTTGTTCTCTCTACCATAACCTTCCCCTATGCTTACACGCCCATGTTTTCCACTCGACTATAAATAAGAAATTCGTCGTGGCTCTGACATCAGTTCCCAACTTGCAGTGTTCCCAAGCACCTAGCAGCACGATCATGAAGGTGGCACAGGTAAGAAAGATCTTATATACAAATCGAAATTTCTAATTTTGTCTATTCTAGTATGAACAGCAGAGACAGCCCTGAAGCATTTCATCTCTTTGACCCGTACGATTTCCTCATTTCTAAGGCTTCATTGTGATGCCGTGAGTTAGTAAGCCTTTTCGAGAGCGTAAACGGAACATGTAGATAGATATTCCAAGCGTTTCTGGGGAGAAAAACTCGTCGCACGTTAACGGTTAAAGGAATTGAATGTTGTCGCAGAATAAAGTTCAAATAAATTTTCGTGCTTAAAAATGTCCTTCTCGGAACGCTCAATCTATCTCTTTCGCGAAAAAATTTGCTTTTGGAGCTGAGCCAATGTGCTTTCTTATGAGAATTGGTGTGTTTTTTCAGATTTTCCTCACCGTTGCCCTCGCAGCCTCCTGCGTTGCATACCCTGGTGGCCACTACGGGGACGGAGGGCACTTGGATCACTACGTAAGGAGTTTGGTTTGAAACTTGATTCCTCCTCTTGAGACGACGAATGAAAGTGGCATATCACGGTCATTCGGCCAAACAAAATTCGGCTTCATGCGCTACGTGAATGCCAAAATGTGCTCTCCATGATTCATGTTCCTCAAATCATTTCAGGCCTATCCCAAGTACAACTTCGATTACGGTGTCAGTGATCACAAAACCGGAGACGCGAAGAGCCAATGGGAAACCAGAGACGGAGACGTCGTCAAGGGTGCATACAGCCTGCATGAATCCGATGGCACCATCAGAACTGTGGAATACACCGCCGACAAGCACAACGGATTCAACGCGGTGGTGAAGCGAGCTGGAAAAGCGGTGCACCCACAACACTACGGAGGTGCCGCATACGGAGCTGGTCACTACGGAGGTGCCATCGGCTACGGAGGAGGTCATTACGGTGGTGCATCCTCTTACGCCAACAACAATAACCTTGCCATCGGCCACGGCATCGCTGGACACGGAGGGTACGGCAGCTTCGGAGGATACGGTGTCGGAGCTTACCACGGAGGCGCCAGCTCTTTCGCCAATGGTAACAACTTTGCCTATGGACACGGCGGCCACTATTGAATGACTACCGGATCTTCTTCGCTAAACAACGAATATTAACTGCCATGGAAAAATCCCGATTTCAGCGAAAACCACTTGGCAGACCACAGCTGCTCGTCGTTTGCTCATCACCTTCGTTGTCTTCGTTTTCCTTGTTCAGAAAATAAAAATTATTAACCTAAGTTTTTCCTCTTCATTCTAAGTCAGCCTACAATAAAAAAGATACAACATATTTTCCTTGAGAAAAATCGTATCGCCGTTTATCTCTCAAACGAATTGTGTTCAAAGATATTTTCTCTGCGTTTTCAATAGTTAAACGTCAAGTTTTACGATGCAATCCACGCATACACCCGAGAAGGACGAATGAATGCGGTACAATGGCATATGTTTCTCCATCAAAGTAAATCCTTCGTGATCTAGGTCCCTCTACCTCCTTCTCAAGCTAAGGCGGTCAATGGAACGAGTTCCGAATCCCTGATCATTCGTTAAACTTTTGACAGATTCCTTGGTAACGGATACGACTCTTTAAATGTATGCGGGAATACTGAAAAAAACTTCTACGATCAACCAATATCTGAGTCACCATTTCAGGTTGCTGTCATGCAGAAGACACGCAAAGCATCGTTGTGCGGGAACTCGAAGTTTTCGAAACGAATGTTTTCTTGGCTGATCCCATTGCACACTCTTGAGTTGAAGTAGGTTTAGCATACACTGCTTTTCTGAAATATCGAAGCCAACCAGATTTGAGCTGCTAGCTGGCCTTTCAATATAATCCTACACGGCCCATGGCATTTTGTCTTTTCGTCATAATTTGACTCCTTTAAGTTGCGCGTAACCTCGAGGGTGAGTAGCTATTGTAAAAACATTACTGAACTTCAATCTGGAGTTCATTTAGGTAGGTGGAGGTGGAATACGAAATCCTCGAAGTTAATGGTGAAACGGTTTTCCCGAAAATGGTAAAGATCCGTACATTACATTACGATTTAGAACATTAGAATTAGAAATCAGGAAGTGTGAGCCGATCGAGCTTGAAGGAACCAAGCAGAAGTTCGTCCCACGTTCCGGATTGTAGACAAGGGTTTCTCTTTGCCGGCACCGCAATGCTGTTTTAATATAGCTCTGGTATGTACTGGATTGCTCTGCAATCACTGCTACATTTGTAATATTCTCTTATAAAAAGGCATTTACGTTTCCTCGTAAAATATATTTTACAAGGGGATCCCATGTTTTAATTCGTTATCTCAATGGTAAAAATTAACGAAAAGATATCCAACTGAGGGTACACCTGGGCAAGAGAGGAAGCTAAGGGCCGAGCTAATTCTCCTTTGATATAAAGATGCTGAGATTTGATGCCTTTGAGGCATATGCGACGCAAAAGAAATATAAACGCACTATGTTCGAAACTATCCGCAGACAGTATTAGTAGATAGTAGCATGAAAAAAATTCAGAAGGTCACGCATTTCTAGGAGCTGTAAAAAGATCCGGTCCAGATTCCAATGGAATAGCTTACATCGTTACTGAAATTAGGCAACAAAACTGGCATGCATGCCTTTATTTTTCTTAGCTTTGTAATGATTACGTCAATAAGAACACGTACGACGATATCGGAGAATGCTAAGTAGTGATTCTCGTAATGCTTAGAGAGCAACAAGGAGACGATAACGGGAAGGATTTCTAGTAGCGTTAATGTACGTATCCGTGTTCCGAAGCAGCGAAGTTAAAGAGGTGAGAATCTAGAGCGCAGGTGATGATATCCTCATCAATAGCTGCCAAAAGCGTTATCCCGCGTCACGAGAACGTTACTCTCTCACAGACCGAAACTGAGGAAGGCCCACGCCCTCGGATCGAAAGCGATTTTCGCATCATCAGATTTTACTTATTACGTACACGACATGCACCGTCAACTTTACTCGCTCCTACTTTGGGATATATATACTGCGCGTCTCGCCGACAGTACATCATTCGACTCCTCCTCCAACAACAGTCAACACCTTTTACGATGCATTCGTCTCAGGTGAGATTCGTTCGGCAGCGGCCCTTCGTGACGACCGTAACTGGTTCTGATGAACTTTCTTCACTCCACGAAAATTATTTCGTTACAGATTCTTCTCCTGGTAGTCGCTGCGGCGGCCGGAGCTTACGCCTTCCCACCAGCACCTTCCTACCATGGAGGTCTACATGACGTCGATTACTACGTAAGCAATGCCCCACTAATACGCCCTGTTATCGAAAACGTGCTTCTCGCTAATGTAACCTGTTCTTCCTCTAAGGCGCATCCCCACTACAACTTCAACTATGGCGTCCGCGACCAGCACACCGGCGACGTAAAGGACCAGTCGGAATCTAGGGACGGCGACGTGGTCAAGGGATCCTACAGCCTCCACGAGGCCGACGGAACCATCCGCCAAGTGCACTACACCGCTGACGACCACAACGGATTCAACGCTGTCGTCACAAGGATCGGCAAGGCCGCCCATCCTCAGCATTACGCCCATAACGCTCAGCCTGTCATCTCCTTGGGTCATCACGGCGCGGTTTCCCACGCTCACGGAAACAAACACGACTTCCATGTAGCCCAACATTATTAACTCTGTAACAACGCATGAAATAAAAATCACTTTATTACATCTCAACTTCTCATTCTATATCGACAACTTACCATGACCCGAATACAACCTTATCCTCGCTATACCTGCCTCTCTTGGCGAAGCAATGCCAGCTCACAAATAGAGCGAATATTTTATTCCTGCAGTCATTGCAGTTCCACCAACTGCGCTAAAATACTGTTTATTCCTAGTGTTTGGAATAATTTCCCTTCCTTTAAACCTCCCATTATCTAATCCTAACGTTTCTACAAAGTACATGATCTCTATTCCTTACGGTGAAGTGGCAGTAATTATACTTTGGTGTTTATTATTACATGAGTCAACTGATTAGCAGCACGATGAACATGGCAATGGTCATTGCAGTTTCACGATAAACGCGTTCGGTTTCTTATAAAATCTCTTCATTTTTTGAATTATGCTTACTTTATTCATAATTATGTATAATTACCAGGAATTTGCATTTGGAAAAAATGTAACATTTCTTTTACAGTACGATTAAAAGGCGAATGAACAGCGAAGACTATTGCGAATTATCTCCAATAAATTTAAGTTAAATGTACATTATAGTTCTTAGTACTCTCAGCTACAGCTTAAACTTTAGAGATGAGGAGAACATATTCAGGCATTATATTTCTACATAAACTCTTGCACAATATGGTTGACTCAAATGATATCATTAAAATGCTTAGCTTCAGAGTTCCACAAAGAAACACAAGAAGTAACCTTACATTCATCACAAAACACACTCAAGGAATCTACACCTTCTACTCTCCAGTTTTTTTAATTATGACGAGTTTAAATGAGCTTAATGATGAAATTGATTTAACTTAGAAACCTTAAGAAGAAGATTGCGATGGAATTGGTTATATTTTTATTCTCTTCTACTTTTAGAATGCCTTTTTTTCTGTCTACTAAATTTCTCAATTATTGATGCACTTGATTTTACGTGTATTTATTGTCTGTTTTAACTACTTGAATGTGTATATGAATATGTTATTATCGCAAGATTGTACTGCATATGAATAAACTTAAATATATATTATGTGTATGTATATTAGCTTTAGGGAAGTGATTTAGTTTAAAGATGTATATTGGAATTGTATTTCTATACATTGACTCTATATATCGATTTCGTTGAATTGTTTTCCTATACATTGATTTATTATTGCTAATTTGTTCTCAGTAGATATTTATTGCATTATATTCTTTTCTTTTCTTTGTTATTGACGTATTTTAATTTACTAGTATGTTTTGCTTTATTCCATATGTATTTTTATATTGATTATATATTATGTTTATGGGTTTGAAACCCGTAATAAATTCATCATTATTATTATTACATAAGGTATTGCCTACCAAATATTGTGGGAATCTTATATACCTGAAAATGTCCTTTACTGTAAGAAAACAGGCAATACCGTGTTTATGCAATAAGTGAAAGTTTAGAAATAATAAACACTTCAAGGAACCATGAAGTATCGTACAACTTCGTTCGTAGCACTGCGCAAAGATGCCTATGCAATGGCGTGTTCGACCACAATGTGCTCTTTCTCCAAAATAAGTAAAAACGATCACGTAATACCAAAGTAATGTACAAATTTGTTTGTTTTTATCCATGTTAAAATTAAATTATAGATGATATTCATCCACCTAGACTTAGACTTATGAATTTATTCCCGAAAGTCGAGAAGGAAATGTATAATGTATGTAATTACGTTTACACATAGAGCTTTAAAACAATTTACTCGAATTGAACGGAAACGAATTTCTTGCTATCGTAAAGAATCCTTTTCTCAATGTTTTAAATCCTCGCGACAGTTTTCACATGTCTGCATGACATTGGCTCAGAGATATTTCCAACATGTTGTTTACGAATGATGCGATTTCGTCGGATAAGGCCATGCTCGATCAGCGGAAAATTTAAGCGGGAGTTCTCCGGCTTTTACATTAAATCTCCTGAGGTCTGCGAAGGGAATTCAATGACATGGCAGACTGTAATGTGCTCATTTCTCAACATTTTGCTCCCCTCCTTTAAAAATTTGCCCATACCAATAACTTCGTTCATCCGACAAGTATGCCTTTAGAAAATTTGCCTGTCGCCGAATTCCGCGTTCCTTTTTGTTCTCTCTACCATAACCTTCCCCTATGCTTACACGCCCATGTTTTCCACTCGACTATAAATAAGAAATTCGTCGTGGCTCTGACATCAGTTCCCAACTTGCAGTGTTCCCAAGCACCTAGCAGCACGATCATGAAGGTGGCACAGGTAAGAAAGATCTTATATACAAATCGAAATTTCTAATTTTGTCTATTCTAGTATGAACAGCAGAGACAGCCCTGAAGCATTTCATCTCTTTGACCCGTACGATTTCCTCATTTCTAAGGCTTCATTGTGATGCCGTGAGTTAGTAAGCCTTTTCGAGAGCGTAAACGGAACATGTAGATAGATATTCCAAGCGTTTCTGGGGAGAAAAACTCGTCGCACGTTAAGGGTTAGAGGAATTGAATGTTGTCGCAGAATAAAGTTCAAATAAATTTTCGTGCTTAAAAATGTCCTTCTCGGAACGCTCAATCTATCTCTTTCGCGAAAAAATTTGCTTTTGGAGCTGAGCCGATGTGCTTTCTTATGAGAATTGGTGTGTTTTTTCAGATTTTCCTCACCGTTGCCCTCGCAGCCTCCTGCGTTGCATACCCTGGTGGCCACTACGGGGACGGAGGGCACTTGGATCACTACGTAAGGAGTTTGGTTTGAAACTTGATTCCTCCTCTTGAGACGACGAATGAAAGTGGCATATCACGGTCATTCGGCCAAACAAAATTCGGCTTCATGCGCTACGTGAATGCCAAAATGTGCTCTCCATGATTCATGTTCCTCAAATCATTTCAGGCCTATCCCAAGTACAACTTCGATTACGGTGTCAGTGATCACAAAACCGGAGACGCGAAGAGCCAATGGGAAACCAGAGACGGAGACGTCGTCAAGGGTGCATACAGCCTGCATGAATCCGATGGCACCATCAGAACTGTGGAATACACCGCCGACAAGCACAACGGATTCAACGCGGTGGTGAAGCGAGCTGGAAAAGCGGTGCACCCACAACACTACGGAGGTGCCGCATACGGAGCTGGTCACTACGGAGGCGCCATCGGCTACGGAGGAGGTCATTACGGTGGTGCATCCTCTTACGCCAACAACAATAACCTTGCCATCGGCCACGGCATCGCTGGACACGGAGGGTACGGCAGCTTCGGAGGATACGGTGTCGGAGCTTACCACGGAGGCGCCAGCTCTTTCGCCAATGGTAACAACTTTGCCTATGGACACGGCGGCCACTATTGAATGACTACCGGATCTTCTTCGCTAAACAACGAATATTAACTGCCATGGAAAAATCCCGATTTCAACGAAAACCACTCAGCAGACGATTGCTGCTCGTCGATTGCTTATCATCGTCGTTGTCATCGTTTCCCTTGTTCAGAAAATAAAAATTGTTAACCAAATTTTTATCCTATTCATTATAAATATCCTTTGAAATTTTAGATAGCATGTTAATGAATGATACTGCAGTATTTGAGATGGGAAGGATCAGTATTAATAAAAGCAGTTTGTTTTGTACTAATTCCTAGGAAGATTAATTAAAAAACTGATTTTAGAGCCGATTGGTAGTTTGGAATAATTTTAATCACAACTAATCCTCAATTTCTCATAATCTTAATATCGACAACTTACCATGACCTGAATACAACCTTATCCTCTTTATACCTGCCTCTCTTGGCGATGCAATGCCAGCTCACAAATACAGCAAATCTTTTTTCCCTGCAGTCATTGCAGCTCCACCGTCTGCGCTAATATACTGTTTATAATATTCTACCTCTCTTGGCGAAGCATTGCCAGCTCACAAATAGAGCGAATATTTTATTCCTGCAGTTATTGCTGTTCCACCAAGTGCACTTAAATACTATTTAGTCCTTGTTATTGGAATAATTTCCTTCCTTTATGCATCCGATTATCTACTACTCACGTTTCTATGAAGTACATGATCTCGATTCCTTACGGTGATGATATGGTCATTATTTTTTTTTGTTTTTATATGATGAGTCAACTGATAAGCAGCAGCATGAACATCTACGGTTCTATTAATTTATTATCAATGTATTCATTTATTGATTAATCTTTTCATTTACTTATAATAAGCTATCCATTTTTTAATTATGCTAATTCTATTCATAATTATGTATAATTACCTGGAATTTGCATTTGGATTTTATGAAACATATCTTTGATAGTTCGAAAAAAAGGCGAATGATCCATGTCTTTTCTTTACTTGAAATTCTCTGTTCTGTGAAAGACACTCTGCTATTATGAATTATTTTGAGGAATCATATAACGAAAAATTATATTCCATGATTTACTGATTAGCAGCACGATGAACATTGCTATGGATCATCAGACCCTGATGGTTATGGTGGTGGAGGTGATCCCGCCGAAGAAAACTTGGAAGGTCCTGTCCGAGAGGTATGAGTCGATGGTGTTTATCTGCCATGTTGGAAAGTCCAGTCGACGGAGCTTATGGAGATGGCCAGCATGCCACATTCGGTCGAAGGCCTTGGTGATGTCGAAGAAGGACGCTGCAACGTGCCTTTTGCTGTTGAAAGCTGCACTGACGAATTGCAGGACGCGCAGAAGTTAATGGGTTGTGGCGTGCTCCTCTCTAGAGCCGTATTGCTCCTCCGGGAGGATATTCCTTTCTGATAGTATTCTCTGGAAAATGGGGAGTATGGTCCTTTCTACAATCTTCCCCAGTCCGTCCATCAGTGATATGGGGCGGCCCAGCCAGAGAACCGCCACGGACGAAAGTCTTCGGAGTATTTCGTTTTCAAATCCGTCCGGACCGGGAGCTTTTCCAGTCTTAAGGCGACGGAGAGACGCTTTCACGTCTATGGCGGTGATTCTTGGCGGGCCTGTGTTAATGGGAAGCTGATGTGGAGGCATCTGAAGAAGTTCAGGACCTGGATTCGGAGAAAATGCTTCCTCTAAGTGGTCAGCGAAGGCCTCCGCCGTGATGGTGCTCGGCGCTACGGTGGGTATGGTAGCATGACTCCGGAGGGTCAGGCCTTTGGCAAACTTCCACAGAGAACCGTCCTGGGTATTGGTGGAGGAGATATTCTTCTCCCACATCTGGGATTTCCAGGTAGAGATGCTGGTCTGAATATCCCTCTGCAGTCGCCGGAATTCCCGGCGTAGATGCGGTTCTCCAGTGCGCGTCCATCGGCGGCGGATCCTATTTTTCTCCCTAATGGAGGCGATGATGGTTTAGGAAGTTCCAGTCTCCCTCCGAAGCCCCTAGGTTTTCGTGGGATGGTGGCGTCAGCAGCAGCAGTGATGCTAGAAGCGAGGTTGAGTGTTGCAGCATCGACATCATCAGGAGTTTCCAGCTTCCCTAGTGATGGCAGACAGGCTGTTAAGTCCTCAGCAAAGGTCTCCCAGTTGGCCTTTCTGAGGTTTCTTTTGGTAGCGATGGGTCGGAAGAGTGGTGATGTTCCGAAGAAAGCTGCGACTGGGAGGTGGTCGCTAGTCTATGCCGGGATGGTGTACATTGTCATTGGAGGTGGGGACGCGCTGATGAGATAGATGTCGAGTACATCTCCTTTCCCAGTGTGGGAGATCCGGGTGGGTTCTCTTGGGCCGAGAACCTGGATCCGGTTCGTGGTGGCCCAGCGGCGAAGCTCTCTGCCCGATGCATTGCCTCTAAGGGAGCCCCAGTCGCCGTGCTTTGTATTAAGTTCCCCCGCAAAAATGGTAGGAATACCTGGCAGGAAGACATCCCCGAAGGAGGATTGCCGGAAGCGGTGCTGTGGTGGAAGGTAACACGAGGTGAACTGCATTTCCCCCAGGTATGTGCTAGCGACGATGGTGATGGTCTCTAGCGAATGGAGTGAAGTTGGCTGCGGGTCAAGAAGCCGCGCTGCAATTTTGTTGGAGACAATTATTGCGACGCCCCCTCCGCTGGATCTGCTTCCATCCGGGTTGTCAGGGCGGTCCTTCGGTATATTGTGAAGCCAGGGGTGGACCATCGGGTGTGTGCAGACAAATGTATCTCCTGCAGAAGAATTATGTCAAAATTTTGTTGCCCAAGGAAGTGTAGGAGCTCCGGTGTCTTCCGGAAAATAGCTCCGCCCACATTCCATGTGAGGATGGAGAGCGCCCTTCTTGTGGTGGTTTTAGGGTCCTTTGCGCGGTGCTAAGAGATCGCGGAGGCTTAAGGCGAATTGTTGGAATTGGGAGATGATGGTTGCTTGAAGGCGGACCATCATCTGCTCCATTGCTGTGATGATGGCGTGAGGTGGGTGAGGAGTTTTGGCTCTGGTACTGGAAACAGGCGATATTCTCTGCTTTTGCCCCAGTGGAATGCTGAGTTCGGCTGCTGTTTCTTCATTGTTTCGGCATGGCTGAGGAAGGGACGGGAACTCCATATTTTGTATTTTCCTACGCGGAGGTTGGACCTGCGAAGGCACGAAAAGTGGTGTTGAGCTCGACCAGGCGTTGGTGGTAGGTGGAGAAGCAGGCTGGAAGGTGGATGCATTTGGTGTTGGACGCTGCGAGGGGCTGCTGGCGGATGTAGATTGCATCTTCCTCTCTTTTGCGGCAATCCAGACTGGGCATTTGCGAGACATCGCAGGGTGCGCTCCGCCGCAGTTGCAGCAAAGGGCTTCCTCAGTTCGTGGTTTCGTGCAGACGTGGCCTTGATGAGGACCCGCGCACTTCCAGCAGCGCGGGGCTGCGTGACAATGGGCTGAGGAATGCCCAAACCTAATGCACCGGAAGCACATCCGCGGCTGCTGGTGTTTGTAGGGGCGGATAGTCACCCTACAATATGACAACGCTGTAATTTTGCAAATATCAGCGGGTTTCCATTGAGCGGTCGATGGTGCCGAGAAAACGAAAAGCGGGAGCACTCTTTGTTCCTTGTCTCGGAGCTGGAAAGCCTTCCGCACCGGAATGCCGAGCGCCAAAAGATCCTCAGTCAGATCCTCCTTCGCGGTTTCGGTGGACAAGCCACGCACAAGGAAGGAGTGGAGCTGGTCCTGCCGCTCAGCCCACGTTGAGTAGGCGATGCCTTGCCCGTCGAGGAATTCCCTCGCCTTGCGGTAGTCGCACGTGAAATTCACCGACACTCGGCAAACCTCCCCGCGCGAGTCGACGTTCGACGGAGTCGGGAGTCCAACGCGTGTCGCCACGAAATCGGCGCCATTAAGCGCTTCCCGAAGGTCCCTCGCTAAAGCCCTAATGTTAAGGATCCCATACAATTGAAGGGAAGGCGGGCGAGACCTTGCCCCGCTGGTCGGTTCTGGGGCCATATTATGCAACTTGTCGGTTTGGAAGCAGTTGGTTCGATTTCAAATCCAACCGACTGGAGAGGACATCGTGATCGCTCACCGACTCGGCCTCTAAATCCTATTTTGTAGTATCGTCGGCATCGGGCAGAAAACTACCAAACCGACTGCCCCCACCCACTTTAAGGGGAAACATCCGAGCATTTCCGAAAGTCACGGTCACGTGCTTCATCTCAACCAATGAGAGGGCAAACGAGTAGACAAATGAAGAATGAAACAAGGCGTGTAAAAGTGGATGTAAATATCGATGATATGTATGAAATTTTAGGTAACTAAGATTTTTTGTTGTCCTTTGCTGATTTCTTACTAAAGTTTTGAAAGAAATCTTACAGGGAAGATATTTATAATTGCATTAGTTAGTTTGTATGGTCTTAAATGGTTGATGTTTGAATTTAACATAAATTGCTTGCAGAAGATTTTCCAGTGCCCAAATTCGAGCACAAGGATACTTATGGTAATAAAATATCGATATCTAATATACTATCAGCCCTACAATGAATCCCTAAATTTCGTAATTTTATTAACTGGAAGTCGGTGCGTGATTTTCAGAACTTAGTATCAGTGAAAGAAGTTGAAAATTAGTAGGTACATAGTACCTTCGATACACTTACTGACTGATTTCTTGGAGGTTAGATTTCCACGAATTCCTTAGGTGCTTCATAAAGTTATTGTTGGAACTGTTGCTGTCTTCAAATCAGTTTACTATTGGTCAGCTAGTAAGACCTCGATTCGTATAAACGGATAGGTATCTTCTCTTCTTTAAGATTTGCTACAAAAGCAAAATACTCTCGTCTCCTTGTGAACCGAAGTACTGCAACTTTCGACTGTAGCACTTCCTTAAACGTAATTAATACTTGTAATTAGTTTCACCTGGATTAACTACACTCTAGAAATATTATTCAATTATCTTGGCCTTTCATATATTGCTGAAATATATGATTTTAATGGAATCTAATGGTAAAATTGTGGGTAATTTTCTAGTTTCACGGTGTTTGGGAGAAATTCTATATCTTCTTTACTACTGAAGATTAACATTCCATTCTTACATTATATTATAGACGAACAATTGCAGTTTATGTATATAATAAGCAATCTCTTCTAAATACTGCCATTTTGGAGAAAATTCTATCCAAAAACGACAAATTTTCGACGTTTTTCGTCTGCTACTAGAAAATTACCAAATTGTGTTTTAAAATGAACAAAAATTATACCATCCACGTCAGTTAAAAGTTAATCATTATACGTTTAAAAATTAGAAAATTCGATCGCATGAAATCTTATGACTAGGTTTAATATATTTCTCTTTTATTTATAGTTTTCTTCAAGCGGGGTCATTATTTTTCATTAGTCGAGTCTCGCACAGGGAAACAGTAACATATGTTACGGATGTTAAGCGTTCCCCAACACTTAACCTAATGAATTATTGATGGTTATTTACATTTATTATTAAAAGATTAAAACGTTTATTTTATTCCACGTCCTTGGACAGATGCACGCTCCAAGAAACGTAGTACATACGTGCATCCATATGTGCTATGGCGTACATCATTTTGCATCTAAAAGCGAAAATTGCATTCATTTTATGCGATCGCATGTCTAATTTCGGCTTTATTTTACATTCTGCTAATTACGGGCATTCAATTAACGCATTTGCCTTGATGATATTGTGAAATATGCACACACTTGCCACAGTTCGTCTGCTAACCGACTGACTCCTATCGCTACCGACTCCTTTTCATTATCGGTAGAATTCTCCTGATTCTACCGACGATGGCTAGCCGTCGTACCGACGCAGGAGCTTACAGAATAGCATCGAGAGCTCGCGGAGTCGGTTTGCGATCCCAACCGACTGCTTGGCTACCGTACCGACGGGAAATGATATACAGAATATGGCCCCTGGCCGCGGTGACTCCCCGTCTGCCTCAGGGGTGGATGGCATAGGAGGGGAGGGTACCTACATTTACATCCTCCCGAAGTATCAAGGGCGTTGCGTTTTGTTTTCTTCGCCTCAGACGGCGCGAGTGGTTGAAAACGATTTTTAAGAGACAGCGGCGCAACTGCTTGCTCGTCTATGTTGAGGAAGTATCTCCTGGGCTTCACAGTAATAAATGGTTCGTTCTCCTCGGTGGCGCTGGCGATCTCCATCGCATCCTCAGCGAGTCGTTTAAGTCGCGGGTCGCGGGAGGAGAGACCAGGCGAGGGGGATGGATTCGCCGTTGACATTCCCGCAGAGACGGTAAATCTGGGAGGGAGAATAACGTTCTTGGCGCCGGATGCCGTAAATGATGCAGGTGATGATGGAAAAGGCGTGGGAGTAATCTCTGGAGCAGTTGATGTCTCCATCGGACTCGAGGTACTGCTCGAGTTGACGGGGCCGCTGGGCGAAAACTCGCCGGCTGCCGACAGCTCGCTCGCCGACAGTTCCTTACAAAAATTATCCGTAAACAGCTCACGCGAAACACGTCCTACCGCCACGAAGGTGGAGCTAGAACTCTCGAAGGAAAAGTTATATTTTAGTAATCAGCACCAAGTCTGCTATCGTTTACTCCAAAAATTATCATAGGACTGTTATACAAGCAAGATCACGCCCTTTTATCCATTCCCAAGTGGAATATAAATTAAATAGTTACTACAATTTGTAACTTCGATAGGTTTTCCAAATCTCAATCCAAATCCTCGATTACAGTTCAAGATTGAAAATCTTTCGAAGGTTCACCACCCTGCATTAAACACGTTTTCAGAACGCATAGGTATTTTTCGGTGTTTTCATTCTGCAATAATCTTTTGTATTATGTTTAGAAGAAATATTTAAGGGGGGCACTCTATTGAATGCCTTGAAAAATGGTCGTTTTGTTGAAAATTGTTTGAACAAGAAAACAATGCGACAGCAAAGTGGTAATTTGTGTTTATAAAGATACATGTCAGAACTTAATTTTTCTATTTTGAACTTATCAAAATTTTTCAAAATGGCAGCTGTGGCAGCCATCTTCTGGAGGCCCTACATCAAAATTATTTTTACGGTAATCACGCTGCAGCCCAGACCAAATATCTGAAACACATAAAACATTTTTCTTTTTATAGGTAAGGGTTGTGTTGTTTGCTTAAAACTCGCAAATGTTAATAATAATTGAAATTTATTAACAATTTCATTCCATAAAAAAGAAGTCGGATTTTCACCCTTTTTTCGTTGTTATTAGCGACTGAAAAATTGTTTAAACAATTAGTTTTTACTGATATCAAAGTTTTAAGCACAAGCAGTGACTTTAATCTAAAAAATGAACGTAGGTTGAGCTTTATAAGTGTAGCGGTTTGTTCGCAATCGTGATTACCGACTGAAAAAAAGTGGTTTCGAGAAAACACGCTCTAAAGTTTTTGGACGGAAAAAAATGCTTTTAATGAAAACTCACGGGTACGATTTTTTAGTCAGCTATGCCAGCACCATAGAGCGACCCCTCGCACTAACAATAGCCGATGATCGTCGACACGCCGTACAATGATGTGTATCCCCGCTTCTTCCATGACCCGTTCCCTGAAAATTTCAAATGAGTTTTATATCTGCCATTCTCTACGTTTTTCAACTTTTCCTTCTCAACAGCTTTATCGATGAATGCGTTAAACATGGTACTTGCAGCTGCGTGAATATGCTTCACGGCACTCTCGTATGCACCGCTTGACAACCCCTTGCAGATCCACAGAATCCACAGAAAAAGTTGAGTCCCTCGCGCCCATTGCCAAGTAGTCGTGTCACAAGAACAATTCGCTTGTTAATCTCATATCCCGTGTTACGCATTGGTCCAGACGGTATTTCTCTTCGGCCACACACGCACGAAACAACAATTTTAAAGCCTAGGCCTCGTTGCCCACATTCCGCGAAAGTCACTTGTTTCAAACACTTTTCACAAACAAGGAATGTTGACAATGTTCCGAAAACTGTCAAAAAGTCAATGATTCGGTAGGCGTGCGAAATATTGACAGTCACATCTTCCACGCGCGAACCTGGCATTTTCCGCGCCTTGGTACTCTCGTTCGGGTCGGCTTCATCGGCGGTGCTATCGTCTTTGACTTTTGGAACATTTTTCCTCCCAGTATTTTCTTTCTCGCGGACGTTTTGCATTCGCGTCTTCACGACTTCCTTTATGGCGATTCATAATGCAGCTCGTCAACGAACGGAGATGAGAGCAATACTGGCGCGAGAAGATTCGGAAATGTCAGAACAGTTCACACACACATACGCGCTCACACACTCATTCACAGGTATTGAAACTTTCCTAAGTACAGGGGACAATACGCAGTACTTGGAAAAAATTGTTAGAGGGAGCTATAAACACGATAAAGGTAGGAAATGTCCAGTCAGACGTCCCGTCAGAGCCGCGGCATGACTGGACGTCGCGTGGCTCCACGCGCGCCGGTTCCTGGATGGATAACTCAGAAAATATTTTAAGTACGAATTTCAAATTTCAGGATTATATCCTTGGATAGTATGGCTATTGATTAAAGGAAAGAAAAAAAATGTATTTTTTGAAAGTTGTAAATAGAGTGCCCCCCTTAAGAGATATAGAATTCTCTGTCTCTTATTTCTGTGTTGAATTTTTTTTATTAATTTTTTCAATGCCTACCGTGCAGAAATGCTATCAAATAAGGGTGAATGCAATAAAAATAAATTTTCAATCAATATCACCATTAAAACAATTGATAAAAATCAAATAGTGTGGAGTGTCTGTCTGAATGTCTGTTTGAAGCATGTCGATGTGATAGGAAACCATCCGTACAGCTATGCTTCTTCGTTGACGTTTTATCAATGAATTAAATATGTTATTTATAATCGATGAGTTTCATTTGTGAGTCTCAGAAATCAGAAATATGATGAATTAAAAAAAGTAAGAATATTTAATCGTAAGGAATACCAAATAAGGCTACCATCCTCCAAGTGATAAAGTTCTCTAATTCTCGAACCTGTTAATAATTTCCCTCGGCTCTGCTTAACTCCTTGACGTTAGCAGTCTTAGTAACAAATGGTTTTTCCTTGAAAAACGACGAAAATACAGAGAAATTTTACTTACGGTTTGGTAGACATGCAAATTGAATGGGCGTGTGAATGAATTCCGTTATCTTTGAAAAGTCTGCGAAAACAGAAAACGATAGTTCTAGACAGACGAAATGTAACGAAAGTGTAACATTTACTTCTTATATTTATGATGCAATTTACGGAGAATGAACGTGATCCAATGAAAAGAAATCGGTTGGTGTCTACTTTTAATTATGCGCAAGTTTGCAAGTTTCTTAATATCTTGTTTTAGTTATAGGCAAATTTTATCTTCCACATTTGAAATCATAATATAGAGAAATGGCTGAATGGCACATAAGATCGAAACGAGAAAATAAATATCGAGTCAATACTGTGATGAATGCAATCTGGAAAAACATGGAGGAAGAAAAGGCTCATGGTAACTTTGAACAGTGTGAGCGTGGAAAAGTGCCATCGAAAAATACGAAGAAAAATACAGATCTTTTGACTAGAGATACAGAACTTTTGACTAGAGATGATCAAATTAAAACCTGAATAATGGAAACTATTGGAAATTAAGTCCAGTCACTGTTTTGAAATCACTTGTACGATAAACTTTGGAATGTATATGAGAAACAAATAGTCAGATAATTGAAAATAAGATATAAAGACACTAAATTAAAGACTTCGAAAAGAATACAGTTGTAAATCCTCACAGAAATTCTCATATTTTTATTATTTTACTCCTATAATAGAGTTTAAAAAAGCAAAAAAGCGTCAAAAAGCCGTTGTTTGTTTTTATCTGTTCTAACGACAGATTTTTCGAGGATTTTGACTTTCTGATATACGAACACCGCTCTGTTCCTTCTCTCCTTTATAAATCTTCCTCGTACCCTCATCTTTGCTAATTAACTCTCATGCTTTGGTAAAATTTATCCCTTTCTGTCTCTGCACTTTTCGGCTTTTCATCCGGAAAAGAAATATTTCAATATCTACGGTAAATATTGGATTGATTAATAAACACTTTTGCGTGGCCGTGTTTTAACTACAAATTTTTTTTATCGCAACGTGGGGTAGAGCTTGCGACAATTAGGTACATGCAAATTATCCTGTTATACGTGAGAGGCACGGAAAGGAACATAAACATATATAAGGTTTGAATACTGTCCAACATTAGCCTCTTGAAATAGAAACACTACCTCACAAACTCTCTACTTTATCGAAGGAAATCAATTCGCTATAAGAGGTAAATAATCTTATCATTAACAAATAAATTACTAAAATACTGCAAGTAGTACGATGAATGTGATAGCTCGTTGCACAGCAGATAATCCATTCCTATCTCTCAAGTACCATAATTTAACTTGCAGGAATTTTCGGGTAAATATATCTTTTCTGCGTATACTCTTTCACCAACAATATATATGTAACTTCCATACTCTATGTTATATGTATGATATCTAGGAGATTGGGCATTAATTTGGAGAAAGGCCATTTCCAAAAGACGTAATTATTTGTAATAAATTCCCAATGAGTATATTAATATTATGTACAGATTCAACTGATTGAGCATTGAGTTCAAAATCACAGTTTGGGTGTGACTGAGTTCGTCCTTCACAGAGGATAACCTCAAAGTGGAAAGCCGCTTCGACAAACACATAATTTGGATGAGGAAGAGGAGTCGAAAGGAGTGTTAATGGAGAGAGTGAGGGGAACTGAAGCGGTATATAACCACTGCTGATGATGCTTTCAATCAGTAGCATCAAGAGGTTTGTGTAAAAGACAACAGATGCTGCACGTGTTGGATGAAAGGACAGAGCTAAGTTGAAGAACATGACTACAATGGTAAGTAAGCAAAAAAAGATTATTGAAACAAATGAAGAAATTAGATTTTATTATTTGATTCACCATATAAATTCAGTAAAATAGGGTCGGTAGATACTACTTGGAGACTCACTTGGATTTAAGGGTAATATCTTGTAAAGCATATTGAGTATTTCGCTCTAATGTAAATTTTCTCCCTATTAGAGTATTTCGGCAGGAAATAATTTAGTCTATACACTAATGATAAAAAATTACATTTTTACATAAATTAGAATAAAAATTATCAAATTTATAGAATAATTAAATTTAAATGTATCAGAATAAAAGTTTCTATCATTCTGAGCAGATAAAGTAAAAATATATACATGTAATGTTGCACTCACGAGACTCCTTATAAATACTAACTTGCTCTTATTCAAATTTCATTCATTCATCTTCCTTGTATTCATCCTTTCTTAAATCAAACCTCCATCGACGAAGAGATTATATTCGATATAAGCAAAATATCAGAAGTCAGAAGGAAATATAAATATTGTTGTTTTCGTTTGCAGATCGCTATTGTTCTCTGCGTGACCATTGCTTTGGGATGTGCCAACGCTCAGGCGGCCAAATATCCTGCCGGAGTGGACCCCCATCTCTGCCCTAATTATCCTCATTGTGACAACGCTGTTCTTGGAGCAGCCGCCAGTGCTGCAGGCTCCGCTGCTCACGCATATTCCTCTCCTATTTACGGTGAATACTCTGCTCCCGAGTATGCTGCACCCAGATACGCTGCACCCGTACATGCTACCGTTGCACCGGTCGGGTACCCGGCTAGTGTGAATCCACACAGCTGCCCTAATTACCCCTACTGCGGACCCACTCCTGTTCATCTTCCATCCAAGGTCTGGGCCGGTCCTGCAATCAATGGATATGCTGCTCACAATGCTTGGGTAGCACCAGTCTCTTACGCCCACGGCGGTGATAGATATTCTTCCTTAGCAAAGGATGGTGACCGTTATCCAGCTAGTGTAAGCCAAAACGCTTGCCCTAACTACCCTTTCTGTCACTAAAGAGAAGCCACCTAGTCTGCGATATACTTGCTGTTTGTGATACTCATAATAGCATACATTTTTATATTCTAACAATTTCCTGATTTTTCATTCCATGTGATTTATGTTATATTAAAATGATACTATAGATAAAATTTTATCTTATTTCTTCTTCATTCTTTTTTTGTGGGTCGAAAGTTAATTTTGGTCAGATACACCGGGAGACACGGTTTTTGTAGGGCTTCCCATCATCGCGGCCTTGCCATCTCACTTCCTCTAGGGGTCGGCGACATTAGGAGCACCACTATGCTAAGCGTTGGATGCGCATTATACGACACGACGTGAGGCCGAAAAAACTAATCTCACAGCCACTCATGGCGCCGGTCCCGCATTTCGCTTCTCACATCAGGAATTTTCGATTTTCGTCCTTAACACTTCAATTATCTGAACACACACAATCAACTCGCACACCCACCAGCCGTAGTACATTCGGTTGAAATAGAAAATAATCTGACATTGGGTCTAAAACGGTTTTCTTGTAGGCTGCGGAGCTTGAAACTTTGCATAGTTATTGCAAAAATTAAGTTTCATGTTCCCGTTTGTCGTTTCATAATGTTCGCAGGCGTCAAAAAGTTACTGTATGCTAAAATGAAATCATTACCCTTTTTAATAAAGGATACCGATATTCTTAGTATAATATAACTATTATGCTTTTAATAAAGGGTATTGATACATAAGCTGACAGAGACCAGTAAGAGAATGAGAGATGTCAGGTTTTATAAAATAAGTTAACTGTTTATCTTGTGTTCATTTGAAATATTCTTTTGAGGGAGATTAATTTTGAAAAAAATTAATAACCTGCACTGACTATATTATTTATAATATTTTTGATTTAAGACTTTATTTGTAATTAAAATTAACTCAATGATAAAAAATAATCTATGGATTCAACCAATGGATGGAAGAATGAACAGCTGAGGATGGTTTGTATGAAGAAGCAAGTGGTTGTTATTTTAAGATAAGTGATTCCCAAACTTATTTGGTGCTACCGCCCCCTTTCCAAAATAAATATTATTCGGCGCCCCCCTGCAATTTCATTTTTTTTGTATTTTAATAGCAATGAAACAGAAAGATACTAATCTACTAATTTTTCTACCTTTTTCATAAAATGCAGTAAAGAAAAGTGTAAATTAGAAACATTGAAGTTTGAAATTATGAAACTGAATATAAAACTCTGAATAAGGTAACACACAAAAGATAAAACATTCGAAGTCATCTGAATGAGAAGGATTAACCTGGTATGCTGCTACCAATTTAGTAATACTCGGCTCTATTTTCGTCAGCATTAATCTTAAATCACTGCGATTAGCTATTTGCGATCGGTGTTTTTTTGTTAATACATTGGTCACCGCACTAAATCAGAACTCCGCTAAATATGATGAAGGAAATGTAATTAAGAACTTTAGAATTACAGCCCATATTTCAGGATAAGCCTTAGAGATCTTCTTTTGTAGCCAGAATTGTTGGTAGCTACTTTTGTATTTAAATTTCAACTCAACATTTGTAGTAACCTTTATCAGTTCTTCTAGTAACAGTGGAGATCCTTCTGTTTTTGCACTTTATAAAATTGCTCACAATAAGAAAGTATGTCTTCATCTTTTTTCTGCATCTGATAAATATGGGAACTGGCTGAATTTCTCTCGTCCAAAATTTCGTTTGTACAGAAGAAGTTGTGTCACAAATGAAGAAGTGACTGTTTTTGATCGTCGTTTTCAATGAAAAGCTGTTTAAATAATCTGTCATTCATTGGTTTGCTTCTTATTGTGTTGATAATTTTAATTACATTTTGTAATGAATTATGTTGGCGAGTACTTAAACTTTTGGTAACTGGGTGTGGACGATGGATGATGCAGTGTACTGTGAATGCATTTGGCACATCCTTTTTTAAATGTTCATAAAAACCCCTGTTGCACCCAACTATCGCTGGAGCACCATCTGTGGCTATCGATAACACAATACTCACAATACCTTGTCAGAGGTATTTCTTTTTTTAAAGTAAAACATTCATCTAATGCATGACATATTGATTCTCCTTTAGTATCAGTTTGCAAATATTTAGCAAATAATAATTCTTGGTAAATTTGTTCTTCCTTTGTGAGCCGCACATATGCTAAAAGTTTAGCTTCATTTCCGAACAAAGTTGACTCATCAAGTTGATTAAAAAACCGAGATGTTTATAAATAGCCACACAATGAATCTTCAACATCTTAAGCCATTTCATCAATTCTTCTTTGCACTGTATTATTGCTTAACGAAATTTTCTTGATAATATAAGATGCTGGCTTGTGTAGCACAGTACGTATTACATCACTTACAGCCGGTATAATTAGTTCTTCACAAATAGTATGATGATTTCCCGATTTGGCAAGCATTAACAAAATATTGTAAGAAGCAAGCAAGCCATCGCCATCTTGTGTGGTTGCGGTTGCAAGGAGTTTGCCAATGTCGGTTGTTAGCAAATTTTTCTTTTAGTGTTCGTAAATAAGATAAATCCTTATGTTTTTTATCACAATGAATTTTAATCAAATGTTCTTGAAGTGTGGAAGGCTTCATACCTTCGTGTGAAAAAACTTTCTGGCAAATCAGGCAGATTGGTGATGTATTGTTTACAAGCGACTCAATAAAGCCGTATTTCAAATATTCGATTTTATATTGTGTACATTTTTTCATTTGCTGATCCATTATTAGCTGTAGAAAAAATAAAATGTTTATGGAGTTATTTTTTATAAATATTTCTTTTGTAATATTTTAAAATCTTTTTGCAAAATAAAAACTAAAATAAATATTAATGAAATAAATAAACATGATATCATTAATCATTTCGCATCGACAGAGTTTTCAGAATTGTTACTCTCAGATACGGAACGCTTTTTCGAGTTTCGCTCCGCTGTACGCACTGATTTTTGATGCAATAATCAAATTCTGTCCCACGAACCGTGAATTACCAATTGTATATCACGTTGCATCTCAAGTTCTATCACTCAGAATTAAATTAATTTGTTTGTCTGACTTCCTCTAATATTATGCTCAACGATAATGTCTAAAGATAATTTATTTATACATTTAAACGGTTAGAATTAAATATTTGTTTTGCATTGTCATAAATTCTACGGGATTGAAGATGAAAAAGTTGACATGCTGTAATTTTTTTATTTCAGTTTTACATAAGAATATGCTACGAATAAAATAAAAATAATGTTGAATTTTATTTTCGTAAATATTCATAACGATAACTATCGTAATTTTCACGAAATAGGATGGTGATTGAATGGAAAATGTGGGGCGCTCGTTGTGTAAGTCGGCGAAAAGTAGGTGATTTTGCTACATTTCCGAATCTGACAAGGAGCTGTGGTATTCATTAGTAAAGCCTGTAAATGCACCTGTAGCCATCACCGCCCAGATGGATCGCTGCAGAGCCCACCAGGGGGCGGTGTCGCCCACTTAGGGAATCACTGTTTTAGAAGATGAGTGAGAACATCAATAATTTTGGGTTCGACCCTGTCATGGTACTTAATGACTGTATTTTCTAACTTAAGAAGAGTGACGATGTGATACATAGTTAATACACTCGCTTTAGTGATTTTGAAAAATATCGGGGGGACTATTTGAATAAAGAATCATTGGAAAGATAATGGGGCCAAAATTAAGAGCAACAATTAATTTTAAGTTGAAGGGATACTAAATTATAATGTGATTGTAAGGATTACTCTTCAATATATCTTATTTCGTGCATGTCCACTAAGATTGCCATGATATAACAAAAATAAGATTTTCAGATTCTAAACTATTCAAGGGCATTATAAAAGCCTAAAAATCCTATCATTCATCCTTTATAATTTACTCTTAGTTTATTTAAATATCTGAAAACTTATAAACTTGAAATACAATGACCAATCTCTCCACCTGTTTCCCCATTCCACAACTCCTTGTGGAGGAATCTCCCATTTCTTCACAAACCGTTCACCATCGCCTTTTCGAAAATATTTAAAATTTTGCAACAGAGTACTTTCCATAGCCGCTAGGAATGTTCGTCCCTTTCTCTCTAAAATCAATGATTCCGAATTCACACCGTTACCAATCGTCAGATAAGAAAGAAATGCCTCAAATAGGTATTACAGTACATACTATTTCATAAAAATTCTTTTTTTCACTAATATTTTATTAAAATTCTCCTCATTCACTATTAAAACGACTTTGATGTATTATTTTTTCGCTGGTTTTAAATGATTTTTTTGAAGAAATCGTGACTGCTACGAGAAGTTCATTTCAAAGATGGAAGTTTTGAAAGGAAAAGAATATTTTATGCGGCTCAATCTCGTCCCATTTACGTAACCAAAAACCGTGGCAGTACTTGCTGAAATATCTTATAGTACCTTGTGTGAGAAAATAAAATCATACCACCCTTCAATATTGATTATTTCATTACACTCTAATAATATTCATATGGATGAATGTGAACACTTTATTTTTATCAAACGGAATCGTAATTTTATATAATTAATTGAGTACATTCACTTTATTACAATGTAACAACAAAAGAAAAATGCCTCTAAAAGAATAGAGAGGAACATGACATTTTACTTTTTTTCCAAATATTCATTATTGTATGATAAGGACAATCTACCATTACCAAATCTTTTTACTTGTTTTGTTCTTAGCGGAAGTTTCAAATATTTCTTAAATTAATTTCTTAAAATAATCCAAATTATTGATAAAAAAATCTCACAAATTTTCCACTTTAGTTTTTTTTTCAAGTTATATTCCCGCAATATCGCCATTTCATAAAATTCTCCTACCAATATAATAGATTTATTTTACTACAACCTTTGTGAATGTATGTAAGATCTATCTATAGGCTAATGCTATTTGCAGTATTGGCAGGACTTCCATGGAACGAGGTTATGCAATATTGTAAAAAAAACTATTTTACCGCCATTATACCATCAAGGTCCGTTAAAAAGCTTAAAGAAAAAGAATAGTTATATACACAAAGAAGGCTGTAATCTTTCTTTTCAATTTCAATATGTAGACTTTAGAAATGTATTCGTTCCCTCTTTGTCTGGCTCGAGAGGAGATTTAAATCAATTTACCTGATTCTAATTATTGAAATAATTTGCATGGAATCCATGGAATGTCTTACATACTGCAAAATTAGGGGCACATAGTGAAAATAGTTCCAAATTAGGTAAAATTTGAAAATAGGGAAATATTTCAGTGGAAATTACGATTACTATAGAATATGTAAGGACAGAAAATTGAGGTTTATAAAGTATCACCTTCTTACTGCGAGAACTATATTTTCCTCGCTTTTCTCTAAATTTCTGTTCTTCCCTTTTATCTGCTCAAATTCAATGTATTTTTATCGATGAAGCCGTACAGATTCTCATTACTTTTTGAAGATTAATAACCTTAGATAAATTAACTTTTTATACATATCTCATATATGTAAGAGATATTTTTACGGTCTGCAGAATAAAAATCTAATTTTTGCCTAGATATTTTGCGGTTATTATAATAATAAAACAGTTAAATATTTTGAAGCTATACCTTATCTAAGATCTCATTAATTACGAAAATGAATTGCCTTTCAGCTATATCAAGTGTTTTTTTCAGTAAGATATTTATTTCTTTTTCGTTTGAGCCCTACGTTAGAATTGAAATGCCTTATCACTTCCGTTTTTCTATGTATTTGAATTTTTTAAGTCTTATATATCTCAGAAAGAGATGATTCGAATGCCGGTCTATTGGATTTCTTTGAAACGTGGAATTTTCCAATGAAAATAGCAATAAGTTCGCAGTTTTTATCTTTGTTACCGCAAATATTAGTCCTCAGATGTATCAACCTAATATATTCAGCCAAGCAAACGGATGATATAATGTTTGATCGGCGATCTGTTCAATAAGAGCATAAATGTACTTATCAAAGGAAAGTAAGATAATCAAACATAACCGCTTATGGTACATACATGGATGAAGTGAACTCCAGATTCTGGTAATGAGAATTTCGTCTGCGGTGACTACCTGATAATAACTGCAAACTATTCAGGTAATATTTTAAATATTTTATTCTGCAGATCATAGAAAACTTTTACACGTATGAGAGATTTATAAAAAGTTAATTTACCTAAGGTTATTAACCTACCACCACACGTCTCGCCTTGCTTAATGCGCTTTTCTACAAGGCTTCGCCCTCCGTCACGCCCTGGCGGCCTAATGATTTCAATTTGGGCATCGAAATCTCCGTTAAGTCGATTCTTCGAGTTGGCTGCTTATTCGTACCCACTTCTTGCTTACGAACACGTATCGCGCCATATCTTCAATTGTATGTGTCATAAATTATTATGATTGAAAATCTTTTCTTAGAGTGTTTTTTGAATAGTTCAATCCAAATTCCACTCACCTATGGATATATTATTTTCACAATTTATCAACGCAATTTTGAGATCAAACTTCAATGCAATTTGTGTCATGGTACAATGTCCTTATCATACAATAATACAATAATGAATATATGAAATAAAAGCAAAATATCATGTTCTTCTCTATTCTTTCAGAGACATTTTTCATTTGCTGTTAAATTGTAATAAAGTAGACATTTACAATGAATTATATAAAATTGCAATTTCGTTAGATAGTTAGATTTCCTCACACAGGGTATATTCTATAAGTTATTTTAGACAGTACTGCCACGGTTTTTGGTTACGTAAATGGGACGAGATCGAGCCGCATACAATGTCCTTTCCCTTTCAAAACTTCCATCTTTGGAATGCGCTTTTCGTAGCAGTCACGATCTCTTCAACTAATTTATTTAAAACCAGCGATTTAAAATATGCACCAAAGTCGTTATACTAGTGAAAGAGGAGAATTTTAATAAAATATTAGTGAAAAAAGAATTTTTATGAAATATTATGTACTGTAATACCTATTTGAGGCATTTCTTTCTTATCTGACGATTGGTAACGGTGCGAATTCGGAATCATTTAATTATGAGAGAAAGGGGTGAAAATTCCTAGCGGATACGGAAAGTAGACTCTGTTGCAAAATTTTAAATATTTCCGAAAAGGCGATGGTGAACGGTTTGTGAAGAAATGGGAGATTCCTCCACAGGGAGTTGTGGAATGGGGAACCCGGTGGACTGTGCTTCACAAGGGACTATAAAACGGTGTGGCCCAAAGATTTTAGTCAGAAGAGCGATAGCAGCCGAGAGAAAACACCGAGACCACGTTTTTGAGGGCCAATAATATTTGGGATTTCATCTCAAAAATGACTACTAAATTGGTGAGTGCAGTTCCCTTCAAGGGACCTCAAAATCTTTTTTTCTCACTTTGTTTATGTTCGCAAAACCTACTTCTTTCTTCATATATTTTCTATATATTAAAAAAATAAATATTCATATCAACACATTTCTTAGTTAAATGCGGGTGATAATTTCTCATGTATTAATTAGTTCGCCAATTCTCCATCATTGCGGGAATATTCTTTCCATTGCTGATTTATTCTCACGATTCAGGAATTTAGGATTTCTCAAAGTGAGCTAACATGTAGTTTATATTAAATATGATTCGATATAGACAGTTTTACGAGAAAATCTCATTTCTAAATTTTCAATCTGATCTTCATACTTGATTTTGATCAATTTATTATATGGTGCAATTCTCTAAAATCATCACTAGCAGTAATCTTGAATAGCCTATTCACTAAATTGTCTTGCTATTGGAGTGTTTAATTCTAGAAATTGTGAAAATATAACATTATACCTACTGATTATTGATTATTATTTTAAGTGATCAGTTTTTAGTGACTGCATCCTAGATGACATTTTTAACTTATAATTGTAATTAGTATACAAAATATAATCGTAATATTATTAACATTAAATTATTTTATTACACTACATTATAAAGGTGAAGTAGTATATTAAAATTCAGCAATTAAATATATATGACATAGGTTTGCGAAGAAAAATAAAATAAAACTTCCACGGTGAGGTAAAACGTTCTAATTCTATTTTCTCAGATAATTCTTGCCCTGGGCGCAGTTGCATTCTTTGGGTGCGTGGATTCTCAAGCAGCTGAATACCCTGCCGGAGTTGACCCTCATCTCTGTCCCAACTACCCCCATTGTGACAGCGCTGTTCTCGGTGCAGCTGCAGGAGCCGCTGGAGCTGTTGCACGTGCATACGCCGTTCCCGCTTACAAAGAACCATCCTTCCACGGATATGGATCACAATCACACGCCGCTTATGCCAGTTATGGACATGCTCCAGCGGTGCAGGTATCTGAAGGATACCCAGCTGGAGTAAATCCCCATTCCTGCCCAAACTATCCTTACTGCGGACCAACGCCAGCTCATGTTCCTAGCAAGATCTGGGCCGGTCCTCCCTCTCACGTACACCTAACACAAGCTTACAGTACGATAGCTGCACCAGATTTTTATGCTCAAGGTACTGCAATATATGCATACGTATCTCCAAACAAGGGTGGTGACAGGTACCCAGCCAACGTCGACCCCCATTCATGCCCAAATTATCCTTACTGTCACTGATAGAGACATCACTATGATCATTGGAAGTCATTGCCATATTATAACTATTTTCAGCTAATTCTACATCCACTCGATGACGCCGGAGCTCGTACGGAAGTTACTTCCGATGTTTAGTTACAACAATTATACTGTAAATATCTATTTAAATCTTGCCAATCACAAATAAAGTTGAAGTACATGAATTCAATGCGTATTTTTCCATTATACTGTTATGAAAACGTAAAACATGAAGACTCAGAATACCTTAATAGGAAAAATCAAACAATGGACAATGAAAGAAGAAATATTAAATCTTCATCCACATTTGATATTAAAGGTAGTCCCAAGATGGTATACATTTTTCAAGAAATATTAAATATTCGATACGATCTTATATGATAAAAGTAATAATAATAATATCAGCTTATCTAATGGAATCAGGATGAATGATCCAAATTACAACCTTTTCAATAACTTTAACTATTTACAAACACACGAAGCCATTCTATAACCAGCAAATTCCGATTACCCCGTATTCGAACGCGGTAGCATGCTAACCACTCCGCCATGGTCACCAAGTCTTATCTAAATTCTTAAAAAGAATTACGCTAATGAATTATTAATAAACACTTCAAGCAAATATTTAACACTTGACATCCAAACAAAATTGATTTGATATATGTAGTTCAATCGAATAACAAATAAATTTGCATTAGAATTCGGTAAAGAGAATTTCTCGTTTCATTGGTACTTCTAGAGCAGGGGTTCCCAACCTTTTTGTACTCTAGAGCACATTCTAAAATATCGGTAGGGTGACGGGCACCACCTATTTTTAATCTAAAAACTCCTTCCATAACTTCTTATTCCCTTGATTTATTTTCTTATATTCATAATTTATTAATAAGTAATAAACAAAAATTTTTCAAAATAGCAAAATTATTATTAAAATTACACACACTCAGAGAAATGTATTTACAAAACGTTAACAAAGTAAACAAAAAACACAAATACAAAGAAAACATTTTATAAAAAAATATAATATCGATATGTCAATGTGATATTTGGCATTGCATATCATTGGCCAGTGCCTCATAATTTGGGGAGTATGACGATAATCCTGTTAGCAACATAAAGATGCTCATCGGTGAGTCGAGATCTGTATCTTGATTTTATTAAGTTCATGTTTGAAAATAATGATTTGCATAAATATGTCGAACCGAAAAATGATTGAATTTTATACGCCGCTTTTTTTCAAAAATGGGAACTTTTCTCTGTCCACTGTATTCCAAAAGTCCTCTGATATTAAGAATTTTAGCAAAATATCATTCTTAAGGTCCAAAATTTCTAACTCTAGTTCTTCTGTCTTACCATGAACAAAATCTGCAATACATGCGGCCATTTCGATTACATTTATTTGGCAAGTAAAAGGATTGATACAGAAGGAAATAATTGGCTCGATATGTGTAAACTGCAAAAATCTCTCTTCAAACTGTTTTTTAAACACTTGAAGATGCTTAATAAATAATGACCCGTTTAATTCATTGTTACCTAGCATTTTCTTCATATGTGGAAAATGCATGAGAGAATTGATCTGCAGATGTGATATCAACAAATCCAATTTCGCTTTAAATGACTTTACAGTGCTTATCATTTCAGCTGTTTTTGTCTTTCCCCTGCAACTCCAAATTTAAAGAATTCAATTTTTCCATGATGTCTGCGAGAAATCCCAAATCAATCAGCCAGCAAGATTCAGCTAGTTCATCATAATTTTCATTTTTATCGTTTAAAAAAGTTTTTATTTCTTCAATCAAACTCACAAATCTCGTAATAACCTTTCCTTTACTGAGCCAACGTACTTCAGTATGCAGAATAAGATCATGTTCTTTATCTCCAGTACATTCTAACAGGGCCTTGAAAAGACGGTGTTGCAAAGGAGCTGCTCGAATAGAATTGATTATTTTTGTAACTATTTTCATAACGTGTTCAAATGGCAATATTTTACAACACAGAGCTTCCTGGTGAATAATATAGTGGTAGGACATAAAGTTTGAAAATGATTCATCCTTCTTGTAGAGGGCAATAAATCCTTTGTTTTAACTTACCATTGCTGGTGGTTATCGCAGACAGCTTGTGCAAAGGCATATTTATTGACTTGGCGTATGTTCTGAATGTATTATAAATATCCTCGTCCCTTGTCTGTCCTTTCATAGGTAATATTTGCAACATATCCTCTTTTACTGTGAAGTTACTAAATACCATTCTCACCATAACTTATAACTGTGCGGTGTCTGATATATCTGTCGACTCGTCAAATTGTAATGAGAACCAGTCACATATTTCCAAGTCAGTCTTTAACTGAGTTTGTATGTCTATTGAAATTGCATGTATTCTTCTTGTGACGGTGTTATTTGAAAACTTTAAATCTTGTATTGCTGAGACAATCTCACGTTTGTTAAAAAATCCATCAATCAAATAATCGGCACCAATCAAAAATAGTTCTTTAAACAACTCACCATCAATGAAAGGTTTCTTCTTTTTTACGAGCATGTGAGAAATTTTGAAAGAAGCAATGGTGGCCTTTTTAGAATTTTCCACATGTCTAGTGAAAACAAACTGTTGTGCAGTTAGACTTGATTCTTTCTTACTTCAGATTTAAGTGGATAATTCACATAAAAAGTGGCGTGAATTGTCTGAAAGAGACGTTCAACATTATGTTTTTTCGGCACTGAAATACTACTACCACACAACAAACAAACGCATTTATTTTTCAAATTAACGAAACAATATGATTTCTCCCAGTCAGTGTTAAAATTATAGGTTCGTTGTCTTTTACTCGTTTCACTCATTTTCGATCTAAAAAATAAAAAATAAATATTAATTGAACTACAACATAATATCAATGTTATAGCGCACGTCTGTTCTACATTATATGGATAAATTATATTATATTATAACAAGGACTAAAACTATCCCCACAATCATAATAGATTATCGCTTATTAATATAATAGATTACGCACCTCGTTTTTAGCCCGTTAAAAATTTTCAGGAGGAATATCAAAACTCCTATTTCGTGTTCCGTCAGACGAAGATGTCTCCTAGCTACTGTCGCGACCCGATCGGGCAGCAATCACAATAACAACAATGCGGTTCCAGGCTGGCGTGAGGAATGCAGTCTGACTCGTCCATAGACAAGTTGCGACAAGTACTGTCAGCAAAGGAACCACTCATACATAAAATATCGCAAACATACAAACGTATTTAATAAACCTAGGCACTCAAAAAAATTAAAACTCTAACAAATAAATAAAAACAATTCACATTTTTAATAAATGTTAATGAATAAATCCTGTCTCGGTCGAATAGTGGCGGGCACATAAGAATCGTACCGCGGGCGCCATGGTGCTCGCGGGCACGGGGTTGGGAACCCCTGTTCTAGAGAATGGAGTACGGAATGACGAAAAACTACGCATCCGAAGTAAAACATCAATTCCACATGTCTATGGAAGAAAACTTATGTGTAACATTCTAAGATTAAAGAAAATGTATAGAAAAATTTAATTTATTAACCTTTTATCAGTCGCACCTATTTTCATAGCACGAGCAGTCGCGCGTTGTATTCCATACAACATATCGTTTTTCGGCCAAAATTGTAAAAATTGAACTAATTATCATTTCTGAGTACTAAAACTTAGGTAATAATATAATTCAAGAGGAATAATTAAAGAAGTAAACGAATTTTAGTAAAAAATATTATTATTCACCTTTATTTATATACAAGCGTTCAGAGAGTACCTAAAAAGCTAGATGTCTATAATTTCCAAAATTGAAATGCGTGAAATAAAGTTCAAGACAATATAAGTGGAAAACTTAATGTAAACGTTATAATAAGCAAAAATAGAGTTTACCAACGAAAAAAATACCCAAGTGGTCGAGCGTTGTATGTGTTACAACAGTCGTCACTTCACGGATTTACTCACTTTCGCAGTCGGTTTAAGGCTAAAAAGTATTTTGACGACTTTACAAGTTAATGGTAAGCGCGATAAAGGAATCTATTTGGGCGTGAGGCTCAAGGGACCACCCAGGTAGAGACGGGACCCGAGAAACCGTCTGTGTTGATCAAAATACAACAGCGCAACTGACGGAGGGTTAAATCATTCATTTAATTTTATTAATTAAATTTAAATAAACGTAATTACATTAGCAAAAAATAGAGAGCCTGAGGATTGGGAAACAGCCCAAGGAGTTGGAATATGTTAATGTTTCTTCAAAATTAAGGTAACCTTTCTATGTATGGAATTTACTAACCAAAAAATGAGATATTTGAATAGGATTACAAGTTTAAAATTAGCAAAAAATTATACTACCCTCTGAAGAAAAACAAAAGTATTAATTTTCTTAAAGTAAATGTACATTACATATACCCAGCAAAGACGTAACTAAGTAAAATATCATTACAGGTTTACGAGTGCAGAATCACTATATTGCCTATCAAACTCATTCTTTAATTATGTTCTAACTGTAATTACCTATTACCTGCAACTACATTTCTCATTTACACCAAAATTTCACAATTTTGAAAATTAAAGTTACCAATTTAGAAATCATCCCTCAATTGCACATTCTCACCAAATAATTAAAAAGGCCTTCAGGCCTGAATATGGGGAAGCCCCCTCAAAGCTGGTGTCCGTAAATATTTTTTCAATAAACTGTGGACATAGATTGTATTTAATTATACCTCTCACTCAGGTATAAAATGTGAATATAATCAATGTTGGAATATTAACTAAATCATAAGTTATGAAGTAAGATAAGGTGATAAATATACATGAGACGTCACGAAATGCAGACCGATTTTTTCAAGCAAACTATTTATTTTTCTAGTTAAAATTTCACTAAGTAAAGTGGGTAGGTACTAAGGCAAACTGAGGACGACAATAACTACGGAAGATGAAAACAATGATAATTTTACGGAGATTTTGACGTCCAAATGGAAATCATTGGGCCACCAGGGCCTGACGGATGGCGAAACCTAGTAGAAAAGCGCATTTACCTCTTCCCCAACTATCCGTACTGCAACAACGCCGCCCTGGGTGCCCATGCTACCGCAGTGGGATAGCTCATCCATACTGCCCACGCCCCTGCCCTCGCCTACGGATACGGCCTCACCGTCCCAGTAGCCAACGGATACCCCGCCGCTGTCCACCCACACACCTGCCTCAACTACCAATACCAACTAGCAATAGGCCCAATTAGTACAACAAGTCAAATAAACAATATACAGACACCTCCACCAAACACAGATACAGTCGGCTTTTACATATTTAATTGCACTACATGGGATTATTTTCTTATTCTAAGGATAACTAGTGATTAAAACTATGCCTTATACATACATACATATAACAATTTAATTTTTATAATCTTCTAAGCCTATTTTTAAAATTTTTAACATTCACCGGCATTGGATTGAGAAGTTCTCCAGGTGATGCATTCCATTCCCTTATACCTCTATTGATAAAAGAATATTTCAACACATCGGTTTTCTGTTCACGCTCCTTTATTTTTAAAATGTGATCGCCGCGCCCTCTATAGTTCGGAGAATAGAACCTCCGTCGTAGTTCGTCCCATCCATCTTTGGAATTCCACGCGTTAAATACTCCGGATAACCTCTTCACTCCGGAGAACATCTTCCGTCTTGACGATAACGATTCCCATCCTAGCTGCTCTAACATTTTACTAACACTTTCGTCCTTCTTGTACTTTCCGGTTACGTACCTAGCCGCCTTTCTTTGCACGCCTTCGAGTTTATTATTTAGACCCACCTCGTGCGGATCCCAAACACTGGTCGCATATTCAACTATAGGCCTAACCAGGGATTTATACGCCCTTTCTCTGAGTCCACTTCCACTCCGTTTTAGGTTTCTCATAACAAAGTGGAGATTTCTATACGCTTTATTGGTAATATCCTCGATATGACCTCCCCATTTAAGGTTTTCGGTTAAATTAACGCCTAGATATTTACATTCGGGTACGGTGGGAATGATTTCGTTGTTCAGTGTGTAATTATTTATTTCGGGCAATTTTCTTCTGGAAAAGTTAATATGTTTACATTTGCTTACATTGATCGCCATGCCATTTACTTTAGACCACTCGGCTAGCTGTTTTAAATCACTTTGCAATATTTCGCGGTCCCGTCTTTCACTTACGCGTCTATATAATATACAGTCATCAGCAAACAGTCTGACTTCTGATTTCATGTTATTAGGTAGATCGTTAATGTAAATCAGGAATAGCAATGGCCCGAGAACGCTACCCTGGGGGATGCCCGAGGTGACTTCTATCTCTTTTGAGTAAACGTCGCCTATTCTGACTCTCTGTGTTCTGTTTTTCAAAAAATTTCCTATCCAGCATACTACACGATGGTCAACGTTTAACTCACGTACCTTCGCTAAAAGTAGGTTATGTGGGACCTTATTACTCATTATCAGCAGGATAATCCGATTAAGAAATATACGAAGGTATTTAAAGCTACGTAGAATCAATTATTTATTCATGCTTACTTTATTGGCGAAATCGAAATGTATTTCCCAAATTCAAAGTCGATTATTTATAATTAAGTATGTTTACTTCGAAAGAAAGGTCTTTCATTTGCCAAATGTTAACATGTTTCACAAAGAAATGAAGATATTAGATTATTAAATATATAAATTATTTGTTGGTGGTTCTTATAACGGATTTCTACTCTGTCACAGCAAGTAGTTTCAGGCAGCAATAAAGACAATTACAGATATTTATCAAACTTGCAACTCGTTAATGTGTATAAGTTATATGTAAACTTGGGCTAAAATGGGAGATATATTTCTGTGCAGGAGCAGCTTAAACATTAGTAAACTTCATCTCAAACTAAATTTTCATGGATAAATCTAAGCTCAGGGAAAAAGTTCCTAGCGCATCTTGATTCATTTAATTCCACTTAAAGAAAGCATTCCGGTTAAGCCTGTTATGAAGAGTGATAGCCTCCACTATTTAGTCGTATGGACTTCACATCCAAGAAATTATTGAGAGCGAGAAAATAATTTCGATTATAGCACGTAGTACACTTTGAATACATATATCAAATTCTAATACTATGAAGCCCAAGAAGTCAACAAATATTAAACATACGATCTTCACGAGCTGTAAGACATCATAATGTGTTCACGGTACAGAAGTGCAAAAAGTAGGCAGATATCACAGGCCAAGTAGTTTCGGAAATTATATATTTGGTGTCCGCAGTTTTAACGAAATAAAGAAACAACCCCTCGAGCCTCGGAAATTGAAAGTAAGAGAAGTTGGTAACGGTGACTGCTTCAGTTACTTAACTGTATAATTCACGGAAGGTTGGGACAGAAAGTCAATCGACCTTGACCAAATTCCACCAAGGGTACTGCATAATATAAGAAAGTGAAATCCTATCTACCTGAACGCACAAAATCAACCTCCGGCGAATATATTTCTACGCTTAAAATTCAACCTCAGAAGATATGATCTCATCTACTATGACAATTACCATCGAACTTTTATTACCAATTCGTTTACTTATTTTACCACTTTCAATAATTTCTGCATGAAATACATTTACATTTACATTCAAACCCCGAAACAGCTAGTTGCGCGTGGAAAATATTTGGGAAAGGGGGAACCACAACTTAAATAGGTGGCATTAGAAACATTCACTACATTTTCTTCTAGAATGCAACGAAAATTCCACTTATTATGCAAAATTTCTGATTCCAATCCGGAAATAAGTAATTAACGTAATAAATAAGAACTCCTTTTATAATTTCTTACTTTCAGTGTTGATTAAGATTTCTTATAATTAGTATTTCGGATATATATCTACAAAAGACAAAACGTCTACTATAATTGAAAATCATTTATAGATTTTTGCCTCACAAAAGATGAATTTATTCCTTAACAAAACTAAAAAGAAATAAATGTATGTGCGCGAGTGAATTTTAAAGCAGATTCTATATATGCTGCGCAGAAAAAGCACCAAAAATGATTAATATGCACATAATAATAATACAAAACAGTATAGAAATTTAACTCCATTGCTATACGAATCAATGATCTTGTAATGTTTAAAATTTATAATAGCAGAACAAAAAGTAAGTCGAAAAAGCTGTAATTTTTAATATACTTGAGCAAAATAGAAATGCAGAAATTAACCTAAATGAGATTCTTGCATTGGCAGTAAAAGCAATTTAAAATAAATATTCAAGAATATTTTTCTGATATTTGGCATCATTTCCTCGAAAGGAGTGTTACTGGCTGAGTTACATAAAGATAGAGGATTTACTAATCAAATCGGCCCTACCCGCTACACTTAGGTATTCGCATATGGCCGGTGTACTGAGAAAAGATAAGGATAACTATGAAAAGAATTTGCATATTTCAACGATGCGTCATAAATGACTGGTTACTGGTATGGGCGACGTTTTAAAGCAGGGGAGCATAATGTTGAGAAATGAGCATATTGAAGTCTGCGATTTCGTTGAATTCCCTTCGCAAACCTTAGGAGATCCAATGCAAAAGCCGAAGGACTCCCGCTTATATTTTCCGCTGATGGAGCATGGCCTGATTTGACGAAATCGCTTCATTCGTAACAACATGTTGGAAATATCTCTGAGCCATTGACATGCAGACATGTGAATTTGGTCGCCAGGATCTCCTATATTTATAAGACCATTATTTAGGATAGAGAGAAATTCGTTTAAGTACTAGACGAGTAAATGGTTTTAAAACTCTATGTGTAAACGTATTTACATACATTTTACATTTCCTTCTCGACATTCGGGAATATATTCATAAGTCTGACTTTCGGTGGATGAATATCAGAGTATTCATCTATAGTTTAATTTTTGCATGGATAAAAACAAAACAAAATTGGCATAAGGTGATCGTATTTATTTTAATAGAAACAGAGCACATTGCGGTCATTGCATAAGCATCTTCGTGTAGTGCTGTACGTTAGTTCATGGATCTTCGAAGTGTTTACGCTTTCATTCATTGCACCAACACGACATTGCCTGCTTTCTGCACAGTACAGGACATTTTCAGGTAAATCCGATTCCTACACTATAGGTATGCAGTTGGTACGTAATACCTTATATAATGATAATAAATATTATTTTGCAAGGAACGTTAGGCGTAAGTCTTGCAGTAATGCATATTTATTTCTCATAGTATGTAAATTTCTGATGATATTTAATTCTGGCTACAGCTTAAACCGAATCTATCCAAGGGGTTTTTATTTGAGTTTTTGCTGAATATAAATTTTCATTCCAGGATTCATCGACATATATTTTAAAAGCAGAGTGCCTTTCCCAGAACAGAGCATTTCAAGGGACGAAAAGACATGGCTCATTCGCCTTTTTATCGTACTATAAAAGAAAAGTTTAATTTTAACGCATAATTATGAATATAGTTAAGTATAAATCAACAAGTTGAAAGCTTTTTATAAGAAGCTGTGCGCGTTTTTCGTGAAATTCCAATGACCCATAGCAATGTTCATCGAGCTGCTAATCAGTTAGCTCATGTAATAAGAAACACCATAAATTAATTACCGCCGCTTCACCGTCAGGAATCGGGATCATACACTTCATAGAAACGTAAGTGGTAGATAATGGGAGGTTAAAACGAAGGCAAATGTTTCCCAACAATAGAGATAAACAGTATATTAGCGCAGTCGGTGGAGCTGCAATGACTGCAGGGAAAACAGATTTGCTGTATTTGTGAGCTGGCATTGCTTCGCCAAGAGAGGCAGGTATAGCGAGGATAAGGTTGTATTCTGGTCATGGTAAGTTAACGATATTCAGATTATGAGAAATTGAGGATTAATTATGTGAGTTAAATTCTTCCAAACTACCAATCGGCTCTAAAATCAGTGTTTTTTTTAATCTTCCTAGGAATTAGTACAGAACAAACTGCTTTTATTAATACTGATCCTTCTCATCTCAACTACTGCAGTATCATTCTTTACCATGCTATCTAAAATTTCAAAGGATATTTATAATGAATAGGATAAAAATTTGGTTAACAATTTTTATTTTCTGAACAAGGGAAACGATGACGAGCAATCGACGAGCAGCAATCGTCTGCTGAGTGGTTTTCGTTGAAATCGTTTTTTTCCATGTCAGTTAATTTTTGTTGTTTAGCGAAGGAGATCCATTCAATAGTGTCCATAGGCATAGTTGTTACCATTGGCGAAAGAGCTGGCGCCTCCGTGGTAGGCTCCGACACCGTATCCTCCAAAGCTGCCGTAACCTCCGTGTCCAGCGATTCCGTGGCCGATGGCAAGGTTATTGGTGTTGGCGTAAGAGGATGCACCACCGTAATGACCTCCTCCGTAGCCGATGGCGCCTCCGTAGTGACCAGCTCCGTATGCGGCACCTCCGTAGTGTTGTGGGTGCACCGCTTTTCCAGCTCGCTTCACCACCGCGTTGAATCCGTTGTGCTTGTCGGCGGTGTATTCCACAGTTCTGATGGTGCCATCGGATTCATGCAGGCTGTATGCACCCTTGACGACGTCTCCGTCTCTGGTTTCCCATTGGCTCTTCGCGTCTCCGGTTCTGTGATCACTGACACCGTAATCGAAGTTGTACTTGGGATAGGCCTGAAATGATTGGAGGAACATGAATCATGGATGCACATCATTTTGACGAGCACATTTTGGCATTCACGTAGCGCATGAAGCCGAATTTTGTTTGGCCGAATGACCGTGATATGCCACTTTCATTCGTCGTCTCAAGAGGAGGAATCAAGTTTTAAACCAAACTCCTTACGTAGTGATCCAAGTGCCCTCCGTCCCCGTAGTGGCCACCAGGGTATGCAAGGCAGGAAGCTGCGAGGGCAACGGTGAGGAAAATCTGAAAAAACACAACGATTCTCATAAGAAGTCACATTGGCTCACCTCCAAAAGCAAAACTTTCCGCGAAAGAGATAGATTGAGCGTTCCGAGAAGGACATTTTTAAGCACGATTATTTAATTGCACTTTATTCTTCGACAACCTTCAATTCCTATAACTTTTGACGTGCGACGAGTATGAACGAGTTTTTCTCCCCAGAAACGCTTGGAATATCCATCTAGATGTTTCGTTAAAGCTCTCGGATAGGATTACCAACTCAGGGCATCACAATGAATCCTCAGAAATTAGTAAATGAGGAAATCGTACGGGTTAAACAGATGAAAGGCATCGGATCTGTCTCTGCCGTCCATAGTAGAATAGGCAAAACTCGTAATTTCGATTTTAATATACGATCTTTCCTACCTGTGCCACCTTCATGATCGTGCTGCTAGGTGCTCGGGAACACTGGAAGTTGGGAACTGATATCAGAGGCCCGACGAATTTCTTATTTATAGTCGAGTGGAAAACATGGGCGTGTAAGCATAGGGGAAGGTTATGGTAGAGAGAACAAAAAGGAACGCGGAATTCGGGGACAGGCAAATTTCCTAAAGCCATTCTTGTTGGTTGGGCGGAGTTACTGGTATGGGCGACGTTTTAAAGCAGGGGAGCATAATGTTGAGAAATGAGCATATTGAAGTCTGCGATTTCGTTGAATTCCCTTCGCAAACCTTAGGAGATCCAATGCAAAAGCCGAAGGACTCCCACTTATATTTTCCGCTGATGGAGCATGGCCTGATTTGACGAAATCGCTTCATTCGTAACAACATGTTGGAAATATCTCTGAGCCATTGACATGCAGACATGTGAATTTGGTCGCGAGGTTCTCCTATATTTATAAGACCATTATATAGGATAGAGAGAAATCTGTTTAAGTACTAGACGAGTAAATGGTTTTAAAACTCTATGTGTAAACGTATTTACATACATTTTACATTTCCTTCTCGACATTCGGGAATATATTCATAAGTCTGACTTTCGGTGGATGAATATCATAGCATTCATCTATAGTTTAATTTTTGCATGGATAAAAACAAAACAAAATTGGCATAACGTGATCGTATTTATTTTATTAGAAACAGAGCACATTGCGGTCATTGCATAAGCATCTTCGTGTAGTGCTGTACGTTAGTTCATGGATCTTCGAAGTGTTTACGCTTTCATTCATTGCACCAACACGACATTGCCTGCTTTCTGCACAGTACAGGAAATTTTCAGGTAAATCCGATTCCTACACTATAGGTATGCAGTTGGTACGTAATACCTTATATAATGATAATAAATATTATTTTGCAAGGAACGTTAGGCGTAAGTCTAGCAGTAATGCATATTTATTTCTCATAGTATTTAAATTTCTGATGATATTTAATTCTGGCTACAGCTTAAACAGAATCTTTCCAAGGGGTTTTTATTTGAGTTTTTGCTGAATATAAATTTTCATTCCAGGATTCATCGACATATTTTTTAAAAGCAGAGTGCCATTCCCAGAACAGAGCATTTCAAGGGACAAAAAGACATGGCTCATTCGCCTTTTTATCGTACTATAAAAGAAAAGTTTAATTTTAACGCATAATTATGAATATAGTTAAGTATAAATCAACAAGTGGAAAGCTTTTTATAAGAAACTGTGCGCGTTATTCGTGAAATTCCAATGACCCATAGCAATGTTCATCGAGCTGCTAATCAGTTAGCTCATGTAATAAGAAACACCATAAATTAATTACCGCCGCTTCACCGTAAGGAATCGGGATCATAAACTTCATAGAAACGTAAGTGGTAGATAATGGGAGGTTAAAAGGAAGGCAAATGTTTCCCAACAATAGAGATAAACAGTATATTAGCGCAGTCGGTGGAGCTGCAATGACTGCAGGGAAAACAGATTTGCTGTATTTGTGAGCTGGCATTGCTTCGCCAAGAGAGGCAGGTATAGCGAGGATAAGGTTGAATTCTGGTCATGGTAAGTTGTCGATATTGAGATTATGAGAAATTGAGGATTAATTATGCGATTTAAATTCTTCCAAACTACCAATCGGCTCTAAAATCAGTGTTTTTTTTATCTTCCTAGGAATTAGTACAGAACAAACTGCTTTTATTAATACTGATCCTTCTCATCTCAACTACTGCAGTATCATTCTTTACCATGCTATCTAAAATTTCAAAGGATATTTATAATGAATAGGATAAAAATTTGGTTAACAATTTTTATTTTCTGAACAAGGGAAACGATGACGAGCAATCGACGAGCAGCAATCGTCTGCTGAGTGGTTTTCGTTGAAATCGTTTTTTTCCATGTCAGTTAATTTTTGTTGTTTAGCGAAGGAGATCCATTCAATAGTGTCCATAGGCATAGTTGTTACCATTGGCGAAAGAGCTGGCGCCTCCGTGGTAGGCTCCGACACCGTATCCTCCAAAGCTGCCGTAACCTCCGTGTCCAGCGATTCCGTGGCCGATGGCAAGGTTATTGGTGTTGGCGTAAGAGGATGCACCACCGTAATGACCTCCTCCGTAGCCGATGGCGCCTCCGTAGTGACCAGCTCCGTATGCGGCACCTCCGTAGTGTTGTGGGTGCACCGCTTTTCCAGCTCGCTTCACCACCGCGTTGAATCCGTTGTGCTTGTCGGCGGTGTATTCCACAGTTCTGATGGTGCCATCGGATTCATGCAGGCTGTATGCACCCTTGACGACGTCTCCGTCTCTGGTTTCCCATTGGCTCTTCGCGTCTCCGGTTTTGTGATCACTGACACCGTAATCGAAGTTGTACTTGGGATAGGCCTGAAATGATTGGAGGAACATGAATCATGGATGCACATCATTTTGACGAGCACATTTTGGCATTCACGTAGCGCATGAAGCCGAATTTTGTTTGGCCGAATGACCGTGATATGCCACTTTCATTCGTCGTCTCAAGAGGAGGAATCAAGTTTTAAACCAAACTCCTTACGTAGTGATCCAAGTGCCCTCCGTCCCCGTAGTGGCCACCAGGGTATGCAAGGCAGGAAGCTGCGAGGGCAACGGTGAGGAAAATCTGAAAAAACACAACGATTCTCATAAGAAGTCACATTGGCTCACCTCCAAAAGCAAAACTTTCCGCGAAAGAGATAGATTGAGCGTTCCGAGGAGGACATTTTTAAGCACGATTATTTAATTGCACTTTATATTTCGACAACCTTCAATTCCTATAACTTTTGACGTGCGACGAGTATGAACGAGTTTTTCTCCCCAGAAACGCTTGGAATATCCATCTAGATGTTTCGTTAAAGCTCTCGGATAGGATTACCAACTCAGGGCATCACAATGAATCCTCAGAAATTAGTAAATGAGGAAATCGTACGGGTTAAACAGATGAAAGGCATCGGATCTGTCTCTGCCGTCCATAGTAGAATAGGCAAAACTCGTAATTTCGATTTTAATATACGATCTTTCCTACCTGTGCCACCTTCATGATCGTGCTGCTAGGTGCTCGGGAACACTGGAAGTTGGGAACTGATATCAGAGGCCCGACGAATTTCTTATTTATAGTCGAGTGGAAAACATGGGCGTGTAAGCAGAGGGGAAGGTTATGGTAGAGAGAACAAAAAGGAACGCGGAATTCGGGGACAGGCAAATTTCCTAAAGCCATTCTTGTCGGTTGGGCGGAGTTACTGGTATGGGCGACGTTTTAAAGCAGGGGAGCATAATGTTGAGAAATGAGCATATTGAAGTCTGCGATTTCGTTGAATTCCCTTCGCAAACCTTAGGAGATCCAATGCAAAAGCCGAAGGACTCCCGCTTATATTTTCCGCTGATGGAGCATGGCCTGATTTGACGAAATCGCTTCATTCGTAACAACATGTTGGAAATATCTCTGAGCCATTGACATGCAGACATGTGAATTTGGTCGCGAGGATCTCCTATATTTATAAGACCATTATTTAGGATAGAGAGAAATTCGTTTAAGTACTAGACGAGTAAATGGTTTTAAAACACTATGTGTAAACGTATTTACATACATTTTACATTTCCTTCTCGACATTCGGGAATATATTCATAAGTCTGACTTTCGGTGGATGAATATCAGAGTATTCATCTATAGTTTAATTTTTGCATGGATAAAAACAAAACAAAATTGGCATAACGTGATCGTATTTATTTTAATAGAAACAGAGCACATTGCGGTCATTGCATAAGCATCTTCGTGTAGTGCTGTACGTTAGTTCATGGATCTTCGAAGTGTTTACGCTTTCATTCATTGCACCAACACGACATTGCCTGCTTTCTGCACAGTACAGGACATTTTCAGGTAAATCCGATTCCTACACTATAGGTATGCAGTTGGTACGTAATACCTTATATAATGATAATAAATATTATTTTGCAAGGAACGTTAGGCGTAAGTCTTGCAGTAATGCATATTTATTTCTCATAGTATGTAAATTTCTGATGATATTTAATTCTGGCTACAGCTTAAACCGAATCTTTCCAAGGGGTTTTTATTTGAGTTTTTGCTGAATATAAATTTTCATTCCAGGATTCATCGACATATTTTTTAAAAGCAGAGTGCCTTTCCCAGAACAGAGCATCTCAAGTGACGAAAAGACATGGCTCATTCGCCTTTTTATCGAACTATAAAAGAAAAGATTAATTTTAACGCATAATTATGAATATAGTTAAGTATAAATCAACAAGTGGAAAGCTTTTTATAAGAAACTGTGCGCGTTATTCGTGAAATTCCAATGACCCATAGCAATGTTCATGGAGCTGCTAATCAGTTAGCTCATGTAATAAGAAACACCATAAATTAATTACCGCCGCTTCACCGTAAGGAATCGGGATCATACACTTCATAGAAACGTAAGTGGTAGATAATGGGAGGTTAAAAGGAAGGCAAATGTTTCCCAACAATAGAGATAAACAGTATATTAGCGCAGTCGGTGGAGCTGCAATGACTGCAGGGAAAACAGATTTGCTGTATTTGTGAGTTGCATTGCTTCGCCAAGAGAGGCAGGTATAGCGAGGATAAGGTTGTATTCTGGTCATGGTAAGTAGTCGATATTGAGATTATGAGAAATTGAGGATTAATTATGTGATTTAAATTCTTCCAAACTACCAATCGGCTCTAAAATCAGTGTTTTTTTTAATCTTCCTAGGAATTAGTACCGAACAAACTGCTTTTATTAATACTGATCCTTCTCATCTCAACTACTGCAGTATCATTCTTTACCATGCTATTTAAAATTTCAAAGGATATTTATAATGAATAGGATAAAAATTTGGTTAACAATTTTTATTTTCTGAACAAGGGAAACGATGACGAGCAATCGACGAGCAGCAATCGTCTGCTGAGTGGTTTTCGTTGAAATCGTTTTTTTCCATGTCAGTTAATTTTTGTTGTTTAGCGAAGGAGATCCATTCAATAGTGTCCATAGGCATAGTTGTTACCATTGGCGAAAGAGCTGGCGCCTCCGTGGTAGGCTCCGACACCGTATCCTCCAAAGCTGCCGTAACCTCCGTGTCCAGCGATTCAGTTGCCGATGGCAAGGTTATTGGTGTTGGCGTAAGAGGATGCACCACCGTAATGACCTCCTCCGTAGCCGATGGCGCCTCCGTAGTGACCAGCTCCGTATGCGGCACCTCCGTAGTGTTGTGGGTGCACCGCTTTTCCAGCTCGCTTCACCACCGCGTTGAATCCGTTGTGCTTGTCGGCGGTGTATTCCACAGTTCTGATGGTGCCATCGGATTCATGCAGGCTGTATGCACCCTTGACGACGTCTCCGTCTCTGGTTTCCCATTGGCTCTTCGCGTCTCCGTTTTTGTGATCACTGACACCGTAATCGAAGTTGTACTTGGGATAGGCCTGAAATGATTGGAGGAACATGAATCATGGATGCACATCATTTTGACGAGCACATTTTGGCATTCACGTAGCGCATGAAGCCGAATTTTGTTTGGCCGAATGACCGTGATATGCCACTTTCATTCGTCGTCTCAAGAGGAGGAATCAAGTTTTAAACCAAACTCCTTACGTAGTGATCCAAGTGCCCTCCGTCCCCGTAGTGGCCACCAGGGTATGCAAGGCAGGAAGCTGCGAGGGCAACGGTGAGGAAAATCTGAAAAAACACAACGATTCTCATAAGAAGTCACATTGGCTCACCTCCAAATGCAAAACTTTCCGCGAAAGAGATAGATTGAGCGTTCCGAGAAGGACATTTTTAAGCACGATTATTTAATTGCACTTTATTCTTCGACAACCTTCAATTCCTATAACTTTTGAGGTGCGACGAGTATGAACGAGTTTTTCTCCCCAGAAACGCTTGGAATATCCATCTAGATGTTTCGTTTAAGCTCTCGGATAGGATTACCAACTCAGGGCATCACAATGAATCCTCAGAAATTAGTAAATGAGGAAATCGTACGGGTTAAACAGATGAAAGGCATCGGATCTGTCTCTGCCGTCCATAGTAGAATAGGCAAAACTCGTAATTTCGATTTTAATATACGATCTTTCCTACCTGTGCCACCTTCATGATCGTGCTGCTAGGTGCTCGGGAACACTGGAAGTTGGGAACTGATATCAGAGGCCCGACGAATTTCTTATTTATAGTCGAGTGGAAAACATGGGCGTGTAAGCATAGGGGAAGGTTATGGTAGAGAGAACAAAAAGGAACGCGGAATTCGGGGACAGGCAAATTTCCTAAAGCCATTCTTGTCGGTTGGGCGGAGTTACTGGTATGGGCGACGTTTTAAAGCAGGGGAGCATAATGTTGAGAAATTAGCATATTGAAGTCTGCGATTTCGTTGAATTCCCTTCGCAAACCTTAGGAGATCCAATGCAAAAGCCGAAGGACTCCCGCTTATATTTTCCGCTGATGGAGCATGGCCCGATTTGACGAAATCGCTTCATTCGTAACAACATGTTGGAAATATCTCTGAGCCATTGACATGCAGACATGTGAATTTGGTCGCGAGGATCTCCTATATTTATAAGACCATTATTTAGTATAGAGAGAAATTCGTTTAAGTACTAGACGAGTAAATGGTTTTAAAACTCTATGTGTAAACGTATTTACATACATTTTACATTTCCTTCTCGACATTCGGGAATATATTCATAAGTCTGACTTTCGGAGGATGAATATCAGAGTATTCATCTATAGTTTAATTTTTGTATGGATAAAAACAAAAAAAATTGGCATAACGTGATCGTATTTACTTTAATAGAAACAGAGCACATTGCGGTCATTGCATAAGCATCTTCGTGTAGTGCTGTACGTTAGTTCATGGATCTTCGAAGTGTTTACGCTTTCATTCATTGCACCAACACGACATTGCCTGCTTTCTGCACAGTACAGGACATTTTCAGGTAAATCCGATTCCTACACTATAGGTATGCAGTTGGTACTTAATACCTCATATAATGATAATAAATATTATTTTGCAAGGAACGTTAGGCGTAAGTCTTGCAGTAATGCATATTTATTTCTCATAGTATGTAAATTTCTGATGATATTTAATTCTGGCTACAGCTTAAACCGAATCTTTCCAAGGGGTTTTTATTTGAGTTTTTGCTGAATATAAATTTTCATTCCGGGATTCATCGACATATTTTTTAAAAGCAGAGTGCCTTTCCCAGAACAGAGCATTTCAAGTGACGAAAAGACATGGCTCATTCGCCTTTTTATCGTACTATAAAAGAAAAGTTTAATTTTAACGCATAGTTATGAATATAGTTAAGTATAAATCAACAAGTGGAAAGCTTTTTATAAGAAACTGTGCGCGTTATTCGTGAAATTCCAATGACCCATTGCAATGTTCATCGAGCTGCTAATCAGTTAGCTCATGTAATAAGAAACACCATAAATTAATTACCGCCGCTTCACCGTAAGGAATCGGGATCATACACTTCATAGAAACGTAAGTGGTAGATAATGGGAGGTTAAAAGGAAGGCAAATATTTCCCAACAATAGAGATAAACAGTATATTAGCGCAGTCGGTGGAGCTGCAATGACTGCAGGGAAAACAGATTTGCTGTATTTGTGAGCTGGCATTTCTTCGCCAAGAGAGGCAGGTATAGCGAGGATAAGGTTGTATTCTGGTCATGGTAAGTAGTCGATATTGAGATTATGAGAAATTGAGGATTAATTATGTGATTTAAATTCTTCCAAACTACCAATCGGCTCTATAATCAGTGTTTTTTTTAATCTTCCTAGGAATTAGTACAGAACAGACTGCTTTTATTAATACTGATCCTTCTCATCTCAACTACTGCAGTATCATTCTTTACCATGCTATCTAAAATTTCAAAGGATATTTATAATGAATAGGATAAAAATTTGGTTAACAATTTTTATTTTCTGAACAAGGGAAACGATGACGAGCAATCGACGAGCAGCAATCGTCTGCTGAGTGGTTTTCGTTGAAATCGTTTTTTTCCATGTCAGTTAATTTTTGTTGTTTAGCGAAGGAGATCCATTCAATAGTGTCCATAGGCATAGTTGTTACCATTGGCGAAAGAGCTGGCGCCTCCGTGGTAGGCTCCGACACCGTATCCTCCAAAGCTGCCGTAACCTCCGTGTCCAGCGATTCCGTGGCCGATGGCAAGGTTATTGGTGTTGGCGTAAGAGGATGCACCACCGTAATGATCTCCTCAGTAGCCGATGGCGCCTCCGTAGTAACCAGCTCCGTATGCGGCACCTCCGTAGTGTTGTGGGTGCACCGCTTTTCCAGCTCGCTTCACCACCGCGTTGAATCCGTTGTGCTTGTCGGCGGTGTATTCCACAGTTCTGATGGTGCCATCGGATTCATGCAGTCTGTATGCACCCTTGACGACGTCTCCGTCTCTGGTTTCCCATTGGCTCTTCGCGTCTCCGGTTTTGTGATCACTGACAACGTAATCGAAGTTGTACTTGGGATAGGCCTGAAATGATTGGAGGAACATGAATCATGGATGCACATCATTTTGACGAGCACATTTTGGCATTCACGTAGCGCATGAAGCCGAATTTTGTTTGGCCGAATGACCGTGATATGCCACTTTCATTCGTCGTCTCAAGAGGAGGAATCAAGTTTTAAACCAAACTCCTTACGTAGTGATCCAAGTGCCCTCCGTCCCCGTAGTGGCCACCAGGGTATGCAAGGCAGGAAGCTGCGAGGGCAACGGTGAGGAAAATCTGAAAAAACACAACGATTATCATAAGAAGTCACATTGGCTCACCTCCAAATGCAAAACTTTCCGCGAATGAGATAGATTAAGCGTTCCGAGAAGGACATTTTTAAGCACGATTATTTAATTGCACTTTATTCTTCGACAACCTTCAATTCCTATAACTTTTGACGTGCGACGAGTATGAACGAGTTTTTCTCCCCAGAAACGCTTGGAATATCCATCTAGATGTTTCGTTTAAGCTCTCGGATAGGATTACCAACTCAGGGCATCACAATGAATCCTCAGAAATTAGTAAATGAGGAAATCGTACGGGTTAAACAGATGAAAGGCATCGGATCTGTCTCTGCCGTCCATAGTAGAATAGGCAAAACTCGTAATTTCGATTTTAATATACGATCTTTCCTACCTGTGCCACCTTCATGATCGTGCTGCTAGGTGCTCGGGAACACTGGAAGTTGGGAACTGATATCAGAGGCCCGACGAATTTCTTATTTATAGTCGAGTGGAAAACATGGGCGTGTAAGCATAGGGGAAGGTTATGGTAGAGAGAACAAAAAGGAACGCGGAATTCGGGGACAGGCAAATTTCCTAAAGCCATTCTTGTCGGTTGGGCGGAGTTACTGGTATGGGCGACGTTTTAAAGCAGGGGAGCATAATGTTGAGAAATGAGCATATTGAAGTCTGCGATTTCGTTGAATTCCCTTCGCAAACCTTAGGAGATCCAATGCAAAAGCCGCAGGACTCCCGCTTATATTTTCCGCTGATGGAGCATGGCCTGATTTGACGAAATCGCTTCATTCGTAACAACATGTTGGAAATATCTCTGAGCCATTGACATGCAGACATGTGAATTTGGTCGCGAGGATCTCCTATATTTATAAGACCATTATTTAGGATAGAGAGAAATTCGTTTAAGTACTAGACGAGTAAATGGTTTTAAAACTCTATGTGTAAACGTATTTACATACATTTTACATTTCCTTCTCGACATTCGGGAATATATTCATAAGTCTGACTTTCGGTGGATGAATATCAGAGTATTCATCTATAGTTTAATTTTTGCATGGATAAAAACAAAACAAAATTGGCATAAGGTGATCGTATTTATTTTAATAGAAACAGAGTACATTGCGGTCATTGCATAAGCATCTTCGTGTAGTGCTGTACGTTAGTTCATGGATCTTCGAAGTGTTTACCCTTTCATTCATTGCACCAACACGACATTGCCTGCTTTCTGCACAGTACAGGACATTTTCAGGTAAATCCGATTCCTACACTATAGGTATGCAGTTGGTACTTAATACCTCATATAATGATAATAAATATTATTTTGCAAGGAACGTTAGGCGTAAGTCTTGCAGTAATGCATATTTATTTCTCATAGTATGTAAATTTCTGATGATATTTAATTCTGGCTACAGCTTAAACCGAATCTTTCCAAGGGGTTTTTATTTGAGTTTTTGCTGAATATAAATTTTCATTCCGGGATTCATCGACATATTTTTTAAAAGCAGAGTGCCTTTCCCAGAACAGAGCATTTCAAGTGACGAAAAGACATGGCTCATTCGCCTTTTTATCGTACTATAAAAGAAAAGTTTAATTTTAACGCATAATTATGAATATAGTTAAGTATAAATCAACAAGTGGAAAGCTTTTTATAAGAAACTGTGCGCGTTATTCGTGAAATTCCAATGACCCATAGCAATGTTCATCGAGCTGCTAATCAGTTAGCTCATGTAATAAGAAACACCATAAATTAATTACCGCCGCTTCACCGTAAGGAATCGGGATCATACACTTCATAGAAACGTAAGTGGTAGATAATGGGAGGTTAAAAGGAAGGCAAATGTTTCCCAACAATAGAGATAAACAGTATATTAGCGCAGTCGGTGGAGCTGCAATGACTGCAGGGAAAACAGATTTGGTGTATTTATGAGCTGGCATTGCTTCGCCAAGAGAGGAAGGTATAGCGAGGATAAGGTTGTATTCTGGTCATGGTAAGTAGTCGATACTGAGATTATGAGAAATTGAGGATTAATTATGTGATTTAAATTCTTCCAAACTACCAATCGGCTCTAAAATCAGTGTTTTTTTTAATCTTCCTAGGAATTAGTACAGAACAAACTGCTTTTATTAATACTGATCCTTCTCATCTCAACTACTGCAGTATCATTCTTTACCATGCTATCTAAAATTTCAAAGGATATTTATAATGAATAGGATAAAAATTTGGTTAACAATTTTTATTTTCTGAACAAGGGAAACGATGACGAGCAATCGACGAGCAGCAATCGTCTGCTGAGTGGTTTTCGTTGAAATCGTTTTTTTCCATGTCAGTTAATTTTTGTTGTTTAGCGAAGGAGATCCATTCAATAGTGTCCATAGGCATAGTTGTTACCATTGGCGAAAGAGCTGGCGCCTCCGTGGTAGGCTCCGACACCGTATCCTCCAAAGCTGCCGTAACCTCCGTGTCCAGCGATTCCGTGGCCGATGGCAAGGTTATTGTTGTTGGCGTAAGAGGATGCACCACCGTAATGACCTCCTCCGTAGCCGATGGCGCCTCCGTAGTGACCAGCTCCGTATGCGGCACCTCCGTAGTGTTGTGGGTGCACCGCTTTTCCAGCTCGCTTCACCACCGCGTTGAATCCGTTGTGCATGTCGGCGGTGTATTCCACAGTTCTGATGGTGCCATCGGATTCATGCAGGCTGTATGCACCCTTGACGACGTCTCCGTCTCTGGTTTCCCATTGGCTCTTCGCGTCTCCGGTTTTGTGATCACTGACACCGTAATCGAAGTTGTACTTGGGATAGGCCTGAAATGATTGGAGGAACATGAATCATGGATGCACATCATTTTGACGAGCACATTTTGGCATTCACGTAGCGCATGAAGCTGAATTTTGTTTGGCCGAATGACCGTGATATGCCACTTTCATTCGTCGTCTCAAGAGGAGGAATCAAGTTTTAAACCAAACTCCTTACGTAGTGATCCAAGTGCCCTCCGTCCCCGTAGTGGCCAACAGGGTATGCAAGGCAGGAAGCTGCGAGGGCAACGGTGAGGAAAATCTGAAAAAACACAACGATTCTCATAAGAAGTCACATTGGCTCACCTCCAAAAGCAAAACTTTCCGCGAAAGAGATAGATTGAGCGTTCCGAGAAGGACATTTTTAAGCACGATTATTTAATTTCACTTTATATTTCGACAACCTTCAATTCCTATAACTTATGACGTGCGACGAGTATGAACGAGTTTTTCTCCCCAGAAACGCTTGGAATATCCATCTAGATGTTTCGTTAAAGCTCTCGGATAGGATTACCAACTCAGGGCATCACAATGAATCCTCAGAAATTAGTAAATGAGGAAATCGTACGGGTTAAACAGATGAAAGGCATCGGATCTGTCTCTGCCGTCCATAGTAAAATAGGCAAAACTCGTAATTTCGATTTTAATATACGATCTTTCCTACCTGTGCCACCTTCATGATCGTGCTGCTAGGTGCTCGGGAACACTGGAAGTTGGGAACTGATATCAGAGGCCCGACGAATTTCTTATTTATAGTCGAGTGGAAAACATGGGCGTGTAAGCATAGGGGAAGGTTATGGTAGAGAGAACAAAAAGGAACTTGGAATTCGGGGACAGGCAAATTTCCTAAAGCCATTCTTGTCGGTTGGGTGGAGTTACTGGTATGGGCGACGTTTTAAAGCAGGGGAGCATAATGTTGAGAAATGAGCATATTGAAGTCTGCGATTTCGTTGAATTCCCTTCGCAAACCTTAGGAGATCCAATGCAAAAGCCGAAGGACTCCCGCTTATATTTTCCGCTGATGGAGCATGGCCTGATTTGACGAAATCGCTTCATTCGTAACAACATGTTGGAAATATCTCTGAGCCATTGACATGCAGACATGTGAATTTGGTCGCGAGGATCTCCTATATTTATAAGACCATTATTTAGGATAGAGAGAAATTCGTTTAAGTACTAGACGAGTAAATGGTTTTAAAACTCTATGTGTAAACGTATTTACATACATTTTACATTTCCTTCTCGACATTCGGGAATATATTCATAAGTCTGACTTTCGGTGGATGAATATCAGAGTATTCATCTATAGTTTAATTTTTGCATGGATAAAAACAAAACAAAATTGGCATAACGTGATCGTATTTATTTTATTAGAAACAGAGCACATTGCGGTCATTGCATAAGCATCTTCGTGTAGTGCTGTACGTTAGTTCATGGATCTTCGAAGTGTTTACGCTTTCATTCATTGCACCAACACGACATTGCCTGCTTTCTGCACAGTACAGGACATTTTCAGGTAAATCCGATTCCTACACTATAGGTATGCAGTTGGTACGTAATACCTCATATAATGATAATAAATATTATTTTGCAAGGAACGTTAGGCGTAAGTCTTGCAGTAAAGCATATTTATTTCTCATAGTATGTAAATTTCTGAAGATTTTTAATTCTGGCTACAGCTTAAACCGAATCTTTCCAAGGGGTTTTTCTTTGAGATTTTGCTGAATATAAATTTTCATTCCAGGATTCATCGACACATTTTTTAAAAGCAGAGTGCCTTTCCCAGAACAGAGCATTTCAAGTGACGAAAAGACATGGCTCATTCGCCTTTTTATCGTACTATAAAAGAAAAGTTTAATTTTAACGCATAATTATGAATATAGTTAAGTATAAATCAACAAGTGGAAAGCTTTTTATAAGAAACTGTGCGCGTTATTCGTGAAATTCCAATGACCCATAGCAATGTTCATCGAGCTGCTAATCAGTTAGCTCATGTAATAAGAAACACCATAAATTAATTACCGCCGCTTCACCGTAAGGAATCGGGATCATACACTTCATAGAAACGTAAGTGGTAGATAATGGGAGGTTAAAAGGAAGGCAAATGTTTCCCAACAATAGAGATAAACAGTATATTAGCGCAGTCGGTGGAGCTGCAATGACTGCAGGGAAAACAGATTTGGTGTATTTATGAGCTGGCATTGCTTCGCCAAGAGAGGAAGGTATAGCGAGGATAAGGTTGTATTCTGGTCATGGTAAGTAGTCGATACTGAGATTATGAGAAATTGAGGATTAATTATGTGATTTAAATTCTTCCAAACTACCAATCGGCTCTAAAATCAGTGTTTTTTTTAATCTTCCTAGGAATTAGTACAGAACAAACTGCTTTTATTAATACTGATCCTTCTCATCTCAACTACTGCAGTATCATTCTTTACCATGCTATCTAAAATTTCAAAGGATATTTATAATGAATAGGATAAAAATTTGGTTAACAATTTTTATTTTCTGAACAAGGGAAACGATGACGAGCAATCGACGAGCAGCAATCGTCTGCTGAGTGGTTTTCGTTGAAATCGTTTTTTTCCATGTCAGTTAATTTTTGTTGTTTAGCGAAGGAGATCCATTCAATAGTGTCCATAGGCATAGTTGTTACCATTGGCGAAAGAGCTGGCGCCTCCGTGGTAGGCTCCGACACCGTATCCTCCAAAGCTGCCGTAACCTCCGTGTCCAGCGATTCCGTGGCCGATGGCAAGGTTATTGGTGTTGGCGTAAGAGGATGCACCACCGTAATGACCTCCTCCGTAGCCGATGGCGCCTCCGTAGTGACCAGCTCCGTATGCGGCACCTCCGTAGTGTTGTGGGTGCACCGCTTTTCCAGCTCGCTTCACCACCGCGTTGAATCCGTTGTGCTTGTCGGCGGTGTATTCCACAGTTCTGATGGTGCCATCGGATTCATGCAGGCTGTATGCACCCTTGACGACGTCTCCGTCTCTGGTTTCCCATTGGCTCTTCGCGTCTCCGGTTTTGTGATCACTGACACCGTAATCGAAGTTGTACTTGGGATAGGCCTGAAATGATTGGAGGAACATGAATCATGGATGCACATCATTTTGACGAGCACATTTTGGCATTCACGTAGCGCATGAAGCCGAATTTTGTTTGGCCGAATGACCGTGATATGCCACTTTCATTCGTCGTCTCAAGAGGAGGAATCAAGTTTTAAACCAAACTCCTTACGTAGTGATCCAAGTGCCCTCCGTCCCCGTAGTGGCCACCAGGGTATGCAAGGCAGGAAGCTGCGAGGGCAACGGTGAGGAAAATCTGAAAAAACACAACGATTCTCATAAGAAGTCACATTGGCTCACCTCCAAAAGCAAAACTTTCCGCGAAAGAGATAGATTGAGCGTTCCGAGAAGTACATTTTTAAGCACGATTATTTAATTGCACTTTATTCTTCGACAACCTTCAATTCCTATAACTTTTGACGTGCGACGAGTATGAACGAGTTTTTCTCCCCAGAAACGCTTGGAATATCCATCTAGATGTTTCGTTAAAGCTCTCGGATAGGATTACCAACTCAGGGCATCACAATGAATCCTCAGAAATTAGTAAATGAGGAAATCGTACGGGTTAAACAGATGAAAGGCATCGGATCTGTCTCTGCCGTCCATAGTAGAATAGGCAAAACTCGTAATTTCGATTTTAATATACGATCTTTCCTACCTGTGCCACCTTCATGATCGTGCTGCTAGGTGCTCGGGAACACTGGAAGTTGGGAACTGATATCAGAGGCCCGACGAATTTCTTATTTATAGTCGAGTGGAAAACATGGGCGTGTAAGCATAGGGGAAGGTTATGGTAGAGAGAACAAAAAGGAACGCGGAATTCGGGGACAGGCAAATTTCCTAAAGCCATTCTTGTCGGTTGGGCGGAGTTACTGGTATGGGCGACGTTTTAAAGCAGGGGAGCATAATGTTGAGAAATGAGCATATTGAAGTCTGCGATTTCGTTGAATTCCCTTCGCAAACCTTAGGAGATCCAATGCAAAAGCCGAAGGACTCCCGCTTATATTTTCCGCTGATGGAGCATGCCCTGATTTGACGAAATCGCTTCATTCGTAACAACATGTTGGAAATACCTCTGAGCCATTGACATGCAGACATGTGAATTTGGTCGCGAGGATCTCCTATATTTATAAGACCATTATTTAGGATAGAGAGAAATTCGTTTAAGTACTAGACGAGTAAATGGTTTTAAAACTCTATGTGTAAACGTATTTACATACATTTTACATTTCCTTCTCGACATTCGGGAATATATTCATAAGTCTGACTTTCGGTGGATGAATATCAGAGTATTCATCTATAGTTTAATTTTTGCATGGATAAAAACAAAACAAAATTGGCATAACGTGATCGTATTTATTTTAATAGAAACAGAGCACATTGCGGTCATTGCATAAGCATCTTCGTGTAGTGCTGTACGTTAGTTCATGGATCTTCGAAGTGTTTACGCTTTCATTCATTGCACCAACACGACATTGCCTGCTTTCTGCACAGTACAGGACATTTTCAGGTAAATCCGATTCCTACACTATAGGTATGCAGTTGGTACGTAATACCTTATATAATGATAATAAATATTATTTTGCAAGGAACGTTAGGCGTAAGTCTTGCAGTAAAGCATATTTATTTCTCATAGTATGTAAATTTCTGATGATATTTAATTCTGGCTACAGCTTAAACCGAATCTTTCCAAGGGGTTTTTATTTGAGTTTTTGCTGAATATAAATTTTCATTCCAGGATTCATCGACATATTTTTTAAAAGCAGAGTGCCTTTCCCAGAACAGAGCATTTCAAGTGAAGAAAAGACATGGCTCATTCGACTTTTTATCGTACTATAAAAGAAAAGTTTAATTTTAACGCATAATTATGAATATAGTTAAGTATAAATCAACAAGTGGAAAGCTTTTTATAAGAAACTGTGCGCGTTATTCGTGAAATTCCAATGACCCATAGCAATGTTCATCGAGCTGCTAATCAGTTAGATCATGTAATAAGAAACACCATAAATTAATTACCGCCGCTTCACCGTAAGGAATCGGGATCATACACTTCATAGAAACGTAAGTGGTAGATAATGGGAGGTTAAAAGGAAGGCAAATGTTTCCCAACAATAGAGATAAACAGTCTATTAGCGCAGTCGGTGGAGCTGCAATGACTGCAGGGAAAACAGATTTGCTGTATTTGTGAGCTGGCATTGCTTCGCCAAGAGAGGCAGGTATAGCGAGGATAAGGTTGTATTCTGGTCATGGTAAGTTGTCGATATTGAGATTATGAGAAATTGAGGATTAATTATGTGATTTAAATTCTTCCAAACTACCAATCGGCTCTAAAATCAGTGTTTTTTTTAATCTTCCTAGGAATTAGTACAGAACAGACTGCTTTTATTAATACTGATCCTTCTCATCTCAACTACTGCAGTATCATTCTTTACCATGCTATCTAAAATTTCAAAGGATATTTATAATGAATAGGATAAAAATTTGGTTAACAATTTTTATTTTCTGAACAAGGGAAACGATGACGAGCAATCGACGAGCAGCAATCGTCTGCTGAGTGGTTTTCGTTGAAATCGTTTTTTTCCATGTCAGTTAATTTTTGTTGTTTAGCGAAGGAGATCCATTCAATAGTGCCCGCCGTGTCCATAGGCATAGTTGTTACCATTGGCGAAAGAGCTGGCGCCTCCGTGGTAGGCTCCGACACCGTATCCTCCAAAGCTGCCGTAACCTCCGTGTCCAGCGATTCCGTGGCCAAAGGCAAGGTTATTGGTGTTGGCGTAAGAGGATGCACCACCGTAATGACCTCCTCCGTAGCCGATGGCGCCTCCGTAGTGACCAGCTCCGTATGCGGCACCTCCGTAGTGTTGTGGGTGCACCGCTTTTCCAGCTCGCTTCACCACCGCGTTGAATCCGTTGTGCTTGTCGGCGGTGTATTCCACAGTTCTGATGGTGCCATCGGATTCATGCAGGCTGTATGCACCCTTGACGACGTCTCCGTCTCTGGTTTCCCATTGGCTCTTCGCGTCTCCGGTTTTGTGATCACTGACACCGTAATCGAAGTTGTACTTGGGATAGGCCTGAAATGATTGGAGGAACATGAATCATGGATGCACATCATTTTGACGAGCACATTTTGGCATTCACGTAGCGCATGAAGCCGAATTTTGTTTGGCCGAATGACCGTGATATGCCACTTTCATTCGTCGTCTCAAGAGGAGGAATCAAGTTTTAAACCAAACTCCTTACGTAGTGATCCAAGTGCCCTCCGTCCCCGTAGTGGCCACCAGGGTATGCAAGGCAGGAAGCTGCGAGGGCAACGGTGAGGAAAATCTGAAAAAACACAACGATTCTCATAAGAAGTCACATTGGCTCACCTCCAAAAGCAAAACTTTCCGCGAAAGAGATAGATTGAGCGTTCCGAGAAGTACATTTTTAAGCACGATTATTTAATTGCACTTTATTCTTCGACAACCTTCAATTCCTATAACTTTTGACGTGCGACGAGTATGAACGAGTTTTTCTCCCCAGAAACGCTTGGAATATCCATCTAGATGTTTCGTTAAAGCTCTCGGATAGGATTACCAACTCAGGGCATCACAATGAATCCTCAGAAATTAGTAAATGAGGAAATCGTACGGGTTAAACAGATGAAAGGCATCGGATCTGTCTCTGCCGTCCATAGTAGAATAGGCAAAACTCGTAATTTCGATTTTAATATACGATCTTTCCTACCTGTGCCACCTTCATGATCGTGCTGCTAGGTGCTCGGGAACACTGGAAGTTGGGAACTGATATCAGAGGCCCGACGAATTTCTTATTTATAGTCGAGTGGAAAACATGGGCGTGTAAGCATAGGGGAAGGTTATGGTAGAGAGAACAAAAAGGAACGCGGAATTCGGGGACAGGCAAATTTCCTAAAGCCATTCTTGTCGGTTGGGCGGAGTTACTGGTATGGGCGACGTTTTAAAGCAGGGGAGCATAATGTTGAGAAATGAGCATATTGAAGTCTGCGATTTCGTTGAATTCCCTTCGCAAACCTTAGGAGATCCAATGCAAAAGCCGAAGGACTCCCGCTTATATTTTCCGCTGATGGAGCATGCCCTGATTTGACGAAATCGCTTCATTCGTAACAACATGTTGGAAATACCTCTGAGCCATTGACATGCAGACATGTGAATTTGGTCGCGAGGATCTCCTATATTTATAAGACCATTATTTAGGATAGAGAGAAATTCGTTTAAGTACTAGACGAGTAAATGGTTTTAAAACTCTATGTGTAAACGTATTTACATACATTTTACATTTCCTTCTCGACATTCGGGAATATATTCATAAGTCTGACTTTCGGTGGATGAATATCAGAGTATTCATCTATAGTTTAATTTTTGCATGGATAAAAACAAAACAAAATTGGCATAACGTGATCGTATTTATTTTAATAGAAACAGAGCACATTGCGGTCATTGCATAAGCATCTTCGTGTAGTGCTGTACGTTAGTTCATGGATCTTCGAAGTGTTTACGCTTTCATTCATTGCACCAACACGACATTGCCTGCTTTCTGCACAGTACAGGACATTTTCAGGTAAATCCGATTCCTACACATAGGTATGCAGTTGGTACGTAATACCTTATATAATGATAATAAATATTATTTTGCAAGGAACGTTAGGCGTAAGTCTTGCAGTAAAGCATATTTATTTCTCATAGTATGTAAATTTCTGATGATATTTAACTCTGGCTACAGCTTAAACCGAATCTTTCCAAGGGGTTTTTATTTGAGTTTTTGCTGAATATAAATTTTCATTCCAGGATTCATCGACATATTTTTTAAAAGCAGAGTGCCTTTCCCAGAACAGAGCATTTCAAGTGAAGAAAAGACATGGCTCATTCGCCTTTTTATCGTACTATAAAAGAAAAGTTTAATTTTAACGCATAATTATGAATATAGTTAAGTATAAATCAACAAGTGGAAAGCTTTTTATAAGAAACTGTGCGCGTTATTCGTGAAATTCCAATGACCCATAGCAATGTTCATCGAGCTGCTAATCAGTTAGATCATGTAATAAGAAACACCATAAATTAATTACCGCCGCTCACCGTAAGGAATCGGGATCATACACTTCATAGAAACGTAAGTGGTAGATAATGGGAGGTTAAAAGGAAGGCAAATGTTTCCCAACAATAGAGATAAACAGTATATTAGCGCAGTCGGTGGAGCTGCAATGACTGCAGGGAAAACAGATTTGCTGTATTTGTGAGCTGGCATTGCTTCGCCAAGAGAGGAAGGTATAGCGAGGATAAGGTTGTATTCTGGTCATGGTAAGTTGTCGATATTGAGATTATGAGAAATTGAGGATTAATTATGTGATTTAAATTCTTCCAAACTACCAATCGGCTCTAAAATCAGTGTTTTTTTTAATCTTCCTAGGAATTAGTACAGAACAGACTGCTTTTATTAATACTGATCCTTCTCATCTCAACTACTGCAGTATCATTCTTTACCATGCTATCTAAAATTTCAAAGGATATTTATAATGAATAGGATAAAAATTTGGTTAACAATTTTTATTTTCTGAACAAGGGAAACGATGACGAGCAATCGACGAGCAGCAATCGTCTGCTGAGTGGTTTTCGTTGAAATCGTTTTTTTCCATGTCAGTTAATTTTTGTTGTTTAGCGAAGGAGATCCATTCAATAGTGCCCGCCGTGTCCATAGGCATAGTTGTTACCATTGGCGAAAGAGCTGGCGCCTCCGTGGTAGGCTCCGACACCGAATCCTCCAAAGCTGCCGTAACCTCCGTGTCCAGCGATTCCGTGGCCGATGGCAAGGTTATTGGTGTTGGCGTAAGAGGATGCACCACCGTAATGACCTCCTCCGTAGCCGATGGCGCCTCCGTAGTGACCAGCTCCGTATGCGGCACCTCCGTAGTGTTGTGGGTGCACCGCTTTTCCAGCTCGCTTCACCACCGCGTTGAATCCGTTGTGCTTGTCGGCGGTGTATTCCACAGTTCTGATGGTGCCATCGGATTCATGCAGGCTGTATGCACCCTTGACGACGTCTCCGTCTCTGGTTTCCCATTGGCTCTTCGCGTCTCCGGTTTTGTGATCACTGACACCGTAATCGAAGTTGTACTTGGGATAGGCCTGAAATGATTGGAGGAACATGAATCATGGATGCACATCATTTTGACGAGCACATTTTGGCATTCACGTAGCGCATGAAGCCGAATTTTGTTTGGCCGAATGACCGTGATATGCCACTTTCATTCGTCGTCTCAAGAGGAGGAATCAAGTTTTAAACCAAACTCCTTACGTAGTGATCCAAGTGCCCTCCGTCCCCGTAGTGGCCACCAGGGTATGCAAGGCAGGAAGCTGCGAGGGCAACGGTGAGGAAAATCTGAAAAAACACAACGATTCTCATAAGAAGTCACATTGGCTCACCTCCAAAAGCAAAACTTTCCGCGAAAGAGATAGATTGAGCGTTCCGAGAAGGACATTTTTAAGCACGATTATTTAATTGCACTTTATTCTTCGACAACCTTCAATTCCTATAACTTTTGACGTGCGACGAGTATGAACGAGTTTTTCTCCCCAGAAACGCTTGGAATATCCATCTAGATGTTTCGTTAAAGCTCTCGGATAGGATTACCAACTCAGGGCATCACAATGAATCCTCAGAAATTAGTAAATGAGGAAATCGTACGGGTTAAACAGATGAAAGGCATCGGATCTGTCTCTGCCGTCCATAGTAGAATAGGCAAAACTCGTAATTTCGATTTTAATATACGATCTTTCCTACCTGTGCCACCTTCATGATCGTGCTGCTAGGTGCTCGGGAACACTGGAAGTTGGGAACTGATATCAGAGGCCCGACGAATTTCTTATTTATAGTCGAGTGGAAAACATGGGCGTGTAAGCATAGGGGAAGGTTATGGTAGAGAGAACAAAAAGGAACGCGGAATTCGGGGACAGGCAAATTTCCTAAAGCCATTCTTGTCGGTTGGGCGGAGTTACTGGTATGGGCGACGTTTTAAAGCAGGGGAGCATAATGTTGAGAAATGAGCATATTGAAGTCTGCGATTTCGTTGAATTCCCTTCGCAAACCTTAGGAGATCCAATGCAAAAGCCGAAGGACTCCCGCTTATATTTTCCGCTGATGGAGCATGCCCTGATTTGACGAAATCGCTTCATTCGTAACAACATGTTGGAAATACCTCTGAGCCATTGACATGCAGACATGTGAATTTGGTCGCGAGGATCTCCTATATTTATAAGACCATTATTTAGGATAGAGAGAAATTCGTTTAAGTACTAGACGAGTAAATGGTTTTAAAACTCTATGTGTAAACGTATTTACATACATTTTACATTTCCTTCTCGACATTCGGGAATATATTCATAAGTCTGACTTTCGGTGGATGAATATCAGAGTATTCATCTATAGTTTAATTTTTGCATGGATAAAAACAAAACAAAATTGGCATAACGTGATCGTATTTATTTTAATAGAAACAGAGCACATTGCGGTCATTGCATAAGCATCTTCGTGTAGTGCTGTACGTTAGTTCATGGATCTTCGAAGTGTTTACGCTTTCATTCATTGCACCAACACGACATTGCCTGCTTTCTGCACAGTACAGGACATTTTCAGGTAAATCCGATTCCTACACTATAGGTATGCAGTTGGTACGTAATACCTTATATAATGATAATAAATATTATTTTGCAAGGAACGTTAGGCGTAAGTCTTGCAGTAAAGCATATTTATTTCTCATAGTATGTAAATTTCTGATGATATTTAATTCTGGCTACAGCTTAAACCGAATCTTTCCAAGGGGTTTTTATTTGAGTTTTTGCTGAATATAAATTTTCATTCCAGGATTCATCGACATATTTTTTAAAAGCAGAGTGCCTTTCCCAGAACAGAGCATTTCAAGTGAAGAAAAGACATGGCTCATTCGCCTTTTTATCGTACTATAAAAGAAAAGTTTAATTTTAACGCATAATTATGAATATAGTTAAGTATAAATCAACAAGTGGAAAGCTTTTTATAAGAAACTGTGCGCGTTATTCGTGAAATTCCAATGACCCATAGCAATGTTCATCGAGCTGCTAATCAGTTAGATCATGTAATAAGAAACACCATAAATTAATTACCGCCGCTTCACCGTAAGGAATCGGGATCATACACTTCATAGAAACGTAAGTGGTAGATAATGGGAGGTTAAAAGGAAGGCAAATGTTTCCCAACAATAGAGATAAACAGTCTATTAGCGCAGTCGGTGGAGCTGCAATGACTGCAGGGAAAACAGATTTGCTGTATTTGTGAGCTGGCATTGCTTCGCCAAGAGAGGCAGGTATAGCGAGGATAAGGTTGTATTCTGGTCATGGTAAGTTGTCGATATTGAGATTATGAGAAATTGAGGATTAATTATGTGATTTAAATTCTTCCAAACTACCAATCGGCTCTAAAATCAGTGTTTTTTTTAATCTTCCTAGGAATTAGTACAGAACAGACTGCTTTTATTAATACTGATCCTTCTCATCTCAACTACTGCAGTATCATTCTTTACCATGCTATCTAAAATTTCAAAGGATATTTATAATGAATAGGATAAAAATTTGGTTAACAATTTTTATTTTCTGAACAAGGGAAACGATGACGAGCAATCGACGAGCAGCAATCGTCTGCTGAGTGGTTTTCGTTGAAATCGTTTTTTTCCATGTCAGTTAATTTTTGTTGTTTAGCGAAGGAGATCCATTCAATAGTGCCCGCCGTGTCCATAGGCATAGTTGTTACCATTGGCGAAAGAGCTGGCGCCTCCGTGGTAGGCTCCGACACCGTATCCTCCAAAGCTGCCGTAACCTCCGTGTCCAGCGATTCCGTGGCCGATGGCAAGGTTATTGGTGTTGGCGTAAGAGGATGCACCACCGTAATGACCTCCTCCGTAGCCGATGGCGCCTCCGTAGTGACCAGCTCCGTATGCGGCACCTCCGTAGTGTTGTGGGTGCACCGCTTTTCCAGCTCGCTTTACCACCGCGTTGAATCCGTTGTGCTTGTCGGCGGTGTATTCCACAGTTCTGATGGTGCCATCGGATTCATGCAGGCTGTATGCACCCTTGACGACGTCTCCGTCTCTGGTTTCCCATTGGCTCTTCGCGTCTCCGGTTTTGTGATCACTGACACCGTAATCGAAGTTGTACTTGGGATAGGCCTGAAATGATTGGAGGAACATGAATCATGGATGCACATCATTTTGACGAGCACATTTTGGCATTCACGTAGCGCATGAAGCCGAATTTTGTTTGGCCGAATGACCGTGATATGCCACTTTCATTCGTCGTCTCAAGAGGAGGAATCAAGTTTTAAACCAAACTCCTTACGTAGTGATCCAAGTGCCCTCCGTCCCCGTAGTGGCCACCAGGGTATGCAAGGCAGGAAGCTGCGAGGGCAACGGTGAGGAAAATCTGAAAAAACACAACGATTCTCATAAGAAGTCACATTGGCTCACCTCCAAAAGCAAAACTTTCCGCGAAAGAGATAGATTGAGCGTTCCGAGAAGGACATTTTTAAGCACGATTATTTAATTGCACTTTATTCTTCGACAACCTTCAATTCCTATAACTTTTGACGTGCGACGAGTATGAACGAGTTTTTCTCCCCAGAAACGCTTGGAATATCCATCTAGATGTTTCGTTAAAGCTCTCGGATAGGATTACCAACTCAGGGCATCACAATGAATCCTCAGAAATTAGTAAATGAGGAAATCGTACGGGTTAAACAGATGAAAGGCATCGGATCTGTCTCTGCCGTCCATAGTAGAATAGGCAAAACTCGTAATTTCGATTTTAATATACGATCTTTCCTACCTGTGCCACCTTCATGATCGTGCTGCTAGGTGCTCGGGAACACTGGAAGTTGGGAACTGATATCAGAGGCCCGACGAATTTCTTATTTATAGTCGAGTGGAAAACATGGGCGTGTAAGCATAGGGGAAGGTTATGGTAGAGAGAACAAAAAGGAACGCGGAATTCGGGGACAGGCAAATTTCCTAAAGCCATTCTTGTCGGTTGGGCGGAGTTACTGGTATGGGCGACGTTTTAAAGCAGGGGAGCATAATGTTGAGAAATGAGCATATTGAAGTCTGCGATTTCGTTGAATTCCCTTCGCAAACCTTAGGAGATCCAATGCAAAAGCCGAAGGACTCCCGCTTATATTTTCCGCTGATGGAGCATGCCCTGATTTGACGAAATCGCTTCATTCGTAACAACATGTTGGAAATACCTCTGAGCCATTGACATGCAGACATGTGAATTTGGTCGCGAGGATCTCCTATATTTATAAGACCATTATTTAGGATAGAGAGAAATTCGTTTAAGTACTAGACGAGTAAATGGTTTTAAAACTCTATGTGTAAACGTATTTACATACATTTTACATTTCCTTCTCGACATTCGGGAATATATTCATAAGTCTGACTTTCGGTGGATGAATATCAGAGTATTCATCTATAGTTTAATTTTTGCATGGATAAAAACAAAACAAAATTGGCATAACGTGATCGTATTTATTTTAATAGAAACAGAGCACATTGCGGTCATTGCATAAGCATCTTCGTGTAGTGCTGTACGTTAGTTCATGGATCTTCGAAGTGTTTACGCTTTCATTCATTGCACCAACACGACATTGCCTGCTTTCTGCACAGTACAGGACATTTTCAGGTAAATCCGATTCCTACACTATAGGTATGCAGTTGGTACGTAATACCTTATATAATGATAATAAATATTATTTTGCAAGGAACGTTAGGCGTAAGTCTTGCAGTAAAGCATATTTATTTCTCATAGTATGTAAATTTCTGATGATATTTAATTCTGGCTACAGCTTAAACCGAATCTTTCCAAGGGGTTTTTATTTGAGTTTTTGCTGAATATAAATTTTCATTCCAGGATTCATCGACATATTTTTTAAAAGCAGAGTGCCTTTCCCAGAACAGAGCATTTCAAGTGAAGAAAAGACATGGCTCATTCGCCTTTTTATCGTACTATAAAAGAAAAGTTTAATTTTAACGCATAATTATGAATATAGTTAAGTATAAATCAACAAGTGGAAAGCTTTTTATAAGAAACTGTGCGCGTTATTCGTGAAATTCCAATGACCCATAGCAATGTTCATCGAGCTGCTAATCAGTTAGATCATGTAATAAGAAACACCATAAATTAATTACCGCCGCTTCACCGTAAGGAATCGGGATCATACACTTCATAGAAACGTAAGTGGTAGATAATGGGAGGTTAAAAGGAAGGCAAATGTTTCCCAACAATAGAGATAAACAGTCTATTAGCGCAGTCGGTGGAGCTGCAATGACTGCAGGGAAAACAGATTTGCTGTATTTGTGAGCTGGCATTGCTTCGCCAAGAGAGGCAGGTATAGCGAGGATAAGGTTGTATTCTGGTCATGGTAAGTTGTCGATATTGAGATTATGAGAAATTGAGGATTAATTATGTGATTTAAATTCTTCCAAACTACCAATCGGCTCTAAAATCAGTGTTTTTTTTAATCTTCCTAGGAATTAGTACAGAACAGACTGCTTTTATTAATACTGATCCTTCTCATCTCAACTACTGCAGTATCATTCTTTACCATGCTATCTAAAATTTCAAAGGATATTTATAATGAATAGGATAAAAATTTGGTTAACAATTTTTATTTTCTGAACAAGGGAAACGATGACGAGCAATCGACGAGCAGCAATCGTCTGCTGAGTGGTTTTCGTTGAAATCGTTTTTTTCCATGTCAGTTAATTTTTGTTGTTTAGCGAAGGAGATCCATTCAATAGTGCCCGCCGTGTCCATAGGCATAGTTGTTACCATTGGCGAAAGAGCTGGCGCCTCCGTGGTAGGCTCCGACACCGTATCCTCCAAAGCTGCCGTAACCTCCGTGTCCAGCGATTCCGTGGCCGATGGCAAGGTTATTGGTGTTGGCGTAAGAGGATGCACCACCGTAATGACCTCCTCCGTAGCCGATGGCGCCTCCGTAGTGACCAGCTCCGTATGCGGCACCTCCGTAGTGTTGTGGGTGCACCGCTTTTCCAGCTCGCTTCACCACCGCGTTGAATCCGTTGTGCTTGTCGGCGGTGTATTCCACAGTTCTGATGGTGCCATCGGATTCATGCAGGCTGTATGCACCCTTGACGACGTCTCCGTCTCTGGTTTCCCATTGGCTCTTCGCGTCTCCGGTTTTGTGATCACTGACACCGTAATCGAAGTTGTACTTGGGATAGGCCTGAAATGATTGGAGGAACATGAATCATGGATGCACATCATTTTGACGAGCACATTTTGGCATTCACGTAGCGCATGAAGCCGAATTTTGTTTGGCCGAATGACCGTGATATGCCACTTTCATTCGTCGTCTCAAGAGGAGGAATCAAGTTTTAAACCAAACTCCTTACGTAGTGATCCAAGTGCCCTCCGTCCCCGTAGTGGCCACCAGGGTATGCAAGGCAGGAAGCTGCGAGGGCAACGGTGAGGAAAATCTGAAAAAACACAACGATTCTCATAAGAAGTCACATTGGCTCACCTCCAAAAGCAAAACTTTCCGCGAAAGAGATAGATTGAGCGTTCCGAGAAGGACTTTTTTAAGCACGATTATTTAATTGCACTTTATTCTTCGACAACCTTCAATTCCTATAACTTTTGACGTGCGACGAGTATGAACGAGTTTTTCTCCCCAGAACCGCTTGCAATATCCATCTAGATGTTTCGTTAAAGCTCTCGGATAGGATTACCAACTCAGGGCATCACAATGAATCCTCAGAAATTAGTAAATGAGGAAATCGTACGGGTTAAACAGATGAAAGGCATCGGATCTGTCTCTGCCGTCCATGGTAGAATAGGCAAAACTCGTAATTTCGATTTTAATATACGATCTTTCCTACCTGTGCCACCTTCATGATCGTGCTGCTAGGTGCTCGGGAACACTGGAAGTTGGGAACTGATATCAGAGGCCCGACGAATTTCTTATTTATAGTCGAGTGGAAAACATGGGCGTGTAAGCATAGGGGAAGGTTATGGTAGAGAGAACAAAAAGGAACGCGGAATTCGGGGACAGGCAAATTTCCTAAAGCCATTCTTGTCGGTTGGGCGGAGTTACTGGTATGGGCGACGTTTTAAAGCAGGGGAGCATAATGTTGAGAAATGAGCATATTGAAGTCTGCGATTTCGTTGAATTACCTTCGCAAGCCTTAGGAGATCCAATGCAAAAGCCGAAGGACTCCCGCTTATATTTTCCGCTGATGGAGCATGGCCTGATTTGACGAAATCGCTTCATTCGTAACAACATGTTGGAAATATCTCTGAGCCATTGACATGCAGACATGTGAATTTGGTCGCGAGGATCTCCTATATTTATAAGACCATTATTTAGGATAGAGAGAAATTCGTTTAAGTACTAGACGAGTAAATGGTTTTAAAACTCTATGTGTAAACGTATTTACATACATTTTACATTTCCTTCTCGACATTCGGGAATATATTCATAAGTCTGACTTTCGGTGGATGAATATCAGAGTATTCATCTATAGTTTAATTTTTGCATGGATAAAAACAAAACAAAATTGGCATAACGTGATCGTATTTATTTTAATAGAAACAGAGCACATTGCGGTCATTGCATAAGCATCTTCGTGTAGTGCTGTACGTTAGTTCATGGATCTTCGAAGTGTTTACGCTTTCATTCATTGCACCAACACGACATTGCCTGCTTCCTGCACAGTACAGGACATTTTCAGGTAAATCCGATTCCAACACTATAGGTATGCAGTTGGTACGTAATACCTTATATAATGATAATAAATATTATTTTGCAAGGAACGTTAGGCGTAAGTCTTGCAGTAATGCATATTTATTTCTCATAGTATGTAAATTTCTGATGATATTTAATTCTGGCTACAGCTTAAACCGAATCTTTCCAAGGGGTTTTTATTTGAGTTTTTGCTGAATATAAATTTTCATTCCAGGATTCATCGACATATTTTTTAAAAGCAGAGTGCCTTTCCCAGAACAGAGCATTTCAAGGGACGAAAAGACATGGCTCATTCGCCTTTTTATCGTACTATAAAAGAAAAGTTTAATTTTAACGCATAATTATGAATATAGTTAAGTATAAATAAACAAGTGGAGAGCTTTTTATAAGAAACTGTGCGCGTTATTCGTGAAATTCCAATGACCCATAGCAATGTTCATCGAGCTGCTAATCAGTTAGCTCATGTAATAAGAAACACCATAAATTAATTACCGCCGCTTCACCGTAAGGAATCGGGATCATACACTTCATAGAAACGTAAGTGGTAGATAATGGGAGGTTAAAAGGAAGGCAAATGTTTCCCAACAATAGAGATAAACAGTATATTAGCGCAGTCGGTGGAGCTGCAATGACTGCAGGGAAAACAGATTTGCTGTATTTGTGAGCTGGCATTGCTTCGCCAAGAGAGGCAGGTATAGCGAGGATAAGGTTGTATTCTGGTCATGGTAAGTTGTCGATATTGAGATTATGAGAAATTGAGGATTAATTATGTGATTTAAATTCTTCCAAACTACCAATCGGCTCTAAAATCAGTGTTTTTTTAATCTTCCTAGGAATTAGTACAGAACAAACTGCTTTTATTAATACTGATCCTTCTCATCTCAACTACTGCAGTATCATTCTTTACCATGCTATCTAAAATTTCAAAGGATATTTATAATGAATAGGATAAAAATTTGGTTAACAATTTTTATTTTCTGAACAAGGGAAACGATGACGAGCAATCGACGAGCAGCAATCGTCTGCTGAGTGGTTTTCGTTGAAATCGTTTTTTTCCATGTCAGTTAATTTTTGTTGTTTAGCGAAGGAGATCCATTCAATAGTGCCCGCCGTGTCCATAGGCATAGTTGTTACCATTGGCGAAAGAGCTGGCGCCTCCGTGGTAGGCTCCGACACCGTATCCTCCAAAGCTGCCGTAACCTCCGTGTCCAGCGATTCCGTGGCCGATGGCAAGGTTATTGGTGTTGGCGTAAGAGGATGCACCACCGTAATGACCTCCTCCGTAGCCGATGGCGCCTCCGTAGTGACCAGCTCCGTATGCGGCACCTCCGTAGTGTTGTGGGTGCACCGCTTTTCCAGCTCGCTTCACCACCGCGTTGAATCCGTTGTGCTTGTCGGCGGTGTATTCCACAGTTCTGATGGTGCCATCGGATTCATGCAGGCTGTATGCACCCTTGACGACGTCTCCGTCTCTGGTTTCCCATTGGCTCTTCGCGTCTCCGGTTTTGTGATCACTGACACCGTAATCGAAGTTGTACTTGGGATAGGCCTGAAATGATTGGAGGAACATGAATCATGGATGCACATCATTTTGACGAGCACATTTTGGCATTCACGTAGCGCATGAAGCCGAATTTTGTTTGGCCGAATGACCGTGATATGCCACTTTCATTCGTCGTCTCAAGAGGAGGAATCAAGTTTTAAACCAAACTCCTTACGTAGTGATCCAAGTGCCCTCCGTCCCCGTAGTGGCCACCAGGGTATGCAAGGCAGGAAGCTGCGAGGGCAACGGTGAGGAAAATCTGAAAAAACACAACGATTCTCATAAGAAGTCACATTGGCTCACCTCCAAAAGCAAAACTTTCCGCGAAAGAGATAGATTGAGCGTTCCGAGAAGGACATTTTTAAGCACGATTATTTAATTGCACTTTATTCTTCGACAACCTTCAATTCCTATAACTTTTGACGTGCGACGAGTATGAACGAGTTTTTCTCCCCAGAAACGCTTGGAATATCCATCTGATGTTTCGTTAAAGCTCTCGGATAGGATTACCAACTCAGGGCATCACGATGAATCCTCAGAAATTAGTAAATGAGGAAATCGTACGGGTTAAACAGATGAAAGGCATCGGATCTGTCTCTGCCGTCCATAGTAGAACAGGCAAAACTCGTAATTTCGATTTTAATATACGATCTTTCCTACCTGTGCCACCTTCATGATCGTGCTGCTAGGTGCTCGGGAACACTGGAAGTTGGGAACTGATATCAGAGGCCCGACGAATTTCTTATTTATAGTCGAGTGGAAAACATGGGCGTGTAAGCATAGGGGAAGGTTATGGTAGAGAGAACAAAAAGGAACGCGGAATTCGGGGACAGGCAAATTTCCTAAAGCCATTCTTGTCGGTTGGGCGGAGTTACTGGTATGGGCGACGTTTTAAAGCAGGGGAGCATAATGTTGAGAAATGAGCATATTGAAGTCTGCGATTTCGTTGAATTCCCTTCGCAAACCTTAGGAGATCCGATGCAAAAGCCGAAGGACTCCCGCTTATATTTTCCGCTGATGGAGCATGGCCTGATTTGACGAAATCGCTTCATTCGTAACAACATGTTGGAAATATCTCTGAGCCATTGACATGCAGACATGTGAATTTGGTCGCGAGGATCTCCTATATTTATAAGACCATTATTTAGGATAGAGAGAAATTCGTTTAAGTACTAGACGAGTAAATGGTTTTAAAACTCTATGTGTAAACGTATTTACATACATTTTACATTTCCTTCTCGACATTCGGGAATATATTCATAAGTCTGACTTTCGGTGGATGAATATCAGAGTATTCATCTATAGTTTAATTTTTGCATGGATAAAAACAAAACAAAATTGGCATAACGTGATCGTATTTATTTTAATAGAAACAGAGCACATTGCGGTCATTGCATAAGCATCTTCGTGTAGTGCTGTACGTTAGTTCATGGATCTTCGAAGTGTTTACGCTTTTATTCATTGCACCAACACGACATTGCCTGCTTTCTGCACAGTACAGGACATTTTCAGGTAAATCCGATTCCTACACTATAGGTATGCAGTTGGTACGTAATACCTTATATAATGATAATAAATATTATTTTGCAAGGAACGTTAGGCGTAAGTCTTGCAGTAATGCATATTTATTTCTCATAGTATGTAAATTTCTGATGATATTTAATTCTGGCTACAGCTTAAACCGAATCTTTCCAAGGGGTTTTTATTTGAGTTTTTGCTGAATATAAATTTTCATTCCAGGATTCATCGACATATTTTTTAAAAGCAGAGTGCCTTTCCCAGAACAGAGCATTTCAAGGGACGAAAAGACATGGCTCATTCGCCTTTTTATCGTACTATAAAAGAAAAGTTTAATTTTAACGCATAATTATGAATATAGTTAAGTATAAATCAACAAGTGGAGAGCTTTTTATAAGAAACTGTGCGCGTTATTCGTGAAATTCCAATGACCCATAGCAATGTTCATCGAGCTGCTAATCAGTTAGCTCATGTAATAAGAAACACCATAAATTAATTACCGCCACTTCACCGTAAGGAATCGGGATCATACACTTCATAGAAACGTAAGTGGTAGATAATGGGAGGTTAAAAGGAAGGCAAATGTTTCCCAACAATAGAGATAAACAGTATATTAGCGCAGTCGGTGGAGCTGCAATGACTGCAGGGAAAACAGATTTGCTGTATTTGTGAGCTGGCATTGCTTCGCCAAGAGAGGCAGGTATAGCGAGGATAAGGTTGTATTCTGGTCATGGTAAGTTGTCGATATTGAGATTATGAGAAATTGAGGATTAATTATGTGATTTAAATTCTTCCAAACTACCAATCGGCTCTAAAATCAGTGTTTTTTTTAATCTTCCTAGGAATTAGTACAGAACAAACTGCTTTTATTAATACTGATCCTTCTCATCTCAACTACTGCAGTATCATTCTTTACCATGCTATCTAAAATTTCAAAGGATATTTATAATGAATAGGATAAAAATTTGGTTAACAATTTTTATTTTCTGAACAAGGGAAACGATGACGAGCAATCGACGAGCAGCAATCGTCTGCTGAGTGGTTTTCGTTGAAATCGTTTTTTTCCATGTCACTTAATTTTTTTTGTTTAGCGAAGGAGATTATGTATGTGAAATTAACTATTCCATATAGTTAATTTCACATATTTACGATTTACATATTTTACGATTTTTTTTCTCGAGAGACGCCGAGCTGTGATTCTTTTCTATATTAAACCTGTTTCTAGAATATTTTGTTTCACTTTCTCTCTTCATTAGACACACGAGTGCTCTTCGATAAGTCTTTACATTCCCAATTTTTTGGCAGATTCTTTGTTTCTTCGTAATGTATCCACCCTTTATCCAAGTTCTCATCCTTTTTTTAATTTACCCTTGTATTCTACCATTAACGATATTCTTAATTTATTAGGCCCACCCATATCCTCTGTCTCAACTGCCTAATTTGAAACCCTTCCCAACCATGTCCAGCACTTTCGTGGTTGTTTTTGCAAAACCTCTTGGGAAATCTTAAAAGATTTATTCTGCCCCGGATTAAATACATGCCATCGATTCTAAAAGTTTTCCATCCTTGGTGGGTTCGACCACGAACCCACGACCTTTGGATTAAGAAGTCCAATGCACTATCATCTGCGCCACAGAGACGCTCATTTATCCAGTCAGGTTAATACAAGCTTTTAATTCTATTCTGAAGAATAATAAGATATTTATTTTACTATAATGGTTATTTCTACATAAAATCAAAACTTTTTTGTATATTCTGTTTTTTTACTCAGCACTTAGTAATGTACACTATCCAAATCAGAGAGTGCACTACAGAAGAGAAACAGTTGTCCCGAAGTAATATAACGACGAATATATTTTTATATTTACGTAATACCTAGTCTTCTGTACTCGGAGAGTTTGCATCGTGTTTTAAGAGCCATTTTTGAAGCAGATTTTGTTGTAGAGAAATGGATCGTTAATGTAATTGCTAGTGTAAATAGATGGACTTCTAATAAGCACAACAATTTTCATTGACGGAAATAAATTCAATTGTAGGAAATTTTACTGATACTGATCAAAATCCCATATTTATTACCCTCTTCAATGCCATCTTTATCTAGACAAGAAGTGAAACAAGAGGAAAAGCCTTCCGCCCCAAAGCTGCAAACGTACAAAGTCCCTTTCCAAGTGTATCTCCTTTCTTATCCTTAAGATCTCCTTCTCCAAACCCTTCACAGAAATTGAGTATTCCCTAAAGAAAGTTGCTGAGGGTCCTTTCACCCTACCAAGAATCCTATAAGGATTCTTCCGACCCCTGACACCAAGCATCTCGAAACTAGGCAAAGAGAAACATCCATTTCCATTGAATCTATAGCGAATCTTCCTTTTAATTTATTACCCACCATACCAATGGCATCGTTGTTCCGTTAAAACTCTGCTCTTCTGATTTTTTTTCTAATAGGACCATTTTCTTAACAAAAAGAAAATTTACCCCGCCTCACAACTCATGGTTTTGCTTGATGCTCTAAAAGGTTCTGGTTTAAAATGGTCCTTCTCATTTTAATTTATTTTTTTTTATTTTATCAATATACTGTCAACCCTTTTACATGGAGATTTGGTACTTTTTACATACAGTAGAAAATAATCATAAATAAAAAATAAAATAAATACAAAATATTATTTAACGAAACACACCGACTGCGAGTGGCTTCCACTAATTAATTAATGAGCTTCAATATATTAGATCAATAAATTTTTATTAAAAATAGCCAATTTTATACACAATAAATGCACAAACATACAACTGAATTGTAGCAATTTTGAAGTGTATTTTTTTTTAAGCTGGAAACCTAAATCCACACCACCTGGATTTTTTTATAAAAATTAAATGTAACTTATGAGCTTCACATCATTTGTCTAGACTAGAAAGAAGAATGAGTGAAAACAACATCCTTCTAATACAAAAATTATTGAAGCAAAACTGATCAGGTCAATATGACCTGACACGACCAATTAAGGATTAACTGAATAATGAAAGTGATAGGGAAAAGCAAGACTTTATGGAAAGCAATGCAACATAAAACAGACTGAAGCTTTCCATCATGACAATTGAATTCCCTGCATAGTTAATGATGGAGACTAATAGACATTAGCATATAACTGTTCACGAATAAAAATTTAAATTTTTTTCTAGTAAGGAATTTTAATTTTTTTGCAATTTTCTTGCAGGCATTATTTAAGTGTTCATCAAATTTTAATTTTCTCTTAAGTGTCACTCCTAAGGATCTTATTGAATCAACAACATTAATATTACATTTATATTTTTGGGCTTTTTAAATTACTATATTTAAAATTCTGATATTGGTTGCAATACCCAAGAGACATTACATTTGACTTACTTTGTTAGTTATATTAAGTTTTAATTTATTTACTTTGAACCATTCCTTTAGTTTCTCAAAGTCCTCATTTATATTAATTATTAATTCCCTTATATTTCTTATGGACAGGTAGGTATATTAGTGCATCATCTGCAGAATGATGATAATGACAATTTTAGATACATCCCCTAATATTTATATACCATAATTACTCAAAGATATTGCATACCCTTTTGGGTCCTTTGTGCCTCAAAAATCAGGGTACCTGCTGAAATTAATACTAGTGTACATGTCTCGTGGTGCAGATCTTCAGCTCACCCTGGTTCTATGTAACTCATCATACTCTATTTTTTAATAAATATGGTATATTATGAACAACCAGGGTCCCAGTAGACTACCCTGAAGAATTCCAACATATATATTTGTTGAGATGAGTGGTAGTTTACACATCTTACTTCTTGCATTCTATCAAATAAATAGTTTTGGATCCATTTAATGACTACCCCACCAAAAGCATATTTCTATCACTTACCTATCTCTATCTACTTTCTCAAAAGCTCTTATTTGATCTAAGAAGACAGCAAATATGATCTTTTTATTATCCCAAAAACCATTCCACTCATTTAATATACCCTGTATGGTTGTATCACAGCTATAACCAGTACTAAAACCTCATTGATTTTATTTTTTCAATACATTATTTAATTTTTTCATAAACTACCGGTGTATAAGTCGACCCCTAAAATTTTTAGGTGAATTTCAGGTTTTAGCCTATGCACGGTGGATAAATTGACCCAAAAAATAAGGTAACACCACTTCCCCAGCTCTATTTTATGGGAAGAAAAAACTACGGTATCCATAAATATACGATAGCTAAATTTTCTGCATAAGATTAAGACACTAGAATTGTTTCTTTCAGCTGTCATGTCAACTTCTCACCTCTGCTTAACTATTACAAAAATCTCTTTCATTGGTATCACTCAAGCTACACAAATAAAAAAGCAGAAAAATAAAAAGAAACACAATGATATTAAAAATTTATTATAGAAATAATGGTAATATAGCGTGGTTATATCAAATCACGACACTGCTAAAACAACTTCCATTAACTCCGAACACTAAGTAGAATCATAACGTTTATATAAACAAAAACAAACCATAATGTGCTAATTGATCTTCATTTATAAAAAGAAAACATCAAAATAAATATGAAAATTTTGTAAAATGAAAATACCTGTGAAGAAATTAATATAATTTGCTAAGAATAAATATGTGTCAAGTTTGTTTTCAAAATATATTTGACACACGGATAATTAGTTTGTAGGGCTCTTCATTTTTATTTTGGGCCACAATTGTATTTTGTAATTAAATTTGTTTAATATGTTATCTTTGTTAATTAGAATTGCCAAAAATTAGTTTCAGTAAGAAATAATTGTGGTGAGTTGCAAGAGTTTGTGTACAACTAGTGTTAAGCAGGCAGTTTCACTTATTTTCCCCTTGGTGGTTAAATTTTATGTTTAAATTTTAAGGGTTAAATTTTATGTTTGGCGTATAAGCCGACCCCAGGTTTTGGGAGAATTTTTTAGGCTTCAAAGGTTGACTTATATGCCGGCATATACAGTATTTTTCCATTATTATTTCTATTGCTCATAATGTATTAATTGGCCTGAAATCTTCTGCCTTAATTGCACCTTTCTTCTTGCAAGGAATGACTCTAGAGGTTTTCAATATTTTCAGAAAAATACCCAATTCTAAGGAACTGTTTACAATGTTTATAAAAAAATTGGACAGCTCATAGAAATAATGTTTCAGAAAATTTGCATCTGTATCATCTGGGCCATTTTTGTTTGACATAGTCTTTATAACGTTATTCAGTTGTATTTTATCTAGCAATTTAAACTCACTAAGATGTCCCTCAACCATATCAAACTCTTTATCACAGATAGGGATGGTGTTTGCTATATCATAAATACTTTCAATGATAACCTGATAAATTACTCTGTAATATCTTCTACTGTTTGGAGATTTCTATTTGGGAGTTTCACCTCATTATAGACTTCATTTTCGAGTGTTCTCATTGATGATTTTAAGGTTTTCCACATTTGATTTGGATTTCTGCGGCAATTATTGTTGGAATAGTTGGATTCAAAGGTGCACGCTGTTTGTGATTTCTTTGTATTTGGCCGTTGATGGCACTGTAGTTATTCAGTTTTCAAGGGTAGCCGTAATTATAACCTGCGAGCGGCACTCTCTCATGAACCTCCTCTGAGGTTACTTGTCATAGCCAAATTCATTGTGAATATATTCCTTGTACAGTGGCGGAAACAATTATCGCAACACCAGTTGGCGTAGGAGCGGATTACGTGGAAACTAACTGAAATCACTCTAACTCCGACAATTCGGCAACTCTGTATAGAGGCAGTAAAACCGGGAATATTCAAAGTCCATACGAATGGAAAATAGACTTTTAGTTTCGTTTTTATATGCAGACATTTAAGACTCACCTTCGCGAGATTTCCAAGTAGTGCCTTTGCCTCATTGTCTTCATTTTTTGCCATTTATTATTCAAAGTTAGTCGTGAAAAAAATAGTTGTGTAGAATGTCAATATAATACACTGGGAGATAGTTACAAACAAGATTGTTTGATAGCGGAATATCAGACGTTAAAATTACCATTTTGAGGTATTATTTCGCGAATTAAAGGTCTAAATACTAGAATTGTGATGGAATTGAATTCTTGCAAAGAGAATTCAACACTTAAAAATTCAAATTTAGAAACCACTAAGATGCGTCCTATTCTTACCTTTCTATTTTCTCTCAGGCAGTGTAGTTTTCCACTGCTTAAGGTATTAAAAATATCCCTTCAATGAATCCAATCTAATCCGTGTGTTGAAGGAGTTCAACTTTTCCAAGAGCTTTTTAGCAATTAGAGCTTTTTAGCAATTAACGTTTTGACAGGAATTGTCCACACTATTATTAACTTTTAAATAGTGGAATCGGTAATCAACAATTTTCAGCTCTATCAGGATATATGTAATAGGGAGTAATATTTGTGTAATAACAAATGGTGTTTCTCATGAGACATCAGCACTTTAACCATACTGACTTAAAAAAATATAATAAATTGCAACGGTACCACATCTCTATTGATGTCACAGTCATTCATCTCACCACTAATACGATTTTCCTCTTCAGTGAGTGTATTACTCTACAACAGTTAATTTCAATTTAATTTATCCAGAGCTGAAATATATTTGATTAATGAGCTAGAATGCAATCGAAATTATACCAACAATTGGAATCTTAAATATGCAAGTAAAAAATGATGATTCGAATGTCCGATAATCTATCATTAGATATTCCGTACTCGCCTCCCAGTGTAAACATAATCACACATTTCGACGAATTATAGGTGCCCACAGATTTTACAATGTAGAACGGGCAACACATACATAAATACTTTTTGCAGCAAGATCTAAACTTGATTTGAGTTTCCAAGAGGCCGGTATTCACTTCTCTACTTTCTCCGTAGCGATGAATAAAATTTTCCGCTTCCAATTTGATCATCTTGATTTCCGTATGTTAAAATACTTCTCAAGGTTACTTAGATCCATATATTAGACGCCATACTCAGCTATTGTTCGCTGATTTTACTAAAATTTGTTTGCACTTTACGGACTCTTCCGAAACACTCCCAACCCCTCTCCCTCCATGAAGACCGTAGTTTAAATGTCGTTTACTACGTAGTTTTGCGGTTTAGATGCGAATAGATTAGAGAATAGAGCGAATATACGCAGACAAAGTTATTCTTTAATTTAGCAGTAGAAATAGTTACTAACGCCCACTTAAATAGGCAAAAGGGTGGTCATGAGCTTAGCCCCAAAACATAGAAAAATTGCAATGGTGAAAAAGAAAAATTCACTTAAAAAAAGATAAAGGTTATTCGAAAAAGGAAACCATGTTCTAATGTGCGAACTGAGAGATCTAAAAATAATAATATTAAATTGCAAGAGCTTACGTAATAAACAGGTGGAATTCTTTAACATTACGATGAGAACTTGCGCGGATATCATACAAGGAAGAGATTTGGTTAAGCGAGGATATTACTCAAAGCGAGATATTTCCCCCGATTATATGATATACCGAAAATATGACTATGTAGATCTAGCGGTAGAGTTTTTATAGCAGTATGGACTCATTTAATTAGTAAGCGCGATGAATTCGTAGAAAATAGCAGGAGCGAAATCATTTGGTGCTCGATTCAAAGACAAAACGGAAGTAAGATTAATGTTTGTTCTTTGTGTCGTCCTCCCGATGAAAAAATAGGTTGTATTGTTGATTTATCCGAGGCCTTACAGAAAAATGGCAAGAAAATAAAAGATCCAATCATCGCCGTAGGAAGAGATTAAGGTTTTATTTGAACGAAGGCTTGGATAATTTTTTACGCTTTTCGGGTGAAAATACAGTAAATGGTAGTTGGGTAGAGTTTCTACGGATAATCAAAGTAGATTTAGTTAAATTTTTTCTGTCTAAACAGTAGGTGAGACGAGGAAAAAGTTTGAATCGTTGCATAGGAGTCATTCACTCGCGATTGAGAAAACTTTAACCTTGCGGTGAGATCCATGAGCTTGGTGATCAAAACTATAGAGAAGTGCAAAAGATATTTGAGGAAGGATCACGAATAGAATACCAGGAATATAGATCTCGAACCCTGTTAAAATCACTAGTTGGCGATTAGAAATAATTTTGGTCATAAGTGCGTGAGACTCGTGCTGGTCAGTTTTCTATGCCTAGCCTTATAAGCGAAGAGAGAATTGCCTTAAATAAATCGGCAGAAATAGCTAACTTACTTAACCCGTACTACCAGAAATGTTTTTCATTAGATGATGGTCGAGTTAACGATTTTACCTCGCGCATTGATTCGGAGACGATTTCCATAGAGATATAACTTGATGCGAGTGGAAATTCACTGCAACAGATTGATAGGAAATTCTATCAGAAATCAGTTAATGAGGGTACTGTCCCAATGTCGTGGAAGAAATTAAACGTCACTCCGGGGCCTAAGAATGATCAGATTATTATGGGTAATTTTCGTTCACTTCGAATTTCTGCAAAATAATGGAGCATATTATAGCAAGCTCTATTATTCAGTTTCTTACCATAAAGATAGGAATCATTCGGATCCAACACGGATTCCATAAAGGTAAATCTTGTAAGACGCACCTAGAGTTTTTTGTGAATGATGTATATAAAGCGTAAGGATGTTACATATCATCCAAAAACGTTATTTCCACGCAGCAACAAATTTCGCGACAACCCTTAGTGTTAGTGCGCCACACAAAATACCTAAGAGTCACGTTTAGCTGTAGTTTATCCTTGAAAGAATATATTTGAGATGCGATAGGAAAAGTGAATAGAATGCAAAGATTATCTATTTGATCGTTGAGGGGATGCTCATCGTGTTTCAAAGAAAAAAACTCATATTCCTCTTATTCAACCTAGCCAAACGAGAAAATACTGTTTCGCGATTACACTGATTATAACTTTTATATTACAGTTCGTCTACTGCATTGGTTTGATTGGTTGTATACGATACGATTTGTACAGAATTCCTATGATAAAACGGTGAGTGTTACTCAGATGATGCAGTACGCGGGATGGTAATCATTAAGAGATAGAAGACTAATTCAAAGGATAAATTTAGTAAGTAAGTTCAGAGAAATTAGGTTCTCAAATGATGCAATCGATATAATGCGACCTCCCTTTTGATGTGGGCCGCTCTGATACTGCGAGGAAGATTAGAGAAATAAATGCTAGAAGGAATCGTATCAAGAATTCATTTTTTCCGCGCATGATACGCGAAAGAAATTTATTAGGAAAATAGAGTTAAGGTGCCTGTACCCCCAGCCACAGGCCGATAGGCGGATTGAAGGGTTCTTACATAGACATATTTTTATGGTGTTTTTGTGCTGTCGACATTTTAACTCAATAATCAGAATATATCGTATTTATAAAACAACATATAATTTAAGAGGAAAAATTCATCCGTCTCCGCTACGATTGGTCTTCGGTTTCCTTCAAAGTAACTGGGTTGTCCAAATTGTAGTGCTACCTCCAAAACACTTACGTTTCAATATCATCTCCTAAATCACTACGACTAATTTATTTCTTCTCACATTCACTAACAGTTGCTGTCGAAACGTCGGAGCCATCCAACACATTGACCCGGTTGAGAGCCCAAGAAAAGTTCCTGAGCAGTTAAAGGAAAGTTTAATTAACCTTCCTTTGATTTCAAAAAAACTCTCAAAAGCAATCGAAATTAATATTTACAATTAAAAAACCTTACACCTAGTAAAATAATGACAATGTAAGAGAAAATGGCCCTATCAAAACTGAAATCCAAATATCATTGAGGATTATTATTCATCATTATTATTCAATTATTAATTTTACAAACTAAAATCTCAAAAAGGTTTTAATTTTGCCACATAACTGTGAACATATCCTAGTTTTCTATGCATTTTAGTTTTTTCAAAGAATTTAACATATCTTCTATCATGTAGCGTGCATGAATATACCTGTCCTGAAATGTAGAAATGTTTTCGCTCTTTCTACTGTCTAAAACCCTCTCCTACATAGACAAATCCTGGCTGCTCCCCTGCGACAAAGCAATCATTAATTATCATCTATATATTCATGTCCACATTCGATAGAATCCGTAGATTCTTACACATAGATGATTATGAAAGAATGTCAGCTCCGCCATAGACTTCCATCCCCGTAATGTTACTCAATTTTCATGTTTTTAATAGAAGGAGACTATTTAACATAATTTAGAGCAAGTGGAAAATATTTATATGTATTGGTATTTCTCTCAGACTCGGTAACAGTGTGCACTTATACACTATGATTAATAATCGAGAACTACAATGGAATTAATAAAAATATAGGATGATTAATAATATATCCATTCTCCTTCATTCTCCTCCATATGATTCAGCCTCCGAGACACAGAGTTAACCACTTCTTTATTGGAATTCGCTCCAGGTGAGACCGACGGAAGCTCATCGAAAGCTTTATCGGTTCAGAACCTAAAGACGAAGTAAATGAAATTTTAGTGCAACTAAAGACCTAATCGCGATCTCCGAGAAGCATCGACAAAACGTTACAGGGAAGTAATCACAAAACATTACTTTTGGTCGCTTTTTTCCCCGGACAATTAGAGAGGCTGATAGAGTAGATTAGTTGATGATGGTGTTATTACAACCCCTGCCATACCCATCTGGCAGCTCGCGGGGTATATATCTCAATCTAAATCTATATAATTGGTTTGGAACTACCGCCGAGAAAATTGGAAACTGTGAACCAGCAAATTGTCCTGGTTGTAGACGAACAATGAATAATAATATGCATAAGAATGTCAATAGTTCTCAAGGCTTTTTTTTAAGCGTAAAAATGAAAAAGATTCGCTTGCGCGGTCTGCTGGTTGTCCGTCTATCGACGTGAAGACCTAAATGAAGAAATAGTCGCCAATAAGTCTGAGTAAGTAAGCCTGAGCTCCTTGCCTTACGACCGGTTTGTTGTTGCGAGTGACGCATAGGCTTTCGAAAATCCTCTGCACTGAAAGCCGAAGGTTCATCGTGCTTCGGGAAATCAGGAGGCCCTGTCAAATACCTCTAATTGTGGAAAATGAGTAAAAGAATTGTCTTTCAGCGAACGACCTCGAATCCTTGGTAGAAGAGGAATTTTCACTGACACACGAAACATTTTCTTGACCGACAATTGGTGATGAATCGGTTCCGCATCTTTCATGTCCAATGGTTATTTTTCCATAATGAATTGCATCTCTCTGGCAAATATGTATATTCATTACAGGGGCGTATAAATATATGTGGAAATCAAATCTTACATTCGTTCATTTCCCGAACAAGAGAAGTTTAAGATAAAAAACTCATTTAACTTAAGCGGAATTCGAGCTCGTGCCCTTCCTATGCCAATAACATGTGTCAGACAGCTGCAAAATCACCTCTTAATTAGCAACTAGTTATATTTATGACACTTCCCAACAAACTGAGAAGTCCATTTTAGCAGCTTATTAATAATTTTATTATGGCAGCATAATCCTGGTTAATTAACTTTATAAAGTCAGACGTTCATAAAATACGTATCAGTACTAAAAACTTGGGTTGTTTATTAGGAAGTCTTTGTTTACTAAAATACGCTAATATAATAATATTATTTGGGAATATTTTTACAAGTGCAATAACATCTAATTTCCTTAGCACCATGGTGAGGAAGGAGCTTTGAATTAGCCAGAGGATTGTTTCTACTGGGCGACTGTAAAATGAGGGTCCTAAGTCTAGCTGATATAGGCTTGAAAAGGAAAAATATACCTTGCACCTGCAATACTTGCTTTGAAAGTGCTCGACATATGGTTAAAGCTTTTCCGCGCGAGGTAATGCATTTCAACGTTTGTTTTCTATTGGAGCCTGCAATACCTTGAAGGGATCAACTTGTGGTTAAAGACTCTCCTCGCGAATTATCATAGCCTTAATGCATTTCTACGTGAATTTCTCCGCGCGAAGGCAACACAATTGACTAATGACCAAGGTCACCGAACTCCCTGTTACAAAATGTAATAGAAGTCCGATATATGCGCAGAAATTGTTCGGTTTTTATGAAATCATGTTTGTTTTAACTTTGGAATTGGTATTTTTCCTTTTAACTCCGGACGGACAATGATTTCATGTATTCTAGGTGACAAATGGTGTATATAAATTTATATTACAAATTTCCTTCGTCTGCATGATTAAGTTGGGGAAAAATTATGTTCCGTAGACAAAATACAAATTTTACATTGTGTCATAGTTAGCAACTCAGTAATCGCTCTAACGACTTCTCGAATTCTAATTGCTGAATTGAAAACATAAGACTTGTAATCAAAAATCCTCCTCGGAATGTTTATCACAAATAATGAATATCCTATGTTTGAACTGGACGTTTGAAGAATTACATTTACATTAATATCCAGCAGGCAGCCGTAAGACGTATGTTGGAGTGAGAAACCAAACTAACAAAATAACGCCTTATTAGCGCACAAATTATCCAGGAAAAGAGACCATTATAGGCCATCTGTTCTCGCTATAATCTCGCAAAACATCATTTTCCTCTAGACTCCAAAATTCTCGTTCTCTAAAGGTGAGAATCGCCACATCGCGTATTCCTACTCCAATCCCACTTATTCCTTATTGCTACGCATTATGAAAACCGAATAGTATTCTTCACATTATTAAGAATTAAATTTCAATTATTGTCCATGTATCTTATTGCATTTAAGATTGAAATTGGAATAAATATATATTTAACCTATCGTTCTATAAATACGATAACTATATGTGAAAGAGAAACGCCGAAATAAACATGACGAACTCGGGGAGAGATCGCGCGAAGGCTCTAAGAAGAGCTCGGAAAAGAGGAAATTTGTGTATGTTCTAGGCTCCGACTCAAATATTACCGCTTTTCGAGGCTTTCCTCGGTGTTGCCAGTCAGTCACAGAAAGCAGAATTCCAAATAGTTTCTGTGAAAGCCACTGAAGCGCTCGCAAAGTGTTGCGATAATTTTTTCCGCCACTGTACATCGAAACATGGTAATTATTTGCTACTTCCACCTTTAAGCCTACAATTATAAATCTTTTGCTCATATTACTAACATTTTCCCTTCCCTTATTGTTTATATCACATACCACTTTATTTCTACTTGCTTTATATTCTGTCCAACTTAATTCATCCTTGAACTTTTTGTAGTGATTATATTTCTAATGTCTACGTTTAATGGTGCTCATAGGTCTTTCAATTTTCAAGATCAGGATTACACACAATTGTGTGGAATATGATCTTGAATTATCCATGTACACTCTTACCATGTATCTTTTCACATGATAAAAAGGCCACATTCACTTTTTCCTCGACATGCATCACTTCAACCATTGTTTCCAAATGAAGTCTCCCGACGTATAGATAAGTGATAGCTGATCATAGATGGGTAGTACCAACTGTTGTCTCCTAGCTATTGCCAATTTTCCTTGAAGTTTTCTGTCTTCTTTCATTCTCAACCAGAGTGAAACTGTCAGTAATGAAAAGGTAACCTTTGTTGGTTGAGTGTTAGCATTCTCCTGCTGAATATCAACGATACTCTCATCGGCCGGAACATCATCACCATAAGGAATGCTGTCATGGTTGGTTTGTTGCGAGTGTTTATCACTCTCCTGGACTGAAATGACAGATTTCTGCAGATTTATGAGTTCACTTTTACAGATTTCTCTGTTTTAGCAGATTGTTCAATTGTAGAGGCATTCTTCAATAGTTGAATTTCTGAAAATTATGAAATTTTATATCAAATTAGAAGTTTTCCTTTACTTGTAGTATAGCTTTTTGTCAGAGAGAAATTTTTATTCAACATGTAAAACAGGAGTGTGGCTTTCCACCACAGTTGTATTGGGAATGATTGTAGAAGTGATTTCCTCAAATTCCTTATTCAAGCAAGATACAGTGAACTCTTGTTCTAAAGGCCGCCATACATGGGCAAATTTTTTCGAAAATATTTGGTAACATGGCCGACCCTCTTTCCTGATTGGTTGAAAATAGAACATGTTCTATTTTGAAAATATTTTCAGTCGGCCATGTTACCAAATATTTGACTATTCTGCCACCTTGTCGTCAGCATGGAGAACTTGTTGAATTTGTATAAATTCATAGTAATGTATCGAGCATTCCCATTGGCCACTGTCGACTTCCGTCTAGAATACACCAATGGGGAAGGATAGGGATGCTGTCATCTGCTTTGTTTACCTTTGGAGGTGTTTGTTGCTTTCCAGCTTTCAGTTTAGCTCTCGATCCAAATCACATGGACAAGTTTGCGAAAAGTAAAATCGACTAATGGATATGTAATCAACGGTATGTAGATATGAAAACCGCTTATGATAATAAATGAAATCAATCGAGATTGACCATCATCGTAAAAGGAGATACTGCAAATGAGCACTATCGATGGAATAAAACTTTTTACTACCTATTGTATACTGTAAAAGTAAAACGGAGTAGACGTAATACTGGCAAAAGAACTATTTAATGCATATTATTCTTACTAGTAAGTTTACACAGTTTAACCTTTGAAAATTGTTCATGAGAATCGTACTCACGTGTGACAAGAATTAAGAATATTTTTATCACATTTTGGACCATTTATATTTACTAGTGATAGCCCAGTGGTCAAAATTCAACCGTAATTCATTGAATTTTTAAGTCTGAACTTAACTGAGGTTCTTTCGTCAAAGAGTATAGCTATATAATCATTGCTTATATTTGTTCATTATTTTTCTATTACGTCAGCTGTGAGCGTGTACAAATACGTAATTTGGGTGTGTTGTTAGCCTTAATTCCCGTCGATACCTACGAAATTTAAAATTTTAATGTAAGTAACAATAAAAAAGACAATTACAGCTTCTAGCTTCATTAATTGTTTTATACAATTCATTGTCAGTTTTAATTTTGTAGATTGATTTCCAAAAAACTCTGTAAAATCGCCGTAATTTTATCCATATTATTTATGAAGCAGTCAGCATATGTTGGCATCTCAGTTAATTGCCATATTTTCAAAATGAGAAAAGATTTTCTAATGAGAAAACGCATACGCTCGGTTTCAACAATCGCCTTGGTCGTCAGGGGGACTGGATTGTTTACTACGAAGAAATTTCACAAAATTTTCGTTCATTTTGCCCTAATTCTCGTTATTTCGACACGAATACTATATTCTACGAACAAAATGAGAGACTCTATTCAATTTACTTTCTTTTGGTACTTATCACTATTTCGTACGACTATTATTTCTGATTTAATTCTGCAAAAGAAAAAATGTCTGTAATTGATCAAAATGAACTTGGCGTGCATTTCTTATGAGAGACGATTATACTGGTCCAGAGTCGAACCAAGGATATTTGGACAAAGATTTTAGCATTCTGCACTCCTCCTGCATATAAACTTCAACTATGCCATATCTCAAACTCCTTCGTTCGCGCAATATCCTCAAAAAGGGATCCAAAGTTTTCTCTTCACGTATTAATATATAAACGATTCCTCTACTTAAGGATTTATAAAGCATTTTTATTTCTATTCTATCATTTTAATTCTCTTGGTATGATATAAAGAAGCTTTATCCAATGATAGTTATCCATATTTCTGGATAAGGAACTTTTTCAATCACAATTTACTTAGGCGGCATTTAAATTGCGTTTAATTTCCCTGAAGCGCTCGAAAAAGGTCTCTCTCAGTATGGGCTAGAGTTAATCATTCAATAAGTTACTCATTTTGCCTGAGCAAGATACGATGGACGCGAAGGAAAGACCAAGCAAGCCCGCTATGCTCTTTTATTTTCAAAACGACCGCGCGATCTTTCGTGAATCAGGAATCGCGGATCCGCCATGTTTGCAAATAATTTTCAAAATAATTTTCAAAAGTATTTGCCCGTGTATGGCCGATCCGCCATGTTGAATATTTTGAAAATCATTTTCACAATTATTTTCGAAAAAATTTGCCCGTGTATGGCGGCCTTAATGTTTTCAGGAGTCTTAAGTTGAAAGTCGGAGGTCTGATATTTAATTTAATTTACTTTATTTCAGTATATTCCGTTTTTCCCTATCTAAAGACATTTTCCTTTGGTCCACTCAAAAATGTCAGGTCAATAGTTCAACAAACTTAAAAATTTAACATATTCATGAATTGTTATAACTGTTACATATATTCGACGAAATTATTCAATTGAAAACCATCCTTCAAATAATTTTCATATAAAAATCAATATCATACCATGTTTATCTCTTTCTTCTCTGAGATCCCTTATGGGGTAAATTTCTAGATTCATGCAGTATTAGTATCTTCATTATTAATGGAGATATAGAGTTTATCCCAAACTGTGTGAAACTAGAAATTTACCTTCTATTTTTCTAATAATGCGATTTCTAGGATAAAAAATAATCCCTAGGTTTTTCCTTTCTATTATTGTTTGGAATCCCCTGACACCATTTCCCTCCTTTCGATTCATATGTACGGACACCAGCGCCAAGACCGAAAATCGTACTACACGTAAGTACGACTTGTGCGAACGTCTCCGCTGGTCTCCGCCGCCTCCGCTATTCTCGCATGTCCCGCATTGACCTGTTGAAGATTTGTCTTGAAGAACGTGCGGAGTGGTGCGGAGGTTGTAGTGCATGTGAAAGAATTGGTGTATGTAGTTTGATCGGTTCATGTGATGCCGTGCTCTCTTGATCCATGATCGTGAAGCCTGAAAATATCATTCTTTGTCTCTAGTCCATGTAAGTAGAAAATATAGGTTAGCTAAACACAATGTACATCCTGAATAAACTTCATCAGTCCCCCCTTCTTATATGTTTAGCATGGGTTGTCGTGCATTGATATAATTTTCTGCCCTCTTTTTAGATTAGTATTAGCAATTTTATAATTCGCTCGACTAATGATTGATAAATAATTCGGTAAATTTCTAGAAATTTACCAATAATTCTATGTTTGAAACGAATTTTAAATACAGAAAAAATCGGGTAAAATTTCACTTTAGGACTGTATGGGTTTTAGATTTTTATCTTATTTTTAGGAATAAACTTTTTTGTATATTATGGGGTTAATTTCTGAGAGTTAATGAATAGGTATGGGTGCAGTAAAAATGTAAAATATTTTGTTTATTATTATGAAATATTATAGTGAAAACAAATTTTACCGTGAGGAAAAGTGATCTATTAAAAGTTTAACTCTGAAACCTGCTGTTACTGGAATTCATTATTTAAATCCAAGCAGTAATCTCTGAATTAGAATTTAATTACATGTTTGTTTATGAAATGATATTGTATTTGACAAATGTTAAATCCACTCCAATTTCTCTGATTTATCATGGGTTAACAGTCCAAGGGTTGATATTAGCTCTGTTTTCGATTTCCAATCTTCTGTGTTCCCAACCAATCTCATAATTTCCTCATAATTCTTAACCTTTCCACTAGTGATTTACTTGCTTCTCGTAATCTCTGTTTAGTTGTATTTCCTTCCTATATTGATTTTTATAAAGCCTCTAAGAGCCCTCAATCAATCAATTTCTTTTCATATTTGTTTTGCACACCTCTATGTTCTTTCTTCATTTTCTCTTACCAATGTAAAATTCTTTTCTTGTTGATTTATTTACTTGAAACGATTATTTTTTTATCTTTGGCATTGAATGCATTTAAGATAAGGATACTGGTCAGTATCATCACTATTATGAATTAACATTTTATAAGGGGCTTCACAATGCTATGTATTCCATTGGGAAAAGTTTATGCCATTGAACCTTCCATATATTCTTATTATAGAATTAAATTCAAAAACGGTAATGCATTAATCACTTCATTTTACATGGCAAGCAGCAGGAAATGGAAAAATTATTAAACCATGTGAATTAGCTTTATCTTTACGGATTATTTGAAATAAAATTGTTTAGAGTACTTATAATTAAAACCTTGATTCCTTTATTTTGCCCTTCTTCATTTGTAATGTTAATACATTGAGCTTCTCTTTCGCTCTTTTTCTATAATCTTCTATCATTTTGTATGTGATTTGCTAATGATATAACGGTTAAGAAAGTAGATCATTCAGAATGGAAGGCAGATGCTTGATATTGGTTCTTTTGTGACTCTGATACCAGTAAATAGTTGACAACTTTGGGGAAAGGATTCTTGATGAAATAATAATAATAATAGATATCATTTAATTATTAGGTATTTAAAAACTTAATATTGAATTGGATAATATATATAATAGTTTAAATTTTTATTTATGGTCAATATCATGAATAGAACTAGTTTTTTATTTTTCTAACAGGCTGCTTCAAAAAACCTCATTCTGCATATCATAAAACCGGCTGTGGTGGTGGAGTGGTTAGCATGCTTGCACGACAACGCTCCAATGCAAAGGTTTCAGGTTCGAATCCCTTTTTTCCAGTTAAGGAATGTATGTGAGTCATATTAAAACGGATATAATTGGGGGAACCTGTTTCCACTGAAGAAATTAATAATAATTTTAATAATCATGAGAAACCAAAATCAAAAAGAACTGACCGTCATTAAAGGTTTTGATTGGCAGTAGATTTTTGTTAACTTTTTCTTTCTCAGTAATATTATTTTCACACCAGTTGGCCCATACAAAAATTTCACACACATGGTTATTGGGGTGCATGCAAATTTATTAAAAGATAGAAATATATATATTTGTTTTTAATAAGACAATTAAGACAGTTATATGCATTTGCATACTATGGTAAAACAACAAATTGGCATCAAAAAGTAAGAGTAAAAAATGTGTATAGAAACATTAGTATTGTACAAAACCTTCTTAAATTCAGCTTTGTGGATGATGATGTCAGTCTATGTAACTTTTTGTTTGCAAGTTATATCAATGCAAACATATATCTCCTAATGTTCACACTCCTGCAAATGCAATGTATTGCATGTATGCAATGCTGCCTATGTGAGAAAACTGGTCCTGGTAAACGCAGGCCAGCCCTTTGAATCGTTTGCCCTTGTGCTTAATTGATTTTCATACAAAATGTAACCTGGACAGGGTAATGTTTTCCCTCTGAATGAGATCTTCTCTAATCTCACCTAGGCTGCATTGAGAAGTGATGGATATGCATGATATCACGAGGGCAAAAGAGAGCTTCCCAGTGAGAATATGGCATGGCAATGCAGTCAATGGGAGACAGAAAATTCAAATTTTAACTCGATTTTTTTACTGAATGGTGCATTTTCCATTTATTGATATATTTTTAACAGGAAGTGGGAAACACAACACCATTTAAAATGGTGTGTCATTTATATGTTTCTATGAAGTATAAAGGGAGCAAAGCTTTGATCAGAGAAAACTTATGTTTAGAAATAATATGCATAGATTTTCAAAAATTTTAACGGAAATAATTACCAGGAACAAGATAGTCCAGTTATGTGTGCATGAATTGTTGATTGGATTTGGATGGTAAAGCATTTATCAGAAGATACCTGATTTTAAAGAGTTAGAAGCTTACATTACATAATTAATCTTTTGGTATACATAGACTTCCTATGTGCATTTTTGTTGCGCACTATTGATTGTTGCTCTCATTCTTTTCCAGCTATGACAATTGGAATTGTGCTACCAGAAGCTCTAAATTTAGTGCCTCCTGGCTCCTGAAGATATGCAGTAACTTAAGGATATGCAGTAACTTAAGGATATGCAGGGCCTAGGGTAATGTGGACAGGTATTTAAGAGGTCAACAGTTTCCTTGCGGGTTACTCCAAACCGTTTCCTTTTCTGTAGCTGGCTGTAAAACCTTTGAATGATGGTTGTTGTTAGGATGAAGGATAATTTTAAATATCTTTAAAGAAAAATTAGAAGGATGTTGTTGCAAAGACAAGATGAAAATCTTTGATGATTATGTTGATGACAGTGATTTCAGGAAGACATTTATTTATATATATTTAATAATTAACTAGATAGATTCATTTCTTAAACATTTTTTAAGAGCTTAAAATTATCAGTCAAAAATGAACAAAATTCAACATTTGACCAGAAATTTTTCTAAGAAGGAACAATTTCTCAGCCTTGATATTTTACGGCTGTTACACTATATGGTATAGTTACTTTTCATATGCTGTCATAATGTTGGTCAGACTACCGTTCAAAAAATACTCTTTTAAAAAACAAATTTTTGTATGTTTTTCAAATTTTCACTTGCAATATCTTGGTTGAGGGACCAGATAAAAATATGAAAATTGCACACATTAAAGGTCTTCATCATATAAAACTTAGGTATAAATTTCAACTATGAGATTTAATTGAAACAGTAAAAACATATTGTCAATTTGAGCATAAAATATGATATTTTTGCCTTTGCAACTTCTTGTACTTTGGTATTCGATCCTTTTTGGATTGGTCTGCAGCAGTCCTCCAGTCTGCTCTATTTTCAGTTCTTGATAGCTGGTGCAGTTCAGATCCTCCAATAACTGCTTCGTATAATCAAGCAGAGGTCTTCCTCTACATCTTTTCCCTTCAGTCATTCCTTCTAGTATAGTCTTTTATCATGCTCTTGTGCCTCAGAATGTGCCCCACAAGTCCTGTTCTTCTGTTCTGTATACTTCTCCCACATATCATTCTTTTCTCATAAAATAAGATCAATGGTAGCAGGCTTTTCTGTCTGGAATTCTATTAAAATCAAAATTAAAAGAAATAAAACTACTTGTCCTATTTTCCACAGTATATTTTACACATGACCGGTTTCGTAAGATCACTTACATCTTCAGGTGACAAGAAGTTACAAGGCATGGAATATATAAGGAGCCAAAAGTAGGATTGGGTTGTGAGGAAATCTAGAGTGTGGGGGGGGGTCAAGCTAGAGGGTAGAAGGAGTGGGTAGGGGGGAAGAATAGCAAGGCTGAAAGGGTTAGCAGGTGATCTTATGGACAAGGGAGCTCTCCGGGGGGTTGAGGTTATCTGGGAGAGAGTTTTTCCAGAGGGTACAAAAGAGCAAAGGGGAATGAGGCACAGGTATGATTTCATTGACGACATTCTCAGAAGCAAGCAATTATAGCAACCGAAATTTCCCTATGTTCTTAGAAGTTCATTTTTGGATCTTTGGGAAGAATGTGTAAGATCTCGGGAGTAAAGGTGTAGATATGCTGGAAAAGATTTAGATGTTGGGCAAAGTGAGAGGCGGGGGAATTAATATGGAAGGTATAATCAATAGTAGAAGCTGTAACTTGGTAAAAGGAAAAACTCACTTTGGTATTCAATGCCATTTGGTATATATTCTTGTAATGTTTTGTCATCTTTGCCTGATGATAACTCAGTGAGTTGAAACATGTCGCAGTCGAGAAATATATTTTTGTGGAATTTTACTAAGTGAGTTTTTCCTTTTTCCATTAATATGGAAGGATTTTAAATGCTCTTTAGCTTGGATTTGAAAATTGCACCCACATTGACCTACATAAATGGCATCACAGTCGGAACACTTTAATTTATAAATTCCGGATTTAAATTCCTTAATAATTTTATCTTTGTTGTTCACAAAGAATGAGTGAATGTTGTTTATATTATAAAAGGCTGGATTAATCAATTCTTTTGGGAGGGCATTGAAAATTTTTAAAGAATTTTATCAGTGAAATTAAAACTATACCATTTGGGTGGATTATCCATCTGGGATGTAGAAGGTGCAAAAATTCTATCAATTGATAATTTTCTCAGTTTTCTTGAAAGAAGTTTATCTATTAACTTAGCTTCAAAACCATTATTTTCTGCAATATATTTAATGGTTGAAAGTTCATTATTACAATCAGATTGCGACATTGGGATACGAGTTAGACAATGAATGAGAGCATGAAATGAAGAGTGTTTTTGGGCAGGGTGATGGTTGGAAGAGGCAGGGATGGTGTGGTTGGTATAGGTGGGCTTGCGAAAGATGGAAAAGGTTATTTTATTATCTAGTCAATTGAGGTAGAGGTCCAGAAAATTTAGACAGATTATTTTCCACTTCTACCGTAAACTTGATTGAAGGATGAATAGTCTTCAGATAAGAGTGAAAACCTGAAAGTTGTCTTTCCATACCATTCCTAATACACAGAATATCATCCAACCTATACAAACATTGAACATAGTTTAAATATTTACACTCAGAACTAAACAATTTTGTTTTGAGAAAATTCATAAAAATATTGGTTAGTAAAGGGGACAATGAAGATCCCATCGCAAGACCTTTGTTTTGTCTATAAAACACATCCCTAAATTAAAGAAAATTTTGTCTGGTAAAAATATCAATTAGTTTCAAATAGTCTTGTATAACATCACTGTTCCTCTTGGCACTATGGAGTTGGTATTTGATGATATTTTACACTTCACTCACTGGTACGTTTGCAAACAAATCACAGACATCGAAAGAAACCTCTTTATTTGTTATTTTATATTTCCAGCTAATCTTGAGCATCCTCCTGTAGCACCAGTTTTCATAGGATTCAGAACATACATAGTAATACAACTCATTTTTTACTTATATCTACATATTCTAAGTATTCATTTGTAGAATAAAAGCACCTTTCAGTAAAATGTTTTTTGAGTTTTTGTCTAAATGACTGAATTTTCAAAATATCTTTTATAGAGTTTAGTAGTTTATTAAATAGTTTGATACCTGAATGAAGATGACCTTTGTTATTCAATTCAGTTCTTTTGGTATTTCAATGAATATCATTTTTTGATCTAGTATGATGGCTATGAATACTAGAATTTAAAAACAGAGTGTCCATATTATTTTTGATGTTAAGAATCGTTTCAAACATATAAATTGAAGGAAGTGGCATGATTTTCAACTCTTTAAAATGGGATCTACAAGAATCCCAGGGTTTTAGATTCAGCATTGTCCTTATAGCACTCTTCTGCACTTTAAAGACATCAAGAGAGGCACCCTAGGTAATAACACCATAGCATAACACATTATGAAAAATATAGGATTATACACATTTTAACACCCTTAAACTTTTGTACTATTTCTTAAAAATCTTAATTGATAGATAACTTTGCTAAGTCTACATACTAGGTTGTTTACATGGATTGATCATTTTGGGAATAATCCACTGTAACACCAAGAAATGAAACATGATTTACAAAGTTGATGAGATTCTTATCTATCATAATTACTGGATTACATGCTCTGCTGAAATTGATGCAAACAGTTTTTCCTGTGTTTGACATTAAAGAATTTACACATAGCCATTTATGTAAAGTTAACATAGTATTATAAAAATTTTGCTGGAGGTCAAGCTGGGAATGACTATGCAGGACCAAATTTGTATCATCAGCAAAATGGAAACATTTTGCATTATTTAGTAGACTGGCCATATCATTTATGTATACCAAAAATAGAATAGGGCCAAGAATAGAGCCTTGAGGAACTCCAATACTAACTTGTCTAAATGAGGAAGTGACATTCCGGTATGTATTTGTTTTGGTGTCTAGGTAACTTATGACAACTTTTTAGGAACGGTTATTTAGGTAGGATTTGAACCACTCCAATGTTAAGTCTTGAATACCATATAAGTAGAGACTGGAATTTTTCAGTGCTTGAAAAAGCAGAAAGCGGTGATTTAAAATCCAAAAAGCGGTGCTTTCCAATCTGTACTTTTAAATCATGCTTTTTGGTATCCTAACATCTCCTTTTGTCATTTCAATGAATTAAAATACTAAATATCATTAAATTACATAGTTATTATGCAACAATGATTGTGTTATGTGTCATCCTCAAGTTTAATTTTAAAATAATTACAAATAACCTACAAATATAAAATAAAACGTATAAAATAAATTGGTAAATGATTTCAAAAATTTATAAACCTAGAAATAAACATTTTAAATCATTACTATTATGTTAAAGCTGATATTTTACCTCTAAAAGTACATTTCAGAGAGTAATTCCAAGTTTTCTTGTTTTAAATTATGACGTCTATCTGTTAAAACATCACTATACGATGAAAAAAATCTTTCACAGTCTGCATACTGTTTTGAGAGCAGCCTTTGCAAATTCAGGATGCTTCACCGAAAGGCCTTCCAAAATTACAACAATATCCACTTGTCCTTCTTTTGTTAGCTGTTTTTTTAACCAAAGTCTGTAATTCTTTGAACCCTTTGAGTAATACATTCTCATCCATTTTTGAGAACAAAAACAGTTTTTTTACTTTTGAACATAATTGCTTAGTAACATCAACACACACAATTTAACAAGGATAAAAAACATTCACTCTTTTATAAAAGTCTTTAGCTGGGTCACTTGATATTAATGAAACCAGCTTTGTGTATGTATGTGATGCTGCATTCACTAATACTGCATTTACCTTGGCTTTAATGAGAACATTTCCACAGGACTCAGAATGGTAGTTAAAAAATCATAGAGTGACTGTCCCTTACTAAAACCATATTGCTGAGGTAGAATAATGGAATTACTATCAAGATGTTGTTACGTAATCTGTGGGCTTGTGGATAAGTGAGAATTTTTTTAACGAAAAACAATGAACTTTATTCCCAAAACTCAATTAAATAAAGCCACATATCAAAAACAATGCATATATCTCGATCTTGCTTTGCGTTCTCTTCCATTTTTCAACAATGTCACCCCGTTGTGAACGCAAACTCTGTAGCATCAACAAGTCCACCACTTTTCAGCTTCATAACACTGCCCCCCTCTATAAATGCTATTCGTCCCAAATAGAGCTACCAGACATCGAACATGATGTGTCTCTCCCTCTGTAATTTAGTGACAAACTTCACAGTGACCTATCTAATCATGTTTGCAAGTTGAATTGGATTCCTTCCTCCCAAGGCTGTTTTATTTTGATCATCTAATGGATGATGGTAGAAAATGTCCAAAGGTTTTTGCCTCACCTTCCCAGAGAAAACAGATACACTAATTATCTGTTGATTGGAGGAGGCCAACTACTCAGTCTGGTTGGCCAATGCCATTTTAGCATAGTGCTTCAAATACGGGCGTGAAAAAGTCACTGTTTTCATCCCTAAAAAATTCTTCAATTCTTCTTCAATTCTTGCAAAACAATTCTTGTAGGCCGACCTCTTAAACCATTGTTGGGCTCAAGTTATCTCCTTTAAAACTGAGAGATCCCCAACATGGGTTCCAAATAAGCAATGGAAAGCTAGCTGAAAGGCCATTTCAGGAGTTCCCCCGAAATTCAAAGAGAATTTCATGGTCTGAACTTTTTTATACAGATAAAACAAACCGTGGCCAGAGAAGTCAAAACATTGGACTTGCTCATTTACATCCATTGCTTTTCCGTTATTGAAACTCTCAGTGTTTTCTTTTCAATACTTCAACTACGCTAAGTGTATATGCGAACTAATGTTTACTAATCATTGACAACCAAACATTTGAAAATGTAAACTCGATAGTAACACAGGATTTCAAATAAACTAAAGGTCGCATTGTTGTAATAGTATATAGGATTGAAAATGTTTTGGATTGTCTCATTGAATTTCTAGGACTACTTATCACTGAATAAAAAATAAATAAACTGGCAACAATTCCTTCTCTATTTCAATCAGCCTGATGAATTCTTGGGGAGTCAGCTTCTTCAAGATATTCTTAATTGGTATGCAAACTTGGTCTTTTCCATGTTTATTAAATGAGGTCCTTGGTCCTGGTGGGTGATAAAATAATAACACGCACATCTCAGATTTGATGCTCAATAATATCCACTTCAGCAATCCACCATTGTCCATCATAAATACAAGCCACTATGTCTCTACTTCGTTGTGATAATGGTACAACTTTTCCAGTTTGATAAAGTTAGAGACATACATACATACATAGGTTACATATTTGTGTCCACCTGGATTATATACATTTTATAATAATTGTACAAAATTCAGTGCAAACTCTGAAATTGGTTCCTTACCACCTTAGGTTATTATAATCCTCTTTCTTCAGCTTCAGCAACAGCTTCAGTAGGTATAAAGCATGTTCTCAAAGACATTGGGTATTAAAATTTTTTCCCGTTACTTCCTCCTGTGCCTCCTAAACTAACTAAAACTAAACAAACTCCTAAACAACTTCCTCCTGCACCTCCTTCCAAGCGTTTTGGTATGGGTTGGTACCAATTATTTGGCCAAGAAGAACTAAGTCTTCTCACGCTGAAAACCTGAGCCGTGCCATGAGTAAGACCAAGACACCAGAGAATTTTGTGCATGCGCATTGAGGTTTCCGGAAATTATCGGTTCACCGTGAGGTGCTTGCTAAAACTCTCTACTATATCATGGTAACGACTGTTAGTCTCTGGGTGCAGGTGGGTGATTACAGGTGTGTGGCCCAGCCAATCAATTGTTGGCATGCCCTGGTTTGCTGGATCAAGGGGAGCCATGGCGTTGAGACCTTCTAGCTCTGCTCTTACTCTGGCTAGCTGTAATTGCTGGTGAGGGGCAACGCTCATAGAAATTATGACTTGTGTCTTCTCTCCAAAGTCACCGCCTTGTAATTGGATCCCCTGCATCTGGGTTGCTCTGTCAATCGGAGCGGGGGCCGCCAGTCAACCTCGGCATCTAGGGATGTCAACATTAGGAATGTTATTCCACCAATGTCTCCCCATTCTATCAGTAGAGTACCACAGATTATTCATTGCCGCCATGTTCTCGCAAACATATTGCCCCAGCTTTCAAAGCAACATCATCTGCTCACCAAATGTTTGGCTCACCTAATGCAGATGCCAGAAGAACATCCACCCTGCCTGATTTGGCAAGAGCATCATAAAAGTCATATGACTTTTTAAATGCCAGCAGATTTGGAAAGGTTCCCGAGGAACCTGACACTGCACCACTTGGTGTCATCCTTTGGCTTCTCTGAGGTGAAAATAAGTTGAATGGCCGCCTTCCTCTTCTTCCGATGGATAAGGGTGTTTACCAGGGAAGCCATTAACCTGTGTGATGTGCTTAATGAGACTAACTTCTTCCTTGTAGTCTGAGTCCTGTAGGGGGATCCGGAGCAGCCTGTCAACAATAGAATGGAATGCTGCTAATTTGTGGGATAATGGGTGGCAAGAGTCATAACCGATGACACAGTCGGTATAAGTTGGTTTCCCGTAAATTGCAAAGGAGCGTGTTTGGCTTACAATCTTAATATAGAGATCCAAAAAAACTGTAAGTAGTTGTAACTGAAGTAGTTACGTTCTCATACCCTGAACATTTTGGTAGTATAATTCAAAACTTAGTTTCTTGAATGCACATTATATTCGAATATTTTAGGTACACCATTGAAATACCTTACAGTGATATCAGTTTCACCTGCCTCCTTTCTGGCTTCAGGTTGCTTCTGGAGTGATGAAAGATATACCTGCTCTCTTTTTGGCATGTCATTCTTCATTCTGTATTCTTTTTCAATAAACACATTTTTGCTCTTGAAAACTTTTAGTGCATCTTCCCGGCTTTCCATGCACACCTTCAATGGCAGAGTTCTGGAGGCATTAGGATTTCGTGGCTGAAATACCCTTAATTTATGTCACTTAAAATTTTAGCTACCACTGCTACATCATTTTTTGCTTGATCCTATTTCCTTGTGGTAAATTCTTCAACTCCCATAATGATTAAATTGGATGTTCTCTTCTCCCTTTCCCTCATCTCTGACACTAAATCCACTGGTTCCACATTTTGACAATGTTCTTTCACTTGGTCAAGTTTCTTTTCCAGGGATATGACCATTTTGTTGAGTCTTTTATTTATATCTGATAGCGACCATTACCACCATCCCCTCCATCGGATATAAATGACTATTCTGTGTGCTGATTGCTAGAACTGTGTTCTGGTGCTCTTTGATTAATAATCTAAGTATATCACTTGTATTTCGTTTTTTGAGTTGGTTATCTTGACACCAGAAGCATCTCCAAGATTCACTGGAATCAGACATTATCTAGATATACAGTGGCGATAGTCCTGCACAAGCATCATGGTACCACTTTCCACAATGTTAATTATTGCAGGAATCAGAGACGCCGTACTAAGTTGCTCCAATTTCTTCCTTGATTTTCTTGCTACATTTTCCACAGTGTTTCTGTTGTTTTGAACCCATTTTTTCTCAATAAATCGAAAAATAAACTAGAACTCATGGAAGACCACGCCGAACGGAACGAGAAGTACTACGTTAGTTTAAAAAAACATGTTTTCATCTTTATCATTTCTATCTGATTATCATTTTAAAAATTGTATATATATTGAGCTTACATAATTTTATATAATATAGAAACAAACTCCGAAAACCATCAAAGAACTTACTGTGTAGCTATACGTATTTCGACTTCAAAGAAGTCATCATCAGGTGAAGGTTAGCAACGAAATGCAACGAGGTCGGGTATGAAAACGACAAGAAACAAAATGAGATAGTTGAGAGACTATGTGCCGATTAATTTATAGAGAGTTTGGTTTCTAAATCCTGGTTCATTGATACATCTTTATTTTTATGAATATACAAGTTTTTTTTAAGGCATTTAAACGAGTATGTGAAGAATGTGAAAGTTTTAAATCATTCATAAATATTTCATGACCAGTGTCGTTCATGTGTTTAGCCACCCTGGACCTATGACATCTTCCAAATCTGAAATGTGCATTGTGTTCTTTAAAGCGAGTTATCAATTTTTGTCTGGTTTGGCCAATGTATATTAAGTTACATTCAGGACATTTAATGTTGTAAATGCCTGATTTGTGAAATGTTTCAATTTTGTCTTTGGTGTTACCTAATACATTTTTAATTGTGTATGGATTATGGAAGACGATTTTGATGTCTTTATCTTTGAATATTTTACTAAGGCCATTGGTTAGTTTAGGACAGACGTTCAATTTTATTAAAAAAATATTTAAAATGAGGCATCCTCATGTAGGTGAATGAGTGCATGCACATTGTGTGAGACACTTTTCTTATCATACAACGCCATAAAGTTTTGCTCAAAATAAAACATAAGTCTTTGGTCAGCACTTTGTTGATGGCAGTGCCTGCTGCCAATGAAGCACCTCAAGACAAAGTGAAAACAGAGATAATGTACAGATATACATCTTCGAAAACTATACTTTTGAGTAGAAATGGCCCAGTATAAAGCATAATCTGCCTAAGCTCTGTTGCTTCCCACCTTTTCAGCTTCCTCAAACTTCTTAGTTTCTGCACAAATTCTGCCAGAATGTGTTGTACGATTGATTCCAACTTCCTGCTCAGTTCAGTCATTTGGAAACTGGATAAGAAGGGGACCCTTCATCAACAGCAGCAACATTTTCCTCATTACCTATTGACAGGTTATATGCATGTAGTCATAGGGAAAGTGTCTTATCATGTCTAAATTAGGCAAGAGGAGAATGGCCTTTATGTTATTCCTCCTGATTCGGTGCACAAAAGGACCCAGCTGTTCTTTATTCACAAGTAAGATCGTTAAAGGCAACATTACTGCTCTCATATTCCCCTTTGGTTGAACATTTCTGACAGCTTTAATACTCTGTATAGACAGCTGTTTGCGTAATGAATAAATTTGCTGGCAAATGCAGCATGAACCCATTTATTTGCATTGTATAAATTTTCCCCTCACGTTCAACCCCATTGCTCATAATGTCCTGCAGTTCAGTCCTAAAACTATTGAGGAATTCATCTGCAGAATTTGGTGAACAATTCCCATGGAAAATTCCAACAGCAAATGCATCCACCTCACCAAATTCCTCAAAACTAATTAATATTGGCCAAAGCTGGCTGTTACTACTACCAAAAGTGGTAAGTCATCCACGCAACAAAGTAATTTTAAATGGTCAGCAAGTCTAAGGTGACCACATATCTCCAAATGCTGAATTAATGTGGTTGTAATGCCAATGTGTAGCTACAACCTGCTATCAATTCCACCGGAGTTTCCCTAGGGGTGAACAGAAGTGTCCTCGCATCTGCTTGCCATTATCTGTAGCTCTCATGTTCCCTTAATAATTTCAGGAGTTTCAGGAAACTTTAGTTTGAGTCACTCCTTCAAATCATGCAGAAGATTGGAAGGTAGTTGTTCAACTGACTCGCAGCTTCCATTCCATCCTTCACCTCCTTCACTACAGTCAGAGAGGGAACCATCGCAACAAATTTCAGTGGTATCTGAAACTCCTGAGGAATCCTCATCTTCCCTCCACACATTCTCAACAATTTCCTCTGCTTCATTTACACCACCAGGTTGCAGGAGATTCTCTGCAAGTATATCAAAGACTTAGCGCCCATGTCTGTTGCTGTAAGCCTCTAAAACTCTTTCTCTGCTTGAACATTTTCTGTATGACATTATAAACATGTATAACAGCCAAGAAGGTAATAATATTAAAACCTTTTCTAACAGCAACTATTAAATATTAATCCATATCTACTTTTTTAATACTTATGGAAACTTCTGAAACATGAAGCACATAACCCAGGTAAATCAGAACAGATATCTCATGTTGTGGTTACATTTTTTCCTATATTTTTTTGTATCACTCCCTACAGCATTTCCTGAATTCTTTTCTCTCCTTTATCAGAAGGCAATGTATTCTGTTTGTGGGAAGGGAAAGGGGACAATCTGCAGAAACCAGCTTATTTTTTCTAATTGAAGTTTGGGCAATTATTTCTCTGAATGACTTTAAAGGCATTTTACCAGATGCTGGTTTGAAATTTTTAATAGAATCCAACTATTGCTGCCCATATAAGGGAAAATGCGTAGACCTACCTTCAAATACCACCTGAGAGTTTTTCTTTCTAGAGGGTAATATGATAAGTATTGGTCTGACCAATAAATTCCTCCCATCTATTAGTTGTATTTCACAACAAATTTCTGGCTTCATTTCTGTCCCCTTCCTTGTGCTGGCTTCTTTCATCTCTGGTCCAAATTCAGAAGAAATTACCAGCTCCTCTCTTTTGTTGAACCACTTCAACACGCCCACGCCATTCTCTAAGATGCAATGAACTGATTATCCCAGTTTTAGTTTTTTCTCCACAACAGCTGCTGTATTGTTCTTTCAGGATTTTCTCAATGTACCAGTCGAGAAAGTGTCCCTTCTTAATATTCCGGAACTTAGAGCAACAGAGGTATAATAATTGTTCATATAGAGAGAATGTCCTACTCCTAAACGACCCTCCATAAGTTTCCTAACCACTTTCTCTGCGTGGCCTTTCCCACCAACCTCAGGATCCCTAGAACCGGGGTATATCAGAAGATCCAGAATAAGACCACCGACCTCCGCAATCATGTATAATTTGATGCCATACTTATGGTATTTCCCCTCAATAAATTGTATAAATGACAAATGGCCTCTCCAGCGAAGCATTGATTCATCAAGGCATAACTTCTTCCCTGGGGAGTATACTTCTCCCAGCTGTATCAAAAAATTTGTCAGTAGAGGTCTAATTTCATAGAGAGGATATGTGGGCTGCAGTTTTCCTTCCTCTGGATTTCATCCAAAATGAAGGGCCCTCAATATAATTAGGAAATAATCCCTTACGATTGTTTCCCTAAATACAGGAAAATTATAAAGATTTTCTGCCCTCCTCCAGTAATCTGCAATTTTCGGTAGTTGGGTAAATCCCATTAAATATATCATCCCAAAAAAAGTTTTCATTTCTCCACAAGTTACAGGACGAAATGCTTTTATCCTTGCATGAGGGTAAGGAGAGTTTTAAAAAACCATTTTCTGCATTGATATTTCATTCCTCGAATATAAAATCCAGCAAACTGTCTGTAAAAATAGGCTGGATAAAACTGAAAGTTTTCCGGAGGAGGAACTATTAAATTTTGGTTACTCCTGAACGGTATATTTGGAAGATTGGGCCTGTTTTCCCACCATGATGCACATGGTTGGTCTTGAGTAGGTGGGACGGTGGGCCTGAATCGGAAGGGTGGGAAGATTTACTAGGATGAACCTCTGACTCGGTGATTAGAGTAATACTTCCTGTCCAGTATCCCTCTTCTTCACTCTCCAAATCCAAATCATCAACAAATTCGTTGATATCAGAGGCCTTATATCCTTAAAATCTCTTCCTCTGTAGGCGGTGCTTGCACAGGGCGATTTTTTTCCTTTTTTTCACACCAGAGGTTGAAGGTGTGCTATCCGCCATCTAGAAAATTAAAGCAATCTAAAGTATAATGTATGTAATTGGAAAGAAAAGCATAGAAAAAATACCTTTGTGAAAAATGAGAACAAAAATAATATTAGAAAAACATTCCTCGACACTTCTTTCCCCTTCTTTATCATTATCGCTTTCAAGACAAAGACATGATTTGTATAATTTTACTAATTGTGATACTGTAAAAGATTACAGTGAATATCATTAAGGATGATTTCTGATACAATGAAAAAAAGAATTTTCTTAAAACATCTCTCATCTCTTGAAATCCTTGACAGAATTGTTAGAGCCTTAAAGATATTATTATAGAGACATATCACAGAACTCTGTACTCTATCCTCAGCAACATCAAAAAGAGCAACTAAGGAAAAATAGCCAGTGTTACAGTATAACGTTTCATTTCGATTGGATTGAAAGATGTGCGTCATTGAAAAATATTTACCTTTCCTATATTCAATTGGGTTGCCTCTCTCACATTAGGGTTTGTCAGGAACAGTCGATATTTCTCTAAGTCCTTGTTTGAGTATATCCCTGCCATGATCAGTTTGCCACTTGTCTTGTAAGACCAGTTGTCACCTATATCCGGATGCACCACTTCCGGACTTTCTACTTAAACTAACTTTGGCGTTTGCCCCCACCACTGGTTCTGGAGTTTGTATGCAGGGAAAAGCATAGTTGCACTCCACTGATTAAACCATAAGAAAGAACATTTCTGTGTTTAGTGATCTGACAAATGAAGCATTGCTTCACCATATCAGTGATCTCAGTCATTTGGCCACCAAAACTCTGAGATATCTTTTGGATAGTTCTAAATAGACCTAAATGCCCTGAATTAGGTAAACAATGAAAATAATGTAATAACTTTGGTCTAATGACCTCAGGAACGACAATTCTAAAGTTGTTAGCTTTACTAAGCTCGGAACACAATAAATTTCTCTAAGAGAATAAGAAATCCTGTTAACTTTTACAACATCTGAGCTAGAAAGTTAATTTATTAATTAATTGTTTACAAAAACGATCATCATTTTGATGAGTTCGCAAATCAACAAAGGACAATGGTAATTTATGCAAAAAACGAGTGACAGACTCCTGGAACTGAATTCTAGATATACAATCAGCTGGTTTATTAAAAATTTGCTTTAATATGATGAATTGTAAACTTATATATGGACAACTTAAGAACCATTCGAGCAATTTTTCCCTATCGCTTTGGGTGACAAAAAAGCCATGTTAAAGCACCATTGTCTGTGTCACAGTGACATTAAGTTTCGGCTCGAACCAAATAATTACATTTGTACCTTTCTTCCAATTCCGTCATTATTGTTCCCTTCCTTGGCTCAACGTCGCCCAACCCCAGGGTTTCATGGGTTCAGAGGGGTGACACGCCCTCTGCTTGATGTCTTGGTGCAGAGTCGGTATGATGACTATACCGCTAGATCCTATGTCTCCTGTCCCAGTGTTAAGTGGTAGCTCTTCCGAATACCAAGTGTCCTTTATGATCATTTGGCGCAACCTTAAATACTTGTCACAGCCTGGGGGAGCACCCACTTTCAGGAACTTTCGTGAGGCGGTGGGGTGGGTGGTGCAGGGTCTCAGTATCAGTGCACAGGACGTTGGCTGCACCTTCCCACAGAGGCACCTCTCTCTGACACTCTGCTGGTGCATTGGCTTTTCTTTTTCTCTCAGTAGCCTTGCACCCACTTTCCACTAAGTGCAAGGGCCGGCATGTTTCATCCTCTGGCGCTTTCTGGCACCCACCATCTCAGCACTTCCCAGGCTGTATCATAAACCCTAGCCAATTTCCGGCTCTGCATTGTGGGAATATGCTGGGAGAAAGTACCAATCAACACCTTTTCAAAATTCTTATTCCCAGCATATTCCCATTATATAAAACCTATCACATATAAATAAATACATATCATAATTGAAAAAGCACTACGCAAATAATCTTTAAATTTCTCAATACTCCAAATAGAGGCTATCATTCCAATTCATAAACACCAAGTTTCTCTTTGTGGGGGTTCAAAGTGTGACTAGCATAGTCTGACAGACAGAATTTACCATCTATATGATGATTAAGAACAGTTCCAGGTACCACATTACTAGCGTTAACTAATAAATGAAAATCACGAGAAAAGCAAGGCATAGGTAAAACAGGAGGACTAGCAAAAGTATTCTTCAATTTATTGAAGGTATCATTATGAACATAAGACCAAACAAACCTGGCATCATTTTTTCTTAAGTTGATTCAAAGGATAAGCAATCTCATGATAACAAGGAATACATATAGAATAAAGCCTGCCAAGGTGAACCTTCTTTCAAATATCCCTGAAGAGGTAGGAATACAACTGCGCCTTATTGGCAATTATATCTCTCATAAGTTAATTGTAAAAAGTGGATTTTTGTTAGCTGTGTAAAAATGACACAATTGATAGTTTGGCCACTTCCTTGAATTTCTCACATTGAAATTGGAGTACTCCTCTGCCTTGACGTTGTCAACATCAATCAATAGCAGTATGTCAAAATGGACGACGTTGTAAATCTCCTCAAAGCTGCCTACTTCTTCCAGATATCCCACGGAGAGGTAGGGATACAGCTCTGCCATATCAACGTTAACATCCCTCACTGGTAATGAGTTCATGGTAGGGAGTGGTTTTTCTTTAGTTGTGTCACAATGACACGACTGGTTGTGTGGCCCCTTCCTTGTTTTTTCTCTCGTTTAAATTGTGATACCCCGCTGCCAGCACGGGTCACAATCAATCAGCAGTAGTGTGTCAAAGTGTATGACGCTGTAAATCTCCTCCAAACTGGCTCCTTATGGATATCTCACGGAGAGGTAGTGATACATTTCCGCCACATCGTTGTTTATATCCCTCACTGGTGATGAGTTCATGGTAACAATTGGTTTTTCCTTAGTTGTGTCGCAATGACACGATTGAAAGTGTGGCCCCTTCCTTGTTTTTTCTCTCATTGAAATTATGATACTCTGCTGCCATGACAGGTCAACATCAAACATTAGCGGTTTTTCAAAGTAGAAGACACTGTGAATCTCCTCCAAGTTTGCTCCTTCTTCCGTATATCCCACAGAGAGGTAGGGATACAACTCCGCCATATTTTTATTCCTCACTGGTGATGAGTTTATGGTAACAAGTGGTTTTTCTTTAGTTGTGTCACAATGATACGACTGGTAGTGTGGCCCCTTCCTTGTTTTTTCTCTCGTTTAAATTGTGATACCCCGCTGCCAGCACGGGTCACAATCAATCAATCAGTAGTAGTGTGTCAAAGTGTATGATGCTGTAAATCTCCTCCAAACTGGCTCCTTATGGATATCTCACGGAGAGGTAGTGATACATTTCCGCCACATCGTTGTTTATATCCCTCACTGGTGATGAGTTCATGGTAACAATTGGTTTTTCCTTAGTTGTGACGCAATGACACGATTGAAAGTGTGGCCCCTTACTTGTTTTTTCTCTCATTGAAATTATGATACTCTGCTGCCATGACAGGCCAACATCAATCATTAGCGGTTTTTCAAAGTGGAAGACACTGTGAATCTCCTCCAAGTTTGCTCCTTCTTCCGTATATCCCCCGGAGAGGTAGGGATACAACTCCGCCATATTTTTATTCCTCACTGGTGATGAGTTTATGGTAACAAGTGGTTTTTCTTTAGTTGTGTCACAATGACACGACTGGTAGTGTGGCCCCTTCCTTGTTTTTTCTCTCGTTTAAATTGTGATACCCCGCTGCCAGCACGGGTCACAATCAAACAGCAGTAGTGTGTCAAAGTGTATGACGCTGTAAATTTCCTCAAAAAACTGGCTCCTTATGGATATCTCACGGAGAGGTAGTGATACATTTCCGCCACATCGTTGTTTATATCCCTCACTGGTGATGAGTTCATGGTAACAATTGGTTTTTCCTTAGTTGTGTCGCAATGACACGATTGAAAGTGTGGCCCCTTCCTTGTTTTTTCTCTCATTGAAATTATGATACTCTGCTGCCATGACAGGTCAACATCAATCATTAGCGGTTTTTCAAAGTGGAAGACACTGTGAATCTCCTCCAAGTTTGCTCCTTCTTCCGTATATCCCCCGGAGAGGTAGGGATACAACTCTGCCATATTTTTATTCCTCACTGGTGATGAGTTTATGGTAACAAGTGGTTTTTCTTTAGTTGTGTCACAATGATACGACTGGTAGTGTGGCCCCTTCCTTGTTTTTTCTCTCGTTTAAATTGTGATACCCCGCTGCCAGCACGGGTCACAATCAATCAACAGTAGTGTGTCAAAGTGTATGACGCTGTAAATCTCCTCCAAACTGGCTCCTTATGGATATCTCACGGAGAGGTAGTGATACATTTCCGCCACATCGTTGTTTATATCCCTCACTGGTGATGAGTTCATGGTAACAATTGGTTTTTCCTTAGTTGTGTTGCAATGACACGATTGAAAGTGTGGCCCCTTCCTTGTTTTTTCTCTCATTGAAATTATGATACTCTGCTGCCATGACAGGTCAACATCAAACATTAGCGGTTTTTCAAAGTGGAAGACACTGTGAATCTCCTCCAAGTTTGCTCCTTCTTCCGTATATCCCACAGAGAGGTAGGGATACAACTCCGCCATATTTTTATTCCTCACTGGTGATGAGTTTATGGTAACAAGTGGTTTTTCTTTAGTTGTGTCACAATGACACGACTGGTAGTGTGGCCCCTTCCTTGTTTTTTCTCTCGTTTAAATTGTGATACCCCGCTGCCAGCACGGGTCACAATCAATCAATCAGTAGTAGTGTGTCAAAGTGTATGATGCTGTAAATCTCCTCCAAACTGGCTCCTTATGGATATCTCACGGAGAGGTAGTGATACATTTCCGCCACATCGTTGTTTATATCCCTCACTGGTGATGAGTTCATGGTAACAATTGGTTTTTCCTTAGTTGTGACGCAATGACACGATTGAAAGTGTGGCCCCTTACTTGTTTTTTCTCTCATTGAAATTATGATACTCTGCTGCCATGACAGGCCAACATCAATCATTAGCGGTTTTTCAAAGTGGAAGACACTGTGAATCTCCTCCAAGTTTGCTCCTTCTTCCGTATATCCCCCGGAGAGGTAGGGATACAACTCTGCCATATTTTTATTCCTCACTGGTGATGAGTTTATGGTAACAAGTGGTTTTTCTTTAGTTGTGTCACAATGATACGACTGGTAGTGTGGCCCCTTCCTTGTTTTTTCTCTCGTTTAAATTGTGATACCCCGCTGCCAGCACGGGTCACAATCAATCAACAGTAGTGTGTCAAAGTGTATGACGCTGTAAATCTCCTCCAAACTGGCTCCTTATGGATATCTCACGGAGAGGTAGTGATACATTTCCGCCACATCGTTGTTTATATCCCTCACTGTTGATGAGTTCATGGTAACAATTGGTTTTTCCTTAGTTGTGTCGCAATGACACGATTGAAAGTGTGGCCCCTTCCTTGTTTTTTCTCTCATTGAAATTATGATACTCTGCTGCCATGACAGGTCAACATCAATCATTAGCGGTTTTTCAAAGTGGAAGACACTGTGAATCTCCTCCAAGTTTGCTCCTTCTTCCGTATATCCCACAGAGAGGTAGGGATACAACTCCGCCATATTTTTATTCCTCACTGGTGATGAGTTTATGGTAACAAGTGGTTTTTCTTTTGCTATTCCGAATTGACATGATTAATTGTGTTGCCACTTCCTAGTGGTGGTGGAGTTGTTTGCACTATAGCAACACCTTCCTCTATTTTCTCTGAAGAACTGGATTCATTGGGATACCTCAAATCCCTTTGCTTCCTCTTTCTCTTTCCATTATCTTTTCTCCAAAGCAGCAACAAATACGTTCAAATCTGTATTGCTACAGGTGCATATTTGTCTTTTAAGCCTAATGGTTACTTCCAAGGAATCTGAAGAACATTGTTACAGATATATTAATTAACCAGGATATGCAGAACTACATGCATAATAATAAATCAATGTAGTCAATAAGAAACCCACTAAGTATCAATTCTCAGATTTTGCATCTAGACGTTGAGTAACAATTTATGGCTGATTAAAAACTAGGTTCAATGACAACAGAAAACTCCATTGCATTTAAACTGTGTATTGTCAAATAAGGTTTAGAATTGAGTGATTTAGAAAACTGAACGCATAATTAGCACTTCCTTATCCCAGGATACTCAGAGACAGAATAGACAAGAATCATGGGTGTGTCTCCAACAACTGAGTCGACGGTCACGCCTCTTCATGGATATCCCTCGAACTTGTCTAGCGCCAACATTTGAACATGTTTCAAGCGCCATTTCCAACACTGACTAATTTTATTTCCCTCTCTAAGCTACATAAAGAGATCAAAGATCCTCCTGACCCACAAAATTATTTACTTTTATGAGAAATGGCTGAACTGTCTGAGGCATTACAATGAAATGAGAAAAGCATTATCAAATCATGCCTAGGTTCTAAAGTTAAAAGTAATTTTAATATATCATACCAAATGGGGTTGTAGCAAATTTTATTCTTAGTTTTTGCCAATCATTTTTTGGCTGCTGTTGCTGCCTAATGGCTTGTGTGGTTGCAGCCTTATTCCCATGCAGTGGGTAGAGCACATATGAACTATCCTCCTTACTTCTCTCCCAGGCTGAAGGGACTGCTTGGATAATGTACCCGGTATGTTTTCCATGAGGGAGGAACTCCACCACTTGCCAATTCATGCTGAAAAGAAATTTAAAAAATTAAGAGATAATATTTGTGGTCATTAAAACTTTTCGTTAATAATATAAACTGTCATTACATACCTCTACTGGAAATGGTATAGCAGTTCAGTTATATAAAAGCTTTCATTGCCAGAGTCATTACTCATAGGAATCATCGTCGTTTTGCAAATTATTTATTTTATTTATTTATTGATGACTTTATTGGGTGAAATTGGAACTAAAAAGTCCCATCTTCCATTTAACCCTTTTAAATATACATACGTACATTGCAAATGGTTATGAAATTACAAATAATTTTTTTTAATAACTAAATTATGAAATTACTAATATTTACAGCATGTAATTGTTAAATAATACAAAGGTATACACAGGAAGTTATATAATATATAGAAAATTACTAGCATATGAGATATTAAATCATCAAACAATATATAGATGTATACAGAAATTTATACAACACATACATGTTATCCCTGTGAGAGATATTTGATGCAAAGTTTTTTGAATGATGGTAAGGAGGGAGAATTTTGAATTTCAGGCAGGAGTACGTTCCAAAATCTGCAGGTGGTCACATCAGTTATCTGGGCTTGAAATCGCTTCTGTGGTCATTTTCGAGAAAGTGAATGGCGAAGCTCAAGAAGGGGGGCTGCCCTTTCTTCAGGCAGTAGTCTCTTTGGTGTTCAGCTGCCCTGACCTGCAGGCATCTTCCAGTTTTTCTCCGGTTCCGGTTTTAATTTATTTAACCTAAATTCCATTGGCTTCCATCTCATCAAATCAGTCCAGCACAGGGAAGGCTGGTACACTACGCCTTCTTCTGCCTCTAGTCTAGCTTCCTCTTCCCTGGCCTTCCGTCTTTTGGCCTCCCTGGCCTCCTTAGTGGCTTCGTGGGTCCTCTTGTCTGACCTCTGGGTCCTCTGCTTGTCTTCAAAGTTCACAAATGTCACAAAGAATTTACCCATTATAATTCCCAGGTGCTTGAGCACTGTTGCTCTGCTTTTCTGTCCTTCATTGAACATAAGCACAGCATCCCTAGTGCCAAGTTCTACTATTTTCTTCGAACAAAATACAGTTTTATGAACATTTTCCATATAAGTCCATTCAAACTCTCATTTGCATTTTGGGTGAAGGCCCTCACATACTGCTGAAACAGTTCACCCTTGGATAGGTCCTCAAACACCTTCTTTAGCACATCCATAATTGCCTCTGGAATTGAGCTCTTATGGGTAAATTGCCTTGCCTCATCTGTTGTTTCCTCAGAGAGAGCCCGGTTATATTTGCACCAACTCTCACCACCTACTGGGCATAGGTGGTGAGAAGGATTTTCATCAGTTGATCTGTAAAAAGTATTTAAGAGAGGTAAAAAAAAAACAAACCTGTAGTGGTAATAAATAACCCAGATACCATTTTTCATGTCCTGTACATTTGAGGCACCCTGAATGGCATTTCCAGCTGTGCTGGTGCTTCTGTAGTAGCTGTTTTCTCAACCACTGTATGGCTTTGGATCCCGGCTGCCTAGCCTATATATCCGGCCGGCAAAACTGCTGACCAGACATATCAAACTGGGACAGTCAGAGAAGGACGGTCAGCAGGATTCAGCCTGCTGGAGACGAACACCCAGGCCACTGTATGCAGCAATTCCTTAATTATTCTGAAATACATTTGAGCATATACATCTTTATTGAACAATAAGCCTCTTAGAAAGCACATAAAAATAGCTTGGTCATCTATATTTACAATCACATGAACATTTGTTCTAAATAAACCTTACTCTAATGGTATGTACACTCCCAGCAAGGCTGCAAACCCTTCCGCCTTGTAGATCGGTAGCATGGTATCCATTGTCTTATTGTCTTATCCATTCTCGATTCCACTGAGGGATGACCAGCGCCAGTCTAGGCGTAGCGTCCATATAGATATTTATACGATCTTTTTTCGTATATGGAAGGGGCATGGAGTTGAGAAGGTTCCGTCTGAGTACAGTTGCTGTAGCCAAGTGTTCTTCCTTAAATGCACACTGAGGAAAATTCCCACGTCATGATTCATATTATTTTTGTTGAGGTGGATCTCGGTGGGCTTCTTGTATATCCTATCCAAATAACCTTTCCCTCTGCATGACATTTTGTCCTGGTCAAAGTTAATGTCATGATCTACCCTGAGGGAATGTTTGGCAATAGCGGACTTCTCAGGCTGTCCGAAGGCCCCAACTCTCTTTGACATTGCAAAGGATAGAACTCACCTCTGCAAATAGGGAAATGTCAGGATAGTCCTCTGAACGTAACAGAATTGGCCATATTTGACTAACTGAGCTTTTGGAGAGGGGAAGCCCACCAATATTGCATTGTAAATTTATTACCTCTCGGTTACTAATGCAGTGGTGTCTGCTTTATAAATTAATTAAAGTTTTCTCTATTGGAATATGGCAATACATTCATGTGTTCCCTTTCTAACATTAATTGAGCATAGGCTTCAGTAGTTTTCTCGAATCTGCAGGCAATGAGGTAAAGCAAGCATGTTTATGTAACAAACTTAATAACTCATTCACTTTTCTTAAGCAAATTCCTTCCACAGCCCACTCTGTAAGATTTCGCGAGAAATCTCCCAAGTCGAATCTATCATCGTCTGTTCTACTATCATTATCGGATTCAGAAGCCCTTGACTTGAAATCATTGCAAGCTTCTACTTCTAAAATAGCTTGACTCTCAGTGGCAACCAAATTTGAAATATTTAGAAACGTCAGCTAGCTCAAGCACCGGATTCGCATGAATATGCTCATCTATGGTTAGTGAGGCCTGCCTCAGGTGCCTCTAACTGTACCATTTATGCTTGCTCAGAATGGCACTCAAGGGCTTAAAGTTAGTATTCGGCATTTTAAGAAAGTTAATGGCACCAGAGAAATTCGATGCTGAATGAGACTATAGTAACTAACACAGTGTTATCTGAAATCCAAATGCAGATGGTGGATTTTAGTTATTTTATAGTTGTATACATTTAATAACCCGTAATAAGTTCTTGTAGGTAAATATTCAACATTGTAAGAACTTACCTTTACCGAGCGAGTGAAGCCAACACTTGTTCCCCAAAACTTGACCTAATGAATTTTTGAAGGGTATTTACATTTATTATTAAAAGATTAAAACGTTGATTTTATCCCAAGAAATGTTCTGTGCAGTATGACTAACTTCCGGGAATGGAGTAACTTCTAAACATCTGTGATATAATTTCAGAGAATTTCCAGATTCTTTAAAGAAATGACAAGTCAGAGCCATGTAGTCATTCGTACTGATTGAAGTCCACATATCTGTAGTCACTGCGACATATTGCACTTCAGCCAGGTCTTTCCTTACCATTGTCGCGACAGCACTGTACATTTCCATTAGATACTTGTTACCAAGGATTTGTCTGGAGGGCATCACGTATTGTGGTTCGATGTGGTGTATAAGGTTCTTAAAGCCCACATTTACAACAATACTAAATGGTTGAAGGTCTAAGCAGATCATCTCTACGATCAATCTATTAATCTTCACTGATCGTGGATCATTTGACTTGAATTTACTTGTTCTATCACAAAATTCACCCAGTGTCGGTTGACGCAGCTTATCAGCTGGAACAGGATGTCTCTGCCCATACCATTCAGGAATCATTTCAGCCTAAATCTTTAAACAGTGAAATTCCAGTTAAAAAAGGGTTCCAGAAAATGAGGTTCAAATTGCATCTGAAAAAGCAATTAAATGAAGATGATGCTTTAGCTATTCATTTGCTTGTTCATTCCTTACCTAGAGATAATTACTCAGTGTTAATATATAAACCATTTGGTATACTCACAGAAATACGCAAAACAGATTTGATTATTTGCCTCACTCTTCTCAGCTTTTTTGTCTTGGCATTCAGCATGTTCAGCAAATGCAGGAAATGGTGGAAGGCTGTACAAGAATCTTGTGTATTGACGCTACACATGGCACTAATCAATACAAATACCACCTCCTAAATTTCTTAGTTCCTGATGAGTGTGGGATAGGGTATCCTGTTGAACACTTTGTAACAAATTGCATGGATGAGGGAATGCTAGTTTGTCTCTTGAGTTCCATTACAGATCTATGTCCTAACCTAGTAGTAAATGCAGTCAAGTCAAGTGCAGTCAAGAAATTGGCAGAAGAGTCTGCTCAGAAAAGTGACAGGAAATTTTTTTTTATGACATATTATTAGGGCAAATCAATGTAATTTTAGAGACTTTGATGGAGGAAAGGAGCTCTGAACTCACGTTGGGTCAGAGTAATTTTCTGTTGGATCCCTGGACATGTTGGTATCAGAGGTAATGAGAAAGCTGACTCAGCTGCGAAGGCCACTCTCCTAAAAACAGATCTAGGCACAACCTATATTACTGCCCAAAACCTGAGGATTATGCTGAGGGAAAAAAGATCCATGAAAAATTGCAACAAAAATGACAGGACTTAGCTGCTTCGGGACATAAAACCTGGCATCTCATCCTGGCAGTCCTCTGTTCGGAACAGTAGGCGAGAGGCAGTCGTGATTGCACGTTTGAGGATAGGTCACTGTGCTTTGACCCATGCATTCCTCTTCGCAAATGGAGAACCAGCACCAATGTGTCTTAGATGCAACTGTCAGCTATCATTAAAACACTTACTCTTGGGTTGTGAAGAATACCAAGTTTTGCGGGACCAATTTACGCATAAGAGGAGAGATTAGAGACATTTTAGGTGACAACCCAGAAAACCTTGATAGGGCATTACATTTCTTCAGGGAAGCAGGCCTTTATCATCGTCTCTAATCCTAGAACAGTTGCGCAAAAGCCTTTTAATTAATCAATTAACTTATTTATTTGTTTTATCCTCTTTTATTGTCTTAGCTCATTATTAGGTGATGTTTGCATGTTTTTAGCCGTTTTAGGATTTTAATATGTCAATGTTCTGTCCATATTTGTAGTGATTGAAACTGTCACTTATTTTTAGTCACTGGCGCAAATAACCTAGCGATCGACGCGCCAAAAATTTACTACTACTACTACTGGAGGAAAGGAATGAACAGATGTTTAACAGTATGCCTAAAGCATTTTTATCTAAGTATAGTGTATCTGCTAGTGCCTTCATTAAGTATTTTAGGGATCATTATTGTAACAAGATCAAAAAATGGGCATTTAGGTATCATAACTTTCCCCATGCCAAAACTGAAACTAACATGTTTGTTAAAAGTTTCCACAATAAGTTAAAAACTCATTATTTTAACTAAAAAATTAACTGTAGGCTGGATGATCTCATTGCTGTGCTTTTGAGAATGCACCAAACAAATCATTTGGCTTTATCTTTGAAAAGAATGATGGAAAGACCTCCATCAGGAGTTTTGGGATTCAACTCTGCACGACGTATAAAAGGAATGCAAATATCAAATACTGATGTAGTGGTGAATGTTGATGGCATAGCATGGAAAGTAACATCTCAATCGAATTCAAAGGTGGTGTACACTGTTAACTGTTGCAGTAAAACTAGCTATCTTTCAGATTAATGCTTTATAAAATGCTGCAAAATATCACGTTCTAATCTTTGTTGTCATATGTACAGTTGTTCTTGTCCTGACTGTCATTTTTTGTGCAAACACATCCACAAAGTCCATTCTCTGAGAGTTTGTTCTGTGTGTATGAGTCCCCATCCTCAGCAAACTGAAAATGTTTTTATTGCCACTTCTTATCCAATTAATATTAAAGACGGAAGGAAAGACTATATCCACTCAATAAGTAATCTTTGTGATAAGTTGAAGATATTAAGTGTAAACAGAGAGGTTGAAGAATTACAGGGATATATTAATAACATTTTAAAGTTACTTGTTAAAAGGTGTGAGGGTTAATTACTAGCAAGTTATCTGAAAACAAACCTGAGTTTACTGAACCAGAATCTATTCCTCCTAACTCAAAGATTTCCCCACAGTGCAGGTTATACCAGACAATCAAGGAGAGGCGTCCAAATTCACCAATTTTTTTGGTTTTCGGAAACCAAATGCTGCCAGAAAGACTGAAATTAAAGACTGCTGCATAGAAGTAATAATCATAGCTTTACTTTGCCACTTGTAGAAACTGTCAGTATCACTAAAAGTTTATTCATCTTTGGTACCTATACAGTTAGCCTGCTGCATTTAAAATCACTGGATTATAATATCTCCGAGGAGGAACTTATTTGACTTACAGAGGTAGCTGGAGACTTTCAACGGGGCTGGTTGTATGACAGTGTAATTGCTGCATTTATACTTAAGGTCGTGCATGATGGCAATTCTATTCATTTGGTTGATCCTGCATTGTCTCATTTAGTTTTAACAAATCCTTTAGAGAGACTTGTATCTTGGTTCCATAAGGTTCTCTCAGGTAGTTCCAATTTACTCATTCCCTGCAATAGTCATTGGGTACTTTCAGTCGTTCTGATTCCAGAGAAGGAGATTCATGTCTATGATCCAGGTGCTTGTGTTATAATGGATGTTCAGACACATGTATTAAATACAGTAAAACCCCTCTTTTACACTTTTGAGGGGGACAAGGAAAAAAAGTGTAAATCGCGGGAAAGTGTAAAATTGAGGTTAGGCACAATTTAATGAAAAATAACCCCTTATATATAGTTAAATTTTCTATTTTTCTTATGAATCATGTTCTAAATGAATAGTAAGTATAAAACCTTAAATTATGATAACAAAAAATTCTTTATTAGTACTGAACTCTCAGTGAGGTAGATCATACAAAACATCAGTCTTCTGAAAGAGATCCTTTAACACAGGACGATAAATAAGTAAATACTGATAAATGAGTAAAACGGATAAAAATTTTCCATTAGCTCCATAAACATAAAAGAATCTTCTAAAGTAAAAATATTTTAACCTTTGGACAAACTAAACAAAAATATTTGACTTAAAATCCATTTAACATTTAATTAAAAACAATATGTATCAACTTAAACTCTCCTAAGTCTTCTCAAAATTTAAAGCAATTAAAAATATATCACAGAATTTATTAAACATTCTGGGGTGAATTAAGTGATGAAAAAAGAAGCACCATTACAATATGTTCTTTTAACTAGCCTTCTTCTGGAAATATTCCATTATCTTTGTTTGCTTAGTCATTTTATTAGTGCAAATTATTTCTACTCTTTTTTCAATTATGTCCAACAGCTCTAATTCTTTCTCATTTCCTGCAACAGTTGATAAATGTTGCCTCAGTGCACTGACAGCAGACATAGCATTGATTGTGCTTTCTTTTGGCATTTCTGTATCATCATCATCCTCCTCACTTGCTGTCTCATCACTGTCATGCAGGTCAATAGCTTCATCAATAGTAAGTGACTTGCATGTTGATAACATCTCATCCACTCCCACAAAGTCTGAAAAACTTATTTCATCTCCAAATAATGACAACTGATCATCGGCTCCCAAAGCTATATTACCACCTCTCCCTTCTTCTAATGATTCTTCATAGTCCTGTGCAAAGTTGCAGTCTTCTGAAAAACTAAATCCTGCTTTTTTAAAACAATTTGCGATTTTGCCCTCATCAACTTCTTTCCATGCTCGTGCTACGTAGTGTAGTGCATCTAAAACAGATACTTTGAAGTTCTTAGGGTCCCTCCCACTGTCTATAAGATTAATTGCTTTTCTCACTAGAATCCTGCGGTAGTTGGATTTGAATACATGGATTATCCCTAAATCTAATGGCTGTAATTGGCTGGTACAATTTGGTGGGAAGAACACCAGTTTTATATTCCTCAAATTCATATTTTTTGGGTGGGCTGGGCATTGGTCTAAAAATAATACAATTTTTCGGTTTTGTCCACCCATCTTGGCATCTAGAGCCTGTATTTGTTCCTGAAATAAATGTGACGTCATCCAAGCTTTGGTATTAGCGGCATAAGTTGTGGGATATGTCTTGATATTTTTAAAACATCTGGGATTTTTGGATTTTCCAATGACAAATGGCCTCAACTTTTCACTACCATTAGCATTAGCACCTAACAATACTGTTAAACGAGCTTTGCTATGCTTTCCACCATGGCAAGATTCACCTCTAAACTCTAAAGTCTTATGGGGAAGTGTATTGAAAAAAAGGCCTGTCTCATCTAAATTGAAAATGTCTTTTGGAGCATACCCTTCTGTATGCTCACTTAAACAATGTTCCTTCCACTGCGCCACTGTTTGGGGATCAACACTATTGGACTCACCACAAATTGTTTTGTATACAACATTATGCCTAGTCTTAAACCTGCTTAACCATCCGTTTGAAGCCTTGAAGTCTTCAATTCCCAGCCTCATTGCCACATTTTGCGCTTTTTCCTTCAGAATAACTCCGCTGATGGGTATGTTAGAGGACCTGGTGCACTGAAACCATTCTTTTAAAATTTCTTCTAGTCTATCATATTTCGAGTACTTAACATATTTTCACCTCTTTGCACTGGGTCCGCATTCCACTGCACTGGTTTCTATGTTTTTGCGAGTTTTAACAACAGTGTTTAATGTGGACACTGGAATCCCAAGTTCTTTGGCAAGGGAAACGCGTGAACCTACATGCGAGTCAACTCTTCCCAAAATTTTTATTTTATCTTATATTAAAAAAGTTTTCCTCTCTCGTTTCTGGGCCATTCCGTATTTGATTCGCGTTTATAGACGCTGTCACGAAAAGAAGCAGGGAAAAAGAGATTACGATTAAAACAACTTTTAAATTAATCGTCAAATAGCGTCAAACCAATCTTAGGATTGTTGACTAATGATGATGAAAATTAATCGAAGAACTTGGTAATAATGTACGCGAAGGAGAACACCCAGTGCGTGGATCATCACGAGAACGACCACGAATATAAACATAGCGTCTATATTCGTAACTACAATGCTTACAAGTGAAGTGGAAAACCTACAATACTTACCACCAACAAATGGAATGAAATTAAAACTTCGCAAACAACCTGTCTTAGGAAATCCCGCGAGTGGTCAGAAACAAATGATGAAGGAATTATTCTAGAAGTTCAAAGAGGCCGTATTAATGATAATGGCGCTAGTGACAGGTATGCCAAAAAGGCAAGGAGGATGTAAATACAACTTCTTTTCCTATATTTACAACCTTCTTGCAAAAAGGTTATCCCTACCTCCGATCGCTAGCACTCTTTCTTCTTGATTACGGTGCGCTATCCGCCATGTTCCCTTTGGCGGCTTGGCGTAAATAGCGGGTCATTTGAAATTTCGTTAGCTTAAATGCGGGGAAGACTTACCATTGTAGAGGTACTTAAATCATCGGGACTTGACGAAAATGTCGTAAATTGCGGGAAAACGTATATTGCGGGGGCGTAAAAGCGAGGTTCTACTGTATATCATACCAAATGGGGTTGTAGCAAATTTTATTCTTAGTTTTTGCCAATCATTTTTTGGCTGCTGTTGCTGCCTAATAGCTTGTGTGGTTGCAGCCTTATTCCCATGCAGTGGGTAGAGCACATATGAACTATCCTCCTTACTTCTCTCCCAGGCTGAAGGGACTGCTTGGATAATGTACCCAGTATGTTTTCCATGAGGAAGGAACTCCACCACTTGCCATTTCATGCTGAAAAGAAATTTAAAAAATTAAGAGATAATATTTGTGGTCATTAAAACTTTTCGTTAATAATACAAACTGTCATTACATACCTCTACTGGAAATGGTATAGCAGTTCAGTTATATAAAAGCTTTCATTGCCAGAGTCATTACTCATAGGAATCATCGTCATTTTGCAAATTATTTATTTTATTTATTTATTGACGACTTTATTGGGTGAAATTGGAACTAAAAAGTCCCATCTTCCATTTAACCCTTTTAAATATACATACGTACATTGCAAATGGTTATGAAATTACAAATAATTTTTTTTAATAACTAAATTATGAAATTACTAATATGTACAGCATGTAATCGTTAAATAATACAAAGGTATATGCAGGAAGTTATACAATATATAGAAAATTACTAGCATATGAGATATTAAATCATCAAACAATATATAGATGTATGCAGAAATTTAAACAACACATACATGTTATCCCTGTGAGAGATATTTGATGCAAAGTTTTTTGAATGATGGTAAGGAGGGAGAATTTTGAATTTCAGGCAGGAGTACGTTCCAAAATCTGCAGGTGGTCACATGAAAAGATTTATTATAAATTCCGGGTTTTATGTTTTGGGATTTGAAGATTTTGATTTCACTTGTGTAGCGATCTTGAATATTATTCATAGGGATAAATTGTGAGGGAAGATATTGTGGTGTACTGTTAATTTTAATTGAGTAAAGACAGGATAAGAGGTGAAGTTTCCTTCTAGCATCAAGCTGAAGCCAGGATAATTGCTCGTACGTTTCGGATACATGATTCCTTTTCCTGAGGTCGAAAATGATTGGTTGGTTTGTTGTTTTATTTAGGTGCGTCGACGTCTATGGTCATTTAGCACCATTTCTTAGTAAGGATACTTAAGTCATATCATCATGGAACCTTGTCTGTGGTTGGAATTTGAGCTTGATTAATTTTTGTTTTATAAGTTTTCTTTTAAAGTTTTTTGAAAAGTGATGCAACGCAGCTTGTTGTTTGGAAGATTTTTCCAAGTTATCTTCCATTGCTCTAGGGCCTTTTTTCGGAGGGAGATCCTTAGGTCGTCGGGGGTAACCTGTACAGAGTCCGGCATAGGGATAACCAAAGCCTCTTTTGCGGCTGCATCCGCTCTTTCGTTCCCCGAAATTCCCACGTGCCCCAGAACCCATAGAAATTTGAATCGGATGCAGGAGTTCTGAGCTCTCTGCAGTTTCGTCACAAGTTGGTGGGATAAATCGTGGAAGATGATATCGCAGTAATCGAAGTGTGGGAAAATGAGTGAGGATATGAGATTTTATCTAATTGAATGAGGAAGAAAAGCTTTTAACAACATGTTTTGTGACATAACAACATTTCTGATTTAAATGTCTACCAATGTAGACACCAATTTTTTGCAATGGAATTTTTGCCAAAAATATATAAGGTGGAATTTGCAGTGGCGATCTGTGTAATAACCACTACTGTTCTATCATCCATCAACACACAGTTATCAAGAGCTGTATCTGTTATTTTTTCCTGTTATATTTTTTTCTGTTATAACGATTTCCACCTTATCTCTGAATAAATGGGAGGTTCTAAATGAAATGGAATTGTATTAGTAATATTACAGTACAGTACAGTACACTAAGTACCTCAAATTATCTGCATGCTTGTCTAGAAAGTTACTGCTCGTGAATTTGTCTTATGACCTGAGGCAGCACATGATTTTGCTTTCATACAAGCTTCTTTATATTTTGCAGAAATTTTTGAAATCTGAATTCGCTGATCCGTGTAACGGCCCAAACATTTCACAATCATCAGCAACATGTAAAAGTCAATGAACATTGTATGTCACATTATCATGAACATAGAGCACACTGTAATTCTGCACCACATAAATGAGTAGTTTCTTTGCATATTCTAAATTTGAGGAATAAGCAATTGATGCTAACACACGAATGGTATAGTGCAGAAAGATAAAATTAGTGAAAACGGACGAAGAGGCAATACCTGACATGAGAAATGGACCTGTATACAAAAGATATAACCGGTTTCAGAATAAGTTCTTACATCTTCAGGCAAAAATGAAAAATTTTTCTGCAGTATATATATTATAAGAAGGTTGAAGAGAAGGAAGGGGAAAGAGCAACAGGGAAAAATCTGGCATGGTAAAGAGAGAAGGGGAGAAGGGCTCATGAACAATTGCTTGTTAACCAGTATTCCATCTATAGGGAAGTTTCTGATCTCCACTTTCTCCAGGAGGTCCAGTCGTTGAAAGTTCTCTTCTTGTGCAGTTATCTGGGCATGAAATCGCTTCTGTGGTCATTTTCGAGAAAGTGAATGGCGAAGCTCAAGAAGGGGGGCTGCCCTTTCTTCAGGCAGTAGTCTCTTTGGTGTTCAGCTGCCCTGACCTGCAGGCATCTTCCAGTTTTTCTCCGGTTCCGGTTTTAATTTATTTAACCTAAATTCCATTGGCTTCCATCTCAGCAAATCAGTCCAGCACAGGGAAGGCTGGTACACTACGCCTTCTTCTGCCTCTAGTCTAGCTTCCTCTTCCCTGGCCTTCCGTCTTTTGGCCTCCCTGGCCTCCTTAGTGGCTTCGTGGGTCCTCTTGTCTGACCTCTGGGTCCTCTGCTTGTCTTCAAAGTTCACAAATGTCACAAAGAATTTACCCACTATAATTCCCAGGTGCTTGAGCACTGTTGCTCTGCTTTTCTGTCCTTCATTGAACATAAGCACAGCATCCCTAGTGCCAAGTTCTACTATCTTCTTCGAACAAAATACAGCTTTATGAACATTTTCCAAATAAGTACATTCAAACTCTCATTTGCATTTTGGGTGAAGGCCCTCACACACTGCTGAAACAGTTCATCTTTGGATAGGTCCTCAAACACTGCTGAAACAGTTCATCCTTGGATAGGTCCTCAAACACCTTCTTTAGCACATCCATAATTGCCTCTGGAATTGAGCTCTTATGGGTAAATTGCCTTGCCTCATCTGTTGTTTCCTCAGAGAGAGCCCGGTTATATTTGCACCAACTCTCACCACCTACTGGGCATAGGTGGTGAGAGGGATTTTCATCAGTTGATCTGTAAAAAGTATTTAAGAGAGGTAAAAAAAAAACAAACCTGTATTGGTAATAAATAATCCAGATACCATTTTTCATGTCCTGTACATTTGAGGCACCCTGGATGGCATTTCCAGCTGTGCTGGTGCTTCAGTAGTAGCTGTTTTCTCAACCACTGTATGGCTTTCCCCACTCCACCAGAGTATCACTGCAATGCACCAAATTCAAATTGTACTGTGCTATGAGAGTATGCGTCTTGTTTTCTGCACACACTTCTCACTGCGTATTTGCTCTGATTTGTCATAATTTAACCATATACCTTCCTTTAGAAAAAAGTGCGCCACGCAGTCAATTTTTATGTTTCAGATAAAAGTAAAACATTTTTGTAAACAGGTAGAGTGTCGCAATACAAAAAGCCAAAATACGAAAAATCGATTTTTTGAAGGTCCATACCCACTTAATGAAAAAAGCTGCTCACACAAATACGTAGTGCCAAACATCGCTACAAATCAAAGGGCAAGACCATGCAAATGAGGAAATTTTTGGCTGCTTACACCTTTGTAAAACTAATTAGATCGCCATTAAAATGATAATATCTGTCTTTCATCGTTGAGTCACATTGAATCTTAACGAGCTCAATTTGTAATTTACTAGGTGCTGTTTCTGCTTGCACCGAAAATAGTGTCATGAGCACTTGCAATTCGGATTCAATGTCTCGAATTTCTTTGAAACGCTCGTTGAACTGGCTTTGGAGCTTTTCAAGAGCCAAACAGTACTCTTCAATGCTCAAATCTTTGAAATCAACTGAATTTAGTGAAGGAAAATTCTCAAAACTATTTTCTTTAATCTGGCTTATATATATATATAATATATATAAGCCATATATATATATATATATGGTATAAATGATTAGTTGCAGTTTGAACACCTTTATTCTGTCCCATATTACTCTTAATAGGTTGCCCTTATGAAAATCTTGGAGTCCCTAGGACTCGCATGGATTCCATCATTGAGGATTCACAGGGAATCCCATTTTTTGTTGAAGGTTTGCGATTCATTGCGACTCCCTGCGAGTCATGACGAGCCTCAGGGACTCGGAAGGATTGTGAAGGACTTAAATAATAAATAATTTACTGCATTAAAGAACATCATTTATTGTCATAAACTGAAGTATAATAATATAAAACACTAAAAAAATTTTCTTGCCAACTCAATCAATAATGAGTGCCCCCTGAAGGACTCTGGCTCTCATTGTATTTGCTTCTCTGATTTTGCTCATTTTAGAGGCCAGCCCATGATTGTATTTTTTCACAGTCACCTCCGGGAAATTATTGGCCGAACCAATAGCATCACTAGCCTCTGAAATGGAATTAGTAATAGCAATAGTTAATTTTCCCAGAAGATATATATTGCACTGACAATAGTACATGCAAATATTTAAGGCACTTAAAAAAGTAAGTTTTAAACATGTATACTGTACATTTTCACACTTCTCACAGTGGAAAAAAAATTAATTTACTGTATGGTAGCATGTAGTTATTAAAAATCCCTTCAGTTATTCTTGAGTATTTGGGAATTTTATGGTTGAAATGCACTTATTGCTGGATGGTGAATTATAAATTTTGGTACTCATTTCCGGCTGCCATATGAAATCTTTGATCTTGGTAAAGGAGGTGGATATTATTATACTACTCTTTGTACCATAGTAATGTATATCACTGTTAATATTGAAAAGACTGGTTATTTTTATGATGATTGAATTACATGTATAATTCAATGATCAAAAAAATTTATATTTATAAGCAAGGCACTGCCAATAAATATTTATGACATGGCCTTTATGGCCACTGAGAAGATGCTCCCATCATGCATCTAATAATAAAATATTTTATAACAGTGAAAAATGTCAACATAGCTATGAATTTGTGATTAACTGAAACTTGCCTAATATGGCTTTATATGCTGGGGCATATAATCCAGGGCGCTTAGGTCCACTCCCCGAATTTGTACCCAGGGGTGAACATGACAGCAGTGCATCCTCCGTAAATATTTCCTCCAGGAGAGCCTTTGCCACAGTCAATCTAGTTGTGTGCTTGACTCCAGAATTAATTCCCATATAGGAAGATTTGCTCAAATAAATTCCAGAGCCTGGCATCAATTACTGCAACTACCATTTAAAAGATTAGCATACAAAAAATTTAACTGTATAACAGATAGTTCAACATTACTATTATTATTGCATTTGTGTACAAAGTATGAAAAATATAGAACCTCAACTTAAAGCATTATAAATATCTGCAGCAGTTAGCACCAGCTAACATTCACATAGCAAGTAAAACAAGAATATAGAAGAAAATGGACTTTTCTTCAATATTCATTTAATGTTATAATATATATTAATATTCATGTGACATGCAAAAAAAGTAATTACTAAAATATTTATATTGTGGCAGTGATACGATTGTATTCTCCAAGAAAGAAACACAATCCAATTCTGAAAACGATTATAGTGAGGCACCACAGTCAATTCAAATTTTTCTTTCAAAGAAATATTTGGAGTGTGATCCTATCAGATGAAAGCATGTAGGATAAAACAATCAAATCATACCTACAAATAATGTTTCCCTGAGGATATTCACAAAATTCACATGCTCATCTTTCATCACAAACACTGCCAAATCATTTCAATGACCTTTCATTGTTTCTCCAAATTTTACTTACGTTGTTAGACATGGACTTGTGCTGTAACTGACAACTGTCATGTTCAATCCCCGCTGAGATCCCGTCGGGGGAGGATTCATCCTGCCCTGGAGCTTCCATTGCTGGGATGCTGTGCATAGGAAGTAGTGAGTCTGGCTTCTCTCCTTCCAAAGTATTGTAGGGATCGCCCTCCGTGGAAGCACTTATTCTATTTAAATTTTTTCTCATACGTACGTAGAGACCCTTACATTCCCTTACGTACTCACCGCCTTTGACCAAATCTGAAAATAAGTAATAGTGGTATCAATAAATGACCCATGGTGGCTTGAAACTACGGCAAACTCAGGATATTTTAGTACCAGTTAGAGCCTTCTTGTCTCCTCTCAGCTCCACAACTTCATCCTCCAATTCTTTAATACGTAGTTTCAGGCGCCGTATTTCCTCAACTTTCGGATCGCCTTCCCCGTACGCCTGATTCTCCTGGGTTTCCATTGGATGACTCCCAAGCCATTCCTCAATTTGCAATCCACTATTAGATCGCAATGTCCACTATTAGTGCGCAATTTTTTAAAGCATCCCTTAGCCTGCAAGCAGAAAAAAATAGATTACTAGCCACACCATTCTTTTCCACTCAGCGATGGAAACTATTATATCACCTACTAGTACTACAACTAGTTTATCACCCAAGGAAAACTTCAAAGGACGTACAGATTATTCTCCATTGATAAATACCATTAATCATGATTGCATATTTCTTTTACATTGACCCGAAAACATCCTTTGCATCAGGTATATCAACGAAATAACAATTAACAGAACACAAACATCCATTTCAGGGATTCCTAAATTACCTTAAGGTAATTATGCTGGCCTTCATCTTCCTCCAACAACTCACTCTCACTTTCCATGTGGAGAGATTTAGGAATTCCACCACGTCGGTTTTTCCCCATTTCCCTCTTCTCATCTAAAAACCATACCTTTTCAGTGCTCTCCGTTGATGAGCACGCGCTGGTTAACTCTGGTTTATTATCTGTTAAATATACAAATTCACATGTAAGCTATCTACATAGTAACATGGTTATTTTGCAAGGAGCTAACAGGTGGTGACTCACCAGGGTAAAATTTAAACTTAATTCAAAATTTAAATTAAATTTTACCGCTTACCTGATATCCCGAGAATGACGGCTTCAAAGAACTGGGGGCCTCGGCCTTTTGTTAGGAAATCATAAGATTTTACTCTTACGTCATCCCTCAACTTGAGGCAGGCAGCGTTGGCCGAACTCACTAAATCGTCACGCTTGATAACTCCCAAGGCATCATCCGTGTTGTACTGAACAAGGAAATAGTGCTTCTTAGCGGCTTTTTGTTTACTCATGCTGGATCAGTACAACCGGTATGAACCGAAGATTAAAGATTAAAAATCAGCACGCTCTTCACCAGGAGGTTTAAGAAGCACACTTGGCAGGAGAATAAATCAAAGATGGCGGCACCCATGGTGTGCGCATGGGAATGATGAGAGTTGTTTAGATATGATATTGAACGCATCAATTAGCAAAATGAGATAGTGATTCATATTTGATAAAATCTTTTAGTATGTTCTGGGGAATTACATACTTTACGAGTAATTTTCCATTCATATCATTGATACAATAAGCAGGTGGTTTGAGATTATTGAAGGAATCTGGGTTCGCTTTTGCAAACAACTGAGTAACGAATTGTGTAAACGGTGTGGAACGTGTTTAAGTTGTGGTATAAGTACATCGCTGTTGAGAAAGGTTCTCCTGGTAATACAAACACAATTTTTAACTGTGTACTCCTATAATATATATAATTCAGGTTTATTTGTGGAGAATCCACTGCCAGATTTGATTAAACATTTCTTTGAGAAACGTGGAATGTATAAATATTTCCAAGTTCCCAGTGGTTCTGCTGGGGATCTGATTTGTGATATCATAGATGGTAAATTGTACAAAGAACTAAACAGGAACAGAAGTCAATATGATCTGACAATAATGTGGAACACTGATGGTGTCCCTGTTTTCAAAAGCTCAAATGCACAGTTGTGGCCTTTGTTGTTTACAGTGGCTGAGCTAAAGCCATCAGTCAGGAGCTGCAATGTTGTTGTAGCTGGTTTATGGTTTGGAAAGCGCAAACCAAACATGACAACTTTCCTAAAGCCATTTTTGGAGTCATTGCAGTCCCTAGAGACTATTGGTGTATCTTGGACTCACCCCAATACTAAAGAGGTTGTGTTAAGTAAAGTTATTGCCCCCCTATGTTCAGTGGATTCGCAAGCTCGTGCCCCTCTTCAAAACATCTCTCAATGGAATGGGGAATATGGTTGTTTTAGGTGTGAGCAGAAAGGGGAGGGCTTTCCGAGAACATACCCATATAAGGCCCAATTTCCTAAACTCAGAAATTATTTGAGTATGAGGAATCAGGCGACTAAAGCTAGCAATAAGTTTAGGGTATTTGGTGTAAGAGGCCCATCATGCATTGCATCTGTGCCACAGCTGGACTTTACACGGTCATTTGTGCCTGATTATATGCACTGTGTTTTGCTTGGAGTTACTCGGCAATTTCTTTTCCTTTGGTTTGATTCTTCAAATCATAATGAAGAGTGGTATTTAGGAGGAAAGGACAAACAAATTGATAAAATTTTGCTTGGAATTTGTCCACCCAGTCATATTAGTCGGGTACCATGTAGCATTGTTTGCCGTGCTATGTGGAAAGCCAGTGAATTTAGGAATTGGCTGTTATATTATTCAATAGTCTGTGTGCAAGCCTTCCTACCACAAAAGTTTTTGGACCATTGGATATGTTTGGTTGGTGCTATGTATATTTTGCTGGGAGAGAAAATTTCCTCTGCAGATGTGAGAATGTCATTTGAAATGCTTCAAGAATTTTTAAGAAGGATTGGACCTCTGTATGGGCCACAGCAATACAAATATAATGTCCACCTACTTCTTCATTTGCCTGAGGCTGTAATGAATTGGGGACCATTGTGGACCCATTCCTGTTTTACCTTTGAAAAGGTCAATGGTCAGCTTCTAAGGTTGATTCATGGTACCCAGGAGATTGCTAAGCAATTAATAAACTCTAACAGATTAATAATGGCATACGAAGTGTTGAAAGGGTACAGTGGTGCTAGTTCAGGAGAAAACGTGTGGATTGGAAGAGGGTGTTCTAGCACATGTTTAGCAAGTCATGGCTCTCTTCCTCCTAGTGTTCAAAAAACAATTTCTAAGTACCTGGATGATCACCCTGAGAGCCGGGTACATAAAATATACTCAAAGGTTTCTTTGAAAAAAGTAGGCAATGTAACTACAAAAATGTACGAGAAGTGAAGAGGGACAGCTCCTATGTTTACTTTACCCATAATGGCATGGATAAATTTGGCCAGGTGGAATGTTTTTTATTCTATGAACATTTAGGGCTGTTTTGTGTTGTGAGTGTGCTCGAGGTAGTGGATGGCCTTTTTGTTGATGCAAGCACCAATTTCAGTGTTAAGCACGTACAGAAATATAAGAAGGGGAACTCCCTGGTGCATGTGAAAGTTGAAAGTATTTTGCAGACTGTTATTAATGTAAATATTGTTTATATTGTTAAGCAGCCAAATGTAATTGAAACAAATTTATAATTAATTATTGCAGTAGATGGAGGAAAATTGACTAAAGAAACCATTGTATAATTAAACATACTACTTATGGTATGATTGAACTGACAAGATATTTATAAAAATGAACTTAATGAAAGACTATGTTTTTATTTCCTTTCTCCAAAATTCCCTGAGGTGATGACTGAACCTGGATTGGTATTGTAGAGATTTTGATTGCTTTAAAGAAAACCACAAATTTACAAAACCCAAATTTTACAAAAGGCAAATTTTTGGGTCCCTTCAACTTCGTAAAATTGAGGTTATACTGTATTTACTATTGTAGCTTTTTTTGAGAAATAAATCAAATCTCAGTCTTAAAATCTACATTTTTTTCTCTTTTATACCTCATTGAATAATTTTTTTCAATCAATTCTGTTTGGTATAATTATCTTAAAAAGATAATATTGACTTGGAGATGTGTGTCTAATTAATATCAAATAACTTAATGTTTGAAATATAAATTGATTTATACACAAATTTATTGCAGGGATTTGACTTATGTTTAAGTATAATTATAAAGTCAACTAATTCTTCATGACTCCATGGGATTCCCTACTGGAGACTGAGTGAATCCTTGTGAATCTCATGGACTCAGTGTGCGAATCTCTACGAGTCCTTGCGAGTCTAAATGATTCTTGGGTACTCTATGTGAGTCCTTACGTATCCCTAGGACTCTGTTATTTTCATAAGGGTGTTCTTGCCCTGCAAGCTGATATTTAAATTGTCACGTATGGAAGTTACGTCAACTAAATATGCTAAATCGGTAATCTATTTTTGTCCGATAGCAAAGGCTCTGGATTTCCTTTCAATTCCATAAAAAGCTTGATTTCCTTTAGCAAAGCAAAAAACCTGCACAGAACTTTAGCACGGCTTAGCCACGTAACTGCACTATAAAAAGGAATATCTTCAAAGTCATCATGTAAATCTTGTAAAAATTCCTTGAATTGTCAGTGGTTCAATCAATGTTTTAGGTAAAAATTCACGACCTTTGTAACAATCTCCATTACAGAATTAAATTCATCAAAAATTTTAGCGCACAATTTTCTTGATGCAAAATATTATAAATATAGGTGGTAATTCTGCCTCTTCAAATTTTTTGTTTCGATCTCCCAATAAAGCACTGAACTTCACCAGTCCTTGCTGGCGCCCCGTCAGTTGCAACACAGCACAGCTTGCTTAAAGGAAGACACATTTCATCCATCACCTCATTTACGGCGTTAAGGGGGAACACTACTTCACAGGCAGTAAAAATAACCAGAAATAATTTAAATATTTAATCTAAATAATTTAAATATTTTTCTTTTAAAAACCATTAGTTGTTCTTTATTTTATATATAATTTCAGGAAATAATTAACCTTTTGTATACTGTTAACATTATTAAATAATTATTTTTGGAAAAAATAACAACAATATCATAGTTGTTTCTCGGCCATGCAACAAATGCACCACTCAGTGGTTGGCAGATTTCCTCCTGAACAAATGATCTGAAATTCAAAACTCAAACAGTTTTAAAATATATAAGATCATAGCTATGTTTGGGCATTGCGGATTTTTGGTATCATTTTTAAAACAAAATGGCGGACACATTAGCTAGAAAAGGAAATTTATCTGTGAAAAAATCGACTTCAGAAATTTGTTTTTCAATAACTATGTAAAATATCATAAACTTTGGCTGGTTCTCTTTGCTGCAATATTCTGTTGCTCTATACCCAACATTTATGCCTAATTCCTTCATAATTTTTAGGTAGCTTTTTGTCCTATCATTAAATGTGCAAGTAGCAATTTAAGTTGCAATTTGCATAATTGTTGCGCTACCAAACAATATTTTTGGGGCAATTTTGCAAACAAGGGAGTTGAAATTCTCGTTGTTGTTTTGTGTAAAACCACCCAAACATCTGTCGAGTAGCTCCTTCCTACTAAAGTCTTCATTAATTGGAGTTATCACATCAATTACTATTTTTGAAAGAGCCTCTTTATGTTTGTAATCCACAAGTTCTCCGTTAGCCTTCGCTTTTGCTTTTTGCCAAGAACACCAAGAGTCAGCACCTTCCGGACAAAGCTCATACTTCGGCATATCATCAGTTGAGCTCTTGTGATTCAGAGTCGCCCAAATTGCCTTGTACATATCACAAGAGGAATTGGTATTCCTTTAATTCCTCCTTATTGCCTGTCCATAATAATTACATAATGAATCAATCATTTTAGCAGTAAGCTTATCCCTTCCCCCAATGCCTGGTTTGCCTTTTGTGCAAGTGCAAAGTCTTGCTCCCATCCATTTCTGCACATGATTGATGCATTCATTTTTCTTTATTTCAACATTTTCACCCTATGGGGATTATCAATTACTCCTTTAAAAGTTTTGCTATCGCCATCGCCAATATAATTGATGCATCTCACACCATGAAGCTTTTCCGACCTCTGGAACATTTCACGAATACCCTGGACTTCCATTTTTCCTGCACTTCCTTCGTGGTTTGCTAAGCATTCGGGAGCATGTTTCCTCGACCACTGGTAATATTCTTCAGTTCCTCGCTTGTTTTCCCAGTGGCTGCAAGATTTACAATATGCTGATTTAGCAATCACGTCTATCACCTTGTTGGTATAAAACCCAATGAGGGACTCTACACCAAATAAAGAGTTGAAACCTCTCTTCATCTAGGTTCCGTCTCCAGAAACTGTAAGTCCTCCACAGCATCTCGATTTTCTTGCCTTTGATTCTTCTTCTTTAGCGACAGTTTGCGAACAACCTTTGCAGCAGAAAGAACTTTTTTCATCAAGAAATTGTAACACTTTCGAAATAAGGGGTAAGAAATATCCATGAAAGCACAGAATTTTTCAGCTCCATTCACTCCAATTCCTAAGAGTCTCATAGCGAAAAAGAAACGTCTATTTATCTTTTATGCTCTACTTTCAGTTGGGCACGAATTTACTTCAATGGGATCACATTTGTCACAGCTGATAACCATAATGAATCCCAATCCTCTCCTGCTTTTCTCGCTAAATTTTACGGCACCGTCACACTTTTTGCACTTGATGCAATTAGTAATGGCTGTAAAAACAGCACAGAAATTTAAAATACGGTATTCAATTCTGAAATCAGCTTTAAAGCTTGAATCAGGAATCCTCAGCTTCTTCGCCAACGTGCTTGCGTAGTCCTCCTCTCCTGTGACTTCATAGCGGTTCCTCAGATGCTTCCTCTGCTTCACTTTATCCATTCTTTTGGAACTCCTCTTAGATCCCTTTCGATCCATTGTAAATGATGTATTTATAATGGTATAAACTCCCGACACCAAGAAGCGCACTAAAGAAAAGCAGTAACGTAAACATAATACTCAACTCCGCAGCAACACAGGCAAGACTAAAATTAAGGTTCTAGTAGCCTTCTCCTAATATTTACCATTATTTTCCTCACTCAATCAGTAGGAAAGCTTTGTTTGTTCAATTCTTAGAAAAGAATGGCTGGTATAAGTGCTGGTAAAACCCACCAGACTGGTCGGATTAGGGATTAGGAGCCCAGGCCCTCATTCTATGGAGAGCTGCACATGGCCACTCCAACTCTCCTACGCGCGCTTGGCTTCAAACTCCCATAACTGTGTGAATTGTTCGAATATCGGTATAAAATAAAGGGAAAGTAAACACTAGGGTATAATCATTAAAAATATTAGTGAAAAAAAATATCGATTTTTTGAAAATTCTTGTTCCCCCTTAAATATATCCTTCCCAGTCTATAGCACTATGTCTAACAATTCTTCCGTTATGTTACATTCTTTATCAACACCCTGGATGAAGATCGCCAATTGCACAGTGTTACCAATATTGGTACTCTTGTCCAAACCCTACAAAATAGTACTCAAAATTTGCACATTTTTCTTTCAACTTCTTTGGCTTGAGGCCAGATGGGTTGCTTCTCTCATTCAGATGGAGGAACTTTTTGAGATAACTCACAGCTTCTAATGTTACTTAAACCTCCACTGCGGCAAAGCTGCGATGCTGAGTCCCCAACCTGTTCACACGTAGCGCTTGGCCCTCCTACATCAAGCAGTTGGGATCAGGTGGAGTTTTCAGTGGATCAGAGTGGAGTCAAGTGGAAGAAAGAATTCAGTGGTGCATATATTGTGTAAAATGGAATTATAGCCGCTACTAAGGCTGCAATCATTTTGAGGAGACTGTGAGAAGAAAAGAATTTGGGTCCTAGAGTAGATAAAAAAAGAGAAGTTTGTGGGTTTTTGGACAATTGACTTCTCGAATTAAGGGTCAGGGATGATAAATTTTATAAAAATTTTCTTCGGGTGGCGGCGATGGATTTTGACACTATTTGAAAAGAAAAAAATATTTCATGTTTCCGGACTCCATTGATTTTCGGTATTCAGTAATTACTGTTAAGATTAATGCTTGTATGCCTGTTTTCAATTTCAATTGTAAATCTGAAGCATCCCAAAGAGTGCAAATTTAATTCATGACATACTCCTGAAGATAGAAAAATCATCTTTTTCCCCAGCCATAGAAATAATCGAGAAACATTTTCTTAGCATAGCTTGCTCCTTTATTTCTGTTACACTCTCTGCAGATTTCCTCCTTGCAGATGATGATCTGGGGGTTCACCCTCGGATACTGATCCAGAACTGACATGCCTTCCCGGCTGCCTAGCCTATATATCCGGCCAGCAAAACTGCTGACCAGACATATCAAACTGGGACAGTCAGAGAAGGACGGTCAGCAGGAATAAGCCTGCTGGAGACGAACACCCAAAAATAGCTTGGTCATCTATATTTACAATCACATGAACATTTGTTCTAAATAAACCTAACTCTAATGGTATGTACACTCCCAGCAAGGCTGCAAACCCTTCTGCCTTGTAGATCGGTAGCATGGTATCCATTGTCTTATTGTCTTATCCATTCTCGATTCCACTGAGGGATGACCAGCGCCAGTCTAGGCGTAGCGTCCGTATAGATGTTTATACGATCTTTTTTCGTATATGGAAGGGGCATGGAGCTGAGAAGGTTCCGTCTGAGTACAGTTGCTGTAGCCAAGTGTTCTTCCTTAAATGCACACTGAGGAAAATTCCCACGTCATGATTCATATTATTTTTGTTGAGGTGGCTCTCGGTGGCCTTCTTGTATATCCTATCCAAATAACCTTTCCCTCTGCATGACATTTTGTTCTGGTCAAAGTTAATGTCATGATCTAGATTGGCAATAGCGGACTTCTCAGGCTGTCCGAAGGCCCCAACTCTCTTTGACATTGCAAAGGATAGAACTCACCTCTGCAAATAGGGAAATGTCAGGATAGTCCTCTGAACGTAACAGAATTGGCCATATTTGATTAACTGAGCTTTTGGAGAGGGGAAGCCCACCAATATTGCATTGTAAATTTATTACCTCTCGGTTACTAATGCAGTGGTGTCTGCTTTATAAATTAATTAAAGTTTTCTCTATTGGAATATGGCAATACATTCATGTGTCCCCTTTCTAACATTAATTGAGCATAGTCTTCAGTAGTTTTCTCGAATCTGCAGGCAATGAGGTAAAGCAAGCATGTTTATGTAACAAACTTAATAACTCATTCACTTTTCTTAAGCAAATTCCTTCCACAGTCCACTCTGTAAGATTTCGCGAGAAATCTCCCAAGTCGAATCTATCATCATCTGTTCTACTATCATTATCGGATTCAGAAGCTCTTGACTTGAAATCATCGCAAGCTTCTACTTCTAAAATAGCTTGACTCTCAGTGGCAACCAAATTTGAAATATTTAGAGACGTCAGCTAGCTCGCGCACCTGATTCGCATAAATATGCTCATCTATGGTTAGTGAGGCCTGCCTCAGGTGCCGCTAACTGTACCATTTATGCTTGCTCAGAATGGCACTCAAGGGCTTAAAGTTAGTATTCGGCATTTTAAGAAAGTTAATGGCACCAGAGAAATTCGATGCTGAATGAGACTATAGTAACTAACTCAGTGTTATCTGAAATCCAAATGCAGATGGTGGATTTCAGTTATTTTATAGTTGTATACATTTAATAACCCCTAATAAGTTCTTGTAGGGAAATATTCAACATTGTAAGAACTTACCATTACCGAGCGAGTGAAGCCAACACTTGTTCCCCAAAACTTTACCTAATGAATTTTTGAAGGTTATTTACATTTAGTATTAAAAGATTAAAACGTTGATTTTATCCCAAGAAATGTTCTGTGCAGTATGACTAACTTCCGGGAATGGAGTAACTTCTAAACATCTGTTATATAATTTCACAGAATTTACAGATTCTTTAAAGAAATGACAGGTCAGAGCCATGTAGTCATTCGTACTGATTGAAGTCCACATATCTGTAGTCACTGCGACATATTGCACTTCGGCCAGGTCTTCCCTTACCATTGTCGCGACAGCACTGTACATTTCCATTAGATACTTGTTACCAAGGATTTGTCTGAAGGGCATCACGTATTGTGGTTCGATGTGGTGTATAAGGTTCTTAAAGCCCACATTTACAACAATACTAAATGGTGGAAGGTCTAAGCAGATCATCTCTACAATCAATCTATTAATCTTCACTGATCGTGGATCATTTGACTTGAATTTACTTGTTCTATCACTAAATTCACCCAGTGTCGGTTGACGCAGCTTATCACCCAACTGTATACATTTTGGATATGCTTCGGGAGATGGGCTTTCCCAAGAAAATAGGAAATTGGAAGATTCACGACACTGAAACTCAATGGATGATGAAAGAGAATCGCTAGTCGTAGGGCTCAGGTTGAGAACCTTGTTGGAGGATGGCACTGTTTAAATTGAACTTGATATTGTGTTGCACAGAAATGTGTTTGTTGATGTTGGTCGTTGGTTTACTCTTTCCTCCATGTGAAATAAGTTTGTTGCAAATATTACATTTTGTGTAATTTTCATTGCCAACGTCAATAGCAAAGTATTTCCATACTTGGGAAGACATGACAATAAAATTTTCCTCCAAGAAACACAGTACATACGTACATCCACATCTGCTATGGTATACATCAGTATGCATCTAAAAGCAAGAATCACATTCATTTTATGCAATCTCATGTATTATTGCGGCTTTATTTTACATTCTGCTAATTACAGGCTTTCAATTACTGCATTTGCCTTGATGATATTGTTAAATATGCACACACTTGCCACAGTTCGTCTGCTAACCCACTGACCCCTATCGCTACCGACTCCTTTTCGTTGTCCGTAGAATTCTCCGGATTCTACCGACGATGTCTAGCCGTCATACCGACTCAGGAGCTTACAGAATAGCATCGAGAGCTTGTAGAGTCGGTTTGTCATCCCAACCAACTGAGAGGCTACCGTACTCACGGGAAATGAGTTACAGAATGTGGTCCCTGATACGTATTTTGGGATACTGTACGACCATCTTCTGAGACGGCCTGGAGTAATCTAAAGAATTGTTTTTGAGGCAGCTATTTAAATGGTAAGGAAAGAATGTTTTGGAAGGTTCTTAAAGAATGAGTTGATTATTAACAAAACAAGTTGAAAAAGGAAACTTGGTCATATTCCCAACACTGACTGCATGTCAGTGACAGAATTATCATAAGAGACTCAAGTAGTTGCATTAATGTTAAGTACTTCAATACTCACAATCATGAGCTCAAGTTTAGGAATGTGAAATTTTATAGTTGGGATGAGTCCACTAAAGCTAAAATTGACACAATGCTGGAACAGGATGTCTCTGCCCATACCATTCAGGAATCATTTCAGCCTAAATCTTTAAACAGTGAAATTCCAGTTAAAGAGCACTTTGTATCTAGAGCCGATATAAAGAAAATGAGGTTCAAATTGCATCTGAAAAAGCAATTAAATGAAGATTATGCTTTAGCTATTCATTTGCTTGTTCATTCCTTGCCTAGAGATAATTACTCAGTGTTAATATATAAACCATTTGGTATACTCACAGAAATAGGCAAAACAGATTTGATTATTTGCCTCACTCTTCTCAGCTTTTTTGTCTTGGCATTCAGCATGTTCAGCAAATGCAGGAAATGGTGGAAGGCTGTACAAGAATCTTGTGTATTGACGCTACACATGGCAATAATCAATACAAATACCACCTCCTGAATTTCGTAGTCCCTGATGAGTATGGGATAGGGTATCCTGTTGCACACTTTGTAACAAATTGCATGGATGAGGGAATGCTAGTTTGTCTCTTGAGTTCCATTACAGATCTATGTCCTAACCTAGTAGTAAATGCAGTCAAGTCAAGTGCAGTCAAGAAATTGGCAGAAGAGTCTGCTCAGAAAAGTGACAGGAAATTTTTTTTTATGACATATTATTAGGGCAAATCAATGTAATTTTAGAGACTTTGATGGAGGAAAGGAGCTCTGAACTCACGTTGGGTCAGAGTAATTTTCTGTTGGATCCCTGGACATGTTGGTAAATGAGGTAATGAGAAAGCTGACTCAGCTGCGAAGGCCGCTCTCCTAAAAACGGATCTAGACACAACCTATATTACTGCCAAAAACCTGAGGATTATGCTGAGGGAAAAAAGATCCATGAAAAATTGCAACAAAAATGACAGGACTTAGCTGCTTCGGGACATAAAACCTGGCGTCTCATCCTGGCAGTCCTCTTTTCGGAACAGTAGGCGAGAGGCAGTCGTGATTGCACGTTTGAGGATAGGTCACTGTGCTTTTGACCCATGCATTCCTCTTCGCAAATGGAGAACCAGCACCAATGTGTCTTAGATGCAACTGTCAGCTATCATTAAAACAGTTACTCATGGGTTGTGAAGAATACCATTTTTTGCGGGACCAATTACGCATCAGAGGAGAGATTAGAGACATTTTAGGTGACAACCCAGAAAACCTTGATAGGGCATTACAGTTCTTCAGGGAAGCAGGTCTTTATCACCGTCTCTAATCCTAGAACAATTGCAAAAAAGCCTTTTAATTAATCAATTAACTTATTTATTTGTTTTATCCTCTTTTATTGTCTTAGCTCATTATTAGGTGATGTTTGCATGTTTTTAGCTGTTTTAGGATTTTAATATGTCAATGTTCTGTCCATATTTGTAGTGATTGAAACTGTCCAAAAATTTTAATACTACTACTACTGGAGGAAAGGAATGAACAGATGTTTAACAGTATGCTTAAAGCATTTTTATCTAAGTATAGTGTATCTGCTAGTGCCTTCATTAAGTATTTTAGGGATCATTATTGTAGCAACATCAAAAAATGGGCATTTAGGTATCATAATTTTCCCCATGCCAAAACTAAAAGTAACATGTTTGTTAATAGTTTCCACAATTAGTTAAAAACTCTTTATTTGAACTAAAAAATTAACTGTAGGCTGGCTGATCTCATTGCTGTGCTTTTGAGAATGCACCAAACAAATCATTTGGCTTTATCTTATAAAAGAATGATGGAAAGACCTCCATCAGGAGTTTTGGGATTCAACTCTGCACGATGTATAAAAGGAATGCAAATATCCAATACTGATGTAGTGGTGAATGTTGATGGCATAGCATGGAAAGTAACATCTCAATCGAATTCAAAGGTGGTGTACACTGTTAACTGTTGCAGTAAAACTAGCTATCTTTCAGATTCATGCTTTATAAAATGCTGCAGAATGTCATGTTCTAATCTTTGTTGTCATATGTACAGTTGTTCTTGTCCTGACTGTCATTTTTTGTGCAAACACATCCACAAAGCCCATTCTCTGAGAGTTTGTTCTGTGTGTATGAGTCCCCATCCTCAGCAAACTGAAAATGTTTTTATTGCCACTTCTTATCCAATTAATATTAAAGACGGAAGGAAAGACTATATCCACTCTATAAGTAATCTTTGTGATAAGTTGAAGATATTAAGTGTAAACAGAGAGGTTGAAGAATTACAGGGATATATTAATAATATTTTAAAGTTACTTGTTAAAAGGTGTGAGGGTTAATTACTAGCAAGTTATCTGAAAACAAACCTGAGTTTACTGAACCAGAATCTATTCCTCCTAACTCAAAGATTTCCCGACAGTGCAGGTTATACCAGACAATCAAGGAGAAGGCGTCCAAATACACCAATTTTTTTGGTTTTTGGAAAGCAAATGCTGCCAGAAAGACTGAAATTAAAGACTGCTGCATAGAAGTAATAATCATAGCTTTACTTTGCCACTTGTAGAAACTTTCAGCATCACTAAAAGTTTATTCATCTTTGGTACCTATACAGTTAGCCTGCTGCATTTAAAATCACTGGATTATAATATCTCGGAGGAGGAACTTATTTGACTTGCGGAGGTAGCTGGAGACTTTCAACGGGGCTGGTTGTATGACAGTGTAATTGCTGCATTTATACATAAGGTCGTGCATGATGGCAATTCTATTCATTTGGTAGATCCTGCATTGTCTCATTTAGTTTTAACAAATCCTTTAGAGAGACTTGTATCTTGGTTCCATAAGGTTCTCTCAGGTAGTTCCAATTTACTCATTCCCTGCAATAGTCATTGGGTACTTTCAGTCGTTCTGATTCCAGAGAAGGAGATTCATATCTATGATCCAGGTACTTGTGTTATAATGGATGTTCAGACACATGTATTAAATAGATTGATTATTATTTTAAATAGTATGCTTAGAAGTGATGCATTAGATTGGAAAATTCACATACCTGAAAATACTCTCCAAGAAGATGCACATAATTGTGGGGTGTTTGTTGCATGTTATGCGGAACAGATTGCCAAAGGGCAATGACAATATCTGAGTTTGATCCTTATGAATACCGGAAATACATGTATGATGTCATCAAAGGAATATGTAATACTACATGAATTTGATATTAGCATGTCCTTACAAGTATTGTTCTTTCCAGCTTTTCCCAATGTTTATTTAATTATCCACATCTTCCTCTTCTCTATTCTGTCATTCCAATCAAATAACATTGATTGCCTCAAAACCATTATTTAATCTTTCCAGCTTTTCCCAATGTTTATTTAATTATCCACATCTTCTTTTTCTTATATCCCCTAAGATACCTGATGCTTCTACTAAGGATGGGTCGATTCCAGTATTTTTCAATTCCAACCCGATCCCAATTCCTGTGTTTTGGATTCTCGATTCTGAAATGGTACTCTTGTGCAAAGTCTGAATATTTAAATCTTTCAATAAACAACGAATTATATTTAGCCAAGTTATAAAATATAATGAGCTATAAGTTTTGAATATTTTTTGAAATCTTAAAACAAATAAAACTACCACAAATCTTAAAACAATATTTTTTTACTTCTAAAATATTTTTTCCACATTCACAGATCATGCAGTCAATTATTTAAGTTTTTATTCAAAAACAAAATCATTTTGACCCTCTCTGGATCTAACCTACTTCTTTTGGCATTTACAATATTCCTTACAGTGCTGAAAAGCCTTTCACTGAAGATTGTAGCTGGGGGTATGCAAAGATACTTAAGAGCAAGTTTTTTCAGTCTGAGAAAATGGCTGTTGTGTATCCTGTAGCCAGTATCTCACAATATCTTCTATGCTTGCTTCTGGGTGCAATGTACTCTCACTAATGTACTTATTTAGTTCTTCCTCACCTGATGTTTCCTGGGGAGTATTCTCTACAGAGGTAACTAGATTCTTATATTGTGACCAAATCCCTAAACTAGTGGGCAAATATCAAAGAAAATTAACCTACGAATTAATCATTAACCTACGAATTGGCTTTGTTTACCGACTTCAATTGATATCCTGTTTTTTTAGACCTGTGCTAGTTATTTGGACCTCGATTTTACCTGTGATCAAAACTTTGAAACTTTGCTGAGATGCCAAAATTGTACACACCGCGTGAATATGCAGAAATAAATTTAATTTACGGATTGTGTGATGGAAACGCTCGGCAAGCTGCATTGGAATACCAGAATAGATTTCCTGGTCGCGAACGCTATCCAGATCATAGAATGATTGTGCGTGTTCACAATGCGTGACTCCTGGTAGTCAAGATCGGGAGGAAAGGTCTACGTTGGACGCTGAAGAAGTGCTTGACATGGTAGAAGAGGACCCTTCTACAAGCAAACGCCGCATCTCACGAGCTGCGAATTTATCAAAATCTACTGTACAGCGTATTTTGAAACGTAACGACCTACACCCATATCACGTGCAACGAGTGCAAGCGCTACTACCAGCCGACTACTTACCTTGCGTGGCATTTTGTCGAGAAATTCTGCGACGTTCCCAAGAAGATCCAAACTTCTTCGCAATTATTTTATGGACAGACGAGTCTTCATTCAAAAGGGTGGGAATATTCAACACACATAATTTGCATTACTGGGGCGTGGACAATCAAATAATTATCTGCATTGACCGCTTCCAGCATCAGTTTAGTATAAATTTATGGGCTGGAATACTCGGAGGAAGGCTCATAGGACCATTTGAGCTGCCATCAAGGCTCATCGGTCAACGGTACTTAACTTTTGTAAGACAACACTTGCTAATTCTATTGGAAGATATTCCACTTGAGCTTCGTCAAAGAATGCGGCTGCAGCACGACGGAGCACCGGCGCATTCATCATGCCTTGTGCGAAATTTTCTAAATGAGAAGTTTCAAGATCTATGGATTGGAAGAGGAGGAGCCATACAGTGGCCGGAACGCTCACCGGCCCTCAATCCCGTGGATTTTTTTCTGTGGGGATATTTCAAGGAATTAGTTTACACCGAAGAAAATGTATGTGACAAGGAGCTCTGCAATAAATTAGAAGACACAGCACAAGCTATAAGAGATAATGTTCGTGAACTACGAAATTTAAAAAGAAACTTTTTGAGAAGGTGTCGCCTTTGTATTAGAACCAGAGGAGCTCATTTTAAACATTTAATATAGGATAATTTAATAAAATTTTTGAGACTATTTATTTCTCTCTCTCTGGTCTTTGCCTGTATCTCATCATCTGGAATTGTAGAAGTTTTTAAACTGCTTGTTCACTTTTCTGTGTTTTTATCTCGAGGAAACTTCCTTCAAAGTTTAAATTTTATGTATGAAGAAGTCAAAAGTAGATTTTTTTCCTACTATCATATGAAAGAAATGATTAAATTCTTCTTACATTAGAGATCGGCCACCCCTGCGGGTAGGGGGATGGAGAATACTCCCGCGGCATCCCTGCCTGTCGTAAGAGGCGACTAATCGGGCGGGGAGAAAACCCCGAGAACAAACCCCTCGATCAGCAAGGGCTGAGTCCGGGCAGTCCTGTGAATCAACTGTCTGTGTGCGGTCATGCCAGCTGACCAAGGATTCACCCACGTGTTTGCCGTGCGTGGAGACCCGTAAGGAGGAGATGGGTGTCCTGGAGGTTGAGTGCCAACCACAAGCAGAATAGCTGCTGATGCACTTCAAGTCCAACTGGACTTCTTATACTAACTGGCACAACACACCTCTTTGGCCCCGAATTCGCTGTAAACGGGAGGCCAGGGAATAGCACACCCTGGTCAATCGGCTACTGATGGCTGGGGATAAATTCCTTTCTAGCGTACATCAGTCCTGTGCCAGTGCTTGGGATGCACGCACCATTCTGGTGGAGGCCAATGGGGGGGTGTGGTTTGGAGGAGCCACTGCCGTCCCGGAGGCCATTCCCAGTCTGTTCTGCGACATCCTGGGCGCTATATCCCTTGGGTAGCCCTGGCGACCGTATCGGTTTGCGATGCGGCGTCCCAGTTTGTGTGGCTCCATGGTGGGTGGGGAGCTCAGGGGATGAATTTTTTTATGCATCATATGCATCCTAACCCTCCTCCACCAAAAAGACCCCGCTCAGGAATGGGCGGGCGAGAACCAGTAGAAAAATGCAGAAAGTATCTAATAGTTAAAAGTGAAAAAGAAGGTGAAAATCTCACCAAGGTGTCCCCCTTCTTGATTCACAAAGTGCTTTCCAATCTTGTCCCAGGAAACCTTGAATCGGTCAAGAAGCTGAGGGACGGCACTTTGCTGATAAAAACGGCTGATGATAGGCAGAGCAACATACTCCAGGCAATGAAAATGCTGCATGACATTCCTGTGAAAGTAGAAATCCATAAACGGCTTAACACCTGCCAGGGAGTCATTTCATGTTTCGACCTATTGTATGTCTCAGAAGAAGAGATAGCGAAAGAGATGGCATCCCAGGGAGTCATCTCTTGCCGCAGACTCACTAAGAGGCAAAATGGTGAAATAGTGAAGACAACATCGGTCATACTCACATTCGCATTGGAAAAGACTCCAGAGAAAGTTTTTGTTGGATACGAAGCATGCTCGGTAAGGCCATTTATCCCCAGTCCTTTGCGCTGTTACCAGTGCAATTTATATGGGCACACTGCGCAGTCATGCAAGGGCAAGCCCACCTGCCCAAAATGCGCAAAGGACAAGCACGAAGGGGAGCCGTGTACCAGTCCACCTCTTTGCAGCAACTGTAATGGTAGTCACCCTGTCTATGCACGAGACTGTCCAAGGCTGCAAGAGGAGAAAAAAATAATGGAAATTAAGGTCACGGATAAAATTCCATATAATGAGGCCAGGAGAAAATTCAGACAATTAATGTGTCCCACTTTCTCAAGGTCATTTGCAAGTGTAGCCATTACACCTGTTAAAAAGATGACTGTGTCTTGCCAAACTGATCCCCCAGAGAATAAGTCCAAAGAGACAGAAAAGAAAAATAAAGATATATCGCAGAGTACAGGTGAAGGGAAAAAACCCGGAAAAAGTCAACCTCCGAGAAAGGAGGTTCAAAATCCAAAACCTCTTGCTGCTTTACAGCCTCCTCCCAGGAAGGAGAAACCTCCCTCACAAATTCCTTCTAGTAGAGCCTCTGACTCCAACATGGAGGAAGATGGGAGTCTGTCGGAGACAGAACACAAGACGTTGCTCCTGGAGCAGAAAAAAGGGAAACCTCCAAGAAAGGAGGTTCAAAACCCTCAACTACAAATATCTTCTTGTAGAGCATCTGACTCCAACATGGAGGAAGACGAGAGTGTCTCAGAGACAGAACTCCAGAAGGTGCTCCTGGAACGGAGAAAAGGGAGGAAAGTCAAAATTAAAAGATAAATTCTGACACGGATCCAACTTCTGATGGATCATAGATTTTAATGTTTAAACCCTATTTTATTTATTTATTAATTTATTTATTTTACCTGCACATTTTATTTATTTATTCATTTTTATGATTTTAATACAGTGGAACTGCAATGGATTCTACACACACCAAGAGGAGGTTAAGATCTTGCTAAGAGATCTTAATCCCTCTTGTCTTTTTATACAGGAAACTCATTTTAAACATACTAGTCAGGTTCATTTAAACGGTTTTAATATTTTTAGAAATGATGACAACTCTGGTAACAGAGCTCGTGGAGGGGTTGCTGTATTCACCCGGGAAGCCCTTTACACTTCACGGGTGGTGTTGCAGACACCCCTCCAGGCCATAGCTGTCACTATTGCAACTCCAGAGCCAATTACCTATTGTAATTTATACCTCCCGGAGTGGGCTCCAGTCAACCGGCTGAACCTTGAGGACCTAATCAGGCAGCTACCAAGGCCATTCGTACTTCTGGGAGATTTCAATGCCCACAACACGCTCTGGGGTTGTTCAATGGCTGATAATAATGGTCGAGGACGACTTCTAGAAAACCTTTTTAATGATTTTAACCTGATTTTAATGAATGACCAAGAAAAAACTCATTTCAATGCTTTTAATGGAAGCTATTCTTCAATTGATCTTGTGATTTGTACTAGTGCCATTGCACCACTTTTTAGCATTTCTGTTCATAATGACGTTTGTGGCAGCGATCATTTCCCCATCATAATCAAGCAGAATACATTCAAATCTGTAAATTCCAACCATGAAGGGATTTGGGCTACACGTAGAGCCAATTGGCCATCTTTTAAATCAAATTTTAACTTTACATTTGATAGAACTCGTGGTGGGTTGCAAAACGTTAAAGAATTCACCGCAGCTGTCATTGACGCTGCGAGTAAAAGCATTCCGAGGTCTACTAGTAGGGCACACCATAACTCTGTTCCCTGGTGGAACGAGGAGTGTGCGGAGGCCATCTTGAAACGGAAACGAGCACTACGTATTTTCAATCGATACCCCACGAGTACTAATCTTGCAGCTTTTAGACGGCTGAGGGCAAAAGCTCGTCAAACTATTAAAAATGCCAAAACGTCCTCTTGGATAAATTATGTTTCGTCCATCACCCACAGAACGCCAGTTGCACAGGTCTGGAATAAGGTCACTAAAATCTCGGGCAAACATTCTTCCCCAAACATCGCAGGTATAGACATCGATGGCCAAATTGCCACTTCTCCGGATGCCATCGTGGAAGCCTTAGGCTGTCATTATGCCAAAGCAAGCAGCACAGCTGAATACGCACCCTCCTTTATCCAAAGGAAGGAAAGAATAGAAAGAGCCAAACTAGAACTCGGCGATGTCAGGTTCCCAGCGTCCTACAATGAACCTTTTTCGGTGTGGGAGCTGAAATCAGCAATAGATGTCGGAAAGGATTCCTGCCCTGGTGCTGACGGTATTCACAATGCCTTCCTGAAAAATCTCCCAGAGGGTGCTAATGAAAGTCTCCTCAATACCATCAATCAGCTTTGGGCTGAAGGGGTCTTCCCAGAATCCTGGCAGGAATCCATAGTAATTCCAATACCTAAACAGGGAAAGGATAAGAGTCTCCCATCCAGCTACCGCCCGATTTCCTTGACCAGTTGCCTGTGCAAACTGGTGGAGAGAATGGTGAATAAGCGGCTAGTTTGGTGTCTTGAACACCGTAACCTTCTCTCAAATGTCCAGTGTGGGTTTAGACGCAACAGGTCTACCATGGACCATTTAGTTAGGATTGACAGCTTTATTCAAGAGGCATTTCTTTTACGCCAACATGTCATAGGAGTATTCTTTGACATAAAAAATGCATATGACAAAACATGGCGACACAGGATCTTATGTATCCTAAAAGCATGGGGCTTCAAGGGTAGAATTCTTATATTTATCAAAAATTTTTTAACTGACCGAAGATTCAGAGTTCGAGCGGGAAACTGTCTATCCCAGTGGTTCACTCAAGAAAATGGTATCCCACAAGGGTCAGTGTTGGGAGTAACTCTATTTGCCATAGCTATTAATGACGTTGTTAACAACATAAAATCACCAACCATAGCAACACTTTTCGTCGATGATCTTGGTGTTTTCTGCAGGTCATCAAAAATGAATACGGCAGAAAGGCAGCTACAAATCACCCTTAACAGGCTCCATCAATGGTCTCTTGAAACTGGTTTTCTTTTTTCAGAAGAGAAGACCAGGTGTATGCACTTTTTTCGACGCCGTGGCCTATTCCCCCAGCCCAACCTTAAACTTGGGGATGTCCCTCTTCCATCAGTGGACTCCATACATTTCCTGGGAATGACACTGGACAGAAGATGGAACTGGAGAACTCATATCCAAATTTTAAAAGACAGGTGCTTTAAAGTTTTAAATATTTTAAGATACTTATGCAACTCGTCATGGGGTGCAGACCGTAAGTCAATGCTTCTTGTATACAGGGCATTGGTGCGGTCAAAACTAGACTATGGCTCCATAATATACTCCTCGACGCGAAAGAGTTACCTTCGCCCATTGGAGACCATACACAATTCTGGTCTAAGGTTGGCAACTGGAGCCTTCAGAACCAGTCCAATTCAGAGTATTTATTGTGATACTGGAGAGCCACCTCTTGAGACACGGAGAAAAATCTTAATGCTAAACTACACCAGCAAGATTCTTTCTCAAAGGGAGCACCCATGTTTTAATCATGTTTTTAAACCCAGGTTTATTGATTTATTTTATAGAAGGCCTAGGGCAACGAAGCCCTTAGGAATCCGTTTTAAGGTTTTTATTGAAGACGCAGGAATACAGCTTCCCGAAGTGCATAGCATTAGATATAACAAAATCCCACCATGGCAGATACCACAACCAAAAATCTGTTTGGAATTAAATTTATATAAGAAGTTAGACACTCATCCAAGAGAATACATGCACAGATTCATGGACATCCTCAACAAGCACCCAGGAGCCACTCTTTTTTTCACGGATGGTTCAAAATCAGAAACAGCCTGTGCCTGTGCAGTAGTATCCTCCCAAGACGTTATCTCCATGGCAAAGTTGCCCTCAGAAAGTAGTATTTATACAGCAGAGCTATATGCAATCAAGCTTGCGTTAGCTAACATAAAGTCCAGCGATACCCAGTTCATGATCTGTAGTGACTCTATGAGTGCATTGCAATCCATTTCCACTCTCGACTCCTTCCATCCTCTCGTCCAGGAGATTCATGCTTCGCTTGCCCGTTTAGAGGCAAGAGGAAATAAAATTTACTTTATCTGGGTCCCTGGACATGTTGGAATCAGAGGGAATGAACTTGCCGACTCTGCAGCCAAAGAAGCACTTGGAAAAGCTAATGTAGATACTCCACTCATGGCAACACTCGACATCCGAAATATGTTTCGTAAAATCATTTTAAAATTATGGCAGGACTCATGGCTGACCATCGAAAATAATAAATTGCGGGAGATCAAGTCGGTCCCAGCCCCTTGGTCTTCCTCTATCAGGAGAAGTAGGCGGGAGGAAGTAGTGATCACACGCTTGAGGATAGGGCATTGTGCACTAACGCACTCGTATCTCTTCACGCAAGAGAAGAATCCTCCATATTGTGACCATTGTCAATCTCGCCTAACTATAAGACACCTCCTGACTGAATGTACTAAATATCAGTGCATCAGAAATAGGTATTTCCAAGGTCATCTCAAGGAAATTCTGGGGGATGATGTGGACAAATTAGACTCTGTCCTTAAATTCTTAAGTGAAGTAAAATTAATTAAACAGATTTAAAAATATAAAATAGTTTAAAAATATAAGTATTAAAGAATAAATTTGAATCGGATTTTAAAACCTCAACTTGTGCTAAAAATTAAATAATATTATGATACATATATCTCCTCTGTATACGGTGCAACATGACCTTTGCTGTCGAGGCACCTTATAACCTATACTACTACTACTACTATTAGAGATCGGCATCATCTAGTAGCATAAAAAAAATCACATATTTATAAGAAAAAAGTAGCTTTTTATCATTCTTTACTCGATAAGGAATTGAAATTTAAAAACACACACCAAAAAGGCTAGAATGTCTAAACCACTAACCAACGCATCATAGAATATGTTATTATTCTGACAGCAGATGACACCCTCTATCAAGCCATTTCGTTTTAATGCCGAATTGAAACGATCGTGAGCTGCATTGTTGCGAAAGCTTAGTTACGCCGCGGCTCCCAACAATCGTCCGTACATTGTAGTAATCTCGAAGGGTATTTTTGTTGATTAAAGCAAGTAATGAGGGAAGGGGGTATTTTAACTTACCGCCGAAGAGTGCCACAGCCATGTTAAATGGTAAAACGTTTTCTTGTTCCGATAATGAAACACATTAATGACTCCAGTTTAAGGTTTAAAGAGGGTTTGTTAGAACTGGAAATCATCGACTTACTATGTTTCGAATCAAATTTTAGGTATGATGCCGTAAAGATAACCCAACAAAATTTACGTGGTAAATAGCTGATGCATTGAAAAAGTTTTTAAGATACGTGGCAAAAATTTTTTTATTATGAATTTTTTTTTAATTGCCCTCAAAGATTTTGTCAAAGTTCGGAATTTTGAGAATTTAAGAATTTGAAATTTTATTTTGGCTGAACGGTATGAGTAATTGTAAAAACTATTCTTTTGTCAGTAAAAACAACTATTTAGCATTTTTAGAGAAAAAAATCAACAATGCATCTCAAATACTTACGTCACCATGACCACAAATATCTGGAAAATCATGGTTTTCTCAGAAAATACGAAAAAAATTCGTAACTCGAAAACAAAAGAAGATCGGACACCAAGATGAATTGCAAACTTGTAGTCCAGGTGATGCTCTACCTCTGTGTTTCGTTTGGTTAATGCCTTTTAGGACACCCTGTATAGTATTCTGATATTGCTTGTGTGATGGTGTACATTTTTTTTGTTTTGTGCGAATTATTCTAGCCAGTGTCAATATATGTTGTGTAAGTGTGCTTTAGTTAGAATTTAATGCAGTGTAGTGAACATTCGCAGTTTTAGTGTATAGGTGGCTAGGTTAAGTATATTTGGTCGTTTTCCTTTTTATTTTTTTTTCTTTCGGTTTCAAAGTGACAATGACAATTAAAAAGTGACGAAGGCAATGGCCAAAATGGCTACCAACATTGGACGGTGCAAAACCATTTTTTTTCCTCTTCATTTTTTTTCATTCTTGCATTTTGTTGCTCTGTATTTCTTTTAAAACTGCTATTCTAATGTATGTAAAATTGGCTCGACTTTGCGTACCCCGGGGCTTAACTGCCAGTGGGGTGATGTGGCAGTTTGATATAAAAGGGAAAAGGATTTTCAAAATAAGGCCGTTCGCAACCTCCCAGAAAATTCCCACTCTCCGGCGGAGCCGGATATCAGCTAGGATTTATGACACGGCCGGGGAGGTACCGAGGTGGTAGGTGGTGGGTAAGGCACCGGGGGATGAAAGATGCCGGCCCTTGCACTTAGTGCAAAGTGGGTGCAAGGGTACCGAGACAAAGAATGCTGGCCTACAAGCAGAGTGTCCTGAGAGAGGTGCCACCATGGAAAATGCAACCAACATCCGGTGCACCGACGCTGAGACCCTGGACCAACCACCCCACCACTTCATGGAAGTTCCAAACAGCGAGTGCCCCCCCAGGCCGTGTCTAGTATTTAAGGTCTCGCAAAACAGCCAAATAGGCACTTCCAATTTCGAAGTAGCGGTAGCGTCACCTTACTGACTCCGCATCACCTCACTAGCAGCGGTCGTGTCACCAGACTGACTCCGCGAACCCCCGAAGTTGCGCAGCGTCGAGCCAGGTAGGGGAACAATAAACACTACTACAAAAGGTATAAGTCTCATTTTTGTACCACTAAGCCGAAACTCAATGTCACTGCGACACTAGTATGCTTCTTTCAACCTTTATCTCTAATAATAAATTTATGAAGTGCGGCCATCCGCTGTTGAAGGATGAAATAAATAATAATGAAAAATAATTTGAACCCGACCTTAGGGGTAAGATGACGAGGCGATAACATTTTTATTAAATGGATAAAATTTTATTAAAATAAGGCAGAGGAATAATTTCACTTATGAAAAATAAAGTAAAGTATGAAAAGGTTAAGCTAAAACACTGGATCTCATGCACCGAAAAGTTAAACATTGGGCATAAAATTCAACAAAATCTTTATGAAAATTCATGAACAAAATTCGCACTTCCGTGGTCTGTGTTTGGTTTGATAATCATCCCAGCCGGTGCATTCAGAGTGTGCACAAGATTGGCACTTAAAGCACTGATACCACAGTTCGTATTTTCCCTGCTCCCCAAATATAATGCCGTCCCTGCTATCATCTTCCACTAAACTATTCCTGTCAACGTCGCCGGCGGTTTGAACATACGGGCAGTGACGACTCGTCAAGAGTACAATAATTTCAGTCGACGCGTTGTAGTTTTCCTTGCTTTTTTCGTAGTTTTTCCTTTTTTAGATCTACTTGCTACTTTAGAGGAGATGCCTTTTCTCGCCACAGCTACAGCTTTCCTTTTTAATCTCTCCTGTCGTTTTCGTTCTAGCAATTCTATTTCTTGCTTCTTCTTACCGTAAATGTGAAAGTATTACCGTTATTAAATATGTATTTAAAGCAATTATGGTTCTTAGGTAGCCAAAAAGCTAGTCAGGCAAGCTTTTGACGAAGTTGTGAAATCCTCGTCATCTTACCCCACCTTGCCAATTTTGTTTAAAAATTATCTACCAGTTTCTACATCATTGTATACAACGTACATTTGCGATGATTGTTTAGGTTATGAATTGTACTTTAAGAATATTTTACGCAAGAGTTAAAATAAGTTACCTTACAATTGTAATTCCTTAAGTTTTCTCGTCAGAAAATTACATTAACAAGTTCACTAATCAAATATTGGTCGACTACTTCTCAAAGGGCAACCTGATTTGCAATTTATCAAGATAAGTTGTTGCTCGGCCCCAGGGGTACCTTCAGGGCCGGGGCAATTTCTTCTACATGTGGCAAGGTTAAGGTAGCCCTGATTTATAAAGTTAGTACCCTTGAAATTAATTCTAATTGTTCAAGAAAGGTGATTGAATGTAAACTTGAAATACCAGTTTGAGATTTACCTGAGAAAAAAATTGGAAGAACATTTTATAATAATAAAACTAATATGTTGGCAACCCTGCTAAAAAATTTTTTATGAATTTTTAAATGTTATAGAACGATTTGGCATTGACGAAAACCAGATTAGAAATTTTCACGACGAAATTCGAAAAATTCTTCCGCCATTGTATTTGATGGAGGTTTTTTCCGAGGCACGACCGGGTGGTTTTATATGGTTTCCGTCACTTGGCATAACAATCTTGGAGTGACGTGACTGACTTTTATCAACAATTCGGACCTTCTTCCACTTATTCCGAAAATATGAGTTTCATTGGTCCAGTACGAATAGATGAAATATTCTAGAATATGAAATTCTGCAGATTTAGGACATCGTTCAACATTTTGTTTCATTAATTAAAATGTAAACAAATTACGAGGTAAAACATCTTATCAGCATTTGCATATTGGTCAAATTTAGAAGTTATGTAAAATTCAGGTCTTTAAAAAGCATAAAAGTATTTAATTACGAATTTTAAAAGTAGGTGGTCAAATGACCACCTCCCGTCCTTCTAGGTAGGCCGAAACTCCCGTCCTCCTAGTGTTAAGATAGAGCGCCCACAAACTTTTTTACCACGGACAGACATGTTCGGGAAAATAGCGAAAACGATCTCTATGGGCCCCAAAACATCTCTTTGAAATTCCGTTGAAATCTGGAGGTCGATTTTTTTTGTGAATACAATACTTCCTCTTTACTACGTATAGGGAGAAAGTGAAAAACCTCAGTTGAGAAAGTCATAATGCATACTATATAATACAGTTTGACACGCCGGGGACGCCTAGGTTTGAACTTGCCCGAAAAGCGCGCCGGGGGAAAACCCTGAGTAACGGGACTTACTCCCGCCCCCGCCACAGGGACGCCATCCCTCATTTTCCCGTAGCCCTGAGGGCCCGTTTATAAATAAGGGGACCCTGAACTAGGGAAAATCAGTTCGGGGTAGGGAAATAATTCCGCTGGAACTAAGCTTTTAACATTCATAAAAGAAAGTAATTATATGGTTCACGTAGGCTTTGAGTATACACATCTTGTCACGGGTCACCCAGAATGTGACGATGTTTTAGATATTTTTATGACGAGTTTTAAATGCTGCAATTTTAAAATCGACGTAAAGGATGAGTTAACTTCCGATCACCTCCCGTTCGTTTTATATTTGCCCACAGACGCAGATCTAGACGAAGCATTTAGTTTTAAAATACCTAACTTGGTTAATTTTAAGCTTTTATTAGATAATTTATTAAGTAATTTTAATTATAAAACGACGACTGACGTCAATTTTATCGAAAAAAGGTAATTAATTTTAGCGATTTAGTCGGGCTGGCGTACGACAGGAGCTCGAAGGAGGGCAAAAGATTGCCTCCCAACCATGTTAGATTACCGAAATAAATTTTATCTCTAATTAATAAGAGGAACCGCGAGAGGAAAAAAGCTCAAAAAACGGGTAGTGTGGCGGCGACGGTCAACTACAAAAATTTAAGAACGCAAGTGCAAAAAGAAATTTAAAAATATGAAACTCGAAAATGTTATTAATAATGAATGTGATAGTAGGGATACGGAGATGCCAAATAAAAATAAGAATATAGAAATGTGGAAAAAAATAAGTGAAATTACAGGGAAAAAAGGGCCTTAAAAAGTAATATAATACATGAAGGAATAGAAATATCGGACGATTATAAAAAAATGTGAAATTTTCAAAAATTATTCGAGCAATACAAGCCGTTCGCCGCCACCTCAAGGCCGACGGTAGACATGGTTGAGGAGGAAATCGAAAGTTTCTCCTTCGCTCCCAATTCGCGACCTTGCAGTGCCTCCCTCCCCGAGCTTAGGGACATTATTAAGAAAATGAAAGCGGAAAAAGCTCCCGGATGTGACAACATCACGCCTAACATGATTTAAATTTTTTTCTGAAAAAGTCTTGAATTTATTAATAAAAATCTGATGTGGCCAGCACATGACTTTCTCCATATATATAAGATGTAAATATTTATTTACGACAGTAATTTCGAACTCTATATTCAATCAAAAGTTGGAAGATAAGTGATTAATTTCTTTCATATTATCTTTTACGTCACAAAGATTATAAATAATGTTTTTCTGGACATTTTCGATGAAAAAAGATGAAGTGGCCTTTCGCCCCAGCGCCCAGAGCGACCACAACGTACATTATCAGCAACTTCCGGTTTATCAGTATTTCACAAATAAATCCTACACAATCAGTGCTACAAAAATAAGTTTCGTACAAAAGTTATAGGAATGTACATTTTCTAAAACGTTTATATATAATAGTATATACCTAAACATCATATTTATGGAGATATTTTGAAAACCGGAAGTGAGCTTTGAAGAATGAAGCTCGACTTCCGGTTAGCCGATTGGCTCCAAAAACTAATCAACCTTAACGACATCAATTAAAATACAATATATGAAATTTAGTGTTGATCCGACAAATTGTTCTCATGTTAGAGCGCCCTCAATGTACATAATCATCTTCTTCCGGTTTATCAGTATTTCACGAATAACTCCTAATCAACCGGTTATACAAAAGTTATAGTAAATATATTATCTAAAACTTTTACAAGGAATACAATATACCAATATATAATATTTATGGATATATTTTGAAAACCAGAAATGAGCTTTACACAACGTACATAATCAGCAACTTCCGGTTTATCAGTATTTCATGGATAACTCCTAAACAATCAGTTATGCAAAAATATGATTCATACAGAAGTTATAGTAAAATAAATTTTCTACAACATTTATAAATAATAGTATATACCTAAATATCATATTAATGGAGATATTTTGAAAACCGGAAATGAGCTTTGAAGAATGAAGCTCGACTTCCGGTCAGCCGATTTACTCCAAAAACTAATCAACTCTAACGACTAAAATAAAAGTACTATGTATGAAATTTGGTGTTGATCCGACAAATAGTTTTCATGTTAGAGCGCCCACAAAGTACATAATCATCTTCTTCCGGTTTATCAGTATTTCACGAATAACTCCTAATGAACCGGTGATACAAAAATATGTTAAATACAAAAGTTATAGTAAATTATACTATCTAAAACTTTTATAAGTAATACAATAGACGTATATATCATATTTATGGAGATATTTTGAAAACCGGAAATGAGCTTTAATGAATAAAGCTCGACTTCCGGTTAACGGATTTACTCCAAAAACTAATCAACTCTGACAGCACACACAACAGTACTATATATGAAGTTTGGTATTGATACGACTTTTAGTTTTCGAGTTAGAATGCCCATTATCACACACACACATACACACACACACACTCACACACACACACACACACACACAGACATCATTCCGAAAATAGCCAAAACGTGTTCTAGGGACCCCAAAACATGTATTTCCGTTGAAATCTCGAAGTCGAATTTTTTCATGAAAACAATACTTTCTCTATACTTCGTATATGGAGAAAGTAAAAATATATAATGATTGCCTTGACTTAAACTACTTTCCGATATATTGGCGAGTTGCACGAATTGTAATGATCCCTAATCCGGTGAAGGACAGTACTGATATTAAAAGCTACAGACCCATTAGTTTACTTCCAGTGCTTGGCAAGGTCCTAGAAATATTAATATTAAACAGGATGGAGATGACCATCACAGAAATCAATTTAATAACAAATTTTCAAGCAGGTTTTAGAGGGGGGCTTTCCACGACGCATCAGGTTGTCAGGATCGCCGAGGATATAACCAAAAAATTTAATGCAACAGTCCACGATAACCTGCTTTCTGGACTTCCAGTCTGCATTCGACAAGGTTTGGCATGATGGGTTAATTTATAAGCTGATCGCGAACGGAATTCCTAGTAATTTAATTAAAATAATAAAATCATTTTTAAAAGAATATTTTTGGTAAAAATAAATAATGCCGAATCCAGACTGGAAGTCCAGAACGTGGGCGTGCCGCAGGGTGCAATTTTATCGCCTACGCTTTTTAATCTATTCACTGCTGATATACCGTCCTGTCTAAATACAGAAATCTATTTATATGCGGACGAAAGTACGATCACCGCGTCAGCAAGAAACCCAAACCTCGCGAACGCCATTCTTCAAGGGCACTTGAATCGGGTTCACGAATGGTCTCTTCAATGGAGATTGAAAGTGAACCCGTCCAAGTGCTCTAGAGTGGCGTTTGCATGAGTAAAAGCACGGGACCGATCCCGTACATATGATTGGGATAGCGAAAAAGATAAATACAAAAGACCCGGATCGGCAGTAAATAATTGTTTTAACGGGAATATATTATAACCGCTACTGTATTTTTTAATTTATTTATTTATTTGCCCGCAAAATTATTATTTTTATTCATTTAAAAACATCGCGAAAACTCAGCCGACAGTTTAACGGGCTGCGGGCATTACAGGGAATTTGCCCCGAGATTATTAAAAAAATATGCTCACAAAAATTCCAATTTTATTAAGCGGAAGATAGAAAATTTATGACAAAGTCAAATGTTTAAGTAAATCTGTGTTGCGGGCCTATAGAATTTTTAATAAAATTTCATTTCTAGTCAAAAATTCATTTTTAAAGCCGATTCTGGTTTTAATTATTTATGATTTTAAATTCTATTATCCACCAACCATAATGTTATACATTTAGAGGGAGATTTTAAGATAAAATGAGATTTTAATTTTTTGTATCTTTAATAACGTTGAGAAATCCAGTGGATAAAGTTTTATCAAAAACTAGGCGCCACCATGTAGTATCTCTGGTGTGGGGAGAGAAGACGTCATGTATGTATGTCATGTCATGAGTTCGGGGAAGGGAGGCGAACACGGCGGTCGAGTGAGAACTCCCCGTGCTGTCTCACGAACTTCGCTGTCCCTAGCAAATCCCCCACAGTCGCGGTCGGTAGAGCGAGAGCTCCACCGGGTCCCAACACCCCCGCCGCAGATGCCCCGCTTCAAGAGGACCCGGGACCGACAGAAGCAGCGACGTGAAGCGGATCGTCTCGTCCGGGCCTTGCAGGAGGTTGCTGCCCTCCCGCTGACTCCACTGAAGACGCCTCCCACACGCTGGGAGATGAGAAGGATCGACTCCCCCCCGAGGCCTACCAAGAGGTTCCGCCTGTAACGGGACGAAGCCGCGACCCGCGGGCATTGCGCGCCCTTTTTAATGTATAAATAAAACGCAAATAAAATCTGAAGGGGAAGTTGTTCTTTGACAAGAGTTGCCTCCTCCCGCATCACCCTTTGATGCCCATACGAACGCGCAGCGCTGGGCTCGTACCTCAAGAGGAGTCACCAGCGGCGAGAGAGCAAACGCGAAAGGTGACAAGTTTAAAGGAAACAATTTCAACTTTATTTTAATTAGTTGTTAAAAAAAATCTTACCTTGTGGAACCAATTAAATTATATACGTCTTCACATCTCAATGAGCAACATCCTGGAATTCTGCAGAATAAACAGAGCAAAAATAAAATGGCTAATTAAAATGATCAAATGAAATTTTATAAATGGTTACCCGAAATTATACACCCGTATCCAACTTTTAAATGAAATGATATACGAATATTCTACAAACTGTGCTTTAAGGGAACTTATAATACATCCTTAAAACTCAGTTTAGGGTGCTCATATGAAGTTTCAATTGCTGTATTTAGAGTTGTCAAAACATCTATTACAAAAACAATTAAGACATTTTTACTTGCTAGATTGTGTATTTCTTATCTGGGAAGACCAAAACAATTCACTTGATGCTGGAAAATTCCACATTTGTTACAAACAACCCACTCTTACAAAACTAAGGAATTTAGTGTCTTTTTTTCAGTTCTTTCAAGATTCTATGTCTTCAGGCTATTTATGGTTTAGCTTTATATGGTTCTTTACCATCACATGTCATGTCAAATGTTTGCATTTCATTATCATTTCTTGTCACCAAGAAGATATATCCTTTTCATTGTACGTTACAGCTATCTATAAAGCCATTGTTGAATTAAATGATTTACCATTAACTATGCATAGTGTTTGTTATGTATTATCATTTTATTGCTACTAATAAAAATTTCACACGACCAAAACGTAACTACATACGTTACCATTACAAATATACACTTCTGAATAAAGAAAGAAAAATCGGAAAAAGATAGTACTGAGTAATCACAATGAAACAGGAAATAAGCAATAAACCTATTAGTAAAATGTTTTAAATACTTGCATAAAATTACAGAACAACTACAAATACTAATAGTATAGACAATACTTAGACTAGAAGCTTTGGCTGTGTTTTGACCCAAATCGTGGTAGTATCAAAGGGAAGCAGTGGCGCAGCGAGGGGGGGGTTTTAGGGGTTCAAACCCCCCCCAAGAGTCAATTCCTATGACTAACTCTGTACTTTTATTTCTGCTGAAGAGTACAAACCCCCCCCCTCGCTGAGGGGGGGTTATCTAGCAAGTCTTATAGATACACTGCTTGTCATGCGTTTGCTTGATAAATTCAGCGAAAGCCTCGCATAACCGTAAATATGGCTCCTATTTCAGTTAAGGTGATGCTTTCGGTAGCAGAGCAGACCAAAAGCCGACATCGATATCAATGGGACGCTACGATACGAGTTTTTCGCACACAATTTTCAACATGTGCATTTCTTAAGCCTATCCTTTAGTAAGATAACTCTCGCCATAAGATAAGATTCCCATGAGAAAAATTCGAAAGTGCTGATTTGTTTACTCCTTGAAAATATACAAGGGAACATTCGAGAACTAATTCGAAACTTGCACCCTGAAAATAGAGATTAAAATTACATTTGAGAGACAAACAGATTGATAAAACGCTCAGTTAGATCTTTTGCTTGTGACTGTTTCAAGGGTGTGAATGCAAAGATAGGCTCGAGAGTAGTAGTTTTGAGAAATTCACAACAGTTCGAAGGAGAGTTTAGTTTGGATTTCATAAGGTACCGATGGACATTCAAAAATTCTTTTCACTGTCCGCTAACAGCTCGAGGCCGCTATCGGAAAAAAATCGTAAGTTAATGGCTATTTTTTGTGAAATAACCATTATTAGATGCATAAATTAGTATTTTCTTATTTTAGGGCTGTTATCAGAGGCACATCTCAAGATGAGTTTAGCGACAATTGCAAAGCTACTTGTTCCTTTATTAAGCATTCTGGATGATTTTAAGTCTGCAAACAGTTGACTCTTCATTGCTCGGGATGATAGAAAATATACTGATCTTTATTTTATGATTGCCTGTTTATTATGTATATTTACGAAAATTTTTCGCTAACCGAATTTCCGTAGAAATTTGAAAAAGTATTGGAGCAATAAAAGATTTCAATAAAAATTTATTTGCGATGATATTATTCATAAGATACCATTTTGGGAGCAAATCAGTCAGCTGAAAGGTATTTTGCGCGTAAGTTACGCACATATTTATCGGAACTGTGACTTGATGACTTGAATTAAACATGATAAACTGTTGTGAAACTGTGAATTAAATTCTGCAGCTTCCTTTTCGATGCAGCCAATTTTTTCTCGGGTGATAGAATCCCACGAATCTCATAACTTATCCTGTTATCCTGCAATTCAAAATTTCAATTCATGGAAAATTTTTGTTTTCTTTGAACACTCAGTGCGTAAGACTTGGTTTGCATCTGCTCCCTGCTGATTAAACCACCTATTACGTAGTCTAAATAATTGTAAGTTGACGTCTCTATTTTTTTCACTTTGGTATGTGACTTTAATTCTGCAAGTTCAATTATAATATCAACTATAATCAAGAGTCTACTGTATTTTTTAATGCAGCCGAATTTTTAATTTTCGGTATATGACCCATTCAATAAAATACTTAACTAATACATAAATAACGAAATCAGGCTTAATTGTAAGCCTGGCAGAAAACTTCATCTGATATAAATTAGTTTTTGTTTCTTATACAAATCTTGTGCAATAAGCTGTATATATATTTCATATCATTATTTTTATACATTGATGGGGTATTTAATGGTCAGGCGACATTTCAATTAAATTCCAAAATCTGCTGATGATATAGTTAAATAACGGAAGATAATGAAATAAGCATGGGCGCGCCAATGTGGGGGAACAAATGGGTGGATGTTACGTTTTATGTCGCTTGCCAAATAATCGTAACTATTTTTTTCCTTCCCACGCTTTGCAACCTCTAAGAAGAAAGAACTCTCGAAGACTCGTAAAGTTTATATCTACAACACTAAAAACTTCAGCATAGAAAAAAATGAGTTTTTAATAGATATTGGACGTATCCAAACCAGAAATCCAAACAACACTAACGATAAGTTTCCAATTGTTCGCTTATGTAAACTACTATATTGGAAAGTGTAATAAGTTGGCCAATAAGCGTTAAACTCCTCTAGTTTTCAATATATTTAGTTTTTGAAAGAATTGACATATATTGTAGTAAGTAGCGGGCATGAATATTCTAGCCCCTGTATAGTAGGCATTTTTTTCGTTTCCTCAGCCTTGGACCCCCCCCCCATTGGTAAGTCCTGGCTGCGCTACTGAAGGGAAGTGAAAGGTTGGGTATGATTGTGGAATTGGATGTTAATTATATGATAGGCTCTGTCACTTTGGTCGTTCTTGTTAGCAATTATATTTAAAACACCACTTTCTTCTGTAAAATTTCGTTTTTGTTTAAATCGTTCAACGTTGAGAAAATCCCTTTAAAAAACCATAATTTTCTGTTCGGTAACTCGCCCTCAAAGGCTTTCAGCATACAGAATTTTTTACTTGGTATGTCACTTTACCTTGCCAATAAAGGGTCCAACTAACTAACTAACTTTAAGTTCCCTCAACCAAATCTTGCTGGGTTATAAATTCTCTTCCTACGATCCTTTTCTTCTTCCTAAATTTCCTTCCTTTAAGTCTCCTTTCTAAATTTTTCTCGACGTCCTTTGAAACATACAACTTTCTTAAGAATTTCAAGTGGCCGTTGTGGATGTACATTTTACATAATTTATGTTGGAGGTTTCTTTACCACTATTCTTTAATTCTTTTCCTCTTGTGCGGAATTTCACAAAGGAAGTGAACACATTCGTGATTATGCATTTTATGAATTGTATCGTAGTATCCTATTTGTTACTTATATGCGGAAATTCAGAAAAAATTGCAACTTTAAATTCCTACTCGGCAATATTGACGTGGTCCTAGCCATACTGAGGGTCCGGTTTTCTACTAGCCAACATCTAGGTTTAATCTTCGATGGAAAAATCGGAAGGAATTACTCTTCACATTAGGTCGCAAAGCTCTTTAAGAAATACTTTTTCGGAAACTCTGTTCCTAAACCAGGCAGGGCTTACGAAAGAATCCACCGCTGCAACCTTTCCAACGGTATTTCGACACCTTGGCCAGATGCCTCCCGTTCCTCAGCTTGGTAATAAGCGACGGCACCCTTTTCAGCCTGCCCTTAGTGCTCTCCCACATTTTTCTCCTTCAAAGGATTATCCGTTCAATCTATAAGCAGTTATCTAATTGGTAGTTCAAGGCGTTCAGTTCAATCACTTTCAGTCGTTGATATCACTGATTTGATATCACATGCATTATGGTCGAAAAGAAGTCCAATCCCTTAGGGCGCCAGGCCAACGCAATGGAATGCATCCCAATCGTTTTTTTTTTTTGGAGTGCCCACTTAGAAACTTTCAAAGCCTTCTGTTGTGATTACCTCAAATGAATAGACGTCAACCGATCGTTACTTCTATAGCATATTTATACATATCGGCATTTCCCATTTTAAATAATACATTTGTAATTTATATTTCTCCATGCAATTCTAGTGAAGCGCCGTACAATTTATTTAATTTACAATCATAATTTATCCATTGCCTAAATCAAACATATCATAAAGAAATATGCTTTCGATCATCATCTTGGAGCCTCCATGTACAGTAAAATTAAGGATCAATGGCGATGAAAGGATTGAATGGTACAGTGAGAAGGATTTCCACAATCTGATAGTCTTATCGCACCGAACTTATGTATGTGCTTGATATCGTTAGCCATGAATTCCTCGGTAGGACTATAAAGAACCGTTGAAAATGCGATTTTACGTTAAAAAAGCTCAGCAAAGATATGTGAAAAAAGAATCATTTATTAAGACACGGGTGAAAGTTTTTCTCTCATGCGGGTCGAATTAATTGTGCTACTTCCAAGGTTCTCATGTCCGAGTCGTTACTGAAGAAATATCATTCGAAGGATTTAATTACGATTTTGTATGTAATGTTACTTGTTTACAAATAATGAATCAAAACAGTAGTTTGAGGAAGTGTAACCCTTCTAAATAGTACATATTGGAGAATTTGAACTATTTGAGTAATCCCTGATGTAAGAAGTAGTTTCTTAAAGCACATATTGGTAAGAATAGTAACAATAATGCTGATAGAATGTCTTTCGTAGGACGAGATAGAGACTAATCAGTACATCCCTAAATCCAATCCTTCGTCACACAAAAAAAAACAGTCATAAAGTTTGGGAATTGAAGACAAATAAAGCTACCACTTTGCGTTTATAAAAGGAAATTGAGTCTACTCTTGCGAAGAAAATAAAACTGCGTTTGGGGAGGAATTTAGGAACTTTTCAATCCTAGCGATAGTTGTTTTAAAATTGAAAAGATTAACTTATAATGAAAACAAGTAAAGCAAAAATTTACTATACAAATGGCGATTAATATTCTATTGCTTCCATAATATTCTTCGATTATTACCCATTATGATTTACAAATTTCTTTGGAAAATTATTTTTCGAACCAGTACATCGATCCTACACTATTTGTTATAAAATAAAAGTAAACATGAAGTGGAAATTAACTTATTGATAGGAGCAGCGATATCTAAGATTATAAATATGCCTTAAAACCGTCTCCGGTTTTCAGTGTAGTGAACGGGTGAGAAGGATAGACCTTTGCCTAAAGCCAAGCTAAGAGTTTCTATTCTGAAAAGCATAGGCGTGCCCCGCTTTCCTTTTCCAAAGGAATTCCAATCTCCTACTTTTCTATCTCTAAATCATATGCTCTAACCTCTTCCCTCAACCGTAACCACCCTCAGAGACTACCTCCCAACGCTCCCAACCCGCTTTCTCCTGACCTCAGTGTGCATCGTGGAAGTCATTTCGGCTCATTCTTTCAGCGTCGCTTGTCTGGGTTTGACTGATCTTCGCAGTGCACAATTCCAGACCTTCGGTCTCCAACCTGAACCCGTGAATTCGGATGCAGAACTACGCTCGTCCGTAAGCCCAGAATATAAGGTGAGATATTTGTTGCATTATAAGACTAAATACATTTTTAAAATCGGTATTATGTACGTGATTTGTTGAATCTGCGTCTTTACGGGCACCTAAAACTCGAGAAATTAAGAAAATTCAGCAGACGCATTCAAAGTCCTTGTGTTTCCGCCAATAAAACGCGAACGGCGTGTTCGAAGCCTGTCGTTAGAAATATTTCACAAGATTATACAGATTACGTTTATTGGCGACTTTCGAGATTATATAAAGTGCGTAAAACTTTTCGGGGAGTTTTTTGGGAAGTTCAGTTTTTCACCTACTACCATACGGGGCTTAAATTGGATTGAGAAGGGAAAACACATTAGCTTTTATATGCTCGATATTTAAAATTTCCGCGGTTTTCTATGTTAATTATTCTCGTGTCTTTTTCTTAAATTCCGTTAACAAATTTTGGTATTTGGGAAAATAACTTTGATTAACGACTTGAAACATATTAGTATGAGTTCTTAAAAGAACCTTTTCAACTCAAGAAATCTGGAAAGCAGCAATTTCAAAAGGTAAACGGAGCGCGTCAGGCAGCAGGTGCCTTAGTTGCAGGTGACGGAAATCGACCGTGGCCAATGGGAAAACTTGATACATCATCCATGAAATTCCTCAAACACAAGAAGTTCAACTTCTTGACACCTAGGTGGCAGGATAGCCTAAATGGTGAAAATGGCCGTCTCGCAATATTTTTGGAATAGAACATGTTCGAAAATCTGAAAAATTTTCTAAAATTAGCCAATCAGGAAGAAGAAGACTCCATGTTTCACGATATTTTATTTTTCATTGCCCCGTGTATGACGGCCTTTAGAAAGAAGTTATTTTGCAATATTTTTGTGCGAATGAATCGTTTACTTACGAACTGGAGAATGTGCATCACATGGCGATTCATTTTGAAAGAAAATGCTAATTAATAGTAAAAATAAGATCATAAATTTTAGCATCTACTTAGGCTATTGCTTGATACATCCAGGTAAAGTATGATGACGGATGGCGTACTATATATTTAGGGCCTTGGTATTTTGGCAACTAGGTTTCCATCTTCAGAAGATGAAGCAAACTGAGGGTGGTAGTGAAGGGGTGGGGGTATTTATCAACGACAGTGTATATCTACTATATCACTGATCCAGGGTATTTATGCATTCTGTTTTGTGACGTCAGTGAGAGAAAACAAAACCGAAGAAGCGATTGATCCTAAGTCTCTATTCTTAATGTTTATTCCGTGAATGAATAGGCTTTCGTATAGGTTAAGTTTTAACGAAGTCTGTACTGATTTTGTGAGTTATAAATATTCCTTGTTACTTTCTCTATATAGGTAGTATAGAGAAAGTATTGTTTTCATAAAAAAATCGACTCCGAGATTTCAACGGAAAAATATGTTTTGGGGTCCCTAGAACACTTGTTGACCATTCTCGGAATGATGACTGTGTGTCTGTGTTTGTGGGCGCTGTAACTTAAAAACTATTAGTCGTATCAATACCAAACTTCATGTATTGCTTTTTGGTTGGTGCTGTCAGAGTTGATTCGTTTTTAGAGTAAATCGGTTTACCAGAAGTTGTGCTTTACTTTTCGAAGGTCGTCTATGTTTTTGCAAAATATCTCCATTAATCTGATACTTATGTATATACTATTATTTATAAAAGTTTTAGAAAATGTAATATTCTATAACTTTTGTATAAAACATATTTTTGTATAACTGATTTTTCAGGAGTGATTCATGAAATACTGATAAACCGGATGTTGCTAATTATGTATGTACTTTGAGAGCGCTGTGGGCGAAAGGCCACTTTCATCGTTATTCATCGAACATGTCCCGAAAAACATTATTTATAATATTTGTGACGTAAAAGATAATATGATATAAATTAATCACTTATCTTCCAAGTTTAGATGGAATATAGAGTTCGACAGTATATACTGTCGTAGATAAATATTTACATCTTATATATGGAGAAAGTCATGTGCTGGCCACATCAGATATTTACTTTTCCCCTATACGTAGTATAAAGAAAGTATTGCATTCGCAAAAAAATTTGACCTCCAGATTTCGACGGAAATAGATGTTTTTGGGCCCATAGAGCTCGTTTTCGCTATTTTCCCGAACATGTGTGTATGTGTGTGTCTGTCTGTCTGTGGTAAAAAAGGTTTGTGGGCGCTCTATATTATAAAGTAATTATCCGATCATTTCCAAAATTCACATTTAGGATTTTCCTAACAATGTCAAGAGTTGATTTGTTTTTTAAGAATATCGCTTTACCGGAAGTTTCGGTTTATCCGGAACAAAAGTTTGTTTCTTAAATACCTCTGTCAGAATGCAATGTAGGTATATACAATTATGAACAAAATTTATAGAAAATGTGTTTTACCACACCTTTTGTAAGAAACATTTTTTCGTAACATTGATTTTTTAAGGAGTTATTCTTGAGTAGTGGTTAACCGAATGTTGTTGTTTATCCAGAAATGGAGGTTTATCATACATATTTCTGTCAAATGTAATTTATGTATGTACATTTACACACATAAGTTATAGATAATATATTTTACTACAACTTTTGTATGAAACATTTTTCGTAACACTGATTGTTTAGGAGTTATTCTTGAATAATGGTTAACCGGAAGTTGTTGTTTATCCAGAAATGAAAGATTTTCATACATATCTCTGTCAGAATGCAATGTAGGTATATACAATTCTGTACCAAAGTTATAGGAAGTGTTTTTACTACAAATGTTGTATAAAACATTTTCCTGTAACACTCATTCTTTTGAAGTTATTTATATATTACCGGCATTGGATTCTGTTTTCAATAAATACGGAGAAAGTCATGTGTTGGCCACATCAGTTTTCATATTGTGATCGTATTCTTGTATGCGTTGTGCGACGCTTGACTTATTTATGTGATTATGTTTAAAGAATGGCTTATTGAGGGGCATATTAAATCTGGTTTCAATTTTTTCTCGTTTGTCCGAAGTAGACTTTTCCGCAATCTTTACATTATTTTTTACAGATGCCTGATTTGTTAGATATTGGAATTGGGTCTTTAGGGTTTTGAAGAAGATTCGATAGTTTGTTGTTGTTGACGAATATTGGTGTAAAGTTGAATTTGGAAGTAAGTTTTTAAGTTTGTTGCTGATCTCCGGAGCGAAGGGAAGTTTGTATGAATTTGTGTTCTTCTTTGTCTAGTTAACTTTATGTGGTGCGTTTATGTTTTCTCAAAATGTTATCGAACAAAGAGGTATTGTAGCCGTTATTTTGTGCGATAGTCTTGATGTAGGAGAGGTTTTGATTGAAGTGTTCCTGCGATAGTGGTATATTCAAAAGCCTGTTTATCATGGAGTGGAGTGTTTTTAACTCTCGGAATATGTGGTGGTTGGAATGGTACCTGTGGAATGTACTTGTTTGCGTGAGTGGGTATTCTGTAGATGTTGAATTTTAATTTGATTTATCGAAATTTTTATATCTGAGAATGGCGTTTACTTCTTCCTAAATTGTGAGTTTAATGGAGTCATACTATCGGTCTAGTTCACATAAGAAATCGGGTGTTTGTTTTTTAAGTGTCAAAAGTGGCAAAAATATCATATACGTATCTGAACCAAATTTGAGGAAGACACAAGTTTTCTTTGCAATTATTTTCGAAGTATGACATGAGTAAGTTGGCGAGGAAAGTGGATAAACAATTACCGCTTACTGTTCCATTTGTTTGTTTGTAATAGTTACCCTTTATTAGCGTATTTTTCCTTTAAACAACTCCGCAATATGTTGTCAAAATCTTCTATCAACTTTGTAATTAGAAAATGTATTTATTTGAATTTATCTAACAACAATACCGTCAAAGTGGTAGTATTAATCTTCAATGATATTACTCTGAATTTGAATTACAGACGAAGGCGTTCAAAACGCTCTTCACTTACAGCGCCAAAATACGAGTATCGTGGGGCGTATCTGCTTGTACGTGTTATCTGTTTTGGACGTTATTATATTTGCAATGTATCTGTATCATGTTAAGAAAATTATCATAAACATAGGTATAGTAATAATTCGGTCCTTCAAAGTTGTAAATTATTAGATGTAATCAATTGAAGGGTAAATATCTTGAAGACTTGGTTTACGGAAAAAAATTTACAGGACGAAATTTACACAATTGAAGGAAGTATCCTTGCGCTTTAAAAAATGTGGAAATGACAGTGTTTTATGTACACTGCTGGCCAAGATTAACACAGCACCTCCCCAGCAATTGTAATGACCACCGAAGGAACTGCTAGCACAGATTTAAAATGGCAACGGTGGTCAGAAAATACGAAGTATCTGTGCGATAAGAATCAGAATCGAGCCATGAAAAAATATGAGATTAGCGCGGAAAATTGCCGATGGATACTCTGGTTGAAAGAAAATAAATTGCATGACGTAGTGAGGATCCTCGTAGTTCCGCATGAGTCCAAAGAAGGTTAATTACGGCAGTGATGGCCATGAATATTTGGCAGTGGCACTGATCAAAGAAGGGATATGGAAATGAAGAACATATAATTACATTTCAGATAAACAGAATTAAGACATTTAGAGATACGCACTTTGGCTATACGAATCCAAAATACTGGAGTGAGATATAATTTTAATTTAAAAAATCGAATAAATTTCTTAATCATACCCTAAATTAACTTGGTTTACGTTAGAGTCGCGGAGAAAGGAAAAGATTCTCATAACTTCTTAGAGTACCTTAAATGCATGGTTTCCGCACAATATCTTTCACGTTTTGTTCCTTTTAATAAAATACATTATATCATCAGCAACGGCTGCGAAAACTCTGATAAATACTGTAAATATAATTTCTCCATAACCATAACTCTTCTTTTCTCAATGACCAAATCTTAAATAATAAGCCTTGCGATGAAAATCTTCGATCAGTGCTGCAGCCAAATATCATGGTCTCTGTCATAATGAACCTTCTTTGGAGTTAGGCGGAAGTACGAGAATCCTCACAAGGCCTTGCAAAGTATTTTCTTTTGGCTAAATTATCCAACGGCAATTTTCTGCGCTTATCTCATGGCTCGATTCTAAACGAGGTTCTTATCACATTATACATATACTTATACATTGTCTTCTCTGACCACCGTTGCCATTGCAAGTCTGTGCTAGCAGTTCTTCTGGTGGTCATTAGGATTGCTGGGGAGGTGCTAGGTAAATTTTGGCTAGCAGTGTACGACAACTGCTGAAATCTGTGACCGCCATATTGGATTTGTATATAGTTATCGCTTCTCATCACCAGATGCCACAACGATCGAGAAGTTTCATATCATCACAATGTCAGAGTATTTTATAGCGGAAATAAATATCCTGATTCCCTACGAACTTAGAGGTCCATGGAGTGAAACAGGGGTGCTAGGGAGGGATGGGAGGGATGATTGGAAACAAATGCCAAATTTCTATAAATCACGAGTAGTAGCGGAGATTGAGTGGATGAGGTGCGTCGAAATATATCCTGTTATAAAATGTATCCATTTGCTAATTTCAACAAAAGAAACCCTACCTACCCTACTCAACCTCAAAGAGATTTGTTCTACATGGACATTTTTTTGTTTCCCCTGTTTAATCCCATTGAAACTTATAATCCCCTCTATGCTAAAAATTTAGCCTTTCAATCTTCTAGCTCGATTAGAAATGCTTTTGAATTTGTGTCAATTAGTGAGTGAGTTATTCAGTCAGGATTATTTTTTTGTATATCATAATGATTTTATGTTGTTACACCTTGCGTTATGTGAATTGAAGAAAATGCATACCTTGCAGGTTTTGGCAATTTTATCAATGTGTACATTCTAATAACCATTTCATAGATGATTTCATTTCATGATACCTTTTTTCTAATCATAACTTCATTTTTTCAGCCAACAAGAGTTTTATGGAGCAATTGCAGAAAAGGGCTCATGGAAGTCTGTTTGCTGATAGCAAGATTTTGCGTAAGTTATCCATTCCTCCAACAGTCATGTGATCTTGAGCCTAAGAATTATTTTGCCTATCCATATTCGAGGAAGTCAAATAGTAACAGCAGTCTACATTTAATATTCTTCTAGATTTAGGCTTACAAGTGGTAATTAGCTGAAATATTTTACTCTAGCATTCCTTTCCATTGTGCATCAAATTTCAGAATTTATTGTGTTTCCAAAAATCTTCTTGCATCAAAAATCCTTCTTGTTTTCTTTCCCTTTGCTAGAGTATTGAGTTTGTATAAGTTGCTTTTCCAGCCCTCATGCATACCAACTTTGGGACAGTGGTTGATAAGTAAGGATTTTGCAGTGTTTTAGAAATCATTGCAATCATTTGAGGGCATGTCAAAGGTGTCCAGTGGTAACTTGGATGGGCCGGAAAAATAAACAAAATATTTACTAGTCTTCTGTGCCGCACGCTAAAATTACTGGCTGTCCCTCTCAAACCTTCTATATTTCAAAAGTCCTGGTAAAATAACTGAAGTACATTTAATAATGAAATTACACCACATGCAAAGGTACCTTAAATAATTTATTTAGTAATCATTAGTACACCTCTACGTGTGAACCATTTGTAAGAAGAATATACTATACACGGTATTTAATTTCTTGCCATGTTCCACGTAACATGTCCTCTGTCACTGTTGCAATTGCATCAGTGATGCAACATCTTAACATAGGAATATCATCCACTATATATATGTGATCCTTCACTAATCCCCTCAAGAAGAAACCCAGCAGAGTGATGTTAATGTGGTAGCCAGGCAATGCGTCCTCCACCTCCAATCCAGCAATTGGAAAATTTCATATCCAAGAACCAGCGAACAGCCTTTGACCAATTGGGAGGAGCTCAATGTTGTTGACAGATGATAGTGGGTGACAAGTCTTGTATCTATAGTTATACAAATTGCTCCAACATACACTAGCCCATTCATTGTGTTTTCTGCTAAGAATAAACGACCAAGAAACTTGTCCCGCATTAGCCGACACCAAATGTTCAGTTAAAGGCTATCAATAACTTTGTCAATCATAGCGTGGATGTTGGCCTGAACCGGTCTTACAGTGTTAGAGCCAGAAGATGGTATCCTCAGCATTGCTGAAATAGGTGCAATTCTCTGTTGTTATTCTAGGGGCTATAACAAGATTTTTTATCACCTGTCTTAAAATATAACATCTTTCAGTTAACACAAGATAAATCCCAATCCAGGTGCTGTGTAAATGGGTTCTTGCACAGGTATTTTATAATTTTTGTGCCACAAACCATGTTTTACCTATTGCTCGCCATTCACATAACTGTTGCTGGCGATTCAACATCAGATTTTGATAGGCTTTCATCTGATTTTGATGTCAGTTTGTCAGATTCAGCTACGTAGGGTGCATCATGTATCGTGATTGATGAAATGTTTGTTCCGTTTATCGTAAGGGAAGAGGTAGTGAACGCTAAATTAATTAGCTATCATTGACATATTAAATCATAGTGGGTTGATTTCGGACTTACAATCTTTGGGCTAGAAGAACTACTCCTGCTTTAATTTCTTCTACTTGTCCTTACAACTTGAGAATAATACCCCCCATTTTTAGATTTATCGTACTTACCTAACACCTTGCTACACATTTTGTCCATCCTCACAATGTGTTAAGCATCTGAACTGATTTTCTTCATCTAGTTGGTCACCTATTTACCTATAAGCTACCCATAAGCTATGAAGGATATGATGAAACTTCATTAGAATCGCTTTTCTACAGCTTCTCTTTGTTCGAAGGCTAGATTGAGCTAAGCTTTCAGAGCTAGGGAAAACTGTCTACGGGTTAATCAAATGGAATTGATACAAAAACGAATCTAATGGGTTGATTATCACCTCGTCTAAGCGGCTTCTCCAGCTTAGTCCCTGGACCACTGTATTGATATCCTGGTAAGTGAAGCTCTATAGGTAATTTATTCACCATCAAGTTTATTAATCCTCTTCATACAAGTTCTTGCTCCATACTGTGATGATTATTTCTAAACCGATTTATATGAAATTGAATGGAACGAGAGTGGGATGAGTAGAGTAAGGTATGGAGGAGTACCTTATGACGTCATTGTAAATAAAATATCTGAATTAAACAAAAAGCATTGACATTTAAAGTAAAATTCAATAAAGATTCACATTTTACAAATCTCTAGTGAGATCTGTGTAAAACAAAGACATTTTATATCCCTCCCTCATCAGGTACAATTTTTTCAGGCTATTTAACTCCCCCCATTTCAATAATTTATATTTTCTAGGCAATTTGATTATCTTTTAGTCCCTCCCCTCATCCGAAATTATTTGTCGCACCTTACCCCTTCTTCTCTTCACCCCCTCCACCTTGAATAATCAGGCTTCTGTTAATTCTTTAAGTTCAATCATAGGTATTCCATCGCTAATTGCCTCTAGCTTCCTTAGTAAAGTCTCCATTCTATTAAGCCAAGCTTCTATCATTTCCTCCTCCTGAATGAGAGGGAATTATACACAAAAAAGAGTGTAATATCGCCTCTGAAATCGCATTGATTTTTTCTTGATTTCCTTTTAACTTTCCCTACTTCATTTCCGTTACCACTTGTATCTGCTGATCAATTAATAGCACTAAAATTATATTATGTAGTGCCACACCCGATGAGAGGTGCGATGGCCACGTAAATTATGGGTTCTCGCCCTTGGTGTCGTGGTTCCGTGAAATAAACACCTACCGATTAAACAATAAACGTTATATTTCACCTTTGACGGCCATGAGCACCAAGCAAACGAGGGGAGGTACCTACGGAAGTGTCGTCAAAGGAGCAGAGAGCAGGAGAGTGCGGAATTGGCATTGAGTTGGAGTCAGTCTTTTAATGATCTCTGGGGTCATTTCACGAGCCTTCTTTCACCGCCTTTTCTTTCACTAACTGCCCTCACACCGGCACTGACTCAATAATTGACTTTAATTCACGTGAAAAGGGTAATCTTAATTCGCCCACAAGGGGCAAATTTTGGGAGGGCTAGGAGTGTTAGAACGCTTGTTTGCTCGCTCTCTCTGCCAGGGGGAAGGGTGGCAGTGAGGTGGTGGTGATGAAAGGCTTGGGGATGGGGAGGGGGACACTCATGGTGGCATTACATTTACACATACTTATTTATTTGAAGGTTAAGCATGTAGGAAAGAACTTTAATTCCAAAATATTATGCAAAACCGCTGATGAAGAACTTCTTACTTCTAAGTGGTGAGATATATCATTTAAGCCTTTCTGAATTAAACTGTACTTTACACAGCTAGTATTGTACTCACTAAGTTTTTTCGCTATGCAATTCTCCAGATTGAGTCTTTGGGTTGTTATACTCTTCTTTTTATATAATCCTTCTGCAATATAGCAGACTCTGTTAGGCCATATTTTGTTTCACTGACAGATAGCTCCTTGATGATGAAAGGTGCATCTTTTACCAAACTTGATACTGTCACATATGGGGCACATTGTGCACTCTTTGTCAATTGTTGAAATAGGACGCTGCTCAGTTAAAACATGATAGTTAATGAAAACATATGCACTTAGATGAGCTCTAGTAAGATATTGTATTATATAAACCTAGTGTGATTATAGTAGTCAATTTTTAATCTTTTCAAGATTTTAAGATATTCCCATCTTTCATGGTGAGATGTAGTCTCTCTCCCTCATCATTATATTTTTCTACCTCCATCCTACTTATTATTCAATAAATAGGAGGGAATATTACCCTCCTAAACAAAGCTCTCTTAACCAATAATATCAGTTCCAGTTCTTCTCTTCTTTTACTTAATCATTCACACAGTTGTACCTAGTACCTATCCCCCCTCAATTGTCCTTTTTTATACTGGAGATCTTAACTACTATGATTTGTTGTTTTCTGAGGAAAGGAGTGATCTACAAAAAATAGCAATTTACAAATAGGAGGAAAGAAGAAAGGACATGAAATTGCCCCTCTGAAGAACACATTACTTTATTCTGATACCGTGAATGTTTCTGAATATAGAAAAAAAAACAAAAAATTTCTCCAGAGATTAAGAACTATACATTTGTCTGAAAGCAATATTCTCTGTCTTCAACTCACAGTAGTAATCTCTCTCTCTCAACTCTGATTCCTTCCTGGGATGAGGATAGTCTTTGTGCATCCTTAACTTTTTTTCTAGTTCCTGTTTATGAGTATTTATCTTGGAATAGATTTTAAATAACTTCCCTTTGGATGTTATGAAAACGTCATCAGCAGAGGGGACTTAAATGATGCTGCTGCTGGCCTTGGCTTTTGATGATCCCTTGGAGGTGGTGGGTACTAAGTGGCATTCCACTATGGCACAGCAGCTAGGGGGTAGAAGCAGGATTCCAAGTTAGTTGTTAGGTTAGTTAGTTAGGGTGCTTTCCACCTCTTGATTGATGCATTGTTTGTTTCATTTATGGTTGGGGAAGGGGTAGTGTTCGCTAAATCATTTAGCTATCACTGACATATTGAATCATAGTGTGTTGATGTCTGTCTTGCAATCTTTGGGCCAGAAGAATTACTCCTGCTTTTATTTCTTCTACTTGTTCTTACAACCTGGGAATAATACGCCATAGTTTTAGGTTTATCATACTTAGCTACCACCTTGATACACATTTTGTCCATCGTCACAACGTGTTAAGCATCTGAACAGCCTTTCTTCATCTCCTTGGTCACCTATTTACCTGTGAACTACCCTATACTGCTCGGAGCTATCAAAAAAATGAAGTTATGGTCTTGATATCTACATCAACCCTCAGATCTTGACAACTATCATCAGATATAATTAGGTTGCCATTTTTAGACGGATATTGAGCTCTGCAGTGGAAAGACACTTTTCTACTCTCATGTTCTCATAGCCTTGCCTACAAAGAAAGGTGACACAAAAATGGTTAGCATCCCTTATTTCACATACAATGGCCCTAGTGGATGTACCATTTAAAATTGTTGCTATTGCTGGCATGACGGCTGCCATTTCTTGGAAACGTCCTTCTTTTACACTTGATAAACTGAAACATTCCCCATTCCTAACTGCATCAGTAATTAGAATAGAAGTTGTTACCGAATGGTCAACTGGTAACTCTGTTGTATTTGAGAGTTTGTTGTAGCTTACAAAACGAATTACCCCACCTCCTCCTCTGGAACTGAGTCGGAGGGGTTAAAAGGCAAGGAAATCGTCAAATTACATACTATGCAAATATTCTCTGCCTAGTTTATTAATCTTCTTCCTACAAGGTCTCGCTCAAAACTGTGATTATTATTTCTAAACCGATTTATATGAAATTGAATGGAAGGAGAGTGGAATGGGTAGAGTAAGGTATGGAGTGGTACCTTATGACGTCATAGTAAAAAAATATCTGAATAAAAAAATCATAGAGACAGTTAAAAAAAAGTTTTTTTCAGCATATCTCAGATCACACACCAGATATGTGAAGAAAACAATTCTATTTTTTCCCCCCATCTCTTGCAATAAGCAGCCCAATCAATTCTTTACGTTCTCTCCTTTTTAATAATGAAAACTCACGAGGGAGTTTCACCCTCCTGAGCTCTCGTCCCTCATCGGAAATTATGGCGATAATTCACCCTGCACTCTTCTTCACCCCCTCCACTCTAAAGAGCCAGGCCTTGGTCATGTCGCCCAGCTCGATGAAAGGGATCCCCTCTCCCAACTCCTTCAACCTTATTAGTAGTTCCTATAAAAAAATTAAAAAAATAATTTAGAAATTAGGAGGAAAGAACATGAATGACATGAAATTCCATGACATGAAGCATATCATCTCTCTCCCTTACCAGGGATATTGCATTGTGATGTCTGGTTTTCTAAAAAAAACTTTACCCACTAGAGTTTGCTACTCATTATTTTAAAGTTAAAAATATAAATCTTAGATTCTTTAAAAAAATTAAGAGGTGACATTACTGTAAGTTACACCTTGAATACTATCATCAGATATAATTAGGTTGCCATTTTTACACAGATATTGAGCTCTGCAGTGGAAACACATTCTCCTACTCACATGTTCTCATAGCCTTGCCTACAAAGAAAGGTGAAACAAAAATGGTTAGCATCCCTTATTTCACATACATTGGCCCTAGTGGATGTACCATTTAAAATTGTTGCTATTGCTGGCATGACGGCTGCCATGTCTTGGATACGTCCTTCTTTTACACTTGGTAAACTGAAAAATTCCCCAGGGGTTTTAGCTCGACCTTCGTGGCGGTTGGACGTATTTCGCGTGAGCTGTTTGCAGATAATTTTTGTGAGAGACTGTCGGCGAGAGAGCCATCGGCAGCTGGCGAGTTTTCGCCCAGCGGCACCGTCAATTGGAGCAGTACCTTGAGTCCGATGGACACATCGACTGCTCCAGAGATTACTTCCATGCCTTTTTCATCATCACCTGCATCATTTCCGGCATCAGGCACGTTAATTTCCCTCCCAGATTTACCATCTCCGCGGGAATGTCAATGCCGAATCTATCCCCCACGCCTGGTCTGTCCTTCCTCCACCTGCGACTTAAACGACTCGCTGAGGATGCAATAGAGATCGCCAGTGCTACCGAGGGGGATGAACCATTTATTCCTGTGAAGCCCAGGAGATACTTCCTCAACATAGATGAGCAAGCAATTGCTCCGCTGCCTCTAAGAAATCGTTTCGATCCACTCGCGCCGTCTGAGGCGAATAAAAAACAAAACTCAACGCCCTTGAGGATACTTCTCAAAGGGTGTCAAATGGAGGAAAACCACCCTCCACAGCCATCCACCCCTGTGGCAGACGGGTAGTCACCGCGGCCAGAACCGACCAGCAGGGCAAGGTCTCGCCCGCCTTCCCTCCAATTGTATGGGATCCTAAACATAAGAGCGTTAGCAAGAGACCTTCGGGAAGCGCTTAATGGCGCCAAAATCGTGGCGACACGCGTTGGACTCCCGACTCCCTCCCACGTTGACTTGGGCGGGGAGGTATGCCGAGTGTCGGTGAATACCACGGGTGACTACCGCAAGGCGAGGGAATTCCTCGACAGACAAGGCATTGCCTACTCAATGTGGGCTGAGCGGCAGGACCAGCTCCACTCCTTTGTGCGTGGCTTGTCCACCGAAACCGCGAAGGAGGGACTGACAGAGGATCTTTTGGCGCTCAGCATTCCGGTGCGGATGGCCTTCCAGCTCCGAGACAAGGAACAAAAAGCGCTCCCGCTTTTAGTTTTCTCGGCACCATCGACTGCTCAGTGGAAACCAGCTGATATCAGCAGAATTACAGCGCTGACATATTGTAGGGTTACTATCCGCCCCTACAAACACCAGCAGCCGCAGATGTGCTTCCGGTGCAATAGGTTTGGGCATTCCACAGCCCATTGCCACGCCGCCCCGCGCTGCTGGAAGTGCGCAGGTCCTCATCAAGGCCACGTCTACACAAAACCACGAATGGAGGAAGCCCTTTGCTGCAACTGCAGCAGCATGCACCCTGCGATGTCTCGCAAATGCCCAGTCTGGATTGCCGAAAAAGAGAAGAAGATGCAATCTACATATGACAGCAGCCCCTCACAGCATCTAACACCAAGTGCACCCACTTTCGAGCCTGCTTCTCCACCTACCACCAACGCCTGGTCGAACTCAACACCACTGTTTGTACCTTCACAGGTCCAACCTCCGCGTAGGAAAACACTAGATATGGTCCACCATATAACACTGATGGTCTGCCTTCAAGCCACCATCATCTCCCAATTCCAACAATTCGCCTTAAGCCTCCGCGATCTATTAGCACCGCGAAATGGACCCCAAAACCACCCAAGAACGGCGCTCTCCATCCTCACATGGAATGTGGGCGGAGCTATTGTCCGGAAGACACCGGAGCTCCTACACTTTCTTGGGCAACAAAATTTTGACATAATTCTTCTGCAGGAGACGCATTTGTCTCCACACCCCCGATGGTCAACCCCTGGCTTCACAATATACTGAAAGGTCCGCCCTGACAACCCGGATGGCAGCAGATCCAGTGGAGGGGGCATCGCAATAATGGTCTCCAACAAAATTGCAGCGCGGCTTCTTGACCCGCAGCCAACTTCACTCCATTTGCTAGAGACCATCACCATCGTCGCTAGCACATACCTGGCGGAAATGCAGTTCACCTCGTGCTACCTTCCACCACAGTACTGCTTTCGGCAATCCTCCTTCGGAGATGTCTTCCTGCCAGGAATTCCTACCATTTTTGCTGGAGATCTTATTCTCTAGGATTTTATCAGCATTAAGTCTGTCTGAAATCTCTCTCGATCGATGATAGGCGATGTTGTGATCTTTACAATATGAATCTAATGGATTGATTCCTTTATCACCGCGTCTAAGTCACTTCTCCAGCTTCCTCCCTGGACCACAATATTGATATCCCAGTAGGTGAAGTTCAAAAGGTAGTTTATTCACCACTGAGTTTATTAAACCTCTCCCTGCAAGTTCTCTCTCCATACTGTGATGATTATTTCTAAAACATATTTATATGAAATTGAATGGAAGGAGAGTGGGATGCGTAGAGTAAGGTATGGAGGGGTACCTTATGATGTCATAGTAAAAAAAATATTTGAATAAAAAAAGCATAGAGATATTTGTAAAAAATATTTATTTTCTTTTACATGAGACACCATAGATGGGAGGAAAAAAACTCAAGTTTCTTCTTCGCATCTCTTGTTACATGTAACCCTATGAGTTCTTTTCTCTCCCTCCTTTTTAATAGTGAGAACTCCCTTGGGAGTTTTATTCGTTTGTAATCTCGCCCCTCGTCTGAAATGATCGCTATAATTCGCCCTCTGCTCTTCTTGACTCCCTCCACTCTAAAGAGCCAGGCCTCGAGATGTCGCCCAGCTCGATGAAGGGGATCCCCTCTACCAACTCCTTCAACCTTATTAGTAGTTCCTATAAAAGAATTAAAAAAATTATTAAGAAATTAGGAGGAAAGAAGAAAGGACATGAAATTGCCCCTCTGAAGAACACATTACTTTATGCTGATACCATAAATGTTTCTGAATATAGAAAAAAAAACAAAAAACTTATCCAGAGATTAAGAACTATACGTTTGTCTGAAAGCAATATTCTCTGTCTTCAACTCACAGTAGTAATCTCTCTCTCTGAACTCTGATTCCTTCCTGGGATGAGGATAGTCTTTGTGCATCCTTAACTTTTTTTCTAGTTCCTGTTCATGAGTATTTATCTTGGAGTAGATTTTAAATAACTTCCCTTTGGATGTTATGAAAACGTCATCAGCAGAGGGGACTTAAATGATGCTGCTGCTGGCCTTGGCTTTTGATGATCCTTGGAGGTGGTGGGTAGTAAGTGGCCTTCCACTATGGCACAGCAGCTAGGGGTAGAAGCAGGATTCCAATACCTCTAAGAATGAACCAGAAGGTTTTATAGGAGCCCACCACTTTTGCGCAATGCTATATCACTCTGACTGCTGCCAGGAAGCTGTGCACTCAGTTATTACCATTCCTAGTTTGATGGAAGAGCAGCTAGGCATTGGTGATGCTTTATATTTTAATTAGGTCTCTCACATCGCTTCCAGTAAAGATAGAGTAATGGGGTACTGGGATACTCAATCGCCTCTCTCTCAGGTGGACATTGGAAATTTTCCCCTCTAGACATTTTGCGATGTGTTCTTTGGACATCTGGAACTGCACTCGATGTTTGTCAGACTCAGCTAGTTAGGGTGCTTTCCACCTCTTGATTGATGCATTGTTTGTTGCATTTATGGTTGGGGAAGGGGTAGTGTTTGCTAAATCATTTAGCTATCACTGACATATTGAATCATAGTGTGTTGATGTCTGTCTTGCAAACTTTGGGACAGAAGAATTACTCCTGCTTTTATTTCTTCTACTTGTTCTTACAACCTGGGAATAATACGCCAAAGTTTTAGGTTTATCATACTTAGCTACCACCTTGATACACATTTTGTCCATCGTCACAATGTGTTAAGCATCTGAACTGCCTTTCTTCATCTCCTTGGTCACCTATTTACCTGTGAACTACCCTATACTGCTCGGAGTTATCAAAAAAATGAAGTTATGGTTTTGATATCTACATCAACCCTCAAATCTTGACAACTATCATCAGATATAATTAGGTTGCCATTTTTACACAGATATTGAGCTCTGCAGTGGAAACACATTCTCCTACTCTCATGTTCTCATAGCCTTGCCTACAAAGAAAGGTGACACAAAAATGGTTAGCATCCCTTATTTCACATACAATAGATCTAGTGGATGTACCATTTAAAATTGTTGCTATTGCTGGCATGACGGCTGCCATTTCTTGGAATCGTCCTTCTTTTACACTTGGTAAACTGAAACATTCCCCATTCCTAACTGCATCAGTAATTAGAATAGAAGTTGTTATCGAATGGTCAACTGATAACTGGTATTTGAGAGTTTGTTCTAGCTTACAAAACGAATTACCCCACCTCCTCCTCTGGAGCTGAGTCGGATGGGTTAAAAGGCAAGGAAATTGTCAAATTACATACTGTGCAAATAATCTCTGCCTAGTTTATTAATCTTCTTCCTACAAGGTCTCGCTCCATACTGTGATGATTATTTCTAAAACATATTTATATGAAATTGAATGGAAGGAGAGTGGGATGGGTAGAGTAGGGTATGGAGGGGTACCTCATGATGTCATAGAAAAAAAAATTTGAATAAAAAAAGCATAGAGATATTTTAAAAAAATATTTATTTTCTTTTTTAAGTCATACACCATAGTTAGGAGGAAAAAAATTCAATTTTTTTCCTCCCAACTCTCACTACGTGCAGACCTATCATCTCCCGCCTCTCCCTCCTCTTTAACATTGAGTACTCTCTCGGAAGTTTAATTCTTCTTAGGTCATGCCCCTCATCAGAAATGATCGCAATAATTCGCCCTCCACTCTTCTTGACTCCCTCCACTCTAAAGAGCCAGGCCTCCGTCAACTCCTCCACTTCGATGAAGGGGATCCCCTCCCCTATCTCCTTCAGCCTTTTCAGAAGTTCCTATAAAAAAATTAAAAAAATAATTTGGAAATTAGGAGAAGAGAACATGAATGACATGAAATTCCATGACATGACGCAATGTCATCTCTCTCCCTCACCAGGAATATTTCATTGCGCTGTCTAGTTTTCTAAAAAAAACTTACCCACTATAGTTTTCTACTCATTATTTTAAAGTTAAAAATATAAATCTTAGATTCTTTAAAAAAATTAAGAGGTGACATTACTGTAAGTTACACCTTGAATACTATCATCAGATATAATTAGGTTGCCATTTTTACACAGATATTGAGCTCTGCAGTGGAAACACATTCTCCTACTCTCATGTTCTCATAGCCTTGCCTACAAAGAAAGGTGAAACAAAAATGGTTAGCATCCCTTATTTCACATACCTTGGCCCTAGTGGATGTACCATTTAAAATTGTTGCTATTGCTGGCATGACGGCTGCCATGTCTTGGATACGTCCTTCTTTTACACTTGGTAAACTGAAAAATTCCCCAGGGGTATTAGCTCGACCTTCGTGGCGGTTGGACGTATTTCGCGTGAGCTGTTTGCAGATAATTTTTGTGAGAGACTGTCGGCGAGAGAGCCATCGGCAGCTGGCGAGTTTTCGCCCAGCGGCACCGTCAATTGGAGCAGTACCTTGAGTCCGATGGACACATCGACTGCTCCAGAGATTACTTCCATGCCTTTTTCATCATCACCTGCATCATTTCCGGCATCAGGCACGTTAATTTCCCTCCCAGATTTACCATCTCCGCGGGAATGTCAATGCCGAATCTATCCCCCACGCCTGGTCTGTCCTTCCTCCACCTGCGACTTAAACAATTCGCTGAGGATGCAATAGAGATCGCCAGTGCCACCGAGGGGGATGAACCATTTATTCCTGTGAAGCCCAGGAGATACTTCCTCAACATAGATGAGCAAGCAATTGCTTTGCTGCCTCTAAGAAATCGTTTCGATCCACTTGCGCCGTCTGAGGCGAATAAAAAACAAAAATCAACGCCCTTGAGGATACTTCTGGAGGGTGTCAAATGGAGGAAAACCCCCCTCCTCAGCCATCCACCCCTGAGGCAGACGGGGAGTCACCGCGGCCAGAACCGACCAGCAGGGCAAGGTCTCGCCCGCCTTCCCTCCAATTGTATGAGATCCTAAACATAAGAGCGTTAGCAAGAGACCTTCGGGAAGCTCTTAATGGCGCCAAAATCGTGGCGACACGGGTTGGACTCCCGACTCCCTCCCACGTTGACTTGGGCGGGGAGGTATGCCGAGTGTCGGTGAATACCACGGGTGACTACTGCAAGGCGAGGGAATTCCTCGACAGACTAGGCATTGCCTACTCAACGTGGGCTGAGCAGCACGACCAGCTCCACTCCTTCTTTGTGCGCGGCTTGTCTACCGAAACCGCGAAGGAGGGACTGACACAGGATCTTTTGGCGCTCAGCATTCCGGTGTGGAAGGCCTTCCAGCTCCGAGACAAGGAACAAAAAGCGCTCCCGCTTTTCGTTTTCTCGGCATCATCGACCACTAGAAACCAGCTGATATCAGCAGAATTACAGCGCTGTCATATTGTAGGGTGACTATCCGCCCCTACAAACACCAGCAACGGCAGATATGCTTCCGGTGAAATAGGTTTGGGCATTCCTCAGCCCATTCCCACACCGCGCCACGCTGCTGGAAGTGCGCAGGTCCTCATCAAGGTCACGTCTGCACGAAACCACAAACGAAGGAAGCCCTTTGCTGCAACTGCGGCAGCACGTACCCTGCGATGTCTTGCAAATGCCCAGTCTGGATTGCCGAAAAAGAGAAGAAGATGCAATCTACATACACCAGCAGCCCCTCGCAGCATCCTACACCAAGTGCACCCACTTTCCAGCCTGCTTCTCCACCTACCACCAACGCCTGGTCGAACTCAACATCACTGTTCGTGCCTTCGCAGGTCCAATCTCCGCGTAGGAAAACACTAGATATGGATCACCATATAACACTGATGGTCCACCTTCAAGCGACCATCATCTCCCAATTCAAACAATTCGCCTTAAGCCTCCGCAATCTCTTAGCACCGCGAAATGGACCCTAAGACCACCACAAGAACGGCGCTCTCCATCCTCACATGGAATGTGGGCGGAGCTATTGTCCGGAAGACACCGGAGCTCCTACACTTTCTTGGGCAACAAAATTTCGACATAATTCTTCTGCAGGAGACGCATTTGTCTCCACACCCCCGATGGTCAACCCCTGGCTTCACAATATACCGAAAGGTCCGCCCTGACAACCCGGATGGCAGCAGATCCAGTGGAGGGGGCGTCGCAATAATGGTCTCCAACAAAATTGCAGCGCGGCTTCTTGACCCGCAGCCAACTTCACTCCATTTGCTAGAGACCATCACCATCGTCGCTAGCACATACCTGGCGGAAATGCAGTTCACCTCGTGCTACCTTCCACCACAGTACTGCTTTCGGCAATCCTCCTTCGGGGATGTCTTCCTGCCAGGAAAACCTACCATTTTTGCTAGAGATCTTATTCTCTAGGATTTTATCAGCTTTAAGTCTGTCTGAAATCTCTCTCGATCGATGATAGGCGATGTCGTGATCTTTACAATATGAATTTAATGGATTGATTCCTTTATCACCGCATCTAAGTCGCTTCTCCAGCTTCCTCCCTGGACCACAATATTGAAAACCCGGTAAGTGAAGTTCAAAAGGTAGTTTATTCACCACTGAGTTTATTAAACCTCTCCCTGCAAGTTCTCTCAACATACTGTGATGATTATTTCTAAAACATATTTATATGAAATTGAATGGAAGGAGAGTGGGATGTGTAGAGTAAGGTATGGAGGGGTACCTTATGATGTCATAGTAAAAAAAATATTTGAATAAAAAAAGCATAGAGATATTTGTAAAAAATATTTATTTTCTTTTACATGAGACACCATAGATGGGAGGAAAAAAACTCCAGCTTTTTCCTCCCATCTCTCATCACATTGAGCCCTATCAACTCCTTCCTCTCCCTCCGTTTTAATAATGAAAACTCCCTTGGGAGTTTTATTCTTTTGTAATCTCCCCCCTCGTCTGAAATGATCGCTATAATTCGCCCTCCGCTCTTCTTGACTCCCTCCACTCTAAAGAGCCAGGCCTCGAGATGTCGCCCAGCTCGATGAAGGGGATCCCCTCTACCAACTCCTTCAACCTTATTAGTAGTTCCTATAAAAAAATTAAAAAAATTATTAAGAAATTAGGAGGAAAGAAGAAAGGACATGAAATTGGCCCTCTGAAGAACACATTACTTTATGCTGATACCATAAATGTTTCTGAATATAGAAAAAAAAACAAAAAACTTATCCAGAGATTAAGAACTATACGTTTGTCTGAAAGCAATATTCTCTGTCTTCAACTCACAGTAGTAATCTCTCTCTCTGAACTCTGATTCCTTCCTGGGATGAGGATAGTCTTTGTGCATCCTTAACTTTTTTTCTAGTTCCTGTTCATGAGTATTTATCTTGGAGTAGATTTTAAATAACTTCCCTTTGGATGTTATGAAAACGTCATCAGCAGAGGGGACTTAAATGATGCTGCTGCTGGCCTTGGCTTTCGATGATCCCTTGGAGGTGGTGGGTAGTAAGTGGCCTTCCACTATGGCACAGCAGCTAGGGGTAGAAGCAGGATTCCAATACCTCTAAGAATGAACCAGAAGGTTTTATAGGAGCCCACCACTTTTGCGCAATGCTATATCACTCTGACTACTGCCAGGAAGCTGTGCACTCAGTTATTACCGTTCCTAGTTTGATGGAAGAACAGCTGAGCATTGGTGATGCTTCATATTTTAATTAGGTCTCTCACATCGCTTCCAGTAAAGATAGAGTAATGGGGTACTGGGATACTCAATCGCCTCTTTCTCAGGTGGACATTGGAAATTTTCCCCTCTAGACATTTTGCGATGTGTTCTTTGGACATCTGGAACTGCACTCGATGTTTGTCAGACTCAGCTAGTTAGGGTGCTTTCCACCTCTTGATTGATGCATTGTTTGTTGCATTTATGGTTGGGGAAGGGGTAGTGTTCGCTAAATCATTTAGCTATCACTGACATATTGAATCATAGTGTGTTGATGTCTGTCTTGCAATCGTTGGGCCAGAAGAATTACTCCTGCTTTTATTTCTTCTACTTGTTCTTACAACCTGGGAATAATACGCCAAAGTTTTAGGTTTATCATACTTAGCTACCACCTTGATACACATTTTGTCCATCGTCACAACAAGTTAAGCATCTGAACTGCCTTTCTTCATCTCCTTGGTCACCTATTTACCTGTGAACTACCCTATACTGCTCGGAGCTATCAAAAAAATGAAGTTATGGTTTTGATATCTACATCAACCCTCAAATCTTGACAACTATCATCAGATATAATTAGGTTGCCATTTTTAGACAGATACTGAGCTCTGCAGTGGAAACACATTTTTCTACTCTCATGTTCTCATAGCCTTGCCTACAAAGAAAGGTGACACAAAAATGGTTAGCATCCCTTATTTCACATACAATAGATCTAGTGGATGTACCATTTAAAATTGTTGCTATTGCTGGCATGACGGCTGCCATTTCTTGGAAACGTCCTTCTTTTACACTTGGTAAACTGAAACATTCCCCATTCCTAACTGCATCAGTAATTAGAATAGAAGTTGTTATCGAATGGTCAACTGGTAACTGGTATTTGAGAGTTTGTTCTAGCTTACAAAACGAATTACCCCACCTCCTCCTCTGGAGCTGAGTCGGATGGATTAAAAGGCAAGGAAATTGTCAAATTACATACTATGCAAATAATCTCTGCCTAGTTTATTAATCTTCTTCCTACAAGTTCTCGCTCCATACTGTGATGATTATTTCTAAAACATATTTATATGAAATTGAATGGAAGGAGAGTGGGATGGGTAGAGTAGGGTATGGAGGGGTACCTCATGATGTCATTGAAAAAAAAATTTGAATTCAAAAAGCATAGAGATATTTTAAAAAAATATTTATTTTCTTTTTTAAGTCATACACCATAGTTGGGAGGAAAAAAATTCAATTTTTTTCTAACTTCTTTCTAAATTTCTTTTCTAACTCTCGTTACGTGGAGACCTATCATCTCCCGCCTCTCCCTCCTCTTTAACAATGAAAACTCCTTCGGAAGTTTAATTCTTCTGAGGTCATGCCCCTCATCAGAAATGATCGCAATAATTCGCCCTCCACTCTTCTTGACTCCCTCCACTCTAAAGAGCCAGGCCTCCGTCAACTCCTCCACTTCGATGAAGGGGATCCCCTCCCCTATCTCCTTCAGCCTTTTCAGAAGTTCCTATAAAAAAATTAAAAAAATAATTTAGAAATTAGGAGGAAAGAACATGAATGACATGAAATTTCATGACATGACGCAATGTCATCTCTCTCCCTCATCATGGATATTGCATTGTGATGTCTAGTTTTCTAAAAAAAAACTTTACCCACTACAGTGTACTACTCATTATTTTAAAGGTTAAAAATATAAATCTTAGATTCTTAAAAAAAATTAAGTATTATACATTACTGTAAGTTGAGCTAGCAATTACTAGTAATTAGGATAAAATATTTCATACTTACTGGCATTCTCGAATTCATTATGTTGAGTTGTTCACAAGTTGTTCTATGATGAATGGACTGGATGGACTGGATACAAGCTGAGATACTTAGTGGAAGCTGGATACTGTTTGAGATGCTGAGTCTAAAACTTGGTTCCTTTTATTGGAAAAAACTTGAGGGTAAGGAAGGGAGGTTAAAAAAGAAATTTTTAGAAAGAAAGACTTTTTTAGCCTATGAATTTAGTACTAGATACGACAAAGCGTCCATGAATTCTTAAGAAAACCTTCAGAATTTGGGAGTGGTTCATTTATATATAAATCCAGAAAAGGCGTAGTTCTTTTAAGCTAATTTAGAACTGGATATAGGAAATAGCCCATGAATTGAAAGCTAGAAACGACGTCATTGAGATCTTAAGAAAATCCTTCAGACTTTTGGAAGTGGTTTTATCTAGACACATCCAAAAAAAGGCATAGTTCTTTTAAGCTAGATACCGGAAGAAAGATCCCAATGACGTGTTATCGTAAGTTTCACCACACCCAATAGTTTTTGAAGGTTAGATTGAGCTAGCCTTGTATGAATTGAAGGTTAGAAACGATGAAACGTCATTGAGATCTTAAGAAAATCCTTCAGACTTTTGGAAGCGGTTTTATCTAGACACATCCAAAAAAAGGCGTAGTTCTTTTAAGCTAGATACAGGAAGAAAGATCCCAATGACGTGTTATCGTAAGTTTCACCACACCCAATAGTTTTGGAGGCTAGATTGAGTTTACCTTTCAGAGCTGGGAAACTAGTTTGGACGTAGTTCCTGGATACCATGCTGAGGCCACGTGTTAGACTTCGAAACGTTTGAAGCCCAAAGGTGAAAATTACTAGCTTGGAAAAAAAAAAACAAAAAAATAAAAACTGAACTGCTTCAATGATACTTGGTGGGATTCCATCATATGAAACAATTTATTGTAACAAAATACTTGCATAATAATATCTATTATATATATAGACGCTTCTCCAGATATATATCCAACGATTTTGTAAAGAATCACTACGATAAAACAGTGAGTGTCACTCAGATGCTACAGGAAGCGGGGGATGGGAATCATTAGAGGATAGAAGAAAAATTTAAAGAGTAAATGTATTAAATAAGTTCAAAGAAATTACGTTTTCAGATAATGTAACCGATATAATTCGACCCCTGTTATATGTTTTTGATACTACCAGAAAGATTAGGGGAAATAGATGCTAGAACGAATCGTTTAAAAAATTCATTTTTTCCCGCGAAGTATACGCGAAAGCAACCGTTTAGGAAAATAGAGTCAAGGTGCTTGCCTAAAAAGTCATACTGTGCATTCACATAATATGTCCTGGGTTTGACACCAGGCATCTCTACAATCAGTAGTTGTTCCGATTTTTTTAAGAATTATTTTGAACCCCTTCCCAATATTGTAGAAACTTGAAATTCGACATAAAGATACAATCATAGATATATTTTTAAAATGTGAGTAGTGGGTATTTAATGGTTCTGGAACAATGGCTATTGTTCGTGTCACCAACCCGACCTTGAGCCAGTGACCTGACCCGGAAGTGGTCAAAACTGTCCCCAAACCCGACCTTGAGCCAATGAAATTGATTCCCTCCCCCACTCGTTTCTATGTAAAAAAAATAGGAACAAAGGCTATTGTTTATGTTTCCAACCCGGGTATGAACCAGTGACCTGACCCGGAAGTGGTCAAAACTGTCCCCCAACCTGACCTTGACCCAATGAACTTGATTCCCGAACAGTTGAAGTTGGTCTAGACCTTCTCCTCCCCCACTCGTTTCTATGTGTAATGTAAAAAAAAAAAAATAGGAACAAAGGCTATTGTTTATGTTCTCCAACACGGGTATGAACCGGTGACCCCCTAACCCGGATGTAGTCGTCTCCTTTTTTAACAAGCTCTTGATGTGGAGAAATTGTATAGGTTATGTTTTAAGGTATATATTAATGAATCTTTACTCTAAAATTTTATTAGTCTTCATGGAGATCGAGGAGCAGATAGAGAAATTACCGGTTGCATCGTTCTTATTTGATGAACGTGTGGCAAGAGGGAGACATGGACCTCTGCTTCCTGAAAGTATTAGATGCATAAATTGTGGACCTTCAAATTCGGGAAAGACAAATGTAATCATTAATCTTCTCACAAATTTGAATGGGTTGAAGTATGAGAATGTATATGTATATAGTAAATCTTTATATCAACCTAAGTACATATTCCTCAATAAGATTTTGCTACAAGTACCTGAAGTAGGTTGTTTTTATTTCAAAGATAATGATGAGGTTATAGGAATTGAAGACGTAAGACCTAATTCAATATTTGTCTTTGATGATGTTCCATGCGAGAATCAGGATAATGTTAGGGTTTACTTTAGCAGTGGTCGTCATAAGAAGGTTGATACATTTTACCTTACACAAACATATACAAGGGTACCTAAGCATCTAATTCGAGATAATGTGAATCTTATAATTGTTTTCAAACAGGATGAATTGAACCTTCGACATATTTATGATGAGCATGTAAACACTGATATGACCTTTGGTAAATTCAAAGAAATTTGTCATCAGTGTTGGACTAATAAGTACGATTTCTTATTCATTGATAAGGAGAGTGATATTTCCAATGGCCGCTATAGGAAAGGGTTTGACTGCTTTATAAAAGGTATTAATAGTTGAATTTATGTTCAGTTTATTTCTAAAATTGAGTGGTGAACATGGATCCTAAAGCAATTGAATCAGAGAGACATCTAAAACATGATATAGTAGCAAGAAGTGAGAATATACGACAGAAGCTTAACTCCTTAAAGAAATTCAGAATAGATGAAGATGATTACTTGACAAAGTCCTTAAAGTCGGTTACTGAACCTCTGCAAACTATAGTGAAGCATGTAATACGTAGAGAAGAAAAGGAGGGGGAGGATGAGGGGGAGAAGGAAAAATCTATTTCACCAATTATGAAGAAAATGGTGAGTAAGATCTTAAATTAAAGGAATACATTTAAAGTCGTACGGATTTAAACTCGAATCATATGAACTCGTTCTATGAGCATTACTCTTCACAAATTTTGCTAATATTGCATACATAAAACAGCAATTGTCAGAGTTTTGTACATTAATGCATGATTTTGTATTAAATATAACATCAGGTAATGGGATATGATAACGTCCTTTCAACGGTTTATACTTACTAATACATAGTTGAAGATAATTAATTGTATGTAAAGTCCAACCACTATTTTTCATAGAACACTCCTCCATTTCTTTCAATATTTTCACCACTGAATTATCATAGTATTCATGTAAATCTGATGTTTCAAATATTACTTCATTTTTAGTCTTAAAATTCATTGATGAAAGCTCTGAATTGATGTTAGAAAAAGCACATTCTAAAAGCAAATTCACCTTTAACGAATTGTTTTCACCAAGAAATTTTCTAATGTCATCTATAACTCTCACTCATTTTATAAAAAAAAATTATATCTTTAACATTTGTATCATTCTCAAATTTTACATTCATTAAAGAACCACGGACAGCCGTATCGATTTTTCGTGGCTTTCTTTTAACTTTTTCTTGCTTCACATCCATCACCACTCGTATCCACCGATCTCTTGATGCCCCCAACCTTATCCATTGTATTCTAAGATAAATACATAGGAAAAGAAAAAACCTAAACTAGTCCCTATCACTGAGCGCTTGATGAGGAACTTCTCACTTCTAAATCGTGAGCTTTACCAATTAGGCCTTTGTAAATTAGAGTATATTTAGTACTACTCGTATTATACTCACTGAGAGTTTTTTCACTGAAACACTTCGGATCGAATCTTCTTGGGAGGTAGACTCTTCTTCTTATATCATCCTTCTGAATAAGAGCAGTAACTGTTAGTCCAAACTGCGTGTCGGAGATTGATAACTCTTCGATAATATAAGGTATGTCCTTCTGTAAGGTTGATATTGAAGTATATGGAACTATTTCAGCGCTTCTCGCCAAGACTCTAATAAGATAATTTGTAATAATTTGGAACTCTGTTTTTTAGAGTTAATATAATTACCTTCAATTGTTGAATTGATGCAATTTGATGAAAGATGAAGACTGTGAGGTTGTCCTTAACTGTTTGTTATGCTGGAAACTGTTGAATGTTATGTTAAATCAGTGGAAATGCTGCTAGATGACTCCTTGACGTATCAGTCAGTTGCTAAAGCCTACTTCTTGGCTAGGATGATCCTATTGGAGAGCAGTCGACCATATATACCACTCTTTCCCCATTCCATAACATTTTTTTGATCATGCCCCGCCCCAAAACTATTTCCCCCCCCCCTCTGAAAGCCTAGCTCTTGAGCAATCTAACCGCGTCTCCAAACAAGTTTCCGCCTTAACCTTAACCTATGGAACATTTTTGACCATGCCCCACCCAAAAATATATCCCTCCCCTCTGAAGCTTAGCTCTCGAAAATTGTAACTTTGTTGTCAAGCAAGTTATAATTATTATTATATATTATAGTCTAAATTATTTTTCTAATTTTTTTTATAGGAACTATTGAATAGGCTGAGAGAGTTGGGGGAGGGGATCCCCTTCATAGAAGTGGAGGCAATGACAGAGGCTTGGCTTTTTAGAGTGGAGGGAGTGAAAAAGAGCAGAGGGAGAATAATTGCGATTATCTCCGACGAAGGACATGACCTGAGAAGGTTAAAGCTTCCGAGAGAGTTTTCGATGTTGAAGGGAAGGGAGAGACATGAAATGAAAGGGTTGCACATGACGAGGGTGGGCAAAAAAAAATTGGAATTTTTTTCCTCCCATCTGTGGAGCCTGATGTAAAATAAATATTTTTTAATATCTCTATGCTTTTTTATTCAAATATTTTTTTACTATGACATCATAAGGTACCCCTCCATACCCTACTCTACCCATCCCACTCTCCTTCCATTCAATTTCATATAAATATGTTTTAGAAATAATCATCACAGTATGGAGCGAGAACTTGCAGGGGGAGGTTTAATAAACTCAGTGGTGAATAAACTACCTTTTGAACTTCACCTACCGGGATATCAATATTGTGGTCCAGGGACGAAGCTGGAGAAGCGACTTAGACGCGGCGATAAAGGAATCAATCCATTAGATTCATATTGTAAAGATCACGACATCGCCTATCATCGATCGAGAGAGATTTCGGACAGACTTAAAGCTGATAAAATCCTAGAGAATAGGGCGTGGGAGAGAGTGAAATCGAAGGACGCTAGTCTAGGCGAACGTGCTGCAGCCTTGGCGGTGACAAACATAATGAAAGCAAAAATTAAATTAGGTGGTGGGGGGAGGAAGAAACAGGGGGTAAGAGGAGGGAGAAGGAAAGCTTGTTTTAGAGATGTAGTGACCAAAGCTCGAACATCATTAAAGGGTGTTAAGTTTCATAATGTAAATGATGCAGCAAAATTATCTCTCCAAGCTGTTGCAAAGGAACTTAGAAAGAAGGGAAAGAAGGGGGTTCATTCAACTCCTAGGATCATTCCAATACCGAAGAGAGGAGGAATACTTCCTCTTTTACCGATTTTCGCAGGCCTCTCAGCGTTGGGGGGGTTAGCTGGTGGTGTATCGAATATTGTAAAAAATGCAAAAGAGACTAGTTTAGCGGGGAAAAAATTTGACGAGATGAAAAGACATAATGAACGCCTTGAATCTATAGCATTAACGGGGAAAGGATTATACATTAAGCCCTATAAGAATGGTCTAGGATTATACATGAATCCTGTTTCAAGACAAGTGGTGAAAAAAAACTTCTAGATGAGCTACCTGTTAGAGCACTTACTAACATAGAACTCTCCAATTACGCCAAAACAATGAAAATTCCCAATTTTCGAGGTGTTTTCATGAGAGATCGTTTACCTAGATCAGGTCCACGACATAGTGAGAGTGCTATTGTGAATTTGGATAATTATTATGGAGAAGGAACGCATTGGGTCTGTTATAGAAAATATGGCAAGAAAGTAGATTATTTCGATAGTTTTGGCAATCTACCACCACCCAACGAGCTTCTTCGGTATTTTAAAGGTAGCTCAATTTATTACAATCGACAACGCTTTCAAAAAGATAACACTGAAATTTGTGGTCACTTATGCTTGAAATTTTTGCTTAATGATATATAAGAATGATGTATATATATATATTTTTACTTAAAGCTGCGCTGGATTGTTTAGCCAGCAGTTATGTCTTGGACACTAGTTATGACGGGGAAAGAGTCTACTCTAACTGTAGATTATTTTCCACCAATCGTTTTAGACGATGATAATAATTATTCCATTGGTTTGGTAAGTTTTGAAACATATAATTCTATTCCTAACGTTGATGAAAACAATAATAAGTTCTTTTATGGGAATAAGGTTATTGAGATTCCTATAGGTACATATGAAATCACTGATATATCAGATTATTTACAAAGTCAACTTGGTCAAGGATCTATTTTAATCGAAGCCAATAATAATACATTAAGGTCCTCCCTCAAGTGTACTTCAGAAGTAGATTTCACAAAAGAGGGTACAATTGCCCCCCTTTTAGGATTCAAAAAACGAAAATTAACTGCTAACGAGCGTCACATTTCTGATAACATTGTCGACGTATTTCATGTAAATGATATAATTGTAGATTGCAACATTGTCGACGGTTCCTTTAAAAACGAAGAGAGACGTCACATAATCCATCAATTTTTCCCAAGCGTTCCTCCGGGGTATAAAATATCTGAGCGGCCTAGTGAAATTATTTACTTACCAGTCAACACTCGTACTATAAGCAACATCTCCCTGAAGCTTATCGATCAGGATGATAGAGTGATAAATTTTAGAAAAGAGACAATTACTATTCGACTTCATTTGAAAAAAAATGGGTATTGATTTTAAACGTACTTATATTCATACTGTAAAGGTTAAACCTCTTAGTAAGACGCGAGAACTCAAACGGTTATCAGCAAAAAACATTCTTTTCCTTCGCTCCATTGGCTTGAAAGTAAACCCGCGATGGACATCTTAGATATTAATGAAGCTATAGAGTATGATGAATCGATAAATTCTATCGAGTTTCATACCCATCAGCCTTATACACAAACTTCGTTCAAAAAAAGTGATGAGATTCGTATAGCGGTTCAAAATCAAGCAAATTTTGCTTTACCTTGTCAAAGCTTTCTTTACTTGGAGGGACGTTTGACGAAGGAGGATGGAACAGCACTTGCTTCGAGTACACGACTGACAAATAATGCATTCAGTTTTCTTTTCGAGGAGATTCGTTACGAAGTGAATGGTGTAGAAATCGATCGAGTCAGAAATGTAGGCATTACTACTACTCTAAAAGGTTATGTTTCGTACACTCATAACACTCTTAAAGCATTGGAAAATGCTGGTTGGTTAAAACCTACTGCTACTAGTAAGATATTAAAAAATGGAAATTATAATGTTTGCATTCCTCTTAGTTGCTTATTAGGAGTTATGGAGGATTATAGAAAAATTTGGGTGAATGCTAAACATGAGCTTGTTTTGATCAGATCACGTGTAGATGAGAATTGCGTCACAACAGATGTAAATGGGAGTGTGAAGATTGAGGTGGATAAGATTTCTTGGAAAATGCCATATGTGATTGCATCAGATAAACAGAAATTGAAATTATTAAAGATTATCGAGCGAGGTAAAGATCTTCAGGTAGGATTCAGGAGTTGGAATCTCTACGAATATCCTCTTTTACCGAATTCAAATAAGCAATCATGGGTAGTTAAGACAGCATCTCAGTTAGAGAAACCGCGATATATCATTGTAGCATTTCAAACAGATAGGAAAAATAGTAAACAGCAAGATGCTAGCAGATTTGATAATTGTAGTTTGAGGAATTTAAAATTACATTTGAATGATAAAAATTATCCATACGATGATATGAATTTAAGTTTTGATCAAGGTAAGTTTGCTTTACTATACGACATGTTCGCATCATTTCAGCCATCATATTATGGAAAAGTATTAGCTGAACCATGCATTACACGAAGTGAATTTGGAGAAATTGCTCCTATATGTGTAATTGACTGTTCTAAGCAAGATGATTCAGTAACCTCTGGAGCAGTAGACATTCGATTAGAATTTGAATCTGATGCTGCATTTCCAGAGCAAACAAGTGCTTATTGCTTAGTTATCAATGACCGCGAGATTGAATATAATCCTTTAACATGTGTTATACGAAAGGTGATGTAATATATCTAACAACATTTTGAACCAACCACTCCTCACTATGACCACTCTGAGATGTTGAAAGAAGGACGATGAAATTTTTATATCTCATAAAAACTTTCAGGAAATGACCTTCATTCTAAAAATGTTTTTTTCAAGGATGATAGTAATCTTTTGAAGGTGAACTGGTTTTTTTTGAAGGTGAACTGGTTTTTTAAAGGTGAACTGGTTTTTTTTACTAGCTCAATGAGGGGGGGGAATATTTCGTAACCACTATACAAATGTCAGCCCCCACCTCTAAGTTAGCTACATGTGTATATAAAGAGAGAGAATGTGAGGGAGATCAGTAGAGGTCTCCCAAGCCTACTCCATCGCCTTTTGATCAGCTACGAGTTAAGAGGAATATGAATTCAGCTCTGATAGAACTTCTCTTCTATGAAGACAAAGAAGAGAAACACGTGAAGGAACTCTCCATCATCGCTCTAAACAGCCTCGCCAGTCAGCATTGGATATTTGATACACCAAAGGATATTGATTGTACTTGGTTAAACTTCTCGAAGAAGCCTGAAAACAGTCTCAAGACGATTGAAGGTGATATAGAATTTAAAAATGTGTCACATATTTTAAAACGTTACACTTCTCCTTATAAATTTCTCTTTGCATATGGACATGAAAAGTGTCGTTTAATTGAACAGTTATTACCACATGTTGGACTTGTATATAACCTTGATGATTTTGGTTGTCCTGAGTACAACTCTATGGATAAATGGTCTGGAGGCGAATGCTTGTATCACAACCATGTTGAGATGCCTTTAGAATGTTCTCACACCCGGGCATTAACTTTAGCAGACTGGTGTCAAGATAATTTCAAGAGAATAAATTTATTGGAGGGGAAAGTACGTTTGAAGACCTTCAAGAGATGGACCAGCAAGGCGATGGCTCCATGTGAACTTGCAGCTGCTGGCATGACTTTTCACGGTGGCACCTTTGACGTCACAAAATGTGTATTCTGTGGATTAGAGTTGCATAACTGGGAAACTGGTGATAATCCATTGATTGAACATTTACGTGCAAACCGTTCATGTGCATTATTCATAAACTCTGCTTATTGCGATACAGTGGATAAAGAATAAAATTAATGTTTATACACATACTATTTGTATTTCTAGAAAATTGAATAAAAAATACATAAAAAGTTTTTATTACTCTTCTTTTTTATTTCTTTCCCCAGAAATCTGTAAAAGTAAGTAAAGTATTGAAATAAAACTTAATTAGCTCACAATTGAGAAAAAAAAAATACTCAATACTGATAAGATGTCATAAGAAGAATTGTAAAAAAAATTCTCATTGAAGGCTAGCTAGGTATGTACATTAATATATATATATATATGGAAAATCTGAGGATTCCTAGTCTCACTCAAGCTATATCAACGTCTGCAGGAAGATGAATTCAGCTCTGATTGAATTTCTCCTTAACGAAGAAGAGAAGAAGAATGTGATCTCAATTATCACTCTGGACAACCTCATAGGACAGTATTGGTTCTCTGACGTGTCCGAAGTGAGCAATTACAGTGACTTCATGAAAGAATGTAACATACCAAACATTGCTGCTGAGTTTCAAAATGTGTCAATGATTTTAAGACGCTACACTACTTCTTTTAAATTCCTATTTGCCCATGGTAACGAAAAATGTCGTTTCATTGAAAGATTATTGCTACCTGATGTAAGACTTGTATATAATATAGATAACTTAAATCATACTCCTCACATGCAAAAACCGAGTGAGTACCTCTCTCAGACTGAGATACCTATGGATTGGTCCTCCACCACATAACAATATTAATGTATATTACTCAAAAATAAATAAATTAACAAATACATGATCTCCATTTTTTATTCTCCAATACAATTATAATGAAGGTGATTTGTTAAATTACAGAGAAATCAGAGTACCAAGTTTATTGGGTCAAGGTCAGGTTGGGGGACAGTTTTGACCACTTCCGGGTCAGGTCACTGGTTCATACCCGGGTTGGAAACATAAACAATAGCCTTTGTTCCTATTTTTTTTACATAGAAACGAGTGGGGGAGGGAATCAATTTCATTGGCTCAAGGTCGGGTTTGGGGACAGTTTTGACCACTTCCGGGTCAGATTCACTGGTTCATATCCGGGTTGGTGACACAAACAATAGCCATTAACGAGTGGGAGGAGAAGGTCTAGGCTCGGGAATCAATTTCATTGGCTCAAGGTCGGGTTTGGGGACAGTTTTGACCACTTCCGGGTCAGATTCACTGGTTCATATCCGGGTTGGTGACACAAACAATAGCCATTAATAAGTGGGAGGAGAAGGTCTAGGCTCGGGAATCAATTTCATTGGCTCAAGGTCGGGTTTGGGGACAGTTTTGACCACTTCCGGGTCAGATTCACTGGTTCATATCCGGGTTGGTGACACAAACAATAGCCATTAACGAGTGGGAGGAGAAGGTCTAGGCTCGGGAATCAATTTCATTGGCTCAAGGTCGGGTTTGGGGACAGTTTTGACCACTTCCGGGTCAGGTCACTGGCTCAAGGTCGGGTTGGTGACACGAACAATAGCCATTGTTCCAGAACCATTAAATACCCACTACTAATGTGTTTTAGATTTTATTGATCACCCTTGGTTCGATCCCGGAAAGTCATTTAAATTACCCTATGCAATTATATGGGGATAACGAATTCATAATTTTGTACCTTCCCGTAAGATATCGACTTCAAAATTTTAATTAATTAAGTTTTATATCTTTCAGGGTGAAATTAGTGTTGTCGATCTGCTTGCAGTATGCAAGCTACATTTTCCTCGTAATGAAATATGTACAGAAACTTGACAAATAGTGTGGAACTGTACTCGTTTCTTACAATTATTTTATATTATAATACTATATTAATATATTTATGTTACAATACAAATGTATTGTTACAGTATTTTTTTCTGTATTCACCTCGCCCATTCTATAGGCGAAGGTTAAGGCGAAAACTTGCTTGACAACAAAGTTACAATTTTCGAGAGCTAAGCTTCAGAGGGGAGGGATATATTTTTGGGTGGGGCATGGTCAAAAATGTTCCATAGGTTAAGGTTAAGGCGGAAACTTGTTTGGAGACGCGGTTAGATTGCTCAAGAGCTAGGCTTTCAGAGGGGGGGGGGAAATAGTTTTGGGGCGGGGCATGATCAAAAAAATGTTATGGAATGGGGAAAGAGTGGTATATATGGTCGACTGCTCTCCAATAGGATCATCCTAGCCAAGAAGTAGGCTTTAGCAACTGACTGATACGTCAAGGAGTCATCTAGCAGCATTTCCACTGATTTAACATAACATTCAACAGTTTCCAGCATAACAAACAGTTAAGGACAACCTCACAGTCTTCATCTTTCATCAAATTGCATCAATTCAACAATTGAAGGTAATTATATTAACTCTAAAAAACAGAGTTCCAAATTATTACAAATTATCTTATTAGAGTCTTGGCGAGAAGCGCTGAAATAGTTCCATATACTTCAATATCAACCTTACAGAAGGACATACCTTATATTATCGAAGAGTTATCAATCTCCGACACGCAGTTTGGACTAACAGTTACTGCTCTTATTCAGAAGGATGATATAAGAAGAAGAGTCTACCTCCCAAGAAGATTCGATCCGAAGTGTTTCAGTGAAAAAACTCTCAGTGAGTATAATACGAGTAGTACTAAATATACTCTAATTTACAAAGGCCTAATTGGTAAAGCTCACGATTTAGAAGTGAGAAGTTCCTCATCAAGCGCTCAGTGATAGGGACTAGTTTAGGTTTTTTCTTTTCCTATGTATTTATCTTAGAATACAATGGATAAGGTTGGGGGCATCAAGAGATCGGTGGATACGAGTGGTGATGGATGTGAAGCAAGAAAAAGTTAAAAGAAAGTCACGAAAAATCGATACGGCTTTCCGTGGTTCTTTAATGAATGTAAAATTTGAGAATGATACAAATGTTAAAGATATAATTTTTTTTTATAAAATGAGTGAGAGTTATAGATGACATTAGAAAATTTCTTGGTGAAAACAATTCGTTAAAGGTGAATTTGCTTTTAGAATGTGCTTTTTCTAACATCAATTCAGAGCTTTCATCAATGAATTTTAAGACTAAAAATGAAGTAATATTTGAAACATCAGATTTACATGAATACTATGATAATTCAGTGGTGAAAATATTGAAAGAAATGGAGGAGTGTTCTATGAAAAATAGTGGTTGGACTTTACATACAATTAATTATCTTCAACTATGTATTAGTAAGTATAAACCGTTGAAAGGACGTTATCATATCCCATTACCTGATGTTATATTTAATACAAAATCATGCATTAATGTACAAAACTCTGACAATTGCTGTTTTATGTATGCAATATTAGCAAAATTTGTGAAGAGTAATGCTCATAGAACGAGTTCATATGATTCGAGTTTAAATCCGTACGACTTTAAATGTATTCCTTTAATTTAAGATCTTACTCACCATTTTCTTCATAATTGGTGAAATAGATTTTTCCTTCTCCCCCTCATCCTCCCCCTCCTTTTCTTCTCTACGTATTACATGCTTCACTATAGTTTGCAGAGGTTCAGTAACCGACTTTAAGGACTTTGTCAAGTAATCATCTTCATCTATTCTGAATTTCTTTAAGGAGTTAAGCTTCTGTCGTATATTCTCACTTCTTGCTACTATATCATGTTTTAGATGTCTCTCTGATTCAATTGCTTTAGGATCCATGTTCACCACTCAATTTTAGAAATAAACTGAACATAAATTCAACTATTAATACCTTTTATAAAGCAGTCAAACCCTTTCCTATAGCGGCCATTGGAAATATCACTCTCCTTATCAATGAATAAGAAATCGTACTTATTAGTCCAACACTGATGACAAATTTCTTTGAATTTACCAAAGGTCATATCAGTGTTTACATGCTCATCATAAATATGTCGAAGGTTCAATTCATCCTGTTTGAAAACAATTATAAGATTCACATTATCTCGAATTAGATGCTTAGGTACCCTTGTATATGTTTGTGTAAGGTAAAATGTATCAACCTTCTTATGACGACCACTGCTAAAGTAAACCCTAACATTATCCTGATTCTCGCATGGAACATCATCAAAGACAAATATTGAATTAGGTCTTACGTCTTCAATTCCTATAACCTCATCATTATCTTTGAAATAAAAACAACCTACTTCAGGTACTTGTAGCAAAATCTTATTGAGGAATATGTACTTAGGTTGATATAAAGATTTACTATATACATATACATTCTCATACTTCAACCCATTCAAATTTGTGAGAAGATTAATGATTACATTTGTCTTTCCCGAATTTGAAGGTCCACAATTTATGCATCTAATACTTTCAGGAAGCAGAGGTCCATGTCTCCCTCTTGCCACACGTTCATCAAATAAGAACGATGCAACCGGTAATTTCTCTATCTGCTCCTCGATCTCCATGAAGACTAATAAAATTTTAGAGTAAAGATTCATTAATATATACCTTAAAACATAACCTATACAATTTCTCCACATCAAGAGCTTGTTAAAAAAGGAGACGACTACATCCGGGTTAGGGGGTCACCGGTTCATACCCGGGTTGGAGAACATAAACAATAGCCTTTGTTCCTATTTTTTTTTTTTTTACATTACACATAGAAACGAGTGGGGGAGGAGAAGGTCTAGACCAACTTCAACTGTTCGGGAATCAAGTTCATTGGGTCAAGGTCAGGTTGGGGGACAGTTTTGACCACTTCCGGGTCAGGTCACTGGTTCATACCCGGGTTGGAAACATAAACAATAGCCTTTGTTCCTATTTTTTTACATAGAAACGAGTGGGAGGAGAAGGTCTAGGCTCGGGAATCAATTTCATTGGGTCAAGGTCGGGTTTGGGGACAGTTTTGACCACTTCCGGGTCAGGTCACTGGTTCATATCCGGGTCGGTGACACGAACAATAGCCATTAACGAGTGGGAGGAGAAGGTCTAAGCTCGGGAATCAATTTCATTGGGTCAAGATCGGGTTTGGGGATAGTTTTGACCACTTCCGGGTCAGGTCACTGGTTCATATCCGGGTTGGTGACACGAACAATAGCCATTGTTTCAGTACCATTAAATATATACTACTATCCTTAACTATTTTCTCTGGTTCCTGTTCACAAGTATTTATCTTGGAATAGATTTTAAATAACTTCCCTTCCATGGTATGAAAACTTCATCAGATCTCATGCCTCATTTCGTCTTTTCTCACTATCAATCACCCCATTATCTTTTCTTCTTTCATGAAATGCTGGCCCTCTCTGTGTGCGGAACGCCTACCCATGCGTTTGCCGTGCATGGCGACCCGTGTCGGAGGGAAGGGGGATCCTGGTGGCTGAGGGGATTGGGTCTTGGGGGGGACTTAGCCCCTCCACTTTTCCCCAATGCTCCACTTTGGCCCCTGCCTCTCCTAGACGGGTGGCCGGGAACTAGCCCACTCCCGGTCAATCGGCTCCTGGCGGCTGGGGAGCCTGGCGGCTCCTTACGAGCGTATGCCAGTGGGGTAGTCTTGACCCATCAGAACCGCATTAGTCTTGCACAGATGGTGGGATCTTAGCTTTATCCTCCTGGTAGCCCTGGCGTTGAAGTTCAGCGTCCCCTTGTTGGGCTCCGTGGTGGGTGGGGAGCCCGGAGGACGAAACAAAACTGCCAAATTATGGCTACCAAAAACATAGTCGAAAATACAAATGGAAAGTAAGGGAAAATAACAAAAAAACAAAGAGTAGAAGCTGAAGCAAATATAAATAGAAATTATAGCGAAAGTAATTGTAACAGCGAAGTTAGATACTTCGTTATTTCAAGTATTATTGAAGGAGCACTTAAAAAATTATCTCCTTTTGCAATACATAGAGTGCTGAGATTCCTGGTTGGGGATGTAGCCTCAACCAAGCGCTTGAGAGACGGATCGCTGTTGGTGGAGGCGAGGGACAAAAGGCAGGCATCCAAGATCAAGACAGCCACCATGTTCCATGATGTAGCTGTAAGAGTTGAAGCGCACAGAACGCTCAACTTCATTGAAGGTGTTATTTTCAGCTACAAGCTAGAGGGCATGGCAGATGAGGAAATTTTAGAAGAACTTAAAGATCAGGGAGTTGTTGGAGTACGACGACTAAAAACTCGTCGGGAAGGTGTCCTTGTTAACACCCCCAACATAGTCCTAAAATTCTCCATGACCGAACTGCCCCGAAAAATCACTGCTGGATACCTTTCCCTCCCAGTAAGACTGTACATCCCTAACCCTATGAGATGTTACAGATGCCAGAGGTTCCGCCACACATCTGCTCGGTGCACAGATGAAGAGATGTGTGGATGCTGCGGGAAACCTAAAAATGATGGACAATCCCCAACTGCTGCCAAATGCGTTAATTGTGGAGGAGATCACCCTGCTTGGTTTAACACCTGCCCAAAATTTAAAGAAGAAAAAGCCATTCAAGAAATTAAGATAACAAAAAAACTATCGTATATGGAGGCGAAAAGAGAATTTAAATCTTTAGCACCACAAAGAAAAGGTCCCTCATATGCTGCAGTAGCCACCAGGGTGGTAGAGACAAGAGAGATGGGTACCCAGACACATCTTCCTCCAGTCTGCTTCCCCTGCAAAAGCATTATGACATCCTTTTCAGTAAGGCAAGACTCAGTAGCAGTGCAGGCAAAAAAAGCAAAAGAGGAGAGGAAAGGAATTAATTTAAACAAAACACCCAAACTCCCAGAGAGGGAAAGAACACCCAAACCTCCACCTACAGATAGGACCTCTGACTCCTGCATGGAGGAGGATGGCAGTCTGTCAGAGACAGACCTCCACAAGGTCCTTTTGGAGTGCCAAAAAGGGAGAAAAGTGAAGATAAATAGATGATAGAACGCTCCATTAAAGAACTTTATTTATTTATCTATTTATTTTATTTATTTTATACAACAATGCCTTCCAAATTTTTAATGTTGCAATGGAATTGTAATGGTTTTTATTCCCATCAGGAGGAGCTAAAGATTTTAACAAGAGATTTTAACCCTCCCCTCATATGTCTCCAAGAGACACATTTTAAAGACACTGACAAAGGCAGTATTAATGGTTTTAATGTTTTTAGACTGGATGACTTGAGTGGCAACAGAGCTAGGGGTGGGGTGGCTATTGCCGTCCGGGAGGCCCTATACACCTCCCGAGTAACTCTCAATACCCCCCTACAGGCTGTTGCGGTGAAATGTTGCATCCCAGATATAGTAACATTCTGCAACATCTACCTTCGGGTGGGGTGTGAGTGGGCACCTGTAATCAGAGAGAACCTGGTGAGTCTCATTCAACAACTGCCGAGACCATTTGTGCTCCTGGGCGACTTCAATGCCCACAGCACTCTATGGGAGGACACAATGAACGATGCCAATGGCAGAGGTCGCCCTATTGAGAAAATTTTAAACGATTTTAATCTAATTTTACTGAATGAAGGGGAAAAGACACGTTTTAACTCTTTTAATGGTGAGTTCTCTGTGATTGATTTAGTCATATGCTCTAGTTCCATTGCAACATCTTTTAACCTGTCTGTTCACTCCGATCTGTGTGGTAGTGACCACTTCCCTTTACTTTTGGAAAAGCCTGGCTACACAATGGAGCACTTCACTCATGCAGGGAGTTGGCTCTTACGTAAAGCAAACTGGCATGTTTTTAAAACATTTTTTAACTTTGTTGACAATGCAAACACTGACAGCTCACAAAAGATTGAAGACTTCACAGCAGGGATAATCCAAGCAGCCAGTTCTTGCATACCAAAGTCGTCAGGCTGACCAGCCCACCACTCTGTCCCATGGTGGAACGATGAGTGTGCCGAAGCCATCCGGAAGAGAAAAAGAGCATTACGCATCTTTCAAAAATACCCAACTACCAGCAATCTGGCTTCCTTCCGGAGACTGAAAGCAAAGGCACGGCTCACTGCAAAAGCTGCAAAGAAAGCATCGTGGGTCGAGTATGTCTCCACAATAACCCACAGAACCGCCATCACAGAAGTCTGGAGAAAAGTTAAAAGTATTACCGGAACCCTCCGCAGCTCAACCATCACCCACCTTGAAGTCGAGAACCAGATGCTGACAACCCCGCAAGACATAAGTAATGCTTTTGGTCAGCACTACTCAAAGATGAGCAGCAATGATAACTACGATGACTCGTTCCGACTTATCAGACACAGAGTAGAGCGCATCCCTATCAATCACTTAATAGGAAATCTCGCTGCTCCCTATAATGATCAATTCAATATGTGGGAGTTATCGGCTGCCATAGGGAGCACTAAGGACACTTGCCCTGGTATTGACCAAGTGCACAATGCATTCCTAAGAAACCTTCCTCTTTCGGGAATGGAGCAGCTCCTGGAGATACTTAATCGAATCTGGTGTGAGGGCATATTTCCAGTAACTTGGCAGAAATCTATCATTATCCCGATCCCAAAGCAGGATAAAGACAAGCACCTACCTACTAGCTACAGGCCGATTTCTTTGACCAGTTGCCTCTGCAAGGTGATGGAGAGGATGGTAAATCGAAGACTGGTTTGGTACCTTGAAAAACACAAGCTACCAAGTAATATTCAATGTGGATTTCGACAAGGAAGATCCACAATAGATCACTTGGTCAGGATGGAAAATTTTATTCAGGAAGCATTTCTCCTCCGCCAACACGTTGTTGGTATCTTTTTTGACATTGAACAGGCATACGACTGTGTATGGCAACATAAAATTTTACATAAACTGCACGACTGGGGTTTCAGGGGCAACCTACCTGTTTTTATTGAGAACTTTTTAACTGACAGAGTTTTTAGGGTGAGGATTGGGAAATATACGTCTAGATTGTTCAAACAAGAAAATGGACTGCCACAGGGATCCGTTTTGAGTGTAACTCTGTTTGCAATAGCAATCAATGACGTAGCCGAGTGCGTCAGACAGCCTGTAATGGCATCCCTGTATGTCGATGATCTGGCCATATTCTGTAGATCTTCAAAATTGCAGAATGCAGAAAGGCAACTACAACTGACACTACACCGGCTTCAGGAATGGTCATCTTCCAATGGCTTGAGATTCTCAAGAGAAAAGACAAAATGTGTGCACTTCCACAGATTGAGGGGATTATTCCCTCAACCATCTCTTATGCTCAACAACCAACCCATTCCATTTACAGAGACTGTACGATTCCTAGGTATGGACGAAGATGAAAGGCTCAACTGGAGAACTCATATTAACAATCTGAGGGACAGATGTGTGAAATTGCTGAATATTATGCGACATCTCACTAACCATTCATGGGGGGCAGACCGAATTTCAATGCTCAGAATATATCGAGCCCTGGTAAGGTCAAAATTGGATTATGGCTGCTTCATATATGCATCAGCCCGCAACACATATTTAAAACCACTGTCCTCTATACACCATGCTACTCTTAGATCAGCAACAGGAGCCTTTCGGATGAGCCCAATCCTAAGTCTCTACTCGGATGCAAAAGAACCATCACTCGAAATAAGGAGGGAGACACTTATGTGTAATTATATTAGTAAGATCCTCTCTTCAAAAGATCACCCCTGCTATGAAACTATTTTTGTGATATGATGATGATAACCATCATTCTTTAGTGCTTTTTAACAACAGACCACGGGCAACTAAACCCTTGCCAATTCGTTTTAAAGAATTTTTGGACGACATTGCAGAAGACCTACCACCTGTTTATTGCAGAAGACCTCCTAGATACTCTCCTTGGCATGTCCCTTTTCCTGAGACCATAACGGAAATATTAAAACTCCAAAAAGCAACAACAGCTCCTCAGTTTTATCAGCAAGCTTTTGCAAAGACTCTGTCAGACTACTGCAATCACACCCACATTTTTACAGATGGCTCAAAATCAAACTTGGATGTTGCATTTGCAGTTGTCTCTCCTATTTCTGGAGTGATAGGAGTGAAACTGCACCCATGGTGGAGCATTTACACTGCGGAACTGTATGCCATAAAGACAGGAGTGAAGCAAATAGAATCCTGCAACCAATCCTTTTTAATCTGTACTGACTCTTTGAGTGCCATACAGGCCATTTCATGCTTCTCCCCCACACATCCACTTGTAGAGGAGATACATTTATCCCTTATTGATCTTCACTCACGAGGGGTTAATATAATCTTTGTCTGGGTCCCATGGCACGTTGGCATCAGAGGCATTGAGGAGGCTGACTCAGCCGCTAAGGCTGCGCTACAGAAACCAAATATAGACTCAAGACATATCACTTCTCATGACCTGAGGAACATACTCAGAGAAAAGATACATGATAGCTGGAAGCAAAAATGGCAAGATCTTGAAGGAAACAAACTAAGGGACATAAAACCAGTGGTTTCCTCATGGCACTCTTCCCATCGTAGGAATAGACGAGAGGAAGTAGTGATTACAAGACTGCGGATAGGTCACTGTGCATTTACACATTCATTCCTATTTACAGATGGGGAGATGGCACCTATGTGCGATAGCTGCAACTCGCAACTAACCATTAAGCACATACTTACTGATTGTGAGCAATACCATGCCTTAAGAAACAGATTTGACATCAGGGGTGAGCTCAGAGACATCTTAGGCAATGACGCAGAGAATCTCAATAGAGTTTTACAGTTTCTTTCAGGAAGCTGATCTATACAATAAAGGTTTAAGTCCACAACCATCCTGGACAAAGATGTTTTACTATGTACTAGGAGTAAAGCTTCTTATTTATTTATTTAATTTATTTCATCCATTTACTGGTGACTATTTTTTAATCAATTTATAATTATTTATTTAACTATTTATTTTATCTATTTATGATCTTCAGAGCCTAAAATGACAAAACTGACTCTATTTATTAATAATACACATATGCCATATTTTTTTATTTTTCAGTTTTGTCAAGTATTGGCGCAAATAACCTAAGGGTTAAGGTGCCTTAACCTAATTCTACTACTACTACCAACTTCATCAGAAGAGGGAATTTAAATGACGCTGCTGCTGGCCTTGGCTCTAGATGATCCCTTGGATGTGGTGGGTAGTAAGTGGACTTCCACTATGGCAAGGCAGGATGGGGGTCGAAGCGGGATTCCATTACCACTTAGGATGAACCAGGAGGTGTTATAGGAGCCCACCACTTTTGGGAAATGCTGTATCACTCTTACTCCTGCCAGGAAGCTGTACACTCAGTTATTACTGGTCCTGGTTTAATGGAAGAACAGCTCAGCATGGGTGGTGCTTCATACCTTGCATAGGTCACTTGCATCGCTTCCAGTGAAGATGGAGTAATGTGGTGCTGGGATACTCAATCGCCCCTCTCTCGGGTGGACAGATAGAAATCGGACCCTTTAGACATTTTGCGATGTGTTCTTTGGACATCTGGAACTGCACTCAATGTATGTCGGACTCAGCTAGGTAGGGTGCTTCCCGCCTCTTAATTGATGACATGTTTATTCATTCATCGTTGGGGAAGGGGTACTGACCGCTAACTCAATTAGCTATCACTGACATATTGAATCGTAGTGTGTTAAAAGCAGTCATGCAATCTTTGGGCTAGAAGAACTACTCTTGCTTTAATTTCTTCTACTTGTCCTTACTAGCTGGTAATAATACCCTCATTTTTAGATTTATTATACTTAGCTACCACCTTGCTACACATTTTGTCCATCCTCACAATGTGTTAAGCATCTGAACTGACTCTCATCATCTTGTTGGTCATCAATTTACCTATGAGCTACCATTTACTGCTCAGATCTATCCAAAAAATGAAAAAATGGTTTTGATAGCTACATCAACCTTCAAATACTTGCCAACTATCATCAGATGTAATTAGGTTACCATCTTTACACATATATTGAGCTCCGCAGTGGAAACACATTTTCATACTCTCATGTTCTCATAGCCTGCCTACAACAGAAAGGTGTAACAAAAATGGTTAGCATCCCTTATTCCACGTACATTGACCCTAGTGGATGTACCTGATAAAATTCTTGCTATTGCTGGCGTGACTGCTTCAATTTCTTGGAAACATCCTTCTTTTACACTTGGTAAACTGAAACATTCTCCATTCCTTACTGCTTCAGTAACTATAATAGAAGTTGTTACCGAATGGTCGGTTGGTAACACTGTGGTATTTGAAAGTGTGTTGGTGCAGAGAAAACGAATTACCACACCTCCTCCTCCGGAAATGAGTCTGAGGAGTTAAAAGGCGAGGAAATCATCAAATTACATACTATGCAAATATTTTCTGCCTAGTTTGTTAATCTTCTTCCTACAAGTTCTCGCTCAATGCTGTGATTATTATTTCTAAACCAATTTATATGAAATTGAATGGAAGGAGAGTTGGATGGGATGAGTAGAGTATGGAGGGGTACCTTATGACATCATAGTAAACAAATATCTGAATTTAAAAAAAGCATAGAGATTACAGATTTAAAAATATTTATTTTTAAGATTTACATTTTCTTCTCTCACCAGATATCTGTATATAAGAATGCAATTTTTTTATCATCCCTCATTAATTTTTATTATCCCTCATAATTTTTTTAATTATTTTAACTCCCTCCATTTTAAAAGAGAGTATTTTCTCGGAAGTTTAATTCGTCGAAAATCTCTCCCCTCGTCCGAAATAATCAATTCTACTGCTCCTTCTCCTCTCCTCTTCACTCCCTCCACTTTATACAACCATGCTTCTGTCATTTCCTCCACCCAAATGATGGGGATTCCGTCGCATATCTCACTCAGCTTCCTCATTAAAGCCTATAAAAAATGAAAATAATTTAGAAACTAGTAGGAAAGAAAAACTGGCATTAAATTCCAAGACACCACACGACGTCATCTCTACTTCACCAGGGATACTACATTGTGGCGCTTAGTTTTTTAAAACTTTATCTACTGGAGTTTGCTACTAGTTATTTTAAAGTAAAAAATCACGTTCTTAAAAAAAATGGCCTCTTATTTGCATAAAACTATGACTGGATGGTAAAAAAAAATAAAAGTATAAATAAGTAAAACCCAAAACGACGTTAGAAAATAAAATTTGCGCTTAAAATGGAAATTTATTTCCATTCCCACGTGCCACTCCTGAGTCATAACAGCTGCAGGGTTGTCCTCTGGAATGATGGGCATTATCTTCTTCTCCTTGGCAGCTTCTGCATAGCAGCTGCCCTTGGCCTTTTCGACCTTGGCCCTGGAACTCTCAGGAGTGTCCCCCTGAGCCCTTGGTCTCTTACTGCCTTTTGAGGAAGGCCCACATCACTGCCTGACATCCTTTGAGGTTTCCCTGAGGTATCATCCTTGACAGCGGATGGACCCTTCCCAGTCCGGATTCTCTCTTTCTTTTCCTCCTTCTTTCTGAGCTGCTGGGCCACGCCCTGGTCGTCAATCTAAATCCAATAGGAGTAATTCTTTTAAGCTAAGAAGGATATGATGCAACTTCATTAGAATCGCTTTTCTATGACTTCTCTTGTTCGAAGGCTAGATTGAGCTAAGCTTTCAGAGCTGGGGAAAACTGTCTACGGGTTAATCAAATGGAATCAATTCAAAAACAAATCTAAAGGGTTGATTCCTTTACCACCTCGTCCAAGCAGCTTCTCAAGCTTTGTCCCTGGATCACTGTATTGATATCATGGTAATGAAGCGCTAAAGGTAGTTTATTCACCACTGAGGTAATTAATTCTCTTCCTACAAGTTCTTGCACCATACTGCAATGATTATTTCTAAACCAATTTATATCAAATTAAATGGAAGGAGACCAGGATAAGTAGAGTAAGGTGTGAAGGGGTACCTTATGACGTCATAGTAAAAAAAAATATCTGAATTAAAAAATATCGACATTAAAAAAAAATGTATTCAAAATTTACATTGTACAGATCTCTAGTGAGATCATATATACAGATCTCACCAGAGATCTGTAAAAGCAAAAGATATTTCAACTCCCTCCCTCACAAGATGTAATTTTTTAAGGGAAATTAACTACCCCCGTTACAACAATTTATAATTTTTTGACAATTTGACTCTTTTGAAGTCCCTCCCCTCATCTAAAATAACAAGCTGCACCTTCCCCCCTTTTTATCTTCACCCCCTCTACCTTAAAGAGCCATCCTTCAGTCAATTCTTTCAGTTCAATTATTGGTATTCCATCACTGATGACATTAAGCTTTCTTAGTAAAGCCTATAAAAAAAATTTAAAAATATAATTTAGGAACTAGGAGGAAAGAAGAACTGACATGAAATTCTCTCTATATGTTATAGACGGAATTTTAACTGAATTTTTTTAAATATTTCGATAGAGCCCCTATATTTCCCGCAACCAGTTAGGCTGTTGGCAATTTTTTCGAAATATTTAACAGGATAAAATAAATAAATAAATAAATAATTTCATACTCACTGGAATTGTGTTGCTCTTGTTGCTCATCATTGTGTGAGTTGTTCAGTCTCAGTCTCTTTGTGTCTACTGTTTGAGATGCTGAGTATAAAACCTTTGCCTTTTTATATTAAAATTTTGGGTAAGGGAGGGAGGTTTAAAAAAGAAATCTTACTTTATTTTAACAAATAGATTTAGAATTAGATACCATGAAGCATCATTTAGAAATATATTCTATAAGTTTCTCTCATCCGTTGTCTCATCTGAATGAAAGCTTTCACATTTTTTTGAATATATAAGATGCTCCATTGATTAACTTCGGTAAAATAACTCTATCTACTTTATAAGTAGTACAGTAACTTAAATGATTCAATAGACGATCTTCTCGATTTGAACCTGCGTAATGTGTAAAACAACGTTTGCAAATCCAAATAGCTCTTTTGTTTTTCGTCAACTGTCTTGTAGCTAAACGATTGAAGTTTTTAATGTATACATAATGGGAGTGACTCTGTCAACATAACAGTAGCAAATCTCTAGTGTCTTAATGATGTAAATTAGAAATTTGTAATGGATAAACATCGTTTTTATCATCTAAACCGAAAACATTTATACTGATTTTATTTCTATCTTCAAATATTTTTACATCACTCAATGGAGTGGGGAAAGTTATACATTTAAAGTCATATAGATTTAAACTCAAATCATATGAGCTCATTCTATGAGCATTACTCTTCATAAATTTGGCTAATATTGTATACATAAAACAGCAATCATCAGAGTTTTGCTCATTAATGCATGATTTTGTTTTAACTATAGCATCAGGTAATGGGATGTGATAACGTCCTTTCAACGGTTTATACTTACTAATACATAGTTGAAGATAATTAATTGTATGCAAAGTCCAACCACTATTTTTCATTGTACACTCCTCCATCTCTTTCAATATTTTCGTTACTGAGTTATCATAGTATTCATCTAAATCAGATGTTTCAAATATTACTTTATTTTTAGTCTTAAAATTCATTGATGAAAGCTCTGAATTGATGTTTGAAAAGGCACATTCTAAAAATAAATTCACCTTTAAGGAAGTGTTCTCACCAAGAAATTTTCTAATATCATCTTTAACTCTCTCACTCATTTTATCAAAAAAACAGATTATATCTATAACACCTGTATCATTCTCAAATTTTACATTAATTATGGTGTATTATAATCATTGTGTGAGTTGTTTAGTCTCAGTCTCTTTGAGTATACTGTTTGAGATGCTGAGTCTAAAACCTTTGCCTTTTTATATTAAAATTTTAGGGTTTGGGAGGGAGGTTAAAAAAAGAAATCTTACTTTTTTTTAACCAATAGATTTAGAATTAGATACCATGAAGCATCATTTGGAAATATATTCTATAAGTTTCACTCATCCCTTGTCTCATCTGAATAAAAGCTTTCACATTTTTTTTAATATGTAAGATGCTCCGCCAGTCCATATCCATTTTATCTTACTTTTAGACCTAAAAATCTCACTTCCTTATACGATGAATTTTAGAGTAGATATGATGAAAATGTAATTGGAAATCACTTTCTAAAAGTTTCACCCCACCCATTTCCTCTTCCAAAAAAAAATTTCCTGAAAGCTGGGAAAAACTGGGTTGGGAACATGATCAAAACATTTCATGGAATGGGGATAGTTTGGATATATATAAGGCTCACTATTTTTCTCCACTGTCACTGTAGATGAGAAGAAGGATTTAGCAGCTGACTGATACGTCAAGAAGCCATCCAGCAGCATTTCAACTGAGTTAAAATAATATTCAACTGATCCCAGCTTCTAATAGCAACCTGAGAGTCTTCATATCTTATCAACTTGCTACAATTAACAAATTGAAGGTAATTATATTAACTCTGAAACAGAGTTTAACTTTCTTTCTATAACAAATTATCTTATTAAAGTCTTATCATGAGCATAATTGTTTTCATTAACTATCATATTTCAGATGGATAATGTTCTACTCCAACAATTGGCAACAAGTGCTGAAATTATACCATATACATCAATATCAACGTTGTAGAAGAGTGTGCCCTATATTATTGAAGAGTTATCAATCACCGATACGCAACAGTTACAGCTTTGATCCAGAAGGACGATGTAAGGAGAAGAGTCTATCTTCCGAAAAGATTCGGCCCGAAGAGTTTCAGTTAAAAAACTCTCATTGAGTATAATACGGGTAGTGATAAATGTACTCTAATTTACAAAGGCGTAATTGGTAAAGCTCACGATTAAGAAGTGAAAAGTTCCTCATCAAGTGCTCTGTCGAATTGATAGGGATTAGTTAAGTTTTTTTTCCAAACATATTTAGTCTTAGAATACAATGTATGTATGGAACAAGGGTGGGAGAGTCAAGAAATTGGCAGAAACAAGTAGTGATGGTGGTGTTGGAGGAAAAGTTAAAAGAAAGTCACGAAAAATCAATACGGCTTTCCGAGGAGCCATAATTAATGTAAAATTTGAGAATGATACAGGTGTTATAGATATAATCTGTTTTTTTTTTGATAAAATGAGTTAGAGAGTTTAAGACGATATTAGATAATTTCTTGGTGAAAACACTTTCTTAAAGGTGAATTTATTTTAGAATGTGCTTTTTCAAACATCAATTCCGAGCTTTCATCAATGAATTTTAAGACTAAAAATAAAGTAATATTTGAAACATCTGATTTAGATGAATACTCAAAGATGACACAAAGAGACTGAGAGTGAACAACAATGTGTGTTCTGTGGATTAGAGTTGCATAACTGGGAAACTGGTGATAATCCATTGCCTGCACATTTACGTGCAAACTGTTCATGTGCATTATTCATAAACTCTTCTTATTGCAATATAGTGGATAAAGAATAAAATTAACGTTTAAATGTATACTATTCTTTTTTTAGAAATTGAATAAAGAAATAATAAAAAAAATGTATAACTCTTTTTATTTCTCCCCCTTTTCTTTTCCTATAATACTGATTACTAAGGGTGTATAAAAAAACGATAAAATACTGAAGTATCTGAAATAAAACTTAATTTACTCACAATTGAGAGAGAAAAAAACTAGTCAGTACTGATAAGATGCCATAAGAAGCATTGCAAAAAAATACTTACTGAAGGTTAGCTAGGTATAAACATTTATATATGTTAGGAAACCTCCTACTTCGATACACCAAAGAAGACACCCAGATTCCTCGAATCACACTCTTTATTCTCCCAAGGCTTACACATGCCCCTCACGAGCACTCCCTCGAGCCGCCATTGCTGTCGTCACTCTCGTTCCACTGTCTCTTTAGTTCTTGTCTCGCGGCAGCACCTGTCTGCCGCCCCCTTCAACCTTTTTCTTTCCCACATATATATATGGAAAATCTGAGGATTCCTAGTCTCACTCAAGCTATATCAACAACTGCAGGAAGATGAATTCAGCTCTGATTGAATATCTCCTTAACGAAGAAGAGAAGAAGAATGTGATCTCAATTTTCACTCTAGACAACCTCATAGGATAGCATTGGTTCTTTGATGTGTCCGAAGTGAACAATTACAGTGACTTCATGAAACAGAAAGAATGTAACATACCAAACATTGCTGCAGAGTTTCAAAATGTGTCAATTATTTTAAGACATTACACTACTTTTAAATTCCTATTTGCCCATGGTAATGAAAAATGTCGTTTCATCGAGAGATTATTGCTACCTGACGTAAGACTTGTATAAAATATAGATGACTAAAATCATACTCCTCACATGCAAAAACCGAGCGAGTACCTCTTTCAGACTGAGATACCCATGGATTGGTCCTCCACCACATAACAATATTAATTTATATTACTCATAAATAAATTGAATTAACAAATACATAAACTTGATTATTTTACTCTCCAATACAATTAAAATGAAGGTGATTTGCTAAATTACAGAGAAATCAGAGTACCATCGCGCTACGAGGACAAGGGCTAATTTAATAGACCAATAAACCTTTTAACCCATATGCCATCAAGAGTGTAAACTGTTAATGAGAAATATATAAACTCCATTTTTTTACACATCACATACAAACCAGTGGAGGACAAGGTCTAGGTCAATTTTAACTGGTCAGAAGTCAAGTTCAATGGGTCTAAGGCCGGGTTGAGGACCCATTAACTACATCCGGGTTTGCTTCAATGGGTCAAGCCCGGGTTGAAAACACAAACAATAGCCTTTGTTTCAGTATCCTTAAAAATTCCCTGCTGCCAAGGAATAGAATAGATAGAAAGGATGGTTCTGACATAAGAGCTAAACGAACTTAACGCAGATCGTATGGAAACGAGAATACAATACTACGCTACGATGGCAGTTTAAACATTCGAATAATTGACAGCAAATAATATTAGAAGTATGTAAAAAAATTGTTAAGCTTTACTTGCGTAGACCTTACGAGACCAAGGTTAATTACTGGTGACATTTAACTACATATTTTAATTAATTTGAAACGAGATATTCCAAAATAGCTACCCCCAGATATCCTTCATAATTTTTTAATGTACTAGAATACTTCTACTCAAGTGATTTTTTAAAGGGAGAGGGTTGGGTAGAGGGAGGGATGGGAATGGGTGGGGTAGGAAAGAGGGAGGGATGGAGTGAACAGAATAAAGGGAGGGATGGTAGTGGGCGATGTTACTAAATAGATGTTAATTTTAGGAATATAGATGCTTTTTTTTCTGGTCCTCACCTATAATGAGTCATCAAAAGTGGTTCACCTCGGGAAGTGAACCATCGCCTAAAGTCAAGCTAGTTGGAACCAAAACCAGCAGGAATCGCAACTCAAACGAGGAAAAAGTTAGGCCAAGTGATTGGTTTCAAGGTTATTTGGGTAACAACATAGTTATACGAGTAAAATGTAGCTTGCATACTGTAAGCAGATCGACAACACTAATTTCCCTTCAGCATCATATCGGGACGGTCCTCAAAAGAAAAAAAAAGGATTGGAAATATTCTTAAAATTCGCTGCAATTTAATCGTCTGGCATCGAACCCGGGTATTCCTGGAAAACTTACTATGCAGCACAACAGAAAATCCCCATCTCTAACTATGTGTGGAAATTCAAGCAGAAATATTGGATGCAAATGCCGCAAACAACGTCCTACTATTTCATTTATATTCCATTCGTGAGAAATTTTAATGAGCTCTGGCATCGAATCCACGAACAGCATAGTCTTATCTAAATTCTTTTCTTATATGGAGTATTAATATACAACTTTTAGCTGAGCAAGAACTTCCTATTATTTCGATGAGTGCATCAAAAAAAATAATGAAAACTACCTCAATGTGTTTTAAATGGGAGATATATTTACCGCCTGGCTTCGAACCCGGGTCTTTATGGTGATACTTCCTATGCAGCACAACAGAAAATCACCATCTTTAACTATGTGTGAGAATTCAGGCAGAAATATTGGCTACAACTTCCTCAAACGACGTCCTACCCCCATACATTCCTTATGAGAGAAATTTGAATGTGCCCCAGCATCGAACCCAGGAACAGTACGGTCTTATCTAAGTTTTTTTCTAAACCCTAGACTTAATATACATTTTCAATCTACGCAAGAACTCCCTATTATTTGGATAAGTGCATGAAAGAAATAATGAAAAACTACCTCAATGTATTTTAAAGGGTGGATTTTTGCATCGTCAAGCATCGAACCCAGGATATTTTCCATAAAAGTCATTAATATTTTCGATAGATCATAACCATTAATATAGTCTCCTTGATTTTTAATTCTCTACCTATCAGGGAAGTATTTTTTTTAAATTCCCGAAAATCAAAGCAATACATTTAAAAAGGAAAAATCGGGAATCGAACCCATGACACTGAGGCTCAAAATCGCAATTTATCTGGTGGTTACATGTTATGGCCAATGCGTCGTAAAAATTTCAAGTCGGTGACACTTGTAGTTTAGCCTGTGAATTAGTATCCAATCTATCTATCTATCTATCTATATCCTTGAATGAATCTGGAGAAGCATCTATATATACGAGTAAAATATAACTTGCATACTGCAAGCAGATCGAAAACACTAATTTCATATCGGCATCATATCGGGACGGTCCTCAAAAGAAAAAAAAGGATTGAAAATATTCTTATAATTCGCTACAATTAAATCGTCTGGCATCAAACCCGGGTCTTCCTGTTGAACTCACTATGCAGCACAAAAGAAGATCCCAATCTATAACTATGTGTGAAAATTCAAGCAGAAATATTGGCTGCAACTGCCTCAAACGACGTTCTACTTTTCACGAATGTAAATGTCTCTCTGGATTCGAACCAAGGACGATCGTGGAAATCTAGAACATGTTCTTGAAATATATCTATGATCTCTATCTATATGGCGAATTTCAAGTTTCTATATTATAGAATATAGTCGGTGCCAGTGGACCGGCGACACTCGACCGTGTAGTGGACTGAAATGGAGGTCGGATGGGGGCGGGGGCGAGGCTCGCTCATGAGTACGATTCGGTACTCGTATACCGGCAGCTGTTTCGGGTCGATACTAGTAGTGCGGGTGAATGGGGGAGCCCAACTGGGTTCTCGAGAGAGAGTGACCTAGTTCCCTTCCGGTGGCGATGGATTCGCGCGGGCTGTGGTATCCTTTCCTTCCTATTCCCAATCCTTTACCCCATTCCAATAACCAATTACGCTTGCTGGATGCGTGCCCTTGCCAGTTGGGTGGCTGTACTGGCAGGAACTGAGCATTGGGGGGGTCGAAAAAACCCTCGAAGCATGCGCCGAAGTGATTCGGCGGGATCAGGCTGTTACCGCCGGGGTAGGGCGCGAAGCCTACGGTACATGTGAGCCACCTTAAATAATTATGCTACAATGCGGGCTAGTCCTGCGTAGTGTCTGAGAGGATTCTTACTTATTCTATTATTATCTATTTCTGATTTTATAGACGCCTGGTGTCGAACTCAGGACATATTGTAAGCTGTGAATGCACAGTTTGATTTGTAAGGACTTGATCTTATGTTATACAAAGTTTGAAATCGATGTCATGCCGGGAAGTACCTAAAATTTGTTTCCGTTACCTCCATAAGAAATGCATTTAGGAATGTAAATGGCCCTCTGGGATCGAACCAAGGACCATCACCGAATACGTAAAATTTGATTATGAAATATATTTATGATCTCTAACCACATACCGAATTTCATGTTTCCATGCCATCGGGAACGGATCCAAAAAAATCTTAAAAATCGCCACAATGCATTTTAAACGGCCGATTTTTGCCACGACCTAGCATCGAACCATGGACAATATTATAAGATGTCTTTTTGATTTTCGATGGATATGCACGGCTTCTAGCGATCCCTCGAATTTCAACTCTCTACTTTTCCGGGAAGTAATTCGTCTAATTCCACATTCTATTTTCTAACCCTATCATTCTAGACCGTATCGTATTTTCATTGCTTCAAGCTACCTGATTATTTTATATTTTTAATTATAGGCATAAATTAATTCAATTGAAAGTATTCTTATGTTTCATGGTAAATGGTACTTGAATTTTTTCTAACTAAAGTTTAATACGACAAGTAGGGACCGCAAGACAGGATAGTTCCCTCCTTTGTGGTACTTTGGGTTTGGTTTCAGTAATTTGTGCCATAATAATTGGACATTTAATAATATCTGCACGAAAGTTCACTAAAAGAATTAGCAATTTCACTATTCAGAGAGGTCTGTAAACACAAACATATCTATTTGTTAGGTTGGAGGAACGGTATTGTAAGTTAACGAGAACTTATGCTCGATAATCTGTAAAGCTATAATTTTTCTCACTGATAATGTAAGAAAGTTGATATTTCATGAATAGGAACTGTTTTTAAATGAATACCCCGAGTAACTTCTTGTCAATTATTATGGATTGCACTTAAGTGATGATTGGGCGCGTTAGAGCAGAAATCATAAAAAGTTTTTAATTAGTATTTTCTATTCTCTGTTTCAATCATTGTCAAACTTCGTTAACCAAACTACGAGTAAAAGCCGATGATGTTATCACACTGTATCAGTGTTAACCAAATTCGATATAGTTCACTGATATTTGGAAGACTTTTAAATTAAAACAATGATGAATAAAATTGAGTCCGAGTCCCAGTTTGAGAAATATTTTTTCTCACAATCAGTGGTAATATTTCAAAATACTGCTATTTGATTATGCGACCGATGCACTTATACTTTGTAAATTTAGTGACGAAAGATATATTTTTTCCTTTTCTTTCTACTTTTACATGCCTGCTGACAGAGATGTCTATGTCCAAAACATGTCGCTTTTATTAAAATAAAATTTCATGTATGCTAAAAGCTATGATGTATGCTATTTTAATTTAATTAAAAATTATAATAATAAATACATTCTTACCTATCTGATAACAATTATTGCGCCAAATTGCACTTGCACTGAGGAAATTCCGAAACTATCAGGTATCAATACTACAAAGACGACGCGACGGGCGATGAATGACTGATGAATTTAATCCTCACTCAACTTCTCACATACAAGCTCGTGGCAGTTGCGCAGAGGACGATATGGTGGCGGATATGTCCGTTTTCTAAAACCCGGTCACTGCGGTTGGAAAAATAATGACTAAATGCGCCCCTTCCTGTTTGTCTCTTCGCTGACTTTATTATAATAGTACAACGCGATCCGACGGTAAGGCGTACATGAGAATAAGGGTACCTGAGGATCAAACGTCGAAACGCGTTGTACTGTTAAAAAGAAGTCGGTGAAAATTTACATGGATTGTGTACATTCATTCTATATGTACGATTTTACTATTTTAATTGAATTAAAAATGATAGTAATAAATACGTGCTTACCTATGTGATAATAATTATTGCGCTAATTTGCACTTGCACTGAGGAAATTCCGAAACTGTTTGGTACTAGTATTACGACGACAACGGGCGATGGATGTCTGATGAATTTAATTCTCACAAAACTTCTCGAGTACAAGCTCGTGGCAGATGCGCAGAGGACGATCTGACAGGTCTTGATTTATAAAACTCGGTCTGTTGTCCGAGATGACTGTTGTCACCAAGTCATCCTACGCGGACGGACAACCGAAAAAATGCAGAGAGCATGTACAATGTAATGTCTGCTCCGTCCCTACGCCTTGTTGCCTTTAAGCCTGGTTCTAATCCTCATGGGTATTAAGCAGTTCATTTTAGAACTCCCCCACCTTCTAATTTTCACTTTCAATTCATTGCCCTGTACTTATTTTCATTCCATTTAATCATTACCACATTTTCCTGTCTTTCCGTTATATTCGTACTTTCATTTTTCCTATAATTTTCAATTACAAATTACGAACTATCCAAAATTGGGAATCTGAAAGCGCTTTACAGCCAAGAACGAAAATAAATTTACAACGTCATTATGTGTATGTGTAAGGAGGCCGATGAAGAAATGCAATAAAAGTTTAAAAAAGTTTTTGATAGGGTCATGTCATCAACAGAAAAAATCCTTGGAACTACTATGTATATTCCAAAGTAGAGAGATGATTTAAAACAATCTCTCGGGGATATGTGTTTTTTAATCGGGTTGAGTTTTAGTCTCCTTTTGCCAAATAAACTTAATGCAGAATTTTAACGGCAATTATAATGGTGGGTGAGTTCTAAAATAAACTGCTTATTAGAACCAGGCTTAATAGTTGAAGAATCGAATCAAAGATGCCAGTAATGCCGTTAGTGACCATTAAATACGCCAACTGCTCAAGGGGTCGGCGGTTGGACCTCAATGCCCCCTCAATATGACTTGGGCACTGAACGCCCCCCTCAGACTTCTCAGCGCTCCCGTTGGGAACCACTGCGCTAGACCAATGACCAAACTTTTCATTGTTGGTTAGAGAATAGTCCTTCAAATAATTACAATATGTTTGAAATAACTTTGTCATATTCCTATAGGAAAGTGAAGTATATTTGATCTTTTTCTATCAACATTGATAGATATATCGGAAGTTCATTTACTTTAATATATCCGTGTGTAAAGATGATCCCTAACTTTTCGATAGTATTAGTATTCAAATGAAACTTAACAAGTTGAGTTTAAAATATATCAAAACTTTGGGGAATCATCTCTACCGGAGAGTCCTTTGTCCGTTGAAGGTTGAGTTTCGCCAGGTTTCATATCATCTTCTTCGTATCAAGTAAGTCCCCTTCTCTTTCGAATTAAACCCTATCCTCTGGTTTTTCTAGCCTTTTTATTAACCCCTGTTCTTCCAGGTTATTCTAATCGATGTGGATTGTTTCCGCCAATTTCGTCTTCATTTTCGTTGGTACGGGTAACCAGAAAAAAAACGCTCAGTAAAGAATTTCTGAACATTTTATCTATAATTCAATAAAATTGATTAAAATAGAAATAGAACGAGTATAAAATCCCATCTACACCTCCACAAAGAGAAAGAGATAAGGGTTTGGGGAAAAGTTATGCAAATTTTTGCGAGGATATTTTATACAGAATTATAAATAATGGGTGGTTACGTCAAAACGTGGCGGTAAAAATGGCGGTGGCGGTGCCGTGATTTTATTGATAACAATAACATTCTTAAAAAAGATTCAACAATTTCCAATCAAATGTGTGTGAGTGAAGAAAACGAATTTACTCTCGGATAGAGGAAATCACATCTGATAATGTGTATGAAATTTGGTAAAAAATATCCTTAAGAAGAAAGTGAAAAGAACGGATAGGAGCAAAAATCTCTCCGGGACTTGCACCCTTGGGAAATCCCAAGATTTCAGGGAGGAGAATACCATTTCTTGGGAAGATCTCATACCGGTTGTGGAATGCCCTCCCCGAAAATATCAAAGCCTGTTTCTATTCACCATCAACAAATAGGAGGACTCTTGGAGAATTCTAAAGATAAAAGGAACGCGACGGATTGCAGAGAGGTCTACGAACTTTCCTGCGATACCTGTAATCTTTATCTCCAACGTCCTTTTTCAACGTGGTCCCTTACCAATACCCTCTCCTCTACCATTGCTTTAAAATATGGACGTGCCGAATGACATAATGAATGTAGACGAAATTAGCATGTAATTTTAAAAATTAAAGTTATTTGAACCAAAAATTCCAAAGAGAATTGATTTTTCACCAACGCCGGAGAAGCAACCGGGCCTGTTTATGGCTAGCCCGGTTCTTGCGTGTGAAAGTATCCCTTCCCCGGTTTCACAACCATTTTATGACCGACCGGAAGAGCGAAACCGGTGAATGTGTAATTAGCCTGTATCTCATTCACAGGCAGCGCCAGAAAATTGGGGAAGGCCAAGCATGGGGAAGGAAAAGCAAGTCAAACGTCTAAAAATGTTTTTCCTGCAGTTCTCGCACTTCGGCAGGAATACGTTTCTATACGTTCCCCGCAGCTTAAATCCGGTTCCAGAAATATTTCTACTGCAACCATTTATTTATTTACATTTATTTACGTGCCTATAAGCTAGAATGACACTTTGTGCGAAAGTTTAATATGCGACCATCTGTCCGAGCATCTGTCATATTTTACCCATTTTCATTCCATCGTGACCGCGTAAAACTTATTGCCCGCCTTGAAGTGTTTCCCCACACCCTTATCTTTGTATTTTGGAGCATAAAAGAGCTTTTTATTATCTTAATTAGCCATACATATTAAGATGAATTCATGCTAATGCTGATCTATTAAAGCTTTCTTACCTGAAAGAAAAAAAAACTAACAAAGACGCTAACTTTCAAAGGTTGCTATTTATACAATATTTAAAATTGCATAAGAAATAGTGAATTCCAATAATCATTCGCTAAGTATGATTGGTCTTAGTTAAAAGATTTGAAAGAGCACAATATAAAGAAAAACTCAGTTTCATTCGAGGAAAATTTAGCATTTATTTGTATTCCCTTTCAACGCATACAGTTATTTCCTGGAAAATTAATCTTTCCTCACTCAAGTTAACTTGCAATTATGGTGTAATACCGGAAAAAATCTACTAAGTACTAAATAAAACCTTAAGGATGCCATTTCATTTCGAGATTTCAGATTTTAACGGTCATACAAATAAGTTTTCTTTTCTGTTTTATGTTTTTGAATAAATTTGCTGCAGACAAAAATTTCATACCCCGTTCATGCCAGTTGACTTGTTTTCATTTGGTGCATCATATCTTCAAATTTTAGCATTCATTTGATGATAGTAGTTTATACTTTGACTGAAGCATCAAATGAGCCTGATTAGTAAATCAATAAGTTATCATTATGGGAGAAATTTTCCTTTCTGAAAATCTTGAGTAACCTTGTCTTATCATGACTCATCTGTTATAAAGAATTTGATATATTTTTTTCATTCAAGCTTGAATAAAGTTAATTTCATGCATAAATCATTCCTCAAATTATTTCTATGTACATATAATTTCTCCAATCAAAATTTCTTAACCTATATCTGAATTCATCCTCTTCAGTAAACAATCCATATACTGTCTCTCACTGTTTTCTGTAAATTCAGGTTTCCATAATTTTATTTGCCCTTTATTAAGAAAAGGTGATGTACTTTATTCTGAGATTATTCTGCACAAGATTAAAATCATCTCAGAGATGTTGTGATGTTAGTAAGATTGTCATATACCTTGCAATGAAAGTCATGAACAAGGAAGCAGTGCAAATTGTAATCAAGGTAACCGTAATTTTGTTTGAAGAAGAAGCTGTGACAAAAGAATTTTTTTCGATACTTAAGTTGCCATGTATCAATCTCTGACTCTTAAGGAATTACTCACAAGAAAATCTGCACAGAAGGTTAAACAGTAAATTCTAATTATTACCTTGTAGTCTTCATCAACTTGTACTGGAATTTTTTCATTTAGTTTGATTGTCAAAAACAAGGTTTCTGATTATCTCTCCACAGCATTGTCCTATCCCAAAAATTGAAGATTGTGTGAGATGTTTGGCCCAAAAAAGAACTACAGTCCTTGATAACCCTCTACATTTTCCTAATATTGTTGCAACAGATTTCTGATTGATTCCAATGGATGACTTGAGGATTAGAAAAACTTCTTTTACACCACAAAGAAATCAAAATCCAATGCATATTGCACATACCTTAGTTTCAAGTCTAATTCCACAAAAAAGTTAACAGGAATATAGTAAGACCTGGGCACCGTTACTATGTTTGAATTTCTGCCTACCCATACAGTCTATCATCCTTTCAAGTTATGAGAGCATGTTCATCACAGGGGTAGCATATCCTATCTCTCTCTAGCGACCATAAGTGAAGCCAGGGGTAAAGCGACAAATTGCGCATTCCGCCATGCTGGTGAGAACTTTTCCTACCTCCCTATACTAATACATTGTTTTTTCGTGATTTTGCGGCTTTGATACAGAGTTATCAAGGTTTGATCGAGTAATTCGAACGTTTTGGAACACAAAATGTAGTTTGAGCAATGTGTAACACGGAGTAACTTTGTTATTTTCGCGTTTCTAAAGGTTTAATAGGTAAATAAGCAGGGGCTTGTTTCTGCCTTCAATATGACCAATTGCAGTGCATTTGGCTGTAAGAACAGATTCGTCATTTTGACAACTTTTACTGCATTGAGCCCCAATTATGAATTAGAACAAACATTTGCACAAGCTTAAAATCTCTAATTACCCTGATAAGGTATTATAATGTATGATAGAGTAGCTTTATCTCATTGCGGTAAAAGATGATTAAGGAATTTTTATGCCATACTTGGTATTGATCGATTAATAACTAAGTCGGATTAATGGATTATAATATACATAAAATTAACATTATAATAATCAACGAGGTTTTAATACAGATTTCCGAAGGTTGGCAGATGATTCGTTTTTAATATCGCTCTAGCAGACGACACCGGCATCCGAGAAGTTTACATAGCAGGCATGTTTTATTTTCCATGATGAAAAGAATCAAGAGGACTTTGAGAAAAAAATCGAACATGATCGTTAAGTAAAAGGTTCATTTAAACTATCTGTGACCATGTCATAGGATAGACAAGCTCCCGAGTCCCATATGAGAGGAATATAAAACCCCAAAAATACATGTAGTTAAAGGGGAGCTGGCGAAAAGTTCTCACCAGTGCTCTGTGGGTTGCGTTTTTTTTTTTTTTCTTGCTAATTATGTTATAAAGGCTTATATACTTGTTCCTTATTCTTTAAAAGTGTGACGGATATAACCTATTCTATTCTCATTTGTGTATTGTCGCAAAGATTTTCAAGCAATCCTCAATGTCAATAAGTAGTACATTACTTTGATTCAGTACTCTTTCTAAATCTATTTTAAAATCTATCAGTAGTGCTTCCTTTGATATATATTAGAAAAAACTGAAAAAACTTGTGAATCTATAAAAATTTCTTTTTTATTATTGCTACATAGGCACACTATGGGATATAGGTTTGTGGCCATTGCCTTACATTCACAAAAATGAATTAATACAAATAGGTATTACCTAGGTATCATCTGCACCCACCATATAAGTAAGATTTTAAAGACAAATGATTGACAATTGTTGTCAAGAAACTCTTCATGTTTATTGTAATTCATAATCATCCAATTTAATATGGAGGAAACAAACCTGCCACTAATGGCTTAATTTCTTCCTCAATGGCCTGGCTTTAATACCTCAAAAGCTCATGCAGCTGATGTCAAAGGATCTGAAATAGCCACAGCATGCAAGACTGGTATATGCTGTCCAACCACTGTTTCAATGTCTGTTGCAATTATCTTTAAGATAACATAAGTTAGCTGAAAAAAATGAAACTACAATGAGCTTGAGTGATAATTTTAATCCTTAATCTAAGTCAGTAATCCAACTTGATAATATAAATTAAAATTTTTCCCAAAAGTTTACCTTCTAAATTTGCACTTTTCATTAAGCATATAGCAGAGCTATTCCCCAATTGATAGGATGAAATAAGAATTATGAAAAGACTTACAGTAGTTGACCTATAGAATGAGTATGTAATACCTTTGCAGCTTTTGCAACAACATATGAGAATATTTGGGAGCTCTTGCCAGTTTTGCTATGTAATATCTTTCTTTTTATTTATAAATAAATAAGCAATGATGAATTAACAAAAATTAATTTTTAATCACCAGCTATAGAGAAAAGAGAAAATAGCCAAATGGCTGGGACTCAAACCTGGGTCGCCAATTATCTAGACGGGTATTCGAGACACTAAAATGCCATGTCACATCAATCACATTTCTGTTAAATAGGTGCTTTATGAGATAAAAAATGGTGTTTCACATTGTGACACCAAACACTGCCAGTAATCCTCAAGGTTCTCAAAACACATTCTTATGGTAATTAAACGGGAAAATTACTCATTCTTATTTGTGCTATGTTAAATTTCATTCCCATCACCTTCAAGCAGTTTTCTTTTCTAATCTTCTATTCTTCGTACATTTCAAATTTTATGTGTTGTAAATTGAGCATGGTCATTTAAATAAAAATTTACTAAAGGTATTGATGGCATATAAGGAATGATTTTGACAGTCAACAAATACTTATTCAGAATTGAGATTTTCGTTTAGATACCAATAATATGAAGAAATATGTTATTAAAAATACAGCTATCAATGAGTGGATGCAATGTGTTACACATTATATTATTTGTTTTGAAAATCCCTCTTCGATATAAATCGATAGTTGCGCCACTCGAGTCGATCGTCTGAACAGAAGAGTTTCTGTTTATGTTGATTATTTTAATACATATGTAACATATTTAATACATATGTTAAGGTTTTTTGCTTATTTTTAGTAATTTTAGTAAGTTTATTTTGGGTCAAAATTATTACTGGGGAAATTTTACGGTAACGGTAAATTTCTAGTTGAAACTAGAAATTTACCCATTACTGATAACAATTCAAGGTAAAATTATCGTAATTTTACCCAATTCAAGTATATTATCTACCAACAAAGGGTATTTTTACTATGATAGACTCGCGGAAAATCATTCCACTGCTAATAAACGATCTTGATTTCGTCTTCAGAAAAGCAATCTTTTGCTGAAAATGTGAATGGTGTGCATAAAAATGATTATATATCGCCTATCAAAGTAGTATTTATGAATACTAAAGAGCTTTTAAGATTGTCTTTCGTCCCTATGTTATAATTCAGGAGCTATTAACACTGTTAAACCTCCGTTTGTAAAAATATTTCTGGTAAAATTTCAAATTTTACCTATTTCTCTTTACAGTTTTATTCCGCAATTGTTATCGCTCACAGCTTTTGATTGATAATGCAACTACATAAACTTTACAATGTATGATTAGGATCAGTTGAATGCTCTAATTGTTGAATGTTATCGTCTCACCATTTGTCAGAATTTCATCATGAAACACAATTTCTTCGTCTATAGAATTCCGAGATACAGTTTCTGATGAGTGCGACAGCTGCTTCCCTGCTTCAAGTTATGAGCCTTTTTAGTATCAGCTGGAGTTGAGAGTTGGAACAAGAAAAGGCAAATGGAGAGCCATAGCTGATTTTTCATTGCGGTCAACGCTAATGCTTTCAGGAGGCAACAATTCCCATGTAAGTGTTCCTCTCTCTTGGTATATTAGGGAGGAATGGAAGACTAACCCATAATTGTTCAGGAATATGTTATATTGATGGATTAGTGTTTAAGGGTATTTGATACCAGTTGTATATTGAAGGTGTTAGGAAGGCATGCAGTTATCATTTGATGTTTACGATTACATGCAAAATATTGTGAGGTGATGTGAAAACATGAGTTTGTGGAACATCAGCTGCATTTTCCGGATTCACTTACTGTAGCTTTTTTCACTTACATCGGTCCTATACAAACCTAGGTTGGTGCCAAACGCAAATTTTACCACTAGGTCCATTAAATTCTTTATTTTGCTTGAATAGATCATATTTCCGGTGTGAAAAGTCATACGTGTTGTCAGTTTTGTGTATCTGTTATCACGTTTATGATAATTTAGAATGATTTCCGAAACAGATTATAGGAAATAGGAAATCATTTCGGAACTTTAAGTGAGACAATGGAGGCGGAAAAGTGTGCGAAATGCAAGAAAGAGATTTTGGACACGGACAATAATGTATTGGGATGCGAGGGTGTGTGCCAGAAATGGTTTCATGCAAAATGCGTCGGAATTATGGAAAAGGAGATGAAAATGATCCAGAACAATAGGCAGATTAAATGGATGTGTGAGGAATGCAACTCACAATATGTGAACTTGGTAGAAAATGTAGTAAAGAAAGCAATGGATGAAATGTTGGGGGAAATGAAGAAAGTTATGGAGAAAATTATTATGGAAAAAAATTGGAGAAAGCATAAGTAAAGTAAAAGGAGGAAATAAAGCATCGTATGCTGATAAGCTGAAGAACATAAAGGAGGAAGTCATAATTGTCAAGCCAAAGAAGACAGATCAATCAAGTGAGACCACAAAAACGGTATGCAAAGACAAGCTGAATCCCATGGAAATGAAGGTTGGAATTGAGAAAGTAAGAAAGATAAGAGAGGGTGGCATCATAATTGCATGTGGTAGTAAAGAGGAAATTACAAAGGTCGATGCAGAAGTAAAGAAGAAGCTGGGTGATGAGTACATTGTGAAGGTGCCACAGACAAGAAATCCAAGAATTAGAATAAAGGGAGTAGAAGAAGAAATGAGCGATGAAGAAATTATTAGGTGCTTGAAGAACCAGAATCCGGAAGTAATTAAAGAAGAAGCAAAGATTGAGGTAACTCTAAACAAGAAATTAAAGAATGTATACATGGTTGTAATTGCTGTGGACCCACAGTCATTCAACAAAATCATGGAAGAAAAAAGATTGAATATCAAATGGCAGAGATGTCAGATTAGTGAATACCTAGGAATTACTAGGTGTTTCAAGTGCTATTCGTATGATCATAGGAGTGAAAATTGTAACAAAGAATTGCAGTGCAGTAAATGTGGTGGACAACATATAGCTAAGGATTGTAAAGCAAAGGAGTATAAATGTAGTAATTGTTATGAGATGAAGGAAAGACTAAATATAAAATTAGATGTGAACCATAGTGTGCTAAGTGTCGATTGTCCTGTATATAATAGAAGGAGACGGATGAAACAACGGGCTATTAACTATGGGAATATATAGCAATTTGGGAAGGAGACAGTTCACAGTGGGGCAGAAATGTTAGTTTTGAATGCCAATGGTTTAACTGGAAAGAGAGACATGATAGCAGTGTTTATGTATGAAACTAGACCAAGTGTAGTCATTGTGGTGGAATCACATTTGACAAACATGGATGATGATGCTTTGATTGTAATTAGAGGGTATACTCATGTTAGAAGTGACTCAGATAGTAGACATACAGGAGGGGTTGTTATATATGTGGATGAAGAACTGTCAAGTGAAGTGGTATATGAAGAAGTAAGGCAAGGAGAGTGGTGGGTGTTGGCAATTAAATTGTATTTGGGGTCTAATTTGTTGGGAACAATTGCAGGAGTGTATAGGTCACCTAGTGGAGGAAAGGCAGAGTTTATAGATAGATTTCATACTATGATGGATGATTTGTTGGAGTTGAGTCAGAAGGACTGTACTATTGGAGGTGACTTCAATATTGACTGGCAGAAAGAGGAGGAGTTGTATACAAAGAGATTGAAGGCATGTATAAATGGGGTAGGCATGAGACAAATTGTGAAGAAAGCGACAAGGATTACTACAGATAGTTCAACAATAATTGATCTGGTGATAACTGATAACAGAAATATGCAATGTGAAGTATTAGATAAACCAAAGATCTCGGATCATAACATAGTTATGGTAAAAAGGCTGTTAAACCCAAAGGTAAGGGGCAGAAATAAATTTTTGATGAAGGGTAAAATAGATTATGAAAAGTTTGTGGAAATAATGACTCAAAGGAATGGAAGGTCAAACAGAGAAAATGTGCAAGATGTAAGCAAGGAATACATAGAATTAAGAAATGACATTTTGCAGAGCTTAAAAGAAGCTAAGAAACCAGATATGTGGGTTAAAAATGTGCCATGTCCATGGTTTTCAAAGGAGATTAAGACTGCTATGATAAATAGGGATAGGGAATATGGTAGATTTTTACTACTACAGGAGATTGGTAATCGTGAGAGAGAAGAAGAAGAAGCATGGAATGGATATAAAACATGTAGAAACCTTTGTGTGAATCTATGGAGGATAGCTAAAAAGCAATATTACGAAAAGATGTTTGATAGACTGAAAGAAGAACCTAGTAAATTATGGAAAAATCTGAAAAATTTGTACAAAGCTAAGGAAAAGGCAGTAAAATGGGTTACGTTTGGAGATGAATATGTATTTGATCCAAGAGAGGTAGCAGATAGATTGAATGATTATTTTGTTGAGAGTGTTGAAGAAATTGTGGTGAACATACCGAAAGTGGGAGATTATAGAATGGAACAGAGTAATGAGGAAAATGAGGGATTACATAGTTTTAAGGAGATGACAATACAGGAAATTGGAATAATTGTTAAAGGGTTGAAAGAAGTACTAGGTTCGGATGGAATAAGTACAACAGTTATTAAAAATATATGGCAGTTAATAGGAGAGAGATTGACTAATATTGTGAATGAATCTTTGAGACAAAAAATGTTGCCAAAAATATTAAAAACGTCCACTGTGGTACCAATACCAAAGGTTAAGGGAAGTAACAAATGTTCTGATCTCAGACCAATAAATAATTTACCCCTGGTAGAGAAAATTGTGGAATCTGTAATGTATGGGACTTTATTGGAGTATATCAAAGACAATGATCTTATGACTGAATGTCAGTCAGGTTTTAGAGAACAGCACAGCACAGAGACAGCCTTGCAATTGGTGATTGAGGATTGGCTGGGGGCATTAGATAGGGATGAGGGAGTGGTAGCTGTGTTCCTTGATTATAAGAGAGCTTTTGAAACTGTCAATAGGAGTATACTTCTGCAAAAGTTGAAGAAGTTGTATGCAATTAATGGAGAAATTTATCAGTGGTTAGAAAATTACTTGGAGGAAAGGTATCAGAGGGTTAAATTTAACAATGTTATGTCTGAAGAAAGATTGGTAAATTGGGGGGTGCCGCAAGGCAGTAAATTGGGACCCCTGTTATTTAATATGTACATAAATGATTTACCAGGGATATTAAAGGATTGTAAGATACACATTTTTGCAGATGATACTCTAATATATTACAAGGGTAAGAATGTACAGGAAGCTACTACGGTGATAAATGAAGAATTAATGGGTGTGAGTCAATGGCTGCAACAAAATTTTCTCAGTTTAAATGTGGGTAAAACAAAATGTATGGCAATAGGAAAGCAGGGTTTTAGGGAAAAGGCAAAGAACTTGTATGAAGTAAGACTGGAGGGAGCAGGACTTGAGTGGGTAGATAAATATAAGTACTTGGGGGTTATTATTGACAATAGACTGAACTTCAGAGACCATCTTGAATACATAAATGGAAAACTGGCAAAAAAAGTGCATCTTCTGTACAAATTACGAAAGACATTATCAAGAGCAAATAAAGAGCAGTTGTTTAGATCTATAGTTGTACCTCATATAAAGTACTGTTCTACAATCTTAATGATGGCCACAAAGAGGGATATTAAGAGGTTACAGATTACTTTTAATAAGGGTATGAGGGCAGTATTAAATAGGAGAAGATCCGAAAATGTAGAAACAATGTTAAGGGAATTAAACTTTATGCTGGTTGAAGAGGAAATTATGAGGGATGTGCTGACATTTATTTTTAGGTTAGAAAAGGGAGTGTTACCAAAATATTTGGAAAGGATGGTGCAAAGGAACGTTGATGTACATGGGTATGAAACAAGGCAAGCTGGGCAATTCCACATGACCCAAGTGGGCAGTGTAAAAAGTCTGAACTCACTGTTTCATAGGGGACTGGCGGTATATAATGGATTGCCACAAACTGTGAAACAGGCGGGTTCAGTTGTACGGTTTAGGGAAGAAGTGGGAGGGTGGATTGTGGAAAGAGGACAAGGTTGTGTTGGGGATTGGCTATGATTATCATTTTGTACAAATGTTTCTCTGTAATCTTTGTTGAGAGTCATGTATAGTTTACAGTTGTTGTATTGACTTTTATCTAGTCATTTTGGATATTATGATAATTTTAATGTTATTATGATAATTTCTTAAATGTGATACAGCTAGCAGGGATATTTCTAGTACTGTTTTTATGTATTAGCCGTAGGCTATTTGTTTATAAATAAATAAATAAATAGTGTCCTATATAGATAACATGTTTCATAGTGTTTCAGTGACTATTACGAGTAATTTAACTTTTCTCATTGTCTCTGTGGTACTAAGTACCAGTTGTTGATTTAAGAATTTCAGGTTAGAAAACAGCTAGCATTAAAATTAAATTTATCAGTCATTCCCACAGCAATTTTCCATTTCCATCGTCATATTGAATCATAGGCATATCTGCAGTATGTGCAAACCAATATTTGTAGCACTTCTCCATTGCTTACCTTACTGTGGATATCTAATCATTAGTGCTCCTACTACATTTAAACCCACACTGGTAATCATCCTGAATGTCTTCCACATAGATCCATGTTTGTGTCAGGAGATTACGGTTAAAGATTTTGTATGCATTTAGTAATATGATGCTTCTATTGCATTTACATCAATTTCATTCTTTAAACTTTCTTATCATATACTATAGTTCTGAATGTCATGCCTGGATTCCATATCTCTATTGCTGATTGACAAATCTTAAACTTTGTGGTCTTAAAAATATTTGAAAAATGCAATGATCCAAGTCTTAGAAGGAATGCGATTTTTTTACCTTGGGGAGTAACTTTTATTTATTGAGCGGATTGGGTAGTGAGTATGTTTAGTATATTAAGTTGAATATATTATGCAGCAGTGTATGTTTTAAATTCATCATCAGTCATTCAATCTGATATTAGATATTGACCTCCCCAAGTATTTTCCAATCTCTATTCTATGCTTTTCTTTGCCATATAACCTCTACGTACTTAAAAATGAATCTTTTCCATTGATTTAAACCTTGGTTTCTTTCCATATCTCAGTGTCTAGTTGAGAATTGTTGATGTTATTCCTTCTCATCACATGTCCACCACACCATAGCCATTTAACAGTGATTTTCGTTTTTATTCTATCGCTGCAAATTTCCAGCAAGCAATCATGTTTTCTAATTAAGTTTCTCAGACCAGTTTTAGTGCTGCCAACATTAGATCAGTGCCTCTAATAATTATATTTTCTGATATGTAGAGTCATGGCAGCATAGAAAAACTGGTAACTCCAAATACGCTGGAAAGATGTTTCATCTCTGATTATAAAACTTTATTTTTTATCCGTTTTCCTTATTTTTCATTTGTAATGACTGACGAAGAAGCTAGAATTTTTTAAAACAATTAATGAACACTTTTCAAATCAGAATTCTCGAAGTAGGTGGATACTGTTTTGGAAGATAGATCGTCAAATTTCAGTCTTGAGTTTTATTTTCGACGTCATTCGCGTGTAAGTAATTCGTAAGAAAACGGTAATATTTTCTCGCCTTCTGGGTTGTTTTAATGATTCATTTTTTTAAGCATGAGAAATATTTAAATGATTTATTTTTGCATTTTCCCGTTCAGATCTTTTCCAATTGTTTAAATTCTCTAGCTCTGTCGGTACGTTTGTTTTAGGAAAATTGGTCATAAAATTTTCGAACATACGTTATGTATTTTTTCCGCGCCCCAACGAAAACTTTAAAAGCAATTTCATTTCCCATGTAATTCTAGGTTACACGCGTTTATTTAATGCACGCAGGAGCCGTTCAAGCGCGTTTAATTTTCCTCAGAGATTGCGCAGGTTGAGTAACGCATATATTCAATGTCAATATGTATCGGAATAATTTTTATTTTTTGCTCTGAACCTTTCAGTAGGATGCATTTCAATGGGTTTCCATTTTGAAAAATGCACTGCTGGGCCCAAAATTCAGCCAAAGTTATTTTTTTGATCCAGGCAACCAACTCACTAATAAAATAACATTTGTAAGCGGGTTGTCTGGATTTTATAAATTTTATCGCTAAAAATTGGAGCTCAGCAGTGCATTCCTAAAAATGTGAGCCATTAAGTGCATTGAAATTGAATTTTTTGTAGCAAAAAAAATAAATCGAGAAAAAAGTTAGAAATTAATGATTGGACCGCCCGCCAAGCGGGTTCGAGGGCAGCGCGGGGTCTGAGGCTCCCGCAACACTAAATGTACGGGTTCGAATCCAGTTCAGACGAAAAATCGAATTTAGGTTGGTGAAGAACCTCCGGTGGGTTTGGCGGCCCTCTTATCCCGGAGGTAGCTCCCGACCGGATTCAAACCCGATACAGGCAGCGTCGCACCTAGGTGCCTCGACCCACTGCGCCACCAGTCGAACGGTAAAAGTCGAGCAGAATAAGCTATTGTTTCGTCCAAGACTGTCCTTGGGGAGGGCATCCAAACATGCAATTCGGAAAGTCATGTCCTATATTTGTATACATATAGTTACTCTATTCATTTACGTCTGAAATTCTTATTAATCGCTCAAGGTTTTGATATGTATGACATGCATTTATAACTTATTATTTTCGCATCCTCAATAATCGTAGCTTCGATCTAGAATTTGTCATGGAATTTCTTTTCAGTTTGATGCTTCATCCGCCTGGTGTGCCGCACGTGCACTGATCTGCATTAACTTCATGATATAAATTCGATTTTTGAGGTAATTGATGAACTTTAATGGACGTATATAATTAATTTGATGTGTTTTCAGAAACTTTTCCGCAGGAAGTTTTTTCTCAAGGAAATTTTCGGCATTCACTTATATTTCTCCAAGACATTTGTCTCCAATATTTTTAGCAGCAAAACTATTTACATCGGTGGAAAGTAGACGTAACAAGGCAGAGTATGCAGAAAAACTACCGTTTTTCGTGAAAGGTATATGCAAATATATCGTTTTAAGTAAAATTGCGGCCAATTCCAAAATTTCTCTAAAGAAGCAAATTTTTATTTTTCCTTCGAACATAATTGTTTATAATCATGATTTAACTGTACTGTGCTTTTAGGTATTATTTTTACCTATTGCTGAAACTATTGTAATTTGATTTTGTTCAACTTTCAATTTTCATGCAAATGTTGCAACAGCACGGCCAATTCTCTGATAAGAAATGCATTGGGCCATAAGAATCCCCTGGCGCCATCATGACGTTGGATAGAGTATAGTCAAGCTCTTCTTGAGTTTGAAGGGAGTAGGGTAATACATCTTTGAAATGAAAATTGAAACAGCCAAGTGATATTTTCTTTATTTGCCATTGAGGAAATAAATTTGAAGTACAGCCATTAATAAATCAGAGGTTTAAATTAATAAATCAGAGGTTTAAACTACTTCCTTCATCCATCTTTGTCAGCACTCTGCACCTTGGTGCCAGAAGTTTTGCGGAATCAACAGAAGGCCCCGATTACCAACTTAGAAAGTCTTTGAATGAATTAAATTTTCCAAAGACTTTCTAAGTTGGTAATCGGGGCCTTCTGTTGCTTCCACAAAACTTCTGGCAATAAGGTGCAGAGTGCCGAGAAAGATGGTTAGTGGTGATATTATAAACCTCCTACCTCTAATTTATGTTCAATCTTAATGGAATTAGGTACAGCAGGTTGCTCTATGTCAATGCCCTGGGCTGCTGCAGCTGGACTAAGTGCTGTTGTCATCCCAATCCTGTCCATTGGTGCAGGTTGTCGATAGCCCTGGAAGCACTCTAAATGTTGAGGATCAGTCTCCATGGCAGTTTGCCTGCACTCCTGTGAACGAAAAGTGTACTTTCAAATAATGCAATAAAGTCATATCAAAAGATTTTCTTCTATTTTTTTCACGTACAAATTCAACATGAACCAAAATAATATTACTTTGAAGAAAAACTATGATATTTCCAAATGAATTGCTTCAGGCATTATTTTGTGGAATGTCTCCATGCTACAAAGGAATAAGTTCATATAATTTGCACATAAGGGATTTTAATGCACATCAGTTAACTTTCGATAGTCTACCACAATAAAACTCAAGTGCAAGTTACATAGCATTATTTCTTTGTAGCATTGAGACATTCCACAGCATTACAGCAATTCACTTTGAAATACCTATATGCAAATTACATCTAAATCACCCTAAAAATTGAACATTTTAAGATATGCAGTAACAGCCATTAAAACATCTACAACATACAAACATCTACATCAAAAAGCTACATCCAAAAAGTCGAAATCTAAATCAATTCTTCCATTACAGCAAATAAAAAATCAATTAATTAAATAAGAATGATGTTAGCCAGCATATGAATAATCTCTATAAGTATGGAAGGATTAAATTAATAATTATTATAATTAAATTGAAAATGTGAAAGAAATAATTTATGCATAAAGCAAAAAATAATAAAATTAAAAATACAGCATCAAATCAATCGAAATCAATGTGTTAAAGATTAATTTGGTGCTAAATGAAATGGTGGGAGATGTCTAAGTCTCTTCTTTGATAAAAGACGTAAGTTCAGTTAAAACTTTCAAAAAGCAAAATGCAGTTCAATCTAAAGAATACCAGACCTGTAGTACAGTGTTTCCCATCTTACGAATTCAAGTTCGTCTTTCAATAACCTCAAGACAACTAAGCCCAACAGTCAAGTCCTAAGTCCTGTTAAAAGTTTACATCTTGATGTCATTTAATATTTCACAAACACTTAGTTTTCTGATGAATAGCATGGCTCAAATAATTTTGATATTTTAATTGCAACCCTTCCAATAAATGATTGATTTCTATTGTTTATAAAATTTTCTGGCTGCAATAATTTATTGAGGGATTATTATTAAATAAACAAAACTAAAATAGGAGAGATACTTTTTATAAACATCCCTGGAAGTTGAGAACCACTGCATTTGTTTCATTCGTAAGGAAAATGCTAAGCAATAAATGTGAATGCAATAATAAGGATACATAATATTACTAAAAAAATTGTTAACCTGGTGATATTTATGGTGGCTTTCCTTCAAAGTTGAGATGTTTCTGGAATTCAGGAGATACTTAATGGCAATGGAAAAGGCATGGGCATGCAGCTAGTTCTCTTCAAAGTTGCACCTTTGACAGAATACTCAACCCTGGGTTGCATTTCACTCAGCAAAAACACTGAATTATCTTGCACAATACCTGAGATAGAAAGAGTAAATATGATATGAAAACAAGTCAAATAAAGTAACCAAAATTTTAATAAACAAAAATGAAAATAAACTGCATCCTCAGTTGAACAAATTAAATTTCACAGATTTACCATGAAATGTAATACCAAACTTTTTGTTAAAAATCAATAAATATGAGATCATAAATTAAAAATTATTATAAAAAATGATCTCACACAGAAATGGTTTACTAACAGTATTTGCAAGAATTTCCTTGCATTATTCAACTATTTTACCAAGGACAACAGAATGAATAAAATAAAAATTGTTAAAGCTGATGAAACAAATATAGAAACAGTAACTTTTATGCAAAAGAATAGATGACCACAAATGTATCAATTACCAGAAAAAGAGAAAGCCCTAAGTGTCACTTGAGTCTATTACAGTAAAATATTGACAGAAGGATGTAGTGTATATCTAGATGTATACTTATAAACAGAAAAAAACTAAAAGACAAAAAAGTTGGAAGATTAAGTTAAGCACGTTAGAATAAGTACAGAGAGCATTCAAGTGAATGACAACAGGCCTATAATACCAGAAGCTGTTTTCTGAATTAACCTCAAGATATATTCATTATGATACACTTTTGTACACTCCTGGCCAAAATTAATGCAGCACCGGCCGTAAGGATCACAAGGGAGGTGCTGTGTTAATTTTGGCCAGGAGTGTACATAGGATTATCAAAATTATAATCAACCAGGAAGAAATCAGCAATACATCTACAATAAAGTCTGTTGGAATGCTAGTATAACTAATGATTTAAAAAGTGAATATTAATTCACTTTTTAAATTGACATGAATAGCGGATAACTACTTCTCAAAGAAAAATAAAGTAAATAGACCATAAATAGAATATGATAATTAATCTAGAACTGCGTAGTAGTAGTACCGAAATTTTAAATTGCACATGGAAATAAATCACTCAAAAATTTAGTCCTTAAGATATTGAACACATTACATTTTGAATTAGATAAAGTTCCAATAATATCCAAAGTTAAAAGGCTAAGTTGGCTGTAGACTAACATGATCATATAATATCACAGAACACCAATAATAAGCATAATATCAACTTTCAACTATTTCAAATCAATAATCGATTTCTACACTAAATAACTACCTGACAAGTCTTGTTAGACTTAGTCTACCTTGATCGATAAAAAGATTAAATAAACTTAATTAAATTTCAAGGAAATTAATTTCCGAAGTATTTTAATTTAGTTATGTGATTTTTTATTAAAATAACTTATTTTGCACGAAATCCTTAACTTATTGTTAGACTATGAAAAAGAATAGTCGTACACAATCAAGACAATTACAAAATGAAGAGATATTCAATAAATATTTTTATTCTGGCAGCGGAATATTATTTTGGTTACAAAACTATGGGATTAGCGAATAAATAAATGCAATTTCGTGGTTAAAAACAATCTCCAAGTCCAACAACGCGATTATTGAAAGCTGGCTCACGCATTTTTCCGTAAAAATCAATCGTAAATTCATGGCATAATTAAAGGTTAGCTTATTCGAATGGATGGATACTTTCTGAGGTTTATACCTTCTGATGGCAAAAATGTACGTCGAACTTATGGCTGTTGAGAAGCGAAAAAAGGTTATATATACATATCATAATGCTAAGACGGAAAATTGAAATCCTTAAACGAATAGGAGGCATGAATGAATCAATAAACTATATAGATGAATTTAGCGAATGACGTTCAGAATTGCATGTTTGGATTCACTCCCCCCAAGGGCAGTCTTGGACGAAACAGAAGCTTATTCTGCTCAAATTTAACCGTTCGACTGGTGGCGCAGTGGGTCGAGGCACCTAGGTGCGACGCTGCCTGTATCGGGTTCGAATCCGGTCGGGAGCTACCTCCGGGATAAGAGGGCCGCCAAACCCACCGGAGGTTTTTCACCAACCTAAATTCGATTTTTCGTCTGAACTGGATTCGAACCCGTACATTTAGTGTTGCGGGAGCCTCAGACCCCGCGCTGCCCTCGAACCCGCTTGGCGGGCGGTCCAATCATTAATTACTAACTTTTTTCTCGATTTATTTTTTTTGCTACAAAAAATTCAATTTCAATGCACTTAATGGCTCACATTTTTAGGAATGCACTGCTGAGCTCAAATTTTAGCGATAAAATTTATAAAATCCAGACAACCCGCTTACAAATGTTATTTTATTAGTGAGTTGGTTGCCTGGATCAAAAAAATAACTTTGGCTGAATTTTGGGCCCAGCAGTGCATTTTTCAAAATGGAAACCCATTGAAATGCGTCCTTCTGAAAGGTAAAATGCAAAAAAAATTATTCCGATACATATTGACATTTAATAAATGCATTACTCAACCCGCGCAATCTCGGAGGAAAATTAAACGCGCTTGAACGGCTCCTGCGTGCATTAAATAAACGCGTGTAACCTAGAATTACCGGGGAAGTGAAATTACCTCTAAAGTTTTCGTTGAGGGACGGAGAAAATACATAACGTATTTTATTTTAATTTTATGACCGATTTTCCGAAAACAAACGTACCGACAGAGCTAGAGATTTAAACAATTGGAAAAGAGCCGAACGGGAAAATGCAAAAATAAATCATTTAAATATTTTTACGCTTAAAAAATAAATTACTAAAACCGCGCAGTTGGTGAGAATGTATTAAAGTTTCTGTGTACATTAAATAAACGCGAATAACGTTTAAGTACCGGGGATATGCGATTACTTCTCAAGTTATCGCCGAATCGCATGGAATAAAATAGCAAGGGTGATAAGTCTGAAGAGAATATTTAAGACTGAAGTTTTGACGACCTATTTTTCCGAAATTGTATCCACCTAATTCGACAATTCTATTGATGTGAAAAGCTTCATCGATGTTTACAAATAAAAATATGCAAAACTGTAGATTAGTAATCTTTAGGAAATTTAAAAAATAAATCTTTCAAACGCATTTTTCGTTAGCAGTTACTATAACCTGTCATAACTCTCTCTAACTGATAAATATTAGAGGTACAAATCTAATGTATCTCACCAACTGGTTTGTAGTCTTAAGACGTCAGTGGAAATTCCAGCAAATCGGAAAACAGGATGGATTTGCAGGAAAGTAATATGAAAAAAAATACAAAAATGCAACACTTATCTAAAGATGAAGACAGCAGTGACAGACATTATAAGTAAAACAAAACAACTAAAATTGTCATGATAAATCATGTGATGACTAGAACATACATCAACAGTTCTCCACTGAACACCAAGATATGAGAAGAGACCAATGGAATAGATTCATCCTCAAGCACCAAGAGGTAGCATGGCATAGAGGAGTTCAGAATAGAGACTGGAAATAGCTAGGGGAAGTCAATATCTAATAAATGATTGAAATGGCTGATGATGAATTGAAAATATATACTTCAGTTAATTATAATATGACTTAATATTTAACAGTCCCAAAAAATAAAATGTCCTTCTCCAGGTAAAACAATCTCATTGCTTAAAAAATTGACAGTAATTCATTTGTCATATACTTTCAAGATTACCATTAAAGTTTCAGCTTTTTCAACGAAAAATGGATGGCGTAATTCAGTTATGACATTCAAAACTGTAGTATATGATAAGAAAGTTTAAAGGATGAACTTGATTGTGAAAAATAAGAGGCATCACATTACTCAACAACAAAACCTTCACTAGTATTCCCCTGAAATAAATGAGTAAATATGTAGGAGACATTATGGAAGAGTACCAGTGTGGGTCTAAATGTATAAGGAGCACAAGTGATCAGATATCCACAGTAAGGCAAACGATTCAGATGTGATAGGAATACAACATTGATTTGTACACACTCGTCATTAACTGTTGCCAACATTTTGACCATGTGAATAGAAATGACCATTTATAAATTGAAAGGCTTAGTATTCAAGAAAAACTTATTTGATTTGTTCAATTTACATTAAAGGAATCCAAATATTAAGGAGAGATGCATGTAACCCTAATAAGATGAGGAGACACTCAGAAGATTAGAAAGGAAAATTAGAATCACTTGGGCAATATATTAAATACTAGAATCGCTAGGTTCTTTAAATCCCTGTAGCAGGCATGGCTAGAACATGAAAAAAGAGTGAATTGGAATCCCCCCTACAACAACTCAACAGCAATGAGGAAATTTTGAAGGCAACGAGTATCAATTGTCAATGTGGCTATGTGACTGAACGAAGCGATAAACGATATTATAAGTGAATCCGAAAAATGCAGGTGATATTCATGTTTTCATTTCACTTTGTAAATAAACATACAACACTCCTTTAAAGAATAACAAAAAATAATAATAAAGATGCTTTGTAAAACACACTTACATGGGAATTATTGCCTCCTGAAAGCAATGGAAAAACAGCTATGGCTCTCCATTGTAGTATTCTTGATCCAACCCCAGCAGACACTCAGAAAGCACAGAAATTGAAGCAGAGAAGCAGCTATCGCACTCATCAGAAACTGCATCTCAAAATTCTACAGAGAAAGGAATTGGGTTTCATGATGAAATTCTGAGAAAAGGCGAGACTATAAATTCAACGGTTACTTAATATGCATAGTATAGTTTATGTAATTGTATCATGAATCAAAAGCTATCAGAGTAGAAATGGAAGGATAAAACAGTAAGGGAGGTATTTTATCATACATCGAGGTTTCAATATGTTTAATAGAAGAAACTTAAACAATGAAAGAAGCAGCAGTCTAAGCAATGGTACACTCTACGAAGAGTACCTGACATATGATTTGTTGACAAAAGACAATCTTAAAGGCTCTCAAGTAAATATAAACACTTTCTATTTGCAAGATATATAATTTCAAATATTCACTAAAAGATTAAGTTCTTATAAACGAAATTAAGACTTCCTTATCAGTGAAATGATTTTTTGCGAATATCTCACACTAAAAATACCCTTTAATGGTATATAATACAATTGAATGGTAATACTTCTGTCGCAAAATAATCTACAATAACTAAAAATAAGCAATAAAACTTACCTTAAGTCATAGGCATCAACATAAACAGATTCTAAATCTTCTAAATGGATTCTCTTCTGTTCGAAACACCGACTAGTCGACTTGATTGGCGCAGGGATCGATATATATCGATTTTAAAAGGGAATTTTAAAATCAATAAGAACCGACATATACTCATTTTGTAATTTGAGCCAAAAATTTAACAATCGAATAAATCTCAGTGAGAAAACTAATGTAACTGAGGAGCAAATAATGATTATTATTTATCCTTTGGAAGTATAAGTTCTCCAATATCAATGAATATTAAAAGGTACCTGCAAAATTAAAAATACAGTAGAACTTCGCAATTATCCGAACTCTGGCTATCTGAATCCCTGATTATCCGAATCGCTTTAGGACATCATCTCATATAGCAGTTCTAAATTCGCTGACGTGGTAAGCATAACGGTAGAAATCGAATAGGCATGCCAAAGTGTTAAGATTTTTATAATTAATTAATACATAGCTCTTTTTATACTATTCATTTTTATACTCACATCAAAGTATAAGATTGTGTCACGTAGTGAAAAATAATATTAATGAGTTGCCCAAAGACATATACATGTATATGCGAAGTCATGGCTCTTTACAAAGAAAATGTAAGTATAGGCATTGAATATTACAACACCATGATACGGTTTAAAATAAATAAAAGTAGACTAATAGCAGGAATCACAAAATAACTCATGGGGACTGTAGTAACACTTATTTAAAAGAAATTGCTCAAGATTACTTCTGAAAGCAGTCAAGGAGGTAATTTTTAAAATGATTTTTGGCAATTTATCACTAAATGTGTGGTATGAACCATTGAAAGTAAATAAACTAAGATATTTTTTACAAATATTCCACTATTTAAGATGTAAAATGATGGAAAGGTAAGTACTTAAGATGCATTTAAAATGTGCTTCCCATGTTTGCAAAATGATACACCACATGTAATTTTAATTCTTTGTCTTTTCTTGTTCCATCAAAATTTTTGATGGAACAGCAAGATAAGATAAGTGAAAATGAATTTTTGCATAGTAAAGATGCTTCAAGGTTTCAGCAGAAACAATACAAAAATGTTAACACAACATTAAAATACCTGTGGGGACTTTCTTCATCACAACTTCTACATTGAGAGTCCACCCTAAATTTTCAGAGAAATGGAAACCAAGAAAAGTAACAGAAGGGCAGCAGTGACAGAATGTCAATTTAATCATAACTATTATTAATGTAACTGTTTTAATTAAGTTGTGGGCAGGACCATTGATGAAACATCCAAATTCCAACAATAAAATTTTAGCTACCATGATCAACAGTTATCTTGATGGAAATTTTCTCAGTTACTGCTTAGATCCCATTTGGTGTGAAAGTTAAGTCAATTGTCTTCAAATTTCTGTCACAATTTAAATTTAGTGACTTCCGTTGAATTTGGAAACTGGTAAGCTAGACTTTTCATAGCTGTCACCAATGATATCCTTTTTATGGTAAGTAGTACAAAGAAACCTTAATCAAATTTTCTCAAAATCTTCAAATTGCTTGCTTTCCTTCTTTAAAGAAATAATTGCTTTTGTGAGCTACAAGTTCTCATACATATTTTAAAAGTAGTCATTGTGGAATTTCGTTTGTAGTTTGCATATTTGTATAATATATTTAGTTCAGGAATTGCTTAAATAAGGAGAATCCCAACGTACATATGAAAAACATTCGCATAAAATTAAGCCTCCACGTATTTTCCGATTCAAATTCGATTTAGTAATCATGTTTCAATTTGATTTGATAACTACGTTCTGTTCGTAGTTCTTGAATTGATGACGTAAGCATATCAAGGAACATTCAGTTGAAACTTAAAAGATGAATTGAAAAACACGCATTAAGTGCTTAATTTAAGAAAATTAGCGCAAGAGAAAAAGTCTGACGAATGCGGGATTAGAACCCGGGGACTTCTTACACACCCGCTGTTTGCAGTCAAGGAGTCAAAGCTATGTGGAATTAGGTAATTACGGACCAAATCTTTAGGAAAAATCCATCTTCAGCTATTAATAAATAATTTACAGGTATGTAAGGAGTTTAAGATGACTTCTAATGTTACTTAAGATTTAGTATGTTGAACGTAAGTTTCCTTACTTAATTTAGGGATAATATTTTACTATGGACATGAGAGATTTCATTTGAAGTTGAGTTTGTAGACGATATTCATAACTTCATAGGCTGTCTAGGGGGCTTTGCAGGCTGGGGCATTGAAGTGCGGGTGTCGAGGTAGGGGATGTCTCGGTAGGGGGCGTGCTGGACCTTCTTAGCATTAAAAAATAAGAAAAAGTCATTCTTATATGTATCTTCATAGAACTCATAGATACTGTTTCCTTATTCATTTAAAAAAAGAATGTACTCCATATTAATGACCTATTGCATACAGTTATTTAAAAAATATTTTATTCCCCAATTTTGCCCATAATGAAAATTTTCATATTAAGTTATCAACAATTGTAACCAAGATCAGATGTTTTCAAATTTATATGGTACTTAGCAGCTGAAAGGATTGGAAATGACTTGTTGTACACCTGTCTTCAACAGAGTTATACTGTTCACATTTATATTACCTCTGCCTTAAGAAATTTTTGGTCCCAAATTAAGCTCTTTTTCAGAAACATTAAAAAATCATTATAAAGGGTCACTTTGTCGGTTAGTAACTCAAAGGAAGCCAGGAGTATATTTATTATACAGCACCTAAGGATATCAAATTAAAATTTTTCAGTAAAATTATTTGCTGACTAAAGACAATGTATAATCCAATCTGCATTGAAATTGGCAGCCCATTTCGCAATTTACCCATATAATAAAACAATTAAAGATTCATATCAATCATATCATTCTGCTCCAAATGATGAGAACTTTAATAAACTAATAAGAGTTTCCCTGAAAAATTTCATTTTCGATAACCTGTCCAATGCAAATAATCTTAACATAATATTCTTCTGTTCAAAATGGGTGAATAAACTAAATCCTACATAATTTTTCCCTATTGAGAATCAACAGGCTCTTCAGTTAGTTAATAGGAATATTAAAACATTTATTGCCCTTTACTATAGTCCGTTCCAAATTGCCTGGCAGTTTGGCTTATGGCAGAAACGGAAAGACTTCTCAGAAGTGTCTATGAAGATGCAGTGGATTCTGGGAACATGAGCTACGAAAGTTGATTTAAGTTTATGAACCCAGAAAAATTCCCAATACAAATGAAACTGGACTTTTCTAATGCTACTACCCCACAAAACCCTTGCATTTAGAGCTGAAAAACGTCATGGTAGTAAAAAGAGAGGTTGACTTTGAACTTTGTGTTGTAATAGTAATGGGAGTGACAAAAATAAGCCAATTGTGATAGGAAGATTGACAAAATCATGATTCTTTAAGTATGTGCATTCATTACCCTGCAATTATACAAATAGCAAATGGCATGGATTACCACAGATTTATTTCAGAACTTTTTAATATCTCTTGATACCAAAATTGGATTAGCTAATAAGAAAATCATTTGGAACCTGATACTTACTTCTTGATGAATTTTAGTGTTGAATTATTTCCAGCTAATTGCATGAGGTCATGGAAACTACCGTTTATGATGTTGATGCTGGTTGGCAAGTTTTGACACCAGAAGTATCATTCACAGATTTTGTTGAATGTGATGATAAAGTGGAGGTCAGCGGCATTATTCCAATTGGTGATATGTGTGATACATTAACTGAAACTGATTCTAGAGAGAACTATATGTAAATACTGAGGCCACCTTTGCTGAAGCTTTGTCTGCACAAGTAATAATAATAATAATAATAATAAATGGACTTTATTCGGGCGAGATTGAGACTAGAAAGTCTCTTCTTACACCTAACCCATCGTCTTATGCGAAACAGAAAGAAAGAGATAGTTTGCAAAAGTACTTGAAGAAAACTAATATGTGGATTTTTAAAAAACCTAAGCTGAGGGCTCAGGAAAAAAATGTCCACTGCAGGAAAACACTCACAGGAAGGGGAGTGTGAAAAACCTGCAAAATCTACAATAGAAAATTATATCTATCTATTATATATAGATGCTTCTCCGGATTCATTCATATATATACCTATATAGATAGATAGGATACAAATTCACAGCCTAAACTACAAGCGTCATTGATCTGAAATTTTTATGACATATTGGCCATAACGTGAAACCCCCAGGAAAAAAGCGAATTTGATCCTCAGTGTCATGGGTTCGATTCCAGAGGGTCCCAAAGTCCCGATTTTTCCCGTTTAAATGCATTGCTTTGATTTTCGGGAATTTTTAAAAAATACTTCCCGTATAGGTAGAGAATCGAAACTCAAGGAGCCTTTATATATGGTTATGATCTATCGAAAACATAAATGAGTTTTACGAAAAATATCCATGGTTCAATGCTAGGTCGGGGCAAAAATCGGCCGTTTAAAATGCATTGTGGCGATTTTTAAGATTTTTTTTGGACCCCTTCCCGATGGCATGGAAACTTGAAATTCGGTATGGGGTTAGATATCATAAATATATTTCATAATCGATTTTTATGTTTTTCCTGATGTTCCTTGGTTCGATCCCAGAGGGCCATTTACATTCCTCAATGCATTTCTTATGGAGATAACGGAAACAAGTTTAAGGTACTTCCCGGCATGCTATCGACTTAAAACTTAGCAGGATAGAAGAACCAGTCATAACAAATCGAACTGTGCATTCATAGCTATCAATGTGTCCTGGGTTCGACACCTGGTGTCTCTACAATCAGAAGTTGATCCGATTTTTAGGAATTATTTTGAAACCTTTCCCAATAATATAGAAACTTGAAATTTGGCATATAGATTGAGATCAATAATAAATGTCAGAAACATTTTTTAAATTTCCATGATCGTCCTTGGTTCGAGTCCCGAGAGCCATTTACATTCGTGAACATTAGAGCGTCTTTTGAGGCAGTTGTAGCCAATATTTCTGCTTGAATTTTTACACATAGTTAGAGATGGTGATCGTATATTGTGTTTCATAGTAGGTTTTCAATAAGACCCGGGTTCGATTCCAGACGATGAAATTTCAGCGAATTTTAAGAAAAAATTAAATCTTTTTTTTTTCTTAAGAGGACGGTCCCAATGTGATGCCGATATGAAATTAGTATTGCCGATCTGCTTGCAGTATGCAAGCTACATTTTACTCGTATATACATACAAGTGAGAGTGAGGTCATACTTTTCATGCACTGAGTTCAATGATTTCACTTTATTGATAGTTTCAAAACTTGAAAATGAGCTTGCTTCTTCTCACTTATAATAAAAGTGACAAGCAAAGAAAAATTTCACATTTTATCAAAGGGAACAACAAAATTAATGTGAACTCATACTTTAAAAGTAATATTGAATTCACATAGGAAGGTGGAAGATACAATGTACTTTGTTTGTGCCTATCATATTTTGTTTTGGCATATTGTTTACTTTGGTACTGAACGAATAATCTCTGCAACTATCCATGATTGCTCAGGAAGTCACCAAAATTATTCACATCATAAGTTATTTATTATAGTTGTACTGGGTCAGCTCCTAATTCTTAGGTTTAAATTAAATTGAAGTAAATTTAAATAATTGTTTGTGACACCTTTTCTTGGCTATTAAGTAGCTATTAAATTCATGGAACACTGTCCCAGTTCATTATAGGCTCTAAAACCACTAAAAAATGGTAAGTACCCATTTAATGTTTGTCTGCATTTCAAGTATAAAATTTTGTCCCCTCTGAAGAATGTTAAATCAGGATTCGACTGTATACAGTTACAACAAACAAAACTATTAAAATTGCTCAATATTTTATATTATGAACTGACTAGATGTGCATTTTTCAATTAGAATAAGAAACTAACAAGGAGAACACCTGGTTTGTGGGGTACAGATTCAAACGAAACTTTCAGCACAAGCACATTCTCTGCTTAAGAATAATGAACACATGTCCGACCATTCAACTCAATGGGCCTTTTGTTTATGAAAAATTAGCAACCGGAACTGGATTTAGGCTACTCTGCCATAGGGTCGTTCCATATCAAGTGATCACAACATTTTTACCTCACCATTTCAGATTTCTTTCATAATTGGCTCATTAATTACTTGCCCCAAGATAAGTAAAAATCCAATTTTTTAGATTTTTCTGTTTATTAGTTTTGTTGCTATGGGGATTCAAAGTTTACAAAAAAACGTAAAAATAAGCATGCACGTGGAAATAAAGTTTAACATAACTCCTGAACTGTAAAAGATAGAAAGCTCAAACAAACATTAATTTGTAGCTATTTTCTTAAGCTTTAATATGATATGCAACATGACTGCTTTTGTAGAAAATTTAATTTCGAGGTCATGGGGGTCAAATTTAAAATTTGAATATCTCAGAAAAGGTATAATATTTTTTTTTCCAAAAAATATCAAAGAATCTATCATGTTTTGACTCCATTTTCACCAAATCTCAATTTGGGATCACAATGGGATCATGCACATTTTGAATTTTTAAGTTACCTCTTCAAGCCCAAAATGGGTATTTTTGGTATATTTCATCACATTTCATATTTCATTAACTACTTTAATATAACAAGACACTTACTAGAGTAATTCAGTATTGAGAAATGAACAAACTACACACATATTTGTGTCACTATTCAAAATACAAAATGTCACATACTTTGTTCTCTCAACCTCTCTCAATTAAATACTTGACCGACATATAGCATACATTAATTCTTGTTTCACTTTGCTTGTAGTGTACTTCATACAGATTTTCATCACTTTGTGAATAGTCTTTCATTGAGAGTTTTTTATTGCTAGGTTAATATCTATCTGTGTCAGGAAATAAGTGCGGCCGGTTGGGGTTTTGGCATCAATACAAGTAAGCACTCGATCTCCCGATACAGACAGGATGTCTTCTTTTCTGGTTACACTAAAGATGGTGATTGTCCTGATGGGTGCAAGAAATTCACTGTCACTTTGTTGTGTTTCACATCTTCAAAAATATCTCAGCCACCACTTTCTATCATATGCACAAGTGATGCAGCCTCCCAATTTATTCAGTGTTTCACAGGTTCGTGTACCTCCTTTCAAAATATGCTCCTGAAACTCGGTGTCAAAGGAGAATATCTTTGTAATCATTTTGCTTTGGGTGGATGGAATGAAAGTTTATTGTGCTGCTGTGATCCTTCAATGGGGAGTGCTTCATAAAATCTAGTTTTCATAAACTATATAAGAATAAGATGCTAACTAAGTATAATAATATATATATATAAGTGTATAAGAATAAATGCTAACTAAAAGGTAAAGAATACTAGGAAGGTAAAGAAGATGAAATTTAATCACAAGTCAGTTATAAGCAAAAATGGAAGAACATAATTTCTTAAGTGGATAATCTCGAGATCTGCAGGGTAATGCATGTGTATGGTGGGGTTGCCTAACTCCGCTTTTTTTTTTGCTAATTTTTCATAAATAAAGGACCATTGAGTAGAACAGTCAGGCACGTTTCCATTGTTTTTAAGCAGAGAATGTGCCCTGAAAGTTTCGTTTGAATCCGTTTCCCACAAACCAGGTGTTTCCCTTGTAAGCTGCCAAGTGAGATGATATAATCTCTACTCCTCTCATTGATTTTCAGTGGGCAGTTCAACAGCAAAACTACAATAGATTGCAAAATATTCAATAAAATAAAAGATTTGTTTTCAATACGCTACACTGATTATTATGCTATCGCTCTGACCCCAAGGTCTGGGGTTTGAATCCCAGCTGATAATACTTTTCCAATCATGGAATGGTTGTGTTTGTTGTTGCTGCTGCCTCAGTGAAGCACATCCTGATAAATTCAGCAGAGCTTAGAAAGACTTCGCTGATATTGGTTACAGTAAAGTAAGCAGAAAAAAAGAATCTGTTCCATTGAATTAATCCATTATGAGAAATTTTAGGTTCTCTTCTGTACAAATAGAACTACTGAAATTGATCCTATTTCTATATCTCCATTGAGGATCAATGGGCACTTGAGCTGGTTGATTATAGATGAAACTCCACAAAAATGTAACTCATTACATTTTTATTTAAAAACTGAGAAAATGATTATAAAGATACTATAACTTTATATCACTTGGAAATTTAACAATTTATATAAATTATAAAAAGGCATATATCTCTAACACAAATATTTTATCGGGATTTTCATACAAGGGAAATACTTTTTAACCATTACATCAGTGATTTTCAAATATTCAATAAACAAACTAAAGATGCACAGATTTCAGCTTCTAGTCCTTTTCTCTAAGATGAGATCAACACATCATTCTTGAACCCAACCAAGTAAGAAACTTAGCATTTTGGGAGGACAACTAATTCAAACGCAAAATTAATCCTTGGTAAATAAGATTTGTATCCTAAAATAAATGAAACCTATAAGTTAGATTTCTCTTTGCGTTCTGGAGGTGGGGGAGGGAGTGAACGCAACAGCTCAGCTTCTTCAGGAAATAAGGGCTGCGAAGGCACAGTGCGATAGTTGGGAAGCCAAGGAGAATCTTCACCAGGGCTCCAGTGGCGAATTCTACACCTAACCACAGCATTTTCTAGGTTGTTGATCTGAAAAAGAAAAAATAAATTTTTTTACTCATAAGAAAATTACACCTGGCAAATCCAGCAAATAAATTTAACTTACTGTGACTTTGATGCAGAATTCCTTGGAATCCAAGTTTAAATCTGGACCTTTGATAGGATTGCGAGGCATTGTGATAACCTCCTCAGGGACAATAACACCAGCCCGTCTAAAAGCCATTCTTACATGCCACGGCTCCAACGTCCATGGAATCTCTTTGTTCATGCATATGCTCAGAACCATTTTTGATAAGAAGTTAGCAGTCTACCAAGTATCACATTGATAGAAGAGTTATAATTAGATATTTATCAGTTTAATAAACTATCACAATTTACCAATAAATAAATAAATAAATAAATATATATATATATATATATATATATATATATATATATTAGATATACATACCTTCTGCGCATAAGGAGAGCTGTGTTTTTCAATATCTTCCTCATTAACATCTTTGGCATATTTTTCCATATTTTCTGGTGATTTATAAACAGCAAATCCAGGTAACAACAACTTGTTGTATGCAAAATTTGGTCTAACAGATACCACATCTCCAGGATTTCCTAGACCTATTGAAATTATAATATGGTTTTATGAAAGCAACCCATCAGATTTACTTTCCCAATAATGGATTTCATGCTTACAATGATAATGCAAGAATGGTAGACCAATCACTAATAGATGGTATATAGGAATAAAATTTAACAAAAGGATATGAGAAATGAGTTGAAAGAGGAAAAAGGTCTAAAAGGAATGCCTGGGAGCAAATAAAAAGAAGAAGGCAAGTATTTTTCACAGATACATCAGGAGATGAAAGATAGATATAATTATTTGCGGAATTGTTTAACATATATGAAAGATTATGCAACTATTCATTTGCAAGGATATTCATCCAAAGGTGGAAACAACATTAATTAAGAGAAATATATTACAGTAAAAAATAGATGACTCTCATTCTTAAAATGTTTTGCTTATATAGCTTCTATTACTGATATTTATCCATGTGTTAATAATTTTGTTTGGGATTTGCAATCAGCAGATACGATTCAAATTACCATTTATCTTTGTAAATCGCTTCCAATTTCCATTGTTGGACTTTAAAGATATATTTACCTATCGAACAGTTTCTGCTTAAATTGACGGTATACTTGATAAGTTGCATGACAAAAACTTATTTATTACACCGGCGGACAAATTTGAACTATTTTTTTGGTAGCATGGATGGTTATATCTGTTCTAAACTAATTTTGGGTCACTGATTACAGATATTAACTTAGAAAAGTCCCACCACATAAGGTGTTTTTGTGATTGTAACTCTTACTTTTTCATTTCTGTAATTCTACACATATTTGCACGAATTGCAAAAAAATTTTTTTTATATATGGATGGTAAATTCTCTACTACTTTTGGGCTGCTTATTACAGATATGAGCTCAAAAAGTCATAACACTTAAGAATTTTTGTTATGGTGACTTATACCTTTTTTCTCAACCGTAATTCCACATGTGTTTGCTACACTGAAATTATAATGTTAAAGTATGTATTCTCGTTTCATCAATGTTATACGAAATAAGAAGACACTATAAATATAAAAAAGGGAAATATTATTGAAATGTTTTGTATTGTTTCTATAAGAAGGGTAATGCATTGAACTTACCCTTGAACAGGGTCCATAAAAATCCAAATACAGTAAAACCCCGGTAATCCGGACGAATTCAGGCACATAGGCGTCCGGATTAGCGAGGTTTTCAAAACATAACGTAAAAAACATTTTTTTTCAAAAATTATATTTTATAGATAATGCATGTATATATCATATAAGGTATTACAACATATAAAGTGAATGAATATTAATAGCAAGCAAAAAAGTCAGTTATTTTATTTTGAGTGACCGTTCTTATTTTTAAATCAAATGCGCTGTCTCTAAAACGTCTAAAGAGCATAATTTCATATGCTTCAAAATTTTGCTCCTCAGCCAACTTTAATGATGTATTGAGTGCCGCCAAAGCCTCAGAATGAGAAGTTTTGACAGAGTCCACAGGGTGGTGGTGGTCGTCGTCGTCGTCATCATCTTCTGTCATTACTGTTCTGATAATTTCATCATCTGTTAAAGCTTCATTTCAAGCCAAACTGTTGTCAGCCTCAGCAGCTCACCGGAGAGCTTCAGGGTTAGATATTGGGTTCGAATTTTGTAACTGATGAATGAGTGGCACAAGCTGAGTTTCTTCGGTTTGCAAATTTTCTAAAACTTCCAAACCAATAAAATTTGGGAGTAAATTTTTCCACGACTTGCTGATCAATAATTTAGACACAGATGCCCAACAGATAGCTAGATTGAACATGACATCTTTTAAATTTAGCTTTTTCAGTGCATTTTCCAAATTTTCATTTTGCACAGGATCGTTCAGAATATTTGTAAGCAACAACTTACGATATCCTAACTTAATGCTTTGAATAACATTCTGATCCATGGGTTGGATCAGTGCAGTCGTGTTTGGGGGTAAAAACATAGAGGAAATTTCACCGTCATCAGCGCATAATTCTTCTGCAGAAGGATGGCTGGGACAATTATTAAGCACCAATAAAGCACCTGGTGGTAAATTGACGGATTTCATATGCTGTCGAACTGCTGGAACGAATTCTGTTTTAAACCAATCCATAAGTAATTCTCATGTGATCCAAGCGTTTTTTTGCCCTTGATAGCACACAGGTAGCATGACTGACTTGAATGCACGGGGTTTTTGGCTGTTCTGACAACAAACAAAGGAAGCTTATATTTGCCAGTCACGTCTTGCCACAGGGCATAAATGTAATCCTCTTTTTAATTATTTTCCTTCCTGGTGCCACTTTTTCATTACGATCTGCTAAAGTTTTGTTAGGTAACATTTGCCTGAACAACCCTGATTCGTCGGTATTGTAAATCTTGTGAAATTCGTCGGTATCGAAAAAATCAAGCTTTTTCACATATCATTTTGCCACTTAGTGGTACGTGAAGCTGCCTTTGTTGAATAAACCATAAGTAAACTGCATTTTCTAGTGCAACGTTATCTGCCGTTTTCATAGTTTTACGCATCTTGGAACCACTTTCTGTAGTGCTCACAAACTTCATTATGCTGTCCTTATCTTTCTTGATGTCACCAACTGTTGACTTTCTGATGCCAAACGACCTGGAAATCGCATCTCAACTCTGGCCACTGTTTATCAATTTAATGATTTTGACTTTGTCCTCTAATATGAGGGTTTTACGCTTGCAAGACGCGATAAATTACTGGACAGTACCAGGAAAAAAGGATGTCACTTTAGGTTTTAAAAACCGGCAAAAACTAAACGGAGAAACAGAGAATCGAAAGAACCAACTTAGGCTACTCTTACATTGGACATACATCGTAATCTGGCATAATTAATTGAGGGAATGGATTGTAGCGCATCTTTACACATGACCAGCAGTCTCTCTCAGCAAAATTGTTATAGCACTGGAAAAATGGACCTCTTTTATGTCCTACCCACTTGAGGTTTTAACTTGAGCTTAGCACGCCTTAGCTGTTTATATGTTCACAAGAAGAAGTTGCGGTTTTTCACAACTCCCAATGGACCGTCCCGATTACCAAGGTTTAGCGAGTGTCTGGATTACCGGGGTTCCACTGTAGTTGCAAAAATATTTCCAGACCCTTTTTCTGCCTAACTTCTTTTTTTAGTGTGGTTTCGAGTCTTATAAAAATCTTTTAAAAATTCAAGTAATTAAATGTTTACAGCTGGAAATGGGAATCCATTGACGGACTCTAGGTTGAAGCATTTCTCTGTGAAGCAAGTGGCACAAAATCCTACTTTGCCTAAATATCGACAAGGACTAATTGGAATGGAATAAAATTCTATACTAGCCTTTTTAAAAGCTTTAAGATGAGTTTACATGATTTCCTGTAATTTTAAAACTCTTTGAGAAACAAGAGTTTTAGTTTAGTGGACCAAAATCCACACTTTTTTGGAGACCATGCCAACTTGCCATTTTGTTACTCTTCGAATTCGGTCTAGGAATATAAATTAAGTGTAAATAGAGTGAATTAATGAACTTATAAACATTTTAGATATATATTTAGAGTGTTACTGACTTAAAAACATAAAGATAAAAATTAACGAAGAAATAACTTTGTTTTTTTATCATGTAAAATTCTAGAAAACTGTACTTGGTGGATAATTTTCATAAACACAGCTGAATTTACTGCAAAAAATACATTGGGAATTATGTAATGACGTCAATGTTACCAAAACCTTGTTGGCCTGTGTTATCAGTGATATGAATTTATGTATTCTGCAATGTAATTACATAGTTAATGAGTATAAAACCATTATGGCCAGTCATGAGCTGGAACAGCTTATTTTTAAACCTTCTAGAATTTCAAAGAATAGTAGAACGTGCATTGATCATATGTTTGGCAGAAGCAGGGATAACCTTACTTGCGATGGTGATTCGATTTAGTTATAAAAAAGGGGAAATTCGTACCAACCTGGCATCAAACTCATGCATATTTGGTGACAGTTTTATATATATAAATAAAAAAGAGTGTGTTTTCTGGCAGATCTATAAATTTGAATTCCCTATCCTACAGGGATATAGCTGAAAATATTTTCGAAACTGTATCATTTAGTAATTTGAAATTCCTACATTGTTTCAAATAGTAGAGAAGAGAATTCTTATAAATAAAATAATAAATAGAAAAGAGAATTCTATTTACTAAGTGCTCATTCACTGTATAAATTAAGGTTTATCACCCTCTTGTTAACTTGAGACTACAGTATGGAATTGTGTGCTGGGGGAAGCATTCATAGCTAATGCAAAGCCATTAATAGTGGCTCAGAAAAAATTATAAGAGCAATATCAAGAGTGCACAGTACTGCACATTCATTTCCCTTATTCGAAAGATTAAAAATTTTTCCATGGAGGTATTTATTTGTTTATAAAGTCTACATTATAATCCTGTAGGAGATGGAGAAAAACCATCACCATATATGTCAAAAACTAAACCAAGTCAAATCCCAAAACAAAATTGTGAATTATTCCCTAACTCTTTTACTGTATTTAAGTTTAAAATGTTACTCAAATTTATCAGACAATATTAGCACTGCCACATCAAATAAAAAATCCATCAAGTTGATTAAAGAATGTCAGCTTAAATTGGATGATTTTCAATTTTTATTTAAGAAAATTGTATGAAAGCTGTTAACTGTAAAAAACTATGTTAGATACTATGAGTATACTATAATATTATCATGAAATATGCTTTGATTTATTGCAAACGTGGTCTATATTTATTTTTTATTAACTTACGGTTTATTAATTTAAATTTTGTTTCGTCAATGAAGAGTCAGTAACCCCAAAACTGGTGACTATCACCATAGGGGTACATATATTCCTAAAAAATGTTCTTATTATAAATGTAATATAAAGGAGGAATAAACATTATTATTATTTAATGGCTTGTTAATGACTGAACAAGCAAATAATTCAATTCAGGCAAAAACGGCCATAGACTTGATACCCAAAGAGTTTTAAAATTGTTGTCTCATACTGATCCGACATTGAGGAGACTTGAGTTGTACCAATATTTCATGGGGAAAGAAATATAAAACGCTATTTCAAGATAGCTAAGATATGCTGCCTATTTAATGTTCAGCGATGTATTAAATGAATGGCTTTATCAAATGGGAGCTTTTTAAACGTCAAGAACAGTAAATAGTTCAAAAAGGAAAGAACTTGCGCAGACAATCCAATTTTAATGTTAAGTTTTAGGAAAATACTTGCTTTGGAATTAGAAATACGATTCAAAGATTGCAGCAACTTTGTTGCCAAAAAATATGGAGTGCTATGAAAGAAAGTATTCGAAGTATTTAACGTGTAATATAAATGCTCGCATAAAAAGAACAGGATTATGAAAGATGCTACCAATAAGTTAATAGAAAAAGAGACCTACAATAAATCAAAGATATCCTCTGACATAGATTCGGTGGAGATTTCATTGAAATTACAGAACTTAAATAGTCCATCACTCTCTCTAAAGTCATTGAACCTGACTAAAACGAGACACAGGTTCGAAAGGACCAAAAGATCCCTCAAATTTGAAAAATTAACAAGACATTGCGATAAAAACCTTCGACATATCTGGTTAAGATGACTTCGACATTCTCGCGCTTCTTCAGCGAAGTGTCTTCCACTAATTCATACACGTAATGCCGTGCACGTAGTGCTTTGGGAGGTCCATCCTTTTTAGAAAGGGGAGCGGGATTCTTCCTTTTAAGGACAAACGCATTCTGTAACCAAGAAAGAAATCGTAAAAGAAATGTAATATTAATGCTAGGTTACCGAATCAACTGAACAACATTTTCAAACTATTTAGATGTGGCTGTTACCCTAATCTGCTGTTGTGCCTTGCTCAACGACTTTTGGTGAGAAAATAATGGATTTAATATCTTACAACTGGCGATAAATCGACTCATTATTCAGAATATGATCGAACTTTTAGCTGCTACAATCTCATCACCTTCAGGGGCATGCCAAATTTGAATTATCGGAGTTTAATAACACAGAACAACAATAATTAAGCTACACGGCTTAGTTGTTTGATATATCAACACCGCTACGCTCGATTCACTCTAACCATTCTACCACACTCGCCGATTGCTTGCTCGCCATGCTCGCCACTCTCTACCGATTATGACAATAGAATGTCGAAAATTGAGTAAGAAAAACTGAGACCACTGAGACGTCGTGTTTAATAAATTTGCGTTGTGTTTTGCGCGCTACGATCAAATCGTAGTTGATCTTGCAGTATGCTATTGCGAACCTTGTAGCACCTACCTAACGTTTAAACGTTTTCTCAAGGCAAAAATTCTTGATTTGTACACTGTGCATACCCATTAGCAGTATGTAATCAATAATTACGCCTCGAATTCTCTATAACCTTTGATGTACACATATATTTCAAAATTTTCTTTGACCAAAATTATACCGGAAGTTTGGATCGTTTGGATTGAGATATCTTTATTTTCAGCTTATAATGATAATTTTAATATATATTATATATTAACATACATATAACATATATTATAGCCTGATTTAGCTGAAGTGGTTAAATCTAACTGCTCAGTTGCCCTTAAGATAAAATCCTTCAAAGGCGTCCCCCTGTCCATCTTTCTTTGGAATTAGTTAAAGATATATACTTGGTGCGCAACTCTTAGGTGCCCGAATCTCCTGATATATCTTATTCGACATATAATAATCCTATTCACCTATATTGGGATAATATAAGCCAAAATTTACGTAGTACTCTCATTTCAGGTGTTAGAAAGCCAAATTTAGCACTGATGTTTTTTTAATATTGAAAGTTTATTTAATTGATGAAGAAATGGATCCGAATTTTGGTATACAGCATTTAAATTTACAAATGCTCACATTACTGTCAATAAAAGATATATTAAAACTGAAAAAGGGAAATCAAGATAAGGAAAAAAACAATAATCTTTCTATGAAAAATATAATTTTATTGAGAATAACATACAAAAACATATACAACATTATAAATTACACAGTAACGGTGAATTTTCAATATAAATAGGACATAAATTAAAAATGTGCATTTGGGGAAAACCTTGACCAAATCTATAATTATCATTTCCTGCAATTATCATTCATTGTTATGAATTACCTATTGAGTAATTATTAGCTAAAACGTGATTTAAATTTAAAATGTTAGTATTTAAGTTTAAAAACTGTTTTAGCTAAAATCCTATACCATTTTCATATGCCAAAACATGTAATTCATTAACATTCATCAAAGATTCAAATAGATTTCAAACAAGACCCTTTTCTGCAAAATGCATTTGTTTGATCTATTCACTCTGAGAAAACGTAAATACATATTTTTAAATGCTTTACACTCCCTAAGTTAGTCAACACATCACATAGTGATAGGATGATTATAATTCATCATTACAAAACATATCAAACTGGCATTCTATCAGCCCTAATAGAGGACTGAGGTTGAATTTGGTGGCACCTTGCAATTAATCTTGTTACATGAGAATTAGTTCCACATTTCATGATAAGTGAGTACAAGGAAACAGTAGAAATTGGAGCATTAAACAAATGTGAGACTATAGAGGAAGATGAATGATAATTTAGCAACATAGTTCAACTCTGTTATCTACAATGGAAGGAAATAATTCATCACTTAGCAGTAGTTACCATGTATCTGAAAGTAGATAGTAAGCTTTGCCAACAATGTTCTTTATCATCTATAATTTTATCGATTCAGAATTTTTTTAAAACATATTAAGTAGTAGTAGTACTGTTAAAAGTGCTTTGACGGCTTAGGTCATTTCGCACATTGGCTCCCACCGGGAATTGAACCTGGAACCGCTTTCACTAAAGGCAAATGCACTGTCCACATGACTATCCAGGAGCCTTAACATATTAAGTATATTATCCATGGGCTAATAATGATAATTAATCAGACAGATTTGTTTAGTTAGATTTTGAGAGATTTGCTGAATATGTAAGCTACAATCTATAAAACTAGTTCTCAATAAACAAAATATCAAGCCTGAGATAAGAGAGTACTGAGGGAGTGAATTGTAACATACGGTGACGGTAGTTACACCAAAAATTGAAAGCACAAGATCCTATTCTCAGAAATGGAGAGATCTGATGAAAGACATATGAGAGAAAAGTGTAGAACTGATTGTAAATGAGTCCACCCTGTCATTTAAATATGTATAGAGAGAGAATAAAATTATAAAATCAGTATCTGTAAATATAAGTTTGGTTCAAGAGATAGAAGATAAAATGGAGTAGATGGGTTGGAATGTAAGTTATAGATAGGGATGAAAAGATATCAATGATATATTGATATAGAGTGACTGGAATAAAATGATAGATGATATAAATGAAATGGCTTTTAAGGTGGATAAAATGAAATGAAGAAGTAAGCATAGCATGAAATTAATACAAAGACAATTGTAAGAAAAAAGTTGCCAAAAGAAATTTGCTGTAAAACTACTCGTAATTGTTGAATATGAGAAGTGAAGAATGAAAAGTTCCAATGACAGTGGTGAAAACAACAATTTGCAGCAGAAGTGATGAGAAATGGTAGGAAAATGGTATTGTAACAAAGCATAAATAGAATTAGAATGGGTAATAATACAAATGGCAAGAACTGAATTTCTAGTATAATTCTAATTAAGGAAGCAATATGATTATTATTTGGCTAAGCAGTTCATTTAATCAGAATCAATTGAATGTATTCAATCTGTTTCAGAATGTCTATTAACCCTCATTATAAAAATAGTACAATACTTCTGCACAACAGAACAGACTATATAGTAAAACATCAAAACACAGCTGAAAACACTGCAAGCATAGCTTGATATGCATAGTGTTCATTGTCAAAATAAAATGTTGGCTATGATTGGAAAAACTTAAGGGGAATCAAAATATTTATAATGTCATATTGAGAATATGTGGATCAAATATTTGCTCCTACTGAAAATATACATTGGTAAGAAAGACAATTTACAGTGTATTTATCAATTTAGAAAAATACCTACAAGGAGCAAGATTACCAAAAGAGAATGGTGAATAATTTTTACTGAACAAGCAGTAGCAAAATAATTAATTGATGTAAAATGCCTAGTTTAGATTGATTCAAGGTGATTCAGCTGTAAATTGTGTTCTGAGAAAGAAGTTAAAGATGAAAATTTTTTTAATCAGACACTAGCAATCAGCCTCTGGTTATGTGATGTGATTGACAAAAATCAAAGAAATACTATCATTAGTTGTGGAAAACAGATTCATGAAATTCATAAAATGATAAACTTATTTATTGTTTCATTTAATCTACATGTAACTTATATCTTCATCCTTGATATGTATTATAAATTACCATGCAATTTCCTTTGGGCAAATACGGTATTATATAATAGTTATTAGGTTCACCATGAATTCACTAGATTACAGACTACCAAATGAGTCTTCTGGATATAGACTAAGTTCGAGAGAAAACGGCTTTAGCCAATATCTGATATGTTTAATTGTGAATGAGATTACTGTTATATCTACTGAATATGTATAAAGGTTGGATAAAATAGGGCCAAAGATTGGAGGAATGGAAATAAAGAGTGATCATCAGTCCACTTAGAAACTATCAAAAGATATAAAAGTTGCTTGATGTAGGAGCATTTCTAGTAGTGAGATTTAAGAATGCCCAGAGAGATATAATTGAACTAAGTACAGTTAGAATTAACTATTTTTGGATCAGGAATAGTAAAAAAAAGAGAGATTATAGTGGTAATGACTAGGTATTGGATGAATGGGGCTGAAAAATAAGCCTAAAAGACTGGAGTGAAAAGGATGCATCTCATGACTTGGACTCAGAAGAAAGGTGAAAGCAAAGAAGTTTATACTCATATATTATTTGACCCACTAATTTTCGCATCCAATTTCTAAAATTTCTGTTTTTCACACTCATGTTTTTGTTTTTTTTTTCATCTTTGATGAGGTGGTTACCAAATATATTTATATATATTTGGTATATATACCATATGTAATTGAAAATAACTTGCACCCTTTTGGGTCTATTTGCGGCTCCAAAATTGGGGTGTGCGTTAGAATCAACGGCACAGATTTAGGCACAATACTAGCTGCTTCCTTGGCTCGCCATGGTTCTAAGTAACTCTTCAAATGTTCCATCAATATCCTATCTATGTTTTCACTGTAAAATACTACAGACTAAACTGTCAGCCGATAGTTTTAATTGTAAGGGGTAGCCCATCAAACGTTTTTAATGACTGATTTTGAATTGGTTAACCTGTACACTTACATAGGACGTTTGGCTAGATGACAATCAGCATTTCATTTACATTGAATATGCATATAAATAGACATATAGAGCAGCATATGGTATAGTGAACGTGTAAAGGGTACTGTGAATGTCGTTACCGCATGTGCTAAGGTGTGCTTTAGATTCATGTGCAAATGATTTTTCAATTTCCGATGCTTGAATTTTAGGGTGTGCAATACATTTGATGGCACGTTATTTTCGATTAAATATGGTATATACTATGTATTTTGATAATTTCAAAATAATAGGCTTTATAATCTATGAAAGAAATTTACTGCAAAATTTCTCTCCATCTTACCTGAATATCTTTAATGTAACTAAATTTGGATGCCTCTCTCTTGCATAAGTCAACTTTGTTTATACAGAAATAATTTGTTACAAGGTCAACTCATACATGAGTATGTACTGTAAGTTTCCTTAACTAGAAAAAGAATTTAAAGAATGTTTATACAAAGATATGCAGGTTATATTTCAGCCATTCACTACCAAATGCGAAATGAATTTACAATGTTATTAAGTCAATACAACTTTTACCATGGAGATCTTGAGATAGACAAACTTTTTACTTTTTCTCAGCAATTAATCAATTGTGACATATGAAAGGCAATAATTTAATATTTTAACTCTATTCAAGATTTCATTCTTTTACAGGATTTTCTTTTATTTTATACAGGAATCCAAGAGGAAATGTTCATTATAGACAATTGCTCCACATTTTATAGGCATTTTGCATTTGTTGGGTTGATGGTTTGTCCCTGATAAAGAAGTTTCCTTTTATTTCAATTGGACTACACAATAAATTTGGAAAATCGTCTGTCATAATTATCTCTCAATAAATCAAAGCTGAAGATGAGCTATAGAAACATAATTTTGGCCAACAGAAAAACAGATTATCTAGTAAGGCTTAAAAATATATTTCTAATGTGTTTTTCATATTATTCACAGAATTAATATATTTTTGATGATATATGTAAAACATATAGAATCATTGCTTTTCTCCTCATGTAACTGAAGTACTCAAAATTTTACAAATGTAGTTTTAATTTAGAGCCAGGATAAGGAAAACACACCATGTTCTAAGAAAAAAATGCTTGGACGATACAATAAATTATGGTTAACAACTCTCTTTGAATCATATTTTTAATTTTCATAAGATTCCTAATTTCTTAAGATTGAATTAAATGAACCTTTGTGAAACTACCCAATGATATTAAAACTTAATGCAAATGCTGAAGTATATTGTACATGAAGATTTGCCTTTCAACTATATAAATCATTTTGAATCTAACTTGTAGAGAACATTATGGCAACATGTTACCAGAAACGTTTCAACATGATATTGAAGCTATTGCATTAAAACTATTAAATATGAGAAGACCATTTTAATTAAATGTGAATAATTACAGGAATGCAGTAATAAGACCAGCCTCCAAATTTGTTCTTATTACCTATTTCAATCTGTTTATGAATTGGGTATCGTTATGGTCACAAGGATTATTAAGTACATCAAGGGATAAATATAAAATTGTATTGAAGGCACTATTTGCTCCTCATGGTCTGTTGTGTTCACATTGCATTGAATACATAGTATTGGAAGTAAGAAACTATGTTGATAAATGGTACTCTAAAAAGAGTTCTTCTATGATAATATAGACAACTCCTTTTGTGAAGATCAATCCTTTGAAAATTTGTTTGGTTTGGTGTTTCCCTTCCTTTGGTACAGTTCAAAACAATTAAAAAATATTGATTTAACTAAACACATTTGATGTCTTCCTAAGGTTTATCAGACATATCTGAGAAGCAGAGAAGTAATAGAGAGCAATAAAATCCCAAGCACTAAAAACTGCCTTCATGTATTTATATACAACTCTGAAAACATTAGCCTAAATTTGAATAGCAATACTTTAATATAAAAATTATGCTTGTTAAGGAATAGTTGCAATCATGTTCCCAGGTTACATGGCATGCTGACCCAGAGCAAATTGTACCTTACATAGAGTTATTTACAGTCACACAAAAATTTCCATAAAATGTAAAATTTACTCATCTGTTTAAGAATGTTTAAAACGTTTGATGCAATACATCACTTGAATTCCATGGAACCAACTTACTATATTAAATAACCAATTGATTGTTAGAAAATATCCTTTTTCCTGGTGGCATCAAAATTATTAACATTATATGTCCTCTTAGAATAACCATGATGGAAAATTGACCAAATATTGATCATTAGTAAACAACACCGTTAGCAAAAATATCAATCTTACTAATTCACTTTTGGGATACCATACTTTATCCACACCTTTGCTTGGTTAGTTTTTTTAAATAGGTACGTGAAAATATTTCAGTTTACCAAAAACTTCCCAGGGAGTTATGTTTAACGTGAAAAGGCAAATAAAAGCAGTTGTGTATTTCTATTAAGAAAAGCTACCTCCTGAAATGGAATTCATATGACTGTATCAAGGAAATATGAAGAGCTTCCCATTTTAATAATACACTCATTTACTCATTTACATTGATTGTAATTCTTGTATTTAACTGAAATCTACTGTGATTTCATACATTAATATATGAAGAGCTCAAATTGTTTCATCTTATTATTTACATTTTATAAGTAAAAGGCAAGAGGAATAGCTTGAGAGTTTTAACAAGAAGGTGGTTTTGGTTACACCAAATTATGTGGGAAACAAAAGTACATGGTTGAATGATAAAGACAGTCAACATAAAAATATATATTAATATTGAAGGAAATGAATGGAAATTTCATATGCATTATACTGTTACCATTCCTCTGAATTGTTAATTAGGTACTCAACTTCAACAATAAAAATAATTTCATTTTTCTTAATCATTAGTTGATATTTCTACTGATTAGCAAAGTTTGACGGCAAACTGTGAAATTAATTTGGGAAACATTTCAAAATTTGGGTGGGTATATTGAAAGTTGTCATATAATTAAGATTGCACATAATTTCTTTCTTTCGTCTTTTTTATAATTACTTCTGTTCAAATGATAGTAATTTCAATCACAATCCATTATTTTCAAGTGCTTGAGAAACAAGATAAATATGGAAGGAAATAGATTATTTAAAAACATGTGTAGGTACTTTCAGGACTCTCGTAGAAAATTCCAAACAGGAGGCAATATTGGTCAATTATTCCAAGGTTATCAACTCTTTTTAATCTACCACATAGGTATACCTTTAGTCTCATACAAGTGTAAAACATCTTGAAACTTTTTGATAAATTTCCTATTATATTTAAATGAAGATTAAAGGTTCTGAAAAAATGAGATAAACTTTTAAAAATCCCCATGCAATTTAATAATAAATAAATATATTTAAATATAAATTCTCTTGAATAATATCTTAGAGTATATTGTTATGCTGGCCTGCATTTGGTTTACTTGATGGAGTTCAGAATTATTTCACAACTCTTCACAAATCTATCTTGTAACACTGGGTTGCCACAATCTTCAACAAGAGTAGGGCCAAACTGTTTTGGAGGTTTCTTATAAATATTACCTTTATAACTTAATAAAATCTACTGAGTTAGTCAGATATATCAATTATTATAGTAAAGAACATATTTAGATACTCAAGGTTATATCAAAAGATTAATGAAAGTACATAAAAAATCACACATCCTGATATGAATAAATCTGACAGGGAAAAGATCTCTTTTGGAAAATTATAATTCATCCTATACCTACACTGATTAAGAAAGATATTAAATGTTGGAAAATTATGTTTGATAAAATTAAGAACAATTAAAAATCTGTAGCTTAAAAAAGAATAGTTAATCTTAAATATGGACATACCAATATATGATATATAAATGAATAGAATTGTTGTGTACTTTGAATGAACCTGTGTTTATGATTGACATTAATTTCATTACTTCTATAAGTATATATTTGCATTTTGCAAGAATGGCAAGAATTCAATTTCAATTGATAGATTGTTATGAAATTACTTCCTACATTATCACAATTTTTATAGATAAGAAATACTGTTGGTATGTGTATTGACCAGATATCATCCTGTTCAGCATGTCACTAATTTTTATGTACAATGAAAAGACTTTTAACATACTCTTGAATATGACAAAAAATTAAATTTAACAAGAGGAAAATGAGTGAGAAGATCTTACGCTAAGAAGATAAGTTCAAAAAATTGCATTGCAGATGGCAATGAATGGCTAATTGAAGTTTTAAATCTTGTGATCTTGGTATATGCTATTTGTGATCTAAAATGTAAAATAGGCTAATGCTTCAGTGTAAAATTCAAGCTTTCTTTATGTCTTTTATTACAAATGATGTTATTGTCTCTGGTGAATTGAAAGAGCACTTGTGAGATAAAAAATCATGGCTTGTTTCCTTCATTGCTAATTCTGTATGTGCATGATAAGGTATATGAATAGCCTTCATGTTTTAAAAAATTTTCAAAGAATGAAAATATACAAATGAAAATTTTAAATATTCCTACTTAAAATGCTCATAAAACCTTTACATAGGAATAAAACCTCAAAAACAGCAAGATCAGGGTTTTCATACTTGCTCATCTGGTAAATCTTTTTCGAGGCAATGCAAAGTTCCTTCAAAGGAGTTATCTTCTATACATTCCCTGTTCCCATAATCACCATCACCTGTTACTTGCAAATGGGAGACTGTGGAATCAGTTTCTGGTCTACTAATATCTTGGAATTCGTTTGAAATGTCTTTTTCTAAGAGGGCAGAAGTGGTCCCAGCTTCATCATCAATGCCATAGCAACAGTGAGCTGCCCTTCTTCCATCTGCTGCCTGATCACAAGAAGATGCATCTCCACTCATACCTTCAATGAAAAATGTACTTAATTTAATCTTGTCTTCCATTGTTGACAGGTTATTCTTACTTTAAAATTCACAAAATTTACTTTGCTATAAAGGTAATGTTGGTATTTACTATTATGTTCAGAAAGCATAATTGTTTAAAAATAGAAATTTTAAAGTATGCAAAATATCTATCACATAACAGTGGATGAAATAGCAGGGACCTTGCCAATGCTTTTAATCAAAAGATGTCCCATAGATTATCACTAGATTGTAATAGGAGTTGATTTGTGATGTTTTAAATTAATCTTAAGCAAATTTACAGCAGAATTTCATAAAAATCTCCTATGAGAGCACTAAATGGCTAATATCCATTTCATATATCATATATATGTATATTGTTTGAGTAATAAGACCTAAGAAAATTTCTCTGAATTTCAACCTCATTTGGTACCATTTCAGTAAACTTTGGTTACATTCAGAGCAGTTCATGTCAAGAGGTTCTCAACTCATACGTTGTGAGCCTCATGGGGCCCTTCCATCAATCTAGTGTTACTAAACTTATCTTTAGTCTTTCATGCACATTTTGCCTCATGCAATTATCAGCTGAAATGCTTGTTTTGATAGAAATAAAGAACAAAAATTGGAATTAACTACAAATACTCATTATTGTAACAAAATAGATAAATCAGCAACAATTCATGATGGCATTTTAGTCTAAAACACTTCCCGAATGTTAATGAGGGCCAGTGAAACAATTTATTCCAGGCTTTAAGGGCACTGTCATAAATTATACAATTATGAAGCCATAAATAATATTAGTGTTGGAAATAATTGTAAGGTATTGGTTATACATTTAGGTTTACAATTTCTGATATCAGGGATAAATAAAAGTATCAAAAATATATCCACAAATTCAAATGTAAATGAAAAAATCCAACTTATCTAAACAAATTAAAATAAAATAATGGCTCACCTAAGGAGTTATCATTTGTAAACATAGCTTCATTGGTTTCCACAGTAACAGGAGGTGTGGAAGTAGATTCAATGAGCTGGGTCCCTGTCATTTCACAACTAGGAATCTGCATTTTATAGCTAAGAGAAGGCACAATGATCACAACATCACTGTCATCCTGACTGCTATCATCCAGGAATGAAGGTGTGCATTGAGGTATAGAACTGGAAACAGGAAATAATTTAATGAGTATTTTAGTAGGTTAAATCAATTAAAATACATTTTATTCGTGGAAATCCAACTACAATAATCAAAGGTTGATTTAGTCAACTCTTGGAACTCCTATTATTAATTGTAGTGGAACATAAATAACCACCACCCCTTGATAATTAAAGCCAAATAATTCACAAAAAATATAATATAAAACCCCCTTTTAAGGATCATCAACCAGGTCAATATTTCTCTTGTATATGTTTTAACTTTGTGATGTCATCATGGAGTTGATCAAGGTTCTTTTAGGTTAGGTTCAATTTTCATTGTGAGCAAATTTCTTTAAAATGACCTTTCCTGCCAAAGTACTTTCAGAAAGAATATAAATACTAAAGTATATAATTACATTAAGATATATTTTTATATCAAACATATGTTCTTCAGGTTAAATAGTTAAGAAAAATGCTACTTTTGATGGCTTACTAAATGAAAGTTAAATAAGTTAATTGCTACATTTTTTATAAATTCATACCTCAGTGTGACTCGCTTCTTCATTCTGTGACCCATTTGAGAGGTAGCACACTGTGTAGGCCTGTCAAAGTTCTTGGCGATAGGTGTGTTAGGCTCAGAAGACTGCTTATCCACAAGTATGGGCTTAGGCCAGGAAAGAACAGAGGATGTTCCAACACAAGGTGACTGAGAGTTTGTAGAAACCAAAGGAACATCTGATGCTCTTTGCTCTGGTCTAATCCCTGATTGATTCCATTGATTTAGATTCAAAGGAGAAATGGCTGGATTGGATGGTGCATAGTATTGCGGATGAGACAGAAGGCGTTTTCGGTCCTCCATGTAAACATCTATCAGCTGATCCAGTTTTGCCTCAATATCATCAACCTAATTATATCAGCTTCTTTTAATTCACAGTGAAATATTGAGAATTTCAAAATCATGTTCATGAAATTACCGGTTAACTCATTCACTAGACAGATTTTACATATAGGGCAATGCTGAGAGATGAGGTGGCAAGTTATAGGTAGATATAGCCTTAGGTATATTTCTATGAGAGAGACCAAATTTATATTAAAGAGCATTTTACTTACAATCAAATTTTTAATTAAGGATATATAATCAACTGTATAGAGAAATTACTAATACTTTTCATCCTCTTGTATAATATTAGTACTATGTTTAGTAGAAATGGAATGACAAAAATAGGTCATATTCAAATGCAAATGCATTACCAGTACTAGATTTGATACTGAATACTTAATTAACTTATACGAGTATTACTTTATAGGATACATGAAAATATAACAGTCAAAACAATAAGCATCCATTCATTATATGATACATGACATTAGATTCCTCCACAGATAAAGGAAGGCAAGAATGAGACTACAGTTTTGTATATGTGTACTTAAGTCCAGAGAAAAATTCCTGAACTTTTCCACAAGAAATACTTTTTGCAAAACTCAGAATCTTTTATATAATTCCTAATCAGACAAAGAAATGAAGTCTAAGATATAATGATAAGGGGGTATAATTTGATAATACAAAAATACTGAATTTTCCAAATATGAGTCCAAGTTCAAGCCCAACATTTTCAATATTTTACCCAAAGAAGTATCTGAAAACATTGTTTTTACTCTTGCTGTGTTAAAATGTGTAAATTATTTCTACCATACACTTAATGTGACTAACTTTTGAGGAAAGCAGTTATGCAATTTTGACCACACATATATATGGAATATAATTCTAAGTCCTGCCATTGCTCAAAGATTTGTAAAAAGTATTAAAGTTACTCATGTAGTATGTATTTTGAAGAGTTATTCATTCTGGTTACTTAGAAATTAATCTGTAATCAATATAATTTGTTCACTAAAAATACATTCCAGTGTTTAATGGACATACCTGCCTTTCCACTTTGACAACCCGAGATGCTAGGCTGATTTTTGAGACATAAACATCCTTAGCTTTAGAGCCTTGTTTTCCCAATATCTGGTCTAATCTGGAATAATACATATGTATAAATAGAATATTTTATCACAAACTATAATCTACTTTAAACAGATCAGTGAATGGATCTTGAAAAAATCTTTAAGTTAAAATATCATGTTTTGAAAAAATTACAGAAAGTTAAATAAAAACTGTATTTGATACAATATAAGGGTAATTCATTTTTTCTACTTCACCCTAGCTTCTTATTAATTATATGATAAGGCTCGAGTACTCATCAGCAAAATTACTTGTTGATTTATGAACCTATACCTATTTAAATTTCTTACTTCAAGTAACATATATCATTTTATTTCAAGAATTACTATTATTTCAGAAAATTTGTATGAAATTCATTACTTCAAAAAATATTTATATTTCTCTTTGTTTGATATGAAAGGCTTTTAAAAGTGACCAAAGGTGACCAAAGGCAATTATGAGCAAAATAGATAAATAGAAAAGCAACAAAAAAGTGTTTGGGTGAAAAAAAGAAAAGAAAATTTTAGTAGTTGAAGCACATAAAATTTGAATTTCTTAATATGATAAAGTGCAAAGCTAACATTGAATAGAGAGTACTTTATATAGAATATATTAAGACTGCTATTCACTCTTGGAGAAACCTGATGAATGAAATTAATAAAAAAAATCCATGGTAAACAAACTTGTACTAGACCACTAATTTATTATCCGAATAACACGACTCAGGTTTCGTAGCGTCGCTACATCATCAGGTCAATGATCACCTGATGATGTAGCGACGCTACGAAACCTTGGTCATGTTATTTGGATAATAAATTAGTGGTCTAGTAAAAGTTTGTTTACCATGGATTTTTTACAAGTTAATAAGTACCACAAAATTAACCCTGATTTGGTATTGTTTAATGAAATTAATACTGTCCTTTGAAGCACCATTTTCAAAACCCTGATGAAAGAAATCCAATGAACAAAATGCAGTCAGGTATTGGAGTTGTCATTTATCAAAATTTTGATATTTCAAGTATTTTTTCCAACTGTGATATTTTTGTTGAGACTCCTTTCTTTAACATCCTATTCACTCGGTAATTTTAATTGCCATCTATATTCTCTATCATTTTACAAATTTTAAGGTCCTAGGTTATCAATACAGATTCTGAAAGAAAGCTTTCAGAATAATTTTTCTAACCCTTTTGCAACGGGATAACTCAAAATTTTTGGAATTAGTACAAGTGTGTTTGTGTTTTTATTTTTGGTGTTTTTTAAAAATGAAGTTCCACCAAGTAACACTCGAATTGATTTCTTTAATTCAGAATCTTTAGTTCCCTTAAACAGAAGAAAGGGAGACCTAAGGAGGTTCCACTCACATTGACACTCTAAATTATGCTGATGAGAGTATCATATACCATAAATTAATTACATCAAGTATTGATAAAGCTGGTTTAATTGTAATTCTTAGCTTTCTCTGAATATATTTTACACAAGATTAGTCTCATATAATCTTTTTAAATATATAGTTGTATAAGGAATACAATTTGAAATTTTAATTATTATGTAAGAGGGAAAATCCTCACTTATTTCTTTCCTGCAAATAAGCTCATCAGGAAAGTAGTTTTAGTTTCGGTCCTAACAATTTACTATCTGGTTTAATCATGAGCAGAACCTCACAGACAGCGTATAAAATGAAGTATAGGAAGCAGGAAAGTCTAGTAAGGATAATATTAAAGATCAATTGATATTATAAAAACTGACAGAAATTAATGTTTTAATATGGAAAATTATACTGACAAATTTAAAACCTTGGTATTAAAAAATAATTTTAAAACACAATTTTTTCCAAAATTTTTGGCCTGAAAGTCATAGTGAGTTACAGGCATATATTATAATTTTATTTAAATTTAATTAAATAGAGAGAATCATTTTCATTTTAACTTCAGTTTAAAATGTCTATTTTAAGCATTTGTGGTATTATATATATTTTGAAAATGCCTCCTCTCCATAAAAATAGAACTTCTAACAATACCTTCCAACATCAGCTAATCAACCTTCAAAAGTGTTCTAATTTTCACTGGTAAAAAAGGATTATTTCACATTTATGTAAATTTACACACATTAGATAATTTCAATTATTAAATAACTAATGATTACTGTCATTTACAGAAACAACAGGTATAGAGAAGCTAACATCTGACTACCTACTAATTAAGCAATATAACTCAACCAGTTGTATGGCACAAAAATGTTACCATTTGAAATTAATCTTTGTTTTTAAAAGAACTCGAAAACAAGATTTACTCTATGCTAATCCCCTTTTGCTTGTCAAATTTTAATAACAGACTAGCCTAAGTCAAGATGTGTGTTATATGACAACGTATGTTCAGTGCGGATAAAAATGGTAATATGAATATTTGAGAGGAATTGAAAGAATTGGGCTTATAAGTGGATGGCTTGGGGCTTAAATCAAATGGTGTAATTTAAATAATTGAAACAATGTATGTATGTAGGTTAAAAGATCTTTTCAAAGAGATAACAGAAAAAATTATACCAGTAGGAATGTTTGGACGCCTTAGACCAGGTACACTCCTGGCCAAAATTAACGCAGCACCTCCCTAGCAATCCTTACAGCCGGTGCTGCGGTAATTTTGGCCAGGACTGTACAATGAATGTGCTGCAAATAAACATTTTTGGAATTGGTGTTGCCAAGCATCTGATGGTCTAAATGTAGCAATCACCCTTGAAGTTGTCCTTTTCTCATATATACCCTGCTTCTGATGGTTGCCCCATTTTTTAAACATGCCTTGAAAGCCATATTCTGTCTGTTTCAACAGTTATACCACTGTTTTTCTTAAAATATTAATTATGAGATATAAATTGATTTTTCCTTCTTCAATTTGGGAAATAAATCAGAGCCTCAGGGTGTCAAAACAGACTAACAGGATGGAAGGGATAAGAGTTGCCAACACTTGGCTTTCTTGTCAAAAACTTAGTGAGAAAGGAGGTATGAAAAGGGACATTTTCATAATGCAACAACTAGGTTGTTTCTTCATCACCGAATATTAGGGTAAATCACTAACACATTTTCATAGAGATGCCATTAATGTCACAGTAATCAGTTCAACAGTTTGACCTTTAGAGACAAACTTTTTCTGCACAATCTCCTTGCAATTAAAGAACATAATGTTTATACTCCTCATTTGTCTTGGATTTCTTAGTTGTGATAAGCTTGAGCTTTCTATTAGGATGATTATTGCTTTGACTCACACTCATAACTAACACCAACTCTCATCACTTGCTATAATGCTGAACAAGAACCATCTGTTGATTTATCAGAGATTACCTGAAGGAGCTCCATGAAATCACCACATAACGCACACAGCTTATCCCATTCAATGTTGATCTCAGAACAATAGCTTTTGTCTACAAAACATCAAATTTTGGGATACATAAGATATGCTGGTACTGATGTATCATCTTTGATTGCCACAGGGAGATTTATACTTTCTGAATGGCAGCATCAGTCCCAAAAAAGTTTGGATTGCACATTCAATCTTAAGATAGTTTATAGTTATACAAAGATTTATTCAATTTGTTGGAGCTTACTATTTGTAGAAAATACAATCAGTTTTAATTGAACCAAAGACAAACTGGAATTAAGAGGTGTAAAATGTTGGAGTTTAATGTCAAAAATATCTTGAAAAGAAGATATTTTAAAGAAAGGGCATGTTTGAATAACCAGAAAGTGTGAAGTACAGTAGAACTCCAATTATCCGAATCAATTGGGACCGGACCCCATTCGAACAATCAAAAATTCGGATAGTCAAAAATTCGGATAATAAATTAACTTCTGTATGTTCATTGAAAACAACATATATAATATAAAAAGAGCTAAGTATTAATTAATTTAAAAAATAGTAACACTTTGGCATGTCTATCAGGTTTCTACCGTTATGCTTACCACATCAGAGAATTTAGAACTGCTGTATGAGTTGGTGTCCTAAAGCGATTCAGATAATCAGCAATTCAGATAATCAGCGATTCGGATAATCAGCGATTCGGATTGTCGGAGTTTGGATAATTCGAGTTCTACTGTAGTTAGCTATTTGACCATTAGAGAGTCTATGTTTAATTTAAAGGGCTGTAAAGATCAAGAGAAATAGTAATGATGTAAACAAATGCACATTATATGACAAACAAAGAGGATTTTTTGTGAAATTGGCTCATAAACCAGAGGATGAATGTATAGCACCTACAATGATGCTTTAAGGGATAAACAGGTTGATCACTGATTCAGCTGATCAAAGTTAGGTGATATATCTTTGGAGTACTGAATATTTCTAATTATATCAAATGCTTAACCTAGAACTAGTTATGAATATATACATACTAACACAGAAGCACACACCTTGCATATGTTTTCCAACAATATTTTCATTAAAAATATCAGGAGAGAATGAAACACAAGGATACGTATAACAGGTTTTACTGAACCAGCCTCACATGCAGGTTCAACCTGAAAATGAATTCATAGATGAATCTGAAGATGGTTATTATATGAGAGCAGTCCAGTAAGCACAACAATTTTCCTTTTCCCTTAATAATTATAAAGCAATTGTGTTGATGTTGTTTTTCCTATACTGTTTTAGGGTGTTTCATAATTCATACCTTCAAAATTATGACAAAGTATGTATGCTGTAAATTTTATTGTATCATTTGTAGGAATAAGTTTTACATACTAATTTTTCATTAGAGGTATTCAATTTAATCTTCTTTTTAATCATTTTAGGCAATCTTCACCATAACTAAGCTAGTGAGACTTGATTTTGACAATTTTGTTTGTTAAAACGATTGTCCATACTTAACACAAGGGTACATTGTACATGCATAAAATGTGTGCTTGCTGCGGGACTGAAATTGATGAATCTTTCTCACATTTTGAGTAGTTTCATATTTCCCTCATTCTGTTGGAGATGTTATTGAAAAATTTTCTTGATATAAAATTTTGGAAAATTAAAAAACTCTAACACATATAAGTTTTTTTCTGAATAATCTGTCATCCGCAAGGCTAAATTTGTAAATTCAAGAAATATTTTCATTTAGATAACGGTAAAATATTCTTTTCTCTTTTTCTAGATTGATGTATAGAAAGTACCCTTCCCTTGTTTAACATACATGTTACAGTTGATGCCCATGGGCATCATCTTTATCTCATGGAGAAGCAAAATAATGTCAACTGCCATCACACCGCTAGAGAAAAATTAGACAGCCACTCCCGGGTAATAATTGAGAATTTCAGTTCATTACATATACGTGCATCTAAGACAAATTTAACTCTACCTTTGGTCGATATGACAAAGACTTGATACACATACTGTAGCTTCTAATCACCAAAATTAACTTTTATTTCCAATATGTGAGCTGTAATTTATGAATTGGTTATCAGTAACTCTTAAGTAAGAATTCCATTTTTTTATTATTTTAAAGTGACGGTTAAAAACTTGCAATTTAATTTCAGTCATATTAATTTATGCTAAAACAGTCATGAGAACTAACAATATACTCTCAAAAATAATTGGTTAAAAATAGCTGAAATTTATGTCTGTAAAATATTTAATTTTAAATAATATTCACGTAAAGTATTAAAATTTAATTTTTAATTAATTTTTTATAACTAATTTTACATGTAATTTACGTGCAATCTAAACAAAAATACAAAGTTTCAGAGTCTGCAATGGATTAATTGTATTTACATTAATTTCAATGGGAGAAATTGTCTCAGAGTACTACCAATTCGGTTCACGACCAATTCGGTTCACGACCAGGGTCCAGGAACAGATTAAGTTCATGAACCGAGGTTTCACTGTAGTCATTTCTTTTTCAAGAAAATTTCCATTCACAACTGGATATCACAATATATCTCACAATAATCACAGCAATTATATACCACAGTATATTCAATGCACATTACAAAATAAAATCTGAATAATGAGACCATTGATGATGCAGCTTAATGGAATATAATATGAAATGTTAAATTCTGATAATAATGGCCTACAGATACATTAAAGTATATGATAATTTAATGGGTTATTTTATTACTGATAATTCTCAATGAAAAATAATGAGCTTTGAGGTATTGACATAAAAATACAGAATTTTTATGTAGAAAGTAACATTAATTAAAAGCTTCAAATATGTAATATACTAAACCCATTAATTTTTTCCCTGATAATTTTTTAATTCTCTCTAAATTAATATATATTACTTGTTTATATTTAAACTTGAGTATTTCTTCCCACAAACAAAGTATATCATCCTCTTTGTCAATTTGATCAACCTAATACGTTATACATTTTTCTTTTGCAATGAAATTCCATGAAGTGAATTAGTTAGGGAACTATCTCCAAAGCTTTTATTCTTATTAATATGTACCGTATTTGACGGCATATAAGACGCGCTGGCATATAAGACGCGCTGGCATATAAGACGCACCCTCATTAAGTTGGCTACTCATAAGGAAAAAAGTTTTAATAGTTTGTGCGAATGTGCGGAACCGCAATAACTTAAAATGTTGTTTCTTTTAGTTGTCACGTTTCGTCAGGCCGAATAACACAATCATTGAATGCAATTATGAAATAGGTAGTATAGACCATCTGAGCTAAAACTAGCATTCAGTATTGAAAGTTAACCTGTGGAGGTTGAACCTTCACATATAAGACGCAGGGAAATTTTTCGAGACATAATTTAGGAAAAAAGGTGCGTCTTATATGCTGTCAAATACGGTATATTATTGAAGATCATTGTGATACTTAAGGGATCCTAGAATTACTGAACAGTATCTTCATTTTGAAATTTGTGTTTGTGAAGCATAGAGATAGAGAATTAATCAACTCTATTAGAAGGGGTGATGGGTTTTATAAACTTCTATCCAAATTCACTGTCATTTTTTTCTTAAACATCATTCAAATATTTCCAAAGTCTTAATTCGCAATTAAATTCATTCTTTCTGAAAACGATGGGGGACAATAACAAGTGAAGTAGTTCAAACGACTTTTCTTTACACCCACTACCACATGCCAAAAAGCGGCTTGCAGATTATCAATGTAGACAGCACACAAAGCAACAACAATATCAAGAACTGGTATAAAAATACCTACACATACCACATTTTCTACTACCTCTCTCATGATCTAACTTTATGAGTATCATTTTTTACTTCTTGCAAAACTTCTTTTGCTATATTGAACACATAGGATAATAATGTTAAACTAATAACACCTACTGACTGATTATTCTACCCTTGACATGAAAAATTGATGAGGAAACTAGAAACAATTTTACTGAATTGAAGCAAATTCCAAATAATGAGATGTTTCTAGTAACATCAATAATAGCATAGCTTTGTAAAAAAATTAATTATAATTCTTCATTCTTATCTTCTTATTATTATGATTATGGAGTATATTTATTATTGAATTTCCAATGTTATAAAATTAATGATTTATTGGTAGTACCACTTATTATAGGAAAAAATTACATAAAAGTAGCTATCTTGTTTCATGTCAACTTCCACCTTAAACACAAATCACTTCTTAAAATTCATCAATATATGGTCAAAATCTTGACTTCATTCATGCTTTGAATCAATTGTTGCATTTTATTTTTTATTACAATTATTTTTCCATGAAAATTCATTTCCATTGACAAATTGGACAAAGTGACATTGACAAAGAAATTTCAAAGAGATTTATGTAAGTTTTTTTTCAGAGAGCCTACTGCATATTTCTTTATTTTAGTTGTTTTAATGAAAAGGAGAGATCTATTGAAGCATACTCTGCAAGTAAAAGCAAAAAATAATTCCATTGCATTTGCAACAAGAGAGCTTGCAACGGATCCTCATAACCTTACACACCAATCACTTCACATCGTTTGAACTTATCTAGTATAAAATCAATATTTTGGCAGAGGAATGATGCTCCAATCACCATCCACCAGTTTGTAAGACCAGTATCAGTAAGAAAGTGAAGTCTAGGAATATCTTTTGTCAAATTAAAATCTGAATATTTTTAACTTTTTCAAAAATTCAAACTAAGAAGCCCAAAGGTGGCCTTCCAGTTGTTTCTGAAAACTGATGGCAACAAGGTATGGAGTGCTGATAAAGACATCTATTGGGGATATAAACTTCTAAAAATATGTCTAAGATTAATCAATATTAAGTTTCTGGAATTGCAAACAGATGCATGAAAGTATGTGTTTTGACATTGGTAGGAATTTTTCTTACCAAAGATATTTTAGCTATATAAGAATACAGTGAAAAATATTCAAGTGCTGTTGTATGCAATGTTGTCGAAAGGTATAAATATAAACTGGAACAAGCAGAGAATTCAAGCAACAAGCAAAAGAAAATGTAAAAGTTGGAATCAGTCTGCTGAGTACTCCTTAGACAATCAGAATAACTGCTGAAGTGTCATGCATAAAAATTGGCCAAAGAAGGAGACAGATTATTGAATACATGCTATTTTGAGCTCATTCCACTTTAGAAATATGAAACTCTTCGAAAACATCAGAAAAGTTGCAAGATTTTGCCAATAATTCAACACAGTTTCATCCCTTTCAAAATAAGCTTTTAGTCTATAACTACATAATTGAATCTGAAACCAAAAGTTATCTTTATATTGATTTCAATGAAAAATTTAAAATATAACGATGAAGACACAGAAGATAATCTTGCATTATAGTAATAATTTTAATGATGTATATTGTTTTAAGATATTAAAATAATATAAATTGTCTATATCAAAGGTAAGTAGATAGTGAAGAACAGGGCCAGAAATATAACAGGAATTAAATATTATTTAAAAGTTTCACAGAGCTAATCTACTTATCAATAATTAAAAGGGTGACAACTGAATGTCTAAAGGCAGATGGAAACATGTATTTGTAATTAGGATTAAAAAACTAAATAAAGTAATGAAATATTTGATAGTAGGAGGTAATTCCCTTTGATATAACACTGAATATCACATGCTCAATAGCTTTTTTGAGCACATCTTCAAAGATCCATTTATTTGAATTAATGATTGCTTTTCTTTGTACCATCACTTTGCAAAGGCTAATTTATAATACCTAAATTACAGAAGCATATTTCTGGAAAAAATTACATGTGTGTCAGAATTTTAATTCATAACCTATGTTTTATCAAAAACACTATAAAACCCAAATAAGTTGTATGCTTTTCAGTGAATAAGCTATTCTAGTTTGCAAGTTGATAGCAAGATAATATAAATAACAAGAGTGAATACATGGTACATATGTGTATTCTGTGTCTTCATCAAATTCTTGTCAGTTTTACTCATAAATAAAGTATATACATATTTCTTTAAATTAATGTCTTTAAAAAATTATTTAATCAATCAGCATTATTTAAAATTGTTTAAATGGAAATTTTAGTGTTTGATTCATAAGTTAAATCCTGTCATAGTTTAGCAATATCTAAAATATTCAATTTTTTTCAAATAAATTCTAAATGAGTGATAAAATGTTTAGTAGATAAAAGTATGTGTCCAATTTTCTGAAATTTGAAAAATGCTTTTAAGTTTAATTTCCCTCTAATGAGTTTTTAAAAATTCACATACGAAATTTATACTGACATTATTAATTGCTCCCTTAAGGATGATATAGCAAAAGCAACACCCACCTGAAGTGCAAGTTTTTCACTCGGTTAAGGAGATCTGCATGTCCAGATGAGTATTGTTCAATCACATCCTTAACATCATATGGCTTAAGGGCTTCCCTAAACTTTTTCCTAGCCACAAAATATTTGAGCTGAAGAGCAGAAGGAAGGATATGGAAATGGAGGAGAAACCAAAATGAACAAGTTCCAAATTCTTTTGAATCATAGTGCTGTGACATTACAGTAGACACTATTGGTAGGTACATAAAGAGTAAATTCTACAGTATTCAAAATTGCATTAATGAATTCTGGAAATTAAATTTTCTATTCAAATAGAGCTTGAGAGAAACGTGGTAAGAGGTGAGAATCATATAGCTTGTAAGCTTACATAACACTGAATAAGGGTTAATGCTGCTGAAAGAGGTGAAAAACTCACAAATAAATGTAGAATAACACTGATGTGCATATAAATGCCTCTCAATTTGGCATTACAAAAATGGAAAGTATCATTTTCTGTATCTATGAATATAATTTATTTAATGAAATAATTCAAAAAAAGTGTTTGATTCTATAGTAGTTATAATAAAATGCCATGAATGAAAATGACATGTTGATGTTTTAATAAAAATCTTTTTACAGAACAGACAAAGATCAACTCTTAGCTCCTTGGAAAGAGGCAGTGTAGATAAAATGATTGAACAAATTATTATCATTATTATGTTCATAAAAAATACTGAAATGGATAATTTGGAATCTTAATGATAAATCTCAAATTATTTCACAAGTAATATCCCCTCCCAACAAAGAGATGTTTTGAAAACAATTATAAACTATTCAATAGGATTTCATTTCTTTAATAAAAGAACAGACACTTAATAATTAACTCATACAATGTCTCATCATTGCACTTTCTTATATTAAAGCCTTTCAAGATGGCAGGGAATCCAATAAAGATGGAAAGAAACAAAAATTAATTTATGATACTATATTTCAACTTCTAAAATTTTTATATCATAAATCTGTCTTGAAAAGACAAAAATTATTATTCAACTTCCACATGCTTTACTGCATATATCTGCCTTATAATAAAAGTTTATAATAATTATCTCCCATAAAATAGGAGATGAAATACATGAAAACTTAATCTGTGATATTAATAAGAAAATTAAATTAATGTTCCAAATGAAGTTTAGAGAAATGTAATCTAAATAATTTCAGGCTTGACTATGTATTGAAGCTCATTTCAATGGTAAAATTATTTTTTTATTTTCACGAAGTAAAATAGTAACCAAAATATCAGTACACTTCCACTAGATAAAACCACCTGAAGATAGCCGAAGGTTCCAAAACTGATTGTAGTTTTTGTTAGTTTTGTAGAGGTTTTATCTTCTAAAAGTGCACTATTGCTTTAGTTTTATTATAATAAGTGAAAACAAAATAATTTTATTATAAGAGTAATTGTACAGAGTAATTCTAATCATACAGATGCAATTATTTGAATATCCTGATAACGTAATCACATCAGGATGATAGACTAATAATCTAACTTTAAATCTCTAATAATTAACAAAACATAACTATAGCCATGGTAAATGGATTATATTTAATGAAGCATTTATTCCTTTAATTCTATAGAGTATATCTGATTGAAATAATTAAAAGATCAGAATCTTGTCCATCAAGATATAGTGATGAATTAATTTAATTAACATAAGGTTCTAGAATAGAGAATGAAATGCTTTTTCAAATAGTTGTTTTAACAGAAGCAACAAAAATTGTATTCCTGTTTCAAAGAATTGCAAGCCAATTAGAATATATATAATAAGAAGGTTGTTGAATTTTAATTGGGTGAATTCTGAAGATAAATATTCCTCTTTTGTCTATCAATATACACAATAAACAGAAAAAAATAATGGGCATCTAAGTACCAGTGAAAATTCATTGTCATTAGCTTAGATCCTTGAGAAATACTAAGTAAAGAAGAAATACAGACTGGCAAAGCCAATATCACCAAACTGGCAGGTACTACTAAAGGACTCTTAATTTAGCCATCACTTCCATCTATGCAAAATGTCAAAAAAATAATAAAACATGAAGAAGCAAACAGTAAAATTAAAGAATGAGAGTTAGATATTAAGCATTATACAAGAAGGAACTTCAGTTATTCATGCTGTCAAGTCATTAAGCATGCTCAAGATAGCTATGCAATGAACTCTTAAGATGTTGGATTTGGAAGTCTACAGGTCTATTCTTAAGGTAACAAATCAAAGCACTCCTAATTCCTAATGAAACATAATATAAAGAGTAAGAAATGACTAAAAACCATACAATTTAGACTACTTTCTTTACTTATTCCTTTTAGTTCATCTATTGATAGAAAGTGAAGTCTAATTTCTTCTTAGCCTTCCCGCAATGCTACTGATCAATTCAGTCTACTTGTGTAATTTATTTACATTACATAAATTGCTGACAGTATACCAATGGAATAGTCACTTATTGGGTCCATTCTCTAACAATTTAAATTTTCTTCTTAGTGAGTAAACTATTAAAATTCAGTTTCATTATTTATTTTAATAATCATTATTATTTTTAAGTAAATAAAAACTGCTAAATAGAAGTTTTATCAATTAATTGAATTAAAATGAAGGTCAAAACAGCATTCAGTATAGTAGTTCATAGGTAAAGTGATGTTCAGCAATAAAAATTATCATTTATCAAGGGAGCATATATTAAACCTGATGTTTCTACCCTATTTGAAGGCATATAAGATGGACCCTCATTTTAGTGGGGCATAGAGAGGGAAAAAAGTTTTAATAGTGACACTGCAACAACTTGAGTTAAAACAATAAAAAACTATAAGTTACAACAAAAAGAGCAGATGCTGTTTTGCTATGATGATTTGTGATAGAATGTCATCAAGTTTATACCATATATGTTACTTGCACCTACTTCAACATTGCAGCAGTAAGCAAAGCAATATTCATGTCCCATGTTTGCAATGAGGTTAATAATAATAATCACAACTGCAAAATTGTTCAACCGAATAATAAATGTTATATATTTGTACATACTACAGGCATAAACATAATGGAGTCAAAATAAAAATAGATCATCTGGAGTAAAAATAGCATTAAGTAATTAAGTGTTAACTTATAGAGGTTGAACCTTTAAGTATAAGACGCATGGTGATGATTTTTTTTATCACAATTTTGGAAAAAGATGCATCTTATATGCTATCAAATATGGTACACTACGATAAGTAAGGGCTGATATTTAACTATGTTAATTTTTGGTAAAGTGTCTAACTAACTGATCCCATGTATAAATTATTATACATGTATAAGTATACCTTATTACAATTTAACTATATAATTGATTAAGGTTTTAATTAAATATATTGAAATGAAATCTATGATATATACTATATATAGTACTAAGGGTTTCAAAAGAGTTTACTTTATTGACAAGGACTTCCAACCTTTGAATGTTATATCTTCAGATGACATGATGAAGACCTGAAAAATTGATTGATTGCACAGATTTTTGGTTTGGTTCTTTCAAATACTTGGTTGGAAAATAATTATTATTAATTTTCAATATAAAAGTATGTACTCTAGCCTTAAAGTGAACTTTCCTTAATTTTGAATCATCTATTACCTAATGATATTATTTTTTGTGTAGCTTAGAATATATATTATGATTTTATAAAGATGCCAAAATTGACAACAATTTTAAGGCTCCTAAACTTCCTTCTCATGCACTAGGGACAAGCACGGTTAAGGATCTATGGATGCCCTATCAATTTGCATTAATTCACTGAGCCTTTCATTACAGCTGTATTCCTTACTATATATATTAGATAGTTGTAATTACATTCACAAGAAGATTTTGCAGGCGTTTTCAAATGGTAGGTTTAATTTATTACTACACCAATTACAAAGAATTCCTCATGAATACTTGGTAAATTATATTTCTCAATGAGGAGAAATGTAATTCATTTATGGACTTAAGTACCACAATACGCAAATATTACTCAGTTATCAGAAAAAGGCATTTTGATGAAATACAAATTTAAACATTCAGTAATCTTCATCAAATTATATATATTAGAAAAATCAATCATGCCTTTTTTATTGAATAAAGAAAATAATAATCCTTTCAACACCAATATAATTTATCACAGTTTCTGAGATGACATCAACATTTTTGAGGCTTTTATCTTAGTGTGGTGAAGCAAAGAGATTGAATTTTCAGATGTGTATTTCTGCATTTAAATAGTAAAATGAGTAGTATTAATGACCTAATGATGCATAAGGCCAATTAGAAACACAAGATTGAAGGGAGGAAGATTTCAGATTGGATAAAAATACCTGGCCTGTAAGCTCTTAACGCGAGTTAGCAGGTCGATGTGGCCAGCAGAGTATTGTTCAATGACGTCTTTCACATCGTAAGGCTTCAAGGCCTCTTTAAATTTTCGCCTTGCCACAAAGTACTTCATCTAGGAGAAAGATGTAGAAGATGAGAAAGATTTTGTATATATATTTTATCTGCTATGGTACATGAAACTCATATAGTGACAAAATATAATACTAATTTTTAACATTGTCTTAACTTTCAATAATCTCATGTTATATGAGTCATCTTTATTTTAATGAAAGTATTTGATGAAATATGTAGCTGCCAGAGATAGAATATGAAACATTCTAAGCTATACTTATAACATGAAACATATTCAAGGGAAACATTTTTACTCTTAATTTCATGTCTAAAAATTATAAAACATTTAGATTTCTAAATCAGCTAAAGCAAAACACTCAAGCTTTCAGTTTGTTGCTACATCATGCTCTAAAGAGAATTCACACATGCTTACAGTAATTGTAGAAGATTGAATGCTACGTTCACAATTTAAGAATTTAATAAAAATATCACAAGATGATTAATTTGTATTATTTTCTATATTAACTGAAATTCACTTCTTTTTATGATAATGATTTTCTTCAGAAATGAATCAAAGATCAAAAACTGAATAAGAACTTGTCACTGAGTAGGATCCTTTATGTATTAAACAGAATTAACTGATCAAGATAATATTCTTCACCTGAGTATTCTTCAAAACTATCTTTTCTCATCCTCCTCATATCTCCGGAAGAAAAGCCAATTTCATCATACACATTATTTCTACTCTTACCACTCATTTTGGTTTTCATTTCCACTGAGAGGATTGTACTTATGTATCTCTTACACTTCTGGATTGCGGTCCATCTGTTGTGATTTAGAAGGATAGACTTGGACAGCCAATCTTTCTGTTAACTACAGTGTCATTGAAATTGTATCAGGATCATATTGTGTCAATATATTTTGGCATGTCCTGGAGGTATTTCGTAATAATCTATTGCTTTTATAACCTCATTATCTTCTTAGGCTGTAATTGAACGGGTGTGGAATTTTCTTTGATGAAATAACTTTTATTTAATAATAATAAAAGAAATGGATGCCTTTGACAATCGATAGCGAGAATTATGCATGGACACCTGCATAGTCATTAACCAAAGTATAATGCCATAATTTCCAAAGAAATTCATTATGAAAAGATGCCATAAAGAGTCATCATGCAGACAAAAAGTTTTCAGAAGCCTCCTTGTTTTCAGCCTCTTGTGCTATGTAGTAGCTGCTAAAACAGCTTACATATTGAATAATTTAGTTATAAGCCAAGATAGGTTAAGAAAGAATGATTGAAGGATGTTGCACAAAAATTTGTCTATCTTTCACAGAGAACTCAGCACCTTCAGAACTATCTGATATGATGAAACAGAAATGATAATTTAAACTTGAATTTAGAGGGTAGAGAGGTAATGAAGTTCTTGATTAATCTTGAATTTATGTATTAGAAGGAGGAATGTTGAGAATGGTAAATGAATGTAGCATACTCATGGAGGAAAATATAGTAAGACACATTTGCTATAAAGATTCTATAGAGAGAGTAGATTGTATCAATAGAGATTCAACAATAAAGGGTCCTAAAAAGACATTAGTTTCTATAGAAAAGACAATAATAAATATACATAAATTTACATCGAAGTCATCTTGTATTGGAATCAATTAGATGTGAAACTGAGAATTTTTAAGATATGAAAGATAATTTTTTGGCTAATTTACTGGATATAAAATAGTAATTTAAAAATAACTATTAATGATGAACAATGTAATGCCTCCAAACAAGTACAATAAAAATACTTATAATTTTCTCTAATTGCAAGACAAGCAATATGAGAAAAGAGAGAACTGAATTCATGGTGGAGCAATTCATACGAATGGAACAAGAGATGGATCCTGAGCTGAATTAGCCGAGGAAAAGTGTTAATTTCATTTCATTCAACTCCCACTGCACTGCCCATAGCTTCCTTCTTGCACTTCTGCTAAGGTAAATTATTCAACCACAGTTAAACAAGAATTAGAATAAAGTAAGGAGGAGAGGCTTTTATTTACATTGTAATGATAAGTTAGAAGAAATGGAAACATTATGGGAAACGATTTGCTAAGGATGGGACTTCAAGGAGAAAAAAGCCAAGTAATTACTAAATTACTTTAGCTAAGCAATTTAGGGCTAGAAATGAGGAAATGTTTCTTGAATAACATTCAGTTTGTAGTAATAATGAAGAGGATAGAAGTAGAAAATGAGTTAGGCTAATGTTAGCTAGCAAGACAATCCTCTGAAGAAAAGTTTGGAAAGGATAAACTTTAGAGGAAGTCATTCAGGAGGAGGTTAACGAAAAAAATAATATTAAGATGGGAGTAATATAGAAGTGGCATTGGAGATATTAGCATAGCAAAGGATACCCTAAAGAGCTGGAACAATCCAATCCCCCAATTGATGACAAGTCTTGGATGAATTTTCTGCCACCAATGGAGACCAGTTACCTTAACAATACAATAATATGTTGGGACCATATAACCAGAAATGACTGCATATTAATGAGTGATAAGTGCATTTTGAATAAAAATTTTTTCAGAGATGAATTGTTTTGACTCTGTTGAGTGTATTGTTCAGTAAAATATACTCAGTCTCACATAATTTTACATTAAATGGATAAGATACAGATTTTGCTTATCTGCTATACTTTCTTCCTGATGTAAAAACTGAAAATTGAGCTTACTCAATAAGTTTTAACCACAAAAAAGGCTAATACAATAAATAAAAATTGGAATTACTATGCACTCTTTCCCAGAAAAAAATCAGTTTTCCTATCATGCTTGAAATAATTGATTAATGTATTCCACACTTAGTGTTTTATCTTTGCCATTTTGAATTTGAGCTGAAATTATAATAATAGGTGGTTCAACAAGTGATAAAGTTAATATAAATAACTGAGATAGTTGGGAATTACTGTTGCAAAGGTAACCATTAATTAGTCGCGTGGGGTATATATGATCTAGGGGGGTGCATTTCCTTTGGTAACACAGAAACTAATAAAGATATTTCAACCAAATTTTCGTTTTGCAAAGATGCTTGCTATCATCTGATGATTATCTGAGAATTTCGTTGATTTCAAGTAATAAAAAGTATGCAATATTAGCAATGTTCCCAAATTTACAAAAATAAATTTAAATAATTTTCTAAACAATATTTTAATAATTTTTAAGCGATTGTACATAAACTATTGCTAAATACCACAAAAATAATGAACACCATATCATGCATACCAACTGAAAAACATTAATTTCCAATACATAAGTTTTGCGGATTTTTTGAAGATTTTACCGAATACTTTTCAAATGCATCTATAATGTTTAAAATTGTTTTAGAGTTCACAAAATACTTAACTAATGCTCACTGAGTAAATCTGATTTCATGTATTTCCGATATAGTAACAAAGAGCTACGCAATAAAATCTTTTGAATAATTTGTTTATAAAAGATGGTACCTCTGCTATGAGAAATGATTACGCTGGCTATAATTTAGAAATTAGATTAATTTAATTAGATTTAGAGATGATAATTAATAACAACTTGTTCAAAATACAATTTATAGGCCCCAAATTTAACCTGATACAAAAATATATTTTAATAACACCTTTATGGGTTGGAAACACTGAAAATGATTCATTTTATGATTTTGAAAATATTACTAATCGTTTTATAATAGTCGAAAACCCATAAAATGAAAGTTTCATCAAAGAATTCGAAAATTTATTTTCGCCCCATATTTTGACTTGTTTCCGAAAGGAGTGAAATTAATTTTCATTATTTCTGACAGATGAAATTTAAAACATAGTGTAATTTTGCAAAAGAAAATCAAAATAATAAACCCTCTACTACATATTCCAAAAGTTTGAAATTTTTAGGTTCATTTTTTATAGGAAAAAATTACAATTATATGTTACTGCAATTTTGGAACATGTTTAAACATTTAATTTAATTTATGATTAACAAAAAAAGATATTTCGTAAAAAGAGTTTTATTTAATTTTTTAAAGAATCAATTATAAAATCGAGATAAACTGAATCAGCTGCTTTACCATTGAAAGAGGTCTCAAAAATTCAGAGAATTTTGGGGTAAAATTGACCCCACGCGACTAATTACGTTACTTTCTTTGACGCGACTAATTAAGGGTGGACAGCTTTGTCAATCTTTAATTCGCCATAAACATAAATTTTATTAAATCAATAGATACAAAATTTGAAAAGAGGAGGTTGTTTTGCTATTCGTATCCTATGGTATTTAACAAAAGGGATATCATGTGAGCAAAACTGATAATGCAGATCGACCACGTATTAGGTTAAGAAGATGATTTGCTATTGTAAATAATTTAATTTGCCATTAATTTGATAAAACAATGGGGTTTCCGCTAGTAAGTTAGCGTTAAATATGTTTCTATCCTTTGACAGAAAGGATGGGAAGATTCGACTTAAAGCTGCACAATCAGCAATTTCTTACTGCAAGGCAATTAAATTGAATTGAAGAGTTTAATTTTCATTTAATTTATATAATTCATGATCTAGCATTCTCTTTCCCCAATCAAACATCAAATTACTGCTAATTAAGTTTATTGCAATCGTTATTATTAAAACAAAAGTGCTAAAAAATTAGGAAGACTAAGTAAAATTTAATAAAATATCTTTAAAAATATTTAGTAGAATTTTTGTAATTTGATTTTTTTAATTTTAGGAATGAAATTCTACATGATTTTTGCCACATAAATTCATCTTAAATAAAATATTCACATTTTAAGTCAATTTCATCCATTTCCCACAATAAAAATATATAACAACTTTAATGGGAATAAATGTAGTAGTTGTATTACTGAACGTACGTTCTTATGGCATTCCGCACGTGAGCTACCACCGAGAATGGAACCCGGGCCCTCTTTCAACAAAGCCGAACGCACAGCCCAAATGGTTATCCATAATCCAAATACAATATTCTATAATATAAATTTGGTTTTCTTACAAATTTAAAATCTGGAATAGGTATAATGGGATAGAAATCTTACAGTGTAGCTTATATCCTGTAATTTGGATAATTCTTCAATCTATATTTCGTGAAGGTAAACGAAAAATACTTTTCGCCAACAAATAAAACCTACGAACAAATTCATAAACTTCACAAAGTTTTGCCGAAATCATCGCAGTTATTTATCCCACAGACATATAGGGATAACATTTGCGGGATCTTCAACAGTATGAAAGTAGATTGGCTAAGTATATAACAGTTGTTATGTTGAAGGATTTGGTTGAGTGTATTGAGTTTGGTGGAATGTATCAATCAATGAGATGCTCCTTTACAACGTTATATATCAAATAATGATGGAAAAATCAGTCAATGAAAGTATGAGCACTCAGTGGCATGACCCTGTCATCGGAATTTTATTAATCTTTATAGATGACATATTAGTTAGATTGGATACATTGTGCAGGCTGTGAAATCCATGAATTGGAAGTAGCCCAGAGGCCATTTGCCAGAAAACAGACGTAGGAACGACATGAAGTAACTGACATTCTCAACCGAACTACAAAATCAGATTGGTTGTTATTGTAGATTAATGAATACTACGAAAAGTGATTTACATAGTAGATCTAGAAACTTGCCAAGAGGGGAGAACTTAGAAACTTACCTTAGATACCTATATTAAAGAAAGAGTAATATTTGGTGTCTTGATTCTCTCCAATTAACTGCACAATTGACATTAGTAAAAAAACAAGTGATTTTAGGTAATTATAGGAGCTCTCTGGTGTTAATATTTATTTTGAGCATTTATTTATTGTCTGGTCAAGTTTATTTTTAGAAAAGTTGTTGATGGAGAGAGTTGGTTCGCGTCTTAAATTTGTGCATATTTTGTTAGAAGAAAACAAGACAAAGAAAGTAACCTATAGCTATGTTGCTTTTGCCGAGCATGGCTGTGATTTTTCAATTAGATAGGTGCATTTAATTTTTATTTGCCAATGATCCTGCCTAAGCGTTTCATTTTATTTGACGGTGTTATTATCTACGTCTTACTGTAAGCATGGCTGCGATCCTTTCTGTAACTTTTAGTATATTTCGGAAGAGATTCTATTTAACGCAATTTTGCTTATTTCCATTCCTCTTCCCCTAGCGTAGAGGGACTATAGGTGTACTATATGGAACCTGCACCTCTTTCCCCTCGTTTCTACTTTCGTATGAGATCAATAGTCTAACAGTTCCCTGCTTCCTCAGTTTTCCGCAAACCATTAAAAACAGCGTAAGACAATCCAAGAGGAATGGGGTTTCTTTAATGTTGGGCTAGGTAAAATTAAATTCTATCGAAACAAAATCGAAAGAAGAGCTATATCAACTTACCTTCCTAATGGCTCTGATGGCTCCTTTATGCTGATTCGTGAGCTGCACACATCGCGGTTCATCCTCATCCTCTGCAATATCAAGGGAAAATAGTCACCAATTACAATGCAAAATATCTGTATCTCTGCTAATGCGTAGTGATCCAAGATGCGGTGATGGTGTTTAATATGATAATAAAGAATAATAATTTAAATTTTTATACGCAAATACTCAAAGCAAGTGGAGGAATAGCATAGACTAAGTTTCCTGAAATCGTAGCACCGAAACTATATACAGGAATCCACAATTTGCTCAAGGAGAAATGGTGTCGTCAACTGCGGAAAATTGATTCAATCCATGGAGGCTCATTTAATGATGAAAGGTTACGGAGATATTCGATAAATACATGCTATATATTTCAATGCGAACATGAAGCAGAAAATATAAAATTTTAGGCGAATTTATAATTCTAGTGATTGAAGCCTCAAGTTGGAGGGCATTCCATATAAATAACTAAGAATAAAATTTCCTTTTATATTTATAAAGTAAAAATCTTAAGTGACTAAGTGAAAGATTTTGCCAAAAGAAATGTAGATGACGCTGGAGGTAAAGCGGTTTAAGAAAGCGGTGTTTGAAAAGCACTTCCGATTGTGTATGAAATACCTACTTACCTGAATGCCGCGCCAACTCTCTCAACTTGTCCGTGATCCCGAGAAGGATAATTTTCCTCCTTGAAAACATTTGTAGTAAGTTTAGAGTAGATATGAATGTATTGCTTCTTTTGTGTAGTTGTTTCTATTTGTCATCACAAACTAGCAATGATTGGAACTAAATAAGTATTCCCTGTGTTGATTTTCTTTCATAAAATCTACGGAGGCGACCATGATGTTGTGGAAATTCATGATAGAAAGATGATGTATACTTTCCCACAAATTTTAGAACTACTGGTTTTGGATACATCTTAAGGTTCACAGAACATTCACGCTCAAAAATGTAGTGTTCTGTGAACCTGAAGATGGCTATGCAGCCGAAACCGGTAGCTCAAAAAACAAATTTTTGGAAAAGTATAAATCGTCTTTCTATAATATTCTCTCTCTAATTCGAGTTCGCGTGCTTTTAGAATGAATTTCCTTATCACTGACTCACGGTAAAAGTATGATTTTCATAAAAACAAGAAAACAACATCATATACCTGAATACAATTTAATACTTGCTTTAATTTGGTAACTATACGTAATGCTTCGGAATGGCCTCTTCTAAGGTTATTTTCAAACTCTTAAGCCTCAAAAGAGATAAGGGAAAATAATTGACCATTAATAGAGATAAATATAATGGAACACACATTTTCAATGCCTAAATTTGTAATGCTCAGAAATGCATTAGTTTTTGTGAGTAAGAAACACGCCTCTTATAATATTTGGAATCATTCTAAACATGGAAAAACCCAAATCTATTGCCAAACAGTCAGATATGATTCCTTACTCAAATTATAAATTTTTCCATTTGAGTAATAAAGTCATAATCCTGTAAAAATAAGAAAAATACAAAAGAATTTTCCTGAGGAACAAAAAGGAATCCCACAATACTTTATTCTATTTATTATGACGGCTGAGAAGGCGGGGCGATAAAATTAAGTTTCTTAGGTGATGATGATAGATTTAGTAAGCTATTGTCACAGGTTTAAAGAGTACAATCTAAGGATGAACCCTTCCAGAAAGTAAAAAAAATAGTAATTGGAGGAAAATAATGTCCTGAGCATTCATTAAAATAAGAACAAATAAGTGCATCGTAGGATATTGAAATGACCTCTGAATGTTTCTGTCATTGTTGAAAGTTGCCCATTCCCATGGAATTATAAACAAATATTACGTGAATACAGAATAAAGAAAGAATGACAGTGATTTCCTCTGATAAAAGTTCAAGTTTTCCAAGATTAATTTTTTTTTTGAATTTCCATGAAGATATTCAATAAAAGCATCAAACGTTTTAGGAAGAAGCCATAATCACAAAGTTAAACTTAGACCGCAAAGGGCTTATGTAACTAAATACTCTATCTTGAAGAGTCGTAGCAGTGGAAGAAGTTACCTGGATGGCTCTTTACAGCCTTTCATACAAATCCAAAATTATTTAAGAAAAAATTCACTGTATTGTTGTAGAATGAAGAATAATTGTGGAATTGATGACTTTGCAGTCGGAATGTGAAAAGAGTAGGGGACTGCCTCGTTGGGTGATGTACGGCGGGGACTAAATGTGCCCCAGGACCGCTACGGAAGCCTACCAGAAACCCTGAAAAATCTTGGATGACCTGGGAAATTTTTAATTACTTAATGTTAAAGTATTGATATTGCCGCACATTATGTTACCCAAATTTCAAACCTGCAAGGCTTGCGCAGGCTTCTTTCACATGCACAGTTCGATAAACCCGTAGGAAGGTGTCACAAATCCTTTTTTTACAAATAAAAAATAATCAAAAGCGTACTTCGCATTTTCCACAAATTCATTCATTCCACCTTTTTTACGCTTTTTAAGAAACTTTTCGAGTTTACGCGAGTTTTACATCCATTATTAATTTCCCTCACTGCACTACCCAAACATTCATTTACCTCATTCTCTTCAAAACGATACACAACTAACACCTGTTTACCTTATCGTAAGGCTTTTCCAAATAAATTAACGCACAATACTTTTCTTTTTCAATCTTATGCTTTTCACAATTACTTGTCGAAGAACGGACATTCAATCAACGCGTTTTCAAACAGAAATTAAACCACTCTGACCCACCTAAATTATATAAGTTTTTAACTTCATATTTTTTATATATTTAAGTTTTAATTTTATATATCTCATAGTTTTTCAATCATCAATTTACTATGTTTACTCTATAAATGTTTCTCTAGCGCATCAAATAAGTTTAAATCTCAATGATTCTATTTAAATTTTACCTTACTTCTTTTTCTTTTATCTAACCAAAGACACTGGGGTTTTGATTTTAAATGAACAAACCCGTACTTGCTGGCTATAAGTTAATATTATCCTTTTTCATAATAATCTATTTAGTACAGATTAAATAAAGGGTACGTCTCATTGAACCGTTTGTTGTCATATTTTACATGTAGTTAAATTATTATTAACCATAACCGTAAAGTAATGTAGTAAATTATTAGTACCATCCGATAGTACATACGAATGAATAACTGAGCCAGGGATATCACTGGTAGAGTCGTTTACTGTACTGAGAAATGGTATTTAAAATTATTGGAATTTAGACAGGGTTGGGAATTGTGCTATTAACATATATAAGATTCTACATACCTACCCGTGGGAACACTACTAGTTCAAATTAAACAAGAGGTGATGACATAACTGTTCTGTGGCGCTAAATAAAACGTAAGGAAGAGATCAAAAAGAGAGTTAAATAATCATAACAAGCATAACTAAGCTACCCCATATATACTATTTAAATTCCTGTCTTATTCGATATAGATCGTGGAAACTTCGTAACAGACTCCAAATACGTTAGTTAAAGAAATTACGTATAGAAGCATAGGCGTCCAATAGCCTCTTATAAATACATTGAGCCCAATAAGAAGTATAGTGCAATTATAAAATACATGAGGTGATATGAATATGTGTGCGTGTATATATTTGGAAACGATATATTTGACGAGTAGCAACGCTGGGACAAGACATTCTTGCTATCCCAATAAAACGTCACAGAAAAAGATGCCGAAATAAGAAACATCCCTAGCTTGATGCCTAAAAGCACTCTTAATTTTTCCCTCGATCGAGAAGAACGATCTTCTGATAGCCTGTAAAGGAGAACTATCCTAACAAAAGCTATTGTTCCTGAAAATGAGAAAATTCTTTTCTAAGTCCATCAGAACGTGATAGTTGTAAAATCTAATGACGTGATCGAGCTGAATTTATAAATCCATGAGATGTGATAAAATGTTTGTAAGGACCACCAATCAATGACGTAAAATGCTTAAGATCCATTGAAAGGTTGAGAGAATATATTTTCGTGTATAATCATAATTGTTGTGGTATAATTGCCGTACGCATTGATACTAGGTCTTGCACAATTGGTATTGGCTGCAATTCTCTTCACTTTCAATAGAGAAATACGAGGCTAGAGAACTCTCCGTGTTAATTCCCCATTTTTTTTCTCCAGGAAAATGACATTTATATTATCATTTTAATGTGTTTCAACCATTCGGTCATTGGCTAGGTGTCAAGATGAACGTAAGTTTCTTGCCATGATTACCCATGATTTTGGAAGATAAAGAAATTGAGTGTGAGCCAATCTTACTTCCAAAAGATGCTCAAAAGTGAGTGATTAAAAGGTGCTTCAGTGCATGTGATTGAGTGAATTTCAAAGCCAAGCTATAAGAGATCCTCAATCCAAAGATTCCGTCGTAAGGATCCATTACCAAGAAACTAAAAATAACATAACGAACATTTAACTTGGATTTATACACAATATATATTACATAGATATCCAGAAGGAGCGCAATGAGATGATGAGAAGAAATAGCAATGTTAACGTCATTTATGTTTAGCGAGAGAGTTCGTACATGTAGACCTTTTCTTGCTATGTTGAAAAGATTTTTTTCCATAAGTTTTCATTATGTTTGACGGTAGAATTTGAAAGATAAATTTAAACTGAAAAAAGATCAGTTTTACCAAGACGTTTAGAGGATTTAAATAAAATCCTGCTCAATCAGCTTTATCTCTGTAGCTAACTTGTAAAAGCCAAAGGTTCACCGTTCCACAATTCCGCATACTTTACGTTTGCAATTGGCGAATAATTACTTGAAGTAATTATGAAGAGCGCACATGAACATTGCTCAACTTAACTCTACTCTACTACTTTTTATTTCAATAGAAAGAGAGTAACCAGAATATAAAAGAGTAACATCTAAAAAATCTTCTGAATGTGCAGTAGCGTCCCTAAGATCGGATGTACCCAGACCTGTCGCTGATACGAGCCTCAAACCGGGTTTTGCTCCTTTTAATGGCAATACTTGTTTTTGAGGTTTATTGATTACACAATCTTCTTCTATTGAATGTAGAAATGATGTAATCCTCTATGAGTTGATAATTTTTTCAAGGTTATATTTAATTATCCATATTTCATTTCAATAGTTGCATTTAATATTTAATCAACTAAAACTAAACACTAGGAAACCGCTAAATTTATATTCTGTTTTGCTTTTATCTTCATGCGTTATATTATCATTATTTGTTTCTAATCGTGCGCCTCCTGGTTAAAAGCCTACAGTAAAAAACTAACGCACCAAATCTAAACATACAATAGAAATCAAATTCGATTAAAAACATAAGCCTTTTAATAGTTACATAGTTCTTTCATCTCAGTATCTTTATTTATGTTGATAAGGGCACTCATTAGTTCAGAAGTACGCTCTAGGGACAACGGTACAGGACAAATACGAGATACGGAACGTCTACGAACTATTTTCGTATATGCAAAGCGTTCTACATGTGCATGCATACACTAACAACCTTACGGCGTTTGGCAGGGGAAAGATGCATATTTCAGCCAGTTTTTCAAGGCTGTTATTATGGCATATAGTTTTTCTTATTAACTGAGTAAATTTAAACTAAGTTTTTATCTATTTTCTTCTAACGGTTTCCATTCTGAGTCAAGAAGTATCTTGGCATTGCTATAGATTTGTGGTCCTTGAACGGGTGTATTTAAAGATGAGCAGTGAAAAAAGAATCTCTGCAATATCTGGTGGTATTTTATTCTTCGTATAGTTTATCGTAACTCGGAAAATAAGATGACAGATTTCGATGTGACTGCGTGACCAGGCGTCTAAGGGGAATGGCTGGGTAATAGATACGAATACGAAACCTTCGAAAGTTTTTAAGGATAGCAAGGAGCTTAGTTGTGATTAGGATTCCCTACACACGGATTTCATAGAAAGGCAAGGCAGGCGTAAATAATTACGGAAATGATCTATTATTGCATTTCTTGAAATAAAATTCTTTTAAATAATTCTCAAAAACATACATTATTAAGTTCTTAAATTCGTTAAGGATTAAATATTTTGTAGAAGATAATCTATTGTAAAAAATCAAAAAAGCTAAATCTTAATCAATTAAGTCACTAACAATTTTCTGAGACCACAGTTGAGTTATTAAACATGATCCAAGAGCATTAATAATAATTTGCAACCACTTTTTTTAATATTGCTCAATTTTGAGCTATGAAATTAAATTCGACTAAATGAAGCTTAACTTGGTGGTATTCCATGACAAAAGAAGCAAATTGATAAGGAATAGATTTATTTATACTAATACCAAAGAAGAAATTTATTCTGTGATATTAGTATAAATAACTCTATTCCTTGTCAATTTGCTTCTTTTGCTATGAAATTAGAGTTAAAGCATCATTTTCCAAATTTAATGGGACTTCAGTACTTGGTTCGAAAAATCTCGATCGACAGAAAACATATTTCAAAAAATAAAATTCAGCTGAGTAAATACTGGAAAGAAATACTGGTTTACTAGAAAAAATACCTGCATATTCAACGTCCAATTGTTGATTTTTGTATTGATTTTTCAAAATATTACCTTAGAAATACTGATATTCTGATCATTTCACCCAAGAACCCTTGTCATGGATGTCAGAAGGGTGGTGGATTATTGTCAGCAGAGGAGAAGGACTTTAGGTGATTTTCGACGTATTCCTATAAACTCTCAGGAAAACATCTTTGGCATACGAAAGCACCCACTCAAAAAGCTCTTCAAGCACCAAGACTCTTCTTCCAGAAACCTTTCTACATCGATAAATCCAGGTAAAAATGGTCGAAAACTATTCAATCGGTTTTCCGCTTATCCTTATAAAACATTGAATTTCCACACAAAGCTGCCTTCATCTCTAAACCCAATCCATTCGTCATGACAATCGACCTTTGCCATGTTTTCAAATCTCTCTCTTGTACTTTTCAATCGCCTATTGTAGATCTTATATTTCTACATTCTTTCTACGGAATTCATACGCAAAATTACTCAAAATAAAAGCCAAAGTAAAATTGGACTTCGCATGTAAATTCTCCTTCATTGGAAAAGAAGAACTTCGTTAATGATTATGCATTATTACACTTAATGATTTGGTTCATTTCCGTCATCTTGCTCTTGATCATTTTCGAATAAGTAAACATTCGTTATAGCTGAAAATCGATATTCCATGTTTTACCAAATTTTCGAATTGGTACAGCAATGACACATGTATTTTACTTTAATTTATTAGTCTGGGGTCGAATTTTTAGCTTATATAATACGCTGAAAGATCTTCGTTCTGTTTAAATTGATTTCCTGTTGTTTTGGGACGTATTGATATCTTTATGAAGTCTGTATTTTCTGTAAAGAATGATGGCAAATACTGTTCTTTTCTATTATTTGAAAATCATTTAGGTCTGCCGGAAGAATTTGGCATAATAGGGCAGTTTCCCAAACTTCCAGGTGTTTCTTAATTATTTTAAGTTGAAATGATGATTCTATGATGAAATTTATATGGTCAAAATATTTCAAAATTTACCGAAATCAATTTAGTCTAATTACATGCAGCATAATCACGTTATACTAATTAATTTCCTGAAGTAATCTTTCTAAAATATTTATCGAATATTGCTATAAAAAGTTATTCCTTTAGTCCAGATTTTGCCTTCAGATTGACAGCATTTTGAAAGAGAAATCTAAATGCTTAAAATCAAAAAAATAAATCAAAATCTCAATGGTTTCAAACTTCTTCGGATAGGATACTGCTCATCAAGGATCTTCTTCATTTCCCTAAACTAGTACATTTATCAATTATATCTTCTTTTATACCTTCTGATTAAATTTACGTCAATATTTTTTATTATTTCTATTATTCGTCAATATTTTTTATTATTTCTATTCGATACTCTCTCCCTGGATAATAAAAAGGATATATAGGTTTGCTGGTAATTACTACAACTGTGTCAATTTTATTAATTTATGATTCACGAAATTTTGCTAAAACCGTATTAAAACGAGAATACGAATATAAAGAGAATACGTTATCACGCACTCAATTCCGAATCATTCAAAACATCGGAAACTAATCGCGCAGCCATCGTCAACTCCTGAATAAATTATTTCTCTGGCTGTTTAGAGTGAGAAATGCTTAAGAACGCGTTTAAAAACTAAGTATTCTCCAAATATTGCATGTTATACCTCGTTGGTCACTAAAATGCTAATGAATACTTTTGCAAAAAAGCGAATTTCTACGAGGTAGGTCCTTTGGTTGGGTCCGTGGAGACGACTCGCTCTTCGGCCATGCGATTTTTGGTGGACTTGTGCTACGGCAGTGCAATGAATCCTTACTACGAAATCGTGTCGTGCAAATGACGTAAAATACCTCCGAAGGAATGTTGCGCCCTTCTCCGAGAGAATCGTGGCCTCTGCAGGAGGGGAATGAACGAGGGACTGTCCTCTTCGTCTGCATGCGGGTAGAACTCGTGCCTCAGCAGTCCGCAGAGGACGGCTGGCAGGGCGGCTGCCGCCTCTTCCATCGCCAGCACCGTGCCACCGCTCACCAGAGGCCGTGCTAAGGATTAAGGACCCCCTCTTGCGTTTCGAATGGAAATTTTTATCGTAACAGTAACGACATGAAAAACCATCGAAAGATGTCGAACTGCGCCGAATCTTATCGGGTGCGTTAGGAAAGATCCCGCAGCGACGAGATGATGTCCTTGAACCACTTCTGTACAACTCGTTTACTCAGATTAGCTTGATAATATAAAATATTTTTACCAATTCATTTTTGAATTGAATCGATTCGCCACAGCTATCTAGACATTAAGTTTGGTTTGGAATATTTACATTCGGTTTACCGATACAATGGACGCATATAAAGGATTGTTTTACATTATTTTGTATGATAAATTTCATGGAAAGGCGCTAACTAAAGAAATTTATGACGGATAAAAAAGACACGGGAATTAAATTTTCATGTACACTGAAAATAACGAATTTATTGACTTAGTTTAGCTCCTAAAACACATTTTACTTCCCTTATTACTCACGGTGATGACGATTCTGATGCGCCGAATATGGTCGCAGAAGACTTTTTTTGGGATTTCATTATGGCAATAAATCAAGGTTTTTAGCTTCAACATAAATTCGTCTCCTTCTACTTCATTTCTTCAAAAAAAATCAACTATGTTTCAGCTCAGAAGCAGTTTCAATGAGACAATTCCTCTGTAAAATAGCACTATCCTTATTCAGTCGATGCACCAGCGAATATTTTACGGGGATTCTGGAAATTTCGAATTCCTAGAGGAGGAAGCATGACTTGTATTTTTCTGCGGTATCTAGCAACATAGAGATATTTTATCCCTTTTGAAAGAAGTAAGGAAATAGCATTGCATTAATTTTTACTTGAAAAAGGCATTAAGATCATGCCTGCATTGCAAAACGGTTTGTAAAAGGAGAGGAATAGTTGATCGCGAGGAAAATATTTTAAAGTCTCTAATGATCTTGTAACTCTTGTTATCATCTTGTGTAGATGATGCTCCTTAATTACGGAAAGGAATCGTTGGATATGATTGGGGAACGTACACACTTCATGAAGGGATTTCGATTACGTAATTGTGTCAGCGGACTTTTAATCTCAGTTTAAAGTCCACGTCATCGAGGAGGGAACTATTATCCTAAGGGTGAGGACAAACAAAATGAAACTGCACTTCGAAGATATGCGCACCCATGATAACCATCGATCTTTTATAAATATCGATGTAATATGAATAATGGCGAGGAGGAATAAACTGCACGAACTCTTCTCGAGCTCTCAGCAAGATTAACTCCTCGGTTGGTATCCATCCTTCCTATAAAGCCCAACTGTGTACCTGCTTCTTCCCCCATACTAAAGTAACGTTGATAATACGAAAAAATGAATGTATTTCAATCGTAGTAAGTTAGCGTAAAAAATTCGAAACTTATAGTAAATAGATATAAAATATATCCATAAAATCAAACAGTATAATATTTATAATACTTTAAAGTCAAATAATTCTTTAATGTTTGCGTGGACCGAATTCGTAAAAATACAAAGAAATTTGATTTGCATCGACTATATTTATTCATTTTTGTGTTTTTGACGTTGAAATATTTCAAACATATGCAAAGCATCATCAAAAATATGGGAGAGGCAATATTTTGCAGATAAATTGTAACATTACTCCAGTTTAACTGATTAAAACCATAGGGTAACTATGACGAAAACCTACCATGTAATCCTAGTTGAAATTTTTATTTAAAGATAAGTGAAAAAGGTAAAGTAAATATAATATATATGAATGATAATCATACCTAATCCGACAGACAGACGTCTCACTGAACTTTCTTTGTTAACAACTTTCATAGCTTTCTCTCAGATTCTGGCTAATTAATTTTAACTGTTTACCGTAGAGAAATGAACCGTTGTATTTTCACTGAGTTTGAAAATAATCTTAAACCATCAACAAGAGTAGAAAAAACTACCATTAAAAATTAAATCTCCGTGGCATCATATGCAGAGGAGAAAGAGGAATGATGTAAATCAATGACTGATGACGAAGGAAAATGAACAAGGCTCTTAGGTCGAAAGGCCGTCTATGACAATGAATACGAAAGCATAATTTAAAAAAAAATATTTTCCTTTGTAACGAATTATTTCTGTAACTGTTTAATAGATTTTGCACCAAGAAAGTAGTGCTGGCTGACTATTCTTAGTTTTTGTAATTATTGGAATATTTTTCTTAACACAGAGACTTTTTCATAACACTGAGAAATGTGTAAGGAAAGAAAATTCGGAGCACGGCTGTTAAAGAATTAGAAGTTTAGAATCTCCAATAGCCGTCTTTGGCAGCGTTCTCCACCTCCTTCACCGGTATTTGAAAACAACAGGAAGGCTGGATTACGGATCACTTAAAAACCCTCAATGTACACTACTGGCCAAAATTAACGCAGCACCTCCCTAGCGATCCTTACGGCCGGTGCTGCGTTAATTTTGGCCAGGACTGTACGTACTGCATACCTTTTAAGGCTATGCTATCATGTAACCCCTGACGATGATAGCATCGTTATTGAAATGTACAGTGGGAGTTCTTAAGAGATCGATAATCCAGCCTTCCCGTTGTCTCCGAATACCTGCGAAGGAGGTGAGAAACTCCGACAAATACGGCTATTGGAGATTTTAAACCTCTAAGTGAGAAATTTTTCAAGAGTATTTCAAAACTGACGTGAATATTATCTACTTCGATTTAGTTCATCGCCCGGGGATCTACACTTACCATCTGAGTTCCTCTTGGATAAAGAAGTTTCGGACGTCTCTTTAGCGACGGAATCTTCGCTGTACGACGAGTTGATTGGCGGCGGAGGCTCCAGTGAACCCACGTTCTCCGATGAAGTGTTCATTTCCGAATATCTGCTTTTGGCGAGTGAAGGCGAGTGCATCGACTTGTGTCTTCTGATGGTCGGAAGGCGGGACACGAAAGAAGCGTTGTGCTTGAACCTATATTAAGATCGTCAATTATTAATGAAGGGAATCGAATCGGCTTTAACGATCTTAATATTCTGTGGTCTGCATAAATTACAAAATATTTTTTTATTTGAACTTTCTTGCTTTTTTCGTCTATTATTTTTATCAAAACGAAGTTTTCAAATATTTTGGGCTCATTTGCAGATTTATTCGGCTTGGAGTATTGCAACGGATGAAGAGAATTAAGTTTTATTAACGCAATTATTTTTGACTGCAGAATCGAAAACAGCGGAAATAATTTGCCCTTAGGTTGAACTGCAGAAGTTTTGTTGTCAGACATAGTTTTCGTGGCCCGTCATTCAGAATAAATCGATGGTTTTGAGATAGAATGAATAGTTTGAAAAGACAATTATATGCAGATCTGATACCATTTTGGGGATAAGAAGTGTGCGAGCTAATTTGATAGAAATTGAAAATGAAAGCACGAAAGTAAATTTCAATTGTAAGTTAGAAATTAATGGGACAAATGAATTAGAACATCGATTAGGAGAAATCAGGCATAGAACATAATCAAGAGTAGCTGGACGCTCTAAACTATGGTAGCGATGGATTAACTTCGGAGATATCAAATTAACTTCCAGACTAGCGAAACAAGTATCATACTTATGAAGCGGCTATTGCTTTAAGCGAAGTGACGCCATAGATAAGTACATGATGACGTAATAAGCGTATACATATGTATCTAATTTATACGAGAAACTTAGGAGCAAAAACAATATTCTTCTAAATTTTAGCTTACGCAAAAGCAGTACTCTAAAGAAGAAATTTCATTGGTATAAATGACTTAAGGATAGCGAGGTTATAAAGATGAGAATGGACTCACGATTGTGGACTGGGAACAGGTGGCACCATGTGGATCTTCCACGTGGCAACGGACATTGAATTCTCGTCGGCGGCATAACATCGCCAAAGCGCCTGTATCAGGGATGCTGCTGGCTGACGTCTGCGGATCATGTGTTTCTGTCTCTGCTGCTGTTGAACTTTGAGGGCGAACCCTGAACCTAGAATGCCCTTCAACAACAGAAAAATTCACAAGCTGAAACTTAAGGTTATGGTTTGATCGCCAATTAAAGCCAGAGGAGCCAAACTATTTTAATATTTGTAATACTAATAAACTACTACTATTGAATATCCTAATTCAAGCTTCATAAAAAATTACATACATATCTGTTTTTTATATTTTAAATTAAATCAAAAACTTATTCTAGGCATGAAAATCTTAATCACGACTAAATGATCATATAAGGATTTAGTTTACCCATGAATTAGAAATAAATTATGCTCTTAATTTTTTAGTCCATTCAAACCACCTTATCGATAGCAAAGCTTATTTTGAAATCTTCAGGAACTGCTCTTATGCAGACCATACGATTCCTTCTTCTTCTTCTTTCCATCTCCAGTCTCAGAAACACGCTACTTTCTACTGTTTAATCGACTGGCTTGTGAATGTCCCTATATCCCCAAAGTATTAACAAGAGTGTTGAATACCACAGGAATTATAGCCCAGAATAATGGTTATTCATGTGAATTTGTGGAAAAAATAGTGAAGAAAAAAATATAAAAAATTGCTTCCACCTCTTTTTTTCCTTCCTTTTTCTCTTCTGAAGAACCTAAACCAAAATGGGTCAAACTCCGATGCTTGGGAAATATTTTCTAACATGGCATCATTCTGTGATACTTGGTGGAATTTTTATTATAGAAGAGTCTAAATTGTCAACGCTTGTACAATTTCTTGTGGAATTTGTTCAAGTGTTGATAGTAAATATTCTTCTATTTCCTACAAATTATCCAATCTTTGAAGGATATTGAAAGAGAATATCCGTAGCGAGAATTTACGAGACGTTACAAAGAGGTAGTTCTAATGATCATAGCTCCAATTCTCAACAGCGAAAGTCACGAAGTTAACAAGTTAGTCATAGTGAACTGTAGCAGTAATCGTAATTTAAGTAAGCGAAATTTTTCAGCATGAATAGAAAGACATGCGTCGACATAATATTAGGAAATGAAAGTTGATTTTGAAGAAGAAGAAGCGACTAGTAAGATTTTTCCTCCCGATTTCACCTTGTATGGTAAGGATCCAGGCAGAATAATAGGTAAAGTATTTATCGCTGTGAAGAATGATTATTAAATGTCAGTCAAAATACCTTCAAAGCTGGGCGAACTGTAAGATGATTAATGCGCAGTGACCGATAGTAGGAAAAATTACTTCTGCTCCATCTATCGCCCTTCCGATCGCGGCGATGAATCCACGGAAGAAATCTTCGAGGCACTTAGAAAATTCCGTGAAGTAATAAGAAGTAAGAGTAAACCCAACTCAATTGTATTCGTAGGGGGTTTTAGTCTACTAAAATAGCCCTGTCTAATACCGTAAAATTCAAAAGAGCCTTTTTATTCATTCTTCATACATTTTTCACCGTATCTGGCCGCCCAGGAAAATTTCAGAAGAGATACTCCATGTACCGTTCGCGAGTGTTTCCGTTGAACACCCTACCGCAATTTTAAAGAATGGTAGTAATGCAATAAGTGAAGATATTGATTGACCTACCGCTGGTAAGGCGAAGAAAGATATCCCGAGTAGAGCACAGAAGGAAGCGATGAGTTTTCCCTGCCACGTAACTGGAACGGCATCTCCATAACCCACGGTGCATAGCGTGATCTGTGGAAGAACGGAGAATAAATAAATAAATCTCATATAACTCAGTCGGATTTGCTGGGAAAATCCACGATTTTGTTGTTCCGAAAAGCAGATATGGAAAAAATCCGTTGACCATAAATGTCACTTGGGAAAATTGAATCCTTTTCAAACCCAACCATACAGCCCCTTCTTCAAATACCTCTACATACGACACAGGAAATCTCCTTCCCATACCATATGCACGCAGAACTCTCAGAACACAATCTTTATCATGAATACTTCACTTAAAAATTGAAGTCCCATAGTAAAAAAATGCGGATTCTGTTCATTAATAATGATAATTAACGATAATTGAAATCAATTACAAAATCTTAATCCTATCGTTAACATTAAAATATGTATATCACTATCTGTGGTTTGGCATCATATTGGCACGCAAGTCTTTTACGTTCATAAAATATGGTACTCCTATCGCATAAGGTTCACCCATCCCGCTAAGATCATTCTGCAGATGGACTACCACCTGGAATCGAACACGGAACCATTTTCAACAAACGCGAACACTTGGCTATTCGAGAGTCCTTACTAGAAAATTTAGCGAAATAATTTAGGATTTAATGTATTTCTAGTTTCTGAAAATGATTCAAAAATTATTTTTTCTCAATATCATCACACAACATGATAAATTTGTGAACCTGGGAATACCATTTTTTGATCAAGAGGCAAAGAATTGTAGAAAAGGCATGAAATGAAGGTAAAAATTGAAAGAAAAATTAGCGTAGGCGAACAATATGTACTGGAAAGATTGTGCGTTGGGATACAATGTCTCTGAAAAAACTGAAGAGAATATTTTGTTGGCAAGGATGACGAAATCAATGAAAAATTCATCGGAAGAATTTACTTGAAGGCTTTTATCTTCAAAGAACGTGGAAGTAAGTGGATTTTGGAGGCGAAAACTCAAAACTCCGAGACTCATAACAAAGTTAGACTTCGTCTCCTTAGTTCGTTTGTAGCCATGGAAACGAAGTGGCGTCGCCTAAGTGATCGAAACAGCTTTCATTAATTTCCCGAAGGCGACGGAAATTTCTTCTATATTCTCCAAACTTAAAGCATCGAGCTTTTTACAACTGCGGAGAAAACCAAACTTCCTCTTCGATCATTAAGGGACTTAAGGGAAAATTAAGGGAAAGAAACTGGTCAGACATGCAGACTCCGTGACTGCTTCAGCCGTGATACAAGTACACTCATCAACGCACGGGTTATAATTTGATTGGCCAGAGGTCCCGATTTTGGAGGGATGGTTCCTTTTTAAGATTCATTACCCCGCGTTTCATTCTGGCCGAGAAATGTCCCGCCATCTTGTGGTCAAGGAAGGAATCGTAAGAAAGCTATATCAATCTCTATCGATGATAGTAACCCATCGTCTTATAAGCCACAGCCACCAATTACATTTTACCCAATACTCAATTCGAAGTAATTAAGGAATTCGTATCAGATATCCACTGGTGTTTATTTAAGGTTTAAGTTATACAGAGGTGAAAAATAGTTACTTGGCTGAGACTCGAACCGAGCCACATCCTTTTCACCTCTGTAAAGGCTCAGTAGTTCAGTGGTTAGAATACCTGCCCGGAAAGTGGGAGACCTGGGTTCGAGTCCCAGCCAAGTCACTACTTTTCACCTCTGTATAACTTTGGGTTAAGCCGCACACTTGTGTGTACGTAAATGTACAAAGTCAAATCTTTCTTTCCATGATTTTTATTAATGGTTATCCGTTCCCCGTAGTTTTATGCGAACAAGTTAACACGGAGTCACTGCACGTTGCCTATAATTCAGGAGACGTCCCATTACCCCTTTTCGACTGCTTAGGAATCTCACCATTGCAATACCACATTTACTAAGAGAAATTTATAGATGAAATATTAATATAATCTTAAGCGGGATATGATTTCGGTAGTCAAGAAATAATATTCTAATCTTTAATTATTAATGGATGAATATTTAACGTCGCCAACGATTGCCATAACCGCCACCTTTCTTCTGAATACCAGCAAAAACATTTGCATTTTAACCTTGAAAGCTGCCAGTAGCAAGTGGCTCGAGGTTTATCAATATCTTATCGTCGTTACTCGTTATTTTCTATTACGCTCAGAGCTAAAAACAAAATAAGTAATCTCTCATGATAAAATTATTTTTGCAGATAATAATGGCACCAGCACAAGCAAAAGGATAAAATAATATATTTTTCGAAATATAATACGAAAATGAATGTCGTAATCAATTATAAGGGAAGTACCTCATAAAGTAGTGTTATGATTATAGATCAATATAGTATAATAGACTCGAAATTTCCCTGATCGAAACAACTGAAAAACACCGTTTTCATTCACATAGCAGTAGAAAAAGGAACGAAAAATTTGATACGAAAGGATGCTAAAATGGAAAGAAAATACCGAAAACTAAAGTTCGTGTACGTGTTAATAATTAATGAATAATAATAATTAATGAATCACAACCACTTTCTTGCTGGACATATTTGTTGACAATCGCGTACATCAGTGGTTAAATCATAATAAATATTGGAAACTTACCACTCCCCACCAGAGAGCATCAGCGAAATTGGAGAAGGATTTCGAATTGGCGTCTTTTTCAGCCAAATAGACGAGGAAGGATGCAAACACGAGGCCAAGGAAACCAATGTAAAGCGTGGTGATGAGTTCCTGTGAAAAAAAAACAATTTAATTACAATAATACACACGTATGTACAATTTTAGTTCAAAGTAACACTACTGAAGCTTCGGAAAACATATGCTCTTCAAATTGAATCTTACAAAGGCAGCTGCATAAAAACTGTTCTCGATTTCTTTTTACTTTCTCCATATAGTAGTATAGATAGATTTTCGGAATGATGTCTGTGTGTATGTGTGTGTCTGTATGTGTGTGTGTGCTTGTGGGTGCTCTAACGTAAAAACTATTAGTTGTATAAATAACAAACATCACATATAGTACTGTAGTGTGTGCTGTCAGGGTTGATTAGTTTTTGGAGTAAATCGGTCAACCGGAAGTCGAGATTTATTCTTCGAAGCAAACTTCAGGTTTTATAAAATATCTCCATAAATATGATATTTAGGTATATATTATTATTTATAAAAGTTTTAGAAAATGCAATTTACTATAACTTTTGTAAAAAACATATTTTTGTATCACTGATTGTTTAGGATTTATTCGGGAAATACTGATAAACCGGAAGTAGCTGATTATGTACTTTGTGGGCGCTCTTACATGAACATTATTTGTCGTATCAACACCAAATTTCATATATAGTGCTTTGGTTAGTGTCGTTAGAGTTGATTAGTTTTTGGAGTGAATCGGTTAACCGGAAGTTTAGGTTTACTTATCCAAGCTGGTTTCCGGTTTTGCAAAATATCTCCATTAACCTGACATTTAGGTATATATGATTATTTATGAAGGTATTAGAAAATGTAATTTACTATAACTTTTGTACGACATATATTTTTGTAAAACTGATTTTTTAGGAGCTATTCATAAAATACTGATAAAACGGAAGTTGCTGATTATGTACTTTGTGGGCGCTCTGGGCTCTATGGGCGAAAGGCCAATTCCATCGTTTTACATCGATCATGTCCCGAAAAATATTATTGATAATGTTTTTGGCGTCAAAGATAATAATATATATATTAATCACTCATCTTCCAAGTTTAGATGGAATATAGAGTTCGAAATTACTGTCGTAGATATATATTTACATCTTATAAATGGAGAAAGTCATGTGCTGGCCACATCAGATTTTTACTTTCTCCATATACGAAGTATAGAGAAAGTATTGTTTTCATGAAAAAATTCGACTTCGAGATTTCAACGGAAATACATGTTTTGGAGTCCCTAGAACACGTTTTGACCATTTTCGGAATGATGTCTGTGTGCTTCATTCTTCAAAGCTCATTTCCGGTTTTCATAATATCTCCATAAATATGATATTTAGGTATATACTGTTAAATATAAAAGTTTTAGAATATGTAATGTCCTATAACTTTTGGTTGAAACATATTTTTGTATAACTGATTGTGTAGGAGTTATTCATGAAATACTGATAAACCGGAAGTTGCTGATTATGTACTTTGTGGGCGCTCTGGGCTCTATGGGCGGAAGACCAATGTCATCGTTTTTCATCGATCATGTTCCGTAAAACATTATTTATAATGTTTTTGGCGTCAAAGATAATATATATATATATATATATATATATATATATATATATATATATATATATATATATATATATATATATATATATATATATATATATTAATCACTCATTTTCCAAGTTTAGATGGAATATAGAGTTCGAAATTACTGCGGTAGATAATTATTTACATCTTATATATATGGAGAAAGTCATGTGCTGGCCACATCAGATTTTTTCATTATGCCAAGAACAATGAGAGTGATAGAAAGATATTATAGGGAGAAACGGTGCGATTTTCCGCTTCAAATTCAGTTTTTACTTTCTCCATATACGAAGTATAGAGAAAGTATTGTTTTCATGAAAAAAATCGACATCGAGATTTCAATGGAAATACATGTTTTGGGGTCCCTAGAACACGTTTTGACCATTTTCGGAATGATGTCTGTGTGTATGTGTGTGTGTGTGTGTGTGTGTTAGTGTGTGTGTGGGTATATGTGTGTGTGATAGTGGGCGCTCTAACGTAAAAACTATTAGTGGTATCAATACCAAACTTCATATATAGTACTGTGGTGAGTGCTGTCAGAGTTGATTAGTTTTTGGAGTAAATCGATCAACCGGAAGTCGAGTTTTATTCATTAAAGCTCATTTCCGGTTTTCAAAATATCTCCATAAATATGATATATAGGTATATTGTATACCTTATAAAAGTTTTAGATAATCTGTGTTACTATAACTTTTGTATTTAACATATTTTTGTATCACCGGTTGATTAGGAGTTATTCGTGAAATACTGATAAACCGGAAGTAGCTGATTATGTACTTTGTGGGCGCTCTAACATGAAAACTATTTGTCGGATCAACACCAAATTTCATATATGGTACTTTTATTACAGTCGTTAGAGTTGATTAGTTTTTGGAGTGAATCAGTTACCCGGAAGTTGAGCTTCATTCTTCAAAGCTCATTTCCGGTTTTCAAAATATCTCCATAAATATGATATTTAGGTACATACTATTATTTATAAATGTTTTAGAAAATGTAATTTACTATAACTTTTGTATGAAACATATTTTTGTATCATTGATTTTTTTGGAGTTATTTATGAAATACTGATAAACTGGAAGTTGCTGATTATGTACTTTGCGGGCGCTCTAGGCTCTATGGGCGAAAGGCCAAATTCATCGTTTTTCATTGAGCATGTCCCGAAAAACATTATTTATAATGTTTGTGACGTAAAAGATAATAATATATAAATTAATCACTCATCTTCCAAGTTAAGATGGAATATAGAGTTCGAAATTACTGTCGTAGATAAATATTTACATCTTATGTATGGAGAAAGTCATGTGCTGGCCACATCAGATTTTTTATGTTTGAAGAGGGAAACGAAATATACTCATTTCCCATTTAACACTTTCATAACAATAAAAAATAAGATTTCTTTTAACAGAAAGCTTGCAAAAAGAATACATGTGTTTAGATGTAAGCAGTGTTCAGCACAAGGTGCAGTAAACAATTAGATATGAGGATAATAAGGGTAAGGGCTTCAAAAATATTCTTCTTATCTTCTCTCTGAACTACCGCCAATGTTATCCTTTGCCTTATTCCCAATGTCTTTGCAGCACCGCTTCCTTTTATATTTTCATTTCCAACCTTTATATCCATCACTTTTAAGATGCCATCGTCCATCGTTGTCACGACCCCGTTCAAGGTTTTTTCTGACCAGCTGGTTGATCTTTCATAAATCTAATTAACTCATAATTTCTTCTTCACGCAAGATTATGTATTGACACGTTCCTAGTTCTATATATTTTCTGACTAGCCTTTTTCAATTATCCTAAACAAATATTTACATTTCAATAAATATGCCCTCTGTATTTATACATTACTCCACACTCGTCGATAGTTGTTACGATTATCACATGTCTTCAAAGTAGATATTGGTCTATTATTTGTTTAAAATTATTTACTTTCTTCTTTTTTATTATTAGTTTTAATTTTTACTCATTTTCAGAACTTACACTCAAATTTTCACAATACTTATTTAAAGCTCGTATAATATATTTTTACTTAAAGAGAAAAATCATCTTTCCTCAGAGTAAAATAGCTTCTTAGTAAAAATCTATGGAATATCAACGACTTTCAAGAAAATATTATTGTTTAAACCCTAACTTGTTCAACATATTAAGAAATAAAGTTTCCAAAAAAGGTAAAAATAAAAAAACACTGTTAAGGGTATAACTCGAGCTAATAATGAAGGCGGTTCCTGAAAGTAGTTAAGCGCTTTAAAGGCAGAAAAAATGACTAAGTCATTAAAGAAGCACGAAATAAGTAAATTCATGAAATTTTTCTAGAAGCAAATAATTTTAAATTTAAGTATGATAGCTTAAAAAATATAGGATTCAATTAACTGTATTAGGCAGCGATTCCTTATCGATAGGGCTCCTCGAGTGTCACTAAAAGCTGTTTCCTTACGATACCGATAGTTTTACCGACAGCTGTCCATCTATTAATGAGTTACGATAACTTTCCACGAACAATGCAAAAAAAATTAAATAGATTTTCTATCGCCTTTCTATGGATCGGAAGAAGTTTCTTCTCACCTGTCGGTGGGCGTATACGACGGATCCGAGTAGTTTCCAGGTGCCTCCTCTGCGGTCCATACGCACCATCCGGAGGATCTGGAAGAATCGGAGGCCTCGGAGGGCAGAGGCGGCGAATACTTGGCCATTGGCACCCAAACCAAGCACCACCAACGATGCCAGGATGGTTGTCACGTCTGAGGATAGCAAAAATAATTTTAAGGTTGTAGAAGAAGTGAAAAATAGTTGAAAGATATTTACTATATTATTAATTATATTAGTAGATGGGATTCCCTCGAATCCGACTCTCACTTGACCGACGCTCGATTGCCCGACTGCACAGTTGACTACTCGTTTTTGAGTGAGCGTCAGTAAATCAAGTTTGACCCTTAGTAGATACATAAATTGCTTAGGATATTGCGTCGCTTACCGATAAGTAGGACAAAAACGTGGTTATTAATTTATCAATTATCTCACCAAAGGTTATTCAGGAAAAACTCAATATTCGAAGGCGTTACTTCGTGGAAGACCAATAATGGAAATAATACTTGAAGGGTTCAAGAAGGTTTATTCCCATTATTCAGGAAATTGATTGCTCATTCCTATGATAAGTGATATTCCACGGAATAGAGAGACAGAGAGCTCTTTTCTTTCGACGATCGATGAGCACTTCCAACGTCAGAGTCTGTTCCATTATCGGGTTATGAAGGGTATAAGGTATTGAAACTGATACTCAGGAAAACACGATTGAAACCTTGATGTCATTCAAATATTCCACCAATTGAAGATGATAGTAGTCCAATATAGTAGGTGGACAGTTGAAAATGAAAGAGGAATGTTTCCGATATTTTAATCAACATTGGGAATTTAATTATGCTCAGTGTAATTCAGTACAGCGAACTAACTCAGGCTTTAAGAAAACAGATTTAAAAGGTGTGTTATTGAAATTTTCAGCTAAATAAATGGAATATTTAGCATTTTTTTCGGTGCAGCACGTAGGAAAATGTATCTACCACCTGAGTCTTTTCTCAGCATTGTTCATGGCCGCGATAATGTAAAAGGTACTGAGATGGAAGTGATGATGGAGACTGGCATTCATTTTGGTCCTCTCTTATTCAATGCTATGAAGTACAAATGCTATTCAATACACTCATATGGTCAATGGGCTGTACTCAAGGCATTCTGACTCAGTGAGGGAAGCGAGGATAAAATATCCCACTCCTCATGTTGCCCTGCACATTGCATTCCCCCTTCAAAGCTTTTAGTAGGTATTAGGGGGACAGCTAACATTTGGGCTGATGCCATTGTATACAGTGCGCATGAAACATGAGGAACTTACCGATGATGCAGAATGGTCTTCGGAGGAACTTGAGCCTTCCCATGCCGCCTTGATACCTCGACCGACATCCTGAAGACCATAACCTACAAGAAAAATAGTTATGAAATTTCCCAATTGAAGGTAAATTGTCCCTATGAAAGTCACGTCTAAGGATTGCTCCTTTTGAAAGGAAGTTTTTGCAAGATTTTAATACGGAGGAAAACATACGAATAATGTATTGTCTTCCATTCACCAACATTGAGGTTTAAGTCTGTCTTTCCGCGCAAACACAGATACCATTGACGCAGAAGCTAATGTAAAAAAGAAATATCACAGAAAGGGACTTCTAGTACGCTTTTAGAGATAAATTCAAATAATATTGAACGAAATTAATTTGCATAAACGCGATTTTTGGAATCTGAGCCAAGTGGAATGATGTGCATAAATACTCGAATTTAATTTATATTTACTGCGTACAAAATAAGGCGAAGCAATTTTCTCCTTGAGCATGAAGAATCACAGTATAAGAAAATTAAATCGACCGGAAATGGAGGATCCAGAATGAAAAGCTAGAAAAAATAAGCCTCGAAGCAAAAAATCAGGAAGCATTAGAAGAACACCACGATCATTGATTTTTTGAAACAAATCACTTGCACGGTAGATGAATCACACATATCAATCGAAATTTTTCATTTAATATAGACTGATGATGAACGTTCAATCAATGAATGATACAATATTATTTATCATTTTCATATTGCTCCTGTTATGATAAAGGTTTTCAAAACTTCATAAAATATATTTACTAAGTTAATTTTCTTTGCAGACCGGTCGAGAGGACTTAAAAATTATTATTTATTCATTTAAAAAAGTTAATAAGTATCTATTTTGAGACAAGTTCCTAGTATAAGACGCCACATCGTTCATCTTAAATACGAGTCGTGGGATATAATCATTGTTAAAAAGCAAGGGAAGTGACTGAGAATAAGACAAAGGCAAAAGACGTAAGATGATAAAAGGATGAGATAAATTAACTAGAAGCGGTAGAAATGGCATTGAATTCGGTATACTGAATATTGGGGGTGCCTACCGAAAGGAAGAACACTTAAATAAGTATGCCTTAAAATAGCCAAAAATAGCGACCATTATCCTAATATTAAATGACATCTACGTCCAAAAATAACATTTTTCTACGCCCCCTGTCTTTTCTTGCCTTTCTCTAGTCTCTATATTTATGTTTCCTCTTCTTCACTTGATGATGGTAATAGTTTGCTGAGAGCGGTCGGTATGAGGATGTATGTATATGTGTTGGGAAATCTTCGACAAATATTGTTAATGGACATGGAAAACTGTGATATGGAAACGATGCGTTTAAAAAGGCACTATATTATGAATAAAGAAAAGAAATCCTAATGAGATTTTATAAAACCACAGTTAAACCTTCGGTTACTTACGGATGAAAAGCATTCACTAAAAAAAAGAAAGGAGAAAACAGAGTACAAGTAATTGAATGAACCTCTTATAGAAACTCAAAGGCTGCAGTAAAATGGTTTAATAAATGGACGCATCGTAGGAACTGACTTTTCAACATTTAATCTAAATGAAAGAATAAGGAAGGTAGGAGCAATTGAAACAAACCAGTGAATGGAATGGGCAAAGAAATATTGCCTTTGCATAATCCAAATTGTAAATCTACAGGAAAGAGAAGTCTGAAAAGACCTAGAAAGAAATAGGTATATACGTAAAAGACAAAAAGACAAAAATGACTAATACGTGGAGCTATGAGAAAGTATATCTATTATTTTCTGAAAATGACACGTCTCTCGAGCATACATGTACATCTTGTTTAGCCAACACTCTCACACATAGTCTGAGACAAAAAACAAACAATCCATCTCTTTTATAAATATAGATTTGCGTAGCGTCCGTCTGTCCGTCCTCTATTTCCGTCTCTCCTCTATTTCAGAAATGGTTTGTTCGAAAGCAGGGATAGGAAACCCTTTCTCATCGGAAAACTGAATGTCTTTACTACCATTCAACCACATCGGAAACTATTTGGCGGCATATGAAACCATCAAGAAACACAAGAAACTATTAAGCCGTGCTTGAATGGAGATTAGATTAAAATAGTTCAACGTTGAAAGAAAATGAGCGAAAATAAATTTAATCTCATGACAAATATAAGGGAAATAAAAATACGAGATTGATAAACAACTTTGTCTTTATTATTACAGAATCTACTCATCTGGCCTCGACTTTGTGGTAGTCCAAAATTATTAGGAATAAAAAAAAGCACTTATACCTGTACCACACGGTAATTTATTCCACGACCATGGTTTCGACCCTTTAGGTCATCGCCATGGTCGTGGAATAAATTACAGTGAGGTAAAATTAAAAGTGCTTTTTCTTTATTCTTTATTATTACACCGAAAATATTTGAGAATACTTGTTTTGCGTCATTAATCTTATGTTTTGAGGATGAAGTTCTACAAATAACCTAGAGTTTATTAAATACCTGATCCTTGCATAAAATTATGATTTGATTTGTATTTTGATTGTTGAAAGATGAATAAAAATAAAATTATTATTAATTTAAGCTCGATTTGATTGATAAGTGAAATATTTTCTATTTTATATTCACATGTCTTAATAAATAAGACTGGTAAGCTAAATTATTTAGATACACGGATTTGGTTTTAAACTGCCTTCCCTATATCAGGTTAATGATTCTTCCAAGGAACACCCTGGGAAGATTAGTGATCCTTAGATTAGAATTCCTTAGAAGATTAGTGATCCGGGCCATTCTGTTGTTTCCAAATACCGTTGGTAATGAGGCGACAAATACGGATGTAAAGAAAGAAAATTTGGGACACGGCAGTTATATAATTAATGGTTTCAAATCTTACGGCTATTGGGGATATTTAAATCTCTGATTCACTCTAGCCGTGGTCCAATTTTACTCTCTTACACCCTATAAAACTATCTGTATTTTTGGAAAGATCTAGGATCAAATTCAGGAATCAATGCTTCTATAATTTTACGCGTAGCTTTCCACCTTTCAAACTGTATGGCTCTATTCTTTTATTATTTACAGTTTGTAAATATGAATGGATTTCCATCGTACTCACTTTCTTCGACGTCTGAACCTCTATTCTATGTTATTATTGAGGTTATATAACTTTCAAAGGTCTAAAATTTTACCAATTACTTCTCAGTTTCCTGGATATTTTTCCACTTTTCCGTCATCATAAAGGCAGTCTTTCTCGTTCTTTCTGATTCATTAGAGTGGTTTCAATAGGGAATTTTTAGCAACGGCGCTTCTGTGGTAGCAAACAATTCTTGATAACAGCGTAGTCACTTATGTAAGGAAAGTGCAGTCTTTACCCAATCGATGGCAGTATAATGCAGGTGACCTTTTGGGTGAAATAGGCAGACGGGCAATTCAGATTGCGTCGATGTAAGATGCAATATGAAGATAGATTTTGAAACTCAGTGTGGCAGACGACTGAGCTCACTCGCAACATTCTGCACACCTTAAACTGCTCGAAAAGAGCATACACTATTGTGAATGGAGGCATGAAGATGATTAGCGAACAAAAAATTGTGAATTAGATGTCTAAATGGGCCGAAATATTTTACTAAATAAGTGAATTAAATTATTGTGAACCCCGAATTACATTGTTATGATTACGTACCTGAGACTGAATTCGATGGTAAACCAAACAACAACAACCGTTTCCATGTAGAAAAGAACGACTCCAGCTTCTTTCTCGTACTCTTTTATTGTTGAGAACACACTCAGGGCTAAACACATAAACACCATACAGAAACTGTAAAGAAGAAGGAAATGTATTTAATGTAAAACGTTTGCCCTGAATTTTACAGTATTACAATAATAATGATTAAATACCAAAAACATCTCACAATTTTTGAAGAATAAGGCTTGTCAAAGAAGAATTAAAATTCGAATCGAAAAATAAAACCAATAGCATACAAAAAATGAGCGATACCAGAGAGTATCTATAATACTTACTCTCTGGTATACATAGAGTATGTAAATTTTAGGATTTAAAATTTAAAATTGGTCATCAAAGAAGTCTAATAGCGTTATTAATTAAATCATAATGATTAGTAAAAACATTTCAGTATGTGAAGGAACATCGATGAGGTGATTAAACACATAGACTAGTGATATTTTTAAATTTAATATTTTTAGTAATTTGTTGATATCAAACGATCTTTAGGCAAAATATGTGATGGTATTCCAGAATATGCCAAGATTATTGTAGGAATAAAATTACATAGATATTCAAGTACAAGCCGAGTTTTTCAGCACATTTTTAACCTGAAAAAGCCCCCTCGGCTCATACTAGAGTGAGGGTCCCACTTACCTGTTCTCCTCTAAAAGAAATCTGCCATCGCCGGAAATCGGTTTGTAAATTCTTTACTTACTCAATTAGAAATTCTTTTAACTTTAAACCTAATGATGCTTTAATCACTTTTTTATTGGAATCTATTACTTTTTTGAAATTTACCAGCGACTGCTGGTTTTCAATAGCTTTTCTAAGTTTTCGTGAAAAAGTTAGGTTCCTCAGATTCGGATTATACTCGTGTGTAATCGATAGATAGATTAAATTGCAAATTAATCAACAGTACACGAAGATATGTGAGGAGGGAGATTCAAGGAAACATAAGATGCGAAATAAGCATTATTATTTTGGGAAATTACCTTCCAGATATTGACAGTTTTTAATTATAATAGAAAGACTTTCAGTTCCTGTATAATTCAAAGCAAAAATTTCCGGTCTATGGAATTATCATCAAGAGAATCACGATGACGAAATTACTTTTTTAAATGATCCAATTCATTTTATGGAAACTGTTTACAAGACTCGTTTTTAAATTATTTAAAAGTAAAAATATTCCATACATCCTATTTTCCCTAAAATATTCAACATTGTATCAACTGGAGCCTGTTTGCAATGCCTTTGTTAAACGCATTTTAACTTTGCGCATGGACCTCGTAGATCAATGAAAATTATCCCGAGAGAAAAAACATAGCTAAGGGTAGCTATGCGTGAAATTGAACACGTGAATATGATGACAGCCGTTGGTCAACCTTGTAACGTTAACGCTCTATGTTTAACACGTTGAGTTTCCGGGTCCGACCCACCAATCAGAGCATGCATAATCTGCTATTAATACCCTTAAATAGCGTATTGGAAAACAAATCAAATTTTCTGATCATTTATTAGAGAAATAATCACAGGTATAGTTATTGATTCGATGGTTGGGTATTTTCTTCCTTTTATTATACTTGAATTTCTCTCATTATCCACCGATGAGAAATTTAAAGTCGTAATATAAGTTTTACTTTCCCCTTTGCTCGTTTATTCTAACGGAAATATCATTACCAATACGAGATGAGGCCATTTTTTCATTTTCGCTAAGCTAATAAAATATATTGTAACCCTATGAGAAGATAACCAGAATACATTAAAGTTTACAACATAAGAGTGGGTGACCACAGTGCAATTTCGACAGCTTGCTTAAAATCACCAATATGGACACATTCAACAGTCTTCAACTTCAGGATTCATTCATTAGGTGCTCTCGTCATCTCCTACCTCCATTTTCTACCAGATCTTCTCGATGATTCGCTTAATTTTCCCTCTCGTCTTCTACTTTGAACCATTAGAGCAACAAACCCAGTCACTTCGGTCTTTATTAGATGAAACTTCATCTTAAAACTCATTTCTGTTTTTATCTTATGTGCTTCATTAGAACAGCTTTTGCAGGATGAGCTTATCGATCTTACTATAATTCTGCGGCACTGTTCTTTCCCCACTGCGGAATCGGAATTATCTTTGTGAAAGCTTCTCGCCATTTCTTACCGTCATAAATTTTCCTACCGAGAGCGCAGATATATTTCTCACCCTCTTTCCTATGTTCTTAAGATACTCAACTGGAATGTCGTCCACACCCACCCAATTTATTCCCTTCCATATCACGCAGTGCCTTTTCAGCTTCCCTCCCTAATACCCCAGGCCCAATATGGTATTATCCTACTTCTCGCTCTCCTTCTATCCTCAGCCTGAAAGTCTTTCCCACATAGTCTCTCTCCGTACAATTTCCCATTTCCCTTACCATGGTTGGATTAAGTTAATATCACCTCTGCTATTTTTATGATGGTCATTCCAAAATTCCCCGTTCCTCGGTCCCTTCCACCGCATTTCTCCCATCCTATTCGTTTCCCTTCTCAGCTCATTGTTCGGAGCCCATCCCTTTCTCATTTACAGGGGTCAATCTTTTCTATTTTCTTGACCATTTTACGCATATTTCAATGATCCATTTTATTTATAATTTCTGCGCTGTTACCCATGGTTCCCTAATTTTGCTTTGGTTAACTCTTCCGATAATTATTTGAGCAGTACCTCTAAGTCTGTTTTTAAGCCTTCCCATCTCTTTTCTGCAGCGAATTTCCTAGAGCAGAGTTTCCCAATTTTTTATCTGTAATGGAACACTTCGCAAAGCTGGGAAGTTTAACGGAACACTTAGCTTATTTTTAGGTTAGGTAATTCTATTCGTAAAATTTTAAAACTCATTTAATTACAACTAATTATTTATTTAGTAATTATTTTAAAATATAAAACTATCATATTATAACATAAACATAAAAATATGAATAAATAAAGTATTTAATGACTTTTATTCTCCAATTCTCCATCAAGGCTACAAATTGCCGCGGAACACCAGTGTTCCGCGGAACATAGTTTGGGAAAAATGCCCTAGAGGAACGGTTCTTCACCGCGGATGCGAGAGAAGTTTCTAAATGTTTTATGAAAATTAAATACAACGTAGCCATTAAATATATAGATATTGTTTCACAAGTTATATTATAGCATACATTGTAGATATATTACTTTGTTTATAAATAAATTTCCTAGCGAAAAATGTTTTTCCTAAATAGAAAATCTGATGTGGCCAGCACATGACTTTCTCCATATATAAGATGTAAATATTTACCTACGACAGTATTTTCGAACTCTATATTCAATCTAAACTAGGAAGATAAATGATTAATTTATATCATATTATGTTTTACGTCACAAACATTATAAATAATGTTTTTATGGAAATTGTTCGATGAAAAACGATGAAATTGGCCTTTCGCCCTAGCGCCCAGAGCGCTCACTAAGTACATAATCAGCAGCTTCCGGTTAATCAGTATTTCATGAATAACTCCTAAACAACCTGTGATACAAAAATATGTTTCATACAAAAGTTATGGTAAATTTTACTTTCTAAGACTTTTATAAATAATAGTATGTACCTAAATATCAGGTTAATGGAGATATTTTGCAAAAACGGAAACGAGCTTCGAAAAGTAAAGCTCAACTTCCGGTTAACTGATTTACTCCAAAAACTATCAACTCTAACAACACTAACCAAAGTACTATAACTGAAATTTGGTGTTGATACGACAAATAATTTTTATGTTAGAGTGCCCACAAAGTACATAATCAGCTACTTGCGGTTTATCAGTATTTCACAAATAACTCCTAAACAACCTGCGATACAAAAATATGTTTCATACAAAAGTTATAGTATATAGCATTTTCTAAAACTTTTATAAATAATAATATATACCTAAATATCAGATTAATGGAGATAGTTTGCAAAAACGGAAATTTGCGTCGAAGCAAAAAGCTCAACTTTCTGTAAACCGATTTACTCCAAAAACTAATCAACTCTGACAGCATCTACCACATTGCTATATATGAAGTTTGGTGTTGATACGACAAATAGTTCTTACGTTAGAGCGCCCACAAGCACACACACACATACACACAGACATTCCGAAAATGGTCAAAACGTGTTCTAGGGACCCCAAAACATATATTTCCGTTGAAATCTTGAATTCGATTTTTTCATGAAAACAATACTTTCTCTATACTACGTATATGGAGAAAGTAAAAATAGAAACGTATTTTTCAATGGGATGCATAAGCTTACTTTCAAATTCAAGAGGGTGCTGACCATTAAGGAGATTAAGAACTGCTGTCCTAGAGGCTCGCTAACGTCTCTTAAAATTCTCACTCTTTACCATTGTGCATTATGGTTTAAAGTACTACATTTCCATGCCTAAGTGCAGGTTAGATACATAATTTATTACATATAAAAAACAACAAGGTATGGGTGAGAATTGTTGGAAGGCTCGTACAATAATACTTAATAGTAATACTAAAGCCTGCCGAAATTCAGAAAATAGGATGATCGGTTGCATTGTTTGATAATACATTTCAGCATCTTTATTAAGTATCCTTACCCTTCGTATGTAAGTCTAGGATTACTCCCTCAAAGTATCTGTATTGTTTGAAATAATGAAAATACTTTGTGTTGAAAGTAGAAATATGCCCACTATCAGTGATAGTGCGATGCATATTTTAACTCGAGAAAAAGTCACGTCATTGATTAAGCCTTACTTAATTATTTTTAAGCGGTCGTTAGTTTATATTGTCCCAAGATGTTTAATTTGATATCTTCACATATAAAAAGTGTGAAATGTCATAATACATTTTGGACTTATGGTTACTAGCAAAAAGAAAATGGTTTTTGAGTTCTTATGGTCAAAAGAATATATTGTGTTGTTATTCTTCAATTTTCAGTTAGTTTTTTGTTTTATATATTTTTTGTTGTATATTGAAGTAATTAATTTTTGAATTTTGTAATTTTCCTATTTGAAATGCATTAATTCGTTATTGACAGTTTCCCCGGTACAGGTTTACTGAAGAGGCAAACAAGCTTTCAACGGTTTTCATGAAATCCTGTGTAAATTTGTTTTTGATGAAATATCTTAAGATACGTATTCCAGAAGGCTTCCAAATTCCATTGCATACGTGAAGAATGTTTTATTATTATTAATGGGGAAAGAAAAAGTAACGGAATCGCAACTAATGTACATTTCTATAAGACAAATAAACCTTTTTAACTTAGGTGACAAGATAACAAGAGATGGCAGCTGGAGAAAAATAATAACAGAACAGCCGCTGTAACAAAAACAGAGAGGAGAAGATTAGAATCAGGATTGATAATGGCGCAGCAGGAGAAAAATGAAAATGAAATGGATAGACCGAGAAAATACTGAACGAGTATTTCGTATAATGAACGAAGAGAGAGTCTAGCGAAAACTTTTGAGAAAAGGAAAGGGAAAGGGGTCGGGTCCACACTAGGGCACGATTGTCTGCTGAAGGCAGTGTAGAAGAAATTGCGTAAAAGGGACATTATAGGGGAAGATCCTGGTTGAATTACGATAGGCAGGTAATAGTGAGTGTTTAAGTTTGCAATTAAGGGGGAACGAATCGATTGGCCCGGAACAGAATGAGATGGAGTTAAACCAATCCACTTAGTGGAGACCTATGATGATGATTCGATGAACTTCTGTATGGGATGCCAAGGCAATAAAAGTTGAGCTGAAGGCGGGAAACGTCATAAAAGTTGTCTTTGTGAGCAAGTCACATGTTATCGGAAAGTAGAAGCATAAACTTAACACATATTAGGAGGGGTTTTCGATTGAGATATGCATGCGTCCAAAAAGTGTCGATTACGATCAAAGATAACCGAGGTAATACAATACACAATGAACAAGTTAAAGAAGTTGTTACACTGATTTTGAATTTTAAGATAACGCTTATTCGGTATTTGGGTTATCCGCATATCGACTATATTCAAACAGCCGCATAAACTAGGATTCCTTCAAGTAATATTTACCTTATAACTGAATAAATTTGAATTTCCAAGTTATAGCTTAGAGCTAGTATAAATTCTCCACGCCTTTGGGGATTTCAAGAAGGCTCATTATAATCTTTCGTTCTTCCAGAATCCTAAAGTAATATACTTTTAAACCTTTCATATCTCTGTTAATATTCCTTTTATTCAAATCTCGTGCATGTAAGCCAGGAGAGTTTTCTTAAACGTGTGTTTAAGGTACTATCTTCTTCGCATGGAACTGCCGTTTTGAAAATCTCCGTACTGTAATTTTCGATCATTCCTACTACTGGGTGTCGTGAGTGTTGCAGGTCAGCCCTTTATTGGGTCAGCCCAAAAGAACTGAGCTCTTCGCAGCACGAACAATGACTCACTCGTGAGTCACCACTTCTCCCCATTGTATCGTCATTTTCTGCTCCCGAATCCCCATCTCGAATAAGTGTACACCTAATCCCTGATTTGTATGGAACAGCATTAACAGTGACGTCGGTATTCAGATTGGAAAACGTGCTGTCTAGGATGGCAAATGATGAAGAATTAGGCTGATTTTTCATTATTGGTTTCGTTCATTATTTTCCATATTATCATGTATACATACGTAAACACATAATGATGTGGAATATACACGTAATTGTACATCGTATATACAAATAATCGTAAGTACATATATAATCGTAAATAGATACAATCGTGTAAATTCTACATTCATTACTTTCCACACCACTTCTCTTTTCAACTAATTCATTTCATACTATGGATGAATGTAAAGAAAGAAAATTTGGAGCACGACTGTTTAAGTATTAGAGGTTTAAAATCTCCAATAGCCGTCTTTGGCGGCGTTTCTCGTTTCATTCACCGGTATTCCGAGAAAACAAGTAAGGACATTGCACTTTTTAAGAACACCCGATACGTACTTCGAAAGCGATGTTTTTATCTTCAGGAGTGAATAGGTAGTACCTAGACGAGGAACACTACTATTGGATATTTTAAACCTCAAATAATAATTATGGGTGAATGTCAATAAAAATCGAATTGTGACGAATTGAAAAATTTTTGGGAACTTACCCTCTAATTTATTGAATAAAAGAGTACGTCACTTTCGTGGGTCCTACATACTGTGAAAAACGAGATATAGACGAGCAAAATGTAGTATTCTCAATCTCGGAAGTGGTATCCGAGCACCTTAAACTGCAAGCGGAGCAATTCCTGAACTTCACACCAAGATGTCGGAAAATTCGCCAAAGGTGCCTGAACATCGAACTCTCGGTTCGAGGGTGTTTTTCGTTTTTCACTAAATAAAATTTTCCTCTATTTTCGTTAGCCTCGAAGAAAAACGTCAGAGATGCCTTGATGGATCCTTTTCCAATCTCAAAATGAAACTCCGGTTCGATTGAATTGCGTGTCAACATCCAGTAAAATACCCGAATTTCCTCCGGCTTCATCCGTATTATTATTCCACTTCCTCGGAAAGAGTGCAGAAAGAGTGACCTTACGAGGTCACCTATGAGGCAGTCACGCCACCAACAGCGTCGAAAAAGGCGCATTATAATGAAGATAAGAACAACACCTTTTTTTAATCGATAACCCCTCCCTTTCCTCATTTTCGATTCTCTCTCGCTCTAATCCGAGCAATCAAACATTGCTCCTCGGGCTATTGCTTCGGATAATTCTTCAGGCGCCTGAAAACACTCTCATTTGATCACATCTTCTTTAATTTAAAAATAGCATAATCTCCCATTCCTGCCCTTTCTGACAATATTTAAGGTTTTGAGTGATAAATTGCTTATTATGCTAACTTTATGAGTGAGTAGAAGAAATTACCTCACAAATTTAAAGGAAGGAGCTTCGGTTTTAGGAAAAATATAAAATTTAATGAATATATAATAATAATAATTAATTGATAGAAATAAAACATACGATTATCAGTTTCCTTTATCGTGAATTTATTTGTTAAATACTGCTGATTTTTTTAGTTTGAATTATTATTTACTAATGTTGCTGTTATTTGATATATCATTTCAGAAGTATTCCTATTTTTAGTTATAATAAAAAATTATACTTCTGAAATATAAATGGAAAACCATGAAAAATATCGACTAAATCACTAATAGTACATATATGATAATGCCTACCACCAAAGTTGAGTCGTTATATTTATGATGAATGCATAATTGCGGATTCATTAAATTTAAAGTATTGTTTGTGAGTTCAAGAGTTGTTTATGGTGATAGCATTCTCTCTATTTATTTATATAGTATCGATCTACTTGATTGGTTCTCAAGATTATTTTATCAAATTAATTCTATCTAACGGCCACTGATTAACGCATGCCCAATTAAAATAGCAGGTAACACATGCGAAAATGTTGTCGACAACTATATTTCAAGACGCATCAAATAAATTCTGGCTTTAAAATTTATTTGAGTATAAAATTGAGGCTCAAGGTAATTAGCAAGAAAGGGAAATCGATCCAAACACTTTGTAGGAAATGAGATTAAATGGGCACTTAAAACTATACAATGGACAATGATTTCTATTCTTCTAATTGCTGCAGAATATTATGAAATGGACCCGAAATATAGAAAAATCTACTCGTAAAAGCTACGCCTCGTCGCAGCAGTCATGAGTTTCTACCCTCTGTTTCCCTCTTCACTCCAAATAATTTCAAAAAAACCCATTTGGCTCGACACATATTCTATATTTATCCTCCCTCACTCCCTATTTTCTAAACTCTTCCTTCCACAATGCCTGTCGAAAATAGATTATGTCCCACGATATAACCTACTAATAAAATCCTCTTTCTTTTGTTTTCAGTATTCTCTCTGAATCGATCTCCTGTAATATTTCACTGCTCGCTCCCTTGTCTGTCCATCTGGTATGTGTCACTCTTTTTAATATCCATATCTCTTTCTCTGTCTTTTCTAATTTCTTACTCTCTCTCTCTCATCAACGGCCCAGCGTCTTTCCATACATTAATGGATCTATTTTTGAAAAATAATAGAAAGGATTAATTTAAAAATAATAGTAAGCAGTAGGAAAATGAGTCGCGGGTGATTTAAGCGATATTGATAATAATATGTTTATTACGAATGTTATCCCATTGACAGTTTACAATAGAAATATTAACAGAGTTAAAAAATACTAATGCAATAAGAAATATACTCAAGAAAAAAATACAATCAATAAAATGCTATCTAGAAAATAAAATCAATGAAATGTTATTCATAAAATAATTGAAAACGTTTAAATATTAATAAAATGTGAGTTTGAGCACGGAGCAGAAGCTTGGATAGTGCGATACATATTGAAGATTTTGTTCAAATTGATATAAATAAATACGACTCCATTAGCTGCTTCTATAGCTAGTTAGGAATGAAGTATTGCGATCATATGCTCAAAGCGATTAACAAATGCTCTTCAGAGCTGATTCTCAATAATTAGTTTTCTTAAATGACTCAACAATTTAAAACTTTTATAACCTATTTTTTGCAGTTAACAATCAGTTTGAAACAGTAATGTAATGATGAATAAAATCCAAATCGATGACGTAGGAATATCTGACGTACCCTTTGTCCCTTTACTCAAAAAGCAGAAGTGCATTTTAAATCGATTTAAGCTTCCGGCCAGAAACGAAAATAAAAGATTTAGCTCTAAGATATATGAGAGAAAATTTAATATTCAAGAAAATTAATAATATGTAAACACGATTGAAAAAATGTGACCTAAAACGGACTAACTGACTTTACCTACATCCCTACGAACTGAATAAATTTTTCGACGACGAAAGTTATTCATAAATTCAGCCATACTAACTTACTTACTTCAATGCTGGGTTTACAACAGAGCAGACTCAGATGCAGTGGAATATTTGATACCAAATGCTCCGTTTTGTTAATACGGATTGGAGGAAACACTCATGATTTATTCAAATACGGAGTCAGCTGAGTTTCTACTCGTTCTGAGGAAACGCTGAACTATTTTTATTAATTTAAAATGGAGCAAATTCTCCAAATTCTTCGAGACTGAGCTTATGTTCAAATGTATTAAGATGGCCCCATACCTACCTAAATTTTATCAACGGTTGTTTTTAAATAATAAAAAGGATTAATATAAAAATAATAGTAAGAAATAAGAAAAATAATCGGTACATATTTATGATTTAAACGATAGTATCTTCATGTGGAAAGGATAATAGTCTTCGTAAAAGTATCGAGAAAAGTCCACGTTTATTATCAATCAGAAACGTTTAAGATACGACAAGAGTAAGTATTGTGTAATACGTCCTCTTCCTTCCATTAATTGGAACAATAATGACCGTGTACTCGTGAAAAAAATGCTTTCCTGTTACGACAAGCGGATGAAAGAGAGATTCCTTTGAAGAAAAAGGATATAAACATGATTATTTACTTTAGATCCGAGCGGGAAATAGCCTGAAGGAAAATTTCGATTAAAAGGAAGGGGAAAAGAGTGAGTATTGGAAGAAAAATACAGCAGAAACTTTCGGAAAATACAGCGGTTCCTGGTCAACTCAACGTCGGACAACTCGTCATAAGACAAATAATATTGGCTGGGTTGGGTTGGGTCGAGTTGGGTTGTGGGTGGAGTATAGTATTAATATTAATAACTTCGTCGAGACTTTCAATTGCGTCAAGTGCGAATAGTCGCATTTAATAGTAGCATTGGAATCTAGCGCGCCATTCCGGGTCAACTCGGCAAGGTGTCGTACTCCAAATTGTTTTTACGCCGACTTGTCTCACGATAAGTTAACGCCACACTAAATGCAATATCCAAATACTTAGACTCAATACGTTATTAGCTTTCTATCTATCTATATTATATATCTAAATTAACGCAGCAATTAAAGCACCTCCCTAGCGATCCTTACGGCTGGTTCCGCGTTAATTTTGGCCAGGACTGTACTTAAACCTGTAAGGCCAAACTGCGTCCTACTGATCATCTACAAGTCTGATGAGAACTGTCAAAGCAAAACATTAAAAAATGATAAACAGTTTTTAAATCAGGTATAACGGAAAATACACAATAAGAGATGAGTTCCATTCGATGGGAAATTAGGCTCTTCGCTTCATCGCATTCCGTTCACATCACATTGCTGAAGAATAAAACATATTTCAGTAAATGTAACTATGAAAATTATTTTTCAATTTTGAGGGCATTTCAATGAAATCCTTGTATATAATTTCCGAAGAGTCCGTCTGTCCGTCCGTCCCCCCTTTATTTCAGAAACGGTTTGACTTAGAGATTCGAAACAAACTGCATTGTGTTTCTACGAGTTAGAAACCCCTAGGAAAACTATTCTCTTTACTAAGAAAGCCCGGGTTCGAACCCAGGAGTTCATAATACGGTTCCATAAGGAATACACGTATGTTTCTCATACATTCTCTGTGCGTCATTTTAGAACAAGAACGCATCGCTAATATTGTTGCGTCAAAAATAAAAAAGTGTTAGCAGACAGAAATGGAAGCTAAAAGGAGTCTGAATCTCACTGTGGAGGTACAAATGCTCTTGCTTTAGTTGGCGGAACAGAAGAAGGCAATTTTGGAAAATAAGATGAGTTACGCAGTCACCTGAAAGAAGGAGGTATGCTTTCAAACAAAAAATAGCATATTATAATATTAATGTGTAGTTCGTTGTCTAATTCGCAGGAATAGTTTGGAAACGTATTGGGGTCAATGCACGAATGAGTAGCGCCAGAGAATAAAGCAAGCTTCATGCAAAATATGACTGTAGCAAGAAAAATACGAAGAAGATTATGGCATAACAACGGCAGGAAACACTCAAAACTTGTGGTGGGTCCTTCGCTCGTATATTTAATTAAGCTCCGTAAAAATTTCTCATTTTCCTTTATCAACACCTAAACTTTCCATGATGCTATTTTAATGTTTAAAATTCACTGAGTCTGTAAATTTCATAGTTAGTAATACCATTATATCCAATGCAACCGACGGTTGGTTAAAGGGCAATTTAATGGAAAAGATATAAGGCCACCTAGAACATAAAACTAATTTCTCAAATTTTAATCAATTGAAACATTCCACCTTTCTAACGATTACCGGTAAGTAACGAGCGTGAGATCAGTGATAAATCGACAAAGCGTCACGATAATGGATTGGATAGATAATCACTCCTGGCCGTCCTTTTCCCATAGCATTAGAGAAGCTAACGGACTTAAGAGATAGGGATACTTACTGTGGAAATTGCGGAGTTCCCTTATTTATACCGACTTGTTACGGGAATAAAGAAATGTAAATTTAAAGCACTAAAGCCTACGCATTCTTCTACTCTGTTCTAAACGCTCACAGTTGCACAGCTTGGACAGCAACAACTTCAGACAACAAAATCTCGAGTTTTGAGGTTTTGCTTGCATTCTGGTGATAAACTTCCCCAATAAGCAGAGTGTGATTTAGCGAGCAAAATAAGTCCCAAGAAATCGATCCGCCAGCGAAGGCCTTTGCTTGCTCGCCCAGGGTTATGATCCCAGGGAACACTCCAATGTTTATCCACCCGATCCACGATGTAAAACGGAAATTCGACTTGAAGAGAGAATGAAGACCGAGGGGGAAAAAACAAAAAAATACACGGACCGCTATTAGAAAATTGAAAGAAATTTCAGGGGGAAAAAGTGACGCTGAGCTAAGTAATGGAAAAACCAAGTAAGTTCAAGCAAAAAATAATTTTATATTTATACTTTAAAAATATATTTTGATGCTTTAATTAGTGATGTAATACTAACGACCTGCCGGGGTCCAGACGATGTCGTAAGTAATGAAAACTGAATGTATGCCAAAGCAACCATAGATTTGTCAAACGATACACCAACCGTGTGTTACTAACCATAAATTTGTAAAATATCAGACACTTCGAGCGTATTTTTATCATTACTGACGCTTAAAAAAAACTCATTTCTCTTTACAAATGGTAATGAAAACTCGAAATCCAAAGTTTTCGATCGGCTCAAATGAATCGAATCTTCGATAGTAGCTTGTCCTATTGAATGAAAGGTATCGTTCGATTATGTGTGAACTATGAATTCGGAAAATATCAGACACCTTGAGCATATTTTTATCATTGCCGCTTAAAAAAAAACTCATTTCTCTTTACAAATAATAACGATAAACTCGAAATCCAAAGTATTCGCCCGGCTCAAATGAATCGAAACTTCGATAATCGTTTGACCTATCGAATGAAAAGTATCGTTCGTGCCAATAAGAAAAAGGGTTTCAGAGACCGAATTTATCAGAATGTAGTGTAACGGTTATTAAATGGGAATATAAATAAAAGTAGAAATAGTAGAGAGGGAATAGGTGGCATTTATAGCGTAGCATTGGTCAAGGATTGTCGCACCAAAACAACAATGACATTAAATTGGACAGAAATCGTCCGACATAGTAGTAAGCGTCTGAGAGATTGGGAATGCGGTTCCGCAGACGAGCACTGCAAAGAACAAAGGAGTGAGAGAGACCTGGACATAGTCGTCACGTTTTCCCCTTCAGAGAGTGGTTTTATTGAAAGAAAGCAGGTGGCGCCTTCACTCGATCGATTGTCGCGTGTTCTCCGAGTATTTTTAGTCTAAACAGTTCGTTTGACCGCTGAGTTTTCGGATTTGTTCAGCTCCATTAACCCGATACCGAAAACGCTTATTCACGCTATTTTCTTTGGCAGCCTTATTTCTGATTTTCTGACTCCATGATGATTGGAAGCTGAATTTGTGAGCTCTAATACGAGTACGATTTACTGATTATAACAATACTGCGGTCTCTAAAACTTTACCTTCCATTTCCTTCTGCGGCTGACGCTCTCCCTGCACGCATACTTTTTTAATTCGTAGACGAATTTCCATAACAGTTTTTTCTACTGTTAAATTCCTGTGAAGAGAAATCTAGGTGATACGTAAAAGTTGATTGTAATTTACATTGTGTTAGATTAAAACTAGTGGAGTAAAAACTCAAACTTTTAAGCTGCGACAGTTTCAAAGTCATTTGGTAAAAGCTTGAATATATATATATAAATATCGCAATCGATGGCTGCTCCAAGTAATTAATTTACGTGGATTGAGCGGGAGGATATAAAAATAAATCAGACACGCGACATTCGAATGAATTTCAAAAAGACGGATTTTGACGTTTCTGTGAATAAATGTTACCTGAGACGACAATCGAACATTTTTCTCGGCTTTCATTAATTTCTTGGAAAGTCATTGGAAAAGGGGTAAAATACGTCAGCAATGGCGGTTGCTGGGAAGTGTTTATCGTAAATCTTACATACTTTATCAAAATTTACGATATTGCTTACCGTTGGAGTTATGAGGAGGAATAAATTCAGGGCATAAATCTCATCTCTCGATGTATTTGGCTCTGGTTTATGGGACCGTAATTTCCGATTTGATAGCTCGAAAAGAGACTGCAATCGAGCATAGTGAACTTTACATGCATACTTAACGTCTCTCATTCGGAGCCGACTTGACTCGAAGGCAGCCGTTCAAATATGGATAAAAAAAACCGTGATATTCTTCGCAGAGCGACGACATTTGCATGCATATGAGTTGAATTTTTGGATTACCATACAGGCATAGGCCGATCGCCAATACATTATTACGGTTCTAAGCTACCTAACTGCCGAATGCTTTAAATTAGAAATTTAATTTCATCATACATGCAAATGTATTAGTGGCTAAATATCTTCAAAAGCCGCCTTTGTCGGCGTTCCTCGTCTCATTCACGGGTGTTGGGAGGAAACAATAAAAGACACCGAACTTAGATAACACTTGATTCGCATTTCGAAAGCAATGATCAAATCAAATCAGAAATCAAAATTTCTTCTTCCGGAGTGAATAGGTACACATTTCGTATTTTCTGTCTACACATACAAATGTAATTAATTAATAAGTAGGATCTACAGTTTTTACAAATGCAAAACATAAGATTCAAGGACGAGATGATAATAATATAAATCGTGTTCATTTCAATGATACAGTGTTTATTTGCAGCAGCATTTCTGCCACATTGGCTCCCAACAGCGGAGTAACACAATCGAGGTTACCTGCACTCCTAAGGCCATTGGAAGTTTCCCCGTGGACTATAGTTGAGATATATAAGAATATTCTGTCACTGATTAATTCCTGAATAAAGATGATTTATTACTCTATCGAAAATGGTATTTTCTGTCTGCTTCATTTGGCCACTAGCAATCACCCACGTCTGAATGATAACTTAACGGATTGCAAGAGAATAAAACGAAGCAAAAATATCGAACATTTACGCCAGCAACCGCTACTCATAATTTTCTATATCTCTGCACCCGTTCTCTTTAAAATATATTTCCTCCCCTTCCTTTTGTAATGCTTTTGAGTGTTCTGATCACTTTTGAAACATATCTCGAATGACGAACTTACCAGCTACCATCCCGTATCAGACAGTGTACAAACATTCTGATTTCTATTATCATTGTGGCAAAAAATATGAAGATTTAATCGACTCTTCAGGGCAGATTTTGACTTTTTTCGCTTTAACTGGTCAGTCCATTTAGCTCAGTGGGGGCATCACATTCATAACATCCTCCGAGAACATAATTTCTTCAAATTTTAACAGGATTGAACATCATTAGCGATATTTAGTGGAATTTCATAGTATAAGAATCTTTAATAGTAACACTTGTACTAAATTCACAAGAAATCCATCCCTCTTTCTCTTCAACTACTTTTCATCTTGGGGTTAAAGGAAAAGATGGAAATGAAATTTAACTTACGTTGTACAAGGAGTAGAAAATAGCGATACGACTTGGAGAAAGATATCCCACTTTCTTAGCAAATGAGTTCCTCTTCCCTTATAACCGTTCACCACTCCTAGTGGCAATTCTACCTCATTTATTCCCCTCTCCATCTCAAAACACTGATTTGCCATCACCTTCCTCCGTCTTGTTTTCCCCCTTTCCAATTTTTTCCCTGTAACAGTGTATATGTTACACCCCAAACGTGTAATTGCCCATTTCATGAAATGGGCAATTACGCGTTTGGGGTGTAACATATATAATCATGTGCACAGTGCGCTTTTCTTCTGGCCTGATTAGAGGTTTAAAATCTCCAAATTCCGTGTTTGTCGGCGTTCATCGTCTCATTCACTGGTATTCCGAGAAAACAAGAAAGGACACAGCGCTTTTTAAGAGAACCCAATATGTATTTCGAATGCGATGCATTCATCGAAAGGAGTGAAGAGACGAGGAACGTCGAAAACGAGGGCGTTTGGAGATTTTAAACCTCTAATTCCCAAACAGCCTTGTTACAATTTTTTCTTTTCTTCGAGTTCTGATGATGTTGTGATTTGCACCGAAACCGGTTAAGGGGTTTATTCTTCTTGCGAATATCGTACAAGTGTTTATATTAAAGATTTTTCTTAGAGTTACAAGATTGATTCAATTCTATACCACTTCCCTTTCAATATTTTCAATCTTATAAAAAAATAATGCTAATAACAATCTCGATGTATCTTTGCAATTGTAAAGCAAAGGTTCTCGATCAGTGAAAAAGAAAGGCTTGTCTCTTCATAAGAAGAACTCACACAATCATATGATAAAGAATTGCCTGTGCTCCTCGGGGCCTCTCCAGAAAGTTATAGATGCGAGTCTGCAGGCGACGATATCTTGCGTCCCTGGAGCGGTAGTGCAGGGGCTTTCCCAGAAGACTCATCCGTGGTTGATGGAGGCGGGTCCGGCCGAGCGAGGTCACGCTGAAAACCAATTAAACTGGATGAGAAAGTGCAATTAAACTCTATGGTCATCGCTACCGCAAACGCTCATGGGAAGGTAATTCGAGGGAAACTCCGGAGCGAAATACATAATCATCATCGACATCAACAAACAAAAATAAGAAGCAAAAAATATAAAAATCACCTGAATTACGGCTCTTTTATTTTACTATGACACCACATCACAATATTTACAAGTTAAAATACGTTTTCCGCGGGCTCACGAATAGCCATGGGGGCAGCTCGTTCGGCTTCGGTGAAAGCGGTCCAGAGTTCGATTTCCGATGAAAGCCCATGGGCAAAGTGAATTAAGAAGTCGACAACTTTTAACAATAGTACTACTAACATTATCAGGTCAAAGACGATCTTCTGTACTGGATCCGTTCGTCAACCAATTTATTTATTTACGATAGATTATAATGGGAATCTTATATAGATGTATATTAAACCCACGATGTAGACCAAAATTGTGTAATTTTTTATTAAAATTTTATGTTTATTATCACAACCCATATATGAACTTCTCGTAGTTGCATCTACCTTGTTATACTTCGTTTGTATGCCGTCAAAGATGCCCACTGTCAACTGTCCCTTTCTCTAATTCAGTATTTTTAGAAGTAATGAATAGCATTGTCCTTGTAGAGATTCCCAAGCCTTTTGAACTCAGCCTAGTTGGGTGCTCTTCTAACTCCATTGTTCTGACATCCTTCGACTTCTTCAAAAGATCTTTATCAGCAGAAGGTGACACCACTTTCGTCTTTCTTTTATTAAAAGAATCCAGCACTTCTACCTCTCGTATTTTTCTCTGTGAACTTATTCGCTATCCGAACACCCGTTCTCAATTTGCACATAAATATCTTGCCCGAAAGTTTTTGCCGTAGAATTTGTTCGCAGTAGGATGGGTTCAGTCTTTGTTCATGGACATGAGATTTTAAAGCAATACATTAGCATGGCCATAACCCAGCTTATAAACCGAGATCCCACATCTATCGGATTATATTTTTCAGAGCAAGATTAATCGAAGAAGAGATAATAGCGAAAGACCTATATATACTACAGTACTATATTTACATGATTCATAGTTGAGGATTCTCTTTCCCTCTTCAATGTAGGTAAAATAAGGTTACAACTAAAATATATAACGCAAGAAAAAATATTCACAGATCTGTACGAATACGCAAGTATATAATCGGAATTGTAATTCCTCCATGTTTTAGCGTGTCACATTACGCGGAGCGAAGGTTAATATTAATATATAAATCTGCAGATAGGTTTGCACCAGGTGGCAGAGTTTGAGTAAATGAAACTATCATATAATGATTGCCATAATATGTACAAGTAAGGAATACACATGATAAAACAGGAAAGGGCACGTATTAAAATAAAATACATTATCGAAAACGAAACATAATCAATAGTAGATTTTTTTTTAATCATCAAAAAAGTTTTTAAAAACAAATACAATAATACTAATAATTTTATATTTCCCCATCACTCATTCAACAATTAGTTATCAGTTATTATATTCATTATAATGTTCACCATCACAACATTACCATTACTGTTCAATAATTAATTTCAATACACTTATTAGATTAAACTAAAGTTTCTCTTTGAATTCTTTTTCACTTGCAGCTTAGGGATTGAAAACTTCTTCAGGTAATGCATTCCAATCCAAAATGGATCTGTTTGGAAATGAAGATTTCCCGACATCTTTTCTTTTAGTATGACATCGAACTTAGGAACGGTGACCGTTTTTGCCTAAATATGTTGGATGTTTCAGTTTTGAAGCCAAGTCCTCCAAACAGTATTCGGTTATTATTACGTTCAATGGCGAGAAACAATTTATTTATCATTGTCATGTTTAATAATTTTTCCAGAACTAGGGACTTGATGCTCATCGATTTCACGTTTATGCAAACAACTCACAGTGGAATTTTCCGCAGAGATTAGTTGATGCGAATGGATCGCGTATCTCTTTGGAAAAGATTCTTCGCCACCAAATGCTGAAGCATTTCGTCTACTTTGCATTTGCCACAAGTGGGAGTAGAGGATATTCTGAAATAATGGAACGAAGTCGGTTGAGTGACGTGGACGGAATCCTGGAGAGAGAGGTGAGATGAGTTTGGAGAGTGAAATGTAAAGCATGAAAAGATGCGTTCTTGAAGGGGAGGAGGCACAGAGGTAAGGGAAGGATATTACACAGTGTATTGTGCAGCGAAAGGGAACGACTTGAATGATACTTATGTATGAATCCATCCTCAAAGAAGAGAGGCATAATTGCTGCAGGAAAGCATGTGGCGCGCTAAATTTAGAAATGCACAATCTCTTTAGAGTTTTATGTGAGGCTATTTTGAGGAGTGTTACAGCAAACGGAGGAAGTCTGCGTCGAATGAGCAGAAGGGTGTCTCCACGACATCCAGACTTTCCGTAGGTTAACGAAATATGATATAACTATCTTATAAAACATTTCGTGCGGAGGAGAATTATGATGGTTTGAGTGAGAATCGATACCCTTTTCGAACTCGAGAATACGATGTATTTAACTATTTTTCTTTTCTCATTTATATACGAAAGATCGATAAAATTTAAAAGCCAAACCGATGGATATAAAAGCAACTTCCGAAAGGCTAAGTATTGCATACGTATTGAATCCATCGAACACTTATCAAAGAAGTTTTTTTTTCTAAACGTTCGGTGGGTAAATAAAAAAGGTTTTTCGTAACTTCCATCAGATTTTAATAAACGATCGGTCAAAGCATCCATCCATCATCCTGTGACGTTGATCATTCTTATGGCGAAACCGGTCGTTTATTAAAAATTTCATGAAAAAGGACTATGGTTTCATTTTAAATTTTGACATGGATTTTCACGATGTACCGCATAAACATTCCGATTAATTTTCTTATGACTGTAATAATAAGATGAATCTTTCCTATAGGAAAAATACTAAACAAGGAAATATGTGGTGATTGTAGATGACCAGTGTTATTGATGCAGATCCTACGCATGAAATATAATTAAATAACACCAAAATATTTCAAAATTGGTTTATGGTTAGTAGGACCCAATATGATTTAATGGAAGGATATTCTTCTGCGCTATGAAGGAAACAATCAGTGGTTCAAATTGGATTTCAACAACTTCCGTGTTCTTCTGAACTGCTAATACTCGTTCGAAAAGCAGTAAAAATCTCCGAGTCATGGCAGCCCATAAACCAATCGATTATCAAAAAACACCTCTTCCATCGTTAACTGGGAATAAGATGTTTCCAGAGGGACCTTAATAGCGAGTGAACATAATTTATGAGAGGTATAAACTGAAATTGTTGAGTAGGAAAAGTCATTGGGTGACACTCAATTACCCATTGGACGATTTCCGGGAAATACGTTGTCAGATACATTTCTAATTAGGCATTTTGCGCTGTCGTTGAAATATGGTATCTTTAACGATGTTAGCGATCAAAAGACTGCGTGAATCGATGTAGAGGGAGAAAATATGAAAGTGAAGTCATTCGGAAGAATGACAGGCCAAGCGGGGCTTCGTTCTCGTGCCAGGGGCCTCGAATTTTGAATGAATCAGTAATAGTTGGTAGAAAATATCACGATAGAAATCTGATGAAATCCATACAATAACGACTCCATGCTTATATTAAAATATCCCATCGTTTTTAAATAAAAATGTTGCATTATGAATGATTATAATTCCTGAGTCGTAGCTTTTTATTTTACTTTTTATATGACAAAGACGCACGATTTTCAACCGTAACCAAAATGTTGCTCATTATTACAAATATTCCTCCTTTCCTTTCAAGGCTTGTTGTTCATGTAAATAATTAATCTTCGGAACTTTGGTATTTAATTACCTGATTATTCTCGCAGCCTCAAATCAGTCTACAGAGAAAATACAATGAATACATTTTATCTACTGCGGTTTCAGCGAACGTATTTTCTCTAAATTTCTAGAATCACTGTATTTATTATTACTTCAACTATTTCCATCATCCGTCATTGTATTTTTAATATTTTTTAAGTTTGTATTTCAATATTTGTATATGTTTGTATTTTTAATATTTGTATAGGTTAAATGGAAGACGGTTAAAAGTCTCAATCTCGTCTAATATGGTTCTTTATTTATCCATATTGAATGGAATTGGCCATTACTTTGTGGAATTTCATAAAGGTTAGAATAAGAAGCACTTTGTTTTAATTCTACGGATTATATTTGATGAACACATTACCGGTTTCAGTAGTCACTATCAGTTCATCAAATATATTACGTGGAATTATAACAAAGTGTTTTATTTCAATCTTTATCTATCTACCTATCCATCCGTAGGAACCGAGATGGTAACGACTGCCATTTTATCGCGATAATTCTTCAAAATAGATATCACCCCTTTTTTCGGTAGTTCATTTCTATCATTTAGCAATTTATTTAAAATTTATACGTTTGGCTAGATATCACAACTTTCCTCTAGCTGCGTAAGTTTAATTGGAGTTCAAACAGCCATCATTCTTATCAAAGGTGTATGCAGTGGAGCGAATGAAGGACCGTTAATCTCATGAAATGGAGGCGTCATGCCTGAAGAATTGAGGAAGTACAAATAAACAAACCTTTCGTCGAATGTTTGCCACTTGTATCATGCAAATCTTAAGGTGGCGCTCGACATGAAAGCAAGAGCTGTGGTTGTTTGAAAGGAAATGGAACTGAGTTGTTTCCTTTCATTCGAGTGCGGTCAATAGAGGACTCGGGAAGCATTTTCGGCGAAAAATTGTTTCGAAAAAGTGAGTCGGAGGAATTTGGGTGAGATTACTGGAGGCGCAGTGCTTGTTCAGCGAAGAGGAGGGGAACAGGGGCCGCGAAATTGAGAAGTTTGACAGAGGATAGAGGAAGTTGAAGCCATTAAGCAAGCGCAAACAAAAGGGAGAAATTTTCAGACAAGAAGAATAGCAAAGAAGATACAAAATGAGGGCTGTGATCACTTCTCCGGTTTACTTCCACGGGCTCGGGGTCTCATTGTTATTTGAAAGGTAAAGGAACTTTCTGGCATTAACAGTAGAAACAATCCAATCGGTTATTCCTAGTATAATATCGGTCTCGGGCTCCCGGATAGTCATGTGGACACCGCGTTTGCCTTTGGTGAAGGCGGTCCCGGGTTCGATTCCCGGAGGGAGCCAATGGGCGAAATGACCTAAGCTGTAGAAGCACTTTCAAAAATACTACTACTACAACAATATCGGTCTCTTCTGCTAGGATTTTTATCGACAAAAATTTGAGTCTATTATAGACAAACATGCATCTCAAAAATCCGAGGTTTGATTAACACTTAAGCTATCATAGATTGATGAATGGAATGAAATTCGTTTGCCTTTCGGCACAGCTTCGAGGAAAATTTTTCATTTACTTTCATCTCCGTGTTGCCCATGGCTGTATTTATGTGAAAGCTAAATATGGGGCTACATCGTGTAGCAATGCATGCTGTTTAATAAAACGATGATATTTTCTATATTTCGGCCAAGGAATTAGTTGAGGCACAAAAGTAGGTGTTCTCCCTGTGAAAATGCTACTAACTGAATACGAATTATCAAGTAACGGATATTGATTTTACGTGAACGAAAACCCAAGAAAAAAATCTGTTGCGGCCAGCACATGACTTTCTCCATATATAATATGTAAATATTTATCTACGACAGTAATTTCGAACTCTATATTCCATCTAAACTTGGAAGATGAGTGATTAATTTATATATTATTATCTTTGACATCAAAAACATTATAAAAAATGTTTTTCGGGACATGATCGATGAAAAACGATGAAATGGTCTTTCGCCCATAGAGCCCAGAGTGCCCACAAAGTACATAATCAGCAACTTCCGGTTTATCAGTATTTCATGAATAACTCCTAAACAATCAGTGATACAAAAATATGTTACATACAAAAGTTATAGTAAATTACTTTCTCTAAAACGTTTATAAATAATAGTATATACCTAAATGTCATATTTATGGAGATATTTCGAAAACCGGAAATGAGCTTTGAAGAATGAAGCTCGACTTTCGGTCAACCGATTTACTCTAAAAACTAGTCAACTCTAACGACAACAACCAAAGTACTATATATGAAATTTGGTGTTGATACAACGAATGATTTTCATGTTAGAGCGCCCACAAAGTACATAATCAGCTACTTCCGGTTTATCAGTATTTCACGAATAACTCCTAATCAACCGGTGATACAAAAATATATTAAATACAAAAGTTATAGTAAATAACATAATCTAAAACTTTTATAGGAGAAAAAATATACCTATATATCATATTTATGGAGATATTTTGAAAACCGGAAATGAGCTTTGATGAATTAAGCTCGCCTTCCGGTTAACCGATTTACTCCAAAAACTAATAGACTCTGACAGCACACACCACAGTACTATATATAAAGTTTGGTATTGATACAACTAATAGTTTTCACGTTAGAGCGCCCACTATCACACACACACACACACACACACAGACATCATTCCGAAAATGGCTTAAACGTGTTCTACGGACCCCAAAACATGTATTTCCGTTGAAATCTCGAAGTCGAATTTTTTCATGAAAACAATACTTTCTCTATACTACGTATATGGAGAATGTAAAAATATTCAAGAAAAAATTCGAATATATTTTTTTCACCCAAATTTTTGAGGCTTTCCCTAAAATGAAAAGAGTAATTTTCTACATACTACATCGGCGGCATAGCAAAAATGTTAAGACATAACTAAATTTTCTCAATACTTTGGACTGTCTACTAAATGTTACAAACGATAGAAATTTATGGATGGGCCTGATTTTGATAGGAAATAATTTCTATTATAGGATAGAGTGAAAGTTTGGGATTTTTTAATGAGTTTTGTTTAATAAATGAAAATTTAGACAAATTGCGAGGTATGAAAAACTCTTAAATATATATTTAAAGGTCTAAATGTTAAGGTAAATGTATCCTTATTTTTAATGTCGTAATAATTGAAAGACAATTGTGGTTATTATGCGTCTAACTAAGGCTTAAGACGGTTCCAATATTGTAATGGTAAACTATTGAAGTCCAAATTATGCAAAGAAACATTCATTCAAAGAATGCTAATAAATGACTCGGGGAGGAGTTTCCCTCCCGTCCTTGGTCGAATCCCGGACAGATTGCATTGTTATCCTACTACCCCCCTCGACCTTTGCCCCCTGGTACTCGTACCAAATTGCAGAGATTAAATTAAATAAATAAATAAACATTAAAATCAATATGATAGGTTTTATATGATGAGAATAGATTGAAACAGGACAGAATGATGCACAAGGTTTGAGAGAGAGAAAATTTTTAAAAAAATGCTGATTATAATCGTAGAGATAAAGATAGGTCTAAAAGAGAATGCTCTAAATTTTGTTTGAAAAGGATTTTAAGAGTAGACTGAAGGAGAAGTAATACATAGACAAGTTAGAGCATAATTAGAAACTAGAAGAAAAATGCGGACAGTAAGCTGAATACTATATTAAGCATTTTCATTTATCTGTCATTGAAATGTTAACTTCAAAATTTAAATTAGTTTAACATCAGTTTTGTGGAAAGTCATTAATACACCACGAAAGAAATAAAAAAGTAAATAAAATTTCATTGTTATATGTTATTTATAATAAACCGTCTTTATTTAGACTAAAAGTCTCTTCTTCCATCAAACCCATTTATCAGAGAGTATATTTTATTTTCAGGAAGTTATTCATCCTTTGCTCCTGATTTTTGTTGTGGGATTGTCGGAAAACTAAATGCAATATAAAAATAAAAAAGGGGACCCTCCCACAAACACCGCATACACGGTATCATTAGACATTAATCTTTCCTTGCACTGAAGGAAAAATCTAAACATTCTAAAAACAATATTTTAATTCGTTAAATATTCGTCACGGCGAAAAGTACTCCACGACATGTCGAAGTTGCGAATCTTCCCAGTCCCTTTGGTGGAAGGGTTAAGGCTCAAACTGGCCTTCGAGCTGAACAATGTACAGAAAGTAGGGCTAACCAAGTGACATTTATATTGTATCACGTGGTCAACTGCCACTCGCATAGCTTTGCTGTCGTCCGCTATATATTAAATCCAGGTCCGCAATGCCTTCGCAAGACCGAGATCAAGTAATGAACCCACCTGGAATTGAACTCGGAACCACTTTCACCGAGGTGATGGTGTTTTATGCAATATAAAATGGAATTCATGAACCGCCCCAGTAATGGGGAGTGAGGGGAAGAGTTGGTAAAGCTATTTCATAAGAAAGGACAGCGAGGGGATAAGAGAAATAAACCTGAAATTGGAGGGATGATATAGCAGGAGGAGACCTCGGGGAAATATGATATGAAGAAGGCTTTGATTAAATGCTGTGTGAGAGAATCCATGGCATTGGATAGAGCGTGTTCGACGTCGAAGATGAAGAAATTGACCCCAAGTAATTGGGAATGAAGTTAGAAAAAACTCTCCGCTGTTTCCCACGAGGAAGAATTGATTTTTTTTTAGAGAACGCTTGCGACCTGCGGAAAAAAACATCTCCAGCTGCTATTAGCACCAGTATCTCCTTCATTCCGTTTGACAAGATACTGCAGTTAATATTATATGAGCAATAAGTATTCTTCACCCTAATTATTGCGGTGAATTTTTTAAACGGAATATCTAATGGACAAGAAGTTGAAGGGATGACCTAATTTAGTATTCCGCTGCTATTCAGGAGAAGTCGAGTGAGCAAAGAAGTACTTCGACGAGCGAATGAAGAGGGAGGTCCTCGGGAAACTTCCGAGCGAAGACGAATAATTTAGATTGGGAACACTTTAAAGCATGTTATTCAGCCATGAGGTCACTCAATCGAGGGAGCACCAATGCATGGTTAGTATTAGGGATTGTAAGGGGCTGAAGCGGTTGGCTGGGGGAGGGATGGTTTAGAGATGAAACGAACAAATCTTCGGATTGTTAATCTTTTAATGTCTGATTATCAAGTGAAATATCTCAATCTTTATCTACGGTTATTTTCCGCAGAACCATCAGTTTAATCAATTTTACTCCACATTCATGAGCTACTAACCTGAGTTTCCAAAATTTAGAATCCATTCCGAAAATGAAATTTATGCACACAAACATTATGATAATTGTTGACGTTTGTAAGTTATAATTTACAATACACGCACCTTATACACCATATCACGCAACTTGTGTACACAATATGTCTTGAGCCCATTCTGAGATTTAATTTGAAATATGATTCACAGTATCAAGCGAATTAAATCTTGTGGAAATCCATCACGTAAAAATGAATAGATACTGTACCTTTTTCCACAAAAAAATTAAAAATATATCTAAGGATTAAAAACGACCAGTACAGATGATGATTCATCGCCAAAATCTGATTTTTTCAATCTTTGAATATATTGTTTCATTTTTGTAGAAAAAGTATAATATCTATTAATTTCTAAGTACATAGAAAAATTTGGAAGTTATAACAGGATCTGATAATAATCAGATATAAGTTAGTTTTAAAAAAGCACTTTATCAAGAGAGATATAAGTAAATAGAAGAAAGGAAACTAATCAAACCTATAACATGAATAATCAGCTGAAATTGTAATTGAGTAATGGAGCCTCCCCTCTTAGAACCAGTTGGAGTCGGGAAAATTTTAGGGGGGGGGCAGTGGAACTCCTTGGTTCCCCTTTAGTCATGTTTCTATCAAGAGAAAAGTTTGTCATACGAATGTACTATCCCAGATGTGTCTAAAGGGTTTGTTGAATTAAGCATTTTCAATTATACCACAAATACAGCAACTAAATTTAAGCTGATTTGTGAAACGTAGTTTAAAATAGAAGAAAATATATCCGAATATCTGATGGACGACCAAAGCAACGGAAAACCTGAATTAAAACTTTATATATATATATATATATATATATATATATATATATATATATTAAAGAAAATAATTTGCTCTTATACGAATTTAAAGTGAGAACATTTTCATTTACATACAGCTCTACAGAACAAAATATACTGACTCAAACAATACTCCTAACCTTTGCTGAATGTTATCCATACGAATTTTAAATAAAAAGGTTTATGATAGATGAGGTTTGAACGACAGGAAATAACCACTGATGGGTCTTTGGAAACATAAAAGGTAGCTAATTGATGTTTAAAAAGACATGTAGATTGGAAAATATAATATTAACATAGTTTGTGACAAACTACTACTTGTAAGAAATACCATCAATATATTATCATAATCTTGATGACCATATATTTATCATGATTATTATATCAAAAATGATAGATGACGATGAAAATAAAAGGTGTCGCTTGAAAATGTTCAATTCATTGAGGATCTATTTGATGAAATACTCTTATCAAAAAAAGTACTAACCACGCTTGTATTCAAAACTGATCACTGTTACTGTGATCAATCATCTCAAGCTAACGATTAGGTAAAAATAAAGATGGGATCGATGGAGGTAATTTGCAAATCAAGATTATTTGTAAAATATTTAAATTATACGAAAGACCAATACCTATTTCAGAAAGGACAAAGTAGCCTTTGACAGCGGTTGGCATATTCCGTCTTTACTTCTGAGAATTATTTGACGGATCAGTAAGTAAACCCTGTTTGGGTGAAAGAGTCTACATTCTCAATTATACTGTATTTTTTGTAATATGGTCATAACCAGTAACTATATACAGGCCGATTAACAATTGAGTATCGTAGCATATCTCGAGTCGTTTTTGTTCTTTGTATTCCTACTTTCTCATCGCTCTTGATACTAATTCTCGTTCCATGGATTCTTTAATAACATTCTTTGGATAGGTCTCCAAATGTATTTCAACGATTTAAAGGGTTGAGTAAAATAGAGATTTTGTAGGTAGTTAATTTATTAATTAGTGTCCTAACCTCCGTCAGAGTCGAAACATTCGGTGGAAGGAGGCTTTAAAATAAAAGGGACGAGGTGGGTGTGGCCATCGTCACGCTATCCATTTACTTAATTGCCTTGTTCCCCTTTCAGGATTCTAAGTGAACTGAATACATATTGAAACATTCTGACTTTGAGAGACTGTACATCATAATATGGAAATTTCGTGGCTTAGTTGATTTAGCAGTCGTAAGTTTAATTTATTGCGAACGATGTCGATATATTTGTCGAAATATTACAGATTTTTTGTTATGATGTTGTATTTATTGTAAAATCGTCTGATGAGAAGCAAATATTGCTAAATGGTTAGTCTGCGGTTATAGAGAGTCACCCATTAGTTTATAGATGTTGCCAAGACAAAGGATGTTTGGTTAAACAAAATAGAAGTATCAACCAATGCAGCTTCAGTACGCATGGTTAGAATACTGAAATTGTACTGAGGTAGATGAATGATCGAATGTTTTCTACGAATGGGAGAATGGATGGTGTCATTGAATGGTGTGTAAAAATCAGTGAGATGAGTTTTGTTCAAAATGTTGTCTGTAATTACACATGAAGAGCTATCTAAAGATGAAAAAAATCCTGTGTACAGAAGTGTGCCAACGCCTGAGTTGTATGGAAGCGAAATTTGGGTTTTTCAAGGGAAGCATACGAGTAAACTGAATGCAGATGGAATTGATTAAATGAGAGGCGTGTTTAGGACAGGGGCGTAGCCGAAGGGAGGGTTTATGGGGACCAACGAAAAGAGTTCGGCGATACAAGGGAGAGTATGACATCCCGACAGAGACGTTCCATCAATTTATTTTCCTCACAAATTACCACAATTAAAAGCCTATATCTAATCAATGATTATTTCTATTTTTAATTCATCGGCTCTAATAATAAAAATATTTGGTGGATTTTTTATTCACACAACAAATAACACTTTTTAATCATTCTGAATGTGCACCTCTCGTGCTTGACACGACACACATTTTTCATGGAAATTTTGTGTTTAAAAGTAAAACATGTACGTCGTTTTAATAATTCAAAATTGAAATTTAAAATAGTTTTAAAAATTACATATAAAAAAGTACCACCAACATAAGTCATAGTGTCTTAGGTATAGAGTAAATTCTTCTTGTTATGTTAGGCTATAACCTCCCTTCATATTATCATAGGACCATTTACATAGAAGAGTAAACATAATTTCCATAAAACTTGGGCTTCAGAAGATCAAAAATGTTGATCTCTCGATAGAAATTTTAAAAAATAACTAATAAATCGGATAAGAAATGTGTTTAATCACTGAAAACGTGTATAATACTTCTTTCACTCGCGTTTTTTATGTTTATTCAATCTTCATGTTTATTCCTATATCCTTTAACCTGTATTCATTATCTCATCTATGTGTGTATGATGAATCATATAGAAATTATGGTGACTATATCGTAATTTATCTTTTGTCTTTTAAAAGTTGTATTTACTGTTTTATTATTATGTTCCATATATTTATCCGTCTCCTTTTTCCTTACTATTCTCTACATATAATTTTTTATGCTTTTAAATTTCTCTTCAAAGCCATACAGGATCTTATATATTTTGGCTATGTTATATTCATAATATTTTGTACTATGAAAATTACGTAAATAAACACGTGAGTTAATAGTTATCATTAATAATAATGAATTATTAAATGTAAATGAATAATGAAGAACAAAATAATTCGTAATTTATTGATCCTGTATTTATTGGCCTCTGTATAGTATTTATTGGAATATTTATCTATTTATTGTACTTTTACTAAAAGACCTGGGGGAAGGAAAAAGAGCTTATTGGTGTCATCATCCCCAGGTTAAATAAATTCTAAATCAATTCATCTGTTTCGATCTTTATTACACATTATGGAAGTAACATCCCGCCCCTGAATAGTTGACGTATCTGTAATCCCTCATTTGTACTGAACCCCTTCCATTTGGAAATCCTAGATACGGCCATGATTTAGAGTAAAACAGAGAGTCATTACTGGATGCATGAATTATAAATGTGGACTGGAAGGAAAGCTATGTTATCATCATGAAAACGGTGTTTTATGTAGATTGGGTGTATAAGAGAGGAGTGGGGCGGGGGCAAATCCCACGAGGGAACCTGCCGATTAAGGCAGAAAAACATGACGATGATGTGGACGTATGGAAATGAAAGGTGGGAGCAGAATGACAAATAGTTTATGATGGAAATGTTAGCGATTTGAAAGGGAGAGGAAATCCGAGGAAAAACAGGTTGCGACGAATGAGATCTCAAAAAAGAGGTGTGCGTATACATGAATGAGGAGATCGGTGAAAAAAGAGAATGTATGGAAATATTTGCAGGAAAGTCTGACGCGATGACGTTGCGAAAAAAAGGGGAGTAGAAGAAGTCGTTACCACGTATAGAAACTGGGAGAATGTTATATGTTTTTATGTAAGAATGCGTTGGCTGCGCGCCCCATTTATTTTGAGATGCTGTCGATATGATATAAGTTTATGAAAACAGCAATGTAACTTCGATGTTGTTATTTATATCTCAGAATTTCTCAAACTAGTTCGTTTTCAATAAAATCTCCGAAAAATTTAAAATTTTACATTTTTATCTACTGCATATACTTGAGCGTAAGTCGACCCGAATAGGATCCTAAATCTATGACAAAAAAACTGGGAAAACTTATTCACCCGAATATAAATCTAAGGTGGAAAATGCAACACTTCTGGTAAATTTAATAAAATAGATACCAATAAAATTACAGTAATTGAGACATCAGTACGTTAAATGTTTTTGAATATTTATTTCAAAGAAAAACAGTAACTAATTGACAAAGAATCGTTCATTGAGCAAGTGAGGAATCTACGAGCTGATTCCCGGGTACGGCAGACTTTTCCCACCGGAGAACATGTACGAGTAAGTGGGACCCTCACTCGAGTATAAGCCTAGCTGGTATAATTGAGGCTTTCTAGCTAATATTACAGGAGTTGAATTGGATTCCAGTTGCAAGTGCATTAGAGCAAAAACAACTGAGAATTTGTAGAACAAGAAGCTTCCAGCAAGCCAAGTTTAGTGCTTAATTACTCTTTGCGGTATTATTTAACATTCTGCGGCATTTAAGTACATCATGTTCTGTATTTCTTGCGAAAGTGATTAACTTTGATCATTCAAATTATGAACCAAAATCGTCGGTTTAGGTGATAATCCATTCCTAAATAAGATAATTATAATATTTTCAGAATACATTTCACTAAAATTTTCATGTATTTATAATAATATTTATAATAAACCTTTCCGAGCTCAGTACTATGGTTGCTATAGAGTTGCCATCTCTTTAAGTTTTCATTCCGGGAGTTTCCCAAGAGAGAGATAATTTATTAAACCAGAGATTAAACCAGTTTGCCAAGCTATCAGAGTAAAATAATAATATAAAAGTAAAATAATAATCTTATGAAGTATAACTAGTTCCATTGCGATAGTAATCCAAATTGGTTTATTGATGCTCTGATTTTTATTGTGAGATATATTTTTTCCAAACGATGTAATAATTGGAAATACGACATTATTAATAATATATTCAAAGTATTTTCGGTTACATTAAGTAGCGTTCATTTAATTGTTTCTGGTAGTGTTAGAAATTAAGTTGAACCTATTTTATTTAATCGTGTATCCGTTTTGATGAAGAATAAGAGACCTGTTGCACCAAAAGTTTTGGATGACGAACAATTTTGCATTTCTTTCTTCAGCTTGTTTTTCAGAATTAGGGGTAGCAGAAATTAAGGAAGAAATTATGTACAAAATTCCCCAAAAATATGTACTCAAAAGTGATACATCGTAAGCCCAGTACTGAAAAAGCGCAAGGAACCGGAGAAGTTTTAATTAATTGACGAAATCCTTTATCCGGTATTTGCGAAAGCACTAGCAACCCTTTGGAATCTGTTAGTATTTCCGCAGCGATGGTTCGTGAGCTTTAACGCACATATGTACGCAGTAAATGTTTCTCTGATGGACAGTAATAATTTCTCCGGGAAAAGGGCGACTAATTGTCGGCAGTGTAATGAGTTCATTCCCGCAACGTAAACAAAACATGTTCCGAGGAAATGCTTTAGGCTTCCCGTTGTTTCGCGGACGTCATTTACCACTCAGAGCAAAGGATGTTCCAAGGATTCATGAAAATTCAATTCTTTGCTTCCTGTTTCGGTGAAGCCGAAAAGACACCTCCCGTAGAGTTAAAGGAGATCTCGTCTGCTGTGGAAAGAAAGACTACACATTAAATGAAACTTATTCTTCTCGACCATCTCCTTTAAGTTCGCCTTTTCTTGATGCCTAAAAATATCAATAGATTCTCTCGTAAAAACGATGAATGCATATAATGTCGGCACATGTTTGCGATGCCTAAAACGGCCTCTTCCTCCCCTCCTCTCCCCTCTACACGTTACAACACTTTCCTCATCTCAGAAGATTCCGAGGGAAGAAGTTTTTCTCGATTCGCTCACTTTTTCAATTGACTTTCGCCCGAAAGGGCTCGAGTACGATGCTTAAATGCTCAAAAGTAGCTTTTAAAGCGGAAATAGCTTTGCGGAAAACTTCAGCAAAACATCAGATTTATAGGAAGATGGACAGTTTTAAGACGATCATTCTTTTCTTCCGCAAACGTGCGTTTTCGAATGATCCTGCATTTGCCAAAAATATTGTAAATTGTAACTTCTTAGAATCTAAAGCGACGCTGCACCATTCTCTGTCACCGTTGTTTTAAACGGAGAAATTATTAGTAATCTCAGCTAGGCCTTGTCACAAACAAAAGAAACAAATTCGCTCTATTGTGTAAAATTCTTTAAAACACTTAAAAACATCCGTTACTTTTTAAATAACTTTCTCATGGGAACAACAGTCTCTTGCCTTTGCTTATAAAATTATCCAAGATAGAATGATCAACGTTTGGACGAATTAAATGATATTGCGTAAAGAAACTCGGAAATGTCACAATTACCTTTCACTGCCATCCTACACTATTGAAAATGTATGTTATATCTTTAACAAAGACTGACTGCATTACGAATAAAATCGAGTATTAAATTATCAGCAGTTCAATAATTTGCATGATACATGTTAATGATGGCGGAATGTTTAGTACACTAGCTTGTTTGTTGTGCGTGTGCATAGGTCAAGGATTGATTGTGATATTATTCTGTATGATTATATTTCGCCCTGATAAGTCGAGTATTATTATAATTGTTCATAGACTCATCGATAAAAAACTTAAAGTTATGCATAAACCACAGCGACTATTACTAAAGCTAAAAATTTAGAATGAAAGGCCAGCTATAATAAATGCGATCACATACCTGGATTCCATAGGATTTAGCGAATTCAATCTTGGAATCGTGGTCTGGTTTTATTTGGGGGAATCAATGCGATAGTGGAATACGGTAGGAGCGGCTCAAAGACGATTTCCATACCACGCATTGAAACTCCACTTCAAAGTCGGGCAGAGCGTGTAAATTTTTGGGAATCCGAGAAATCCATTCACCGGGAAAGCTTCAGATCTTTTCTGAAAGCCATTTCGCCTGAACATGGTTCCTTCTAAGCCTCAGAGGCCTCACAATACTTTTCTAAATGGGCCCAAGCCGAATTGTTGAGTCTCTAACATTTCTTAGGATATTATAGCCGCTAAGCTCTAGTCCTCACAGACTATGATATCACTAATGATAAATTCCGTGAGTAGTCTTATACTCAATTTTGCCTACTAAAGAAAACATAACCAGTGTTTCAAAATCTTCCTCAGCAATCTCAGAACAGCTTCGGAATGCAATTGTGTTTAGATGAAGAAAATGGGAGGAAAAGTTACTTCTTATGGCCTTTTCGCTACTACGAAAGTCAAAAGATCAGATAAATAAGATAGGTATTGATCTCAAATTAAAATCCTGTCGAACGGACAATTAGTAGTAGTCGATCATCACCGTGTTGCAACAAAGCGCTCCGTGAAAGGAATCCACTCTGTTATTTTCTCATTAAAGTTTTTAAATGGTTCTTAATATTATCTTGAATAGATATGCGTACGATATAACCTAGGCAGTACATCCTTTGGACATGTATTGACTTAAAACAGAGCTTCGCGCGTCCAAAAAGAGGGACATCGTCAGTCAGTAGTGCTAGTGATGACGAATATAGAAACTGGACGATCTCTTAGTCTTCAGCCAGGGGTAAATATCAATACATCGTCTCAAAAAACTATTCTTCCCAGCAAATCATAATTCCTTTTCATAGGGATAGGGATACAGGTAACAATACTCCTTCCTTCCATTCAGTCTCAATTACTAGGTAAGCCATTGGATCCCGCCAATAGGACATTTTGCTGGTTTGGTAGGACCGATCAAAAAATTATCCCTAGAACTATAGCCATTCGTTACACTACAACACGAACAGTATCTTCAACTGCACCGATGGACTCATGTGTCCATACACGTGCCAGCTCACGGAGCGTCCGTCACAGATGTTGCTCTGTTTTTTTTTTCACCCACTCGTAAACTTCTTGGAGTGACAGAGTATCATGGCCTTTCCAAGCTTTCCTTCCTCTTTAAATTTCAATGAGTTGCACGCTTTCTCTACACAGAAAACGTGTAAGAGTCCATTGTTCCTCTTTGGTGCACATAAAATTAGTGGTCGCCATCTTTATACCAATGTAACTAATCTAAGTCTGGTCTATCTTCTTTAAGAATCTGCCGAATTAAGGACCAAAGGTAAGTAGATATATAGTTACAATCTATTTTTAAACTTTTGCGTATTGGCTGCTTATGCCGCTATGCAACCAGTCAGCCGTTCCTTTAACACGCCAACTTCGAGGGAAATAGATCAGGGTCCACGTTTATCAGCTCACTTTCAAGGTTTTCACTTGATTCAGCCTCGCAATAATGAAAGACCGAACGATTTGCGCGTAGAATAGTCTATACCAGACGTCGGAACCCTTTGTTGGCTGCGGTTCAAAATCAACCAAGGTGTGAGTATTACGACGTATTCGCTGTATTTCGCTTATATTCGTAACTACAACTATTCAATCGAATCAAAACTTTAATAATTTATTTTTTTTTGTATTCTCCTAATTTTTATCTTATGTTATTCCTTATTGTATATTGTAACGCGCAACCTTGTTCCACTGATCACCTGCGAGTAGGTCCTCCTCGTACCTTCACATCTGTAACTGTCATTGCAGTGATGACAATCTCCTGTTGACTGTTGGAAGTTTAATGGATCACTTGTAGTTATCAAATGGGTCGATTGGTGACCCTTGCTTCAAAGGTTGCCAGTCCGATGACAATACAATAATTCTTTATCACTGTGGGAGGGAAACCGCCGACAAAACAATTGTCCATACTGTTTGCCAGAACCCTCTCTGCCCTCCTCAATTATGGCTCACTCAAGCTCATTTTTACGTTTATTTAACACGATGTAATTACGAATGTAAGTAAAAAAAGTATCCCCAAGAAACTGCCATTCTAATGGTACATCCTGTATATCTTAACACTTCCGTTTACCGTTAAATTTATTTCCCACTAGAACTTATGTTCAATAAATCTGTTTATCATAAGTAATGGTTCGTAGAATGACTTGCTTGAAACAGGCCGTTCGTAGCAGCTGATCGGCAAGTAAGCTATCCGCCTTAACGCGGAAAACATGCATTCGATGTCAATGCCAAATAGATAGTTATAAAATGACAGAATAATGGAAAATTATATCGCGTAACTTTTTGCCATCGATCTGATCAAGGAATTATGTACAAAGTAATTCTTCTTCAGATACTAAGGTTTTTTTCCTTTTAAACGCTAAATATATCATACGCGTTTCCCTCGACAGTTATTTACGAAAAATACTGAGCATCCAACAATGAACAGACGTATCTGCCTTCTTATTATTTTTACCTCACACCAAAATTACATTATTTATTAGGATAGCCTCACTCATCGACTACACTCGTAAATATTCCCATAATTCCCTCGGGTGGAATACATATGACAGACATCCACGAAAGACCGATAGAGAAACACTAGAAAGAATTGCCTCAGCACTTTCCTGTGAAGGATTCTATAGTAAAACAGAACACGAACTTAGAAATATTTTTTGGGTTAAAATATGTATTTATGCAACCACATAACCGCTAGTTTGCTACTGATGATAAGTTTCATAGCGATTTTATCATCTAAAGTAATTTTCACACATAAATAAATTTTATAACCGATGCTCCTTTCTAAATTTGATAATAGTGAAAAAATTCAAATATTAATAGATATTGCATTACTTATACGGAATGTGTGATAAAATATCATCAATTTTAGATTTAGTAAATTTTATTATCCGGAAAAACATTTTCATAAAATTATCTAGTGATTTTTGCATATACCATCTTAACAGAGGCTGGCGAACATAGAGTACAAATAAATATATGTTAATACACTTTCTAGGTGATGACAATGCAGTAAAGTATTTCTGAGCATGAAGCCAGATTTAAATATATAAGCATTGACATTTCTACTTTATAACAAAAATGCAACTTATATATAGTTAACATATATTTAGTTAACATATATTTAGTTAACATATATTTAGTTAACATATATTTAGTTAACATTATCACTAAATAATTAAACAATAGCAATTCAATTGGTTTTTGAGAAAGGACATAAATTAGGGTTAACTTAAATATTAGTATTAAGATAAATCATTCAACACTTAATGAATGACAGTATTTTCTTTTCTTACTTTAATTTTTATGACAAAAGGACTAAGGACGAAAGGATAACTAAGGTCGTAACTTAAGGTCTTTCCGCTGGTGGACAATTTCAATTTACGGCAGATTTGTTTGTACAATAAGTAAAAATTGCCTCATAACCATTATGTTCTCTTTGTTCTATATTTGTATTACGTATTTATTTATTTACGTATGTGTGTGATTTCACTAGAAAAGGAATATACCACGTGTTATTCTGCAGAAATAAAACAAATAAATAGCCTTTACATTGCGTTAATACGCAATCAGGAAGGAATAATTCCGTTCTAAAGTAGAGTAGTCTTACCTAATTTTGCAGGTCTTCCCAAAATGCTAAAATTGAATCTAGAAATTATAGAGTATTTCTTCGCAAATACTTCAGTTCCCCTCTCCTCATTTTAAAGAAGCACACTTCGGAATTTTAGAGCAGTTTTGTATTGTATTGGAGGTGATATGATGTTTTTACCATAAGTGAAGCTCATTTTATTCGGAAATTTCTTTCCAACGGTCCAATGAACCACCCACTGGGTGTCTGCTACGCATCTGCCTACTTAGGATAATTTTAGTTCGGCAGAGCCTTAATTCGTTCTCCCCGTATCTCGATACCCGATTTCTCATTCGCGAGAGGAGTTTTTTTCTTTGTTCACAGCTCACAAAATAATGCTTTTGTGATTTTTAAATATATTTTAAGATAAAACTAAAATAATATCGACATGCTTATCCATGGTATTAGAGAATAAGTGATGTCTATTAGGATTAATGAGTTGAAGTAGTGAAAGTGAACAGTAGTAAATTAATATTATTATTGATAAATTAACTAATGACCAAGTGTTGAACGAGTGATGGAAAGGTGAAAAATGATCAGTAATATCAAATTTGTATTTTACTGTTTGAACAGTCGGCCTTGGTGGCAGAGTGGATAGTATGCCGTCTAAGCTATCGCTCCAACCCCAAGGTCTTGGGTTCGAATCACGGCTGATCGGATTTTTCCGAACAAGGAAAGGTTGTGTGTGTTCGTTGTTACTGTCACCTCGATGAAGCACTTCCTGATGAATTCATCAGAGCTTAGGAGGACTTAACCGGTGAAGGGTAACAGTAGCAATTAAAAGAGTTTTATTTTGGTTTTGGATGATGTTTTGGTTTTTGATGGAGTATTATATTTTACTACAGCCATTTTCTAATTTATTATCTCCATCCATTACTTGTAGTCGTGATTATCATTGTATGATAGCAAACTCTGCCTCCTGGTGCATACCGATCTGCAGATTTTAGGTATAATTAATAATAATATTGGCGTATATATATAGGAGAAGAATAAGTTAGTTTTTCAACACAGTATTTCGAATTGGTTTCCATCTACATTCGAAAATTACACAAATTTCGAAAGGAAAATAAAAGCAAAAGAATATTTAACTTCTAAAAAAAGTAAACTATATAAACTTGTAGACAACAGGAAACTAAGAAAATCGATAAAATCCACTGCTTGGGCCAAGACTTGTGGTAATTCTCCATCAGGAACAAATGAAAAGATAATCTTTAACAAACCACACGAAGTGTTTTATTTGGAAACGACCAAGAGTCGAAACCATGGTCCTTTCCAATTAAAAAAATTTCCTGTGGTTAGTAAAAGTTTATCTTTTCATTTGTTCCTAAGAAAATCAGCTTTAAATATGGAATCCCATGAGTTAAATATGAGAGATAAACAGGATAAAATGTTAGAAAGGATCTGGTGTTTTCCCGGCGAATATTATGGATAAAGTTCCACTTTCATTTAAATTTCATTTATAAAATAAAAACTTCAACAAGAGCAAAAAATTATAATTTGCGATTAAATATTAAAATGGAGAAACAAAACAAGAACGAATGCAAACTTACTTTTTATAATTAAAATACGCTTTGATCAACTTAGGTATTTTATTCTGTTTTATATTAATAGACCTCTATTTTGTGCTATACCATGTTTTAATCAACATTTTTTCCTTTTAAATGCGTCAAACTTATATTCATGTCTCCCTATTAAGAAATTTTTATTCTTGTAAAAACTCAAATTTTCTCCTTCGGTATCGAAGTAAAAAACACTGATAAATACAGCCGTGAATTTACTTACCGACTTTTAGAATCATGCAGAGATGACAGGAATAATTTAAAGAAGCATTGAAATTAAAACTCGATTTTAATGTCCACATTGATTTAATATAGTATCACAAAGAAAGCACAAACAGGAAGATTAGCATTTAGTTTACAAAATACTACGAAAAAGTCATATCTTGGATAGTGTATTAACAATGTTCTACTAACAATGATATTCCTCAATATATCTAAAAATGAGGTTGGTATATAAAAATAAAAATTTCCTATGACCATTGTCCTTTCTTGATTTATAATCTGTTTTTGCCAGTTTTTAGTAATAAATTTGCTTCTTAAACTTACTTTCGCCTCAATTTCTCAACTCGAAATAAATAGCTGCCGAACAAAGCTTATGTCAATATTTCTCGATTATAGTAAACATCTATGAGATAATTGCTGTGTTAAAATACAACATTCATATTTCAACCGTAAATCGGCTTCGTATTTATATTAGACTGCGACAAGATTGATATAAGATTGCCTTATTATTGCATATGATTACTCAGCGAATTCCAGCAAAAATTGAAATTCCGGGCATATTTTTGGTTTCAAAAACATCTTCTAGTAAGTTTTCCCATAGGTATTTTTGGCACAGTTGTGCAAGTACGCAATCGTAAAATGTATCTATTGTCACATATTATGAGTCATTCTGAGATGTTTTGGTAGAAATAAATTCAATGAAAAAGTGAATGGAAGGGAAGCCTAACACGAAAAGGAATTCTATGATAAGAGAATTTTATGTAAGACACAAATTTGAATGTTTGCATTCATTGAGCTAAAAATAATGGAAGTTCCAACATTAACAAAAAAATATCTATTTCATAAATCTCCAATTCATTAATATTTTTCATTCAGTACCTAACTAATTATATTCCGCATGTGTAATACCTGACTCTGATTAAACTAACATTTTTTCTTGGGAAAATCTATTTATATTTCATACCTACTGCTTAATTCTATTACATCAGGGTAGGTTGTTTCGTTTAAGAATGTTTTGCAGCAGTAAAATATATTCCTATGATTAGAAGTTATCTATGCCATTACACATCTGAGCTGGTAAATTACTTTTCTGCAAGTAGAAGTAAGATAAAAAAGAAACTCCCTTCTATCCTACTTGTTATTCGGTAAATAAATCGCGTGAGGCTACCAATTGTTCGGCGGCCGTTGAGAAATGATACCTGCAAGAAATTGTCCGCATAGGGACTAGCGTCATCTCGTAACACAGTGGTGTCCATCCGTTTTACTTGGCGGACCAGAAAACATATTACTTGGGAGTTGATGGGCCAAAGTTAATAAGGAAATTTTTTTTTAATCATGCATTTTTCGAATTCATAAATTTCAACTTCGTATTCTGAATTGAATTAAGCCCAAGAATGTGAACTATCTTCGGCAAAGTAAAACTTATGAATATTCTAATCACTCAACGGTCATTTATGGTTTATGCTTCAATCTTGTATACAATCAGCCCTCGTTTGTTGCTGTTGATCAGTTCCAGAATCTACCACGATAGGCGCATCTCTGCACAGTAGAATTCTTTATTTATAAATCGAATATATTCGTAGTTAGAGGATAGAAGACCCGTTTACGTTTTATAACATTATTAGAGCCTCTAGCCATGAAATAACACCCTTCCGTCACCATTGCACTCTTATTACCAAATAAATGAATCCATTACGTTCGTATTACCCTAGATATTAGACGAAATAAGACACATTAGACGTTGCGCGATTGAGTGAAACCGCGAAAGTCGAAGCTAAGTAGCGAGGGACGACGGTATTTCCGGGATTAATTAAAGTATGTGGTCGGTCAGATTGGGTCCCTGAGGCATACTTTCAGTACCGATTTAAAAAATGACATGTGCCTCGTAAAAGTGATTTTACGGGAAAATGGAAATTGCATGAAATCAGTAGCACTTTTACAGGTTACCCTCGAAGATATTTTAATTCGAATCATTCATCAGCAGTGGGGACTATTGAGTTCCAAAAAATCAATTTTCTGTGGTTATAACGAATACAGAAGAATGCATTAAGTTTAAAGCACAGATTATGATGAAAACGAACCATAGAATACCGATTAATAAATTCTGTTTATAATGTAAGCCAATGTCTAATATTATTGTCTGCAACATCTTTTTGAAGTATAAATAAGGCTGACGAGTAAACTAAAGTTGCTATTTATGCAGTTTAGCTATCAAACAACTAAAATTATGCATACAACGAAAATACGGATGAATCCAGTCGAAGGAGAGAAATGTTTTCACTTCAATATTCAAAAAACAGACTTCCGAATTCATGAATATTTTCAGTCTTAAAATTGAAAATTTTAATTTTTGGAATTTTTCCAAAATCACTCAATGTTTTAATTAACTTTTAATACTTTATTTTATGTTATATGCATCGGGGTTGACTCAATTTCACAGAATCGGATTAATCAAGTACGTAGACTTGATGGGACGTAGGGAAGTAAGTTATCGGTCATAAATTGATATTCACTGAGCTGGCGCTGCTACGATCAATGTGAGTTACCAACTGGTTAACTTTTTTATATATTTTTAATAAAATAACTGAAGTTAATTAACGCGTTTTTCAAAATCTCGATACAAAATCACGATTAGTAGCCAAGATTAAGAGTCATCATCAATGGGATACCTGAAGTGGAAATTAAATTTAGTGGAAAACAAAATAAATTGCTTCATTTATTTCATGATAGATTGAGTCAGAAGTTACCACGTGGCAATAATTAAACAGTTGATGACATACTTTTCCAAAGAAAAGAGCCGAAAAATTAATACTTTAAGATTTTTTAGGTAGCATTTAACAATTTTCTAGCTATTTTAGGAAACGTTGTACTTCGAGCATATATATTTATCAGTGATGGCACATTTCGGTAATAGTTAAGATTTTTTCACATTACTACAGCATAGTACAATTTCATTACAAAGAATGTGCTTGTTTTCAAATGTAATATCATCTCAAGTGGTAGACCGCCGCTAGCGGGTGACAGAAGAACAAGGCTTAATATTCCTTTGATGAGGATCTACTCTTACAGTAGTCGTCGTCTATCTACGCTCTTAATGTGTCCATCGATTTACGTGAGATTCATTAAATAACAACCTAAAATTCATTGAAAATAAAAAGCAGGAAGAAAATCTAGCGGGCAAAAAAGATTGAATAATTCAAGAAAAGTCTTGGAGGACTATACCTTTTTTATAGGTAATTTTTTACTCATCTAAAAGACATATTCAGCGTTGAAACCGATAAAGTTCACCTAAAAGTACATAGGCTTTCCAGAGAGAAAAAAAATGTTCGACGAAATTGATAAGAGCAAAGGGAAGTAAAGCGCTTACATATGAAGGTGGACGCGGTGTTGGCGGAAAGGTCATTTAAAGGTCATCTGCTCTCCATTTCCATCGACATACACAAGAAACCATTGAAAGCAATGGGAGTTTTGCGTTCCATAAAACCGGAAATTTGGAAAACTGTGCGCGTTCGCTTACGGGAACGCAACTTGATCGCCGCCAGAGCATCACTGATTATCATCCTTTAATTAATAACTAAAATCCTGCATTCCCCTTACTAACAGGAAGGAGCCGATAAATAGACAATGACAAATAAGTATTGCCATGTGTTTCCGTATTGATGGCCGACACCGCATTTATTTGAAAGCTTTGAAAAAAATGAAAAAGCTAATAAAGATTAAAAAAAGCTTATAAAATATTTTTACTCTAGGAGCTCCTATCTAATTGAACAAAAATTTGCATTCGTTTCCCTAAAAACCCTTGCAAACACGCGGTTGAATAAGAAGATATAAGAAGCCATAAGTTGGACTCAAAGGCTTTTGAAAAACATAAATATTCGGTTAGATTTAAAGCAGCTTTTTGAGCGGTCCCTTGGAGGGAGAGAGATGACTTACGTCGAAACCTCAGAGAACATATGGGTTTCCCTATTCCCATCTCTCTTCATTTCGATTAGCTACTTTAAAGAAGACGAAGTGTCCCTTGCGAAGTATCCCATAAACATCATTTAGTGATGAGCCCTTATCGAAAGAACTTAATCACTTATAAAAGCTCCTCCGAAGATATTTTCTACGTAGGAAACCCTTAAGTGGGTTATTGGGTATGGAATTCATAGCAGTAATTTGATATCTCGAGAGTCTCGTGGATTGAAACATAAATCGAAGAAGACCGCAGTGAAAATATTTAAGGAGCATTTACGGAACCGATATCTTTTCTTCAAATGCTGAAAATCTAAAATATCTTCGCCAAAAGAGAAGAGAATCCTGGATGAGCTTAGTTCGAGCATCTTAACCTTTGCAACTTCGTAAGAGAGAATTGATCCTAAGAGATTTATTGATTGTTAATTTACTTGTTTAATGCAAGTCAAAGGGTTTACTATTAATAGAATAGACTGGTATTAATATTAGAAATACTTTGTATTAGTCTATTTTTGTGTGTAATCAAACTCGTAGTTAGAACATGCTACACGCGGAAGGCCTTCGTATCGCATTTTTTACGCAAAATAAACGACATAATTAATCATATTTTGTAAAGATTAAAAAAACAATCGTAATATCCAAAAGATAGGTACCTTTTTAATCCGAATTCTTCTTACTTTTTCTTAGCATACTGCTCAAATTTCGCCTAAAATACAACTTCGACTACAGCAATACCAACAATAGGACAATACCAAGAATACATAGGATAGTACCAACAAACAAGACAATACCAACTTCGACTACAGCAGATATTGATAATAATGGTGAAAAAGATTATAGGAAATCTGTAGATAAAAGTCGCTCCAAAAGTTAAATTTTCCAAGAATTGTATGCGACATGCGTGAAACACGAGGAAGTCAGTTGTGTTGAATGATGTTTGCATCCCTCGCCGTTAAGCGAAAAGCTGTCCTTAGGTAAAGCAAATTGATCTAGATGTAGCTGAACATATAATATAACATAGGAGTAGCAGCTGAACGTAGTTTTCCCTGATTTAAAAAAAATATCCAATAACTTTGTAAAAGGTACATGAGATATACTCCACTCTATACTCTCGTACAGAGTAAAAAGTAACGTAATACGATCGTCTGAAACAATTCTTAGTAGTTTTTGGATTCTTCTCTGAGTTACTCTTACATTGAAGAACATACTAAAGTGAAAAAAGTAGCGAAGAGATGCTGAAGATGTCGCGCCACTTTTCCGTCATTTTCGAGAGATCCAGTAATCCACTTTCAATTAAATTAACTTCAAACGATTAGGATGTTTGGATGTTTTTCTTTATAGGAAACCTTATTCATAGTTTTATTCATTAATTCTTTAATGTAGTAACTTAGAAAATAGATTGAACAATTAAAATCCTTGAATTTCCCACTTTGAGTTTTCGTTTAAATAAAAGTGCAGAGTGAAAATTAGGAGGGGCTCCTGGATAGCCATATGAGTAGCACGTTTGCCTTTGATGAAAGCAGTCCCGGATTCGATTCCCATTATAAGACCACATGCAAAACTAAGCTGTCGAAGTACTTTTAACAATACTACTCTTACTACTAAAATTAGGAAATGAAGTTGAGATATCTTTGCAACTACTGTCGCAGTGACATTCATTTTCGGCTCGAATCAAATGATGAGACTTGTACCTTTCTTCCAATCCTGTTTTTATTGGTCCCTTTCTCGGATCGACGTCGCGCAACTCCGGGGATTCGCGGGGTCAGAAGGGTGACACGACCGCTGCTTGGTATCTTGGTGCGGAGTCGGAGTGACACTCCAGCTAGATCCTATGTCTCTTCGCAATGCCAAGTCTTTTGGTCGTTTTGCGCGACCCTAAATACTAGTCACGGCCTGGGGGTGCACCCGCTTTCTGAAACTCTCGTGAGGTATGGGGGTGGGTGGTGCAGGGTCTCGGCGTCGGTGCACCGGACGTTGGCTGCACCTTCCCAAGGTGGCACCTCTCTCAGGACGTTATGCTGGTGCATTGGCTTTATTTGTCTCTCGGTACCCTTGCACCCACTTTGCGCTAAGTGCAAGGGCCGGCATCTTTCATCCTCCGGCGCTTTCTCCCGCCACTGGCGCCCACCACCTCGGCACCTCCCTGGCCGTATCATAAACCCTAGCCGATTTTCGGCTCTGCAGAGTGTGGGAATATGCTGGGAGAAAGTTGCAACCGAAATTTATGAAAATTCTTATTCCCAGCACATCCCCTTAATATCAAACCTACCACACTAACCGTAAAATTGTATTTACTGACTCAAATTGAAAAAATAACGCATTTTATTTATTTTATTCATTTATTACATAACCGCCAAAGTAAGTCGTAAGGACAGGTGGCGGCATTAACCTATATCACCAAACAATATTTAAAACTTATATCTACTGAAATATTCAATAGAATAATAGAATTACTACCATGAATTGAGAAAGTAAATGTCCTAATGTCTGCTTCGCTTGCCTCCGATGAAAAGCGTCTTAAAAGAACTATTCGATATTATTCCTTTCAATCGAAAACGAAGACATAATAAAATGAGTCACGCAGAGCTTGTCATTGGCCTCGAGGGGTTGCTATCGCTAAGAGCATTGGTGACACCCTCCGCTGTTATGGCCCCATTAACTGGGCCAGACCAACCAAGGCGCAATTTCTCCCGTATTCGAGTGAGCTGATGGAACTAAGGAAAGAGTGAGACCCCCCTCTGCGCCGCTCGGAATTGACTATCAAGCCTCGCTTAATTAATAAATGAACTTGCGGAATGGCGGAAGGATTCTTTAAGGAACAAACTCAAGACTTACGGGCCTATATTTCGGAGTCGGCGGCAGAGTTGATTGCCGAGTTATGTTTGCGTGCGTTAATTATTAGTGGGAGCGTAACTTAATTTCTCGCCCCTTAGCAAATGCGTATCCCGGCGAATTTTCGTTTTCACGCTTTTGTAAATTACAGAAACGATAGGACTTAATATCGTCAATAATCAGTGTATATTTGTTCTATGTCTATGTAAGTTTCCTGCAAGCCGCCTTTCGGCGTGAGGCAGGTGGTAATATTACCTATTTTCCTAATCTATTGCTTTCGTATACCGTTCATGGAAAGAATGAATTATTGAAACGATTCATTCTAGTATCTATTTCCTGATCTTCCTCGCGGTATCATAACTGCCTATATATGGGAGGTCGCATTATTTCAGTTACATCTTCAAAGATCTTACATTTTCTTAACTAATTTAATTCATGTATCCTTTGTATTCATCTTCTATCTTCTAAAGATTCCCATCCCGCGCCATTAATCATTTTAGTAACGCTCACTGCTTTATCGTAGCAATTCTATACTAAGCGTATCGTTGTACCATTTCTAATTCCCGAATACGACACTTGTCAGCAGGGTCCAGCACACTACATGTGTACTCAAAGTGAGGCCCAGCTAACAAATTGTATTAACTTGATAGTATATTTGCATTAAATAAGTTCAATCGCATTAGCTAAACAACTTCGAGTACGTATCCCCTTAGGAATTTCCCCAGTTTCAAGGGGTTGATAAGCTTCTGATAGTAAGAGTGGATCTGAAAGTCTAAATTATCTCCAAAAAAAAGATCTATTTATGAATGTAATTGTTAAGGATGACTATTTGGATGCATGAATTTCAACAAAATATCTGACAATAATTTTCCGTTTCCTTCTGCAAAAAAAGTAAAATTATTTGCGCGAAAGTAAACTCTAAAGAATTTGCTAATTACCCTCCAAAAATAAGGAACTTGAGGATTATATAGAGAAATAATGAGTTGTTTCGGCGATTAGAAAATCTAAGGAGACACTGATATACAATACTAAGTGTATTATCTAAGATGAGAGACAAGGCTGTGGGCCTCTGCTAAAGTAAAATTATTTCTCCAAACATCCAACTTCGTGAAGAAGCTCTAAAGAGGGATTAACTTTGATGGATCGGGAATTCCCCGAATAGCAAGGCCCCCCGGAAAACACACCACGCGCGAATACAATCAAAAACTTTTTCGACGGCCCGAGTATTTCATCCACGAAATATACGGGATCGAGACTTTCGTAACAAAACAATAAGCTTTTCTCTTCGCTTTAACGAGAGAATCATTCGAAATAATTATTTCCCAAAGGCGGAAACGATTATTTACGACGATTAATACATCCATCCAGCAGGAAGTGAAGCGGATAATGGACCTGTAAACAGTGCTAACTCTTCGGGATCCTCGTATATTTCGCAGGGAAAACAAACGAAAGAAGCGATGCCCCTTCAAATATTAATAGACACCGGAAGCGGAGCCTCGGGGAAGGTGCAGAAAAATGTTGAGTAAGTGCGAGGATAATTGCGAGTAAAAGTGCTTACCCAAAAGCGAGGACATTCCGGAGAGGCGTCGCCGGAAGGGCAATCGTCTGGCGGCGGACTGAGAACAGTTCGGGAGGAAGGCGCATGCCCGATTGGCAAGAGGGGAGGGAAGGAAGGGGGAGGAGGGGGGAGGAAAAGAAAGAAAGAATGGCTTGGAAGGGGGATGGAAAGAAGGGGATGGAGTTAAAGAGCAGCAGACAGATTAATGGGCGACATTTAAATTCCCTTGTTGCGTTTATTATCTGGAATGAAAAGGAGTTTACGGGCCGAAAAACGCGCGTGGATTAGCGAGGTGGGGGCGGGGGCACTACTATCCGAAAGGATGGAAAGTCTAATGAGTCGAAGGATCGCTCGTGTGTCGATGAATCGAAGCGCTGATGGAAAAATCGATTGGGAGATCGAAGCAAATGCGATGTTTCGTCATATGGCCCCGTTGCCATGGGAAACGAAGGAGAGGAACAACGTTCTTTGTCCGTGGACCATGCCGTTTCATGACGAGTTTATCGGTCGCAGAAAGCACTTCGATCCGAGTGTTAAACTTTTAACGCCGAGCCGCGATTGCGATAGCCGGAGAGCCCTTCCTCGATTCGCTCCCGGTGAGAATGAGAAAGTTTGACGCAAGCGGCGTCTTTCTCGCGGATTTCATATTCTACGAACTACGTTGCCAGATGAAACCTTCCGAATAATTTACGCGATTCAGGGTCTTCGAATTTTTGCTTCGACGAAGAATCCGAAAATTTCCCAGATTCTGCACTTCTGTCACTGTTATGTGCTGTACTTGATAATGAATTAGAGTTTGAAGTTGTATTGTTTTTAATGTATTTATTTATTTATTTTAACGTGGCATATATGTCCCGTCAGGCAAAGGATGTCGATTTGACACATGTTTATATGTAAAGAATAGAGCTTTCTACAAGAATGTAAACCTCTAAAACATGTTTACATTCAAATTTTATACAGCAAACTGGGTTAAAAGAAGAAAAATTGGCAGTTTCACCCTCAAATTAATCAAATTACAGGCATTAATGAAATTAATCAAATTACACGTATTTTTACCTTTATTGCAATAAAAATGGATTAATAATTAATAATTTAATTTTGATTGTTTGAATGAAATTTGAAACAATTTTTCTGTACGTTTTGTGAACATGGATATTTCCTACAAATTTATTCGATTTTTATTGACCTTGTCACCAGGCTTGTGGCCTATTTGCAAGGATTTCATATAATGATAAGAATACATTGAAATCAGATGGGATTTAACGAGAGGTGAGTCGCAAAAAGTCTTTTAGACGACGTTTCGGATGGTTAGTTCCAGTGCGATGATTAAAGAATCGGGTTGGAACTCATAAGGATTAAAAAAGAAACTGAAAAAACACGTTCATGCCAGATTCATAAAGCGGATCTTACATGAAAAGAGATCCAAGACATGTAAAAAAACTCTAAACTGTACAAAATACTTTAAAATATATGTAGAAATCCTAATAGGTGAGTTGGAAAGCATTCTTCAGTAAAAAATGGAATAAATTAGCTGGATACATCCTTAACTGGAGGCATCCTTAACCGAATGCATTAAAAATTTTAAGAATGTATAAAGAAAATTATTCCAAGAAGACTGCGTATTCCGTCCAAAAATTATTTACTAGACCCCCATAGCTTTAGTTCTGTATCACATTACCGTTATTAGCGTATTTTTTAGTATGACGCACCACCGTATTTCAATGAAATTCTTCAAAAAGGAATTAATAAGGATTACTATGCCTTTCACTCATGTGTGACCTGACTGATAGATGACTTCAATTTCCTTCAGTCGAGGAAGGAAATGAATAGTCTGAAAGACACGGAGAAATAAGTAATTTTCCCACCAGTTTGATTAAATTTGAACTTGTGGAAAAAGTAAAAATTTCTCAGAGTCTTTCCATTTTGGATTTCCAAAATACCTCGCCTGATTCTATGAAATTTAGAAATATTCTGAATAGTTGAAAAGTGATGTTAATCCATCTCCGAAGTCAACGTTGCCTACGTACTTCTACTCAACTTTTATTATAATTCATTAAATTAAGTAACTCATCAAATTGCATTAATGGAGTACGTAATTCAATTAGAGGTAAGGTATGGAGTCGAGGCAATGAAATAGAATGAAATGAACGCGGACTCCTTTCATAAAGGTAATCCATTTATGGAAAAAACACGATGTTAATTTCATCATGTTTCTTTTCGTGTTTCATGTTTATAAACAATATTTCCTCGGTAGATATATTCATCAAAACGGGGGGATACAACGAAGATAGTGATAAAATAGGAACACGTCTTCCGTTAACGGTAGAACCGCTACCTTATTCGTTTTAATTCTTTTTGGATGCAATTTCAATTGAAATCGAAATATCATGTCATTCCAGCTCATCTTTCAAAGAGTCAAGGAATATTCGAACTCCATTTTGTCAATGATAAAAAGAATCCTACAAATAGTTCATCCATAAAACGTACCTGAGATGTAGCAGAATGGAATCCGGCTTGGGTTAATTGATTCATAATCATTCTTGATAAGATTGTACGTTTTTTTTAATCGGCGTTAATTTCTGTATTGGTAAATTTCCCATCGAAGTCGGAACAATATTTTTTTAATATCCTCTATTCGATTTTTGCCGTCGAAATAGGAGCTTCAAATCTCACAGATTGTCATATATCTTTTGCTTGCGATTAAATTAACCAATTAATTGGTAAACAGGCTCTTTTGAACTGATCCAAAATTTTTTCCAATAATTTTATCTCTCCATTTTAAATGAATGTAATATCTAACCAGTGACAAACATACAAATAATTATTTTCTTCCGTGAATAATCTGAAAAATAAACAAAGCGGATGCAGATAAATTTGTCTATGGTAGAAAAGAGATTTTCAACCATACACCGAATAAATTAATTCTACCGCTAAATCGTAAGCACGTGAAAAGCGCACCAGAAATCCGTCAGGAGCTGTTAGTGTCGTATTACATGGCACTTAAAAATTACACTTGTAATTTTAAATTGAATTAATATTTAGATCTTGTATTTCTGTTTTGTATTGTATTTCTTCTTGAACTTCTCCGCTGTTTGCGAAAACTATCATTATATTGCTTTTCTTGATAACCATAACTTCATCGAACGAAATACTTCAAACTTTTCGAATGTTTAAATCTTTTGTACCCACTTTCCCGAGCTTGAATAATCAGTCAGATAATGTATTTTATAATCATTAATCATAGATTAAGAAGAATGCGTCGAAATTTCAGGTTATTAAGATTTTTAAGAATAGCAATAGCAAACCGCAATAATATCTCTTTTAACTTCCTGATATCTCTTACCTCGCGGGGTAAGACATTTTGGAGCAAAAAGGCGTTTGCTCGTTACTTCTTCCAACTGGGAACACGGTGTCTATCATTCAAACGGTGTTTCCGCTTCACTGGGATTAAGAGACATGTTAAGAAAAAAACACAAGTAACTTCCACCTCAGATTTTAATGGCCGGTCTCGTCAATAAGTTCACATCTTCAGGGGAATCTGTGGTGAATTGAGGAAACCGATCATTAAAAATCTGTTGTGGAAGTTACAGGGGTTTTTTTCTCAAAGTATGTGCTGTGAAATTTCATGAAGCCATGCTCGTCAATATTAATTTTATATGAGATTAACAGACATTCTGACCTAAACTGAACAACGGATTTTAATGTAAATTCTTCCGGATTCACCGAAATCAATTCATTCTCGTAATAAATAACATAATTAAAATTAATACTGTAATTTATAAATTAATTATACATTATAGTATATAATATATATAATACGATATATATAATTATACACTTCCGTTATAATATTATAACTTAATAAATTTTAGTAAAAATAATTATTTTAGTGATAGCTAATTTGAGATTGAGTAAGGAAATATTTGATTTGATAAAATCAAAGATTTATTTAAATCTTTTTAAATAATGGTAATGTCATACTGATTTCAAAGCCACCATTGTCAAACATATTTGAGGCTCTTCTCAGTCTTTTCCACTTATTCTCAATGGTTCAATTTTCCCTCGATACTATTCTGGTTTTGATAGTAGCAACAGTTATCTCATAATAATCAATTCCAGTATTTCTTTTACCAGATTTTTTTCTTTTGCAGCGATCCCACTTCTTGAGAGGGGATTCCTCTTGAACGATACTCTAAACTCGACCTAATCATATTTCTTTTCCACCTGGCTATCACTATTTAAAAAATAAAATCCTCTTGTGATTTTTTATTCATACTATTCAAAAAGGAGCGAGTTCATTAAAAAGGTTATTAGCTTGTACTCAAGAACCACTCAAAGGGCACTGCATGCTAGAATAGAAAATTAAAGGCACAAAAGGGTAGGTGAAGTACTAGAAACTAAGAGATCACTATTAAATAAATATATGAAGGGATCTTAAAAATTTTAAATACCTTCGGAGCGTACGAAAAATCTGAGTTATGAATATAATTCCATGTAAACTTTCTCGGTAATAATTAGATACGCACAGATGTACCGTTTACAACTCATAAGAGCCTTACTTCTTCCCAAACCTTTTTTTTTGTCTCGTTACGACGAGAAGTACTCTACGATTTCCCAATATTCATCGAAAGTCATTAGTAATTCTTAGATAACTTTCAATTGCATTACCATCTTGTATACTTTTGCACCAGCAGTCCAGATGGGTAAGTTAACTACCATCCTCTGCTGCTTGAAAATATTTTTGTTTACCAAGATGTAAATCTTGGATGACGCATAGCCTTAAAAATGGGTCATTCAATTTGGTTACAACCAAAACAGATTATCCGAATTTTACAACGACTTCTCGTTTGTAAAATGCCGGTAAATCAGCTTCGGTTAACCGGTTTCCTTTCAATTTACGTTAGAGTATAAAACATGGCGTGGAAGCGTAAAAGCCCTATATTTAAAAAAATGATGTTGAGCTAAAATTACCGTATATACTCGCGTATAAGCCGACCAGAATATAACTCGAGGCACCTTATTTTGTCTCAAAAACTGGGAAAACTAATTAACTCGAGTATTAGCCTAAAGTGGGAAATCCGACGACACTCGACGTCGATATATCAGGACGTCCGATCAAACAAGATCAGTCACGACAGACGGCACGCGATGTGGGAGAAAATTAACAAAAAAATATTTAATTGACCAAGTAAATGAACAAGCCGATTTCCAAATAAGATGGAAGTTTTACACCGAAGAGCAGGTAAGTGAAACTCTCACTCGAGTATAAGCCGAGGGGGTCTTTTTCAGCATAAAGATTTGCTGAAAAACTCGGCTTATACACGAGTCTATACGGTAAGTAAAACCTACTTCCTTTTTCTTACTGTAAATTTAAGACAAGCATAGTTACATAGCAAAATATTAAACGATTGGACATGATAAGGCTGGATTCCCACGTGGCTTTATCCTAGGTCCTACGTCCACCTCTATTTGTTGTGTATTTAAACTAAATGTCATCTAATCTCTCCTCCTTTTATCATATATTCACCGACTATTTTAAAAATTCCCTCCCTGCTGAACCTAGTAAAGTTTAACATCATATAAATTAAAATAAAAATTTACATTGGACGTCTCAGCTCATGGCTTATACCACTTGCTCTTTAATTTAACCCTTTAAATTCTCACGCTATTTTTTGAGAGGTCTAAAATTCTCAATTACATTCACGCTATAAATTCACTCAAAATTAAAATTAAAAAATCTAATGTGGCCAGCACATATCTTTCTCCATATATAAGATGTAAATATTTATCTACGACAGTATTTTCGAACCCTGTATTCAATCTAAACTTGGAAGATATATAAGTGATTAATTTATTTTATATTAACTTTTAAGTCAATATTATAAATAATGTTTTTGGGACATCTTCGATGAAAACCGGTGAAATTAGCCTATTGAGTCTACTACAAGCACCAATCTAGGATGAATCACAAAACTGATTATATATCCAACTCAATATATTGAGCGATGGAAACGAAATCAAAATAGAAATAATAAAACCATTTAAAACCTTATCAATCAGCCAGAGCTAAATCTTTAGCAAGAGTGTAAGCGAAAGATGCTTTGCATTGCATCGTTTTCCATGTAAACGAACCCATAGTTTTGAGCTTTATTGTTATTGTGAAGAGTAATCAATAACGGCACGAAACAATTATAATTGAACAATTATTTTGAAATGAATACGCGTATTTTAAATTTAAAATCAGCTTCCAAATAAAACTTTTCCGTTAAACCGATTTATTTCAAAAACTAATCAACTCTAACGGCACCTACCAAAGTGCTATATATGAGATTTGGAGTTGGTACGACAAATAGTTTTCATGTTAGATCGCCCACAAAGTACATAATCAGCTTCCGGTTAATCGGTATTTCACGAATAACTCCTAAACAATCAGTGAAAAAAATGTTTCCACAAAAGTTGCAGTAAATTACATTTTCTAAAACTTTTATATATAATAGTATATACCTAAATATAATACTTATGGAGATATTTTGCAAACACGGAAATTTGCTTCGAAGAATAAATCTCGACTTCCGGTTGACCAATTTAATCCAAAAGCTAATCAACTCTGACAGCACCTACCACAGTGCTATATGAAAAGTTCGGTATTGATATAGCAGACAGTTTTCACGGTAGAGCGCCCACAAACACAGACAACATTCCGAAAATGGTCAAAACGTGTTCTAGGGACCCCAAAACATGTATTTCCGTTGAAATCTCGAAGTCAATTTTTTTCATGTAAACAATACTTTATCTATACTATGTACTATACGAAGAAAGTAAAAAGATGCAAACCAATTTAGCAACTGCGTAAACAAGCTTGGTTTACAAAACGATGAGTAGATATCATGGTTACCGCAGACCACGTAAGTTCGCAAAAAGGTTAACTTAACTCTAAATACTTTCAAACAAGTGAAATATGATCTCTTCGGATACAAAAAGCTTCTAGTGCAGAAATTAATCTTTAAAAACTTTAAATACGGGGATATTTCCAGAAATGAGTAGCCTAGTACTAAGTCGATAGAATAAGATTGCGCATGCAAGATAATTTTTAATTCTAAAATATCCCTATACGTTACACCTCTATTCAAGGAACTATTATGGCTTAGGTCAGGTCCTAGACGAAAACTTAATACACTTAAAATATAATTCTGAATAGAACTTTCCATCACACATACAGGCGAATTTCAATATTCTGATAGCTGTATATACTCTTGGAAATCGTTTAAGTAATAAACCCATGATACCAATTCACAGGGACTGAAATACGCAGTATATCATTCTCAGCGAAGGGAGCCAAACTTTGGAATACACTACTACAACGCATCCAAATAAATCTCTCGAATTCTCAAATTCTAGCCATACATTCATACGAATCTTGACATAAACCAATTGTGTTTGTGTGTTCCCAAACGTCTTTATAAGCGAGAATAATAAAATCTCACACAGTAATATTTAACAGCTGCATACACTCTGCCAATAATTGTAGCTCGTAATTGCAAGAAATCTGTATAAATTATAATTTATAAAGATTTCTTGCACTTAAAAGCTACAAGAATATAATTCATAATTATAAAATATATGATTATTATAAATATTGTATAATTAATTAATTGTTATAAATATTATATAATTAACAGTATCATATAATTTATCTTTTACCACAGAATTTTTTTATTTCTTAAGTTATACTTTATTTTTTATTTTATTTTTATTAATAAAATAAAAGTTAGATGAAAACAGGAAGGAGGTAGAAAAATTTGGTTGTTTTATACTGTAATTAGCAAGATATGGAGGTGATTTACAAATTTTAGCAAATGCACTTAATGGTAAATCAAGGCTGTATATGTATAAACGTATATAAAACTAAATTAAGGAGGTTTACCAAAATAAATAAATCCAATTTAACGATAATGTGGTAAACTAGAAAAGGTGCATAAATTCTCTTATTTGGGTAGCGGAAAGATTTGTTCTTGGAGCCCCATCAAAGATGGGGCTCCAAACGAATAGCTTCAGCCAAGGAATCCTTCGCAAAGCGAAGAAAACTAATGGCTGGCGGTTAGATATAGAAATGAGAAAAAGAATGGTAAAATCCTTGAAGTTTAGTGTTTTGCTGTATGGGTGTGAAACATGGAGCTGAAGAAAAGCGAGTTTAGGGGCCTTCGAGATGTGAGTACGGCGTAGGAAGGATAAGGAAAATCAGCCTGAGAAGAAAAAAACTCGGAGTTGGCTGAGCAAGAAAGGGTCTTAATTAAGTAATTAATCTTCGCCAGAGGAAAGGGTGGGACAAATATTGAGTGCAGAAGGACTTGCTGAAGAAAGTAGTTGATCTTCGGAATTGGCACTTTCCGCAATGGCAGCGAAATCTCATCTCCTCCTATCTCCGAGACCGGCAATTCTTCGTTGAATTCCGCGGCGCTGCATCCGGACTGCACCCCATCTCCGCCAGAGTGCCGCAGGGCAGCATATGGGGCCCTCTACTCTTCAACCTCTTCTGTGCTGACATCCCGAGGGACTTTGGATGCAACATCATATCGGCCTTCTACGCGGATGACGCCGCTCTCCTCGCCCGCTCCAAGTCTCGCCGCTTCATACCTGCAACGGGCGACTTTCCGCCTCGAGCAATGGTATGAAAAATGGCGACTTGGAGTGAATGCATCGAAGACGCAGGCGATCGTCTTCTCCCTAGGAAATCCATCCAAAACACCGGATCCCATCCTCGTCGGCACGGAAGAGGTTCCTTGGAAGGACTCCATCACATACCTCGGCGTCTGCATGGATCGGCGACTCAACTTCCAGGCCCACTCCCGGGTCATCGCGGCAAAGGCGCGGGCGAAGCGGCGGATACTTCTTCCTCTTCTTCTCTCTCCATCCATTCGGCTGAGCGTAAAGATGCTCATCCACACGGTGATCATCCGGAGCGGCATGGCACACGCCTCCCCTGCTTGGAGCGGCATCCTCGGAGAAGCGGGGCGCGGCATCATCGTTAGAGCGGAGCGATCAATCCTCCGCACTGCACTCTCTCTTGGATGGAACATTCACACCGATGCGGTGTATTATCTCTGCTGCATCGCCCCCATCACCGAATACTTCCAAGAGAGAGCGGAGCGATTTTTCGCCCGACTACCGACAAGAGAAGCGGAACATCTAAGGCGCCTCGCAGACGATGTCCCGCTCCCGTGGGACTTCTTCCGCCGCACCATCTCTTCAACCCGAGCAGATGGAAGCATGCCGCCACACCGTAGGAGAAGATAGGGAATTTTAGGGTGGCAATTCTTGGCCCTTAAAAGGGCCTCTTCTTAGAGGCGCATCGGCCGAGGAGAAAAAAAATCGAAAGGAGCGCGACACGCCGAGGGAGACCTTTTATTGGTGCAACGGCGAAGTAGAAAGGAATCACTACAACAAATTACCGATCAGGAAAGGAAAGTAGTTGATGGGAGGATGGAAGGGTAAAAATGTAGGGGAAGACAAAAACAGAGGAAGCTAGATGACATACAGACAGAGGTAGGTTGCCAACAGTGAAGGAAAGTGCATTGAATAGAGCGCCATTTTCTTCAGTTCTGATGATGGCCTGATATGCGCCGAAATCTGTCATCGTGTTTATTTTTCTAATGAATTTTGAACAAGTTTTGCTCTTAAAGATTCTTCTACGATAAAATTCCATCAAGTATCGCCCAAAGACATTCATTAGAGAACCATCATCATCAAAATGAATCAATGCCGAAGCAGGTTGCAGCTGTATATTTCCAAAATTCTCTAACTTCAATTTCTTGTAGCTCCGTTTCCCTTCCAATCTGAGAGCATGTCAATCCTTTTTCTACCTCATCAACACTTTCCCTTTATCTTTCCTTCAATAATTCTGCAGATTAATTTCCATCTAAATTCCCTTTCCCTGTATTGTATTAACATTTATTATAATTGCTATTTTCTTTCTAATCCGTTCTAGTATTTCATCATTGCCCACTCTATCCGTCCATCTCATTCTTTCCATCTTCCTCCATGGATACATTTTAAAGTTCTCAAGATAGTTTTTTTTCTTTTTCTTCCTGGTCCATGTTTCAAATCCACACAGGGCCACTCTTTGTGTATAACATTTGACAAATCTCTTCCTTAAAAATATTGGTATTTTCTTGGCAGTATCAGGACCCTTTCAAATGCTCTCTTTCCCGTCGCAATTCTGCTTCTAATCTCTTGTGTGAAATTCTCGTCATTATATGTTACCCATATATTTGATTGATTTTAACTGCTCAATTCGCTGAACAGAGAATACTGAGTCGCATAAACCTAGCGAAAGGCAGAATACTAATGAAAGTACGGTGTCCTCTCTTGTTTACTCGGAATACCGGGGAATGAGAAGAGGAACGCCGACAAAAACGGCTATTGGATATTTTAAACGTCTAAGAACACTAATGTAAACAGTTAAGTTTATTATCCATTACATACTTTAATATTAATAAATATGATGAACAGATTTTTAGAGGTATTTTAAATATCTTCTGGGTTCCATATTTAAAAAACATTGTTCCACAAATGTATTGAAACATTATAAAAAGTTACGGATATATTTTATATACACATTTGACTACATAGACACTATGGATTCAAAGTTTTTAATAATAGGATAATATATTACTATATTGCATGTTAATGATTGAAATATGTATGTACCAGCAAATATCGTACTTGATTTAAGTACTGATATAAAATGTACGTATTAAATACTTTGCTTTAATTTTGGCTCAAATTTTTCTTATTGTATAAAGTTATTGACATCAGGTTACCATTCACTTTATACATTACCTTGTATTGTATAATTTTGTTTCTGCTATTAATTTAATTGCATCGCTTTAATGTTCCTTTTCACGTTTCTTACTCTTTATCTTCGGTGCTTCTTTTTCGCCCTTCCTTGCGGGCGTTTTCCCACACAATTTGGTTTTTGTCCTTTACAATTTAAATTGATGAGATTTTTCCCCTCAAACTCAATCTTTTAGTATCGTCCTTTCTTTAAATTCATCATGTTTATTAACATTGAAGGTTAGATGGAAGTGAGGCCAACTAAAGCATAACCTCGCCATGCTACATATTTAATTCATTCATTCTCGGTGATGCTAACCCTAACATCAGTCTGCTGTAGTTTTTGAGCAATATAATAACAGAAAGTCTTCATAAAATGAGCAATTTAAATTGTATGGAACGTGGTAATGCTCCATGCTCTTCTCTGATAAGTGCTGTTACGATAAGTAGTTACGTAAAATTTATGTAAAGTTACGGATAAAATCGGGAAGAAAATGTTTTTTTGGGAATGTTTTCTTAGCTTGAAATTACTTTTTTTATTATTTATCACTTTTATTATTATGCTTTTCTTTTAAACTTTTCATGTTCGAAATTAACGCCTTCTCTCGCAAACAAGTCTAAATAAATTAAATGAAAAAATAGGAAGTTCACTGTGTTCTTCAGGGTGGGGAATGTTCGAATGCACTTTTTGTTGTAAATGTAAGTTTTTACTTTGAAATAGTATTTTAAAGCCAACAACTGAGAATTCGGTGCCGTAAGGAAGACTTAATCTCGAATTTTATGATTTTTTTTAATTTGTGTGCCCCGGGCCTCAAGCCCTGAACTTGTATGAAGTTGGAGAAAATCGTATCGGCTTTCTCAGCTTAAATCATAGTCAGTATCTTGATTTTTGATTGGTTGTTATACGATGATTAGGATAGGAGCTGAGTATGTTTTTATACAAATAACTGATAAACATTGAAAAATCAGAAATCATTAGGTTTTCTGAGCTACACGGAAAATTGCTGATGCGTAAAAAACACTCACATATTTGGATTTAGCGTAGAAAGTCCTTTTAGGATCAGGTATTTTCGCGTAACAGAAAAAGTTTCATTTTGTAAACCAGTTTAATCATTCATGCACCTTCTATCTCTCGGTAGCTACTTGTGCCATTTTATGCCTCACTTAGCGCCATTTCCACTACCTGATATTCTATATTTGATAACTACACCAATCATTGTTTCATCCAACATAACTCTATCTTTCCTACTTTCAGTCTCTCCCTTTAAAAATCCCTCCCCTGTAGATGCATGACCCATCAATTCCCTCTACTTCCGTTTTTAGACTTCAATCAAAATCCTATCTTGAAGGAATTCTTTCCGGGTTAGCGCGCAGGTCATCTCTGGAAACATCACCGCCACCGAAGTTTTGATGACGGACACTGCCGTTGAAATGTCGGTCGCAGTCATGTCTCCAAAGTTGACCTGGGCGCTGACCCGAGAGGAATTCCCCCATGCCAGGAAAGTTGCAGAAACTACGTTCTTTTCCCACTATCCCCACAACTTCATCCTTTTTTTTTATTCACCCAACTTAGCTGGAAATTCTTCACTTCCTCCACACTTTCAAGACCTTCGATATCATGATGCCTACCTTTCTTCGGTTTCTCTTTTCATACCCAGACATCGAAACACACCGGAATTAAAATTTTACTTACCCCTTATATAAAAAGTATTAAATAATCATTTATACATAAAGAAAACCACCAATCTTACTGCTCCAGTTCCGGTTCAGCTAACCCTCGATTTCTATGAAGGATAAGTTCCACAACTGTGCAGTATAAATCGTACGTGCCGAGAGTAACGTAAATAATAATAATTGCTACATGATTATTTAATTTTAATTCGTATTCGTAAGTGATGTGATATGAATTTAAAGACGGATAAAGTTATGCTAAAAATAGTAACATAAACGCAAACAGGAAAAAGTGGGAATAAAGTTTACTTTTTCATATTTCCAGAAAACCAACTTATTTAAAAACAACCAGTTTCTATACGGATGAAAACCGGTCGTTTTTAAATATGTTTTTTGGAAATAAGAACAGCCTTATCTTAATTCCTACATTTCCCTGCGTTATATTTACGCATATTAAAGCCTTCCGCGATAGATTTGTTATACGCAAACAATAGTATCAGTTTCTTTTGTATATTCAACAACAGCTAATACAAGTCATATTATATTTTTCATATTTGAGTATAGTCATCACTGTCATGCTGTTCTCTTTTGCATGATGAAAATGTATCAAGTTCTTCTTCCATAAACTAGCGTAACCAACTGATCGTTGTTCTTTGTCGGCGAGAAAGTCTTTTATCCAATTAATTACTTCTACATTGATATCCGCGACATTAAATTTGTACAACAATTTATAATGAGGTACCTCATCAAAAGCCTTCCAAAAATCAAAAAATATCGCATCTACTTACTTGATAGAAAATGTGTTAATTTGTGATTGGTACATACATTCGTGATATGACCTGCGTAATTTCGTAATATCTCCAATCAAGTAAAGATTACCAAAAACGTGCTAGCTGCACTTATGTAATTTCTTACTTATGCTACTACAGTAAAACCCCTCTTAACAGACACCCCATTACAACGGACACCCCTCCTAACGAACAGTGTCATGATGTCCCGACCAGAAGTATATAGTTTAGAAAATACCCCTCTTTAGCAGACACCCCTCAGCAACGGATAAATACCAAGGCCCCGAGACTGTCCCTTGTAGAGGGGTTTCACTGTACTATAGTTGATGGTTGACCTATATAAGTCTTGAAAAAGTAGCATGTTGATCACGTGTACAAAAAGAAAGCTTACTTTTTTACTGTGATAACGACTAAATACCAAGGTAGCACAATAAATTTAAGCTTAAAATTTAAACAGATGTAACACTTTAACATATAAAATGTTTCTAATTTACGTTTGCTCGACGTTGTCGGTTGTCAAACCTTTTGGAAAGACTGGTGCGTTTTCTACTTCGAGTGAAAACTCTTCCCTCTTTTATTTATTTCTAAAGTAAAACAAATGTCGATTTCTAAGTAGAAAAGTGAATGCAAGAGCCTTTTCTATTCCGAAATTTGAGTCAATATAATCAAAAATTTTACGTAACAGATGTTTGAAAACTCATCACGAAATTTCCAATGTCAAGAAATTACCAATGTTTAGCCTATAAACAACCAGCTACAGCCAAGATCATGCACTCTTTACCTTTACATAAATAGGAACTTAAATGAACAGTAAAAAAAAACTTTACCACCGTACGAAACAAAACATTGCGGCAAATCGCTTATCTTCCTAAGTGCACATCGAGTAAAGGAGTGAGTTTTCTGGAAAGAGTGAGTTTTTCGGTTGACAGTGACTTTACGACTGCACGAACTGCACGAACGCAGTGAGGACGAGGATTTGGTGCTTCTGAAGCAATCTTTCACCCCCTTCGGGTACCTCTTTTAAGCGGGACTCCAATAAAAAGTGACTTTACCGCAACGATGCTTGGAAATTGTTTACTCGTTAAAGTCGATTCTTTAACTTGCTTACTGAGAGAACATCAACTTTGACATAGTTTCGCGTGACAAATGAGGATTGGAATGTGATACGCGATGATTCATTGCAGTGCGGAAATACACCACTGATTGAAGGATGCGAAGTATCCCAGATCCCACAAAAAGTTGTATTTAAAGCGCTTAGCGTAAGACCCTCAAGAAGGAGGGTGTGGAAAACCTGCGAAACTTACGGACAGAAAAACTAAATTTAACGATGGAATCAGATTGAATTAGATGTAAACGACAAGAAGATAAACCAATAATATCATACTAAAACAAAAAGAACGAATAGTTATACATTTACATGTTAGTAACTAAAAAAAAAGACTGATAAATAAACGATTAATCAAAAACTGTCTAAAAAATTAAATAGAAAGAAAATGATAGATCAAATAATTAACGATAGAAGATAAAAATGCAATTTAAAATTCATTCATTAAGACAGAGGATAAAGAAGGGACGGTAATTGGAGATATTCAGAGGACGAGGGGAAAAATTACGAAGTCATCAATTAAAAAATATTGAATTAAAACTCCGAAAATACAAGCCCTAACAAAATAATGAAGAGCTTAAACTTTGTTGGTAATATATTTGATAAACACAGATGGAACAAACAACGAAATGAAGAAAAGTTAAAATACTACTCGTATTTTCTTGTAGAAAAGACTCACCTGGTGTCCTCGTGGAAGCGGAGGCGCTTGGCATGGCCTCGCTGTGTCGACGTCATCCTCAGCTGCCTTTCATTTCTGCAGGGAAAACATTTAAAAAGATCAATATGATGACAGAATATTCACGCACTCTTATAAATACGCTACTAGCTGAGGTTCCCGAAGCTGCTCGTGAGTGGAACAAAAACTTTTTTTTTCAGAGAAAAAATTTTCTGACGTCAGAATGAGATAAGAATTTAAAGAATATGAAAGACTATACGTACGTATCAAATAAATTCGTCCCTTGTCTTTTTTGGAACTGATTATCGTATTATATAAGTATTAGGTAGATGCTTCGAAAGTTATCATCAGGTGTTTTGCCATTGAAGGGATAATGATTTACTATCTCGTGCTTAGACATTCAAGTTCAAGTTTGCGCGGAAATCTTGCTGCGAGAACATGATGAGTGCTCATATTACACTTTTCTACGAATTTTCATAGCTTGAATGTTATGGTTTATTATATTATGGTTATATGGTTAAGAGAATGTGAATATTGTATGCTTTTAGGGTCGCTGAACACTAAAATGATGTTTTAATTTATTGATTAGCTCTAGATTTGAGATAATGATATTTAATGTATGTACCTATTGTTAAAAAAAATATGAAAACATGAAAAAATCAATTGTCTCATGAACGACGTTTTTGACCTCTCACTTAGCATTGCAGCTCTCCATCTCCCTTTATATCTTTGCTCCATCACTGAACTATCCTGGTGGAAGCGCTCACCATGTTCATCGCTTACATGACCACAATTTGACGGAAAGATATCTTAATGTGATTCAAAAAGTGCATTTCAATGATATATTACACTTCAACAGTTCATACGAACGCGACAGATCATCCACAAGTTCTTTGAAATTTATTTGAAAACTATTCTAAAACATTTTAAGTGAATGTCATGCCGTTTACTCCCTATCCTAAAGTACTAATTCAAACTGATTGTCTTTAAAAAGTTCTTATCCGTGGTCCGATAAAAACACATGCTATCACTATTTCAAAACTGAGTGTGGGGGACTTTTGTCCTAAGTAAGTGAACGCAGAGCCATTTGTATGTAAGGTGATTCCGGGTGAGATGCTCCACCGGGAGAGACCCAGTCGTAGTATACTTAAGGAAAACCACAATATTACTCTACGGACAGTGTTCTTCAGTTAGTTGGAATTCACCCGCCTGTCTGCAAGAGTTTCACGGCAGTTAATTCTTTTTACGCAATTTTATAGCATCATTTCAAGTAGGTACTGTTTTTTTCAGCCCTGTTATAAAATAGAGTTAAATGTTTCTGGTTAACATCAGTTTAATGTTTGAATATTTTGAATTGAAGGGCTGAAAATTTTAGCTATCAATTTAACTTTAAGGTGATACTGATTTAGGCTTTTTTCAAGAAAACTTTTGTAATCTATATATATTAAGACAGAATCGTGTCCGTCCGTCCTCAAAAAAGGGATGTAACACTCTTAGCAAAATCTGAGTCTAAATTCAATCTACCGCAACAATTTTTTGTGCGCTGGAGGCGGACGGCCTGCACGCACAGGCGTGCAAAAATTTAAATTTTTTGGTTGAGTTTAGAGGTGCAAAACGGGCGAAAAACTGAAAAAAATCGGGAAAATGAGGGCAGTGGGAGACGTTTTCTTTTGAGATGACGAACGCCGCTTACCTATCGCTTGCGCGTCATTTAACATAGTTAAGTCTTTATGAGTTGATCTCACTGCTGAGGGTGAGGTCCCGACTTTGCGGTCTCTGACATTATCTACTTTTTCGGAATCTTTGACGAAGGTCTCGAATACCTTTCGATGCTGCCCCATCAAACGTAAGGGAACTAACCTGCCTGCGGAGCAGGCAGTAGGCAACTGCTAGTCAACATTTTAATTTAAATTCAAATTTAAATCCACGGTCGAATGCATTTTATGCACTATCAGAAAGTGAGGTATTGTTTAGTAAGCACTAGGGTAGAGCGTTTTGCCACTTTTTTTCTGATCGAAATGTAATACGCGGCAAAGTAGCTCACCCACATGGACTTACAAATATAATTTTTTTTCGAAATCAAAAAAATATCTTCTGTGAGAATTCTTTCCTCGAAATTCGAAATTTCGTAAAACATCAAAATTGTCATAAATATTTTTTCGGTTAAAATGACAATATTTTGTGTTTATGCTAGCCACAATTCATACCAATTGAAAATGTCATTATAATTTTAAATGGATACTGTTCTCTAAATGTATTGGCTAATTTTTTGCAAATAAAACTTCCAAATAGGTTTTAAATTTAACTTAAATGTTTAGTTATATCCTAATTTCAAGTTTACATTCAACAATTTTGTCAGATTAAATTCAGTTTAAGCTAATGGGACATCTCTCCCACAGAGGTGGGGCGTCTCACCCGGACACTCGGGAGAGATGGCCAAATACATGGATTCAGAAAAAGTTTAACATTTTGGGTGAAAATGTTTTAAAGAAAATTTGTTTATATACTGTTAATAACCAATAAATGTTACATTCAATCACGCAGTTTCACATTCTTGTTATCACTGAAGTAATTGTTATGAAGTCTTTTCCTTAGGAGAGGCATCTCTCCCAGAATTACCTTAAATGCTTTTACAAAATTTTTCAGCTTTTACAAAAGTTCCAGTTTTATGTTTAGTACGGGGAGCAAAATTTTGCTTGGTACTGTGAAGATTGGTTTGATGGTTTTTGGTGCTTTCATGTAATTTATGGCTCTATCAATGGTTCATACAAAACTTATTTCATACCAGGAGTTAATGACTGCCCCTTGGGCCAACTTTTCGTTTTTATTTTCTTTTTATACGTCCTTTTCAATTATTCCATGCCTTGAGGTTGGTTGAACACGAAATACAGTACATGCGGTACCCACTTTTTCTTCAGGCTTCAGGCCTATTCCTTATGTATAGGCGAAAAAAAACTTAATTACAGGTAATGGCTGCAATTCGTAAACTAGAGCTAACATGTAAATTTTAACATTAGTTTCGAATTCATTGGCATCGAATTAACAAAGTTTAGCTGGTTTCATTTCCGTAACATTTTGTGTGTCAAACAGTGTCATTCATGATATGCATACATACAAAGGTCTTTATTATTATCGGGCGAAATTGAGACTGGAGTCCAATCTTACTTTTAACCCATTAGAATTATATATAAGATAAAAGAAAACAAAAGGAACAGTTGCAAATGTACAGTCGATAAATAAAAGAATACAACATTTGAAAGAGGGTAGATAGAGGTAAAAGTGTAGGAGAAAGATAAGGATGTAAAGAGGTCGAGGAATAAAGAAAAATGTTCAGTGTAAGGAAGGGTTACTTTGGAGTTTATCTCTGTCAATGGAGGATTGATTTTGATAGTGGAATCGGTATTAGCGATTCTTAAATACCGGTAGTGATGGAGAGCTTTGAATATATCTATATGGAGAGAGCTCCAAAGCTTGCATGCGGATTTGTTATAATATGAGAAACATAGCTTATGATAGCCGACGGCAGATTGTCATTCATTATGAGCAGAGCGACTGAAGATGTAAATCTATCTTATTAAATTAGATACAATAATACTTATTCTGACATATGTCATTAAGTTATAAACCTATGGTGTAGACTTCGAGCAGCTATTAAATGAAGTTATTACTTTCATATCACTGCACTCGATTCAGTTTCACCCTTAGTATTCCTTATAAGCGTAGCCCTCGTTGAGTTAATTGTATTAAACTGATCTGCATAAGGTCAAATTGGGAACCAAATGTCAATTATTAATGAACGGATTCTCAGAGATCTATACAATCACTAACAATAAGTCTTATAATAATCACGAAAGGGTAAACACAAACTCGATTTCAACATTGAAATCAATCATCTAGTCGATAGTAAAATAAATGTGGAAATGATTATATTTAAGATAAATCATTACTTGAGAACTTGAATTTTCAAAGAATAATTTATCTAGTATTACTGATCTTTAAATCTGAAGGACGTTGTCATAAACTCGAATTCGTTATAACGAAACGTTGTAGGAGCGAACGTTACCTGGATGTCTAGCGAGTTTCAAATGCATTGGGCAAACCTAAGAAGATTAGGAGATTAACCCTTAACTGATCGCTCACCAAAAACTTAAAGAAAAGTTCGCGGTTATGACCCAAGATGCATAAATTGCAGTTAACAAATTGTTTTACGATATTATTGAATTAATTTTACTCAATATTTTTACTGAACTTATTAATATTAGATTAAAATATGTTTAATTAAAAATTTCTAATGTTTTATACACAAAAAATTATAAAATATGACTGAATTACAGAAATTAAGCTAACATCACCATGAATTTCTTTTATAAATATTACATGAAATTAGTTAGCTTTACACCATTTGTCATGAAATAAATCAAGCAAGTGTCTGGTCAAAGGTGAGAACAAGCTGTTACACCTGTGATCGCGGCCAATTAAGGATTGAATAAGTAGAAAGAGTTAGGACAACGAGAAGCTGCACAGCATTAATGAAGAGGACAATTCACGAGTTTTAATTTTTCTATTCTAATCCTACAGCTATGGGATGACTCATGCACGTTATAATATACTGAGTTATACGTAGTTAAATTTGGATTAGCTGATAAAGTCATGAAGTTTTCCACTCTCAATATACCTTTTCCGTTGAAACGTGTGACGTAATCTAATCGCTCCCTGGAAAAACTTAAATTTGTTGTTTATCTACCAAGTGCTTAAAGAGCAGAATGAGGGGTAAAATTTTGGCTGTTTGTCAGCCATTGTTTCAGTCAGGCAATGAATTTGACTATTTGTCTAATATTTCTTAACGTTCGGCAAAATTTATCTAAAAAAAATAGAAACAAGAAGCATCCTTTAAATAAAACTGAACTACGCAGAGAATCTCTGAGCCATAGAATATTCACGTTTGCACTATTTGTGTTGGTTTATTAATAATATATTTTGGGAATGGCTTCTGCTGGTTGGAAAAAAGTATTTAAAATACAGAAAAAATTATGCGTACTATAGCCTTTTATAAGTATAGAGATTCCTGTAAGCTACTATTTACAAAAACATAGTACATATAAGATTTTATAGATATTTAAACGTTTTTAGATTTTATGTAGTGAATAAAATTTATTTTTTTATATTTTGATAAATTATATTCAATTATGATAAGAGAAGTGGCACATGAATTTAGTACATGAAGTACCATTTCTCTTTCCTTCATAAAACATGATGGATTTCCACTCGATTTCGCTTGACTCTGTGAACTTCATTCAATTATGATGTTTATTTATAATGTAGCCTAAATATAAATGTGTGTAAAGACAATTTAAGTATTGTAAAACTGAATTTAAAAAATGATTTATGTAGTACTACTACTAGTTTATTATATTTGTAATGTATGTATTTCTTATAATGCAATAACATTATTATTATTATTATTATCTTCTATATATATAAAATAGAGTGTTTGTATGTACAATGTACATATATGTATGTGTGTGTGCATGTTCGCTAAAAACTCGAGAACCGAGAGACTGAAATTTCCTACATTATTAAAAGTTGACCCCGCGCAGAGCATAGGCTACTTAAAGTCCACGGTTCGAATCCAGACGGGTCAAAACGTTTTCATAAGAAATACACGTAAAGTACATTTTTTTCGTTGTAGGGTTCATTTCTTTTGAAAAATTAAATTAGAAATAATAGTCGTAAGAAGTCGAATGAAGCACCAAAAGAAGAGAAATAAAATAAAGATTCTTATTTTGGTCGTAATGGTTTACCTTGCAATAAAAGGGTTTGTTAGAAGTGTGTTACTTTAAAATTAATGATTAATTATTTAACACTGAAGGAAGCATATATTTCGATTAATTCAACTGAATGCCTATAAATAACCTGGTAAGTTACAGATGTTTTTAATATGATCTTCTGAGTAAAGTATAGAATCTAATCTATTTGAATCGGCGTTTATTTAGCAAATGACGAAAACGGAGATACTGAACTGCGGAAAGATTTCCCTTGATTTGGTGTTTGAAATCAATGAGGAGTTGAACTACGAGTTTTAGGTCGTAGCAGAACCTTACCAAAAAAGTAAAGCAACTTTTTCTTTTGTTTTATGGATGATGTAAAAAGCATTCATTTTTGTTTTCTTAGGTGACTTCAACTTGATATACATTTACTTTCTTTCTGCCATTGGTGTTTAACCGTAGTTTCCGTTTCGAATTCCTTTTCCTTGATAGCGTTTGTGTTAATGATTGTGTTCAGTGTTGATGTAGTGTTTTATTTTCCGTGAAGAGTAGTCAACGGTGGATTCCACAGTGGTATTTATTTCTGTTATTTGTTCTTTTCATTTGTGCCTTTCTGGAAATTACCCCATAAATGGGGTGATCTTTATCTTAATTTCATCTTCGAATATATTTTTAAAATCTTTAAACGAATGCTGTCTTAATCGAAGAAATTGTTAATTTGAAAGATGTGTGATTGAATATTTAGTCAGGGTGACTTTGCAAATTTCATTATAACTTTCTTTACATGGTTTATTGGTTTGGAAAGATAAATCGAAAAATCGTTCGCAGGCTGTAGTTCAATTGCTAAGTTAAATTAATAAGAATCATTTTATTAAAGTTCTGTAGAAAAACTCTATGAAGATTTATATTACCAAATTAATATATTTTGGCAACAAATTATAAGAGTGTTATATTGGATATAAGACATGTATTGGAATTTTCACAGAAAAGTTCGTTTGGTAACCTGTCCCATTAAATTAGGCTAAAATGAGATAAGTTAAATTCTCTATAATATAGAATGATAACTGCGTTTAATCCTACAGGATTAACATTTCACGAGGAGGTGTGCAAGGGGTTAACAGAAGTGAAAAGTGGGGCATTATTGGGACTTGAACCGAGAACTCCCACTTTCCGAGCATGGCACATACATAGTGTTTGAATACCTGCTCGTCTTTTACAGTCCCATTGGTTGTCAAGAAGATTTAATATAGAGGACCAACTATTATAAAAAGGCTTACTAATTATCTTATTTAAAACAAATTCACGATTTCTAATGGATAATGATACACTTTAATACGAATAGTAGCGTTCGTAAAATTTTTATTTCGAGTACTGAATACCGCAATTTTATAAAAATATCCTTGTATAAATTTTCAAGAGAAATAAATCCTGCATACCATAAAACGTTGCATCAATATATTGCTGAGCGCCTCCTCGTAGCTCTTCGAGAAGCTAAAATTGGAAAATGAAAAGGATGGAGCAATTATCTACAGGGCATCGATACTAAAGGCTGAATGATTTTGGTAGTTTTCGGAGACCTATTTCTCTTGTTTAGGTAAACAAATATATCTACGCATGTCTAAATTGAATATTAAGTATGTTGGGATAGTAATTTACGGTCCAAATGGCTCATTCTTGTATTCATTATTGGTTTTCAGTCTTCTAACAGTGCCATACACATTTCTTGAGTCGACCCCTACATTTACACTGTTTTTTACTGTCTCATTGGGTTCACATTAGACTCTTCTCGTACATACGTATCTGTTCTCGGGCTAATGACGTTATTTTAATCGTTTATTCACGATAATCTTCCATAATTTAATATCCTTCGATATATCTTTTGTATCTATATATCCATAGATCGTTTCATACAATCCGTTCTTTGATATACGTACTTTCTGTTGGAGCTCTTCTTTAGCATATTCAAGCAGCATTTTCTTGGGTTAGAACCACTCTATTCTCCAAACGTACAATCTAATTCTTTCTTCATCTATCCTTTAATTTGTTTAATGTCCACCTAGGTAAAGCATTGGTCATGCAGCCTTATTTTTAGTCCACATAATTTATCACCTTGTCTTTGCAAACAATATCTTTCCTGTTCTGTCCTACATAAACTGGAAGAAAAGATTGGCTATTCTCAATCTTGCATAATGGAGGTGTCAACCAATTTTTAAACTCTCCACATTACCCATTCTAACTGCATTTCTTAACTACTATTTTTATATTTTGCTACTATAGAACAAGGAGACTCAAAGATCACTTTTAAACACGGGAATAGGATGTTTAGACACCTCCACGAACGTTTTTGGAATTTAAAATACTTTTCATAGATTAGGAATATCTGTAATGTTTTCCTCAAGTTATTAGATGGTTTTGTTTAGATTCTATAAACATAATATAGAAGAACATTAATTCTTGATGATACCATGAATGTGGAGAATGATCGAAAATGGAACGGAAGGGTCAATTTATTTTGTTTTGTCGGATTGGGTAGTGTTGGAGGAAGGTAATTTTTAGTTGGCCAAAATGGTGTTTGAATCCCACATGAATTCCATATTTGTCGAAATTCATCGATAAAATAGTAGCACAAGATACACGATGTGAATTAACGGATAAACGTATCTTGCGGCGGAGCGACAGCGGCGAATTAGCCTGGACTATACACATTTTCATTTCTTTTAGCAAGAGTTGGTCAGCACATTCTTCAGCTACACAATATTCTTTACTCTTTAATACATTGCTTTGGGCTCCACAACAATGCGTCCGTTGTAGCAGTTTTATTAAACGTCTACATCAAGGTGATTTCTGAAGTAATACCCCAATTTCATAGTTAACCCTATGTTAGAAGATATGATTCCCTTCATCTCTTTTCTCAATCAAACTTACAGTAGAAAAGTACGGACGATGATCATCAACCTCGTCGTATTCTTCCTATTCCAACGTTTTTGGCTCCACTTCTACGAACTGCCATAACTCTTCCTTTACGCTCAAATTGACATCGCGTCCCTCCAGTCAAGCAGCACTTCTTTAAATACGCATTGATATTTTTAAGTAAGTTCTCCGAGTTTTTTGTTTCTTGCGGTTCTTCAACCGAGTGCTGCTCTCTATGACCTACACGCCATTTCCTATCATTATTCTACAACCCGCCACGTCAAAAACATCGGTTGTATGGCATTAACCGTTTATCATTGTTATAAATCGTAGGCCTAATTATTTTAGGGACATTTACGGATAACTTCGAAACAGCTATTGGTCGTCATGGGTATAGTTTACATATAATGCGAAATATCTTACAAAATATCGTTATATTTTGTCAATTCTTTCGCATATTTGAAAAAATATATTCGATAACAATTTTAATTTTCCTATCTTCCTCTAAAAGAAACTTGCTGATATTGATCGTGAATAATATATCTAATTCATTTTGAATTATAAATCAAGTGCGAGTGATAAAAATGAATTGAACGTGCTTACTTCATGGGTATTTTCTTGCCGCATGTAATCAACTTCAGTAAATAGTCGTTAGAAAAATAAACGTTGTTTAATAGCACATTTAGTCCCTTCGTAAATTCATGATTTCAAAAGTTAGTCTCGTTGGACGGCGCTATAGGTTAATTATGAAATGGTTCTGCGGTTAATTTCTTATGGGAAAGCTGAGACACCAAGTTATAGCCCAAGGCAATAGGAAAATATTTTCATAGATATAAAGAAAATATGATAGACAGATACCTAGAAAATAAGCATTGATTATAGGAGATACGGAGCCAGGAATAAAGTGTTTAAAAATGTTTTGGTATCCAAAAGAACACGAAAACAGAAACGGAAACTAATTCAATTTGAGCTAAAGTAATTAGTGGAATATATGGCTGTGAAAAGTTTGGGAGGCCAACAACCAACATCGAATTAAAATTGACTGATGATAAAGACACATCCCGGGAATATCCTGAAAATAGTTGTTATAGTTTGTAAAGACTCCATGAATCCATAATTTAAGGCTCAATGAGCTTAAATTCCAAATTTCTTCAACCATCAATAGCTATTAATCTTTTAGTTTCTTTCAGTTATTTCTACCCAAGTGGTACCTTACTTCATACAGTAGTTATTTGCCTAATTGTAAGCTTAGAAACGAAAATCAAGTATCTACAGCAATTTTTTTCCACAAGGTTCTATTTTCCAAAGAAGTGTTATGAGAAACGGAAGGAATGAAAAATAAACTCGACTTTCAAACTAGCATTCTCTGTTAATAAAACGGTGTTTAAAAGTGATTCATTTTGACAAAATGTTAGTATAACTATAATAGATTAATAAACACTTTTCACAGATGTATATATTCTGGCTACCTCCCACAAATTTGAGCTTGGACATATCTAATTTATTCTTTTACAACTATGTAATTTTGCACAATTTTTAACCAGAAACCTATATTTTAAGATGGAAGATGTTTAAATTTCATTTTAGAACTTGGTCTCTAGCAATAAAAGTTTTAAATTTAATTCTATTAACGATATTACCTGTCTACAATAAAAAGGTATCTCTTGAATGTATAATACACATGGTTTATGCATGGATCTAACCGGAGACAATTAGGCACATGAAAGTAACCTATAATTAGCGCAGGGGAGACATTCCAAGCCTATTTATCTCATCCCCTCACCCCCTCCAGCATCTGAAGAGGGAATGTGGAGTATAAAAAAGTTTGCCTTCTTTTCCTCGCTACTCCAAAAGAAGAAAAAGTCCACGTAAGCCCTGTACAGTGAGAGTATGAATAGCATCCAATAAAGAGTGACCAGAGTGAATGTCATTATTCAACATAATTCATAATTGCATAATTGAGAGGGTTCCACAATGCCACAGCCTTGAACACGATTGAGGCAAAACACAAAGATGAAAGACATTTTGCTTAATGCTGCGCTGAAAGACATGCGAAAATCTTGTCTTTCCGTCCTTTCATAAGGTTATGGCATTAAGGAAAGTTAACATTCGTAGTAGCTTTAGATGTTTTAGTATTAGTTATTCCATATTAGGATAAGTTACACTAGTTATGCAATTGGGTTAATTTATTCTACACGACCCAAAACTGTATAATTTTTATAAGAGCCTAATTGTAATACTGGAATGTCTTTATAATATTGGGGTTAAACCATCCATTAAGAGCCATAGCGCTCTAATCAACATCGCTAATGTTACTATCAAAGTTGCGCTAATAGTGCTTTAAAATCAAAGAGCTCTTTATGGAACCTCAAACGTGCTTAGTGAATCGGAAATTCCAGATCCTTAAATACGAAAATAATATATTTTAAACGATATATCAAGCAAAAAAGTCAATTTTAATCAATTTCTTCGTACTTCATCTTGAACACAAAAGATAAAATTGAACTATTTCTTAATTACATAAATTTTAAAAAAAGTATCACACTTGCTATTTACAATTCACTAAATCTAAAAATCTGCTTTGCTACATTAAAATCCGGAGAATACATTTATTTAAAAGTACCATTATGAAATTAAAAAATAACCATTTTCTCATCGCAGATTATAGATTTTAGGTCACAAGTGCGCAAAATTATAGGACTGTACTAAAATTATATCAAAATTTTTCGCTTTCAAACGCAGTTTTCTTAACGAAGTCGAGTCGAGTTTATTTCCTTCCATTTCTCATAACACTTCTTTGGAAAATAGATCCTCGTGGAATTTTTGGAATAAAATTTATTTTTATCTTATGTTTTTATCAATTTTATCTTTATTTTCACGTACTCTGATGGTAAATATATTACCAAGTTATCCTTGGTGAAAGGGGTCAAACTAATTCCACTCCGAAAAAGACGAATTCTTGGGAACAAAAACCTGAAATTATGGAACTAGTAGGTAGTGCTATTTTTTTGGGTTGGGAATTCTTTCATCATCGTGGATAGAAAATGAGAGCCTTTCTCGATATATTCCTTCGCGTTTATCCTCTTTACCTGAGGAATGCATAGTAATCTTCTTTTTGCATTTCGAGGTGTTATTAATTATGCTACTACAAATATTGAAGCTGTAATTGGTACTCCAAAATACTTGTAAAATTTGAATAAGGCAAATCTGCGCCCTGAAATCCCACTTTTTTCTAAAACAACCACGCAATCGCAAGGCCCTGAATGGCCAGATCTCACGCAGCCCTACTAGACCCTGAGTTGGTCTTAAATTCGTAGCCTAGATACGTGATCATTGTAGTTCAAGAATAAGGAATAGGTTTAAATTCCAGATGCGCGCTCCAAAATTCTCTGATAAATAAACATAAAAGGATTTTAAAATTATCACAATTCATGATAAAATTCATAATTTATGATTCAATCAATGTCATCAATCGATTTAGAGTGGTCAAAACAATTCCAAATATTATTTAGTATTCAAATATTATTAAAAAGTTCAAATTCCTATTTTCAAAGAGAAAATGTTTAGATAATAAAAGCACTTGTAGCTTCAATCTTCCTACAAGTTTAAACGTTATAAATATCTAACAAATATAAAAGTACCTATTTTTCGTGGATGTATCCTTGATTGTTCTATGGTCAATCTGATAATTAGGTACCTTTTTAATTGATCGCAGGATTTCAAAGAAACGGTTTCACAATGCCCATGTGTTTAAAGGACTCTTTTTTATCGAGATGTAGGGTTAACAAATTACTTGGTCACAATATAAAAATTTCAGTTTATAACAGAAAATTGGGTTAATTACTGTAAATTTTAATTATTCCGTCACTATTTTGCCGAACAGTCATCCCGAATTACGATTAATATCGTAAATCGGGATGACCGTAACATCTATAAGTTTCTTCAAAGTTACCATTGCGATTTTTGGTCTAATAAGTGTAATTCATTTAATTATAAACGAATAGAACAAAATTATTACGGCTGGCCACTTGAGATTAAAAATTGGTTTGATAATAGTATGAATGATCGTTCTCATAAGAAAAAACAATCGTATTTATACGGTTTGACAAATGTTGGTAAATCAACTTTTATTGAAAAGTTAATTGGCAAGGAAAACATGAAATTCGTGATTTATCCTGATGTTGGCAAATTTGCATATGCTGAGTTGTGGCCTGCTTATCATAAAATTCGGTGGAAGTCTTTCTCAAACTCAATTAAATGATAGAAATGTTAAAAAAAACATCCCTAGCTTTGAGCGATTGTCATAAAATAGACAAAATCCAAATCTTTACCTCCTATTGCTTTTTGAACGATTACGTTCCTTATTTTTCCGAAAATGTGTTTATCTAAATTTTCTTCGTGGAAGTGACTTCTGATGAATTTCCATTCAGAATATTTCAAATTAAATCGTGTTTCAAATGTCTCGCGTCCTAACCGACGGATCTTGTCGTCATTCATCTTTGGATTGCGACTTTTGCATAGTACGATAACATTAAAGTTTCTTCTCTACAATAATACTAAAAGCAAAAGTATGTTAGCTTTATTCCTATCACTCATCGAGTTACTCGATGATATTATGGTGATTAGTGATGATGATGAAGACAAGGTGCGATTTGTCGCTGATTTCTACGGCCCTTCCTGTCGGCAGCCTTACCAGGTTGATATGGGCTCCCACCGGGAATCAAACCCGGGACCGCTTTCGCGTAAGCAGAACTCGTTTCCCATTCGGCTATCCAGCAACCCTTGTATACTATGATGACACTAAATACATATTACCCGGTATCCATTGTTACGTTCGTATCTCATCAAATATATCACTTATCATGACGTACTCTTAATAGCGCACTCTTATTCAATGTGGCAATATGAAACTTATTACAAAATCTTGCAAGCTTGTTAAAAACCTCATTGCATTAGATACATTCCACGCCACATGAGTAAAACTTCCGCGACAACGCACTATTAAAAACATTATTTCTCATTAGTTGACCTACGTTTCCGGATGTTACAAACATTAAAGGATATGAGCAAGTTAATATTTTCTGTCTTCTCCGTAATTTAATTTGATTTTTGTCACGGTGTTCCATAAAGTACGGACAGAGCATATCGATTACTTCCACTCTTTGTTTCGAAGTTTTTTATATATATTTCTGCCTCATTATTCTTAAGGAATTAAAATACTGGTAATAAAAATGCTTACTCAGATATTCATACCTTGATTTTCTTGACTAATTTACTGGTATATCATATAGGAAGTTCATTGCAACTACATTTTGATAATGATTCTCCAAATGAAAGCATTTTTGTAATTTTTCACGAATGATAAATTTAATCAAAGGGAAAATGAATGGAGAGATCAAAGAATTCATTAAAGACCTCATTAACAGACTTCTAATATGGGCAGACTTGGGAAAATTTCGAGGCTTAAAAATTATATTCAAGCAGGGCTAGGTTTATACATTTTGGAATGAGCAAGCATAAAGTGGAAGGTGTAAATTATTTTCTTTTTCTCTACTCTTATGTCTTAAAACTTTCAACTAGTCAAAAGTTCTATCTTTTTTGCAATCGGAAGGCATATATTATCAAATCACGCTTAAGCTATTATTTTTTCACGACGAAAGAGGTTAATGGTTCTTTGCAAATAAGGGCGTGCATCCAGGAAAAAAACCCAAGGAATAACGGACTTGAAAAAAAGCCTGACGGGGCCAAGAATCAAATCCCGGGTTCGATTCACGGCCCCGTCGGACTTTTTCGAGTCCATTTTTCCTTGGGATTGTTTCACCATCTTCAGGCAGCATTAGTATTCAATATAGTACATCTTTTGGTATATTACACAATATGACAGTAGAGGCAAAATTTTAAAATATTATTGATTTATATATAAAGATTTTAACAAATATTTCAAGGATTGTAAGGCTCAAATTTATTTGAATAGATATGTTATAGTAAAAGCGTGAAATCAGGGTCGAAATATATATCATTACTAGTACATGTTCACATGTTTAGATTTTAACATCTGATTCAGTTAAAATATGTAGAAAGGGAAAAAGCAAGGACCAAACCCAACCCTTTACTCCAATTATAACGCTGATCTTCTTGCATTCATCTATTTAATATATTTTCGTTGTCTAAATTTTCAATGTCTTGATTATCACTTTCAATACTTCTCTCCTAGAAGTCCACCAAATTCATGTGTTTCTTGTAATGCAACGCGCTATCTATAATTAACTATCTCAAATACGAAATTATTGGCAAACTGATAGATTAATAACCTTTTGTTTTCATTGCCAAACTAACGAGTTTAATGATAGAAACCTATCTAACTTTTATATCTAATCATAATTTTATTGATGCATTAACTAATGTTTGTATTCTCTAGTGAATCTACTCAGTATAAGAAAATTATACGTTATATTAAATTAAGGCAGAGAAAAGTATACATTTCGACACTGGAGTTCATATTATTACTAATATCTTACATAAATGCATACACTAACAAGTAAGTGTATACGATGACTAATCTCCGTGCTTTTACTTTCACTGATACATAAAACCTTATATAAAACATTTAATGCTAATACAAACAACCCTTCCTTTAGCAACCCTTAACTTTTTGAAAAGTAGTAAATTTAAGCAGCAGCCTTTACCTTTTCCCAACTTTCATTTCTTCCCAATCACAGTTTTTACTGCTAGTTTTCATGCCTTTAAAACTATTTTGATTTAAACAAACTATTAGACTCCCTATAATACCTAACGTCAGCAAATCTAGCGAGTTATTCGATTACCCATTCATGCTAAAACCACAACTTATAAGATCAACTCAAATTATTTCCTGAATTTTAATTCAAATATAATAATTTATTTGAATCTCCTCTATAACTACTATTCAACCTTCGACCGGTATTCCTTCTTCGAAGGGCCAAAGTCAACAAGCATTAACATACAGCTCCTCGTTCTACATTTTGGTAAAAAAATCATAAAATATTAACGGTAATGAATTTTTAAATGCATATGAATGAGAACGGGCTCTTAAGATACAAACACAGCAAATCGAATGAATATTTAATAAATTCACGGGAAAATACTCCTGAAGGAAGGAACATTATTGAAACCGTAGACAAAAACGAGAGAATACCGCTAATGCAGTACCAAAAAGGCATCTGCTACGGAGTAAGCTTACAAATAAAGACTTAAGTAACCAGAAGAGCCGTTTTTTCCATGAATATCCGAAACAAGTAAAGCCCCCTTCGATATTTTTTGGTACCTTCGATTCCATATTATTTCTCTTTGTTATTTTCGATGCAAAACCACCTCCAAAATAAAGAGCTTACTAAATATAACTCTACAGTATTGAAGAAACAACATAGTAAGTCGATAATGCAAACTTGGTACAAACTGAATATTATCTTTCGAAAGTTTCCTAACCTCAATTTTTATTTTTAAATCTGAAATACTTTACCCAGGTGTAACTGTTAAATATATTTCTGTATACGTACTTGATGGAGAATCAGAAGAGTCAAAATAAAGTTGGCCCTCGTTTATCTCAGTTAATCAGTTTCAGATCCTACCGCGATGGGTACATTTTCGCGAAGCAAGATTCTTTATTTATTAATCGAATATTTTCGTAGTTAAAGCATAGAAAATCTGTTTACGATATAAATACATTTTTTAAGATTATTACAGCCTCTAGACATAAAATGACACCCTTAGGTCACCATTTCAGTATTATTACAGAATATATTAGACTAAATGAGAGAAAAGAAGACGTTGAAAATATCATAATATTTTGGTGGATATACATATTTGAAAAAATCGCGATAGAGTAAAGCCGCGAAAGTCGAAGGGCGAATTAGAGAGGGACGACTATAGTTATAAAAGAAACCGAAAAAAAACAAGTTAAAATAAGATGATGAGATGCTAAAATACGTAGCTGTAAAAATAAATGGGAACTTTTAGAAAGATGTATGATCATTTCCTAAGCGGAAGATGTATGCAAGGATAAAATAAAAAATCTGATGTGGCCAGCACATGACTTTCTCCATATAAAAGATGTAAATATTTATCTACGACAGTATTTTCGAATTCTAGATTCAATCTAAACTTGGAAGATATATGCAAATACGTTTTTTGTAACTTTGGTAGATAACTGTGTATACCTAAATATCAGATTACTGGAGGAATTTTGCAAAAACGGAAACGAGCTTCGAATAATAAAGCTCGACTTCCGGTTAACCGATTTACTCCTAAAACTAATCAGCTATAACGACACCAACCAAAGTGCTATATATAAAATTTGGGGGTGATACGACAAATAGTTTTCATGTTAGATCGCCCACAAAGTACATAATCAGCTACTTCCGGTTTGTCAGTATTTCACGAATAACTCCTAAACAATCAGTGATACAAAAATATGTTAAATACAAAATTTATATTTAATTACATTTTATAAAACTTTTATATATAATACTATATACCTAAATATCATATTTATGTAGATATTTTACAAAAACGGAAATTTGCTTCGAAGAATAAAGCTCGACTTCCAGTTTACCGATTTACTCCAAAAACTAATCAACTCTGACAGCACCCACCACAGTACTATATATGAAGTTTGGCACTGATGCGAGTAACAGTTTTTACGTTAGAGCGCCATCAATCACCCACACACACAGACATCATTCCGAAAATGGTCAAAACGTGTTCTAGGGACCCCAAAACATTTATTTCCGTTGAAATCTCGAAGTCGATTTTTTTCATGAAAACAATACTTTCTCTATACTACGTATATGGAGAAAGTAAAAATATGGAAGCCTTTCGGATATGTTAGATAAAAGACGAGCTTAACTGGCAAGCGTAGCGTAAATTATGTTAATGTTTCCAAAAACAATTGAACTGGTTCTATAATACTTTATTATAGAATAAAAGTCACTTTGTTAGACAGGTTCGACATCATCATGTGATGATGTTGCACGGCAATGAAACCTGGGTCGTATAATTGTGTAATTAAAGTATATACTTGCGGAAGTAACAAAGTGACTTTTATTTTATAATCATGAAGAACTTCCACAAGATAACGCCAGAAACAATTAATTTTATCAATGATACTTGATGAAATTCCATCACCCAAAACTAGTTATTCTAACAAAAACACTCGTACAATAATAATAATAAGAAACTTTCACACTATTTAACAAACACACAAACGGTTTCTTGGTACTACGCCATCATTAGATGCATTGAGACGTTAAGAAGACCTCTGAAAGTTTATTTTTCACCTGATGATGGCGTAGTACACCGAAATCGGTTGTGTATTTGTCAAATAGAGCGGAATTTTTCAAGGTTCTGAATATAAGTGTACAAGTTTTTTTGTTATAATAAGTTGTTTTTTATGTTTGCATTTCTGGAGATATGTGATATCCACAAAAGTGTGCTCTCATTTTTGCATTTCTCCTTTAACGAGGACAGAATTCCCCCAAGTTTTCTTACCTGTCATCGGACACCAAACCAATCTCCCTCAACCTGTCAACCCATTCGTCTGTAAACGAAATTCGCTGGAATTTCAAAATCACGGTGTTACTCCGAGGGTTTGGTAGTATTCGCACGATTCACACGTATCTGGACCTGCTCTTTTAGGATTCTAGCGTCGTTTATTAAGTCAGAGGGCACATCATCTGTCTCACGGATTAAATGGAAAAGTCTCACTGCGGTTACTTCTCCCAACGCAGCTAATAATTCCGAGGGAATCTCATTAAGAGGCCTTGCTTCTACGTAATGCCCTATCAAACCCAGATCTCAATATTGAGTCGCCTCTCTCATTCTCATTAATTTCTCCACTCGCTGGGTTCCCTTCCTCAGCGAAGTCCTTCAACCTTTTCCTTCCACTATTCTGCCTTTTCTTCATCTCAGAGCGGTTTCACTTCCGAGCTCTAAACGCTCAACTGCTTTTTCCGCAATTTTCTTCTACTCTCACAACCAATTTCCATTTAACTCATTTCTATGCATCCTCTTCTATTGTCAGCAATTATCTTGCGATCATTCCTCTCTCTTTCACACCACATGCATTTTATATATTTATTTTGATATTTAACCGTTTAAAGCTACGCGAATTGCATCTCTTACCTACCATTGATTTCACTAATTGTTTCACAATACAACGCTCATAACCTACATACCATCAATCAAATTTGTGAAAAAAACTTTGAGGATTCGCTGGACATATTTCTGATAAAAATAGCGCTGTTAAAAATAGCCTTAGTTTCTGTATCAGAGGTGGGATCCTGCGATCTCTCCTGTCGTCAGAATCGGGTATAAATTTTTTCTCAGAATTTCATAAGTCACTTGATCTAGAAAATAAAATTCTCTTCTGACTTACATAGTAATGACAATCGTTTCCTTCTTTCAAGTACTTTCTGAATATTTTGATATAGGCCAGGGTATCGAACTGTAAGTAATTTCATTCCGGTTTTCACTGACGTTCTACGAAAATATAGAAATCCGGTTGAGCTTCAGTTTCTCTGCGATAATACCTTTCGAACCGGTTCAATCCTTTTTTCCACTCCCACATAATATTTCCTCCGAAAGCTTTTTGTTATACGTACAACTTTAAGACATTTCATTAATTTTCAGAAGAAAACATATGATATTGAATAAATAATCTAAGAATTACATCATTTGTTTACCTCCACTCCGGGTTCGGTCACGGTTGTACAACAAACGATTTGTTCACTTTTGATTCAGTTCCAGCTCCGATTCAATGCCTTTGCAGGTTCATCTTAAGAGCTTCTTGTTGCATTACTAACGTAGGATTCGGATTCCCCATCCCCGGTTTAGTGTTTCAGTTTCTGTTTGTTGGTAAGGTAAAAAAAATTGCCTAAGCGTGTTATTTATATTAACATACCAATCCTGGATTGCGAAATATTTAACTTACAAATATAGAATATTTCTGCAGATAAAACGAGGTATTAATTTTTGTCAAATTTTAATTGTTTTAGTATATATCTGCCATACAAGACGACCCCCAAACTATCAATGGCCTGCGAATTTAATTTAGATCAGTGATCATAATCTGGATAATTGAATTGTCTTACTGTAATTTTTCGAATGAACAAATTTTATTTTATTGTATTTGGTAGCCACCTGCCAGTACTAGCATCTGCCTCGTGGTTACTGCAAACAATCGCACTGATTATTTTTGTATTTGTCCTATAACTCGAAGATATTTTGGGGGTCTTTTTTATGATTCAATTACCGCCTTATCTGCGGAAATATATGTTGTATATTTTGGAAGGAATTTCAGCAGTTATGATTGGCATTTTTCATCATTACGCGAAGGGGTTAACTTTTAATTTCCATGATAATGAGGCATCAAGCTTTATTTTCCCGGGAGCTCAATAATTTCCTCATTTCTTCCCTCCAATAATTAACAACTATTATAAGCTCTTTCTCCCCACTCATCGATATTTACCCATCCCCTCTCCATCATTTTGAATTTCAAAGCTCTACCTTTCCCATTCCAACGAAGACCCATCTCCATCGATTCTCTAAACAGCCTATCCTTGTACGGTAAACGTCCTTCTTTGTCAGATACGGAAACCTCACCTGCTTCGCCTTCATTCATCCGTCAGTTAACCACTCCTTTCACGATCCCAGTGTATCTCGAAATCTCAGTCCTTAAATCCGTCCAAATTCACTCGTACGAATTGTATTAAGTAACGAGCGACTGAAATAGCTTTGAAGAAACTTGTCATACGCCACTGGGAGCCACATTTATCCCGAAAACATCGGCCTGATAAAATGGATCGGAAAAGGGAGACCCTTTCCTCGGTAATGATTCATTCATTCATAAATTCTAATTTATTCAATCTTGCTTGTTTACCCTTCATTTTTATTCGTGTGTGGTTTTTTATTTATTTATTCAATCATATCTGCTTTTCACATTCTGCGGGATCGGCAGCTGTTGGAGAAAATTCCACAATAAAAATTACTAACATATCAAAAGGTAAAGAGTAAATGTAATGCACACAAGTAATATTTTAACACGAGTAACCGCATGGAAAAGGAGGAAGCTTTAAATTCTTCTAGGGAGAAACAGTCCGAAACGAATAAATCCCCCTTTGCTAGTGTATCGACAGAGGAAAGAACGCGAGGGGGAATTTAATGAGAAGAATAGAAGAAGGAAGATTTAATGGAAGAAACTCTGGAAATAGATGAGAGGACAAAAGGATCCATCAGAATGAAAGTTAGAAGAGATTCGAACGAAGAAAGAGAGTTAAAAATATATATTGCACAGAGGACTCTCAAAAGAAGAGAGTTGGCTTTCGAAAAGAAAATTTATATTAATTAAGAACAAGAGTAAAAGGGACAAGTTCATTTCGATTTACTCAAACAGGATTCAAGGAATGAGGAGAGAGTATAGTTTTAAAATCGACCGAAGGACGAGTAACTTTGTTAACTTTTGTTCAAAAGAACCTAGCAGGAACAACTTTTCCAAAGGAAACTAATTTCTTTTTTAATAACTAAGTAAATTACACATTTAATAGAGGATACACGACATGTTTCCATTCTTTAGCATTACTAAACTTGAAAATGATGCTTAAGTATTTAAACATGTCGCGTGTCCTATATTAACAGTGTATTGCTTAGTTATTAAAGAACATAATTAGTTTCCATTGGAAAAATTGTTCCTGTTTAGTTATTTTAAGTATAGTTTTGCTGGCGCAGAGACAGAACTCAGCAATTCAACCGTTTAGAGAAAGAGAAATGGACTTAGAAAGATATCGTTCCAGCTTAGTTCGATTCCATCGAGAGATTCGCACGCATGATCGTAAGCGTCGAGACCGAAACTTTTCTTCCACTATTTTCAGAAGGAATCACGTATTTTCTCTGTTCCGCGTGGATTGACGAAGGTGATGAGTGGCAGAGGTTTACGCATGCGCACTGTGCTCCTTGAATGGATTTCCCATTCGCTGCTTGTTATTTTCATGCATTCACCACGAGTTCCTCTTTCCTAGTTTCCTTTTGAAACGGTCGAGTGCATAACTCTTGACTTACATTTTCAACGACACTCGTGATTCTATTCTAATGATCATCTCCTCCGCAAATTCATTTTGCAGAACTCACAAACCGCAAATTCCACCTCCGATTTTTTTATTAAGGTACATACGTTTGGTACCGAGGGTGACCCTAAGTATATATTTTTAGAATATGACTTTTATTCCCCGAGTGAAGCTACAGAATATTTTATACCGTTCCCAAATCGAAAACTCAAAAAAACCAAAGGCTTTTAATTGAGGGGGAGGTGGGCTTGATATTATCTCATTGTTGAAAAAATAGGAAATATCTCGGCTCCCATAATGGTGCAATGAGTCCGTAACTATTCATTCATTCATTCTAAAGTCTAATTGAACGTAAGATCCAAGCATTAATTTACGCGTCAACAAGTAAAAAAATAGGTGTACTCATTCATCCAGAACGAGAAAATCCGAAATTATTCGCTACTTTTAATATCTATCGTATTAATTAGAGCACCCTTCCATACAATATATAATACAATTCCATACAATAACCGAAGAGTGGAAGATGGTTCGGTTATCTTTAGGAAAAAGCCTGCATGATATTTTTCAATTTTTTATCGACCCCAATGAACTTTTATTTCTCATTTCTTTCGCGATAGTCGATACATTTCTAGCTCTTTGGAGTTCGCTTCAATCACCACGAGGCATTATTCTTACTCTGCCGATACTTAATTCCAATACTGCAAATCAAGAGGCTTCTTTACGGGGAAAGTCATCCGTGAATTCTTTCACTGCTATGTGAACTCTCTTGAAAAGATAGGGAGGTACTCATCAGCCGCATCAACACCTCCTCTTTAAGAGGGCTTTGAAATGAATCATTCAATTCCAGCTGAAGAGACAAGGGAATGAAATCACGTAAATTACACGATGCTAAAAAAGCATTCCATCAATGTTCGAGAAAGTGAAACGAGGAGATCGAAACTGATTGCTTCGCTTCCCTTTAAACTCTTCCTCCGTTTCCAAAAGACTGAATTATTAATTCCCAGAACCATCCCAACAAGGCATTCCTTCTATAAACTGACATCATCCAAAAGAACAAAAGACAACCTGATTGCTAACATCCATTGCTTAAATATTCAAATACTTTAGGATGACTTATAAACAAAATAGTCGATTTCACATTAGTAAGAAATACATTGCTGGTAAACGAAAATCCCATTTTCTTAACTGCAACGAGCTATGCGAATTTATCAATCGTTTACTACGAAAGAAACAATGCCAAAAGTAATTCTGTAAATGTAACTCACGTTTGATAGTATTATTATCGTAAGAACGTCAGAGAGGAAAGCTATGTTTTGCACTATTACAGGTATCAATTTATCTTAAATGGGAGCATTTGTTAGCAGATCAAATTTTCTTCGCAGAAGGTAACGAAATAAACCATATTATAAATATTTCGAAATGTATTTTGCCTGAAATGAGAGAAAAATGTAACGGAATTTATAATATTTCGTGACTGTAAAGTTCCCATCATCTATCAGTGGTATTTTCATGTTAATTTGTTGCGAAGTACTTTTTGATGGTAATAATTAGTAATAATAAAAATTAAATAAGATATTCAGAGATAATTTATTTCAAACAAAAGTTAGACATGAAAATTATCAGCTGTTCGAAAGATAAGTAATTAATGTGCACTTCTTCGTTTGACAGCGCAAGAATGATGGACTGATTAAAAGGAAGTATCAATTCCTTTTAAAAATCTGCCCTTCAAATATTCTACGCTACCAAAACTACCTGTTAGTCGTACGCGTGAAAAGTTCACAATCCAACGTATACCAATCGGACACGAGGACCTGGAGTGCAACAGTAGTGTAACTCACAACGAGAATACACGTTGTTAGACGAGCAGCGATTCCGAGCATCAATTCAAGGGAGAGCAAGTGAACTTGATTCTAGAGAATTCATTCATGCAACGCGGAAATGAATAATCCTCTTTATATCGAAATCAGGAAAACGTGGAAACGACAATTCCAACTTTTAATCGGGGCGCATTGAAAGTAAGAACTCAATCATTCCTGAAGTGTATGAGGAAGCACGAGGACCGGGAGAGTTATGAAAGCGGGGCACACCGCTTCTCCCCCACCCCCCAAACGCGTTCACCGAGCACGAGCGTGCGTTTCACAAAAGCGATAACTTATCGTTAAGCATTAAGAGGCTTATTTTCCAAAAGAGTCGATTGAAAGAAGAGGGCCAATGGGATACGTCAATTGAGTTCGGAGAGAGAATTTCAATGGGACTCACCGATGGCTGAATCCGGGAGCAGGTCCATGGCAGGCGTATGGATCGTTGAGAGAGGAGAGAGCTACTGCGAGCGAACGCTGAGGAGAGGGAGAGAGGGAAGCGGGGTCCCGCCCAAGAGCGAATTACGTTCCAGGATTTCGGCGTTTAAACTTCCACCTCAATCAACCGGAAATTTAGCCCACCTGCCTTCGCCCCAAAATGTACATCCCGGGCTCATAATCATCTCGGTAACTCTCTTCTCGGCCGTGATTAAACTAGCTGCTCCAAAAGGAATTAAATGCTTCGATATCAAACTTTGAGGGGACTGATTTGATTTAATTGTTTAGATTCCCGGTCTTTCGTCAGCACTCAAAGAAAAAGTATTCGAACTTTAAATGTTTTATTTGGAAGTTTAAAGGGCTGTTTTTGCGATGTTCTGAATAACTAGACCGAAACATTTATTTTTCTCCAAAAGAATCTTCCGATAGATGGCTAAAAGTTCCAATCGTAGCTTAAATTTCCTGTAAATGATATGCTCTTTTCCTTATAATAACTCAAAGTTCACAACTTTCAATATACAAAGATCTCAAGGCAATCAATAGAAGTAGAATTTTTCTACAAATTTCTACAAATTGCAAATAACAAATACAAATATAGATAAAAATTACAAATAATAATTAATAGTATTAGCGATTGATTTGAATATGAAAAAAAAATTAATAAAAGGTGTGAGGTCTTATCAACCGTTTATGCCCTTTTCTTCCACTCTTCCTCAAAAAACCTTAAAGTTTACAACTCTGCACCAATAAATATCTCAAGACAATTGACAGAAATTCAGTTTTATATCAACAGTATTAGCGGTTGATTTGAATATGAAAATATTTTGGAAAAAGGGTTTGAATAAGGTCTTATTAATAGTTAATTGGTAAATAAATCTTGCAACTCCTATTCGGAAAGAAATCCGTTTTTTCTGCGTATATTTTTCAAGCTTACATTATAGGTTAGATTAGATTTGAATTAATTGAATTTAATTGAATATATTATTATAAAACAAAAGCTTACTTTGCAAATAGGTTTAATCCGAGGCATTGAACCGAAACTAAAACAGAAACCGGAAAATCCATTGAATTTACCGATTTACTTTATGTTATAACAAATATAATTTCAATAACACCCAAAATAAAAAAATAATATTCGGCTAAGATCATACATCGAAAATTATTATTTATACTGTTCTAATTTTGGTTCTCAAGAATAAAATTTTACTCAAACGTAAATGGAAGAAGTTTAATGAGATGTGTATAATAAAGTGCCATTCATACAGAATGAATACTTGACATTTCGTTTTATCTATTCCAACAATATGATTATTATTTCTTTAATAAGGCAAATTTTTCTGTAAAATTTAATTTGATTCAATCAGTTTGAAAAACTCAAGTAGAATAACCTTTCAGAAGGGAATTATATTACATTGGTCGTAGGAGAAAAATCGATTGAAACCGGTTCGACGATGAAAGACGTAGCGAAACCGGAAATGAACCGAATTTTTTTATCGAGCTGGAAGAAATATCGTAAAGAAAAATATTCCTGTTCATCGCCATTGTGGGAACTTAGAAATTCATTAAAATACGTTAACATATACATTATCTATTCAGTAGGTAAATAATCAACAATAAAAACTTTCTGGTTGGAGTTTTCACAGAGAATTGCTCATTTTCTCCGAAATTTTAATATCTGCATAATACACTGTTCAATCAAGCATTTGATATTTTGAAATAAAATGGGACTCCTCCAATTGCAGTACAATGTAGTACAAATTGCACTACTTTGATACATGTTTTCATAAAAGCTACAAAATTATTTACTTTTATCCAAATGATTACAGCAGAAATGATTTATTTGCCATCATACTCCAGCCGAACTTCCCATTGAATCTCAATGTAAAAACAAAAACTTTTAAGTACCATACTAACTGCGACTTACTAGACTACGAGGAAAACAATAGACACTGAAACACGGAAATAGCAATTCCATAAACAAGAAGGTATAGTAAGGTCATTACTTGAAATCACCTTTACAGTGCACTGTCTAATTTGCATGTGGAACATAAAAACAAAGAATCCAAACCTATTCTACTTAGAGTTGAAAATATAAGACCAGTAAATTGATAAAATAAAGACCCCAAAAAAGAATTCAGTTGTACATCCATTCGGTAGCCAAAACGATAAACACGCAACGAAATTATATTTTCAAACCTAATTTTTTGAAAAAAAAATCTTCCGAACTCTCCCAAACGCTTAACCCTTTTCAGTCTCTACACTGACATAAATCTTGTCTCTCGGTTCCTTGATTGCGAAAAAGAAAAATTAAACTGTCATGTCGGAATGAATAGTAAACATATAACTGGAAAAGCTAAATCTTAAAAAAAATTCCTTTTCATATAGTCTCTCTCCGAAGCTTAATTCTATGTGGTCCTTAATTTCCAATGTATGATTTTTGGAAAACGTATGAGATCGGCTTCAGCAAGGCCTTTCAACAAACATGTTCGTAAACGATTGCTTATAAACTACAAAATGCTTCTTTAACCAATTAAAATTCTAGCATTACCAAATCGAAAACATTACTACACGACCAACTCATATAAATCTTTATTCAAATTCCCTTCTTTGGATGTTTGTCTCGATTTCGTACCACATCACATCGTTCAACGTAAAATTATTAATTTTAATATAAATATCATGAATATAAAATCCACGATTCTGATTAACGTGAATTCTTTGTCTGTAAGTCATGTCTTCAGCTTTACAGAATCCCCATTCCATTCACCATTACCTACCAAACGATTTGTGCAGAGAATGAGAGTTAGCAATTGCTTTCCTCGCTGAAAAAGAATGCTAGAAGTGCAAAACGTTTACGAAAGTCACTATAAATAATATTTTTCATAACTTTCATTAAAGAGCGACCATGATGAAAGCCATTTCTCAGCATCACTCATACTTCATTAGCTTTCATAGCATTATAGCCATGAAAAGGAATGAGATAAAAGCTATAAACGAAAAATACATTTTCCCTATCCACTGAGCATTAAAATCAACCAGATTGAGGTTATTTTGAAACATCCCTACTGAGGCGTATTTGCATATGGTAATCTTGGTGATCGCACAGATAAATGGGACAAACAAAATGAGGGTCGTTAGACGGTCGTTGTACAGATGAGCCGTTTCGAGAGAAGAGAAGCTGTAAAGGAGGGTTATCGTCGAACGATGTATTCTTCAACAACTCTCCATCCGAGATTAGATTCATTTCAGTGAACGCTTTGTATTGTTTTAGCTTCAAAGAAGACTCCTTTTGTGGTGCGAATTATACTTCCTAAAACTTATGTAATCATTTAAACATGTTGACCGAGTGACATTTGGTAATAAGAATCTTCCTTAATTCCTCTTTCTCTTTGTGGTTGAGTAGTGTGAAAGTACGCTTGTCAATTTTGTTTTCATCTTAAGCTTTATAGTGATAAAAATATTCCACAAATGTTCCCCATTTAAAATATATAAAATTACGACTTTAATCCAAAATTCACAAATTCTCTAGCAGATACTCCCAACGAATTGGTTTAAATGGAAATAATGGCGTAAATAACTAAGCAAAAGTCATAATTTTTGTTTAATGCAATCGGACCGGTTTCAACGAGAAATATTTATCATCACGCCATAACTTTGAAAACTGAATCGATTCAACCTTCTATCCCATGGAATCTAAATGATTCTTATTAGAATATGAGTTCTGAAGAGGAAACCAAAGTATGTATTAAGTTGGGTAAGACTTTTCACGAAGAGAATGTTTCTATGGGGTCCCTCTTTTTTTGACATAGACTATATTAGAAAATGTATTTTGGTATTGATTCAAGTATACCTATATTATATTGTAGTATATAAAGGGCATCAGATGGCCAATAGGGTAGCGCATCCGCCTTAGGGTAAAGTTGTCCCGGATACGATTCACGTTTGGTGTCAACATTTATCGGTGTTCACCCAGCGTCATGATGAACATGAGTAGCTATCTTAATTAAGTGATGCGCTCACCATGTGTCACCCATTATAGCTGACGAGAGGCTAGGCCATATATCTCAATAGGATGCCACGCCGTTGACTTTACTTTTTAGAATGCGCCCCCATTTAGATAAAAATAAGGACAGCATTAATTTATTTCATCCGTGAGAAACAGTAATCTTCATTTCCCGAAGCTTATGTTAAGAGGGACCACATTCAAACGCAATAAAGGCTGCCTAATAAAACTGATGAGTTCAGGCTTAACTTTGTGGTAGTATGTAACCCAGAGATGCATAGTCACAACTTTTACTAAAACCCAGAATAACATACATGTGACCTAGGTTTCCCAGCGAAGCTGCCTCATCAGACAAGGAATAAACAATGCAGACAGCTTATATACAAAAAGTGGCATGGTAAACATCCAATAAAGAAGCACAAGGAAATTATGTGGAAGGAGAGGGTGTTAGAATAGGTTGTGAAACTAAGGAAGAACTAAAGAAAATGACTAGGAGTGGGGGAGGGTAAGGAGGCAATGATATTAAGTTAATTTATATTCTCTCCTTCCACATTATTGCCTTGTGCTTCTTTATTGGATGTTTACCATGCCACTTTTTGTATATAAGTTGTCTGCATTGTTTATTCCTTTTCTGATGAGGTAGCTTCGCTGGGAAACCTAGGTCACATGTATGTTAATCTGTGGTTTTAGTAAAAGTTGTGACTAAGAATCTGTCTTCCGAATAAAAGTTAGACAGTGAATATTCACTAGTAGGTATAATTCAGAAGCAGTTTTCAAACCAATTTCATAGGCATGAAGTATTAATATGGATTCGAATGTAGTTTCGGGATAACCAAGAGAAACTACATTCGAATCCATATTTATACTTCACTATTTATTAATTACTTATTCATATATTTATATTTCACTACATAAGTATAAATATGGATCCGAATGTAGTTTCGGGATAACCAAGAGAAACTAATTTCTAAAAGATATCTAGAAAATTGCAACTTTCACAACAATCCATTCTGGCTGCAAGTGACCCTGGACATGGGTTCAGAATAGCTCGCGATCGGTTTTCAAATCGGGATTATCGCTCGAAAAGTATCCAGGGAATTAATTAAAACAAACTTTTAAAGATAAATAAAATTCGTGTCGATACCACCAATCAGGTATGAAGAAAATAAAAACACTTGCAGGTTGGTCAAATTGGAAATGAATTCAAAATGCTGTCGGATTTGATTTTATTTGGCTCTTTCGAAGAAACTATTTTCTAGGATTTTCGATAAGGTGAAACATTAAAAAACTCCTAAGAATACAATGCTTAAATAAAACATCTAAGTATCCGAAAAACTCAACAAAATATTTCAATTACTGATAGATTAACTTTTCACTTAAAAGATAATAGATCTGTTCCAGTTTCTACAACATTCACCGGAAGTGATTCAAAGCAACTATGACACAACTATTCTCAGTATATATTTCTGGCGTAAATATATATTCAAATGCTTGTCCAATCTCTCAAGTGAACTGTCTCTCCTTGCTATTTACGCATATCATAATAAATGACAGCCTTTCTTCTCTTCCACTGTGACGCTTCGTGCCTCCAAATCTCTTATGAAGTAATGCAACGAGGAGGGGCTTTAGGGATTTTTGTTATTGTAATAATTCGGTAGAAAGAGAAAAGAGCTACGTATGGTAGATAATATATTATGTATTTTTACTTATTCGATTTATTACGCTTTTGCAAGAATAAATTATTGACGAGCTTTGAAAATACGTGCGTGTTTACGTGAGTGCGTGCGACCGTGGCATTAACAAAACGCATTAAGTGCCTTAACTTGACAGCTGCTGACAGTTATTCTCACACACCATGAAGAGAATACTTTAAATTATACTATTTTTCCTTTCTTTCTTTCACGAAAGGTTAAAACGGAAATCTGTCTTTCGGTGTTGTCAACAAGCGACAAAAGAACTAGTTCCATGTGCTGAAATCAGATTCTATGAGAATGTTTGCTTTGACAATAGAGGGACGGAGGTTGACATTTGACCAATTTTCAGCGATTTACTTCAAAATTTTTTAAGTTGAATATTTTTCAATGTTTTCAACTCTTTGACTTTGTGTGATGCCATCCCAAATTTGATATGAAAGAATTAAATTTTTTTAAACTAATGTAGTCATTTTTACATCATATTATATCTAGAAGGACGGCTGGTGGTCATTTGACCACTTTCTCTATTCAAGTCAAATATTTACCTTTTTCTCCGATCTTTTGAATATTCTCCTGCACATATTTACATTTGAATAATTTATTTCATAAATAACCATATAAATGATGTTTCAAAGGAATTTGAGTAGAGCGTGATTATTATTCAAAGCTCTATACAGTAAGAATAACGAATTATTCGCTTTATCTAAAAATTTGATAATAAACTATCGATCGATGGAAAAACAGTAATTTAATATTGCTATGAGTATATAGATATGCCTAAAATAAACAATTAAACTCCTCCAAAATGCAAATGCAAAGAAACAATAAAATAGGTACTGAGAAAGGTACTGAGAAGCAAAGTGGTCACTTAAAGTCATTATAGAATGAAACTCCCGTCCTTCTAGTGTTAAAGATTTTAAAAATCCTCCGCCACTTCAGAAACGTAAATCCAGTAAAGTCCGTAATCCAGTAAAATCCATAATCCAGTAAAATCCATAATCCAGTCGGAGGAAGGTCTTAATCCATACCAAGAGGATGTCTGCAGACAGAGCCGGGGAGGTTATTTATTAACAGAAAACGAGGATGACTCTGAAGGAATAGATTAGATGCAAGCGTTCTTTGTCGATTTATTTTTGCCTTAACAAGAAAAGTAAACAAGATATTTTAATTTATACTAAACCACAAAAAATAATATTAATCAGAATTATAATGAAAAGGGTGTGGGTAACTTTGCACATAAGGGTGTGCACCCAGAATCCTTTGGAATCCCTTTAGAACAGAACTATAATAATGAATAAATAATAATAAAATTATAAATATGATAAATAATAATATAATATAAGTAATAAATAATACTAATAAAATTTATTTATCACATATATTTATAAATTAAAGTATCTTGTCTACTTGTCCCGTTGATATGAATTACCACCAAGTAAAGCCGAGACTCTCTCCGCTATTTTTATCTTATTTGACGAGACAAATATAAAGGCATCCGAGGTAGTTATTCAACAATATAAAGCCATTGATAAGTAGAAAAGACTTCTTAAGCCGTAAAATCCAAGTATAAATGCAGTGGTGCTACGAGATAAACAGGTAAAAAACATTTAGCAGTCAACTTGCTAGTCATGATAGTTCTGAAAACCGAACAACGTTAAGGGTAATTAAAATGATCATTCAAACACTGTTGTTAATGTGTGAATGAATAAAAAAAATTAAAAAAGGTTCTTCATATTACACTTGAAAAACTTTAGCCAATGAAGACGACATCTTAGTTGCCGAAATGCAGGTACGTATTTAACATTTTTCTTTCCTAAGTACTTGGAAGTGGTTAGTCAATTTTAATTCTTGACTTTAAAAAAAATTGAATACACCACTCGTAGATGGTTAAATTACTTCTGCTACATTTTTCAAAATTTGCTTTGTTCCTCGTTAGTCAGGTCTTCGTACAATTACTCTACAATACTGTTTAAGAAAATGTTGAAAATGTGCTCAACCTTATTTTACAATACGGTTTAGATTTGCTTTTACATATTGTTGTACGGGAGAGTTTTCTATATTGTACCGGCGCCTAATTTGTATCATCTCCGTTTCTAGCGAGATTTTTCATGCGTAACTGCAACTAGACGACGAAATTCCCGTTGCCATCTTTGTGCGTTTGAAAACGGTATGTTTGTGAGAGAGAGTTATTTTTTGCAGTAACTTTTCAGCACGTGGCTAAGGAAATAACGGTAATAGGCTATATGACAAAAAACTTTATTACTTATCAGATGAATATACAAAAATATGCTTAAGATTTCATATAGATTTGATTCTGTAACTCAAACGGTTAGTTTGGAAGGAAGCGACGAAGAAAAAATGGCTGAGTTGTCTATATTGCACTGTTTGCAGTTCCCTTTATTGTACCGGTACAATTTAAGAAACCGTAGTACTGTTAAATATTAATTTAGCTTTTTTAAATAAACAACGATATTCTTTGTTGATGTGATGCATTTTAATGTGTTATTTACCGTGAATAAGTAATCGAATAGTTAATTTGTATCGTAGTGTGGGTCCCAAAGACAAATATGGAAAGTGGAGCGTAGATGAACAAAATTTAGTTGTGGCAGCATATTTAAATCAAGATTATGGTTTAAATGAATGTATCCGTATTTATAATGACCCAAAGACAACGATAAAAAGGCACTCTCAAAATAAGAACAAAAGCTCAAATGGGGAAATATAAATATTTGATCGCAGTAAAGTGTTTTCGGAAGAAATTGAAGCAGAACTCATTAGAGCAACTCATCCTAAAATATGAAGAGATGATGTTTGGTTTAATCTTATCCGATGTTAGAAATCTTGCATTGACGTTGCATAAAGGAACGGAATAGCTCATAACTTTAACAGCAAAAGCTGGTTCTATGCTTTGCATGCTTAATAGTCATGCAGACAGCTTCACCATGGCTGGGGTCAAGAGATTCAATAAACAATAGCTCTACAAGTACAGTAAAATATATTAATTACATTGATCTGAACTATAATGGATTTATTTTGCTTCAATTGATAAAAGTAAATGTGTGGTCCAATATAGGAAACCAGTTTCCTAATGTGTGCTAATTGCAGATAATTATAAATTAAGAAATATTTTGCTTTTAACGGTGTAATTTTGAACATTTTATTATCAGATTCTATGCAATACTTCACAGTGAAAAAAATAAAATATTTTTAATCACTAACAATTTGAGCTAAATAGAATAGAATGTAAAAAGTGGTACAATTTAGGGAACTCTCCCCTACTCTGCCTGGCTTCTGATGATTTTTCTTTAACTGTTTTCTTACACAATGTGTTTCAGTTATTCAGTCTACACGACACATTCTCCTGATGTTTTTTTCGTGAAATGCAAAGCTGTTTTGTCCTTCATGAGATTTAACCTCTGTGGCTGTCCTGTCTCTCGTTTTTTTATCATTCATTCGCACCTTGAGAGCAGTCAAAGGGTCATTTGTACGTGAACAATGTCGAAGTGCGTTTCATAGTATTTTAAGGATTATTTTAATTACCATAGAATCTTTTCGGTTTAAATTGTCTCTAGCAAATTGACAGCCAAATGTTTTTTCGCTATAAGCCTTGTAGCATTTACTCAATCTGTTTGTCTCGTGATACCGGCTGCATTAAACACTGCTTTTTACGACTTAAAGAGCCTTTTCTACTTATTGCTAAATAGATAAACATCCTATTCGACAATCACGCCTTACGTCGACTGTAAATTTTAACTCGGTGCAGCTGTTAGTGGTAACGAAGCGAGCAGGATTTGAGACACTGTCAGAGAAACTCTTGTGCTATCCTTGAAAATTTGTAATGAACGCTCAATTTTTTTCTTCCCATAATACTGCTAATAAAGGTTTGTCTCATAATAATATATTATACTCAAAAAATTCATTAATCTCTAATCTCTGATATTGCTGGAAAATTGAGAAAGTCTACTTCTGAAGAACGCCTTGACGGCTTCGATTTGATGTTCATTCACGAAAAAACTGGAGAGAAATAATGACGTTATTCATGACGTTATAATGAGTTATAATGACGTTATTCACCAAATAAAAATGAAGGTTGAAGGATGCTTGGTCAAATTTGCATGTTACTCTTTCCGTAGGATTTAAAATGAAATATTTCCTTTAATATCTGCTTCTTCACATATTTATTTCTAGCTCTTTTAGAGGTATTTAAATATCGAACTTTTGAGTATGTTAATATTCTTGGAAGTAAGGCTACTTTAAGGTTTAAGTGATTAGAATTTATTTTGAATAGAAGCTTTGAATTCAAAAGTCAATTATATAGATAAGCGCCTTTACCCTCCAAATAAATTATGTTTCTTAAATATTTTTGTGCATACAGAGCCAAAAATGTCCATCTATCAAAGAAACAGATCATTATTATGGTCACACCAATAAAGACTGAGTTTGTGAAGTTCAAAGGTTTTTTTGTTTCAATAATATATTACTATATGGTAATTCTGGTAAAGATGCCCCACTTAAGGAAAAGACTTCATAGCAATGACACAGCGATATCAAGAATGTGAAACTGCGCGATAAAATATAACATTCATTGGTTATTAACAGTATATAAACAAAATTTCTTTTAAAACATTTTCACCCAAAATATAAAATTTTTTCTACATCCATGCATTTGGCCATCTCTCCCGAGTGTACGAGTGAGACCCCACCCCACCTCTGTGATGTCCCATTAGCTTAAACTGAATTTAATCTGGAAAGCGCATGCTATATAAAAAAATTTTAAATTTAACTTGTAATTAGGATATAACTTAACATTTAAGTTGAATTTAAAACCTATTTAGTGGTTTCGTTTGCAAACATTTAGCCAAAAGGTGTAGTATGTACACTCCTGGCCAAAATTAACGCAGCACCGGCCGTAAGGATCGCTAGGGAGGTGCTGCGTTAATTTTGACCAGGAGTGTACATACATACATTTAGAGAACAATATCCATTTAAAAATATAATGAAATTTGCAATTGGTATGAATGGGGGCTAGCGGAAACACCAAATATTGTCGTTTTAACCGAAAAAATATAGGACAATTTTGATGTTTTTCGAAATTTCGAAACATCGAGGAAAATATTCTCACAGAAGAATTTTTTTGATTTCGAAAAAGTTCTTTATAATTGTAATGTCTATGCGGGTAGGCCACTTTTGCCGGGTAATACATTTCGATCGGAAAAAATTGGCAAAACGCTTCTCCCTAGTGCTTACTAAACAATACCTCATTTTTGATCGTGCATAAAATGCATTCAGGCGTGGATTTAAATTTGAATTTAAATTAAAATGTAGATTACAAACGTTTTCTTGAAAAAAGCCTTAATCAGTATCACCATAAAGTTAGATTGTTACTAATAAGGCACATATACCTGAAGATAGCATCTATCCCGAGAAGAGGTGATCTCTCCTTTCAGTACGGGAGAGATGCCCTTACAGCCAGATATTAGATGAACCTATGGCTACAAGTTTTCGTCCTTTAATTCAAAATATTCAACCATTTAAACTGATGTCAATCAGAAACAATATACTCTATCTTATAACAGGCTGAAAAAAAAACAGTACCTACTTGAAATGATGCTATAAAATTGCGTAAAAAGAGTTAACTGCCGTGAAACTCTTGCAGATAGACGGGTGCATTCCAACTAACTGACGAATACCGTCCGTAGAGTAATATTGTGGTTTTCCTTAAAAATACTACGACTGGGTCTCTCCCGGTGGGGCATCTCACCCGGAATTACCTTCGTTATTGAATGAAGCTCAGCAAATGTCCCGGACTCCAGGATGCCAAGCATTCTGCGTTTTTCACTATCCCGAAGCCCTTACTAACAAATCCAAATTCTCTCAAAATATTTCGTAATGTATTCTTAAAAATACCGTTTCATTCATAGGAACAGTCCCAACTAGGGATTGCAATATCGGACCAAAATGTTAATACCGGTATTCGGTATTTTTAGATCTTAATACCCGAATACCGGTTTTAATACCGGTAGTAGGAATTTTAGAAAAAGAAAGAAAACACAGGTGTTTCTTTGTTTTATTTGCCAGTTTTATTAGAGAGAGTAAATATCACAAAAATCATTTGTAACTTATAAATTATAACAGTATATAAATAATCACAAAAAAGTAAAAGAAAAAGGAACATATTATGTATATAATTCATAAAAAAGTGTAAATCACTATTCAGTCTGTTGTACTACTACAGTTTTTTTAAATGTGATCTTAAAAAACATAATGCATTAATTGTACTGACATTGAGCCTGGAACGTAATTTTGTGCAAAAATTACCAGCTGTCGAAGACGCTCTTTCAGCATCTACGCTGGTTGGTGGTACTGTTAGCAATGCGCGAGAAGCATTCAAGAAGAGAGCTTATCTGACTAAAATCGTTATTAATTAAAATATTCCTGTAGTATGGTTTCCTCTGACTAGCATTCTGAATATTTATAATTTTACTGTTCGGAAGACTTAGGAATCACATTGCATTTCTGATCTTTCTTCATGTACTCCAAATCCTATTCTTACTAAGAAGTTTTGGATAAGAAGTTTGATAACTGGTAATTTGAATTTAATAGCATTTTTCACATTTGAAATTCTAGTATATGTAATATTCAAAGGAATATAATTTTGATACCATTTAAGGGGAGGGGAGTTAAAGGCATAGTTCTCCAGAGAAGGAGTACAGACGCTGGTCTTCGGCACTAGACTAACTGTAAGCTCGACTGACTTCTGCAGACTACTAAAGGCCTGATTGACTTGACTGAAATTTTACGTTTATGAAATCAAACATTTACATTCAGATCACTTATTGCTCTATGATCAGCATTCTGTCAGTGTAATAGTGATAATCTCATAAAAAATATATCAATTGAATGAGGTTGATATTATATCAACATAAGTACAATTCAATTACATCATAATGTACTTTAAATCAGTGAAAATTGCCCTTCAACTATTTTCATCTGATATGAATTGACCAAAACGAATAGTAAATTTAAATAGGATTTCTGGTTTACGAATATTTTCTCGTATAAGTAACATAAAGGTAATGATAGAATCCCTCGGGTTGAATTTTCTTCAAATGAGAAAACCTGATTACCGAAGATTACTCTTCGAAAAATTCATCGGCTCAGATCCGTAGACGAAGTCGATGAATGAAAATGAACAGCAGACTTTGTATTTTCCACAGGAAATATTTTATTGCATGACCGGTTTCGGCCTTACAGCCATCCTCAGGTACATACAACGGAAAACAGACAGAATTTATATCATAACACCTAGTCTTGAAGGTAGAGTGAGGAGGAGAGAGGGGTTGGTGAAAATAATATCATTGGTTAGGGTCGCGGATGCCCCAACTATTTCCAGGATCTCAAGACAATCCATCTTCTTCCCCTTCGACTGTCTATGGAGGAGCCTCGGCACAAAAGATCAGGTGTGGTGGCACTCCAGGAGGGGGTTCGAGAACATGGACAAGGAATTCCCCAGCCGGTAACTTCTTTGGTGTTCTTGTGCCCTCACCTTAAGCGAACTCCCGCAAAAGATTCCTCGTGGTATAAATCCTGCTTTGAGGTTCGGCGGAAAAAGATTTTGCAAAAGGTAGGAAATATTCCCTAAGAATGGGAGTTTAACTCATCTTATCTTAGGAGTCTCTAACGGGATGGGAAAATCGACGCAGCTGCTATTTTGGAAGATTTCTTCTTTAGAGTCCCTTCAACAAGTTTTACTGAGAACCCATTATTTAGAGCTATTGTTTTTATGGTGGTCAACTCCTCTGCAAACGCCTCCGCGGATAAGGGGATGTGTGAGCGGCGAGCCTTTCCTGTTTTTCCGAATACGGGTGAATGAGGCAAGTAACGCTGGCAATGACGGTTGTTGGAGATTTAAATCTCAAATTTAAGACACGTCCACGATTCTACGAGAAAAGCTGCAGATAAAACTAATATGTGCCTAGTGGGCCATCCAACCGCGTTATAACAGACTGGTTTACTAGATTTTCCACCAAATTATTGCTCGTGGAAGAGACACCTGCATCGACGGATATTTTCTGTTTCATTTAACGTCAGAGAGCAAAAACTTTGCATCTCAACGCAAACACTATTTATCAGAAACCTTTTTCTGTAGCTAGAAATCTTGAAACTCACACATCTTTCTTCCCACGATAATATGAAATTTTCCTCAAGGCTTTTTAATCCATAAATTTTAAACATGTGATTCGCATTCAATGAAGAAAATGAAGGTTGTCTTTAAAATGTGGACCCGGATAACATAGGCAAATGAAGTGCATACGGAGACTTCGCACCAAGGGTCCCTTACCGGTCCTATTTCGATGGTGTTTATCTATGCGGTAATCGAGGTAAGTAATGCATTGGAGCGCCAGGAAGTTTGGAGCACCTTGAGTAAGATTTACATAACTATTTGTATGAAAAGTTGGACTTCGAAGGACTTGTAAGGGGGGGGTAATACCTATAGCCTTCTTATACCTAAACTTGAGGCCTTGCGTAATATATACAAGAGAGGAGGACTTGCAGCTTTAAGGTCATTTGACTTTTATGCATGCTGATTGAAAAAATGTTGTCAGTTCCTAAAACGAATACCAGTATTTAAATATTTTTTTCAAATCAAACAAATGATGCCAATTGAAAAAATAAGAGGAATACGTACTCTTCCTGTTTATTCAACAAATTAATTACTTTCTCCTATAATATATCGATATTTAACCATTTAAATGTACGCATCTCACAACAAAAGAGCGGTCTGATTGTTTCACATGCAGCCTTCCGTACGAGCGCTGAATGAATGCTAAATATGGCCTTTCGATGAAAAAAGGTTTTCATTCCCTGGTATATAGTAGTAAGCAGTTTCTTAACTGTACGTATAAAAACGACAAATGTGTATCATACGCAGTGCAATATTTTCTGCTCTAATACGAGAAGAATATTTTCTCAATTAATTGGTCGGTGTGTTATTCAATTTTACATAAACAGAAAACCAGGTTCTTTAAAATTGAGTCTTCCGGTCACCAAAGCGGCAGCGAAAGAAACACGCATACCAAAAAGAATCTACGGATGTCGAAAGCTACATCCCCAAGGACATGTTTAGATTAATCAGAAATAAGATAATATATCACAGAATATGAATTGTACTGAAAATTGTATGAAGGATACGACGATGATAACTCTGCTTTGACCGGGAATGACCTTTGTTGGGCCGCCAAAAGGAGTTCAATCTAGTATATAGATGTAAAATCTGCCTAACCTGCATATCACTCCCCTCATGCTCAGAAAGGGCGCTATGCATAACTTTCATATGCATCAACATTATCAGCCGATTTTAATTCAAGGTCGGATATCAGATCTTTTGAAATATTCTCTCTGTTTTGAGTTTCTTTTTCCCAGGTTACTCCTAGTACAATACTGGATGATGTACCGTATATGCCGACGTATAAGTCGACCTTAGAAGCCTAAAAAAATCAAAAACCAGGGGTTGACTTATACGCCGAACATAAAATTTAACCCTTTACCACCGAGGGGTAAATAGGAGATACTGGCTGCTTTACACTTGTTGTACACAAAATCTCGCAACTTACCACAATTATTTCTTACTGAAACTAATTTTTGGCAAGTTAACGAAAGTCTAATTAACGTAGATATCGTATAAAACAAATTTCATCACGAAATACAATTGTGGCCGAAAGTAAAAATGTAAAGTCCTGCAAACTAATTATCGGCGAGTCAAATATATTTAGAAAATAAATTTGATACATATTTATTCTTCGCAGATTATATTCATTTCTTCACATATATTTATATTTTCAAGAAATTTAAGATATATTTCGATGTTTTCTTCTTACAAATGAAGATAAATAAGCACAACATGGATTGTTTTTGTTTATATAATCGTTATGATTCGATTCAGCGTTAGGAGTTAATGGAAGTTGTTTTAGCAGTGACGTGATTTGATAGTACCACGCTATATTACTATTATTTCTATAATAAATTTTTGATACCATTGTGCTTGTTTTTCGTAATGCATTTTTATTAGTAAAACCTGAGTGATACCAACGAAAGAAACTTGTATAATAGTTAAGCAGAGGCGAGAAATTGACATGGCAGCTGAAAGAAATATATCTAGCGTCTTAATCTTATGCGGTAAATATTCCTTAAGCTATCGTACATTTATGGATACCGTATTTTTTTCCCATAAAATAGGGATGGGGAAGTGGTGTTGCATTATTTTTTGGGTTGACTTATACGCTGAACATAGGCTAAAACCTGAAATTCACCTCAAAATTTTAGGGCTAGATTTATACCCCGGCATACACAGTATTTGGAATTTAACTTTTCACTTTAAATTGTAAGCTAAAAGCATAATTATAATTACTTATCTGTGCATAATGAGAATGAAATTGTTTTTTTAGTTGAAAATCTTTTATGTATATTAAGGATCTGCCATGCTTAATAGAGCTGATGGATAACAACACAATTACCCATTTTAATTTAAACTTCCTCTTGATGAAAATTTATTCCAGCCACCAGCTATTCTTTAGAAAAGCTAACCTTTAAAAAGATCAAATGAACAATAGCCACTCTTACTTGTGATAAATCTTTTTTATTTTATAAACAAATATGTATCAAACAAACCCACAAATTTGTGTCAAACACATTTCAAAATGAAACAGTAGAGTATTTCTTACATTCTCTCTTTCTAATTGATCTTACGTGTTAAATGTTTTGATAGAGTCCTTGAGAGCTTAAAGCACATAGTATGATACTGCAGAATAGAAAAGCAGTATTTAAAAGGAACACAGAAAAAACTTTAATTCCTACACTACCCAAGTAATATAGGTTTTTGTTTGGACTCTATATGAAAGACCATCCATATCCTCAGTCATACTTCACCATTTCATTCCAAGCATTTTGTTTTAGCAAATACCAATGTTGCATGCAGCGCTTAATTAGTACAAGCAAAACTGTAGGAAATTCATTTTATGAATCCAAAATAATTATTACCATTATAAAAATACAAGTTGACACTGTAAAAAAAATAAATAAAAAATATACGTATATAAAAAGTGTATAGATGTGATTATAAAAAATACAGTTCAAAGTCTGTGAATTGTGTGATGATCTTGAAACTTTTCCAACTGATGAAGATTATCCCACCATAAAGGGAGCCAAGTTTTTACTATCAAATGGAACCACGGGGTAATTTTAATGCCTTTCTGAGATAGAGATTCCAAAAACGGTACCAGGCCACTTCTTGTTATAAGCCTTACTTCCATCACCTACAAAATGATAAAAAATCATTACATACACCAAGCTAACATAAAGGAAACAATACAATATAGCATGCATTGAGCTCCTACAGTAGCTACAGAGATGTAAAACATAGCTTAGCTGACTCAAACACCAACCTCACGAAAACATCTCAAGTAGTTTTCAAAATTGAAATAATGGAACCAAGCCATCAGTGATAAGCATACCTTGAGCAAGGCACACTCTCACAAATTACTATTGACAGATGTACCTCATTTTAAGTATTATCAAAAGGTGTTAAAGGATTTATTTAGTTCCCGTCAACTGTTTGGGTTTATAAAGCACAGGGAGAGAGGAAGCATTTTTGAGGGTCTCTATTAGTTCTAAATTAACCCTTTCAATGGTGGCCACCACCACATGACAGATGCACTCTTAATGTTGAATGCCACATTTGGCAGTGGACTCCAGCCGTATAGAATAAATCTTGAATGGACTGACATCAGCACTCTCCTGTTTTACAGCCACTCTATGGCACCTAATGACTCATTCTTCATATTGCTGTTACATAATTTTGAAAAATAATTTTTTTTGCAATATATGCCAGTAAACAAAGGGCTAAACATAGTAAAACGTTACCTCTAGTTTTAAAGAAAGTTTCTTCGACCAAATCAAAAGAAAAATACTTTCCTGTATAAGTATTAGCAGGACATCATCAGCTCTTTCTAATCTCTTAGTTGTGCCTAGCGTTTTATACAGATTTTTTCATCTATCATCAAAGAACAAAGTCAGATTACAATTAAACCAGAAACTCCTGTCTTAAACAAATCTTGATGTATGTATGATGCCAAAAGAGAAATTAACACTGAGTTATCTATAAAATCCAATTTTAGAAAGATCTTTTTCCTAGAAAATTAGTCTATAGTTAAATCTCTCCATAAATTTCTCTAGATGATATAAAATGCATTAGCAATTTAAAAGTGCTGCAATGCAACTATCACAAGTAACTTCTGAAATATTTGTTACCTCTCATGTTAACTTTGATAGGCTTAGTGTGCTTATCAAGAAATAATTAGTACATGTCATAAAATGTATACATATATACACACAGACAAGCAATGAAGTGCAATATGGAAGACTATCAGATAAAATAAATGAGCCTATGACAATCGAGGATGCTAGAAAGATTAGTAAGGGAAATAATCCTTGTTCTGCGCCAAAATGAAGATTCAAAATCTAAATAATGAGATGTAATATAAATGAGTATTATCATACAACCAAAATAAAATGGTAAACTGGTAATGGTGACATATCACAAATGTTTGTTGGTCCAGTTTTATCCACAGAGATAAATAAGGGTACATAAGTAGAAAATAAGGATATTAAGGGTAAGTAAAGAGTTGATACTTGAATTATCTCTACAAACGGGCTTGTAGATTGTACAGATTATCTTTAAATCCTCTGCAACTTCTTTTCTTTACACTATCCCGAATATATTATTTTTAATTGAATTTTCATTGATATTTTTACATGCCCCTAAAGTATACGCAGCCCCTTCCCCATATTTAGTAAGACGCATCTAAGGGAGAGTGGACTTTTGATGAAGCAAAATAATTAACCATGCGGTCAATTTAGCGTGAAAAACTTCTCAAAGCAACTGCAATCCACCTTTTGTCTGATACAGCTGTGTTTCTAAAAAAATTGGTCCTTTGTTTTACTTATATCACTGTAAAAGAGCTATAACATTTTCACCCCTAAAATTGTAACTAGGCAAAATTAAAAAAAAAATCTCTTTAAAATGAAAGGAAAATTTTTTTCTAAATGAATGAGTATTTTCAGAAAAATCCTTACCAACAAACGTTTTTGTAGGCCGTGAACTACATTGAAAACCAAACTTAAAGGATTAAAATGTTAAATGTAAAAGATATACTAGTTATATTATAATACAAGATAATTCTTCAAACAAATTCCTGATTTTATGCAAAAAATAAATGATCCAATAATTTTACCTCCATGCAAGCCTTCCTTTGTGTACAACCAGTACATCCATCCAATAATGCTATGTACTATCCAGTAATTCCTCTTTAACACCATTACTTAATAAGACTTCATTTTACACTACCATTCGAATGTACCTACTTCATGGATATTATCCTCTGTTACAAAATCATTACCTGCCATGATCCTAACAACAATTTAGAATGCTTACAAAGAAATTATTCTAAGCATAGAATATTTTTAAACATCCAACATGAATTACATTATAACAGCAACAACTGGGGCTACTATTTTGAAGAAGAGCCTCACAAAGAATACAGATTACCTTTTCGTCTCATTTACACATTAAAAGAATTCTTCAATAAGAAATAACTACTCAAGGCAACAATTGGATCGAATCTTGCATTCTATTTAATAATACTATTTAGATGCACAGAAAAAATAAATAATGTTTATTGGCAAGGTCTACAGCATGGGTGGGGAACCTTTGGTCATTGGAATAGCACAGTTTGCATTTTGTATCATAAAAATGGTCACACCTTTGTACTTTGTTTTGCCTACATTCAAATAGTTAAACCTTAAATTTTATATTATTATTATTATTCCAATTATAAATGAGAAAATGAGTTCACTAGCTGAGTAAACAGAAATAGGATATTTTTCCCTATGCTTTTCCCATGGTATCATCAGAAATATGAGATTTTTTAAAATTATAATAATTGCTTCGAGAAATTACTAATAGGACTCAATAAACGGCCACATGTGGCTTAATGAATGTTCATTTCCCATGTCTGGTCTAGAGTAAGACAGTTAAACAGTTTGACAGGAATTTACCAATTATTCTATGAAGAATTATTAGTTGATTGTTATCAGATATTGAGATGCTAGTAAACTCTAGCATGATTTATTCCAAAAATTTCCATTCATCATAATTGTTCATGCAATTAAATTAATTAGAGATGCCGATATACATAGTAAAATATATGCAAGAATATCTCTCAAATTTTGAAAATACGATCATTTAATAGTAAAAGTTTTTCTTTATCATAAATTTGTAAATTCTTTCAATTAAGTACAATAAAACTACTAGCAACTAATTCAATCACAGACAATATATTTTTGAGAAATATGTATCAAAGATACTTATGATAAATTCTCATTTGTCAATTTAATGTGATTTTAAAGTATAATACGATAAAATCATAATCAAATTTACTGGATAACCGGAATGACATATTCTGAGCTGCAAGATTATCTTTGAGTATAATACGCATCCCAAGGGATACCCAGCATATTGTTTGGAAAGGATTTCTGCCAAGTAGTACTCAAAAAGATCCTTTCATACAACAGTAATATAATAATTTCCTAAAGAAGCTGTAACAATTTATGAAATTTTATTTTGGTCTACTTGATAAAATATTTCCCAGTAGATGGATCTTATTTCTGCTTCTAGACTTTATCAATGATATAGCAGTAGATGGCATTCAACATAAATGCCTGGCTGTTTATATTTTCCTTTTTTTCTTATTTAAACACCAATTACTAAATATAAACCAACTACAAATTTCAAATCAAATTAAAAATTCATATAATTTTTTCGAGAGGTAATTTCAATTTTATAGATAAAGACCAACAACTTTGTACTCCCTTAAAAACAGAAAATGTAAAAGTATAGGTGACATAGAAATATCAATTAATCTTCACATAAAACTGGAATTGGATGAAATAAAATCATCAAATAATGGAAAGGATACCAAACAGAAACAAAATTTCTGAAAGATTTCAGCAAAGTAAATTGATAGATTCATGCAAAGAAAGCAAAACTTAAAAGATTTATTTTTAAGCTACCTACCTCATTTGGGTTGGGTTTGATTTCCATATCTCCTTTCAACACCAAAATGTAATCTATTTCATGCTCTCCCCACACAGGATTTCCTTTTGTCAGCAAAGGGTCGATCTTTACATTTTCTTCCACTCCACTCAAGGAATGGTAGTGAAATCGTGTTAGATATAGAAAGTTCTCAGGTTTAGTCTGATCAGTAGGAATCCCAAGTTCGAAATTCAATCTACGAGAAGCAGCCCTTTTGACTCCTATGGCAGCTACTTTGTTTTCCTCAAGACTATCACTATCTATTTCTTGCATCTCCTCCTTGACATAGAGTGGATGGCTGCAACAGGCATTAGCAAACTCTCCTGGAAAAGTGACTTTATAATTTGATCGCCTTTGCACCAACATTTCTCCTTTGGAATTGAAAATGAAAACACTAAATGCTCGATGAAGTAGAAGCCCTTTGTTGTTCTTGTCAGCGCCTACCATATGGCAATCCCTTTTAGTAGCTTTCCCGATGATTTCATCGTTTTCATTCACAAGTATGCAAGGTTCTTCGAATGACGTGGCTTGATCTGGATGGATATTCATTCCATTAACAGCTACTGAATAATTCTTTCTCATTATCTTCCTCGAATTACACAGGAATTGCGTTAAAAACTTCATTTTATAAGCTTTGGTTTGAGTCGACGTAAGCATGATCGACTAAATAAAGCATAAACTGAAACCAACTTGGAGTGTTAATATATGTAAATATTTATGACCTACTAAAATAGTTCATAAGGAAGTCATCGTTATGAAGCTTCGACAGCTGAAAGAGAAAATGAATTATTACAAATCTATAGATAAATGTTACACTAAAACATACGACAGAGAGTAAATCAACAAGAAAACAATATATCATACATTACAGGCCTTCAAAATAAATTCTTAAACTTCGTAAGTAGTTTTCCGCGCCTCCTTTATCGACACGTCAATTCGCTGCTCAGCCTGCTCTCAAGGAGGAATCTACTTCTGATTTTGAGTAACAGATGTCCTTACTGTCCATTGAATCAGCTGAGCCGGCTGAGCCTGAGCCCCGTCACATGGCGCGCTCTATGCTTTATGGCACATTTATATCTTTGCGTCGTTTTCGGAAAATGCGGAACACTGCCAATACATGTTGGAAATAAATTTTTCGAAAATCATTAAATTTTTTCTAGAAGGATATGCATCCTCCATCTCACATCAGATAAACGCAAGCTGTTTAAGCATAATTGGAAATAGTAATAATACCACCGAAGTCTCCAAAAAATGAACTGCAATAACAATGCGAAGAACTGAATCAAAAGTCTATCAACTTTTGCTTACAGTTTTTTTCCAATTTCCATCTTCTAATCATAACTAATCTTCCCCTTCTTTGCCTTACTCAGCTACTGCGTTTCAATCTTCCATTACAATTAGGTTTTCTAATCACCTCTTCTATTTACCCATTAGTCCTGCTAATCGTCAAGGTTATCATTAGTGAGTGAGTAAACCTAAACTACCACAAAGTTTACCTTCTCAGCATTGACTAGTTATGCTAAAACCTGTCCCCATATTAGCTCCATTAGCTTCTCCTATTCTCTTATTTAACATTACTTCATCTTCTCTCTGGCTAATGTTTCCCCAATTGGAAATTCTATCATAGCTCAAAACATCTCCTCATCCATCCACCTTGCTTCATGCTGTCCTACAGTCTATTAAATTTATCTTCACAACAGTGCAGGAGGGGCAAGAAAAATTATGTTTTATATGGCAAAGGGTGGGAGACATATCAAAGGTGATCAGATTAAAATGAATTGTCGGTTGATTCTGAGATACTGATTATCACCCTAGGAGTTCCATGAGAAACCAGCCTCTCTCAAATCAGAATTGCCACACGTAATATAATGCATATCTCGCCACATCAATATTGACCCAAAGGAACTAAATGGTGTTGCTAGGGGTTTATTTATTTATTTCATATGCCCCATAAATATCCATTTTCTGGACTTTTACAGTGGTAGGTATAAATAACAACAACAATCACACAAGACCATTCCCAAATCAGAAAAATCCGACTAGCTGGGATTCAAACCCGGGAAAGTGGTGTTGGATCAATACCATGCAAGCACGCTAACCACTCGGCCACCACAGGGGCGATTGAAGCTTAGAAGTTTATTGGAGGCTGATGGAAAATTTTTAATACAAATCTAAAATTATAATATATAAGAAAGACATAATAGCAGTATATTATATGTTGCAACACAGATTTGAGTGTTTTCTCATAGAGCTCTACAGAAGATAATGAGTACCTTCAATTTCAGTCATTTTAACCTACTCACTTTTGTCTCCCTCTCTGTGCACAAAAGAGTTTATTATATTTAGTGCCTTAAAAGTATGACTAAATAAGTATTATATGAGATTTGGCAGTATTTACTAGGCATTTATTTACGCATGTATTGATAATTAAATCAATTTTAGGATCTTATGACAGGTGATCAAGTAAAAACTAACAGGTTATGTTTAATATATTTTCTATGCAACCTAGAAAAATAATACAAGGAGACTATTTAAGTGGAATGTATTTAATGCCTATAAGAACTGTTTTGGAAAAGAAAAGGCAGAAAATAAAATATCTCTGCTCAGAACCCACCCAAGATAAAGAGTGAACACAGTACACATTTTTCATGGGAAATTCATAAATATGAAAGTTTGAGAAATGAATAGTGAAGTCCACATATAATAGAACAAAGGAAAACAAGACAATTGGATCAGCAGATGATGAAATGTTATGGGATTGCATAAGCAAGTAAGCCTATAGGGCATTAAGCATTGTTCAGATCATGACTGGTAGTTAACGTGGACTTGTTAATAAATGATTCCAGAGTTACAAAACAAAGAAATTTACAAACATTATTTTATTAACTTATTTTCTCACGACAAGAGATGCACTTATTCAATTTTGCATTTCCTTCCACTTCATTAGGCATGGCTTTCAATATGAAGCACTTAGACAGGATTATTATTTAATTTCAACTTTTTATGAAGACCTTAAAGAAATAGATTTTTAATTTGAAAACCTGATGTATATATGTTACATCTAGATGTATTTACTTTACAATACATTATGGAAAAGTACTCATCACAAAATTTACAGGATTACTGAAAGATAAATTCTTCCAGTTAACGCACAGTTGAAATACAGGGTGTTTACCAGGAACCACATGGTTTTCAAAAAGCCACAATTTTTTTAATTTTGAACCAAAAATTTATTTTTATTTATTTACAAAAGCGCAGTGCTCAAGGACCTACATCTTGAGTATAACTCAAACTCCACTCTACACAATAGGACCTTCTCAACCACCATCCCCCCACTACATGCCGTGTACTACCCAGTCCTAAAACATGCGGTTCCCACTAAAAACCCTGTATGTTGGTGTCAACTTCCGAATTATGAAAAAGTATAATTATTCAGGAAAATAATCCATCAATAAGTTACAGAAAACCTGTAACTGAAATCTGAAAATTTAACAAGGAAAGTAAGTAATTAGAAGAAACATGGTAAAAGGAGAAATTTTGAATTCTCTATAGTATCAAAATTTAAAAGTTTCAAGACTACTTTTAAGGGAATATAAACTTATGATTTTATTTTTTGAGCAATGCCAAAATATTTAAATTTAAACTTTAACAGAGGGGGAAAATCTTTCATGTCAAGCAATTTGTATTTCAAATGGTGCTTCTGTGATTCAGTAAAAATCATTTGAAAGAATGGGATACACCATGGTCAATATTAATTTATTCAAAAATCTCAATAAAAAGTATCCTTGATTACCAAGGATGGAAACAGCAATTGATTTACAGCTTTGCTTACCTTAAATCCAATCATAAAAAGGAAAACAAGCTATTAAATAAAATTTTTGTCTTTGGTTTCATATATCACATAAGCAATGAAAAAGAAAACAACTTTGCAAATGCTACAAAAATTACATACAAAATGAAAATAACAACAAAAGTGAGATCAAATCGTACCATATCCATCAAAAATTGCCTGGATGTTACATTAGAAATTACTAAATAGAAACAATGATTCACTTTTATGCATAAAATCTGATAAAACTCTATTTGAGAACTGCCAGACAGATGGATAATTTTTCTTTATACATTATAAGAAAAAAATGCCACCACTGAGGATAATTTAAGTATTTCACCATACCATTCCTTGAGATAAATAGAGGAAAATGTGTTAAATTAGAATATGTAAATGGATGGTTCTTTCCACTAATCAAGAGGAAAAATCTCCTGAAGGAAAAAAAGGGCTATGGACAACACATGTTTGGCAAAGTAATTTACTCTTCAAAATGTATAGAAAATAGAAATGCAACTTATGTGAAGGACAATTTCAAATATTTGAATACAAATGGCAAATGACACTGATTTATATTTTGGAATGCAGTTAAAAGACGGGGTGTACCCCTTACAACCAACTCAAAATACAATCTCCTATTCTTATTTTCTGTCCCATCTCAAATGCATGAACTCTACATATTTAAGTCTTCCAATATCACCATTTATTCCAAATAATGTAGAATATAATTTGCCATTTGAGAATAAAAAAATGAATAAAAAATGGAAAGGCATATTTAAAACGAGTACAAATACCAAACATGAGACATGGCAGAAAGAAGTGAGACAAGTTTATCGTCAATTCCCTCAACCATACAATCTGTACAAAAAGCATACAAAAATATACCTGTACAAAGAGCTGGGACGCATAATCCACAGCTCATTGGCCAAACGTAGACCTTTGGCCAATTGCATAAGGACTTTAGCTAAAATTTTAAATCATTTCTCTAAGTTTCATACTACTTTTTATACTTAAGCTTGATAAGAGAATAATATTCAAATTCTATATCTATATGTTAAAAACTGTACTTTCAATATTAGCATTATTGGTAAGCAATGCAACTAAGGATTTTCTATGGATAACTTATGATTATATTTAATACAGGGAAGTACACTTTCTGTGGTCTGGTAAGTCTTGATAAGAACTACTGCAGCCCCCTTGATGTAAAAGCTAGAATAACCTTGACATAGGTCATGAAATAATGAAAATCAAGAAGAATTTGAATTACTAATGACAGGAAGTGCAGGAAATAGTGGTTTTATTTTACCTGAGATAGTAAATTCCAGAAAAATAATAAACCGAATGAATAACATCCTAAACTATAAACATGATTTGTGTATGTGTGTGTGCAAAACAGAGTGTACAGAGTAAAATCTTAATTGTATTCATTTACTACCATAATAATTATTTAATTCTTTATAAAATGTTTTTAGAGACCTTCTTCTGTCAGTATTTTCAATTCAAGTACTCATCCTTTTTATGTTTAGTCAATGGTCCCATTGTCTTAAGGATGACTATTCTGTCAGCTGAAATGGATTCTCCAACAACTGGGGAATGTGTAAATATGTTGAATGCCTAATTGAACAAATAATTATAAAACAACATATCATTTAACTAAAAGAATGAACTTGGGTTCAATTAATTTTTTTAACAGAACCATAAAAGAGTGCATATTTGAACTCAGAAGTCCTTCAGCCTTTTCCTCAATGATTTTGAAAAAATAATTAGTAACTAAATGCATCTATATGATTTAATAGAAATAATATTTAATAAGAAAATCAGATAATATAAAACTCTCATTATTAATCATGAAGGGGGAAACATCAGATTACTTATACAATGCCATTCTAAGTAATTACTGAGGATTGTATTTTACATGTATATACCAAGAAGTTTTATTTGTTGTGAATAAGTTAAAATAAGATATATAATCAATTATATCCACCAGTAATGCCAATATGTAAATTTTTGGTAGACATTAAGATATGATAAACATAATATATGTCTTACTCCAGATATATTCAAATATGACCTCACAGGATGAAAATGTTTTAACAGCAACTTAATTTTTGCATTCCAACCAATCTACTCATTCATTTTCCATCATCTTATTTTTGTAATTGATCTCATTTTTCCTTTTGCTTCCCCTTTATAATATTTTCCACTCTCTTGCTAATAATTTCAGTTTTACTGACCAAATTCTTTTAAATATCATCAAGTGTCTCATTATTTTCATGATCTCTTTGTACTCATAGTGTTTTTCATTATGATTTCCTGTATACCAATATTAATTTGGACCTTATTTCAATTTTGTAGATTTTCCTCACATTTTCAATCATAAATTATTATTTTTGGTGAGCCATTCCTCAATGTGGAAATAAGAATAGGCATACGGACATAGAAAATATATTTCATATAATATTTGAATGCAGGTAGCACAAAAAAGTCAGGTGGATAAGGGTGCAGAAGATATGAGCTGGAGAGTTGGTAGAGGTTAGTTAGTAGAAGAGTTTTTATTTGCTAGTAAAATAATTAAAAACAGTGCAAGCATAAAATAAGTTAGGCCAAAGGAGTTAAGTTATCTTAGTGATAACATAAAATAACAATAATAATCTTCCATTCATAGGTTGTCAAAACCTTTGGGACTTAACAGGTGAAGGGGATAATACTAGGGACCAAATGGTATAGAACTATGGTAACATGGCCAGTATATGCTCCTACCACGTATGGGGACCCAGAGTTCTCTGATACTAAATTTTTCAGGTTTATGACCCCAAATTTATTAACGATTTAAGCAATGATCAGTTATAGCAAATGATTGAAGCAGTATGTGTGGTAAGCAATCATTAAATGCTATGCTATCTAACAAGGGAAACAAATTCAAACGAAACTTTAAGGGCACTTTCTTTGCTTAAAAAAAGTGGACAGGTGTTTGACAGTTCAACTCCATGGGTCTTTGTTTATGAAAAACTTGTTACTCACTCAGACTTAAAGGCAAAATTTTCCATTCTTACACCCGATATTCGATCGAATATCCTTATTTCAAAAAAATGAACTTCGATGACGGAAAGCCTTGCAGAAAGTATTATTAATGATGGTTTGTGACATTGCTTTCTGTTATCCTTCGGTACTCGTTGGTACTAATTACATAAGTTTTCCTATTGAACACAAAAATATAGTCCTTTAAAATAGCAACCATACAAATTTAAGAACACTTTTCTATTTTTTCCCAGCTTTCACTGGTTCTAGCCCACTGTGTGGCATAACATGTATTAGAATAAATGCAAACTAAAAGGTTAAAAAGTCTTGGAAGGTAAGAAGATAAAATTTAATTGCAAAAAGATAAGTTATTATAAAAAAAAATTAATTCTTAGTTGGAAAATCTTGAGAGCTATATGGTAATGCACGAGTATGATGGGCTGCCTAACTCCAATTTTCTGTTGCTAATTTTTCATAAACAAAGGCCCATTGAGTTGAACGGTATGACATATGTCCACTATTTTTCAGCAAAGAATGCGCCCTGAAAGTTTCATTTGAATCTGTTTCCCACAAACCTGGTGTTTCTCTTGTAAGTATCTAGTTCTTGAAATATGCGTTTTGTAATCAAAGATTGGGGTTTCCAGGGCTGATAAATTCATTTAAAGATAAGAATATGCTAAATAACCAGCATTGGATGTTGAATACAGCACCTAACCAGAGATGAAAGACCAGCCAAGTATGAGATAGCTTGCCCAGTGAAAGTGAAAGCTTGTGACCAACTTGTGTGCAGAGCATCAATGGACGGAGCGGAAAGTTCCTTTAAGGGAAAATTAAAGAGAGAATTTGTATTATCTGAGTGCTTCACTATCATATATATATATTTCTTGAAGATTAATTCTCCCAGACTGAAAGATCACTTCTACACAGGGGCCACAAGATTTCAATTTCTCGCAAATTCCTTGGATCAGCCTTTCATCTGATGACTAGATGCATACATCAGAGCTACGTATCTATATTTATGAGATACTTCATATCATAAAAAATTAACAAAAGAGAGGAGGATCTTTCAAAAATTCATTCCCATAGGATGCAAAATTCTGTAACTAATGCATCACAAAATGCTTTTTTATGGATTTTTGCTTTTAAAAGCATAAAGATTTTTGCCACATGGCAATGAAATCTTTTACTTCCTTCTTTAGAAACCAAACCAACTGCCAGAAATCAACCATATCAAAGGCATCAATTAACTTCACAGAAGATTGCATATTCATATCCTCTCATTTTTCCATAGTGATAGCTTACAATAAATAAAAGAAACCACAGTACAAATTTTTGCAGCTAAACTTCAAAAGAAGCAAAGCTCTAGACTCTGTGTAAGGAAACATCAATGCACAGAACACCAAAGCTGCAAATGGACTCATTCCTTTCTTTTATTTGCTTAGCTTACTGTGTTAGCAATTTACTCCACATCACATTTCTACAGCATTAAGTCCTGCAAAGCACAGTTTATTGCAATAATTGCTTCATGATGTACCATAATATGGATTGATGAGGATTAGGCTAACCACATTTTCCAGCTGCCAGATTCACCAGAAGTAAATAAGATGAAATAGAAGATATTCCACTGATGGAATTTAGATAGAAGTATACAGTTAAGATTTGAGAATATTTGGAGGAATTCCTCACTGTTGGTGATCTGATTAGAAGAGTTTCTAGTAGTTTTTTACCAAAACTCGACTTTCAACTCCACAAGTCACATCAAAGCTGGTCTGTCAGTCTCCTAAGGAAATTTTCTCACAAAGGAGTCCTTACAATTATTCACCAGTCTCAGTTTCTTACCTTTGTTTTTTATTTAAGGATTCCTCACAAAAAATTGCATTCTTCATTGAGGTACCATCAAAAGTGAATCTTCAAGATGTGAGTTCATGACTATGTCTGATGCTTATAAATACAGCATGTACCAAGATACCAATTTAAAAAACAAAACAGTGCAGGTGTTTAGAAGTGTTAGATGAAACATTCATTACCTGACAATTAGCATTAATAAATAACGAAACTGGGAGAAGCATATAAATTAGTGCATCTCCACACCTGTGGCAGGAAATTCATCAAATAGTCCCATTTCAAAGTGCAAAAATTAGAACTGAATTTCTTAGAACTCATGAAGTACTTAAGAAATTTTCAGGATTGCATCATCATTTCATAAAACAAATGCAAGATATGAAATAAACCGAGAAATGCTTTCTGATTTATGCCCAGCAAAAGAAGAATATTTTCCCCAAAGAGCTCACATTGCTCTTTTAGAGAGACAAACCTCATTCTTCTTGCAGGTAGAGAACACTCGGAACATGAGAAGACTGCTCATACGAACGATCTTATCCTTTAGAGAGAATTTACTCAGGGCGGCAGAACAGGGATTTCCTGTCCCTTTAGTTCCTTCACTCAAAAATCCTTTATTTTGCCACACAGATGGTGCTTCGAGGGATAGATGAGGCCAGTGACTCCATTGAAAATCAATTTCTAATGAAGAGTGGAGCACTTCTTCACAAAGAGTCTCCTCTAGTACACCAGGCAAAATGAGATATGCAAGTGTCCCCCCTCGCAACTTTGATCTGCTCTTGTAAACAGACTCGATCTCACCAATCACTGCACTCATGTTCATGCTGCCCATCTCATGGAACTTTACCTTTCTTCTGATTCTCCCTGGATGCAGTTGCAGTACATGTTGCGGAATGGGGTAACTATGACTAGTAAAGATGTGGACTTCCGAGATATCCCATGGAATCAAACGAAAATCCGTCACTCGATGTGCAAGTTCAGCACTCACAGGCATTATTCCCCCCTAAAATAATATAATAACCAACTCAGTGCGAGAAGAAACAATAGAAAATCTCATTTTCAATGCAGGTTTCTCCAAATATCACAATTAATTCACAAAACAAATCATTATCAATTATTGATCTAACTTTTATTGTTAGATACTATTCTTTCTTTCTTTTTATTAGTTTTGCATGACAACGTGCAATTAAAAGAGGACATTTCTTCATGCACCAATAATAAATCTATTCTACCAATTCTGTTTTGCATACTTATCCTTACCTGATGAACAAAACCATAGAAAAGCCCAAGAACAATGTTGAAGAGGCACCAAATGTGTGGGATCTTTTTGCGTACTCGAGCCCATGTGGTGTTGGATCGTATCTCCTGGGCATAAAGGAAAACAATGGGAAAAGTTAAGGGAAGAAGGAACCGAGGCTCCTGGTGAGGAATAAAAGAGAGGATAAGGAGAGGCACAACTAAGGACGACAGCATAAGGGCTGTGGCTGAGTCAGAACGAGGGAGTCGAGCCCATTTGCAACACACTATATTCCAGATGAAACGGGAGAGTCCCAGCAGTGCAAAGATACCAAGGGGTCCATAGAGAAGAGGGATGTTGACCAGAATATGCAGCTGAAGAGAGAAACATTTACGAAAATATGTATATAAAAAGTTATGAAAAATCCTGTAAGAAATGGACATACTCTAAGTTTGTATGGGAAATTTATAAAACATACCAGACATGAGCCCAATTCAACAGTTTACTGTCAATTAAATAAACTTTATCAAACAGTAATAAAAAAATTGGGAGTAAATAAACTGCAGCAAAATTAAAAAAGAAAAATGTGTACTGAATTGAAGTTTTTTTTTCTTAAGAAGAAATTTCTCCATAAAATGTTTTAAAGAAAGAATAAGCTGCAATGCTTAAATATGCAGCAGGAATGATTTTTATTGGAAACTAGCCAGTATTTGATTAAAGTCACCATCCTCAAATTCAATTTGCGAGACACAGTTCTGAGTTGTGACAGAGGTAAGAATGAGGAAAATGTACCTCCTGTCATAAGGGACCACTAAGCTTTAATCAGCTTATGTATAACCTTATTGGGGATGATATATCAACAATTAGGGATTAAAGTTTGGTCTAGCAGTAGTATTTACAAAAAAAAACTAAATTAAAATAAAACCGAAAATTTTCAATTATTTGCTTTTTAATGATATGACAGATTTCAATACCATTTGGATGAATGACTATTCATGTTAGTATTTAGCATGCTAGAAACATATATATTATCAATATATTGGTGTAACTAACTAAAGTAAGGCTTGCATACTAGTAATTTTCAATTGATACATTGGTTAAATTCACAAATAATCATAAGAGATAGAAATTGAAAGAGACTTTAACATCAGTTACTGCTCTTTGATAGAGTCTGCAAAACAGTGAGCCCTCTAAGAAAATTAAATTGTTAAGTTGATTATTGTCATACCATTCAATATTTTACCTTTACAATATTCTAAATATAAATAAACAAGGGAGACAAGTTACTATAAAAATTGGACAACACAAAATATCATCTAACATAAAGTACAGCACCAGTCTTATCTGCCATGACTTTCAAAAGGATGTTAATTCATTTAACATTAAACAGCACAGAATTACACAAAATCATTTTGATTCAAAGAAAATATTCCCACTAAATTTGCCTATGAACACAGAATGAAATTTGCAATGGGATTTCATTTGAAATAAAAATTATAATTCAGAAATACTTTCAATTCAACTCATAAATTTCACAACTTTTTATTTGTGAAAATAGCTGAGCTTAAGTAATTAAATTTTTGGATTTCACAGGTTTAAATTTGATTTTTTTGATAAATTTGAACTATAGTTCAAATTAATATAAATTATTTTATATTGCTTTTCAAAATAAGAAGAGAGAAATATATCTTCAGATCTCAAAAACAGCAGATTGTGTTAGCAAGGAATTCAGTTAAAGTAAAATGTATAGGTTGATTCTCTACATTATATATTAACCAATCTCCACTGTGTGACAGCTTTAATTCAATAGGAATGATTCTTCAATATCGTTCTCATGTGAACATGAATATATTTAGGAGCTTTCTGTTAGAGCAACAAATATTCTTACCCATCGAGGATGAATTCCATGGTTCTCTAGATTGGTTGATCTGGAATTGTAAATGATAAAATTGAAAGGTGTGGCCACTACAGGGAGAAGATCATCCAAATGGGTGAGGAAACTGTTGTAATATCGTGTATCCAATACCACAAGAGGAATAGACATGAGAATGGCACAACCAGCAAGAGCAGCTGCTCGTATGTGGAAGTGCGCATGAGGAAGGGAACTAAAGACAGAAGAGGCGGCCACAGCTTTGGTATGAGGGCCACGACGTAACCAGAAAAACACAGCAGGAGCAGCAAAAACAAGTAATGTTGGGCGCACAAACACTCCAAGGGCTAGCACAGCGCCAAGGAGAGGACATTGCCTTAGAGTGTGATTTGGTAGTTTCGACCGGAGACGAGTAAGCCTTACACGTTCAGCTATATTCCTTGCATCTTTCAACTTGTCTTGCAAATAATCGTCTTGGTATAAGACCTAAAGAAAAACAGAATAAAATATCTCAAACAAGTTTCATCACATTTAACTTATTACTACTTATCAGTCAAGGCTAAGAAGGTACAAATAGAGCTTTAATCTCTGAAATAATTGTTATGCCCAATACATTCTAGGATCTTAAACAGCTGTATTTACAGACAACAAAACCATCTTTAAAATTCACTTTCTTAGCTAACAAACAAAAAGATTATGCAAAACTTTGCATTGACATGAAAAGAGCGAGGAGGAAAAAAAGGATGATTAATATAATGTAGCATTTAAAGTTCCTGTTAATACTCATATAGCAGTTTGGAAGATGGTTGAAAATTATTTACTTTCAATAAAAATATATTTACTTGCACACAAAAATGAACTATATTATCATTACTATATAGTATTGTTAAAAGTGCTTCGACAGCTTAGGTCATTTTGCACATGGGCTCCCATCGGGATTTGAACCCGGGACCGCTTTAACCAAAGGCAAACGAGCTGTCCACATGACTATCCGGGAGCCTTTATCATTACTAATATGATGAATAAAATACATGGAAACATAGCCAACATGTTTGAATCATTTTCTTAATAGATTTCCATTTATATGACTCAACTATATATGCTCCGGCTTTAAACAATAAACGTAACACTTCTATGAACACATTGATGGAAAGATAGAAAAAAATCTACAGGAGCGTCCTATAAAATGTGTGTACCGGAAGATCAAAAGTAGATTATAAAGTCTAATTTATGACTTAATAAGACTGGAATTAACAAGATTCATCTTTCCTGTAGCAGTCATTCATGTAAATTTAGCAGAACTGAGAGAGCATTGAATAGTCTTATTTTAGTAGTACGGTTTCTGCAATTGATCATTCTTTCCTACTTAGCTGAAGAAAGAATTTAAGCAATAGACCACATGAAAAAGCAAGATTTAACAAGAGATTTACTATGCACTCAGATAGACTAGATTCTGCTTAGAATTATCATCTCAAATCATGTCAGAAGAGCGTAGAGGTAGACTTTGGAAAAGATAAATGATCAATGTAACAATTGATAATCTTAATTTCAAATGGATTCTTCGGTGTTTTTTTAACATATTGAATAGATGCTGAAAGTTAGATATTTTGAAGGAAAATAGTCATATAATGAATTCTACATAGGAATAGAGGATACACAACTCTAATGCATAGGTCATACAAGCTACTTGACTATGCTAAAGGATATATGTATTGATTTTGGGGTGTGGAAGGTAATGAAACTTAAAGGATAGCTTACATGGTCTACATTGTAAAATACTTAAGTAAAAGTAAGAATTCCTTTCCAGGGTTTATTAAAAATATAAATCATTCACTGTCACTAAAGAGTTGTAAATAAGAAGAAAAATAATTGATTTTTACTAGCTCTGTGCCATATACCATTAAAGTACTATTTATTTAGCTTTAAGATAGTAACATTAATTGTATTTAATTTACCTGATCAGTATGGCACATAGATTCAGCCACGAAGTAGAGCACAAGTGAAGTCAGAGTCATTTCAAATGTATTCGATAAAGTTCGCGTACCGTAAATGATGGCCACATACGAGCTTGCATATACCATGAGTCTTGCCTTGTAGTTTTGGCCATAAATATAACACGTTGAGTATAAGCAATAATCATTAATTAAGGATAAAAGGAAAACGATAAGTCGTGGTCCAATGAAAATAAAATAAGGTGGAATAAACCCATTCCCTTCATTTTGTAAAAAATTCCGTTCCATGTAAAAAGGTAACCAAGAAACTATATAGGGAAATACAATGCTACGAATCGGAAGACTCGTATTGAATTCCCAGGAATGGACAACATCCACACCAAGGACATCACCTAGAAGAAAAATAAAATAACCGGTAAAAACAATGAAATCTTAATTCTGACAGGTGGGTTGGAGGAAATTTTACCTGCTACAACCTCCACAGACTGAAAATATTCGTCAGGGTGAATGTAACCAGCTTGAGGAAAAATAGTCAACAGAAAACGAAGGACAACCAAGCCCCAGTAAGAAAAGAGGCTTAAATTTTTAAGTGAACAATGAGAGGTATCGATTCCCACTCCAAAATCGTCGCTGAGATAAGATTTCGTTTTCTTCATTTCGCGTTTTATGCTTTAGTCAATTACATTTATGTGTCAAAAATATGATATTGATATAATTTAGAAGTGAAGTGTTACCAAAAAAAGATCATTACAAACAATTTCAATGAACTGGTTGCCAAGTTTAATGAATAAATGGATTTGAGATGTCAAAATATTGCGTAAAATATGTCTTATAAGGTGTTAATTAAAACATATTGACTCAGACTAAAGCGATCTGAGAACCTCGGCGATTACCAAACATATTTCCAAAATTGAGCGGGGTACTCCCTCCGCTTGCGGGGTTTTATTTCTCCCCAAACCCCCCAACTCTTTGCGCACTCGGTTACTTTTCCGCATTCTTCTGTTAACCAGACCATTTCTGCGATTACTGCCATCGCTGCCATCTATTGCACGATTAAGTAATCTGTATTGCGGTATTCTAAGGAGTAAGGTTGTTTATGTTCAAGAAGTTCAAGGTTACATGATATCTTAAAACAGTCGTAAAGAAAAGTGTTATAACTTTAGCCTTTCAGCAAAGCAAAAACTACCGATTACAATAATGTAACGCAAGAGTCAATGAAATGAAATTGATTTCCTCGTTTGCTTCAATTAAACTCGTCAATAACCGTTTAAGAAATTCCAGGGACTCTCCGAATTTCTATTCTCTCTCCCTTCATCTTTGAAACATCACATACATCATATTCGCCTACCCTTTATTTTGAGTTATAATATTATCCTCCTATATTTACTTTCTTTATTATTCCTGTAAGTGATAACCAGATATAAACATTCTATCATTTTGCATCTCCCATTTATCTTGTTACCAATACTAGAATTCTCTCTGACTCAGACTATACCGAACTAAATGAATCTCGCATCTCAAAAGAACTCTGTAATTAACATGGTTCTCTATGTTCAGATTCATTTGAACGGTCCCTTTTCCATAGAGATACTCAGGGTTTCCCAAATGGCTCACTGCTTATTTAGTCCTCCTTTCATATTTGTCACACAGGACTATTGACCTGTGACTTGCATTACTTCTTTCAAGGAAACTCAAACCGATCAAGCGTAAATTTCATACTGATGATTTAGATTTAAGAGTTACCTTTTAACTTTGAACCTTATCATTATTAGCTAGGTTAGGCACAATTGAGACTCTCTTACCTTGTATATAATTTTTGCTCTGGATATTTATCACAAAAATGACAGTAAAGAATTGGTTTTTGGGATTTAAAATAACTGAAAATTGATAGGAAAATAATGCAAATTGTGGAAAAAAATCCACCCTCAAAGGATCAAACGAAAGGCTGCTGAAACAGATTAAAACTACATCTCTTATCACTAGAGAATGCCAAGTTCAAGAAACTTTTACTAACAATTTATAAATGTTTATAGATTATTAAACTTTCATTCAATATCTCTTCTGCCAGACCTCAACTACTTTAATGCATTTTTCTCTATTTTGTTTCAGAATTTTTCATTCAGTTTATACAATGGAATAAAACATATAGTTAATTATTCAATAGACAATTGCATAGCAGAGGTAATCATCAAATAAGTATGTCTACTGAGAGTAAGGAGTTACCTTGAAATATGTTGTTCTAGTCCTTTTGTCCTAGAATTTCTTTCAATTCGGTCTCAACAACCACGATATAGTGAAACTTAATGTGTCTAATAAAAACACCAAGAGTATTAATAATAATCTATTAATGTTGTTAGCCTGGAAGGTTATTTGAATTTGGTAACCTGGGTTTTATTCCTGGTATGTGTTTACCCAGTATCCAAAAAAGATAGATAAGTATCTAAGTGAATATCTAGATAATAAATGACTAGGGGAGTGCAAATGGATGCAAAATAAAGCAAAGGCCATTTATAGGTTGTATTGCATCAATAATAAATGAATATATACTTGGGGCAACCGGTTGCTATGTTTGCCCTACTTGCAGTGTACAGAAAACACTATCTACAGGAATTAAGAAGCATTGTACATTAATCTTACTCCATAGCTGTTTCTTTGCTAAGACATGAACTATAGCACCACGGAAGATGGAGGAGCTGCTCTTCCTCTCCTCTTTCCATGATAGCACCTCATATTTTACTTTCAATATTTCATCACAGACATAACTATTTCAGCAAAAATTAATGTAACAGTTATTGCATTATCTGTTTTCATTTGATTTATCAAAACATGATTTTTATATTGTGATATAGTAGTTATAGCAATTTTTATAAATAATACAGTAAAAAATAAAATTAATGTAAACAAAATGATACCACTTACTGCAAGGAGAATTTTTTTATGGATCCTTAACAAAATTTATTAGTATCCAAACCAAGATTACTCAGGGTATATTTAGGAAACACTGAAATTATTAACTAATTTATATTTTTTTCTTTTTCTGCTAGCTATGTAAATACCTATTAAAGATTTAGAAAATATTAATAGTCATTCATCTAAATAAAATACAATATAGCCTAGACAAGAGATTTCCAACCAGTATTCTGTAAATCTGTGAGAGCTCATGCATTACGCAAATATGGGTTCTCAGATTTTTAACTTTTCTTTGTTAGCATGGTTTGTATATCTAGGAAACAGATGATCTTTAAGTTCACTCTAATCAAATAAACAATACTGTTGATGCAAGCAAAGAATGAGTGGGTATGGCAAGGTCTACAGAGACGAGAATCAATAATCTTAAGAATTTTCAGAGAGAATTTCTGGTAGCACATATAGTTTCACAGAATATATTTATTTGGTGATGGGAAACACTGCTATTATTAATTTTAGGCAATGTGACTGCCCAGCCATCACTTTTGCATATGCTGCCCACACTACTACACTCCTTCAGAGGTAACCTAAGAATGTATAACAAACCATGGCTATTAAAAAATGAAGACCTAAGCTGTTTTACTGGAACACGTTTTAAGAAAGATAATATATACATATATATTTCAATATGCAGATAACCAATATAAATAAGAGAGGGCTTCTGATATTGTAAGATGAGATTTTATTTCAAAGTATGAGCAAATTTTAGTAAATTCTACCAGTAAGATGTAACTTAAAAGGGTAAGAGATCCATTCCCTAAAATTCATGTCAGGAAGCAATAGAGAAAGTTCTCACATATTGTTAACTCTAATTATTAAGTTAAAATAACTAATTATTAATGACACAAAAGACGTGAGAAATGAAGTTTAAATTACGAAGTAATAAATTGATTACATTATGATATACAGCTCAAGCATTACTTTCATCAGCGTGTGAATAAAATACTGTAATTTCATGGAGATCGCTAGGAATTCTGGCAATGATACAATGTGATGAACGAGAAAAGGAAAAGCCACGATTCTGACTTCAAAAAGTTTTTAGTTTTAAACCAACCACTAAAGAAAAGAATCTCTTTACAGTAGAACCCCGGTAATCCGGACACTCGCTAATCCGGAACCCTCGGTAATCCGGACGGTCCATTGGGAGTTATGCAAACCCGCAACTTCTTCTTGTGAACATATAAATACGCATATTAGTAACAAGAAACGAGAGGTGGACAGACTAATTGAAAAATTTCTTCATTGGCTGCAATGATATGATGGAGAGCGAAGTATTTCGTTTGTTGTGATAACACATCTAAGTCGTAATACTTTTCTGAGACAGTATTTTTCAATTAGAGGAAAGCTTAATATGTGCGATACTAAATAATTTCGAAAGACAATAAATTTTCAGTTGCAGCAGGACATGCATGCATTATCTATACAATACCTATAATTTTTGGGTAAAAATGTTTTTTAGGTTATTTTTTGAAAACCTCGCTAATCCGGAAACCCCGCTAATCCGGACGCCTATGTGCCTGAATTCGTCCGGATTACCGGGGTTCTACTGTATTAGGGTTAAAAATGAAGGTAAAATTAATTGAAAGAAGGAATATTCTTGGAGTTGAAAGTCAAACCCAAATGTACCGGAATCCAAAATTATCAATAAAAGTCATCTACTGAGGGAATTTCTAATCATAGAATGGTAGCTTAGATTTAATGGATTTGATGAATAGAGCTCTAGAAAAGGACAAATAGGATAATGGCGGGAGCGGGAGATAACCTAAAATACCAAAACCAACTTGAAGGTAGCTTTGCGCAACTTAACGGTTTTCAACCAAACCAAATTCACGATAGTGAAAATAAAACAATGTTATTTTTGTGTTTACGTGTACTTAGACTGCTCATACGAGAGTGTTTTATTCTATGGTAACAGAAAATTCGATGTACGACTCAGCTGAAGCTACCTCCCTAATTAATATGTAAGCCAATAATGAAACTATTGGCCGGAAAATCACAAAACTATTCGTAAGGAACGTTGTTTATGTGTCTTTATGAGTGAGAGTACCTGTTTACTAAGGAGAGGCCTCCATAGTTAAACAATTAATGACGTATAGCAATTCAGTAGAATTCTAAAAGGATCATTATTTTTTCAAAGACTTAATGAAAACAAATATAAATGTTGCAAATCTAAGAAAGTTTGTTCGTAATTATGGTGGCACACAATCGCGTCGTCCGCAGCTTATTCTTCGTCGGTATTATAATTCATCAAAATATTATTCTTTCAGAAGAATTGCAATATTTCTATGCCTTTTTATATAAACTAATTAACTTATACCATCTGTAAGGCAGTAGGTACAGCAGTAGAATGCTGGCTTGGACCGGCAATAACGTAAGGATAGTTCGAAACCTAAGTATTCTTCTGCGAAAGAAGCTAAGGACGCGTATTGTAGAAAAGTAATTACTATAGAATCCTTCTTATTCTTCTAAAAACGGCTTTTATTTACCGTGCATTCCTTATTTAGATACAGCACTTTCAAATGATGCGCTAATTTGCGGAGATTCTTATTCTTCTGATTCCTCGATGTATGAAAAAGTTTAGATGTAATTTTAGGAGCATTTCCTTCCTACTTAACTTATTATACCTCAGATGAAATTTTATATCCTGAAAATTCAAGATATCGATAGAAATATGCCCTTGAAGTATCCGTAACGCTTTAATATTTTATATCTGAGGCTCGAAGTACTCAATATAAGATGTACTTGAGTTTTCAACGAAGTTTTTAACTTAAGGTTACTTCTATGATATTTCGCCATCATTGATTACCTGAACGGAAATGTTTTCATACTAGCTTAGCAGGTATGATCTCGTTATATCACGCTATTCACGGGAATTGTAGCTCCATATGCCGTAACTTATTGGAATGAATTGTATCTTAGTTTAAATGTTTATTTATTTTTAAAGTGTATTTGTCCGTAGGCTGAGGCCTTGTCATGCTCTCCTATGTCAAGCCTCGTTTGTTCTCAGTGCCCTGAAATCAAGGACTTAGCCAAACATCGTAATACAAAACGAAATTCATATCCTAATATCGAGGAAAACATCCTTAAGAAGAAATTAAGGGAAGAAACAATGACTGATACGAGCCAAAAAAGACCCAATTTCTCAGCGCTATCAAATCCCAATGGCATGAACAAAAACTCTACCTTAGTGAATGCAAAGCCTGGGGCTGCCAAGAAGTTGGTGATAAAAAACTTCAAAGGTATAGTGTACGGCATAATTTGTGTTGGCTGCCCTTGATATCTTTCTTCTGTGTCAGAATCTTATGCTAGGTTGAAGGTCTAGTAAATATTAATTCGCAATTTAAATTTTATAAGTGTAATGCAGATTTCATCAATTATATCTCGACAGAGACCGACCACTTGATTTTTTTGTGCAGATGATTTATTGAATCTTTCTCGTGACTATTTTAGAGAAGCCAAAACTGCCAGAGAATTATCAAGAAGAAACTTGGGACAAGTTAAAAGAAGCAGTCGTAGCAATTCAAACATCTAAATCTATTGGTTATAGCTTGGAAGAATTGTATCAAGCTGTGGAAAATATGTGTAACCATAAAATGGCCTCTCAACTTTACACAAAGCTGAATGGTATTGAACATTCCAGCGTTTTATATAATCTATGATGAATTTATTATTTACTCATAATTTCTTCTGATCTTCCAGAGCTCACAGAAATGCACGTGAAAGCCAACATAGAGCAATTCCTAACGGAATCGATGGATAGGATAATCTTTCTGAAGAAAATGAATAAATGTTGGTTAGCTCATTGTCGTCAGATGATAATGATACGCAGTATTTTTCTGTACTTAGACCGAACATATGTTCTTCAGAATCCAACTATTCATTCTATTTGGTAAGTAGTGAACTAACAATTTATACTGTTTCCTTAAGCATTTTGGTATTTTTTCACGTCTTTCATTTCTGTCTAGTGTTCTCGTAATAAGTTTACACCGAACCAATCATGTTTGCAATGCCTTAATGATAAAATTTCTATTTCTTCGCTAGGGATATGGGTCTTGATTTATTTGGCCGGCATATAATTCTGAATCACTTGGTGCAGACGAGGACAGTTGAGGGTCTTCTCTTGTTAATTGAAAGGGAAAGAAGAGGTGATACTGTTGATCGCACTTTGCTCAAGTGTCTGTTACGAATGCTTTCTGATCTCCAAATCTATAGAGAGGCATTTGAAACCAAGTAAGTAATTTCATCAGCTATTTTAGAGTCTTTATTTTTGTTGAGAGATTTTTGTATTTCTCAATATTTCATGTGTTTTTGAGGACGTAAAGGTGAGCATTTTTTATGAATTTTTTCATCACAATTTTATGGAATGTTATTGTGTCATTACTTATTGTGTATGTTCCAAAACTAAGTAGTGTTTTCACATTTTGGGCAGAACCACAAGTATGATATTTATGGACCACTAGAGAAGGATTTTTTTATCAGAATCAGGAATTTTTTATTTGTTATAGTATTTGGTTGTGAAGTTTCATATTATTGATGCCATTTTATTTTGATGAACAAAATCCCATGAAAATAAGTGAAATGTTGATCGTACTTCATTCATGTTTCAACATGCCTATAACATTAAGTTTGGAGAGGAATTTTCTTGTTTTCATTTGTAAAGAAGCATAATTCTTAGTTATGTTTCCACAATGGGTAAATATACTTACACAAAAAAGTCAGGAGCAGTGTTTCAGAGCTAGTTTTATGTGAAATTTGGTTGTGTACATTCTTTGTGTGTAGTGTTATTGTTTCCATAATATGTGAGATATTCTATGGGTTTGCTAGTTTTGTTTTGTGCTACTTATTGAAGGAGGTATCAAATGTCATTATAAGTTTCTTCCATTTCTAATCAAGGATACTTAACTAAGAAAAAAAGTATAAATATCTGTGAAGAGATGCCTTGTACTCCCTTTTTATCCAATGTAACAGCATACAGTTTACTAATTTGCATCTCCTTGCACCATAATGTTACCTCTCAACTATAAGGGCATCATTCTATGTACAGCCATTTTTGACACTTTTGATTATTCAGCAATTGAATCACATACTTTTCAGCTAAATTCAGATACTTTTCTCTTTTTCTACATTGTTTTGAATCTTAGAATATTTTTTAGTTGTGTAATCATTGCCAGGTCCAATTTTCTCACAATTTTGTAAGAAACCTGCATTCATTCACTCATGCCACTCTCAAGAACACATCAGCTTTTATGTTGGCAAAAACCATTTTAAGATTCTCTCTCTCTACTACGGTCATGTTGTTGAACAATATAAACAACACTTGGTAATTCAACAATCCATTGATCTAGTTCCATTACTTGAAATTTCATTGGCTCTCACTACTGTCTTTTGAACAGTTGGCTCCTTTAATAAGTTGTGTGATATAATTAGTACATGAGTTATATTAGAATGTGTCACACACCTGCCTCTTGTAACTTTCAATTAACAAAATCAACTTACAATATACTCTCTCAGCAGCCTCAATTCCTTTGAAGACATCATCCATTGTATTAAAATAATTAATATTGCTTTTTAATTATCATCCAGAATACACATTTCATTTACCTGTTTCACTGTATCATGTATGTATCCTCTAATGCAAAATCCTTTTTGTTTCTCGATCAAAGTGTATTGTCATCTGTTGTTATACTTGAGAAATGTGTCTTACTCTATTATTGTGTTAATGCCATGCAGTGACTACCTTAGGACATGAATGATGACTACCATACTGCCATAGCATACTATGCCCTGATATATTAGAGAGATTTTCAAATAGCCGAGAACTTAAGTTCATATAACCTCCTTCCAAGTTTTTCCCCTCTGTCTGTATAGTTGTGGTGCATTAAGGATGTACATGATCATTTTTCTGTTTTTGTCTTTGATGAGTAAATACTGGACGTATCGTTCAAAGTGCTTCGAATACTTAGATAAGTCACACATGGGCCCCTACTGTGAATTAAATCAAGGGCTGCGTTCACCATAGCCAAACACGACACCCTCTTGGCTATCCAGGAGTTCTATTGCATTTTTCCCCAGAATAAAGAAATATGGAAGTTTGTGGAATGGAGGGAATTAACAGGACTAACTTCCTTGTTTTCATTAGCGCAATCACTGTCACTCATTCTTAGTTAGCTTCCCCTTCTGCTTTTCTTTCCAATGACTATTCTTTATATACATATAGACTTTCGAATAACATTTACATACATCCATATTGCTCAACCACTGTACAAGTCTTGCAATTGCTGTGCTACTGCTTTGTGATACCTTTGATGGAAGTAGGAGAGAATGGCTTAACTTATGTGCTTTTAAGTATCTATGTCTAATCAAAATTGTCAGAATTTTGGTTTAAAAAATCTGGATATTGCTCCTGGACCTGGATTCCCCATACTTTTAGGATTACCCAGACTCTTAGGGGGAAATGTATGTGCTCTGGGAAGTACAGTGAATTATTTTTTAATTGATTTCTCAATTAATTTCTTATGGGTGGTTGATGACATTGGAGGAAAATATTTGTATGATGGTGATAATTGTAGTAGTTGATGCAATTATAAATAGAAAAATAGCATGATATAACTTTTTCTAAAAATATTTTTCAAATATAGAAAAATGTTTTCATGACTAGTGAAAATAATTACAATAACATGAAACGGAACCTGGGAATGCAGCAATTGAGCATTGTTAACATTGCTTGACTTTAACAAAGAATAGTTTTAGTCTATTATTGTTTATTTCTTGTTCATGGAATGAATGTAGAATTGACTCTAAAATGATTGCTTATGGAAGCCAAATGTTCAATATACAATGAAATTGTATTTGTTTCAACAAAAAAACTAAGTGTCTTCATAACTTCATCTTATTATCAAGGGCATATTAGAAGTAGAGGTGTTTGAAAGAAGCTATTTTGTGTTTCATAGTCAAGATGTAATCATTGAATGGCAGCCATTCATCATGATGGATTCTTTTCAGGTTCAGGCTTTTTGTTTGCATTTTGATCTCATAAAAAATATATGTTTAATATAATATTGGTGGATATTAAAATATGTCTGGTATAAAATTGCTGGATAGCTTTGATAGGTAAGCTGATGTATTATTTTATCTACCTTTTTAGTTTATCTTCTTGCTGATAACTCACAGTAATACAATTAAAAAATGTTATTAATTACAATAATTAACAGAAGTTTAATTTTTAGCTCTATTCAAAATGATTGCTAGCCCCAAGAAGTGTTCATGAATACCAGACAAAAGAGTGGTTAAAAATAATATGAAATAAACTTTTTGATTAAAATGATTTTGTTTTGATTTTTGTGCAGGTTTCTTGCTGCAACAGAAAGGTTATATGCTGCAGAGGGCCAGACGATGATGCAGGAAACCGATGTTCCTGAATACTTAGCTCATGTTGATGCACGTCTTGCTGAAGAGAATGAGCGTTTGCTGCATTATCTTGATCCTACAACCAAGTGAGTTGGAGATATTTACTAATTTTCTTGGAAAAACCTTATTACTAAAATGGATTATTAAGTACTACACTCTACTACTCATACCCAATCTCATCTATGGACTATTTGAAGATTCTTTGTTTGGCCTGATACCTTCTCTAACTTCCAGAAATTTTACCCTTTCTCAGAGGATTGAGTTCCAATAATCATGATTTTTTGCTTGCTGTTCTTATATTCTAATAACAGACTGTCATTATTAAGTTTCAGTCATACTATAAAAGAAGTTTATCAACATTTGTTTTCTCTCTGATACAATAAATAACAATACCCAAAATAACCTCTTTGGAATAGTAGGATGAGCATATTTAGCTTTATTTTATGCTTGTTATGTCACCATTCAGGAAATTCATGTTGTATGCTCTTATATCAATTCCAAGTATAAATGTACACAAGAGGAATATCATTGTTATAATCATGATTGGTTTCTACAGATGGCCTCTGGTACATACAGTGGAGAGGCAACTATTGAGTGAGCATCTTACCAGTATCCTGCAGAAAGGATTGGATTCTCTTTTGGAAGGAAATCGCATTCATGATCTCTCCCTCATGTACTCCCTTTTTGCTAGAGTGAAAAATGGCTTATCTGAGCTCTGTCTCAATTTTAATGCTTTTATAAAGGTATGTCTATTTTTCCTTATCAATCTGCATTTTTTGAACAGCTTCAATTTTAGTGAAAAAAATTTGCATCAAGTGATTTTTACTGTAATTGACTAATTTATTGAAGATTAGTTAACTTAAAATATTGTTACCTAGATAACATCTTTATTATACATCTGTCTTAAGATTATAGATCTTGTGCCATAAGTAATATAATTCTACTCTGGGATCAAGATTTATTTTAAGTGGAAGGGGTTAAATGTGTAATCATTGAATAATAAGATGGGAATAATTTAGGTGTCCTTATTATGTTAAATTTGGTCGATGTTGATAAAATACCACTACATTGGATCAGTTCGAAATGAATGATTTCTAGTTGCAAATTGTATATGTATTAAAAGTCAAAGTTATCCTTTCTTGATATACTTTGATTTTCACTTCTTTTTATGTCATAACTTCATATTTAATGACTAAATATTAAATTTATTTTTTGATTCCATGTTCTATACAAAACTGCTAAGTTTAACTCTGCTCAACAATATGTTTTATAGGGTCATACATCATCTTCTAAAATTCTTTTAGTAAATTAAGTGGGTCTAATTAATTAAGCAGTTTCTTGAAAAAATTGATTGTATATTTCACTTTTCTTGATGGTGAAGTTATTGTTCAAATTTAAATTAAACTGATTAATAATCCATTAAAGTTATCATATTACATCAACTATATTACCATACTTATAGTACCTATGCTTCTTCATTTGCTATATCAATCAGTTTGAAAGTTAAAGTTCTGCTGAGTATGAGTAAACAAAATGATACTTATAGAGCTTGAATAAATTTTATTGTATGATGCAAACATTATAAAAAGAAAATGGAATTTTTCTAGGAATCACTTTTTTGTCCAAGCTTATGGTATGTGATTTTCATTGACAGTATTCTATTATCATTTCATTAAGCTTATAAAAATGTTTATTTACTAATTTACGTATTATGTAAGGCAAATGTGAAGTATTATGATCATGATAAACCGAACATGGAGTCACACCTGTGTCTTTATGGAGTCACACCTGTGTATTTTATTCAGAAACATTAATAGCTTACTTATATTCTTAGTGGGCATAATATTTTAAATCTCATTCTCTGTAAAGAATTTGCAATTAAAAGAATTTTTTGCTGTAAGTTTGGGTTTTGTTTTGAAGATATCATATTCATTGTGTTACAAGATTATTTAAGAAATATTTGAGGTGTATTTTATTATTGATTTTTATTAATACTTGGTAAATTTTAATGACCTATATGTAAAGGCTAATGAAATAAGTGTTTCTATTTTGTTTAGAAAAAAGGAAGAACTATAGTGATTGACCCTGAAAAAGATAAAACCATGGTTCAAGAATTACTAGACTTCAAGGATAAAATGGACAATGTAGTAACAACTTGCTTCCGTAAAAATGAAAAATTCACGAATAGTTTGAAGGAGGCCTTTGAATATTTTATTAATCAGCGAGCAAATAAACCTGCTGAGTTAATAGGTATCCTTCTTTTACTAAATTCTCTCATCACTTTTTTCTAGGCAAATTAAACTCATATTGAAATAATAAATATTTTCTTTTCAGCCAAATTTGTTGATTCTAAACTCAGAGCTGGAAATAAAGAAGCAACAGAAGAAGAATTGGAGAAACTTCTAGATAAGATTATGGTTCTTTTCAGATTCATCCATGGAAAGGACGTTTTTGAAGCTTTCTATAAAAAGGTATGATTTTGTGAGCAGAACTTTAATTTATGTTTCATTTCAGGAATAGCCTAGTAAGTTCAGTTTCTTAAATTATGAATGTGACAGTATATGAGTAAGGGAAATTACTTTCAAGGAAAGTAATTTGGTTCCTAGTAGTTTTGGTTTGTGGTTATTTTGATGTATGCTTATGATGAAATCATCTCTCTTATTCGATAGATTAGAATGATTACCTTTTATTGCTCACAAAATTCAGAATTCTAGGCATAGTTAAGAGACTGCCAAGTAATTGCTCCCAACATATGATTCTATTTCTCACACAACATTTGAGGGAAGAATGCAGTGTAGTTATATAAAGAAGAATGTATGTATTAGTAATTTGTATCATTTTAATTTGTCGCTCAGCTTAACATAACATAGACAAGACTTGAGAATTGCTACCAAGATCTATATATATCAATTTCTGATGAAGCGGAATGATGGAAAAGTACATTTTTGGAAAATGCCCAAAATCCTTGAAGAGCGTTAAGACTTGGGGATTTGAACATCCATCTTCTGATGGAATCGGTGTTATCTTATTTCATTCCATTGTATTAATTTAGTATTCAATAAAATAGCACTTGCTTAAGTTGTTTTGCAAGCACATAATATCCATGATTTTTTTAAGACAAGAGACTCAGTTATGTTTTCAGAGTTTTATTTATTTGTGGTTGTATTATCTTTTATTATTCTCTGGGTCTCATCAGTATCACTTCTTTGTGGATGGAATCCATGTTTGCATGCAAAAAGATTATGATTGAATTATATTTTCTTCTTCAGGATTTGGCAAAACGCCTACTTGTTGGAAAGTCAGCCAGTGTGGATGCTGAAAAGAGCATGTTGTCAAAGTTGAAACAGGAATGCGGAGGTGGATTCACATCAAAGTTAGAAGGAATGTTCAAGGATATGGAATTGAGTAAAGATATCAACATAGCCTTCAGACAGGTGAGTTAAGAATCTGCTAATAAAAAAATATTGATATGGTTGATGGCAGAGCTGGCCTAAGGCATAGGTGAGCCAGCCGATAATAATCCTATTATTAGTATGCCTACACTTTCTATTTATAAATGTATTTTCTGTGGTTTAAATATTATGTTTTATATCTTTATTTCCAATTAGTACGTTGCCAACCTTCGTGATCCTCCAGCACCAAGCACTGACCTCACAGTGAACATCCTTACTATGGGTTATTGGCCAACCTATCCTGTTGTTGAAATCACCCCCCCAGCAGAGATGGTTCATCATCAGGACATTTTTAATAAGTTTTATCTTGGAAAACATGGAGGACGTAAACTTCAATGGCAACCTACTTTAGGCCATTGTGTTCTCAGGGCTGTGTTTCCTATGGTAAGAAGGAATATTTTTTCATCATAAGTTATTGCACTTTATCTATGTTAAATTAGCAATATTGGAATGAGGAAAATTCTCAATATTGATTTTCTTTCAGGGTAAGAAGGAGCTCCAAGTATCTCTATTCCAAGCACTAGTTTTGCTACTGTTCAATGATACAGATGAGCTTTCTCTAGAAGAAATTGGAACTGCCACTGGAATAGAGGTAATCAAGGTTGGCTATAATTTTTTTTATTCTATTATACTAGATCTTGTTGACAGAAATATAGTTGACTGATATTAATTGGAATAATTTCTATAAATTTATTATTTGATGTGTGAAATTATTCCAGGGATGGCAAAAATTGTAATACCATTATTTTCTATGTTTAATTCTTCTTCTTGGATGGAAGACTTATTCAATTGCCATGATGTATTACAATATATTTGCCTCTTGATATCTTGTTGGCTCATGAACTCTCATTGTATATTTAACAATACTATTCTTATACTGTTACAAACTTAATCAGTATTCACATGTGTATGTTATTTAATACATAGGATGGTGAGCTGAGGCGTACTCTTCAATCCCTTGCCTGTGGAAAGGCAAGGGTACTACAGAAAGTTCCAAGAGGCAGAGACGTAGAAGACAATGACAGGTTTTTTTTCAATAAGGAATTCACCAACAAACTTTTCAGGATAAAAATTAATCAGATACAAATGAAGGAAACTGTGAGTAGCATACTTTGATAATTATTGCCTTTCTTTATTTATACTTCTTCCTCAACATCTGCAAATGTATCCTACAGGTTTTATTACCTGTGATCCAAGTTTGAATTTTTAAAATGATTCTTAGATACATTTTACTGAAATGCTATAGCTTAAAAGTTGCAAATTATGTATATCATTGCGAGAAGGTTTTATCTGAAATATTTTAAAGTAATTTTATCTCTAACTTTCTTTGAATTTACTGTAGTTGAATATCATTCAATCATTTGATTGCATTGTTATTATATGTACAAAACCCCAATTATAATTAATAATTATAAAACAATATTTTGATGAAGTAAATGGATATCGCATAATTTTTAGTTCTGGAAGGAATAATCAGAAAAACTTATTGTAACTTTTAATATTTTTGTGGTTTTTGGGAATCTTTCTGTCATTAATGTTGGGATGAATTATGAATCCAAACTATTTATCTAGGTTTTTCTGAAAATTAATCAGCTGCCTTTTCAAGGTAAATTAATCTTGCTAATATAGATATCTTTTATGTCATCATATATCTATACATTTGATATGGTGCTAGAGATATCCATTCCAGCTTAATATTCTGAGTAAAACAGTAATTAAATATAATATGTTGAATTATGTTTGATATCAAACGGTGGAACCTGCTAATGAGACTACTACTAGTTAGTTGCAAAAATTCTTACAGAATCCAATTTTCTTTATATATAGTAGAGTCATCTATGAGTAGAAGCCCAGTTATAAGATGATAAATAATTCTAGAATTGGTTTTCCTCCATAGTTTGTCTTAACTAATTTGTGCATAAGAATTTTAATAAAATGTTTAAATTTGAGTGATAATGTTAAAAATGCAAATTGCAATATAGTGAAATACCAATTTTATCACACATTGGAATCAAATGGATGATGCTAAGAATTTTCCTTTTAATTCATTTTTATTAATTACGAGTAAAAGTTGCTTGCATTCTGCAAGCATATTGATAATTTCAAATTTCAAGTCGACCTCAATTCGAGAAGGTCCTCAAAAGTAAAACAGGGATTGAAAATATTCTGGCATTGAACCCATGAAACTGAGGTTCAAAATCGCTTTTTTCTTGAGGTTACACGTTATGGCCAGTTTGTAGTAAAAGTTTCAAGTGAATGGCACTTGTGGAACATGGTTAGAATTTTGATCGCTTATATATATATATATATATCCAGAGAAACGTCTATATATAATAGATACAATATTTTTCACCTATTTAGTAAGTTTTTTTCTATTCCTTAAATCAATATAAATTCATAGAACAAGTCTTCTAAATCAATTTTATTTAGATTTAATCTTGTTGAATTCAATATGAAATATATCAATAAAAATTTGAGAGAATGACTTATATGTTAATGTTGATGGTCCATGGGAGAATTATGCACTCTAAATTTATGTCATATATTATAAAAATATCAATGAAGTGTACCATTTTAAAGGTGACCCGGCTATAAACTATTTATACATGATAATATTTATAAATATAAGTTAAACTCATGTTACTTATCTATATCATTATGACAGTAAGAGTTACAAGGCACAGCATGAGGACTGCTCAGAGAAACATTAAGAATTAAAGTTATTTGCTTACTGTGCTACTATAGAACTGTAGTAGAACAGTTATAGGAATTATCTAGTTCCTTTATGTTGAATATGTAGTGTTTATTACTAAAAATTTTATCATGATTACAAGACTGATGATGAATATAATACTAACAAATCCTCAGAAATCATTATATTATAAATATTTAGAAACAATGCAAATTCTGATCATATATTAAATTTATTGTTGGCAGAAGTTAAAATCAACATTTTATTACATTTCAGTAACTATGCTTTATTTAAAACTCAATTGAGTAGTTGAATATATTTTTTGAAGAAAAAAATAATTCAAGCTGATTTCTAACCATGGAATTATTGCTAATTGATTCAAGGGATTGTTAACTTACCTCAAAATTACATTGCAGCCAGTAATTAGTGATTCGGTATTGTAGTCGTTGGACAGTTTTGAAGACTTAGTTTCTCAAATAGCCTGCTCAGACTGGTTTAATTGTGTTCTAATGGTTTGAATGGGCTATCAAGTTGGTTTGATACATTTTTCATACTTGACATTTCAGACGGAAGAGCAGAAAGCAACTGAGGAAAGAGTATTTCAGGATCGACAGTATCAAATAGATGCAGCTATTGTACGGATCATGAAGATGAGAAAGGCCTTAGGACATAACCTGCTTATTAGTGAACTGTACAATCAGCTTAAATTCCCTGTTAAGGTGTGTATCATTCCCCTTAATATGCATTTTTTCTGTCTCCAAAATGCAGTCTTGAAATTATCACTTTCCTTACAGCTTTTTCTATTCTTATCCATTATATTATGCCATAATTTGTTTTGCTACACTTGTGATGAGATATTTACACCATTAAGAATGGTAATTATAAATTCTAGGGTATTTAAATAAGTTGAAGTTCATTATGTATTATTTTCCTTAATGCATACTTATTTAATTATAGAAGAGAGTATTTTATTAACTTTCAAGACTTATGCAGTATTTGTGAATTTTTTGGAGCTTTATTTTAAATAACTGTTTATGTTAAATGACTTACAAAATTTAATTTTTTTGAGTATTTTGTGATACATTTTAAGACCTGACACCACTTACGGATAGGATTTATTTTGCTATATACGAAAATTTTTTGTAAGCATTAATTTTCAACTCGGAAGTTTATCATTTAACTATTACAAAGAACCGCTCTCAGAATTCAGAATGTCTTCACTGGATTAAATTTACTAACCCTTCACAATTACTATTAAATGGAACATCAGCTCTTTCACTATCACTTTACACCAGTGCAATACACATTGAAGTTATTTTATTTTTTCACTTTTTATAATTCTATATAATCTCTACTCAAGATGGAATGTAACATGAAACCTTCCCAAGATTCCCTCTCAGTAAAAGATACATTAATTGATAACTTCATTTGTAAGCTTACCTAGTATTTCTTCATCCCATGCAACTTATTGCCATAATTGCAGAATGGTATTGAGCATAAAAATTGTAAAATAAATATGAATTTTTTCTGAGTTTTTGTCTAACTCAATATCTTTATTAAGTGGCTAAGAAATGTGGAAGTAAACATCAGGGTCAAAGTATGTTAACATGAATGATGTAAGTCATTGCATATGCTTTGGAAATTTAGGAATTTAAGATTAAGACAACCTAATACCTCAGCTTTTATAACAACCAGATATGCTGTTACTTATAGGGGTTAAGAAAGAAATTATTGGTTGAGTATATGTGTTACTTCCAAATGTCTCCTAGCTTAGATGTCATATTTTAATTGCATGATGTTCTTTCATTGTAAGTTTTGTTCTACACTGCATTATGTAGTAAGGAAAGAAATGTTGGAACACGGCTGATAATAATTTTGAGTTTTAAAATCTCTGAAAGCCATCTTTGTCAGCATTCCTCTTCTTACTTCCCGGTAGTCAGAAAAAGCAACAAAGGAATACCGCACTTCTGTTGTACCCTTGGGTACAATAGAAGTGCTTTCTCTGACTACCGGGAAGTAAGAAGTGGAACGCCGCCAACAAAGACGGCTTTTGGAGATTTTAAACCTCTGCATCTCTGCTTAAACTAACTGCATTGTGTAGCAATAGTTGAATAATTTCTCTTCTGATTTTAAGTACTGAATGCTTATATCTTTTGTTATCTGCTAGTATGCATGCAGAGTGCTTATGCAATACTTAAGATAAGAAAATTAAAATAGATAAGAAATGACGAGCTAATTCACCTTAATATTTTTGTCTTATCTTTGTTTTATTATTTAAAATCAAGTGTTATTAATTCCTTGAATTGATGCCTCCTTCTCATCTTTAATCTGTTGTATTTCATCTGCAAAATTTAAAGTAGTCTGTTAATCATAGTTGTTTTTGATGTTTTTATAGGATAGCTTCCATATTGTCATTTCAGTACTTGTTTCCAATTAACTAAAGATCTTAATTTCAATTCAGCCGGCAGATCTGAAGAAAAGGATAGAGTCTCTAATAGATAGAGATTATATGGAAAGAGATAAGGACAATCCTAACCAATATAACTACGTTGCATAAGTAGTGCGAATGCTGCCCTCAAATACTGCAGTGGGGTTTGTTGAGAAGAACCTTGGGAAAGGCAAGAGACAGTGTCTCCAGTTGGTGTCGCAGCTAATCTTGGTGAAATAACTTGTCAATTGAAATGAGAGGAAGTGCACTCACAGTCTCTATGGGTTTTCTTTAGAGAAAGGAGAGTTCTTGAGAATTGTCCAGACTGAGAGAACAAACTGTGAGACAGGGTTTTGCTTATAGTGAGTTCATTCTAAATATTACGGCAGAAATGCTTTTTCAGTTTCAAGAAACCCTACTGTGTTGTACAATGTAAAAAATCTCATAGCCTTAAATTTTAATCATATTTGCACCAGGCTTTGGTGTTTGGTGGAAAATTGTATTGTTAATAAATCTTTGAATTTCATCAGTCCTCTTAAGTTTGTGGAATTCCTTAATAACAACTTTTAATATTGTGTACTTATTGATTCCTTTTTGACCCCTGTAGATAATATAAAAATTTGATAGCTGCTTCTATGATGTGAATGGTTACCTCTTTGTAGTTGCTTGAGAACTATAAGAAAGAAGATATTTTCATTAAAACTTGATGTTTTTCTTGATCAGTGCTGAGTTTTTCATAAACACAGGGTTTGGTACTTTCTTGTATGAAATGACATACATGTTCTACCTTACTGATAGGTTCATTTGCCTCAATTACACTCTGTTGTAGCCCCTCTCCTCTCAATAGTTGAACCATCCATTTACTCTGTCTATTCACTGCACTGATGAAATGAAGCCAATTATATTAGTGGTTCACTTGAAATAACAAAAAGTTATAGGTTTCTATTTGATAGTATTGATCAATAACATCTACTTTTTGATAAGTTCTTCTCGAAAAGGAATTTACTATATTGAATGAAGTTATACTAAATTAACAGTAAAGGTTCTATCAACATTATAAATCCTTCTTACAATTGTTAATAATGAAAGAAGAGAAATTTCTCTTATGAGTTGAGGAGGTAGCCACCATTTCTGGTGCAAAAAAAAGTTAGAAAAAATATTTATAATGTACATAATTGATATCTATAGATATTTTAAAACATACCGGTATATTTCAAAGCAATGATCACAGAAGAAAATTTTTTAACTTTTTGCCCAAGTGAAAAGTGTACCTGTGCCTTAGTGACTGACCTGAAGCATCAAAAATAGTCTAATTTATATTTTTAATTGTCAGAATGTGCATCAACCTGGAAAACAGGGAAAAGTGTTCTTTTGGAAAAATGAGGGAATTTTGTGGGTAACCTGTAAAAATTTGTTTTGCGAAGGATCTTTCTGTGGCTCTTGTTTTTTCAACTCAAAGACATTGTAATCATAATCAGTTATAAGTTAATAATATGTAGATGTGCTCTTTCTTTCTACGTACAATGTAATGGCCACATTGTAAATATGCAACAGAGATTTAGGATTGGATGTAGTAGCAGTTTCCAGGAGTATCTAATTACTGTTTTAGTTAGGAAAATAAAAAAATAATTTTATTGGACCAGATTCTTCCTTAGCCTATTCTGGGGATACAGTCTGGAATGAGTTTTTTATTATGTATAAGAACTATTCTTTTTTCCTGCCCTTCAAATTTTAAAAAATGACTGTTCAGTGTTTGTGATGAGGTTCCCAGAATATATAAAAGAAGAAGCCATAAATAGTCAGGGTTGCTTGCACAACTAAAATTTTAAACCCTTGCCTACATGTTTGTTTTTATAAACACATTGATGTAATCCAGAGTTGTAAGTTATCTCCTTTGAGAAAATCATTTGTGTTGAGCTTTGGCTCTGTATTTGCTAACATCATTTGTGAACCCACTGTCTCTACCTCAAACCCTGGTGATAGCCTATAAAAACTCCTGATGTACGTATGACACTGCTTGCCGTTTCTGGGACCTTGAGTGCATAATTTTTATAACAGGACTAATATTTAGCCAAAAACTACTTATTTCTGTGCATAGAACTCCCTGAATAACTGAAACTATGACTCATTTTAATAATAACTCTTAAAGTTTTTTTGTCTTTTTGGCATACACAAAGAATATATTTATAATAATGTTATAATTCATTTCCAGGGACATCCTGTGGTCATTTCTCTACTTCAGCAAAGCGTTTGCTGGACATTTCTTTGCTTTTGCATTTGGTTCTATCCCCTTCTATGGAAACCTGTGCTCATTTGTCCACCACCTAAAGAAGGCTTTGATCCTCCTTGCAAATTTAGTACACAATAGCCCTGACAGTAATATGCATTCTTTCATAATTCGAAATATAGACTCAGCACCCAAGTTAAAGATTCTAGTTGCAATATATATAAACCCATTATTATTAATATTTCATTCATTAGTGGGAAAAATTTCTCATTCATCTTTCCAATGGCTCATTTTTGCTGAGACAAATGTAGACAGGATGTATAGCTTATTGTGGAATTAGTTACTTATCCCTGTGGCCAATTCCCTTCTTCAGGGCAGTTCTCATGTCAGGGCTTCTCATCAGAAAGGCTAATATGCTTGAGCATCACCAATATCACTTTTTACTGCCTTGACTGTATCATTAATTACCTGAAGGCTAACTCAAACAGAAACTAAGCCCATCTCTTAATCATACTCTTAATTTAAACTCTCCTCCTTGGCTTTTATGTTTTATCAGTCTAGTCCTAATCTTCCTTTGAACGTGCCTTGCTCCTTCCTTTTGTTCTAATATCATCACCATATGGATTTGAATTCTTTGTAGCCTCATATGTTTACTATCACTGTCTCAAAGTTATTAGCTATGCCAATAACTATTTTCAATCAAGCTTTTTTGTTAATGAAGGGCAAGAATTTATACCTTCTGGTTCAAGCAAGTATTAAAGCAATTATTAATTGCATGTTATTGTTGCCTTCTTACAGAGAAGGCAGCAATAATATAATGCTTTTTAACCATGTGATGCATCAACAATTATATTGACATTTAATCTTTCATTTAACTTCTAAACCAAGGTGCTTGAAGTACTTACCACTTCCTTTTCTATATTTTCTCTTCTTGGGTTTACTATTATGTCCTGTGATATTTACTCTGAATTATCTATAAATAGCAGTACAATTTATTCTTCTTTATCGATATAACCATGAAGTACAATGAAAGCACTCTCAATTGCCACTTGTATGGCTAAGGTTCCCTTAAAACTGAGTAATCTGTATGTTGTTTCACCCTACATGGGAAAAAATTTGAATTTTCTGTGTATTTAAATGGATAAAAAATTGAATTCTCAGCATGGAAACTATAAAGAATTTTATTTTCTCTAAAAATTATTCTTCAAATGAATACAAACAAACCATATGGATAAAATGTTAAAGGTACCCTTATTTGTATCATCGCAATTTATTTTTGGACATTTAAAAGCCATATCTTACTGATTATTCTTCTATCAATTTCAGTAACACAATAGTTATCATTGCAAAAATTTGTGTCAACTTCAATTCTCCCAAAGACAAGGGATATCAGGAGCCAGTATATTAGGTCTTTGAATGCCTTCAGATTTCTTTTTGTTTAGGTGCTCAGTGTAATCTTCACCCAAAGCATCAACAATGTTTCTTTCCTTCCTTGAAACTTCTCCAAGAATGAAGATTTCTTCTCGCTTTAGATTTATTGATGAAAAGATTCCAATATCTTTGCTGTTACTGTATGCAGCTCTGACCACCACCTCATGTATCTATAAAATACAATGAATTTGCAATACAACCACTCCATTAAAAATTTATTATGTAACCTTTCACCTGTACATGAAATTGGGCAAAAGCAATCTGTGTGGATTGTATCAAAGGAGCATTCTTCATTGGTTTGGTCATGAAAAGTAAACTTCATGTTAAGTTGATTCATTACAAAAATGAGAGGGATACGAAAGGGAAAAGAAGTCCAAGAAACAGTTGATTGATTTGGATCCATGAGATCCTGAATATGGGGAATGGAAAAAGTTCAGAGATATGCCAGAGAGGTATGCATGAATGTTTGAAAAGAAAGATGCATGCAAAATAGCATGGGGAAGTACCATGAAGTCATGATTAATTAATTTGCTTACTCCAAATGGAAAGAGTATTTATGATGAATGTAAGATACATTAATGAGCAATCAATTCTTAAGGTTTGGCAGATCAGCCATTTATTCAGCTCATGAACCTCAACTTTTGTTTACATGGAAGTTTTGTGTTGATTGTAACCAGGCAGCAACCTAATTCCAGCATTCAAGTAAATTTATGAGTATCTGTACTTTAAAGATTTTAAATATTTGGTTGTTTGCATTTATATATTATGTAACTTCTTCAATGAAGTAAGACTATATTTTTAATATCCTATTTTCATTTTACAGACAGTCCAAGACCTAAGAAGGTTTTTAGACTCACTCGGTAACTCAAATTTTACATGAGTTAGGCATAGCTACTTGATACAACAAAGTTGTGTAAATAGAATGACACTTATTTTTGGATTTACATTTTTTGTACTTTACAGCTATTATGATATGGTTCCTAAGTCTGGGTTTACATATGTTAAGATAATGTGAAATGGGAATTGTGTGATTTATATAACAAATTATAATTTTAGTATTTTAAGATAGGACCTTCATATTTTGATTTGAGTGCTGCTTACATTAGAAATACATTTGAAAATGCTATTTATGAATAGTAAGTAATTCAGTCAGAAAGTAGGTTTGTAATGACATTTTATTCTTTTCGTGATTCACGCACCAAATGAGAATATTAAAGGTACATTAAATATGTAATTTAACAAACTTAAAAAGTTTGGAATTTTTAGAAGTTGAATAAATATTTATTTCATAAATATTGTAAACATATTTAAAGTTGGACATAAATGGCATGAATCATTCCATGCTGAAAGTGTCAAAAGGAACACCATAGATTAACTCCATAAATTTTTGATTGTTTTACAGGAATAAATAAACCTTGCTTATGATGCATCAATTTAATGAGAGACTCAATCATGTTTGTGGGAGAAATTTTATACTATCCTTATGTTTAAAGCTATGTTAAGCCTAATGTGATTGCTTTTAAATATTTTTCTTACCTTGATAAGATTTCTCAAAAAGTAAGCCTTATGACCCAGAGGATCAGGAGCATATGTAGTTGCAAAGGACAGGATACCTCTTGGAAAGTTTTGCTGAGAAAGCCATGATTTAACTTTCTGTAACTGCATATCTGGCCTCCCACTTATATAGATAATTATGTATCCCTTCTGCTGCCAGAATCTAAATTTCACAATATGATACAACAAATGTAAGAGTACATTCATCAATAATGGCATCTGAATCATTCCATAATCTCTTATTTGGTCAATAATGATTGTCTTATCACCTTGCATTAGGGAATTTATTTACATTTACCTGACAGCATCACGTGATTTATGCCTGATACTAGGATCAAGGCCAGTATTTGACATTCTTCTTGCAAAAGATCCATCAACACTGAAGACCACAACTTCAGTTTTAGGATGTATCACTACAAGTAAAAATTGTAAAGATGAATCATCCTTCCTGCAAACAAAGGAAATTGTTTTCATAAGATACCAATAGCCATTAAGTATTACAGTTTTATGATCACTATTTATTACACACCACCCCAGCAAAAGACAAATATCTTATATAAAACAGTTTTCCTAGAATGCACCTTATAATAAAGTACCATATAATATTAAGAAATATATATATATATATATATATATATATATATATATATATATATATAAATAAATTACTATGATAAATATCTATATATACATTAGTAACTGGTATGTGAATAGCAACAAAACTTTCTCATGATATAACTTGAGAGTTGGAATACCAAATGGAATGTGACATATTTATATTGTGGTAACTCAATTAACTGCACCCGCCGCCATGTGACACAGGCCCCAAATCCAAAGCAGACGGAGCCTCCAACTTTCAACCACCAGAGGGAAGAGATAAAAAAGGACGTGAGGCCCCAACGCAGATTGGCCCTACGCGCTCTCTATGGATTCTCTACCAATTTGGCCCTCGGCAAGGCATTACTGGTGTTACAGCGCTCCTCGTTCTATTATAGTTATCATAGTGCTACTGTAGTTCTTTCACATATTTTTCGTCCACAATAAAATGTTTAAATCAAGTTCGTGTAAATGTTCACTTGCATCACCCTTCCCAAAATATTTATGAATGATTTCCTCTGTTACATGTGAAGCTGCTATAGTTTCCATTGAGGTATAATTCCCGTTATATTTGCATTGCCTCTAAATGTTTAATGTATTTGCCTGACAAGCTATTCTTTTCATAATCAGCCCTTTAAAAATAAGAGGAACTTTAAGGCATTGATGGAATTAAAATTTTATTTTAAAATAATCAATAAAGAATTATAACAAAGTTTTTATCTCTAGCATTGCAATGGTACTTACTTGACAGACATTTTAACTTCATACGCTCCAAAAGGAAAGGCATTTTCTTGAGGTATTTCATAAGTTACTGTTCCTTTATCATCAACCATTCCTGTTTTCTTTAATTTCAAATTTCCATCTTGCCACACACAGATATCTACTTCGTCACCTAAAATGTATTCAACGAAGAAAAGTATTTCATACATAATGAATATAATCATTCTCTGAGAGATGAATAAATTGTTGGTTTCATGCCCCATTTGGTTTATCTCTGAGTCTGTAATTTTTGATTTGCTTTATGTAATTTTGTCTTTAATTACCACAAAAATTCTTGACAGTGAAATAATTTCTTGATATTTCAAGAGGATTTGATTATACATACTTAATCACAAAAGTTACCTGCTTATGACTAGTCTAGTTCATTATAAATTTGTCTTTAACACCATTACCTAAACACAAAATGTATTAAAAATATTCAGAATGTAGATCATATAAAAAAATTGAGGGACCAGAGACTGTTGACCATGTAGACTTTACGTATACTAATGTAACGCAGTAAAGTTTGTGCCTATTGTGCACTTATAGCAAATCATGTTCATACAGGTATGTTCCTGTGCAAATAACACTTGACCAGAATTTACCTAAGTATTGCCATTTCCAATCTTCTTTTGAAAAAAATTTAGTACAGTTACCAATCTTCTCTCAAAATAAATCAGCTGCAAATCACTGAATATAGATATTTACGACTCACTATATAACTCACCTCACTAATTTGAAGCCAAATATTGATCAGTTACTGTTGGAGCATCAGGTTCATAATTATAATTACAGCATTTACTTGTGAATTCATTTTATGTAAGAGTTTTACTAGGTTCAGTTTGTTTCTTTCCAAATATATTTACTTACATTTAGTTTTCATTAAACACCACTAGTTATTCTCCCATCAATAAAGATCGAACTTAATTTTTTTCTGATATTTATCTATTATCGTGTAAAAAAAGCTCCTATATAGGTATATCAGGAGAAACATCTATATATACTAAGCATCTATATATAATAGATACTAGATATATATTAGGGTGTCCCAAATAAATTAGTAATTGTTTTCGAATGCATACCCTCTAATGTTTTTCTATTTAGCCTTATTAACTTACCTAATAAATATTATTGCGACTGAATTTAGTTTTACCTGTGCCGACAAATAATTTCGAAAAATGAAAATTTATACTGACAAGGGAATCACCAGGTAAGTGGGTAATTATCCAACAGATTCCCACAAATCTTTCAAGGCACATTCTTTGATTAATAGTGGACACGTGTCCGACCGTTTAACTCAATGGCCTTTTGTTTATAAAAAAATAGCAACTGAATATCAGAGTTAGGCAACCGCACTATACACGTGCATTTCTATATAGATTTCGAGTTAAAAGGAAATTATTTTCTTCCATTTTTTTTACTGATAACTTATATTTTTGCGATTACATTTCATCTTGTTACCTTCCAAGCATTCTTTGATTATATTTAGCATTTATTCTAATATAAATAACTCCTTACAGTGGGCTGGATTCAAATAAAACTGGCCAAAAATATAAAAGAGGATTTTATTTGTGCGAACTTTGACACTTCGCATAGTTACTGCTGAATAAATTCCGTATACAGCCATTACTGTTATAAGCGAGTTAATTACATTGATGCCTGCACATTTACATTATACAGGGAATTAATGTTGACCTAATTTTGCCAAAAATTACGGTCATAGATTCTTTGTAAAATTCTTCATGCTCAAACCAATGCTGAATCCTTAAGAGGAAATTCATCGAAAGAGCACAACACCATGTTATACAGAACTTCGAGATGAAATTTAATTTATCACGAGGAAGCGTGCGCTTTAAATCCAAAGTTAAACAAGGAGTGAAAAATTGTGACACGACTGGGACTCCAACCCAGGTCTCCCACTTTCCGGGCAGGTGTTCAATAACAGGAGTGGAATTGGGGTGGCTTGGTAGTTTAGTAGTTAGAACACCTGCCCAGAAAGTGGGAGACCTGGGTTCGAGTCCCAGTCATGCCACAATTTTTCACTCCTTGTTTAACCATGTTATAAAAACCTGCACTTTATCCTCCATAACACCTACACAATTTACGAGTAGGCAGCTTTGGCAATTTTTGGGTGCCAACTATCAAATTCTGGAGCCTAAGTGACTGGTTCGATGTCCCATAAGAATCTGCTCACGGATATTACTATAGCTTTCTTTTAAATTTTCAAAGTTCAACCATGGAAGAAAGAGGTTCAACTGTGCTCTTCCCAAGCACACGAACTAATAATACCACAGATAGTCGTTCAGGGATAGTCCAGGATACTTAGGCGCCCAGATGCAAAGACCTTCACAGGCGCCCACTTTTCCATAATTCCGTACGAATAGTAGGTACATACTACTCGTACGTAAATTTATGTAAAAACTCACGGCGCGCGGCGATCCTCCTTACTGCTCAGAACCGACCCTGTCGTCGTATCTTTTGACACAAACGCCACTCCTCGAAGTGGTTTCCACGGTATCTTTTCTCCTTCTCAGGAAGTATCATACTACTAATGAGTCATCCCGTGTAAGCTCTTCATTGAATGTCTTAAATGATGTTATTTGCTTCACGTTTTCGTGCCGGATTTTGGAATAAAATCATTTTCTAAAATTCTACGAAATGATTGCTTTAGGAAAACGATTTTGCTTCTGCGAAGGCGGAATTTGACTTTTTCTTCCTTATCCTTCTTCTTATTACTGCCACTATCGCATCTTGGTCTAAAATACCGTGAATAAAATCTAAGCTGATAATCATGTGTAGGTCTGAAGTGGCTTGTAACTCAAGTATTAATCCTCCACTCACGCTCTTAATTTATCATCATATAGGCTGGATCTAGAGTAACGATCGCCACTCATTCGGACTACTAGATTCGTAACTCTCAATCCTGACCGCAAATATGAAAATCTCTAAATGGCACAAACATTTCCAAATAATTATCATAAAAATTCATTTTATGAATAAAAAATATATTTTATGAATAAAAAATAAATTTTATGAATAAAAAATTCATTTTCTGAATAAAAAATTCATTTGCCGCTCGTCCATCCTGGTGATAGAAAAATGGTTCTGATTCTAATTTACGTAAAAACTACAAACAAAGTCAAAATTTTTCACGGAACACCAAATGGCGACTGCTGATGTAATGATGCAGCGAGGATGTTTCAATTAATACCTGTAATAGCCGCAAGGAAAGAAAATTTGGAACATGAGAGTTAGAAGTATAAACGGCAGGCAGCATCTTGAATAGCCGTCTTTGTCGGTGCTTCGCACCTTCGCTGGTACTCGAGAGCAACATGGGGCTCGGATTACAGACCATTAAAGAAGTCCAAATTTTTGCGTTATGTCAACTAGTCTACTAGGTATTCTAGTCAGTTTTTCTCTCAGATTTTCAATGGTATGAATTCTAATATGTATCCCCCTCACCAGGGTAGGTGTCCCAGTCAAGCGGTCCGTACTTAAAACGACCAACGAGTTCTTGACGCTCGCCTTCCTTGACTATGACATCACTCGCTCGATGATTTGGATACTTCCTCAACTTCTGCAAAATATTAAAAAATATGTCAGTTTATCATTTGAAAAAAAAGTCGCTAAGAGGTGGAGAAAGTATGCGGAAACCCATTAGATTAGCGGGCGACCATAGGGGTTAGGTAGAAATAACATAGAGAAAGGAACAGCTGTTCGTCCATATCAACGGTGCACTTCATAGTTTCTGAGTTTCTGGATCTAAATTAGAGATATTAAATATGCGACGTCATTTATCTGGAGAGGATTTTAGGTTCTAAGGGAGAAAAACGTGTTGGCAATTGTAAAAAAGCATTTAGAATTCGAACCCTCTGACGTCAAACAATTCTGCTGTATTAAATAGTAATTAATTTATATACTATACCGTAACCCGGGGCCACTTTGTGACGGTCGGGGTGTCATTGCGAAAAATCACTGGAGTTTTTATTTCTTAAAATGACGTTGTCACTAAGAGAGATAGAGACGCGCCGCGACTTGCGACACCTCAAACAGTGTCATTAAGTGGCCCCGGTTTGCGGTACTAAATTATTAATTTAAACTTAATTCACTTCGTCCGTGATTTTTCTTCATTTTCGAATCCAATTTTTTCTTTAATGCGGTAATATGAATTCATTTTGTCGTCGAGCGGATCTAGAAACTTTAGGCGAATTTAAAACAATTCACATATTAACTCATCTCCGATTAACTTTTAGAATTCCATTTGTGATGATAAATTTATCAGATACATAATTGTCAAACATCATGTTAAGAAACTGTAAAGATCCCTCCAAACATTACGGTTTTTTTCCAATTTTATTGAGCTCGGAGACCCAAATATCAGCAAACCCCACCCACCGCAACATTCAGGCGCATTGAATATGCTATGTTGTGTACCCTTCAAAGCAATTCCACCATGTCCCGCAAGATCGGGCCAGGATACTTTAGAGGCGGATAAATTGAGCCTATTACACCAAGCCCATTCTATTTACTTCCAATCACTGCGGCAAAACCGCCAATGTCTGCTACTAGCAGAGACCGGATCGCTTCTGATATCAGCGATTATGGTAATAAAATGCTTAAGATATTATCAATTCCAATATTGATGATGAGCACTCCTAAGGAAATATTATAGCGTGTAGTGATTTGAACATTACAAAAAGAAAATATAATGAGAGAAAAAAGTTTTGGATAGCCATCCAAGAGAAAAGAATAGTGTTTGCCTCAACGTCCATCGACTCCTTCAGCGAATGAAACACCACCCAGCAACCGGCTACAACTGATACTTCCAAGACCTCTTCCAAAAAAATTTTATGATTTATCTAATCACTCGAGTAGCTTTCCGATAAGATGAAACGGGTATTAGGATTTCTTTGGTGCTGCAAAATGTGATCCTACGTACTTATCATCTGATTATTATCATAATCCCTGTCACTCCCTTCCACTTATCTCAATTTTCGCCGAAGTAGGTTTAATTCATTTTTTCGACGTCAAAGAAGGAGAATCTTCGGACGACTAGTATTTTGTATGAACCCATCACTTACTCCATGCAACTAGCCCAATTCGACCATTTGGAATTTACTTATGTTCTAAGCTCTTAGAAAGAAAACTTAACTGATTTGGACTTCTCATGTCATTTCCTAGGCGCAATATTTTTTCCGCGTGTTAAAAATACTAGTTCTATAACACATGGACATAATTCGAGACCATTAATAAACGACAGCTGCCATCAGGTTTATATCTACGCTCCCTTTTTTTGGCCATAATCACTAACGATGTATGACTACGGAGTATCCTTTTTTAAAGTTTAATTTCACCACGAACAAAAACTATTCATAACGGTTAAGGTTAAGATTTAGGAAGGTTTTAATTTCTGAGAGCAGCCTTAAAGTAAACCTTTCCACCGGATACAAGAGAAGGAACTCGATGTTCCAGCAGCTCAGGAATTTTTCAATTATAATTTAAACTCAGGAGATACCCTGAATTTCCATACCAAAAAGAGTAGCAGAGAAAAGGGTGAAGGGAGTTGAAATTAAAAACTAGAGAATTTCAAGTTTGAAATTCTTTTATTGAATGCTGTAATAAAGTGGGATTTTTCAAGAACAACACCTACAGAGGTATTGAGTCTACCTTTCATCTCTCCTCATTGCCTTTGCAGAGTTGCAGGAAAAAATGTGGTGCTAATTAGCAATTATCAATAAGTCTTCCTTCCAAGGGATTTAGATATATACCCTGCGAGCCGCCAGAGTAGGTAGGATATAGCCAGGTAGAGGATTCAGCAAGAGGAGGAAACAATGGACTAAGAAATGTTCTTTCATTATAATAATCATTTGAGCGTGGTGGGACAAGGGGCGGATTGGCTTCAGTTCGGAGAGAATTGCGTTTGGGTTACAGCTACTGGATCTACAGAAGAAGGGTGGTTTAGATTTACATATATACCCCGCGAGCCGCCAGAGGCGTATGGCAGGGGGTGTAATACACCACCATTATTCATTCATCCCTATTAGCATCTCTAATAGCCTGGGGAAAAAACGACCAAAAGTAATTATCCGTCCTTACGATTACTTCCCTATAACGCTTCGTCGATGCCTCTCGGAGATTGCGTTCGCTCCGTACTGGCACTAGCATATCACTTAATTTGTCTATAAATTCTGAACGAATGAACTTTTCGAAAAGTTTCCGACGATATTCAGATCTTCTCATCTGTAGCGAATTCCAACCGAGGGAATCTATCATTGCCGTAACGCTGCTATCAAACCTAAAATCCCCGCAAACGAATCGGGCTGCTCTACGCTGGACCATCTCTAAATCTGAGACTAAACCTACTTCGTGTGGGTCCCAAACCGCACAGCAGTATTCTAGACTCGGACGAATAAGAGAAAAGTAAGCTATTTCTTTGACTCTCGATGAGCATCCTCTCAACGTTCTACTAGTTAATCTTTGCATTCTAATCGCTTTTCCTATCGCATCTCGAATAGGGACAAAGGACATACAATCTCACGTGTGGAAATTTGTAGAAAAAATAAAATAAACCCCCTGAAAGAAATATTGAGTAAGAATAGAGTCGAAATCCATGTACTAGTAACATAAAATAACCAAGACATACTAAAGGTTACAAAGGTCCAATCAAATAAATTCCAACAGTTTCATAATTTGACTCAACATGAAACAGAGGTTCATTGCAACATTGCAATACCAAAATCTGATTCTCCCTTTAGTTTTAAATATTTTCAAATAAAACTGATGTAATGATCAAATTCAACTATCAGAGCCATAACTTAGTGGAGAAATTTCAAACTCGCATCTCATGCCACTGTAGTTTTATCGTCTTCAAAAAAATTATCACAGTTGTTCTTCAAGTTGCGGTATTGGATGAACTTCTGTAAACATTTAGGCACTTTAAGTGAATAAGCCAGAATTAGAACATTATGATGAGAAATTCTGGAAGCTGGGAAATACATGGACATGTATTTTAACTTTTTTTGTGTTACTCGCAACGACGAGGTCAATCCAATTGCAGGGTATTGCTGTATTATTTATGGACTGGCATGGCAAAATAGTTAGATTAAGAAGTAATATAGAATATATCTGGGATTAATAAAGAATAAATCTAGGATGTCCAGCTAAGACAATAAATGTGGAAGAGAACCCGAAACCATAAATAATATACCTAAACACCACGGAAATCTACGAAATTATATATCTGGGATTATTTACTATGGAAGACTGAATCGATTGGTTTAACCATGTTTTAGAAACCGCGAGCGCACGAATACCACATTCGGGAATTAATAAACGTAGCTCATCCAGGTGAGGCACAAGACTCTGGGTATTAAGATAAATAAATAGAAATATTTAAAGAAATGCATTTAGCATCTTTGTCAGGAGATTTTGAGTGTTAGAGGAGAGGGAAGAATACTGCGTGGAAATTCCTTTTTCAAGCCTAACAATGCCTGATGAAAAAGACCTGATGCATTCAAGGACCAACATCTGTTCGCCACGTGATCCGCTAAGTGTTTGTGATTCTTTATAATACGAGTAAATTGTAGCTTGCATACTGCAAGCAGATTGACAACACTAATTTCATATCGGCATCATATCGGGACGGACATCAAAAGAAAAAAAAAATTCAAAATATTCGTAGAATTCGCTGCAATTTAATCACCTGGCAGCGAACCCCGGTCTTCCTGGTGTACTTACTATGCAGCAAAATAGAAAATTACCATATCAAACTATGTGTGAAAATTCAAGCAAAACTATTAGGTGCAACTACCTCAAACGACGTCCTACTATTCACATACACTCCTTATTTGTGAAATTATAATGTGCTCTGGCATCGAACCCAGGAACAGCATGGTCTTATCTATTTTTTTTCTTAAACAAAGTGTTAATATACATCTTCCATCTAAGCAAGAGCTCCCTTACATATCGATAAATGCATAAAAAAATTATGAAAAGATACCCCATAGTATTATATATGGGTGATATTTTTACCGCCCGGCATCGAACCCGGGTCTTTCAGGCAATACTTTCTATGCAGCACAAAAGAAAAACACCATCTCTAACCGCGTATGCAAATTCAAGCAGAAATATTGGTTACAACTGCCTCAAATGACGTCCTACTTTTCCTTTATATTCCTTATGAGAGAAACGTTATTGTGCTCTGGCTTCGAACCCAGGAACAGTACGGTCTTATGAAAATTTTTTTCTAAAACTTATTCGTACCTTACATCTTCCAGCCAAGCACGAACATCCTATCATTTCGATAAGTGCATCTAAAAAAATAATGAAAAACGGCTCCCATGTATTTTAAAGGGCAGATCTTTGCATCGTCCTAGCATCGAACCCAGGATAACTTTTGTAAAAGTGAATGATGTTTTCGAAAGTCCAAGACCACAAATATAGGCACCTTGAGTTTTACTTCTCTACCTATCCGGAAAGTATTTTTTTTTAATTCCCGAAAATCACGGCAATGCATTCAAACGGGAAAAATCGGGACTTTGGGGCCCTCTGGAATCGAACCTATGACACTGAGGATCAAAGTCTCTTTTTTCCTGGGGGTTTCACGTTATGGCCAATATGTCATAAAAATTTCAGATCAATGACGCTTGTAGTTTAGGCTGTGAATTTGTATCCTATCTATCTATATAGGTATATATATGAATGAATCCGGAGAAGCATCTATATATAATAGATACCCGTGTGTGTGTGCTGCTCTGAATAAGATACCCACAAATAAATGTTTGAAAAGGTGGACGTTTAGTCAGCTTGCTTCCACAGATCTGTGGTGAATATTTTTTTGGAAAATATAAGGATGACAACTATAAAAAATTAGTGGATAATCTTTTGAAAAATTACAATAATTGGGGATGCCAAATGATACTGAAGATCTTTCCGCAGAACTTGGGTAATGCAGGGTGAGAGATTTCATCAAGACATTCATGATATAAAGGACCACTACCATGAAAGATGGGACACAATGATGATGGAAGATTTTTATATTATAGACGGAAATTGTGACATTTCTTGATATCTGAAGTGGTATGCAGAATCGACATCATGCCAAGTTGGGGAGATTTGTGCAGAAAGGAAGTGCCTCCATTTATTGGAATGCATCCATGAAAGGGTGGGGGTCGATTTTGGTGCAAAGACTTCATTTTGTTCTTATGTATTCCCAGTTAAATTGTGCAGTTTCACATTCATAAGAGTATAGTGTGTGATTATAATGTAAAGATGCAGTGTGTATTTCTCATTTTTCTTGTACGGCAAATGCCACATTTAAAGAAATAAACAGGAAGTTTAGTTCCCTGTCATCACTGAAGCAGTTTGGACGTTATTTGTATCATTCCTCATCAACGTGTGTAAGTGCATTTTATTTACATAAAATGGCGATTTGTAACATTCCCTTCAACCTATTGAAGTTGATGTACAGTAGAACCCCGGTAATCCGGACGAATTCAGGCACATAGGCGTCCGGATTAGCGGGGTTTCCGGATTAGCGAGGTTTTCAAAAAATAACGTAAAAAACATTTTTTCTCAAAAATTATATTTTATAGATAATGCATGTATGTATTGCACAAGGTATTACAACATAGAAAGTGAATGAATATTATCAGCGAGCGAAAAAGTCAGTTATTTTCTTTTGCGCGACCGTTCTTATTTTTAAATCAAGTGCGTAGTCTGTCCACCTCTCGTTTCTTGTTACTGATATGCGTGTTTATATGTTCATTAGAAGAAGTTGCGGGTTTGCATAACTCCCAATGGACCGTCCGGATTACCGAGGGTTCCGGATTAGCGAGTGTCCGGATTACCGGGGTTCTACTGTATTTGGTTTTTCCCATGGAAAAATCAAGGCCATCCATTCCTCCAAAATTCCGAGCATATCAGCAGCTGAAGATGATACATTGCATAAAAACAAGAAGCATTTACAACCTGGTAAAGAGTAAAGCACACTATACTTCAGCCATAAAAATGTAAAATCTAAAAATAGAAGAGCCTTGAGTGAATTCATTGGAATATATAAATAAAGAATAATTTTATGCCGAGTGTAGTATACAGTATATACAAAGCTTTTAGGCTGTTTAAAGAAATCTTTGAATTTCAAAGATTTTCTATAGTGACATAGAATTAAACAATAAAATAAATAAGGTAGTTTTCATTTCCACACTATTTTATTTGCAGTAAACAATCTACATATAAAATTATCAAAACTCTTCTTGAGATGGTTCCATTTTCTCTCCTAGTCTTTCAACACTAAACAGCATAAAATAAATCAAAAACCAGTGTGCTGCATCATCCTCCTCATCACACACTAGGAGTATTAGATATCGATATCTATTAGTAAAGAAACGATGGAAGTTTCTCAGTAAGAGGGAATAGAACCTTCAAGAAAAATTATACACTGTTGTGTTCATTTTGGTAAATTAGATAGCAGATGTAGTGATAAAAGTATGATTTAGAAAATGCACATATTTTGTTAGTTAAAAGAAGTATTGAAAATAACAGTCAAACAATCCTTAGAAAAACAACAGAAGTATCACTACACCAATTATAAAAGAACAGGAAGAATAAATGAGAAAAGAATGAGGTAATAACCCGATGAAAACAACACAGAGGAGCATAGAGACAACATTTTTTTACCATCATATAAACAAATTACCTCCCAGAACTTAATAATGAGGCTAGTTCTTACACCCAAATTTACAGGATGATGAAAGAATTGGAAGAATTTTTTTTAAGCAAAGACCAGAAGTATATCTAATCTGGAATCCATATTCTCCCTATTAATTGAATAATCAAGGCCATTGTATAGAAATAAGAGTTCAGAATGAAAAGATGCTACCATACATGGTATCACTGCCAAATAACAATGATGAAGTACCTAGTAGCTAAAAGCCAACTTTTCATAAAACTTAAAAGGCTTATAAAGTCCAAGAAAGAAGTTCCTCAACATTAAAAGTACTATGAGTGTCAAAACATAAAAGGATTTGAAAAGAACAGCAATGGAGAGAGCCATATGGCTGCAATGACGAGGCTCTGCCTTTAGAAGATGATGGACCATTGATTGCACCACACGTCGAAAGCTATATTATTTCTAATTGTGGATAATAATATTAGAGTAATAAAAATAAATAATGTAATAGAGTTGCCCACCACTTTTCAACAACCCACCATGTTTTCAACATATGTAATTTTTATCCCTCTGAATAGTAATAGCTAGATCTAATTTGTGTAAATCTAGCTATAACGACATAAGCCAGATAGCTACTCCACTCAAATTGATAATATCAATTTAAGCTGAAGTCGTAAATCATTGTCCGACAGAGTATATCATCAAAGTACTAAGACTACACACCCAGAGAGCTGTAAAACTAAATCTGTAAGTCAGAGGAAAATAACTAATATACCCTCATTTTAGTTGTGGTACATGGCCAGTTCAGGCTCTAAGGTGTGTGTTGGCAACCAACTAATAATCTAGCAGCAGTAACTCATACCAGAAGCATTTTCGAAAACAGTATCTCTCAAATCATAGTACATTCTGATGTTGATAAAATAAATTGTCAGGAAGACAATTGGAAGGATTTATTTTTGGCAGGCACTAAAGCAGCAATACTCTCCATGAGTCTATGACTAACCACTCCCTTCATCCATGTATGAACAATCCCCATAACACTCAGTTACCTTGGATAAATATGACAACTCAAATTTTCTGCAGCTCTTCAGAAACTTTATAAGTTTCTCAACTCACAAAGCTAATAGCCATCTTCATTGAGCACAATATCAGAACCTGGCTCAAAACGGACGGCAATGGCAGGCTTTAGAATCATAAAACATGTTCTTTGATTTTGCTAAAATATTTTGACTAGGGGACTAGCTAAATCATTATTAAGTATATTGGGTAACGAAGTAGAACAATACTTTCACATTGAAAGATTGCCAGTGAGTGTAATGTGAAACTGATGTAACTTATGCAAATGATGCATAATTTCTGCAGGCCATCAGTTACTATCCAATATCAGTTGATACCCAATACCCAAGAAGGCACTCATAGGATCATTTTCTCTAAATCCATGAGCTACATCCAAGCATCATTTGCTGAACCTTTGTTGAATTCAAAGGTTACATGGTGAAACAAGGCTGCAGGAATTACAGAGATCAATATAAAAGATGGAGAAGGTGATAGAGGGAGACGTAATTGATTTTCAACTCATGTTAGTACATTCCTTCCTTGTAAAATATTATCAAATATGAATTTCTAAACAATAATTTCACCATTATAGAAAACATCTGAATGTATTTAACTACATTTAATTCACAGCTACAGGTTACAGAAACCAGCAAATTTTAATTTAGAAGATAATATGTATACTAAGACAAATAACATGTTGGTACAAACCAAATAATGAATACTTTAAAATAAATGGCATACTTCTGGTAGGACATGAATAGTTAACATAATTAACTGTAACAACTGATGAATAGCTGTGAACATTTCTATACAAAGATATTAAATGGTTATGGAATAATGCTGTAGCAGTCACACGCAGAGAACAAGATGAGCTCCACTGACACTCAGACATTGGTTTCAACAATCTACCGCTTCCATATATTTCTAACAATTTCAATGTTTTTCATAAGAATGCCAATCAAGTTTAGTGTGTGTGTGTGTGATTTGAATGTGAATTGGAAAGTTGAAATGTTTCCATTTACGTTTTTCATGAAGATTGAGTCATACTTCAATACCTCATTGTTTGCTCGGAAGATTTGCTTAGAACAAATGATCTCCTTTGCTTATCCTTCAGCAATGTCTGCATAAGAGCAATTACATTGACTGACTCAGCCATTGAGGTGTATTTCATTACCGGGCATTCTGAATGTGATCAATGCACACTTTGGAGAAAATTTATTTATGTATGCTCTCTTGCTGCATAAAAATAAAAGTTACTCCTGGATGCAATTTTGCATCATTATCATTCTGCAAAGAACCTATAGAAAGTCACTGCAGAAATACTGTTTAAAGCAGCCTTCCAGATGGAGAAAGACCCCAAGTTTGCTTCCCAGCCCTATCAGACTATTTTCAAGTCTGTTTTTACATGAGCTCCATCAAATTTGTACACATTACACTTGACAGTTCAATAAAGAACTATTGCAGAGTAGACTCAAAGTTTCATCTCATGATACTGAATCAGGATAAGGCACCCCAAATTCCTTTTTCTCCAACAACACTAAAAGAAAACAATCCCATGGTTCCCCTAATTTGTGAAGGCCCCAACACTGCTTATCACCCAGGGTTCACCCTGACTATAGCTCAATAAAGTTGAAAGGAAACTATTTAGCCAAGGAATGTGAAGGCATGACCACATCTTCAGATTATGCCCACACAAATGAAAGGTCTACTGTATAGACATCCAAGAGAACAACTTAACTTTGATTAACAGTTGGCAAAAAAGGATGAGTTTTGACACTTCATGCATGCATAATCACTTAAATGGTCATGCAAATCCTTTTTCCATACAATGATATTCTCAGTGCCAGTTTAAAAAATCTTCTGTAACACTTTTTTGAGTTCCCAATGTTTTTCTAAACTTCCGATTCCAAAGATAATTTTAGGATGGGTTCACTTAATAAGTGATTATTTCACTCATTATCCCTGGAGTTGCAAGGAAAGCTCTGAACACAACATTCACAGTCTTTTATAAACTATGATCAAAAGGTTTATAGAAAAGTTTAAGTGTCTAAGAATCTGATTAATACTCGTTCGTGTGTTGAGTTGTCTCCTGCATAATTGACTTTGTACATAATAAAATAAAACAGAAGACCAAACTCTGACATAAATGGCAATTTTCAGTAATATTACTTCGAAAATTAAATCTGAAAAGATACACCAACAGTAAGGAAAGAAGAATGTACCATCAATGAATTCAGAGGCCAATAATAATGGTACTTGAAACTAAAAACATTTTAGTTGTAAAAGTTTAAATTGTTCTCCAAAAATCATTTTTGAAAATAACTGCTCCAAAAGATATTTATATTCTATATTTATTTCATAAATATTTCCAAGAAATGATATTTTATCAGAACACCTATTCATCCACAAACATGACATTACAAAGAAGATAATGCAGTGAAAAACATAAAGTACGATAAAATCAAAGCCTTAGGGATGAAGAGGAAGAAGAAGTTCTAGATATATTACAAAATATGTATTTGTGACTTATGTTGAACATGAAATCAGTTTTTGTGTATTTTGGAAGAGCTGGACAACCTCATTAAGTCGATCAATAAATAAATCTCATTTCTTGAGTTGAAGAACCCTAAGCAACAATCCACAGAGGATTACCTGCATAAATTATCACAGAAATTCAGAAGGTGTACAAAAATGTACTAAAATATATCCTTCTTTGGTTGAAGGCACATCCAACTGAAACAAAGTATACTTCATTCACTTAAACACTCCTTGCAAAGGACTTATGTTAGAAGGACAGTTATGTTTACATGAATGATAAGCTTCACTTTCTATGTAATATGTTACTTTGCCATATCATCTTTAACATAACAATTCAATCATGTTTGATTACGAACTATATACATCAGTTCAACGATGAAGTCCTCCATTTTCAACTGTAAACAGCTCTTCATTTGCATTTTTTGCCGCTATTATAGATCATAAGTTGTAAAAAATGAATTTTATGATTTCACATAGTGTCGGTCTTAATCTTACTGAGAGCAGATATTCAATCTTAAATTTGATTCAGGAAGGGCAGCTGAATTTGATGTTTGGCAGCAAATTGCCTTCTGCAGTTTTTCTGGTTATGATGTTTTTCTATACATGGAACTTCCATTACTGTACACATCTAGAGGTTGCATGTGTTAATATTATAAATCTTTAATCTTCAAAAGATATACATTAATTACGTGATTTGATAGAAACCATCCACATGGGGAGGAGATTCTCTTGAGGAAGTCATTTGACTGAGATCTGAGAATCTGGATGGAAATATAACATAAGCCTCAGTCCCAACGATGATGGAATATTGAGCAACCTGAGCAGGGAGGAAATGTTATCATGAAGGAAAAAATTTGCAGTTAGGATTTATAGCCATGGGCATAAAAGTCGCGGTAAGAACCAATAATTATTGTAATATGACACAGATGGAGCACAATGCTACTTAGGAAGGTAGATGGAAAGACATTCCAACAAAGCTCAATAATACCAAGGACGGACAACCTCATAACATCATTCATAGGGACACACCAAAGGAGATAAGGAAGGCTATGCGAGTACCACACATAAAACTGATAGTGAAGTGATCTACAACATGCAATTCCTATTAAATTTGCTGTGAAGAGTGGATAGATAAAAAGTCGAGCTGTCACACTCATATTCACTTTCTTCTTGGGATCCTTTTCTTTAGATAAGTCCGTTTCAATTGCTTTTAGTCTGGCATAACTCTTCATGCAAACGTCCCAACGCGAATAAAAAAGTAGAAGTAGACAAAGATGGACACCAAGCAACAAAAGATGAAAACCTCTATGAACAAAAACCCATTCGGGAAGGAATCTCCAATTCACAGTCCATTCGAATAAAAATATACGGCCAAAGTCGAATGCACGCATTACATATGCGATAGGATTTGTGATTAAGAAAGGTAGAGCCAATAACAGTTGTAACATCGCACAAACAGAAAGTTGTTTTATAGTACCAAAAAGACCAAGTGAATGAAGATATGCTAAGAGAAGAGCGGGAGAAAATAATAGTACATTCATCTTGATTGAAACAGCGAAACTATAAAATAAACTTCCAAGGGTCCAGTATGATCCTATAAATAGATTTATAGCTGCATACAAAAACATCATAGCTACCGGATCATTGAACATCCTTAAAACAAATACAGAATGAATTCTATATGAAGTACAACAAAGAAATGCAAGTACGTATGGTGGAACCTTTTTGGTCTTAATGTATATCCTAAACACCAGAGCTAGAACAACCATGTAGAAGAATGCAAATATGTATTGAGCGGTTCGAATATTTCTTCCATAATCAGTTAAATAGTATAGAACTGTGAAAATGTAAACGTGGCCAGCAGGATAAACAATTGGCCCTGTATCTCCCTTGAGCTGGTAGTAATCCAAAGTACCATTTACCACTCCATCAATCTGTTGCATATAAGCTTTCCAATCAATTTCCGTGTAGTTGACAAAGTTGATTACGGTGAAATTCAATAAAATTTCAACAAGGAGAAGTATACCAGCCATAGCACCTAGGTAGCTTTGATCAAACAACAGCTTACGCAGAGACATTTGTTTTAAGAAATTCGACTTGAATTGTCGTAACATTCTTTTGATGGACTGTAAGCTTTTGAAATCATTACGTTTAACAGTAGTTGTAGCCATCTTACAATTAACCTTATTACTACTACACAGTTTTATACTTGTACAAATATTTCCAATACTAACTTACAAACCTCACAAAAACGACATACCGAAAATGGAATACTCATACAAGGAACACGAAAAGCTCTGCAGTGCCGTCTAATAAGCATTAAAATAATAATTACAGACTTAAGACTATAAACATAATTTCATAAGTCTCCGACAAACAACATTGTAAGAGAATGATAAAACACTTCCTACTTACAAAAAAAAACAATCATAAAACAATGAAGGCCGAAAACTTACGGAAAAAATACGCGTAAGTAATCAGAACTGCCAATCTAGAAATCGCAAACACTGAACTTCACTAACCAACTAACTGGAAGAGTAAGAGATGGTGAGAGGGGTTTGGAAATCACCAATGATTATCACAAGATAAGTTTGTATATGAACTGAGATAGTGCTTTTAACCTCTAAAAGTGTTAGGAAGCTATATAAACATATAGCCAATATTTTACAACATGTAGAGAACGACAACAATGCCACTAAAACACAAAACCTTCACCAAGTTTACAAATGAAACACATGGCCACGAAACCATTGATGGCGTACCGGTATATTCTTGAGTGTTTTGTCGGTTTCGCTTAATCGGCTTCAGGAGATATTCGCCCGCGGAGAATGAATATTGGATAATCATGTCTACAAAATAAGTTATGTTCTATATATGAAATGCGGATTTACATACCTTGCGGGGCATACTTCTGAGATCTGAAACATTTTTACCTAATCAAGAGAATTGTCTGCTTTTATTAAATAATTTTAATGATTAATATAAAATACATTTTCATGTTTCTTACACTTTCAAAAATGCTTGAATTAGGAAAGGAGCGCAAGGAAGAAGATGTAGATTGAGGGGGTAAATTAAGCATTCCTTAATAGTTTTTAATTAAACCATAAGGCGTTTTAAGGGACACTTCATCCTCTGAAGAAGTTTTCAGAAAATTGGAACAAGACTTCTTGAGTTCATTCATATCACAAGAAGGATTTCAAGTATTGTGAACAATAAGACGGAATGGAGAGGCAGAAAAATTAGATGGAAAATAAAATGAAAAGAGATGCTGTGGCAGTGGGATTGAAAATAATTAAAACAGTATTGCCTTCACATAGGCGAATATTAGTTTTGCTAATTGATTCTTTAAGGTCTTCAAAAAAGCTATTTGTTTTTCTTGTTCTATTTTTGGCTGAATCGAATATGTCAGAACCTTTTTTTTGGCATTTTCTGTATAAATCTATCTTTGTTTACTCTTGTTAGGATTTTGCGGCAGAATAATTAGCAGCGTTTACCTCAGAGGCCAGATCTATTGTCTAGTTCTTATTTTAAAACGTAATAAACTGAATTAGAGGCATTGGTTCCTCATCCCCGTAAATTCATGGGTAATATCATGTTAGTCCTCGCCAGCAATGCATCTTATCTTCCGGATATGGATGAAGGATTCTGTAGGGCGGAAGTGAAAGGCCTGTGTATCTCTATGCCCCGACTTCCTTCTCTCCATACTGGGGTATGATCTCTGCCACTTGAGAGACTTCTTCCAGCTCCAACGTTATATTATTAACATGGACAGACTGCTTCACATATTCCTAGTGGCTTTGATTGTTCAGTGTGTAATAACCGCAGATCCATCACTTAAAGGTGAGTTTCGTGCATATTTTGCACCAAGAGATTTTATTCTTTAATGTATTTACGAAACTCCTGATGCAAAGAAATAACGCTTGCTGTTTGTGATTCACGATAATTAAGTATTATAATAAATATTGCTTATCTTGTCATTTTTACTTCCCCAATAAAAATGTCTTCATTGTATAACTTTATCTGCTTGCCTATATTTTGAGCATTGTAAATTTATGGTATTTTTAGTAAGAACCTCTTCCGAATCATTCTCTCCTCATCCTCCTTTACTAGAAAACAGAATATGAATAGCAGAGATATCAGCCACTTGTTTGCAAATAAAACTTAACCCCTGTTAACAATCTGAATTTATCATTTCTATCATTTTAGTCTGAATCTAGCATTTAGTCCAGTAGAGGAACCTGAGTCCTTTGCAATCATTCGGAGCGGTCTTCCCATTTCCTACGAAAGCAAATACACGTACTTGAATAATTGTCTCTCCTAAATTCGTTTATCTCCTCGCGAGAAAATAAAAAGTAAATTACTCCGCTGATGTTTAGTTATCGATTTAATACGTTTTTCTTTGCTTAAGTTCAAGATTATCTATTAGAATGTAGAAATAAGTGTTGCCAAATTCAATGTTGCCAAATGGTTTCATTTGTGGAGATTTTCCCACCCTTTATCCCTGGTTAGTATGTTTCCAGAAAAGATGGTCGTCAGCATACCTTTCAATCTTGAATAGGAAGTGCAAACATATGTTTTCGGACTTAGATATTTAAAACTGCATGTAACGTGACAAAAATCCAAAATGGAAGACCTATATATAACTGCTACTATACGATGTATAAGACGGTAATATTTACCATACTAAAATTCGAACAACTCTGGAAAGATTGACAAGAGAGAATAAAATATTCGGCAAAAAATATCCAATAACTTTAGATTACTTAGGTTATCGTAGGACGTAGTTCTGTATCTGATCAGCAAAATTGGTAAGTCAAATATCACAGCAAAGGACGGAAACGGATGTTAAGACGATTAAGAGTGAAATATAATTGCGTAAAATTCTTGATGCGTCACACCAGGGAAATAAAATTTCATCCACTAAATACCTGCAGATTTCCACGAAATTCTGTCCGAAGGTAATGCAAACCTTGATTGTGTGTGCTATTATCTAAAATTCTGTGGAAATGGCAAGGTTTTATAAGTGGGGAGTGCATTTTTCTTCATCCGCCGCCTTTGATGTGCATTAGGGTGTCCCAAAAAAATCAGTCATTTTTTTCTATTTTGGCCTTATAAACTTACCTAATAAATATTATTTGGATTGGATTATGGTAACCCGTGCCGACTTGATGCCAAAAAATTTCGAGAAATAAAAATTTGTACCGACAAGGGGGACACCAGATTAATGGGTAATTAACTAACGGATTCGCACGAGACTTTCAGAACACGTTATTTGCTTAAAAATATTGGACACGCGCCTAGTCGTTTAAATCAATAGGCCTTTGTTTATAAAAAATTAACAACTGAATATCGGAGTTAGGTAACCACGCCATACACCCATATTACTATATAATAATAATAATAATAATACATTTATTATCCTAGGACATGAAATACATGTATAGGATTCGTCAAAAAAATAAAAAGAGTACAGAATTAAAAATTTCTACAAGGTGAATACATGACAACAGATCAATAAATTTAAAAAATCAAACAGGAAAATAAGAATTAAACAAATTTTTTCAAACAATTAAATTTAGAGGACAGTTTTTTTTAATTGTCTGCATGGTGTGGAATAAAAAACATAGACAAAAAATCAGTGATTAAAAAATTCACCCACATCATAAAGGCATTTGTCCATGAGTAACTTCAGATTTGAAGGCATTGGAAGATTTCATATTCTTTACCGTGGCGGGTAATGCATTGAAAAATTTAATGCCACAAACTTTTGGCCCAAGGGAAAAGGTATTTACATTTTGTGCATAAAATAAATTTTCAATTTGATCAGTTTACTGCATCTTAAAAAAAATCTGTCATTTTGTTTAAATCTAAAATATGCATCTAGATGTATATTTCCTGAGCTCCAAATGGCAATTCAGAAATATGAAATATAATACCATCAATGCTAATTTTACATAGTGTTGCTATTCACCCACAGGTTGGGGTGAATTGCAACACCCTTCTTTTTTTAAAGTGAGCATCAATTCAAACCAAATAGGGAGTGGATGGTAACAAAATATACAGCAAATATATGCAGTTTTTCAATATTTATCATAAAGAGCTTTCAAGAAAGCCATAACTTATAACCATAAAGTTGTGTTCAAATTATTTTATTTATTAAATGATATTGCATTATGTAGTTCATTGAAGCACTTTTGTAGACATTTACTCCTTAATATCATTCTGGTTCAGTAGGGAAAGAAAAGGAAAAATCTTTCTTTGCTCATCTTGATTAGTATGGCTCATTCCTTATGCATAGCTCTTAAATAACTAATTCAGGATTTAATTGATTTTGAGGCTGATTGATGACTATATGTACAGATTGATGACTATAAATACAGATTGATGACTATGTTTGCATTGAGTTCCCCTTCAACTCAAAGCAATAGTGTTATGAAGAATACAACTGTCTCAACCTCTCCTGACTTCACAGACTCCAGTTTTCATTGTCATACTACCCACTGCCAATCCCCTCATTAGACACTCCATAGCCTACTACCCAGGTGGGCCTAGTGCAACTTAGAAAATAGAAGAGGCAGTGCTCACTGGGAGGGGAACCATGCACAAACAAACTATTGCTCCATACTAAAACTGCTTACTGCACAGGACGTATGGTAGCTAGTTACCCTTCAAAAGTTCCCAATCTCCTATATTTTTTCCCTCTCTATCATTATGCCATTGGATTCAAGATTACAAATAGAATATAATCTTCTGACCATTCCTTAAGAATTATACTAGACCATCATACTATATTTAGAGAAAAATTAAGCTCAACATCAAAATTTTGTCACAATTTTTTTCACATTTTTCTATTGTAGTCATGAAATATATATATGTATATTCTAACAAAGTAAAATGTTAAATGCTAAGTATTTTCTCCTTTCTAGATTTTGTCTGCCAAGAAGAATTCACCTATGGGTACAGCTATCGTAATTATCACAGAATTTCTGAACTGACAACTAACAGAACTGATGGATTCAGGTTGGATTTCAAAGTTCGTGCTGGAAGCAATGCTCACATTTCATTTGCAGAAAATGCCTTTCCATCACTAAGAGATGTTGTTTATGAGGTATATTTTATTTATATAATTATTTATAAATTAAAGTAATAAGATAGGAACTCTGAGATACAGTTCATACGAACTTACAGATGATTGTAAAAATAAAATAACACTTTAATATTGCATAGATATAATTTTTCCCTATGAATTACTTGTTGCAATTTTATCAGAATTTGGGTTACACAGGTAATACAGGGTGTGGCAACATAAATTCCTTTTGTCACATTTAAAAAATGGAAGTTATGTTGCCACACCCTGTAGTAATATAGTATTGCTTGAAGAAGCCGTTACTTGGTGAAACAGCATTATGAATTAAACAAAAATTTCGTGAAATTTAATCATAGTTATTTCCAGCATTATTTCCATTAGAGTAGTATTTATTTGGAAATCATGAATAACAACAAAATAAATATTCATAAATTCTCCTCATAGCAGATAAGCAATTTTTCTTCAGTAAATTTAGGATACCATGGGGTCTAAACCATGACCTGTGAGCCATTTGTGGTCCATTCATTCATTCCAGACAGCCCAATAGCTAATGCATCCCTGAAAATTTCATTCTATTCAATCTTTCAATCCTACAACTTGATAACTGTAGAAGAATAAAGCTACCTAATTTTTAAAAGATTCTTTCCTAAAAATTTAAAAATATGATGAATTTAAATGTCATTTTAATAAAAATTTGAACTAACCATAATATTTAAATGCATTAATAACATCTAATAATAATAATTTTGAAATGCAAGCATCATCTGAAACCTATGAAGTCTTCCAAACAATTAATTGGAGAACCTGATTTAGTAAATACTTAGTTCTGAAAATTACTGTACGATCACTCTAGATTACATATACAGTTAAAGAGAAGAGATTTTGATATTCAGAAGTGTTAGTACTTAACTTTGTATCTTTAAAATTCTTGTTGGTGTATCGATTTTATGTTTCTACTCAAAACATTATAAACATCTTTGAATACTGACCATTCACCTGTTAAAATTACTGTTTAGATTGTCTTGGGAGCTGCTCGAAATACTTATTCAGACATACGCAGAGGGAGAGGTCAATCTACAAAAGTGAGAGAGTCAACATTGAATGTAGTTTCTTCTTCTGAGTTAAGAGGATTCTGGATTACTATTCATAATGATGGGAGGATAGTTGTGGGCAAAGAGGATGATGATCTACCATTCCTCATGTGGAAAGACCCAAGTCCAATTCGGATCAACTTTTTTTCATTCAGCACATGGAAAGATGTCTATGGAAAGTGGTATTATTTCTGTAGAAAAAATGAAAGTGAGTAATTCAGATAATAAATTTAGGATAATTCACCATGTCATGTGCATTGATTAGAATGCTAATAATGATTTGAATTATCAAATTAGTGTTACTGACTTTGTTGCACTTTAGGAACACCCCTAAAGTTTTCTTGGTAATAACTAATTATAGAATTAATCTAAAGCATGAATATAGGTATAGAAATTGAGTCATAGTATACTTCATGGAAATGTTGGGAAATAATAAACATATTTACTACTAAATTGAAATTTAACGTATTTATTCTCAGTTCATTGCAAGCATTGGATTTCATATTGCCAATTGCTCTTACCTAAATTGAAATAGAAATAATTAATTAAATGGCATTGATCAACCAGTATTTTTAGTAAAAGCCACATAACAGCTCATCAGTTTCCTGAAACACAGGAATGGAAATCAATCAAGGCAAGAAATTGCTTACAAAAACCAGTATTCCCCATAGCTATGAACTTGTTCAAATTAATAAGAAATCAACCTATGATTATTGCTATCCTTAGGAATGACAATTTCATTCAAAGTTTTACCTAAGTTAGAGCTTTTTGCTAAATCTAATAAAAACAGACTTATGAAAAGAGGAATTTTCTATGGCAGTCTTAGTAATGAGATGCAAAATTTTTTTATTTACAAAACCCATCAAATTTATAAATTTATATATTTGGGAAAATTTTTTCATGTCATTTGGCATTATTTGTAGCAACTTATTATGAATTATAATAAAATGTAAATGGAAGCAATTGTTTTTGGGTTCTGTTCATAGTATTATTTTTCCTTATCTTTATGCAATGGATTTACATTCTTTATCAACAGAACAATAGAAAACTAAGATGATTTCTGTCCATGTTAGGTAAAGCTGAAGAAGATGACATATATAAACGACCATTAACTATGACAGATAAGCTGAGGAGGGATTTGTTATCAAATTATGACCCTTACATTGCACCTCAGACTAATGATTCAAGTGACTCAAAGAGAACTATTGTTTACGTACATGTTGCAACTTCTCATGTTTCTTTGGTGAGTGAAGCTACTAGTTCTACTGCAAAAATTCAACTATGAATTTATGATTTTTGGGGAATTATATGAAATACTCCTTTTCCATTCATTAACTTTATGCAATTTATTAAGATGAATTACATAGAGGAAAGTTAACTATGATATCTCATCATCATCTTAATTTCATTCTATTTAATTCAGGATACAGTAATTAGGAGTAGGATTATGCAATGAAACTTATAACCATATTATTATGGTGCCATACTGTTCAGAAGTTATAAAAGCTATATAGCCTAAGAAATTTTCCTTCCTGAAAAATGATTGATACTCTACACACAGATATCTTATATTTGAAATTTCAAGAATTTTTCATAGTAAAGGAAAACCAAATAGCACTGTTTTAATTGATAAACTATTGATTTTTTCAGAATGAGCAAAAATCCATTTTAAATGTTCATGGAACAATGAGTATGGTAAGGAAATATAATATTTTTTTAATGTCATGCAAATCAAATCTATTCATCTATCTTCTATTACATAAAAAATGTAATTTTTTCCTAGTCATGGAGAGATGATAAACTGAGATGGTCACCAGATGACTACGGTAACTTGACCTCTATTGTAATGACTCTTTTTGAGATATGGATTCCTGATATCATCTTATACAAGTGAGTATTACTGTTAGTATTGGACACATAGTACAAAAATATTTAACTTTATAGAAAACTAAATTACATAATTAAATATAGTTGCATTCAGTATATAAAAATGCATATATGCCATTGCACATGTTATTTAAGCTCATTTTTTCAATTCGTTCTGCCTAACTTGCAACCTAATCACCTCTATAATATTTTCATTCTCATGCTGCTAAAGAGATTTAATGATCATAACAGAATGCCACTGTTAATTGCAAAATTTCAGATTATATTGTTGTAGAAGTTTCATAAATAACATAAACTCTTTTGAATAAAAACTTCTGATAAACAGAGTTACAAAAGCAATAAGAAATAGAATGATACATTTTATCCAAAAATCATGATTATTACTTAAATGCAATAACTGAATGAAGAAATGAAAATTAAAATAAGTTTTTACAAGGAAAGGGTTAAGGTACTTTGCATGTAAGGGTGTGCACCCAGGAAAAACGGATTTGAAAAAAGTCTGACAGGGCTGGAAATCGAACCCAGGATCTCCCTCTATCTCCTCTCAGAGGAAGATTCCAGGTTTGATTCCCAGCCCCAACAGACTTTTTCCAAGACCATTTTTCCTTGGGATTATACCATTTTTACAAATAGCAATCCTTTTCAGAGTATTCTTTTCGTCAAAAAGACATCTTTGCTATCTTACTCTGAAAATATTTTTAAATGCATCATTTTAGCTGGTGCTGTCATAAAACATTTGCTGCCTAATACAGCATAATATATAATTTCTATAGAACTACTATAAATTTCCTTAGTTGAACTAAAATCTCAGTTTTAACTATCTACCTTCTTGTAATATGCAATTACTGATAACAGTGCCTTTCATCCTAGATTTAAAATAATTATAACACAATAGATATTCTAATAAGGAAAAATATGCAAGAATTAAAGAAAAGATCCAATGATGTGTCATTTGTAAAGAGTGCATCAATGAAATATTGAAGACCTTTAAATATCCCTTCAGTAGCATGTAAATGGCATATTGAGGTTTGAGTCTCAGTTATCACTACAATTGACATCTCTTTATCCAAAAAACATTCACTTTACCTAAACTAAAATTAATGACACAGAAGTAGCAAAACTAGACACTATAGTAGTATACCCTCTCCTCAACTATTGCAATATTTTTGTGCTTCTAAGACTTTCAAAATATGTACTTTTTCCAGGGGGTTTCTTCAGGAATGATCACATTAGTAGTAGCCTTATGATGAGGATGATAGAAAGGAAATCCACCTTCCTCCATTATTGATCTTATTTTTAGCACAAGCTTTTCTATGATTACTGATTTATAGTAATTATTCCATTTGTCTTAGGTTTTGGGTAGTTGTTCACTTAATTCATAGCATACTTTTCCTTTCTTGTTCAGTATTGATAATGTATGCTGCTATCAATAATATCAAAATAAGCAGATTTGGTAATAAACATGTTTTTTAAATATTTATATTGCACTTATTTAATGAGCATATTTGTGTGAATATTTTGATCAATTGAAAAAGATTAAGCCATAATATATTACTCAATTTTGCCATTCTTGCTTTATCTTGCTGTAGAGAATTAAATTTGTCATCTAATGGAGTTAGATTAGTTCAACATGGTTAATTGTTTTAAACAGTCATGTTCAAATATACATCTAAATAATATAAATTCTTGAAGTTATATATGATGGACATGAGTGGAATATACAACCAAAATAATTTTCAATAGCTCGGCTGGCCATCCTTATGAAACTTACAGAGAAACTACTTCACAAGCACTTGTAAGTTCATCTGGAAGTGTACTATGGGCACCACAAGCCCATCATTCTGCATTCTGCAAGAGCCTAGACTTCAGTCAATGGCCAAAAGACACTCAGACATGTGAACTGCGACTAGGATTCTGGTCACAGCAGCATATGTTGCAACTTGAGCTCATGGAAAATGGAACCTATGTAAGTTGTTCTCCTTAAAAATAAAAGGTAATTGTCCACTAAACAAAACCTACCAAAGATATTGTTTATCCAGAGAATTCACTGCTTAAAATCATTAACATCTTACTGAAATTTCATTAAAAAATCCTAAATATCATCATTGACTGTAAAAAGTAACATTTTTTTTATTTCAACTCTTTTAGTAGAAGCATCTTTTGAGCACAGTCATCCTTTTCATGTTTAAATTTATATATTATGATAACATATTTACGCAAAATAATATTTTCTTTTTTATCATGGAGATTGATGAACAGAGCACAACAACTGAATGGGAAATAATTGATTTGAGTGCTGAAACAGTATGGGACCGCACTCCCTGGGCAATTATTGATCTTGGAATGGATCGACCTCTTATAGAAGATGGTACTGATTTAGTTGATCCAGTGGCTAAGAATGAATTTGGAGAGCTTGAAATTGTTGTCCACTCAAACATGGCAGTTAAATTTACCTTAACAAGGCGTAATAAAGGATATAACACAGTTCTTCTGGTACCTTTGGCAAGTAAGTTTGAGGAAGTTGTTTGAATAAAAGCAAGGGTAAAAATATGTTTTCTAGAAATTATACAATAACTGCATATATCAGTGCTGTCTCTAGTTTTATATTGTGCAAAGCATATAGTATGATCAATGAATAGTTTTATAAACTACATTAAATTTCATCCCTGAGTTGAAAAATTCATTCAGAAAACATAGCTACACCACAAAGCTGCAACCTCTAAGTAGTTTTTTGAACCATTCTTAGTTTATTCCTCTGTATTTGGACAGTTTCCTGATGTAAAGAAAAAGATTGTCATCCATTTTTCAGTATAGTTTGCTAGCTTTCATTGTGTTTTTAGTGATGATTGATTTAAGTCTGGCAGCAAAGGAGTTGAACACATGAAAATAGTTTATATTTGATTAATGTAAATTTTCTTAACTTGCATATTCTCATTGCATAACTCATTTTTATTGTTTGAGACATATTTAGCAAAAAACCTTGCATGGTCACAGATTCGTTGATTTCTTATGGTAGAATATCTTAATTCCACTAATATTTTTGATTACTTACAGTGGTTCTAGTGAGTACTCTATTGTCCTTCTGGGCTTCACCAGTTGGCTCTTCAAAATTAGCTCTCCAATGCCTTTCCATGATAATAGCTACAGTGTTCCTCCTTACTACATGGAGATCTCTTCCTGTTCATGCAGATCACATTCCTTCAATCAGTAAGTATTTCATCTGCATACAATAAATTCTTATAAAGGGATAAAGTCCTCTCGGGTTTTCCACCAGGTCAGGTAAGCTGTAGCCGACGTTTCGATGACTAACTCCGCCATTGTCTTCAGGGTACTGAATGGCGATGATGAATGGCAAGACGATGGCAGAGTTAGTCATCGAAACATCGGCTACAGCTTACCTGACCTGGTGGAAAACCCGAGAGGACTTCATCCATAGCGTACACCAGGAAAGCAAATCTTTCAATTCTTATATAAGCACCATTGACAAAAAAAATAGATGTGACAAATTATAACATTGAGTTTTTGAGGTTATCACAGTTGAAAATAGTTCAATATCAGAGTTTAATTATTTACTAGAAGCTACAGTTCAGAAACAAAACTTTACAACAATGTTTAATTAGATGAACTCAACTAAATTTATTATTTCAATGTTAGAAGTTATTATTTTGGTTTTGCATGATATCATTTCTTATGCATGTATGTACTGGCTATCAAATCTAGTACCAAAAGTTATTTAATTTCAAATAATGAGAATATTTACATGTTTTCATCACATGAAGTCAGAAACTTATATCTCAAAGCATCAAACTATGTTGAATTGAATTTATTTTCTTAAAATGGTACTCCAAAATCAATGTCTTAACTAAAAAATCTTTTTCTAATGGCATTTCAGTTGGATTCAATCTATAGTCTTTTGCTCTCACCTACCATAATGTAGCAAGGAGAAAATATTTGTGGTACTTAAAATCATATATGAAAAAATTTACTATTCTAATATAATATTTTCCATCAAAAGACCAATGAAGGAGAGATTGCTCAGCTGTTGTAGCTAAATTTGTTATATGACTACACAGCATAAGGATGTCCATCTTCCTACATCAACTTTTCTCTTTTAATTATTTATTTAGTATAAAGCATTACTAACATATGTGAGCCATTGCTTCTTTAAAAGACCATTTAATTGCATTGGTCTGCTTTGATGGTAGGGCAGCATCTAATATTCTCATACATTTGTCAGTATGGAAGTATCTTTGCTGGATTCTCAACACCACACACCACCTCCAAATCACCAATTTCCGTCAAAACCCTTGAGCTGAGGGAGAGATTGTTCTTGTTTTGTCTCAGCTGAAATTGTTAGAGCAACCATCTAGCATATTAGTTATTGCAAACGCTAAAATGGGCCATTTTCTTTCAGTTCTTCCTCAGTTATTTAGGCATTTCTGAATTAAAGAAGCCTCTATTTTAATAAGGTATAGGCATCCACAAGTCAGTTTTCTGATTGCAATATATTAATGGGTTTCTATTCAGATTGAACAGACAATTTTAAGGTCATTTGTTTTTATGGAGATATTTTGAAGATATAGGAAGTCTGGGTGGACATTTTGAAATTACATCACAATTATCAGAAGACATTTTTTTGCAGTGGACTAGCATGGGGATCTTAAGGATATCTAATGCTTTGAAGACTCACAGGAAGTCAGTTAGCTTCATATAAGTATTTTCTTTGCTCTCAGTTTCAGCTTATAGAGGGATACTGGTAATGACATGCCTATCTATGATATCGACAGTAATAACTATCAACTTAACCAGATACGGACCTGCAAAACAGATCTCTCCTCTTCTGAGTCAATTTTTGGCATCGCAGTGGGTGTCTTATTTATGTTTTCTCCCCACAAATGATGAACAGGTAAGCTTGAACCTACACATTTTCTCTAATTTCTAAGGCTTTAAAAAATTCATAAGTATAATTTAAAAAGAAATGATTTTTAAATCTTTAGAAATAAAAATGAGGTTGTTAAATAATTTATTGCTTATTTTCTAGGTAAATAAAAGGTACAATGCATTGGAGGACACTCAAGAACTGAATGAAGAGTTTAATGAGAAAGATCCTCGCAAGAACGATAATGAATTTCAATGGAATTGGATTCTCCTATCAACTCTTATAGACAGAGTTATGTTTTTTATTTATAGTATTTTATTCTTCTACATTTTTTCATCATATGTATAAATATTAAGTTTTCAGTGTAAAAGAATATAAAAAATGTTAGCCACAAGCATATATAATTCAGATTTAAATGAAAAACTGATCTAATCAGCCAACTAACTAGACCAGCTGAAAGTAACAATCCATAAGAGTGTATCAACCAATATCATTTCTTGATAATTTATATTCATATAACTTCAGATGATATTTCAAACAATTTGTTGGAATTATTATAAACCTTTACTCAATTTACAATAAATAAGAAAGGTAGACCTGCCTTAAACAAAAATTGATCTAAGCTTTTATTTTTATTATAATAAATTGCTTTATATTCCTACAATAGGCAAAGACTTCTCTAAGAGCAGGATTTTAGGCCTTGTTACCAAAGGAAAACCATTGTGATCTTTGACATTCCTAGAATAAAATAAGAAATGCTCAATGAAAAATGATTTCATTTCTTTTATCAGACTCAGTTATTTTATTATATCATCGATGTTTAATTTTTAAGAAATGTTTCAAAGTAACTCTTTTCCGATCTCTTTCTGACTTTAACTTCCTTGTTTCATTTTCAACCTATTCCATTGATCAAACACATTCAATAAAATGAAATATCAAATCAAGACTCATTTAATTATAGTAACATTAAAAGCATCTAAGTAATTTACTTGACCAAGGGGAATGAGCATGCAATGTATGTAGATAGAACCATAACTCATCAAGCAGATTCATTAAAAATAAAATGTTTTGTGGATGATACTTAGGTTTGAAATAAAAAGATAAGTGAATAAAGATTACATATTTCAAAGAAAGAAACTTATCAGAGTTAAACATTAGAACATCATTAAATAAATAATTTATTAAAATATTCTGGGGTACAAGTGCGACTAATACTTTCTCTTATTCTGTTGTCTTATCCCAACTGGGTTATAATCTAAAGAAACTAAACAAATTCAATAGAAAGTCAATCAGTTAAATTAATTCATTGTACAGTTAGATATACTATGATCAACTAATTCATTCTTTCATAAAGGATTTAATAAAGCAGAGTTAACAGAATGTTTTAACATTAAATATATGTATTAAAGGATGTTACATTTTAAGTAAAACTTTCTCTAAATTCTTTTCAAGCAAAAACTATCCAAGAAATTGCTTTGTTATAAATATTTTAAATTAATAGAAAAAGTTTAAGTAATAATATGAATTAAGAGAGAGTCTAAAGACAATTTTATGGAAGATATAGAAATAATATATTTATAATGATGTAATGGTGGAATGATATAGAATAGAATGGCTGACGTCAAGGAAGGAACATAATAAATGTAATGAGAGTAACCTTATTTTAACCACATAATTCTATTCACAAATGAAGGTCAATACTTTCAAAAGTATCCCCATGGAGTAGCTCTTAACCATTATTCTTTTAAGGCCAAAAGCGTGTGATGTTGGAAGCTATAAGCATGATGCATAAATTGGATTTCGAGTGTTGCCCTCAAGATCATGAATGAAGTATGAATTTTGTTGACTCTTTGTCATGTAAATTTGTCTTTTGAGGTATAACTTTTCTCTATTCTAGAAATTATTTTCTTGAATTCCCATGACTAAATTAATTCTAATAAATTAAAATTATGAGGGGAACTGAATAGTTAGTAAAAAGTTCATAAACATTAGATTCGGATGGGTAAAAGGATAACGTTAGCAGCTATCTTGATGCATAAATCCTTTCAAAAATTTTTGATGTAATAATATACCATTATTCAAGAATCTTTAGTTAGTTAGTTATTCCAATCTCTACATTTTGCATGATAAACTCCAGCAACCATTCATAAATTCAATAATTCCCCATATTTAACAAATGAAGATTGGAGAAGAAATACACAAGGCAAATAGAAAAAGAGAAAATTCATTCTTTCTAGTCCGTGAAACATATTTAAAAAAATGTACTCAACTGTGCATTTAAAAGTAAAATTCATTTTAATATATCCCTAAAAGATGGTGTTACAATCACACTAACACAACATCCAACAGATAAAGAAAGCTTGGGGCATAAGCACTGGTTTTAATCAATCAACTAATTTCGCACCAAAAGCTTTCACACAGCATATCACACATCATAACAACTTCTCCTGTCTAAATTTATAGTACTCCTAATCATTTACAAGAGACAGAAAATGGATGGGCATACGTGAGCAGCAATTTAATAATTGAATATTAACCCTGCACAATAGAAAGAGTAAGTCTCCAACACTATTTTAAATATTAAACATTAATACAACTTCACAGTCAACAGCTTAAACTACTTTCAACCAATTCTCATTTCTAAAGCTGTATGCATTCAAGTGTATCATTATACTTGTCAAAATTGCTTTTGTATTAAATGTTTGAATATTTTAGAATCACTTATTTTTTACAGGAAAGTGTTAAAATTCTCCACTTAAAATGCATACAGAAAAGTGTAGAATATTTTCAACATCTTATAAAATTTAAAGATATGGTGCAATCCTTATTCCATTGGACTACAACTTTTTGAGGGATGCATCCTCTTCAAAATCCCTGATAATTAAATATGTAAAAGAGACTTTTTAAAGGGCCAATACTTTGGAAGACAAAATCCATTCATTTAATTGATGAACCATAAGAAAAATTTAAGTTTCGCCTTTCATCAATCTAAGTAAAAAATAAAATATGAAAAATATGTATATGCTCAAATACATAATGAAAAAACAATTCATAAAAAATTACATAAAATATATTAAAAAAGGAACTAAAAGAAAATAATTACTATCATTAAATGATAGCTTGGAATATATATGTCATTGCACTTACTCCATGTTTTACACGCCTAATTAAATATAAATATTGCTGATATCATCACATTCCAGTCAATTAACAACATTCACCTATAAAAAGGACAATATTGAAAAACAATTTATATGTATAAAGATGTGTGTTAATGCTGGAAATATAAACAGACTAAGGTTTTTTTTTTACGAATATCTGTAAATCACATTAATAACACACATAATACAATTACATCTTATTTCCCCACTGAGGAAAATAAATAATTTAAATACAGCACATCTGTTAAGTCTTGACAGTCTTTCCCAAAAAGAGATTACAAATAGTATTACATTGCAGCTGCTCTCAAATAAGAATCACTCTCTTTCCTTACAACATTGCAACTATTTCCTTAAAAAAGAAAAATAGTTTATTTGAAAGGCATAGTTAAAACAATTTAAAAAAAAATAGATGCCACATCAAATTCTCTCAATGGGAAAATAAGTCAATTCATAAAATTTTATCATAGCTTTCTTGATGGCTGTGATTATAATGACTGAGGCAATAAAAATTTATAAAGGAAGTTTTCATAAATAAAATCATCAAATGTACCACATGATTTTTCTTTTAGGTATTCAGTTAAACCACTGCTACCTAAAAATTAAATACATATAAATTTACTCAAGGAACTCAACAAAATATCAAAACAAATAAACACAGTTCAATAAATTTTCATCTAGTGCTTCCGTTTCATTAAATTTTCTGACTAGTCCTTTCCAAATTCAGCCATTCATGACTAGTCAAAGCTTATAATCACTCGATTGGAATCAGGAGAAAAATCTCCTTCCTAGTAAAATGGGCAAAACTCTCATATTTATCTGTATACAGCTGCTTATGATGATTAGTATGCTTATGGGATAATAGAAAAATTAGCTTGCTTGCTACATATTAATAGGAAGATTAAATCTTCCCCAACAATAGTTTTCAACTAAATATTTCAGCGCTCTGTACGATATGCATTCTATTCACAGTTTAAAAATTGAGTCAAAAGTCTTTACCAACAGACAACAGCAAAAATTACCACACCCCAATAAGGAAAATTAACTGAAATACAAACTATTATTACAAGATGTAATCATCTGCAATTTATATAGCTTCCTAAAAGTTACAGTGGTTGGAAGAGTAATGTAAATGAGGACAGAAGGCAGTGAAAGCTTTCGGGCAGAGAGAATTCTTGTATAACTGTTCACTTTGACCACAAGATAACATGATGAGCATGCAAAAATTCACACTCATCAAATAGATATGGCTCCACTTATTGGAAATCATCACAGCTTTATCCAAGAGGTCTCAAAGGCTGTCGATGATGAAGAGATTATCCTTCCATAGTTAGGAGAGAAATAGGGAAAGTTTTTCATACAAAAGGTGACTGGGTTACAGCAAAGTTTTGACACTTCTAAGAAGGTTATCTTTAACGATCATTGCTATGCCAGAACTCCCTTAATCTCTTGTGTTCTTCTCTGATTCACCTCACTTGTGCTGCCCTGTCCCTCTCCACCTCTTTGGCATGCATGCGCTTTCGGTGAGAGAAACAGTTACCTGATGAAGCAAAGGCCTTCGGACAGTAAGGGCACTTGTAGGGACGCTCTCCTGTGTGCTGATTAAGATGAAACTGCAAAAAATGTTTTGAATCAATCATTGCTTCATATTTGGATAAACATTTTCAACTAATTTTGCTATTTTTCATAAATAATCGAGGTGATTTTCAAAGCTTAAGAAAGCCGAAGCAAATACATTACAAGTTCCACAAAAACTCAACACTAAGTTACAAAAATTTGCTGAAAATGATTGAACCGTTCATCAAAACGGTTCAAATATTTTAATGAGCACATAACACATATTAAACATTTTATCTTGTCATAGAAATGCTGTGACTTATTATTGCCAGAAATTACACACAGGTAGGCTTACAGCCAAAATATTTATGTTGCCTCTGTCTTTAAAGACCTAAAAATAAGCAAATCAAATAAACATAGGGCTGTAAAAATGTTTAGCAGATTAAACATTTGGATTACTAAGCCAAAGTTTCTTCCCTAAACAAGAATGTGAATAATTTGGAAAATCCATAAAAGCACATGAGCATGTAGCCAGTATTGAAATGTAAGGACTAAAATGGATACAAGTAGGAGAGTGCCAGAAAATTATTTGGTAACTTAGTACAAAGACTTCCAGAAAATGAGGTTTTCTACAGTGGAGACCATATAACCATTAAGAGAGTTGCAGAAAAGAGGGTTCTAGACTTGACAAAAAAATTTAACCTTAATCCGCTGTTACTCACGAGGGGTGTTTCTACACCCCAGCTGTTTTCAATCAGCGTCTAAATTTCAATGCTTAGGTTTACTGACCCCTTCTTCTCAGTAGCTTCATTTTTTTATGTTGCCGACTTTTTCTGCAAAAATTGTGATTTTCTTGCAGAAATATGACGCTTTTCATTTGATAATACTTTTGGTTAATTTTCCGAAGTTCATGTTTTATTGATTTTTTTACAGGTTATTATTAGAAATTTTTAGTTTTTATTCGTGTGTTCCATAATCAATGATCACTAAGTAAATGTTATAATTCATGGATGTTATTGGTAAGTACGTTGATGTAATTTTATCTCACTTATAATCTCTAATAATCCCTCTCACTATTTAGCTTTCCAAGGCAAGGTTTCAGTTCTCAGGCCAGTAACAGAATTTGAGATAATATTAATTAGAAATTAAAACATAATAAATTTATTTATTGTATTTGTTATTATGAATAAATGAAATATTATGGGACTGACACCATTGCCACCCTGTGGCAATGGAGCGTCACCCTTAGCGCAAAGGAAGACCAAGCCCCTTTTTTATCTGAGGGAGCGAGGCCTTGTTTATTGCCCCCTACTGTTTATTCTGAGGGCACGTACAGTCTTACTTTTCCGAGACATAACAATAAGGATTTGTTTCTTCGGTCGTAGCGCTAAAATAATTGATGATTGACTGTGTCGAAGAAGAAACAGGGACAGACCTTCTCGGGGTACCGAAACTCGGTACCCCAAGACCGGGGTGGAAAGATTTGGTCTCTCATTCTATTTTGTGGTGCCTCATAGTTTTGACATTAGTGATTTAGTGTTCGAGTTTGTGCGAAAACTTTACTCAGTGAAGAAAAGCAACGTAAAGGATGGAATGACTTTACTATTCTCCTGTGCTCTCTTCTATACCATTGGAAAGTGTTTCTTTGTAAGTTTATCCATATCCTTCTCCAAGCTCTTGGTAACTAATTAGTAAGTGAGAATTTCTTATATCTCAATTATAACATTCTTTCGTTACTGTAGATGAACAATTGATTCTTTTTGAGGCAGATGTTCTTTCGCTCAATATCTACCCAGCAATCTGGCCAAGTATGAGATAAAGATTTTCGCTCTTATGGATGCTGGAGTATATTATACCAAAAACTTAGAAGTTTATGTTGGGGTTCAACCAGATGGTCCCTATAAACACAGCAATAGTCCCAAGGATGTTTTAAAACGGATTGTTGGTAGAATTGTGGGGACAGGGAGGAACGTGACTGCCGACCCGATTGAAATATATTCCTTTCCTTTTCAGCTTCATGAACTCGCTTCCCAAAACAAGCAGTAAATCAGATCAAGGAAGCATTAAATGGTGTTAGATGGAAAAAATAACTTTGTATAGTATCTTTAAGTATTTTCGTAACTACAGAGTTACAGAGTTCATTGATTCCTGTGAAGATATCGTTTCTAAATTTTTTCCATGTTGGAGATTACAATTACTTATACCGTTTTTTGGGCGTAATATTTTTAGTTACTTGTAAAATAAAAATTTAAAATATCGTCGTTAAACTTCTATGATATACCTAGAAGGCTTTCTAAACAATCCAGAGTACAATTAATTGTAAAAAAAGGATATCAAAGAAAAACCGGTAGGATGTGAAAACTACGCGCGAGCATTCATGTCACAAAATTGAGCATGAGTAATCACGGGTTAAATTGCATTAATCTGGATTCAATTTTCACTTTAATTGTTGTAAAATGTCTGCTTACAACAAATACATTAATTACTACAAAGATATTTCATCTATTAGGTATACAAGCCAAATTTTCGTTTTATTGTACAATTTTTTTGAGTATTATTATTGAATAGCTCATAAAAATTTTTAGTCGTAATATCAACGTAAGATTTAGATATCATATCCAAAAAGATCTATAAACGATAACAGATAAAAATAATCAAGAATGTTTTCGAAGATAACCGTGATAAATGAAAAGTCCGATGGGGTGTCGAAAAACCCTGCGCGAGTAACCGCGTAACAAAATAGGGCGCAAGTAACGGTGGGTTAAGTGTGTAATAATTCATTGCAGACTTAATCCGAGAGCAATATCTTGCAGAGTGGTAGCCAAAATTGAGGAAAAAAATTATGTTAAATTCTTTGCAAGAGCAATGAAGCAATTGATATGCAATAAATATAATTAGAGTTAAAACTTAACTTTCAAACTCTTACCTATAATAACAAACGACTTTCATCTTTAACAAGTCAAATGCTGGTCACACAAAGAGCAATAGTCGCAATACTTACTTATTTAATAATTGCTTACCTTGAGATCTTGATTGCGCTTAAAAGTTTTCTCACAGTAAGGACAGGCATGAGGACGAAGATCACTATGGGTTATAGAATGTGCACGTAGAGTAGATCGTGTTGGGTAAACCCTTCCACAAACTGGACAAGGGAACTGTTTTCCTTTATGGTATTCTTTGTGTCTGTAGAGATTGGTTTCAGTTTTAAACCTGCAAAGACACAGAATTTTGTTGATACAAAACATCCCTTAGAATATAATATATTTAAAAAAAATAATGGTCTATTGAATGTAAGTTGCACCTAAAAACTCGAGCATCTGAAACACAAAAATCATTGCCTGTGAATCTAATGTGCACCTTAAAACATGCGATCATGCCAATTGCAGCACTCTAAAACTACAGTATACAGATGCATACAGTATAAGTCCATTATAACGAGTATGACATATAACTAGAGTTGAGTTATAATGAGTGATTTTTGGCTGTTGTCTGTCTCATTACAAAAAGGATAGGGAGTTACATCCATTATTACGAGTGATCAAAATCTGAGGTATCGCTATAAGGAGTGCCATGATTCTATATTTGTCTTACATGAGGCATACCTTGGAATTGTCAATTATTGTGAGAGACGAAGTCTGACAAGGCAACGGTAATCTAAGGCACGTTATCTCTTCAAAAGGTAGAAAAATATTAAATGAAAAAATATCATCACCTAATTCATGCATTTGTTTTCCACAACTTGCATCACCCTTCCTTGGCAAAGATGCTTCAGGGAGCTTTTATTAGATACTTCTCATGAGTTTCACTCTCCCTTTATCCCTCCGAACATCCTATCGTTTCTTTTTGGCGGCGACCTCCCTAGTCAGTGTCAGAATTTTCAATTGAGTTTCCATCATATTGGCATCCTCCTGCGGGATTTGTTTTCATGTGAAGCTTGATACCACATTGTCTTATTCAAGTAAACGAACAAACTTTGTTTGAAACTAACGTACTTCTTTAAGCATCATGAAGCATTAGCGGAAGTATTAAAACCCCTACAGTTCCATTATGCCACACTTGCTGCTCTAGGATTCAACAGGGCGGACGTTAAGTATTAGAAATCAGCTATAAGAAGTACTTTTCAGATTTTTATCAGCTCTCGTTATAACGCATTTCTACTGTACATAAATTACAATAGTTGTCCATGCCGTAAGTCTAATGTAACTTATAACATTGACTTAAATTGATTGATTGAATTTAAAAGTTTAATTGGCTAGCCAATTTACTTCCAATTAAAAATTATCAGCCAACAGATTACTTATTAGTGTATAGTGGGGGGGCCCTTAAAGTCAAAACATAGATAGTGCGTGGGTTGAAAGTTTGACCCCCTGCACACCAGCGTGAGCAGGGGATCCAGCCAGCCATGCACTATGGGACATACGCACAGTTAGAATTATACCCAAATCTAAAGCACCATTAATATAATTCCAACCAAGGACAAAAAAACCAAAAGAGTGTGCATTATTTTTGAGTATATATGGTACTTCCTTTATGAATGGCAATTATTAATCTCCTTATGGAAATAATTAGGCTTGGGATAATAGCAGTACACAAAGACAGAATTCAAAAGGCTACTTATTACAGAAAGGTTTCAAGGTATCAAATTTTTTAAAACATAATTTAAGTTAATTATAGCAACTTGATGGTATCGCTTAAAAGAATAAAAAAATGTATAGAAGCATGGTTTAAATCATAATAAATTAAGATCACTTATTCAAAGATTAGCGGGTTATCAAAAGAATTCAAGTCAAGAACCTAAGCAATAAAGTAATTTAAAGAATTCTAATATACACAAAAATAAGCAAAGCTTTCTAACAAGGAAATCATTTAATTAATGAAATTATTATCAAAATGAACACAAGAAAAATAGACCAAATATTTGTTATGGAAAACTACCTTTAATTTATCTTACTCCAGAAGAAAGTTGGTATACGTGATAAATGCTATAGAGAAAATACAAGTATACTAACTGATCATAAGACATTAAAAATTCCATCTTATAACACATCTGATTGGTATTACAAAATGCTAGACTGTAGAGAATAATCTAAGTAAATAATAAAGTTTAACTGACATTGTGGACATTACACAAGAAATAAAATAAAATTACAAGCGTTGAAATCATATTGGTCTAACTTAAACTTTATGACCCTAGAAATACTTACAATCTCCCACAAATGTCACAATCATGTCTCCCTTTTGGCCTATGACTCTCAAGATGAACTTTTAGATTTCCTTTTGTTGAAAGACGCTTTCCACAAACATGGCAAGCACAGCCACGAGAACCTGTTTCGGGAGACATACCGGCCACTAATGCAACAGCATGGCCATTCTTGCTTTTGTCAAGTCCAGCTACTTCTGCAGAGTGTACAGAAGATAAGGGTCCATTTTGCCTGGAAATAAATGTTGTCCTCATTCAAACTCTTCTTGCTCAAAATTATATCTCATTCAATTCAATCTTTTGAAACTAAATAATTCTCCTCTTCCAGCATTTTCTTACATCAATTAATTTAAGCTAGATTTATAAATTAGCAGTGACGTAGACATGGGGTGGTTCTGAGTGTTAAAACTATCTCATAGACTCATGTTACAAAACTTTTCATCTCTAAAACTCCTTAAAAGCTACCTTAGACAGACCACCTTTGAGGAAAGACTCAATTGACTAGGTTATGCCTTCATGCATGGTTACATTCTAGTAAATATTGTTCTTCTGTCATTCTTTCAGTCCTATCTGAAAAGCCAAAACATTTAAACAGCAGGCTGTAAAATGAAAACAAATTAAAATATTTCTAGAGTTAGAGGTGTAAAATTTTACTTAACCTCATTTTTATCATACATCAGAGTATTCTAAGCCACATATAAAATGCAGTCATCTTTGTGGAATAAAATATTCAATTAGCCTTAATGAACCCCCCAAATGTTTTATTTTCACCTAAATCAGTGAGATTAATAACAAACACACAAGTAACAAACTTCACACCTATTTAAAAAAATGAATTTTTTTTACAGAATTGTTCAATATATTTACCACAAGAATGGAGGGAAATAAGATTTTTGAGTTTGATATTCTTTTCCCTGTTGATAAAGACTAACCAGATTAAGCTTATCTAATGGCTGTTACTCTGCCCACACAGTTTGACTTGATTTAACCATATGCTGAAGCATAATTTTCTCACTTAAGGCTCTATGTACAGGAATCATTTTTTTAACAGTTGTCAATACATTGAAAAGTTTAACAATTAGCACTTTTTTACCAAGAATAGATATCCCATATTTGCAGGAGTCAATTATTTTTCTAGTAATTTTCTTTCCACCAAATTCTATGAAAACCTTTCATGAATGAATACCAAAAAATATGAATTCAAATGCACAGAATTTCATGAGTAATGAAGATACTTCAAACATAACAATGTAATACCTTAGAGCAGGATTCCCACTTGATATGACACGATGAGGGCCTCGAGGAAAGTGAGTCCAAAGATGATTCTGTAGACCGATTTCTGATACATATGCTCGAGGGCAAACAGTGCATCGATGTGGTTTGTGCTCATCAGAAGAATTTGACATATGAGTCTGATGTGCTTGAACAGGGTGAATAGCTATGACTGAATTTGAAGGGACCTGATCTCCAAGCTCATGATCAAGAGCCTTATGCTTCTTGAGGAGAAATCTCAAAGGAAATCCTTTGTTGCATATTTCACACCTGGAAAGAATGATGTTTTCTTACTTCTAACAAGAATATAAAGAATTGTTCTTCAAAGCATTCAGAATTTTTTTATTTAATATTATTACTTATAATTTATTTAATTTTATTTCTTCATTGTCCAAAAAAAACAAAACACAAGACTGTACCTGAATGCAAAACCACCCATGTGATGTATGCGATGAGCTATAAGTTTCGAACGGCTGCTGAGAAGTTTACCACACAGTCGACACTCGATCATTGCTCTTCGACCATGCTGCTCAAGACAATGTGCATCCAAATCTCCATATGTTTCAAATAATACTCCATCTAAAATGATATTATACAAAATCTGATGAAGATTATTTGTATGACGTTAAAAGAGTAATCAGAGAGACATGCTACATAATGAGTAATAATGCACAAGAGAAATGTCTTTAAAAAATGATATCTTATTCTAGAAATGGAATTATAAACAAAATCAGAATAACCAAATGAAAATCTTTTCATGAGTTCATAAAAAAATATTCACGTTTGGAAGAACTTATAAAAAATAACCCGTTTAAAAAATTTTTTATCAAAAAATTAGGTAAATAAATATCCAAAATATTATTTTATGAGTATATTTCACAATCATTGGCGTTAGGTACCAACTTACTTAAAAATCAATTACATATTTTGACTACAGAGCTGGATTGAATAATTGTGATATGATAACAAAAACTGTAATGCAGAGGATGCTTACAGCTAAGAATATGATATTTATTTTATAATTAACCTTTTATAATTATTTAAAGATGAAATTTTATTGTAAATTCATACCTTATGTTTCATTTCAATACTCATTATGTGCTTAGGAAAGAAAACTTATTCATAAGGGTATAATACTTAGATAACTAAATATAAATTATAAAAATGACATAAATAATAACTGACTTCATCAACATGTAGAAGAAAATGGATTTGAAGTATAAAAAACTACTGCATCAAACAAACCTTCTCCAATACCACTTCCGATTCCCATGCTTTCACATTCCCTGCAGGCAAGCCTATAAAATGAAGCAAGTTGCCTGTTGATGACCCTATTGCGTTTTCTCTTCTCTAGAAGCAGTTTCTCTGCTGAATTATCCATTTGTGCCTCCACATTATTTGAAACAACGCCACTGCCTCCTTCTGCATCTTCAGCTCCACTTCCAGCCTCCATTGCACACAGAAAAGGCATTGGATCCACTCTCACTTCTACTTCTTCCATGGTGGCTCCTTCTTGGTAAGGAGTTGGGAGATCACCTTCCTGTTGAGGGACATTTTACTTCAGAAGAAAGCACTTGGTCTTCATTTACGGAAAAGCTAACAATTGATTTAGCCTATAAGGTTTTATTCATTCAACCTAAATTTCGTAAAGGTCCTCAAAATAAACTAGCCAAAATTAATACTCATTTATTGATGTCTGATACAAAATCGCTTCAATAAATTGAGACAAGGTAACTGAATGTAGAACAAAAAATAACAGGATTTAGATATATAGTAACTCCAATAATACAATAGATAAGTCACTGAAGTCCAAAGCAATGAAATTTTATTTATGAAGAAATGGTGAAGATTCTACTACAATTGATTAATGCTTCAAGAAATAAAATGCAGTAAGTATTTGATGTTTTACCAATAAACCTTAAGCAACGATAATAATTTAAAATTTACAAAAACAAGGCAATAATAAGGGGTGATAATCAAATGCTTCAATTAAAATGTTGCATGTAAAATATCTTATTATAATATACCTAAATATATACATCCAGGACAAGGCACTTTCAAAATTTCTACATGCCAAATTTTTAAAATATTTACTCTCAATGATTGATGCAGAGTCATGTACAGCGGGTCCTACAATAACCAAGGTAAGTAAAGAAGGGTATAAGTCAATTCATAATTTCTAGCATTTCACATCAAAATCTTTCCTGAATTACACTATCTTTAAGATCAATCTCAGCAACTAAAATTGTAAATTATCAAACAAAGAGACTACCAATAAATATTTTCAGGTTTAACAAACTTGATTTCCAAACACTCTGCTAAAAGTCAGGAGAAATAAAGAGCTAAAAGCTGTAATTAACAACCAAAATAATTTTGCTTGTATTGAACTACATATACCAAGGAATGACTTTTTGTTTAAATATTTTTTGTACTTTATTTTTTTGTCAGTACTAAACATTTACTTGAGCTTTACTTGAAATAGATAAATTATTAAATAGTGAAGCATTTCTGCAGGCTGAGATGATATATTCTCGACAATTTTTATCATCATTTACAACATCTTACAAAGTCATCAAGCTTTTATCTGGACATACCCTGAATCTTATCTAACCTATTTCTCCAGAAAACTAATAATGTAGCCTTTTAATCAGTAAGCTAGTTATATTTTATTCAGTGCCTTCCCTCATAGACAATTTTACTTTACTAATCAACTTTCTTCCCATGGAGATAAGGAAGAAACACAGGTAAAAACAGAAATCTATCTCTCCACAAAACAGTACAAAACTAGACAACAGAAATTAAAGATCAAGATTACTGAATATTTAAGATAGTCAAAATTGTCCATCCATAACTATGCATATAAGTATTTAAGACTAACAGAATAATAATAATAGAACTAATAGATTTATCTTTAAATTCCACTATTAAAATTAATGCATAACTGTGTAGTAACCCTCCACTATGTATCTTTCTTTCATAGAACAAAGAAATTTGCACTACAGCATAATGTAAAAGCCAAAATCATGAATATAAAAAGAATTAAAACAGTGAAAGTCAACTTTTATTTTAGAGCAATAAGCAAATCATGGGTGAATACACGAGCAAAGGGTTAGATGTGAGAAGAGACTCATCTGTCTAAATCTCGCCCTAATAAAGTCCTTTATTATCATTACTCATGTATCTTGATAACTCTACATAAAGTGCAGTATCATAAAAGGAGTATGACATGAAAGTAACAAAATGGGATTCCATAAAGTCAATTGACTTCTAACATGCATGCCATCATTATCTTGCTTCAATTTCACAGCAAAGGCAACCTGATGTATTTGGATAATAAAAACAGCAGTTCACACTAGACCTTAGATAATACAGGTTTAAGGCAATATATACAGTGAAAATAGATACATTCAGACAGGAAGTAATTAATATATTAACTGTATAATTAATTTCTATACTATTAAAATATAGAATTTAATGACAATTTACCTGTAGGATGAAAAATCTGGAAGCTAATTGTTACTTTTGGAGGATCTTGGAACTAAATCAATAAAGTTAGCACTTTAAATGATCGTGTATGGTTTCAATTTTATTTTATGCTATTCACTTGCTTCAGCAAACTTGTTATAATTATTTTCAACTCTAATAAAACCATATAATTAACAGTCATGGGTCTCACATTATGAAAAGTCTCCAGCACTCTATACTTTAAAGATGCCTCCAGATAAACATTCCCTTTTTTCAGGATTAACCTCCAATTTCCAACCAACTTCACCACTATAACTTTATTCAAGGCTTAACATTGAAATAAAATAGAATTAAATGATATTAGTCTTTAAGCAGACGAAGAATGAGAGCATAAAACTGTAAGATAAGAACGTTTTAAGATTTATTCAAGTTCAGTGGTATTCGCGACAGTCGGAACTGAAAGCCAAGTATTACTAACTTGATAAACAAAAGGTTAAAACTGAGAAGCGGCTAATTTGAAAAATGTTATTTATAAAATCAGCATATTCATTCTTATGCTGCACAAAAGAGGAGAGCATAAAAATTAGGTAATTTCCACAAAATTTTAACTTCTGAGAACTCAAACGATAAACAATCAATTAAGTTTTCGATACGTGCCGCTGAAGGCGAAAAAATAGTAGGAAAGGTAAATAGACTTACACAAAATAATAGAAGTACAAACAAAACATTTACATGCATATTGGAATTGAACTGGAAGAGTGAGAACTGAAGGTGGAACCAAAGCTCTGAATTACCATTTGTTCAACTTTGATAGTAGGTTCTGCAGCTGCAGTCACAGCACTTGAAGCTAAAACTGTCAGCTTATCTTGCATTTCAACAGCCATCGAGGCGAATCTGTGAATGCTTTCCAATTTCTTGGAGCAATTGGAGCACACCATTTTTGGGAGACGATCATCCGCCGATACCTATAGGAATTCAATCATTAAAGTACGATATGCTTACCTACCATTCAAAGTGAAAACTTTACTACTATTTATAAGGCATACTCGAACACATTTAGTGAGACTCACATTTAACGTTATATCATAACTTATTCGTTTTGGCACCAGAAGCAGTTTATTATACAAATACGTAGACAGAAATCATCGATTATAAATTATATCGATAGTATTTTTTTTTAATCCATTCCTTTCGTTTCCTAAAAGCGCTAACGAATTATCACCAATGATTAATTTGCCAATGATCTAACAAAAAAAATCAAGATTTCGAATCATTCTTTCAATTTTGGAATCAACGCAAGAATTTTTAAATTAAAATGAAAATAAACTCTCTTGCAGATGCTATTAACTCGATAATTAACTCACTAAATTATAGAAAACCATAGATTTCCGAGATGATTTTCCATTAATTACTTTCAATAAATCAATAATGCCGCACATATACACTAAGTTGCGTCAAATCCTAAGGGAACACCTATTCAGCAATTTATGTGCATACCGCTACGTATTACGTGCTCGTGGGAGTAACATCTTGCGGTGAAAGTGAAATCAGAAATGCCGGTATCAACAAATCACTAATGATTGCCTTTGCAATACCGAATGACAACCGGCATAACTATGCCCTGACATGACAGTCGGCGAGATACTCCATTATGCAATGAACCGCCTTGACAATTGACTTACCGCAATGTACAAATATTTCTTCATTTTTGCCTCTATAAACAGTCTTTTTCCTTCCTCTCCAAAAATAAAAATACCTTCCTCTTGTTCTGCGGTGCATATTCGGCATAATTTATCCAATAGGGATGACGACCCCATTTTTTCTATCGTTTTTAGCGTTGCACCATCACATAAATACAATTTTCTTGATTATTAACGATCCTTTTACTTATGACCTCTAACGACGACGCTGTAAAAACAGCGACGAACAAGTGACGCCGTTACGGCGTTCATACGCTACAATTCGTATTGCGTACCGCTGGAGAAAGTGATTCACGATAGATTAAAGATGGAAGAGGATTGTAGAACATCATTGTAACGTTTTAAATTTCTATGTTAACATATTATCGGAGGAAGAATGGTTTAATAAGAGATTGGAAAGTAATTCGAGCCGAATACACTCAAATCATCTCGTATACCGCTTAATTGCGCACATATTGAATTTTTTCGCAAGGACGTACCGTCTTCCTGCGAAGCACGGGCAGGCAGCGGGATCCTCAAAGGCTCGGTCTGACATAGCGTTCCTCTCCTAGAACAGCTGTAACTGAGGCACAGTCTTCAGTTTCCGTTACAAGTGCGAAGCATGCGGTCACCATGCAATTGCTACATGTAAATAAATAAGAGCGGAGGCGACTGACGGGCGAGCGTGCACGACGAGGCGCTGCGAGCTTGGGGTTCGATTACCGGGTGAGGCACAGGGGAGTGCCGGGGACGAAAGGGGTCAGATTGAAGGGGGAGCAAAATCCCACCCCCTCCCACACCTCCCCCACCATCCCACGAAACCAGCCCCTTCTGTCCCACCCACGGCTCTGCCTCCAGTCTCCCCATGGGCTAACACTCAACTCACACCACACAACGAGGTTCCTCTCGAAGAATATCCACGTGCCCCACATCCTACCTCCCCCTCCCCCATTTCCTCCTCCTCACTCACCCCTCGCTCCCAGCTCGACCTCTCCTCCCCTCCTTCCTTCGCCCCCCCTTGATCCACTTCCCTCTGCTTCCTCCCACCTCCCTGTCCCCATTTCTGCTCTCCGCTTTCTTCCCTCCCTTTCCTCGTCTCCGTTTTCCTCTTCCCCTATTCCTTCTTGTCCTCTACCATTTTCCTTTCACAGGCCTTCCTTTCCCACGAGCTGCTCCGAATAGCGAGAAGGGCGCGTTCTCCCTTTTCCCTTTGTTTATTTTTCCCCTGAAGAATTCTTTCCTACCAGGAAGGGATGATAGCTGTTAACCTTTGACTCTATCCCTATGGAAGGGGGATACATGTATTCGTGTGCACCCTTGAAACTATTGCATATGAATTATTTCCCTACATTTTTCAAGCACGCGAGGGAAGGTTGCGTAACACCGATATTTTTGCTAGGTTTGATTCGTTTTTTCTAGGGGAATGAAGATTGCGCACCATGGAAACGATTTCCTCCATCGCAAAATCAGTTCGGATATTCTCGTGGAGTTAGGGATGCGGAGCGATGCGTTTAAGTGCAGCGTACTGCATGTGCACTTGACTCATCTCGAAGATTTAAAAAGGCACGGTGGGCGGCTACGGATGGTCGGACGCTAAGTGCTCTCCGAACGATGAGTTACTTCGCTTAATTAGAGAGCCGAACGGAACTGCTAAGAAAAATTAGTTCCTCTTCCCTCTTTGCCATAAAATAAATCGAGGGTTTTAAAGTGCAGCTCGGAGGACTTCGATAGAATTTTTTTTATTTCGAAGAGGAAAAAAGGGTTTCAAGACCTTGTTAATCAATTTCACGGGAGATTTTAGCTGTTACTTCAGGATCCATCAGCTCATAATATTTTCTAATAATGTTGCCCGAAGAGAAAATAATTGCTCCTAAGTCAGAATTTCATCAAATTCTCCCTCGTATTTTTCCGGTAACAATTTTCCGTTTTAAAGGGGAAGGAATTCTCGAATCGGATACAGATTTCAAGAGGCCACAATTGTAATTTCGATCACTATGTTTCTCTCCGTGGACACCAGGATTATGTAGCTTTAAGAAAATTTCAATTATATCAAAATATTTTAATGGCCATTATTTTTCTAATTAAAGATAATTTAATAGGCAAATAATTGTAAATTTCGGACCGATATCATTTTAGTCCCGCTGAATTATTTTTGGAAGGTCAAGCGTTTTTGAAAAGCTGTTGCTCTTATCTAATTTTGGTAATTTGTAGAGAAGATAATTAGAGTAAATTAATGGACCAGATCCCGAATTGAAGTCGTTCTCTTAGTGTGTCAGAAGGCAAAAATATGAGATCCCAGTATATATTATTTATAAGGGAAGAATATTGACGAATGTGTAGACGCGTGCAGGAAATAAGAATTAATTTAGAACGCAAAATTGCACCGCCTGAAATTTTTTTAAATATTCTAAATTATGCAGATGACGCATCTCAGAAACAAGGTCATCATAAAATTAAGGCGAAATCTCAACCTGCTGTCAATAACAAGCTCCAACACTTCCCTATCTCAGGCTCAGGGTGCTTTCTAACAACGCTCCACATCAATACATCTTCCTTAAAAGGCCTTGCGTACCTTTAAATCAGGGTTTGAACCAAAATCCTGCCCCGTACCTCTACTTTCGGGGGAAATGGACGAATCCATCTGTTCACGAACGAAAACACGGAGAAAGGTTGCAAGATGCATTCGATGGGGGATCGAGGGCCACATCCGCAAGTTTCCAAAATCGAACGTCGTCTATCCACTGTCCCTCACATCCAATACCCAAGTGTTTGAGCCTCTCCCCTTTATTTCCAACCTATCTCTCCACGGCCACCTCGTAACTCACCCCTGGAAAACTCCCACTCCCCTCTTCCTCCTGCTCCCTCCCTGTGCGATCCAACACCTACTAGCTCCAGCCTGCACCCATAGCACATCTGCTCTCTTCTAGCCAGCTCACATATCCGGGACTCTAGTTCGGACCATATCGACTAGAACACTGTTTCTAGCTTAGATCAGCTCTAGGCGGAAGCGTGGGCGTTTGGGGCCAGGGAACAAACGAACAAAGCGCGGGACACGCATTTTGCCACTCTTTCTTTACATTCTCTTCTTTCTCCCGCAGTATTATTAAGGTAATATTTTATAATGTGGGTGTAGTAATAATTCCAAGCTTTGAGACCCGAAGAAGAGAATGGAACATGTTTCTCTTTTTTTATAGGGGTCTTAGATGTGGCATTTTCGCAGTGATTATAACAGTAAACACAATACTGATTTATTATCACTTAAATTATAAGTGCGTAATAATTATCCTGAATGTAAATCAACTCAAGTCTTTTTACTCGGAGAACCTGAGTGAACGAAATTAATTGTAGAAGATGCGGCGGACTTGCAGCTAGGATTTACAGTATGCTAAAAATGAAATCAATCAAAGAAGCTTTTGTTTTGTGGAACTCCTTCCTAGTAAATGGGTGGGAATAACTGCGCAAAAATTCCACTTGTTTAAAAGTTTTTAATATCGCGACCGGTTTCGGACGGACTAATGACTAATGTTAATGGACTGACGTCCGAAACCGGTCGCGATATTAAAAACTTTTAAACAAGTGGAATTTTTGCACAGTTATTCCCACCCATTTACTTGGATGCTAAAAAACTGAGGAGCTACGAAAGAAAGAATGCAAAATGGGAATATAACGTATTCGTTGTCATTTTGGATGAGCACTTATTATCAAGTCTTTCGTTACTTCTTTGTGACTTTAAAATCAAATCAATGACATAATAGTCAGGCGCATACCCGGAAGAAGTTTCGGAGGATTACAACCGAAATTTAAAAATCTATTAAACATATCTATTATTATTCGTGGTGAATAAATACACCGAAATGTTTTGGTTTCCACAGGAAATCTGTGGAAACCAGAATAATCCGGGGTATTTATTCACCACGAACAATATTAGAATGTTCCACGAAGTGAAGGCAGAAGTAACACATTATGTAAGCATGTCTATTCATGCACTTAAACAAATGGATATGTATGTTAAATATATCTATATAAACTAGTTGCACAATGAATAAATCGGAAAAAGTACCTTCGATATTTTAATATCATATACATTCAGTAATGGAAGTTGCAGCTTTTCCTTTATTCGAGGCGCAATTTTGGAAGTGTTTACGTGGAGCCGTTATTCTCAGAGTTGTGAAGAAAAAGACAAGGAATGGCCCACTTTGCTACAAGTAGCATTCATAGAGTGCTCCTTTTTACACGCCGCTACGATTACAGCTCAAGGCATCCCGAACAACAGGTTGTAGTTATATATGGGCTAATGAAGGTGACGATGTGTATCGAAGCGAGCGTCGTAATTCAGCTTCCGTAGGGCGCTGAATTTCCATTCGAAATTATCAGCTGGAATTGCGCGGAATTAAATGATTTTATTTTTTAAACAATACTACTTCGACCTGAAAAATGTTACTTTAATTACGATCTGAAATAAGCTGACGTCGATACAAGCAGCAACTTCAAGTTATCTGTTCGTTCCCAAACTATCAAGTTTTGGGAACGAACTTTTAATGCTTTAGTTGTTAATGGTGACCAAAACGAAGGTTATTAATATATTTATATATATGAACAGTTTGTTATAAATTTATGCAAACGACAGTTATATAGAAGAGAGTTATTTATATATTAAATATTTCAATGGCAACAAAAACGAAAGCTATTTATTAACCAAAAATAATTCATGTGGTCAAAAAATAATTATTACAATGAAGTAAAATGATTGCCTCACTTAGCGGAAAATTTGTGTGTCTGACTCTAAAATTCATCAATATATCTGTTACTATCCCACTCACAAAATTCTTACTGATCTGTAATGTATGAGATGCCATGATAAAAATACAGAATAACTGAATGTTCATTTTTTCTGCTTAGCTACTGTTGCCTTTCAAAATCCACAAGAAAATAAATACAATGTTTTGTTACAAGCGATTAAATTAATTAGTTTAAAACAATTATATCAAGATAGTGACGGTTCCGATGAGTGGTATTATGTACCATATGTAAATATCACGGAAGTATATGTGTAGTATATGTATATAGTATATATATATATATATATAGTAATTGTATATATGAACGCAAATAAAAATTATAGAGTTTAAATTATCGTCTATTATCATTCAAGTATCTTCCTTTTTTCTGCAGAAAATTAAATTTCATATCTGATGTAAAATCATGCGCTTTGTATATTCTGCATTGAATAGACGTTGTTGTATGAAGGTCAAATAATCAATAATCTGTTTAATTTTTTAATGGAGATTTATAAAAATGATTTAATAGACCAATTATTAAATTAAAAATTATTAATAATAAATAAAATGTTATTTTTTGTGAAATTATGTGAAAACTATTACTTCTTAATCAATTCCTACATGTACTGATATCAAATATGTGGTGCCTTTAAAGTAAATAAAAAAGTTATACATTTTTAAAACGCTTGTTTAAGCAATAAAATAAATTCCTTTGAAAAGAGTTGAGTCCAAAAATACAACAAACAATATTCCAAATATCATGGATTTCTTTGTTATATATGTAATGTACATTTCATTCGATTTTTTGAATGATTTTTCCAAGGTTTCTAATAATTATATGGGAAAAGGACTAAGAAAATTATAAACATATTATTAATTTCTATAATATTCCTATGATATGAACATCTAGCATCTTTCTAAGAGATGAAATAATCTTAAGAAATATTAAATGGATCCTTTTTTACATTCCGATTGAATGCTTAAACTGGTTGTTTTCTATTAACTTTCCTCTGTGTTTTTTAACAAAGTAAGCTCATTCATAACTAATTTTTAGTACTTCACGAATCATAGTGATGGGTTTTAAAGTCAAAACCAGTTATCATTTATATTTTTTATTAATATCTAGATTAATTTGTAATAATGTCTCAACATAAAATAAATGAGAAATTCTAAGCTGCGCCCAGCTGAGTAGTTTATTTTGCGCTTGATCATAAGCTTTCATTAGATATTCGTAACTCTCCCAAGAATGAATCTCAAAATAATTTTATCTGGGATTTCATTCACTTGAACGCATATAGTATTCTCAGTTGTCATTCTTCTCTGAAGGAATTATCCCAAAAATATTGAGAAATCTGATCCTCCTTACAAACAGCATTTACCTTAAACGAAATAAAGGTAAATAGCCTTTCAGATAGTATTATTTACCTTGAGAAGTCTGGGTTACTTAAAAAAATTATCAAGAATGTGGAAGAGGCCTGAGTAAGTAAGTACCCACAATGACAATACTACTACATACATACCACATTTACTACAAACAATTTACTACATACAATGGAAATGTAATACCAGAATGAATCATTCATGAAATCTTCGGGCTTCTCAAGGGATCAGCACCCGGCTCTGGCAACCTCTGCACTAGTCAGGGGCCCGATCTAGATAGGGGCGCTGAAAATGGCTTACTTAGTCTTAATTTACGAACATATTTGAAAAACGAAAGGGTCCCAAACTCAATCAGCTGCCTAGGGCCAAGTATTTCCTAGCTGCGGCCCCAATATGTTTGGCGTATATATATATATCACGTACCACCCAACTTGTCAAGCTCAGTTTATCGCTCCGTCTTCTATTGAATCGAATTGCTTTGTGACTGTTTCAGATTGGGTGTTGATTGAAAAAGTACTCAGCAAATGAGATTAAAGGCCAAGTGCAATTTATATGAGACCGATAGCAATTGTCTCGCGAATGACATAGTGCTCTTCAAAATGTATTACCTAACTGCAATGAGTCGAGATAAGCTCGGTGGTGCTTACTTACGTTTATGCACCAACGTTCGGGCACGGCCTCGTGACAAATATAAGAATCGAAAGAAGAAAAAGAGGGTGCGATGTCACGGTTCGTGATAGGATACCCTTCAATGGATGGTCGTTGTCATTGCAAAACTGGAGTTTGGAAATCCTTAGCGTGCGAGTTATTCTTTTCTCTTCGATACAAACGTAACCACTTGAATTAGTCGGCCGTTAATGGTCGCTATGTTTAACGTTCCTTGGTAAAACTTGAGCTATCCTGAGGTTAGATATGGCGGCTTTCGGTTTCTTTCGATGACTCTCTTCTCCTATTAACGACATGTCGCAGATTTAGTTTTCCTTAAAATCTTTTCCTCTCTCTTTCATCCTTATTTTGTCTTTTGCCAAATATATATATTTTTAAATGTAAATGTTAAAAATTGGTGGCACATTTGATGGATTTCAGTTGCTGCTTTCAACTTTAGTACCATTCACTGCATATTGTTCAATGGGTTTGCAACCATCTATAAAGGCAATCTCTGGCAAGTTTGCTATGAGTTCAATGTCTTTATGAAAAGAACAGAAAACTACGCGCATTTGTTTTCACAAGAAAGAAAGAAATATGTGAACAATTTTTCATGAGTTGCTTTCAAGAATCAGGAGAAAATTGCACGAATTCAAGGCCAATTATGCACGCAAAAGCATTATAAATGTGCGCTAAGGAATTTTATGCTATACTCCATACAAAATTGTTAAATACGCCTGTCTATGTTCACAAGATGATATCCAGATAACGTACTCTTTAATTGTAGTTTCTTGATCTTCTTATCGTTGTATTGTGTTCACATCTTCCAGAAAGTCCTGGGTTCGAGACCAGGCGGCTCTACGATTTGAAATGTATGGCGGGAATTACAATTTTTTGTGATTCCTTTACCGAGAAGGTGGACATTGTATGGACAGGCATATAAACGGAAGTAATGAATGTTTCATAAAACCGTTTATCTTTTACCTTATGATAATTGATTCGAAGCTGGGGCACCATTTGTATTATATCATATATTTCAAAGGGGGAATACAGAATTAAGTTTGAGGACCTTCTTGATACGATATCGACTTGAAATTTGTATCATTAATATATTTGCAGAATGCAAGCAACTTTTACTCGTATGATTAGATAGCTTACCTGATGATGGCGTAGTACGCCGAAACGGGTCTTGTTTCTTTCTTGTATCAGTGTAATTATATAAGTTTTGTAATTTTATTCTGTTTTATCAATTAATATTTACCGGCCGTGGTGGCCGAGTGATTAGCGTGCTTGCACGGTATCGCTGTAACCCCACTGTCGGATTTTTCTGATTAGGGTCTTCTGAATGGTCTTGTGTGATTGTTGTTGTTAATACCTACCAATGTAACAAAGTCCTGAAAATGGATGTTTGTGGGGTATATGAAAATAAATAAAATAAAATCATCGTATAGATATATTCATTCCATAAAAAAATAATATGCCAAATAGGTGAGAGAATGGACTATAACATAAATATATAATGGATGGTTTATCCACAAGATGCTGTAAAGAATACAACTAAGCCAAGTTTACCTAGCTAGATAAATGAAGTAAATAAGTAAATACGGTATTGTTTCCCGACTATGGACACAGTAGGCATAGTTATAGCCAGGTCGTGTAAAGAAATATTTCAAATGATAATGATAAACTGCAGACAAAATTAATGAAGGAATCCATTCCTAATTAAGGTAATATTAACCAAATTGACTACTCTTCCACCAAAAATCGAATGTTTATATATATGATGAGTTTAAAGAAGGAATGCAACGTTGCACAAAAAGATTGATTTTGTGGGGAAAAACGTCTCAACTGAAGCTTGCAGAGGGAATGCAACAAAATACAAACAAGGGGATGGAAAGTTCATAAAAAATATAAAGAAAAAATAACCATTAAACTGAGATCGGCTATATTCGATCATATAAGCTCTTTACGAAAACTTCAAAGTTAGAGCGGTAAAAATGCTCAAGAAAATAATATGTATGTTACAGTAAAAGTGTCAGTCAGTGTACACATTTAGTGGTTAGCGTATACATATTTACGCAAGATTTTAGTACCAGTACGAACTCTAGTGTCGAAATATATACATCTCTTAGCAAATGTATGCATTCAATAGAGAATGCATACACTCAGTACGGTAGGTTAGTAAAATTATACAATAGATTTTAGATTCTTTTATCAATTGTTAATGAGGCAATGACAGCCTTGGCTATTAATCTATCAGTACGCAATATTTTCGACTTTGGGATGGTTGACGTGCACAGTAACGTTTGCAGTACAAAAACACGTGAACCTGGTGCACTTGTCGGAATGAAGTGCTGACTAATCAAGACATTGAAAATGTATTAAATATATGGATGTAAGAATGATTATAACTAGATCATACTTTTATTATAATAACTATTATATCTAATTTATTTTCAGACTATTATTCATATTATCTATTATATATGGATGCTTCTCCGGATTCATTCATATATATAGATAGGTATATAGATAGATAGGATACAAATTCACAGCCTAAACCACAAGCGTGATTGAAATGAAATTTTTGCGGCGTATTGGCCATAACGTGTAACCGCCAAAAAATTGCGATTTTGATCCTCAGTGTCATGGGTTCGATTCCAGAGAGCCCCAAAGTCCCGATTTTTCCCGTTTAAATGCATTGCTTTGATTTTCGGAAATTTTTAAAAATTACTTTCCGAATAGGCAGAAAATTAAAACTCAAGGAGGCTATATATATGGTCATGATATATTGAAAACGTAAATAACTTTTACGCAAAATACCCTGGGTTCGATACCCGGACGATGCAAAAATCTGTCATTTAAAATACATTGAGGTAGTTTTTCATTATTTTTTTCATGCGCTTATCGAAATGATAGGAATTTCTTGCTTATATGGAAGATGTATATTAAGCCTAGGATTTTGAAAAATATTTAGGTAAGACCGTACTGTTCCTGGGTTCGATGCCGGGGTACATTCAAATTTCTCTCATAAGGAATACATGGGAAAATTAGGATGTCGTTTGAAGCAGTTGCAGCTAATATTTCTGCCTGAATTTTCACATATACTTAGAGATGGTAATCTTCTGTTGTGCTGCATAGAAATATCACCAAAAAGACCCGGGTTCGATGCCAGATGGTAAATATATCTGCCATATAAAACACATTGGGGTAGTTTTTCATAATTTTTTTCATGCACTTATCGAAATGATAGAAACTTCTTGCTTTGCAGGAAGATGAATATTTAGACACGGTTTACGAAAAAAAATTATATAAGACCATGGTTTTCTTGGGTTCGATGCCAGAGCACATTACAAATTCTCACATAAGGAATATATGTGAAATGTAGGACGTCGTTTATGGCAGTTGCAATCAATATTTCTGCTTGAATTTTCGCACATTGTTATAGATGGTGATCTTCTGTTGTGCTGCATAGTAAGCATCATCAGTAGGACCCGGGTTCGATGCCGGATGATTAAATTGCAGCGAATTTTAAGAATATTTTGATTTTTTTTCTTTTGAGGACCGTCACGATATAATGCCGACATGAAATTAGTGTTGTCGATCTGCTTGCAGTATGCAAGCTACATTTTACTCGTAACATAATAACAATCAAAGTTTGTTTTTGTTGTCTTACCTACTCGGTACTTACTACTTCGGAACCAAATTTACAAAAACTATTACTACTCTGTTGTTTCCACTCTCTCTCTCTTTTTCTTCGGTATAATGTATAAGGTATCAGGTATTTTTCAGGTACAACTTATCTATAGTTCCGTACACACTCCATGACATATATTCTTAGGATCGCATTTAAAGTCGACATTATAGATACTCGTACAACACTATCTTATACCTGTTATCATTTACATCTATCTCATTTTTTTTCGCTCCCTCTCTTGTGTGTTTTCCCACAACATGGGTTGTTCTCCGAGGGCCTTCAGCCAAGGTGTTTTCCCTACACCCTAGTCTTTCAATCACCTTTGCTGGGCATTTTATATTTTTGTATCTTTAATATATCAGGAAATGATTAAATTTGTTAAAGTATACATATACATATATATGTGCATACATATATGTATTTGAATTCAGAGGTAAGGCGTAAGAGAAGCCCATATGGGCCTAACCTCGCCAAATACAGCGTCATGTAAGATTAATAAGGAAAACAGTTTAGTAATTGGAGTAAGAGGTTTGTGTGGGTACCCGCTATTTCATTTTGTGAGTGCTTTTCCTCAGAATCAGATGTGAAAATGAATACATTTACTAAATATAGTATTTCTATTCATTTCTATCCTGAGTTCATACTTCTACTGAAATCTTACGTCAATGTACACACTGACTAATAGATGCATACGTTTGCTGAGTTCACGCTTTTATTGAAACATACCTAATAGGTAATACCTATACATAAAATACCGTGCGTTGCAGTCACTTGAGGTGTGAAATGGTGAAGAGGTAATTTCTGTTTCTCACACGCTCAAGGGAAACCCGAAATCAATTCGCTGTCAGCCTTTGGAGATGGCTATTAATTCAAATAAGACTTCGGGCTTGAGGTTATTATTTTTTATGAGATACATTAAATCCAAACGAATCCCGATATTACTATGCAATTAATATTGGCCCGAATATAAACTTGTTATCTTTAGGCTTATTATGTGATTTTCCTAATTAAGGTCATTGAATTCTCGGACCAGCGACGTCTTCTTTTAAATCGGACATTTTTCAGGAAATGTAAGCTCGAATCGTACACTTTCCTAAACAAATTTAGCAGTTTTGCATTTTAACTTATTATAACATCGATGATTTTTTAATTTTACTTCGAAATTTCCTTGTTTAAAAAATATATAATGTTTAGGGCCGTCTGTTCTAGCCGAAAATAATTTCTTCAATCGATAGATGACAGATGAAGAAAGATTACCGGATGCCGATCGATGGTTGCAGAGCAGGAAAATAAGTCCAACGAGTAATGCACGACTTGTTCAGCGCCAAAAGACAAGGCAAGGAAGTTCGCAGATGGATTGAAAATAACTTGATTAATTTTATTTATTGTGTAACACTATGGAATATTTACTTCATGAGTATCCCCACTTACTCATTCTTGTATCTATTTTCATAATAGATATTGACATTTTACGAGTTCTCTGAAGGTTGCGGAGCGCACGTGTAAATTCTAACGAATGACTATTATTTTATTTCTATTGTATATATTTTATTCGCCTTCGCGCCAATCACTCTCAATCGTTTCGTATTTCCAATCTCTCGCGTTAATGGAGGTTTGCCGCTTCTTTTTAACCCGAGATAACTCTTCATAACATTCAGACGTACATTTTTATTGTTGTTCTTTGGAGGGAATTCCTCATTCGATACGTAAGTATCACAGATCCTCCCAAGCGGGAATATTAGTAAGCACGAAAAGTGATGGTGGTCATTAAGTTAACTGAAAAGACAATTTGTCCAAATGCAGTGCATGTGTGGCTGATATGAATGAGGAGAGGTAAACCGTGCGCAATGGAGGGAGTCGAGGCGGGGATGGCTGATGAGGAAACCAATGGCTCTCGCATTATCACTACGGGGTTGGCAAGGATAAGTGACAGTGCGGTGATTTTGAGGAACAGCCATTACTCAGCGACTAAGATAGGGATTAAAGAGAAACGTAAATATCTTTTTAGAGTTGAAAAAGATGGATTAGGAGGAAAGATCGCGAAATCGTGGAGGACACTCCTCAACTGAATCGAGCCGAAAATTTCAAATTTTAGACTCCTTAAACATTTTTACGCGTAGGATATTTTTGGGTAAGCGCGGAATAAAGGAATGGAATGGATCTTAACTTTATTTAAATAACCCAAAGGTGTAGTATAAAATTCAGTTCAGGTTCTCACCTTCGACCGCAATATTTAACACTCGGATTATACGCGTTGATACAAACTTCAACCCATTATTTTGAAAATCGGCGTAAAAAGTGGTGAAGGATGCCTTCCAGTTCATTAGACGAGGTTCCTAAAAATGGGAAACGAAGAGAGCCGACTGCAAGCGAGGAGTACTTGAAAAAGATCCTAAACCAAGAGTCTGTGTTTGAATCTATTTACTGTGAGGAAACGGATGAAGGAGCCAGTGTAAATGCATCAATCGTAAGTGTGGAGATCAAAGGCGATGGAGTGATGATTGGTGAAAATTTTGGAAGCTCGATGCTCTACGCGAAAGTCGTTTTTCACGATGGCCAGGATGTGAAAGAAACTGGAATAGTAGTTAAAAATCTAAAGGTGAGTCCACAAGATTACTTATAAATAGAAATATATTGCAAAATTTATAAAAACGTTTGGCAAGGTCATAAATTTTACAATAATTATATTTTACAAAAATGTTTTTTACAGTCAAGTCAAAGGAAAGAATTTTTAAATTGGGTTTCTTTCTTGATGAATTCATGAATTCACTAGCTCTATAATGCGGGGGAATTGAAATTTATATTGTATTAAATATTTTAACAGTTTAAGTCAAAAGAATGTTATTTAAAAAATTGGGTTCCTGTCTTGATAAATCATTATTCGCTAATTCTATATTACGGTGAAATTAAAATTTATGCCGTAATTCATCATCAACATAAGTCAATTGCATCACAATTTAACGTGCGATTTAACAGAAAACAACCTCAATTATATTATGTGCTTAAATTCTAACGTATTGTATTTCATCATTTTTAACCTTGTAAAACGAAAATAAAAGCGAAGCTGTTTAGTCTGAAGTTCATGTATTCACGAATTCTTATTTAACATTTCACTTAATTTTTGTTTAATCCAAGTAAAGTTTTTGCTTCGTCGAATTTAGCGCACCTTTACCAAATGAAAAATTACAAATATTTCCAAAGATTGCCATATTATTCTCGCTAATTGTAAAGGTACATATCTACATAAAAGGAAATACGTGAGATTTCTTTGAGATTCATTCATATTCCACTCAGCGGCAGGGCAATTTTTCCTCGGTAAATATCTTGAGAAGTCCCTTAACCTTAAAATAACTCTATTATCAACCAATCAGATAACGGGAAATTGCAAGGAAATTCAATGTCAAGGAAAGTATTATCTCAGCTTGCGGATGTTGGGTACGTGATGCATTTTCCTTATTCTACTTTTGTTATTATATATTGTCGAGATGTGAGTCGACCTATAGCGTGATTACTTTTAACCTGCTTTCTTCATCGTACAGTTCTACAAGAAAAGATGAGTTCAGAGTAGTATATTACAATTCTTAGAAAATCAGCACGTAAAGAATTATTTCAACAATAAATTAGCCAGTAAACTTTTGCTGCGAATCAATCTCAAAAGGTCCACGAGCGATCATATACTGCGCTACTTAATATTTTTAATATGAATACAACGTATGGTACCGTGCTGAAAAGTGTTACATTTGTAAATTTAAAAAAGTTACAACGAAAGAGAGCATGTTTAGCAAAGAATTGCGATGAAAAATCAGTGAGCATTACCATAACTTCAGACTCAGGAAAGACATTTTTAGAATGTAGATGTTTTAAACAATGTAATGCAATTAATAAATTCTGAGACAGTACGTTTTTAGAAGAATAGCCAATATAATGCGTCTCCTCTGTTACATAGGCTTATCTTATTGAGCGAGAAATATCAGGAAAATAGACGATGGAATAGACTACTCGCTTCAAGAATTAATTTTTCCGCCGATAATTTTCGCAAGTAATCGATTAGGGCAATAAAGTTATAATAAATGCATCCCTGTCATACACCGAAAGGCAAATCACATGATAAATATGTAGAGGTAAATGTAAATGAATCTTTCTAATTGTTCAAACACTTCCGAGAATCTATTTCATATTCGTAAATAAGTTTGTTTTATAAATGTGTTTACGTTGATTCTTAATTACTATTTGGTTCAAAGAAGGCTGAAAAGAAAATCTTTGCTATGCCGTAATGGCAAATGAAAGGGAGAAATCCAATAACAATAACAAGTAAATTTCTCTTTAAAATAAGGCAAGAAGGAGAAATCATTATGCAAGCTGTAAATCAGTGTTTTTTCCTAGAGAGGAAGGAAATTTGTATAATATGTATTATACAAATTCTTACGTTGCAATAGAAGCATTAAAGTTGAATTACTAATCCAAATCAAGCATGGTACCTTACCGGTACTTAGTCCTAAAGAATTTAACATTTTTTATGTCATTGATTGTATCTTAGATAATATCATTCAAAAATCCAACATTGCTGCTTATAATATGTTTCTACTATTCAGAAATCGTAGTATTATTACTTTAAAAAAAATCAAATGAATTTTTAATATAACAAGCCTATGTGCCTATTTTGTAGATAATGTAAAAAAATTGTTTGTGCTGGTCCTTCTCTTACTACCCAACCACGACCTCAAAATTTATTTAAATAAATAATTTGCTTGTGCCATTACCTATTGACAAATGATGGAATATACTAAAGGTATATATGAAGGGCGATGTGGCCACCCGAATAATTCATTGTCATGCCTCATGGTCATACTCTTAATCAATTTCACAGAATAGGCCAATGTTTTTCTCGTCACCTATGTAGAAAATATAATCTATTTTTTTCAGTTTCATTTAATTTGATTGATTTTTAACCGTACAGGAGTACGATTTTAATCGTACAGGAGTACGATTTAGAGTTGAATTTCCATGAATAGAAATATTAGTTTCAATATAAATTCTTTACAGATTACAATACAATTGGATTACAGTCAATGAGATTTAATTGATCTTAATAGATAAATTTGAAAGATGATACTGTGTTTAGGAAGGACTTCAAAAGAAATAACAGGAGCCAGAAACACAGAGAAAATAGGCTGGTCGAGATCCATCTTTCGTAAAAATGTTTTGAAAAAAATCAAACAAAAACAAGATATAATATAACAATGGAAGAGGACGAACAAAATAGCATAGCAGTACTCTTAGCTTCATGAATAATCTATGTATCAACACTTATATTTTTCATGTTTAACCTTATTTCAGTAACACAAAAAAAATGCATAATGACCAACTATTAGAGAATTCCTCCAACTTATCTAAAACATCCTGGAATATTATAAAAAATTCCTCTAATAAATTCTCCTACTCAACACCCAATTTTCAACTAAACTTTGAGGACACCATCATCTCTGATCCTACTGAAATAGCCAATAAATTCAATGAGCATTTCTGCAACATATCCAAACCAAACAACACCAATTTCATCCCCACTTATGAACCTTACATACATCCCAACACAATTTTCTTGAATCCTGTTGATCATAAAGAACTATGTAACATAGTGAAGAAAATAGGTAAGAAGACCACATCTGGATATGACGATATTCCTGGGTCTCTTCTAATCAATTGCCTAAACTATATTGCAGATCCTCTTCTACATCTACTTAATGAATCCCTTGCTCAGGGTACTTTTCCTCAAAAATTAAAACACTCTATTGTTTTCCCCTTACTAAAAAAAGGTGATAGAGAGCAAATTAAAAACTATCGCCCCATATCTCTACTTTCTGTTTTTTCAAAAATATTTGAAAATGTCATGTTATCTAGATTATTAGCTTACCTTGATCATCACAACCTAATTGCTTTATCTCAGCATGGATTTTTGAAGAAAAAATCCACCTCCACTGCAATATTTGATTTTATCTCTAAAGTTTATCACTCACTTGACAAGAAAGACAAGTCATTAGGTATTTTCTACGATCTATCTAAAGCATTCGATATGGTAAATCACTCCACCCTTTTAAATAAATTGGAATCCTTGGGCATTCGTGGTTCTGCCTACCACTGGATAAACTCTTTCATTTCCAATAGGACTCAACAAGTGAGCATCCCATATGAAGTCAATTCTTTAAAATTGCACCAAACCTCATCCCTCAAAGATCTGAATTGTGGAGTTGCTCAGGGATCTGTATTGGGTCCTTTATTGTTCATACTTTTCATCAATGACTTACCCAACCACACAACTATAGGGTTTGAAACTCTTTTTGCTGATGATATCTCACAACTTGTGACTTCTAAGACATTAACTGACCTTAAAACCAAAGCTGAAAAAGCTGCCAATGAAATTCTTGATTGGACGAACAATAACTTACTCTTACTAAACCTAGATAAAACAGCCCTCATGCACTTTCATCCCTACCAATTACATCTAACTCCTCCAATATCTATCATGATTAACAACAGCAATATAATGCAAACCAATCATGCAAAATTTCTAGGATTAAACATAACTGACACTTTAGATTGGTCAGTCCACATTCAAACTATAATAAGCAAAGTAAATTCAGCAATTTTCCTCATCCGCACCCTTCAAGATAGAGTCTCAATCAAAACCTTACTTACAATATACTACGCCTACATTTATTCAAGGTTAAAATATGGCATAATATTCTGGGGAAGCTCCCCCCATATGACACGACTCTTTACTGTCCAAAAGAGAGCATTAAGAGCTATTTTTAAACTCCCCAGGAGATCATCCTGTAGGCAAATATTCCTAGATAACAAAATACTTACCCTTTGTTCACTTTTTATTTTTGAATCATGCTTATTTGTCAAAGAAAATCTGCATTTATTTGATCTCAACTCACATATACACAATCATAACTTACGGAAACATAACGATATTCATTATGTCCATCACAACACAACTCTATTCAGCCATGGCCCCTACCTCAGCTGTGCCAAAAACTACAACTCTTTACCATTTTCTATAAAAAACCTGCCATCAACAAATCTCTTTAAAAAATCACTAAAATTATATCTTGTTTCCAATATATTTTACAACCTTAATGAATTTAATATATAAAATAATGACTTATAAACTTTTTCTTTGTATATGCTATGTTTATTTCATTTCAAATACTGTAATTTTATATTAGCATGTTTTTTTTCTTTTAACTCTTTTATGACGAGGTCTATGTTACTCTGTAACCAATGGATGAATAAACTACTATACTATACTATACTAACCTTAACAATACCACAACAACGCTTGTTCAAGGGACACTTAATTTTCTTATAACAAGCTAAAATGTGCAAATCAAGCGTCACCAAACACATCTAATAATTCAACCACGGAGAAAATATAGAAGAATTAAGGAACTCGCTCAATAATATTGACACTTACAGAGGTCTACTCGTGCTCAAGATCCTCAAGATAATGCACAATGACCACAGATGGACACCTTCTCCCTTATTCCACTTCTTAACGTCACTCCTCCCTATCACACTAATTAAGATTACGAAACACTCATGTTGTAATCGTTACGGTGAGGATGATTTAGTGTTCATTTCCTTATCGTGTCTAAGAGAAGGTTTGAGTCTCATTTCTGTAATAATAAAATTGTTTTCGTTTTCACTAATACCAAGATTTGTATGTCTTCCTGATATTTTCCATATTTGACATTTAAAATTTGTGGGTAAGAAAGTTAAGTGTGCCTCACATTTTTCTCTATGGAGGTGAAACCGTGTAAAAACAGTTTGCAAAGGGAACAGTTATGTTAATAATTGCGGGAAAAAGTTTTCATCAAAGAAATAAAACAAGGGTAGGAATACTCTCAAATGCTGAAATGGGATGGATAATTAAATATAACAATTAATGGTAGGATATAAATGATTGAGTGGACGTAATTTGTTGCACAGTAAAAATGGTGGGTCAAGTCATAATTAAACAATGTAAAGGGAGATAACCTGGAAGTTTGAGGGTAATTACATGAATATTTTATGCATACCTCAGACATTACTCTAATTTACACTTAACTTTCTTATAACACGCTAAAATGAAATAAGAGATTCGTCAATTATAAGAGTTAAGTATAATTACTTAAAAAAACGTAATTCATTTATATTATATTTAATGCTATTATTGAGGGGTTCAAGGATTCTATAAATATTCCAAAAGTACTTTGAGAATGTATTTCGATTTAAATGCATTTCTACAAAGTGGAAGCGAAACCTATGCTATTTGATAATATAATGTAAATTCCCGTTATATTGTTAATCGGTTATTACAATATACGAGAAAACGGGATAGAATATATCTTCAAAAATCAAACAAATTCTATTCAATTTATAAATACCAAAAACATCTACCAAAGAAAAATTTCATCGAAGAATTTCAACATCAGCATTTTCTCATGGAACTCAATAAATAATTTTACTAATTCGCTCCACATTCTCAGAATGTTCGATAAAGCCGAAGTTGCGGAGTATTCAATTGACCAAGGAATACGAAAACAGTATCACTAGCTATCACTAGCTCCTTGTAGTTAATTTAAGGCTGCTGCAGATTCTTGGCATGGCATGGTTACCAGACCGATTTCACTATTCGAATTTAAAATAATCCATTCATCTATCTATCTTACTCTAATTGACGTTTATGAATAAATACTTCGTATCGTCACCGTGGAATATAACCTATATACAAGTTGTCACTCGCATTTACATATCCGTGGGGAAATTGATTCACGATCAGTGATTGTGAAATAAGTCTTTGTCTCTTTTTGAAGACTGTTAGAATTAGCAGAATTTGCGAAATATGGACATTATTAACGAGTAAAGAGATTTAATGAATTGAATATACAGATGGAGTTTCGTGGGAGAACCTATGTATAAATACTTTTATGAATGGAAGTGCTTTCATATATATAAGTTAAACATTGATTTAACTATATAATGAACTATTGAAGGTAATTGGATGAAGGAAATGGAAGGTGACAGTCCATAGTCATCTGTTAGAGGAGGAAAACGATCGGGATCTATAGATATTACAAAAGTATTCTAACATTCCTCTGAAGTCACACCTTCTTGAAACAACAAGTTTCCTATTTCTCGATGCTAAGAAAATTCTTCATTCTCAAATATTAGACCTTGAAATAAAGAATTAAATGCAGATTAGCATTCCATATAATTTTTAAAACGTTTTAAAATATTTATATAATTCGTCACGTCAGACCCATTTCATTCTCAGATTTTAAAGTTTCAATGAGGGAAAATATATTGTAATTGGAACGATAATAAATTAAACAAATGGAATCATAAACTTTAGAACCGTGTTTTCGTATTAGACGGAAACGTTAAGTCAGTATTACAAGTCTCAATTGCTAAAGAAATCTTGAAATAACTTTTCAAAAAATGTCGGGAAGAGTTATTATTATATTAAGCTTTGAAATTTATATTTGACTTTAGGTTATTAAAACATTCAAATTCTTTATTTATGGCTTGCAAATACTATTATAACTCGGAGGCTTTTTAAAAATATATTCCCTTTACTCATCGAATTTTATATTTTAAAATAAGCGAAGTTTTTATATAAAACAGACCTTTTTTATTTATTTTTTTACCGATATTCTTTGAATGATACATTCTCATAGCTTGCCTTCTAGTATAATATGTTAGGGATTAACGATATTTAGACTACTAGATAATGAGTGGAAAGTTTTTCTTTCGATAACAATCTAATCGTAGCTGTTTTGGAAAGAATATTTGATCGCACTGGTTTTATTAGAAAATAAATCTTTTAAGATTTCGAAACCATTTACATAAAAACTAAGTCTGTGGAAATTAAAAAAGAAGCGTTTCAGTCATTACGATATATATAGCTCTCCAAGAATTTACGCCTTTGCACGTCATGCAGTATGCATTTCCTTCGGTGTTATGGTTTCCATTGCGCGAATGCTGCGTTGAATGAGATAATCTCTGAGTATTGCTTAATAAGTGGAATTCATTCTGTTCAGAAGTGAATCTTAGTTGCGGATGGGAAGTGCTGCACCATTCCAAAGCGCAATTCAGCTTGAATTGTCGAAGTTATAGAAATTTTATTCATGTTACTGAAAATGAATTTTCGTATTTCAAGCGCACTCTAACGCTGTCGAGTATTGCTCGTGACTGTAAAGTCAATCACATTTTACGTAATTGGTTTTTAGTATTATGATGGTCTTCACAATAAATTTATGCAAAGATTTTCTTCGAAACCAAACGCAGTTAATGAGAGGGAAAAATTGCCTTTGTGCTTCAATGAACGTGAACTCATGACGAAAACTGAAATTATCTTTTGATCTTAATATTACTTAAACAATGATTTTACAATTGACAAGCAATTAATTTATCTTCTAATTTAAACATTTTTATTGTTGAAATTATTTTAACTTCAACTAAATAAGCTAAATTTCTAACTTAAAATTTATGTATATCACGATATTCATGTGCCCCAATCGATTTCATTTGGGTATCCTCAGCATGTGCTTCGTCCACCTGAGTCCACTGGAGATGTGATGAGGTCTGTCATCGACTCCATCTAAGAAAAAGTTGTTCTAGTTATCATGAATTATGCGTCTGTTAAAATTGCGAAACAAACCGTCTGAGATCTCCTCATATTTACAAGAGAACTTGGCTCAACTCCAATTTCACATAATCGAGGAATATCGCATTAAAAGTGTACAACATGAGACGATGCAATCTTTCCTCGGCGACAACAAGAAACTTTCATTTAACCTTAACCATGAAACGACACTCGAGTAAGTTTTATGATGCACTTCTGTTATCAACATACTGATCCTATCATATCCTAAGAAGATCCTATTACGAAACCATATCCGTAATTTTAGAGATTCCGTAAAGATAACGATGCGCCGCCTTGATATTTTGTTTAGAACGTTTTCAGCTATAGCAGATAATTCTTATTATAATCTAATATCGCGATGATGATTAATATTATCACAGAAGCTATGAACAAAATTTCTTAAATTAATTCGTCGAAGCGTTTGTAAGGTACAGATATTTCCGCTAAGTAAAACAAGTTGGGAATTTTCGGCAATACTCAAGATTCATGACTATCTCCATGTGATCTTCCATTTCGAAAGGTAGAACTGTAGCTATTGTTGAATATGGCAACGAATAGAAAAGCCTACATTTTTTTTTGGGTTTTAAGAGATCGAATTATTAAGGTAAACGGAAAATCCACTTGGTAAGTCATTTTTTTAGTATAATTTTCACAAGAGCTTGATATGAAGTTGACATAATGAATTATTCCATTGCTTATGGAGTGAAAGAGGACATTAACAATTCTGAGTGTTTAGAATGCCCATATTAAAGAAAATGCATTTCACTCCTAAGGTGATGCATTTGCATTCGTAAAGTATCATTAATATAGTTTCTTTAGTTTTTCTGTCTGATATGCATAAACCATTACAACATTATGTAATACAATTGCGTACATCATGATATCATGGTTCATTATGAGTGAAACTGCAGTTTTAGCCCAATTCAGTATACTTGGTATTTGCAAGTGGGAAAAACACTACACTTCTAATATGTCGGTTTTACACTTCTAATATGTCGGCTGAAACTTCAAATGGAAATGCGAGCTTAAGAATTGCATATAAAGTCGTTTCTATCTGTTGCAGGCTTAATAATTTTTAACAAAATGGAATTAGAAATAACGGTCCAATGAAATTGGCATAAGCCCCTAAAATAGATTCTTATTTTGGTCTAGAATACTTGTCATCGGTGAAAACTTAACAGAATTTTGATAGAATATTCTTGGGTTTACAACATTCCGTCCCCTTGACGACTGGATTAATTTCTGAAGCCTACCTAATGCATATACCGTAAGAAAACTTGAGATTTTTAGTTCCATTTGGAGTTAAAGGTAAGAAAATAAATGTTTATTCTTCAATGAGAGAATCGATGAAAAATACAAACATGTTTTGAATGTTAATGACAAAATTATTATAGAAAAATTAGTCTTATATTCTACTGTTTTAGCATTTAATTCTTAATTCATTACTTTGAACATCTTGTAGATAATAGTTCTCGAAGATGTATCTTCTCTTGAAGATAATACCTCATTACCTAATTCATACGATTTATAAATACAAATCGTAGCAGCGTAATGAAGCATTCAACCGATGAGGCCTGGATTTTTCTGTAGAAGAGGTACTCTTTGGAAGAAGTACTCTTTTTCTTTTACTCTTTTACTGCTATAATGAAGTATTACATTTCATTATTTATGGATTTCAATCCAATTTAAATTAAGTTCCAGTGATGCTTGACGGAGAGTTTCACTGGTTGTGCAAGAGAATTCAGCAATTATCTCTCATTCGTTCCTGCTTTCCTGGTAATTCCCTGTTTAAGAATCTTCGATTTTTAATTACCGTAATTTGAAAAAAAATCTTTTTCTATTGAAAATGAAGGCGATGACTTTCAAGTTCATTCTGGAATTAGCAGTGCAATCTTGAAGAATGGAGTTGTGTAAGTCTGTGGTGATTATCGTAAAATTTCGCAATACTTCAGTTTATTATATTCCATACCAGCTCTGCATTCGCAGCAACAGAAGTCGCGGATATTCTAAGGAATTACGAGGAAGCGATTTCTTTTGAATCTTTCGAAACTATAATTGTGAAGGAAAATATTGCCTGAATTTCCCTTCTATTCAGTCAATGTCCATTTTGCATCAGAAATATTAATGAAATTTCTTTCCTCAGTCTCTAAGAATTTTTGGGTCAATAGAATTACATTCGATATTTTGATTTCAGGAAACTCCTTGGCATGTAGAAATAATGAACATCTTCGTGCTGTTTGAGAAAGAGGTGGAGTTTTTCCGAACAACTCTCCCAGCGATTGAACGGTTCCAAGTTAAGAGGAGAGTACAGACGAAGATCAAAGAGCTTTTGCCGAAGTGCCTTTACGGACAGACGGAAAAAAGCAAAGGGATAGTTGTAACTGAAAATATATGCCAACAAGGTGAGTAAATCCTCATCGGGCATTGATAATCGCTGCAATTTGCAATCACATGCGGACAATGGTATTTTCATTTTAGTTAAGCAGTCTATTTGTTTATCTGACTCATTACTAAGCCTATGATGGAGCTGCGACTATTTATGCTAATTATCACTTCAATTTTGGAATTAATTTTTTTTTCAACGAATAGAAAATTTAAGATTATAAACACTTTCTCTGGTACTATTTAATAAGGCAAAAATGCTAAGCAAAATCTACGTTATGTCGGTGAAAGGGGATGTTGCAAGAGTAGCAGCTGTGTGAGGACAATTTCTCGCAAACAGTTGCAGCAGTAGTAATTTATTGGCATAGTAAATCCACAACTCTATTCAGATAAAACACTGAAAGTGAACTTATGTCTCGTCAGATGCAATATGATTATAAAATTATACACATAGTAATATATAAATTCCATCCAGTCTGCATAATTATCTACACATCAAATTCATTGCTGATCATATATTGCTGTTCATATTAAATATTCTATGTTAAAAATACACACATATTTTACTTTACATAAATATTTAATAAAAATACACCATTCTTCTCATAAATTTTGTTAATGGTTAATTTGAAAATTCATTAATTGAATAATAGCATATTTCAATCAACATATTTATCAATTCCTCCCAAAAAACCTTGAAAATCACATTAAAACTTATCCCGAGTTTGACAGGAAAATTGTAAAAAAATTGAATTTTCATGTAGATGGGGCAATGTTCATATTTTGTTGTATGTATTGGAGAATTTAATAGATAATTGTTTCTTGTATTTTGATTACGATGTGGTATGTTTTTGATTAAACCTGCAAAATTCTTAATTGCAATTCCTCGCGTTACAATTCCTTTTACCATTTCCGAACAGCATCGGATGGGTTGGGTCGGTTGGTTGGTGGTGGGGGTTTCTTTTAAATAACAAAATTACCAGGTGTTTAATCAATATTGTGGCAGCATAACTGACCTGTGAGGAATTTTTCATCAAGGGACTGACCGCAAACCGTAGCAACATTTTCAACGATTTCATTTGAAGTATTTTGGATTTTCATTGGAAAAAGAAGTTAAAACCATTAGCGAATTTTAGTCTTATGATGGCTAGTTACATACGGAAAGAGCAAGGATAATTATGAGAAGGAAGGCTGAGTTTATTTTCCCTACTTTATACATGTGTTATTTATGCACTCATTCGATAATGTTTATGTAAGGAAGAGATACCTCACAAGAAAGCGACAGCTCCTCTTTAACTTCCCTGCATTATGCTCAATTGCGTGCTGCTAGTGCGTGAGTGACGCATTCCCGGAGTCGACAAAAATCGTGCAGGTGTCCATTACACAACTGCTCTTGGCTCCCCCATGTTTAATGTGCATGATTTATCGGATTTTTAATTATGAACTTTAACACGTCTATTTGATTAATTGATGCAGAAGTTTGTTCCGTAGCTATTCCTGTGCGTACCACTAAACATTTTATAATAATCTTTCCTTGAGGTGATAGGTTAAAATATATTTCGTTGATGAAAGGAAGTACAATTTGATGCCCTACAGGTATAAATTAAGAGCGCTATTATTCAAAATGTCTTCAGAATAAAAATTGGTGAGATATACGAACGAAGTTTTATTATAAAGAAATCATGGTAATTATGCCTTACTCGTGATTACATTCGTCGGTTGGTAATTTATGTTACATTACTCGGCAGTCATTTAAGAGACCTTCAAAGAATCCTGTGCAGTTAATTTATTAATTTTAATCCTTTCCTCAATCAGAATGATTTTCTCGAGAAATTTTTTTAAACGCAAATTTATGTTACTTGTTTACAAATATTTGCAACGCAGCCATAGTTTACGAAGAATGCGCTTTGATTCATTAAGATATTAAAGGTAAAAATATCTTACTAGAAAATCGTAATTAAATAAGTTAAAAATAATAATCGATCTCTTTTTTTGTTAGGTATTTTTCTTGATATGATTATCTTCATGTCCGGTTACTTGGCCTTCGATCTATTAATGTAATGCAAATATTATTATATCTTTTGGTGAGGCACCTGCTGATATTTCTCTGACTTAGCAGGGCCTGTAAGTTTTTGCTCCTTATAATGTCATATGTCTTGATTTTTCTGGTTGAGGTAGTTATGTATTAGTTAGTTTATGTATATTTAATTATTTTCTGTTCTTGAATAAAGCTTAGTTATTTCATTAAATATTGTCAATATTTCGATACATTTTCGATTTCCTTCACACGCTAAGTTTAAATACCTCTTTTACGGTTTTATCTCTAACCAGTACTAATACCACCAACTATTTTTGAATGCGTGGAAAATTCTTGAATAGCCTAAAGCCGCCTAAGCCCCCAAACAATCGAAAAGAACTATGATGGACACAAATATCATCAAACGATAAATATCACACCAAAAGGAGAAAATATCAAGAAATTCTCCAAAGGAAAATAAAGTACGGAGTTTAAGTTAATATTTACGGCTGAAAAGCGGGCCAAAAATGATTTGTATGAGTGAAGAAAGAGGTAAGATTGGCTTGTTCCAATCGGCTGGTTATATTATTTGGAAATGCAATCAACATCTCAAGGTATTTCAGTGTCTTTTTACAAAAAGTGTTTTTAGTTCTTTTGTTGACATGTTTTTATTAACTACAACCCTTCTAATAGGTATAGGTCACATAGTGTAGTTAAATAAAATTGAAATATTGATTTTTTTGTGACATAATATTTTTATGGAGTATTTATTATCAAATATACAGAATTGAAAAAGCAAAAATCTTCAACTGGATTTTAATTTTTTCAATTCTACTGCACTTAAATAATTTTCGTCGATGTCGATTGCCACGCGAACAAAAATTTTCGCCCCAAAAAATTGCTTCCCCTATAATAGTGATTATTTCGCTTATGTTGTCGGGCCTGTTCTTAATCTCTTAAACCTTAAGAGATATCGAAGACACCTTCATTTCTTATAATAAACCATGGAATGTGTAATTCCAGGTTTCAAAATGGCTGATCGTCGCCGAGGATTGGGTCTGACGCACGCCACTCTTGCGATGAGAGCCCTGGCTCGGTTCCACGCTGCTTCTCTAACGATGAAAATACTGGAACCGGAAAATTTTTGGAAGGCCATCCAAGCCACAAAACAAGAAGCTTACTTCACGGAAGAAAGGGCCGCAATGTTCGATAAACTGTACAAACAGGTTGGTAATGTCGCAACGCTCTTTCGCGATAATCCTATTGCGTAGACTAAAAATTAAAATATGCGAAAAGCAAATTTGAGACGTTGGAACTGGAGAAAAATATTTTGTCACTTACTTCAAGGTATACTTTCCAGCGATATAATGTAGTGCCTCCATAATCGATCATTTCTGGCCGAACTTCGTGGAAAGACGCAATGAAATAAGAGAAGGAGCACTTTGTAACTTCCACAAGATATAATTACATCTTAATTATATTTTTTTTGGATTGACTTCGTCGAAAGACGCACTGAGGAAGTGAAGAAAAACTTAATTATATCTACACGCTTCAATTAATCTTTTTTTAAATATATTTAATTATATCTAGTATAATTTACAGTGCCCTTTCTTTTATTTCATGTATTGCCTGTGTAAATAATTCAAACATAAAATCTTAAAAAATAATCTAGGCAAAGGGCAGTAATGCCCATACGAATAAAAAAGAATTCAAAAAAGTAAAATAACCTACAATATCCATTCGGTATTATTAATTTTAGATTAGTAATAAATTAAAATATGTAGTAAAAACGGGCAACCAATATTTTTCCTCCCTCTCATAAATGTAGAAGAGTCTATGATATTTTATATGATATGATATTTTTCAGATTAGCAAGTATTCAAGGGACACTTTTAACTCTATTTTCGTTTTTCGATTTATTATTTTTATATAAAACCACTTAATCCACTATTTTACGTTATTATTTTTTTTATTTATTCCATCGAAGATATCAAAAGGAAAACTTATTCCCATGGCTCAAGCAGAGGTAGAAAAGGGTTCATCAGATGCTTCATTGCTACTGAAAATGGCAGATATAGGAGAAGAAATCCTTCGAAAAAGGGGACTTATGGCCATAGATATGTTAGAGAACTATCGAGAACCCCTCGCAGTATTAAATCATGGCGACTATTGGGTGAACAATTTTATGTTCAGGTAAGTTATTTACCTGAATATTACATAAATGTATATATTATATGACCATACAATTTCATAAAAATTCACTTTAATTCATTTCTTTATTATAGTGCCGCGTAGTAAAAAGTCTTTTTCAGTACCATAGGGTGGAGCATCGACAACCTACCCCACCTCCGAATACCTCCATCTTTGGTATCCCTTCCCCCATTCTCACGCAGTGAGTCTCTTCTATCCACAGCAGTGCTGACAAATTCTCTCAATTCACAAATTCTTTAGGAGTACACATGGCATATTTTAAAGGAAAACAGGAGAACGATTTGCAATAGCTGCCAACCACGAGGATGTGAACGTCAAATAATATGAGGGACTTCGTATAAATTGGCTACTAAGCAAGAAAAAACAGCGGGAAAGACAGAAGATGTTTGGTGACTTAGAGCCGGGATACTCAACCTGGAGCCCGAAGCTACTTTACACAGTGCCCGACAAGTTTCGATAAAAAGATTTTTTTATTTGCTATAACAGTAAATCCTTCTGTGCAACTTTGTGGAAACTGATTGGCTACGTATAAGTAAAATCTGATTGTTCTACGACAGACATTTGCAAAGATATATCGATTTTAGTTTTTCGGGGGGAAGGGGCCTCGCTATCTTGAGGCCGCTGTTGTCCGTCTGCACATTAAATCAGCTTTTTGCTGTATCAGTTTTCAGTCGCTTGTTTTCCTTCTTTTGTTAACAATTCTGTTATTGTTGTGTGTCGTCTCCATTTCGAGTTTCAGCAGGAGTTATTTGTTATTCACTGCGAACTTCTTCTGTCTCGTATTGTGTACAGCAATAGCGAGCTCACTCAAATGTTGTCCGACTTAAACTTGCCGTTGTCGCTAGCATTTTTGATTCCATTTTCTCAAGGAATGGAATGATGTACTTATTAGATCAGGTTTATTAGGGTGAATAGTTTATATTAAGTTATTTCTTTACATGAATAGGTCTGATAGTGATTTATTTTAACTGCGTTGCATTTTTATGCATGTAGTAGGATTGAAAGGGTCAACATTAAATTGGGCATAATAATTATATCTCTATAACGATAGAAACTTTTCAAATATCCCTATAAAGATAAGAAAATCGTACTAATTTACTTGTTGATTGACGATTTGTGAATTTTTCCTGCGGATATATACGATAGTTTTAGAACAATCGTAATCTGTCATAACGTCAGGCGAGAGTACGGTTAGCTCTGCAAAACTCAATTTAAATATAAATTGCGGTACACCATTTCAAAAGCGGGTTCATCCAATTTTGAGCGATGGGTAATTTATTTGGTTTCGTTTCCTCGAGGAACGGAATGGTGCATCAAATAGCTTCTTAGGATAATTCAATGTAAGTAATTCCTGTAAGTGATTGTGTTGAAGAGCGCTCTTTATGAATGTTATTTCATTTCTAAAAGTATTTGAGGGGTAAGTCTTAAAAGGAGTCCATAAGACATCTTTTTAACGTTTCGAATTTTAGGTCACCCTTTAAAAGTTAAGAAAAGAGTAGACATGTATTTGTTAATGGATACATTTCGAATTTTTATTTCGGATAATATTCGTAGTCTTTCACAATGTCACATGAGAGTTCGGTTTGATCTGCTCAACTCAATCTACACTCATCTCGGGCGGGTTTGGAAACGATCACCAATAATTGGTCCTTGGGAGCCGCATCAAAATATCCGGGCGCTTGATAAACTGTTCACAATACCTTCAACGATATTCAAAGAATGATCACCTCTGACGAGTAGAGACAAGAAAATATCAGTTTTTGTATCCTAATAATTATTAACAAACCATTGCTAACGGATGAATATTTTTTCAACTAATATCCGTGATATGCTGATTGCTTCCCGTGACAACCAACACAAATAATTTACTCCTCTACCATTCTGTTAGTTTATATTGAATAAATCAAAAAGTAGAGCAATGGTCTTTTCAACAATAGGCCATAACAAAACAGACCATTAACATCGATATAGCAACCGACAGAATTTCCGGCCAATCAATAAACAAAGTATAATTTTATACTTTCCTTTCTGTAATATACTTTCTTTTCTTTACAGTGTATGTCTGTCACTTTACTCTGTAGTTTGCTATAACGGCAGATAGGCAATCACCACACCGGTAGGCGGAGGTAAAGTGTGGTATAAGATTAGGGTATGAACAGGAGCGTAACTAGGTTCATTATGCTTTTCTGACAGAAATTAATGAAGTGCGCCTAAATTCTTATCGCTGGGGTGTAAACAACAAGATCCTTATCAAAACAACACTCAAAAGTGTCCTGACGACAGCTTTCTTGATAGAGCCATCTTGCATTCGTTTTCTAGTACCTATTCTAGTTTAAATTCTTCCGCCTACTTACGTAATAAAATACGTAACATTGCAGGAATGTTGAAAATATGAAGCGTTCGCAATACGCAATTGTAGGTGGCTCAACTCCTTCCAGCTCACCCTCTAACCACCCTTGATTCTGGATTTTTTAGGAATTTCGCAGAATATGTATCAACAATTTATATGTTCGGCGCGATTCATATATTTTTCTGATCTAATTAAGTCGATGTTTACTTCCCCATATAAATGCCCTTCTTACACCCTCTTTGTTACTTCCTATGCTTGGTATGTTCACTCTGCCTCTCTGACTTCCTCGCGTTCTTCAGAGTGAAGTGACAGACAAAATTCTAAAAAGAAAAAAAAAGAAACGTATAGAAAAGAAAAAGGGAGATTGGACTTCCGTCTACTATTCTGGCCGGAAATGCTGTCGGTATTGCATCGATGTCAATGGTCTGTTTCGTTATAGCCTATTTAAGAACAGAACTTTGGTCTACTTTTGGATTTATTCTATATAAATTAAAAGAATGGTAAAGGAGTATATGATTTATGTTGGTTGTCACGGGAAGCAATCCGTAAATCTTGAATACCAGTTGTAAACAATATTCATCCGTTTGCAATGGTCTCACACAAATATGATATTTTCTTGTCTCTACTAGTCAGAGGTGATCATTCTTTGAATATTGTTGAAGTTATTGTGAAAACGTTTATCAAGTGTCCAGAGATTTTGATGCGGCTCCTGAGAACTAATCATTGGTGATCGTTTCCACACCTGTCCGGGATGAGAAGCGAAGCAGTTGCGGATACACGTGAGTTGACGAAAAAAAGATGAAAGTGCATCGCCCCTGGTACGGGATTTTTATGATTTCTGAAAATATTAAAAAATTTGTCCGAGATCTTGTTTTTTACTGATGAGCGCAAGGAGTAAAAAAATCATCGGTAGATTTGATGTATTAAAATACAGCAACTTATACAACAGAAATAGATTTTAAACCTCTGTGGGTTCAGTAATATTCAGCTACAGTAGAACCCCGGTAATCCGGACACTCGCTAATACGGAACCTTCGGTAATCTGGACGGTCCAATGGGAGTTATGCAAACCCGCAACTTCTTCTTGTGAGCATATAAACATGCATATTAGTAACATGAAACGAGAGGTGGACAGACTATTTGAAAAATTTTTCCATTGGCTGCAATGATGTGATGGAGAGCGAAGTATTTCGTTTATTGTGATAACACATTTAAGTTGTGATAGTTTTCGGAGACAGCATTTTTCCATTAGAGGAATGCTTAATATGTGCAAGACTAAACAATTTCGAAAGACAATAAATTTTCAGTTGCAGCAGGGTATCACTTCTCAAAACATCACGTTCATTAAAAAGCTATGAGAGAAGAGGCGTAAGAAACAATCCTTCCCTTTGATAGACGTCCAATGAGGATGACCATGCATGGACTATAGAGTTGGTGTTTATAAGCGAGAAAAGCTAAACAATTTTAAGTTACTGCGTGTAATCAATGAGAAAGTAATTAAAGTGAGGATTAAATTTATGCCGTGTGCAAATGTGCCTGGCAATCATAAGCTTCCTTTGTTTGCTGTCGGAACATCCAAAAAAACCCGTTTAAGCTTTAACAGATGACGAAATTATCAGAACAGTAACGGCAGAAGATGATCATGACGACGACGACGACGACCACCCTGTAGACTCCGTCAAAATTTCTCATTCTGAGGCTTTGGCGGCACTTAATACATCATTAGAGAGGGCCATGGAGCAAAGTTTTGAAGCGCATGAAATTATGGTCTTTAGGCATTTTAGAGACCGCGCACTTGTTTAAAAAATAAGAACGGTCGCGCAAAAGAAAATAACTGACTTTTTTGATCGCTGATAATATTCATTCACTTTATATGTTGTAATACCTTATTAATACCTATTATTACCCCTTAATGTATACATGCATTATCTATACAATATAATTTTAGAGAAAAAAGGTTTTCTACGTTATTTTTTTAAAACCTCGCTAATCCGGAAACCCCGCTAATCCGGACGCCTATGTGCCTGAATTCGTCCGGATTAACGGGGTTCTACTGTATTTGTCTTAATAGTTTATATGTTTTATTAATTTTTAATAGTAAAATTATGCAAAAATCTTCTTTCTCGATGTTTTGAATAGAGTTTTTTTTGTCTCAATTGATTTCCCCTAATAAAAACACTCAATTTCTATTTATTTATTAAATTAACAGTGATGTAGTCAGCAAAAAATCCTTATTAAACTTTGAGCTAAGACAATTTCATCACCTTATGTAAAATTCAATTACAGGTATAAAACGGATAAAGACGGCAAGAAGATACCAGTGTCTATGAAGCTCTTAGATTTTCAAATGACGCGATACGGTTCCCCGGCGCTAGACATACTTACATTCTTGTACACGAGTACCACCAGAGACCTTCGGAAGGACCATGAAGAGGAGCTTCTGCAGGAATACCACAGATCCCTAATCGACTACATCTACGACGCCGGGATCGACCCCTTGGTGGCTGTAGATTACGATGGAAAAGTAGGGGAAAAAGGAGATAAGGTAGTATAATCTAGAGTTAACTTAAAGTTTCTTTTAGTGAGGCGAAAAATCGAGGAAGATAAAATGAAAAGTTACTAAATAAATTACCGTTCACCTAGAATTCCATTGCGAATAATTTTTACTCCCTAAGAATTTAAAATCCCAGTTTTGGAGTGGAAATCAAGAGAGATAAAAATTGATACTTTCCCATTTCTATACTTCTATTCTTGAGAGTCTTAATTAATTTTGAACATTTTCGGCTGAAATATTTAGTGGCACTTTTTGTACACTAGCACGGTTGTACCGTGTATGGAACGAAAATTATTACTGTTTTGCTTTTATTTGGGTTATAGACCGCCGAATTTCAGCTACGACACAAATATTGAGTATCTGTGAATCGCGCGCATTAGGATCCGGGGAATGGTATTGAGGTAAATTTTACCGGTATTGAAAATTGTTTTACAGATAAATAACATCATTTATATGTGTAAAAGGTACAGAAAAACTTATGTTTACGATTACCTGGCGTTTCTGTATAACTTAATGTATTTTGCTCTGATTTTCAACTGTTTTGGACTATGACCACACTATAATGTGAATCAAAAACTAATGTTTTCATAAAAAAGCCACCTAAGTTGGACAAACTGAAAGAAAAGACACGTAATCGAAAGAGGAGAATAAGAGAGCAAATACGTAAGGAGAAGATTTTATTGGATAGACTATCAACTACGGAACAAAAAGGGCTCCTTTCTCATTCTTTGTTAGTAAGAAGAAGTTACGGATGTTATGTGTCATTACGTACCAATTACGAAAATTTTCTCGATGTAAAGACATAGAGAGCTATATATTTTTCAAGGGCAAACTAACACATAAGAAAGGCTCAGCATTCTTACTCCCATTATCTAAGACAATGAATTAATCTTCAGGAATATTAGTTTTTGGAAATACACACGTGAGGAACTTTCCTCATTAAGTTCTACTAATAACAAAATTACATCTACAGATGAATTTGCCAGCTTAAATTCTCAAACAGCTCTTTAACTCTGGTATTGAAGAGTAGATGAATAGTTTTCAATAGTCGCAAATTCTTTGTAGGAAGGCAAGAGTTTGTGACAGATGATTGCAGAATATTTATACTCCTAATTAATTAAAATAATTAAATTAATTTTAATTCTCTGTTTCTTAAACAATGGTAGATAGAAACAAGTTTTTGTTCGTCCAGAAATATTTCTAGTTTAAACAATTCCAGTTACATCTTTGAGATGACTTGCAAGTAAATAATAACTTAAGTAAATAAACTAACAATAATAACTTAATTAACTTGTAAGTAAATAATTTAGAAAATCTTTTTCCTCATTTTTTAAGTCGGTAGGAATAAAATTATACATCCACTAACAAAAAATTACTCATTCCAGAGTTATGTTCAAAATATATGTTAGCTGAAATGGATTTTTTAATGTATACTCAAATATTGGCACTGCCATAAAGATACCATACTTGCCTTTATGATAATAAGAATAGGCAGTTAAAATTTGTTTTGGCAGTCTATGAAATGTTTAAGAACATGTGCAAATATGAGCATCTAATGTAATTACTGTGTCTTAATAACAGTGAAAATTGTTAGTTAGCCAGGAAGTTGGTTATCAGAACCACTCGTCACATTGGGTAACACAGTAACTTCCTCAAAAGTCAGGTGAAAATCAAGTTAGTGTTTCGTAACCAGAATATGGCTTACAATGAAAGGAAAAGCCGCTGGAGTTACATATAAAAATTTGTTATCTGCATTTTATCACATAAATTCCAATATTCCAGATTTATGTTTCAAAACTTTAGATTTCATTCATGAAGTGGATAATAAAAGAGCATTTCTGAACTTCATTGACAGTTGCAAAATTATTTTTTTATTTACATTTTATTATAGATATCTCCTGATGATAAATATGAACTCCCACAAAAACACCCATTCTCATATGAATCCCTGAAGGATGAGCTAGAACGCCATGGACCATGGGCTTTTATGATAGCTGAGATGATGCTCCGAATAGTGATGGCAGATTCTTCCGAAGCAGGAGATGCTATGGAAGCAACTCTATTAAATGGAACTGAAGTGTTAGAGGAGGACAAAATGATTGGTTATGAAATGCTACAACAATTGAATACTAAAGAATACGGCAACTGTATGTTTCAGGTGTTCAGAGAGCTTGTACATAAAGGGTATTTGAGAAGTTGAAAAACAGAGATTTGTTTTTTATGTAAAATATCTCAAGAATTCATAAATGCTCCCATTTTTTATCATGATGCTTTTATGTTTAATTTGCTTTAAATCAAGAGCATAAAATAAGTTACTAAAAATGCCTGGTTTTTAGATTATATATAAGAAGTATTTTTGCAAACTGTATATGCTTCAGGTTACTTACTAGTGATTCTTGATCTACCATTTTTAAACAATCTTTAATTTTTGAATTTTAATGATTGAAGATTAAATTCATTATATTCATATAATATAATTATATAACCTTACACTAAAAAAAACTCTTAGAAGAAAGAAGTCCTAAGTCTTTTATGGCATTTATAGGAATTAATTGATGCTAAAAAGAAGACATTATTGGAAAATAATATTAGAATACAGCTTACAATGGATAATACAAAAATATAAATGTCATATTATTGGATAGAATTTCCAATAGAAGATAAATGAACATTAAGCTCCTTTCTTCAAGCAATATCAATTACCTTATGAAGAAGTGGAAGAAATTTTAACCACCGATAAAATATATGTCTGATATGCTTGATAACATAATACAAAAGTATCCATACCATTTTAAATATCTTAAATAATTTCATTCATAAGTAGAATTCCAGAGCTCGGCTCATTGGAAAAAATATTTTCAAGGAATGATGGTATGAATGATACAAGTTGTCACATAAGAAATACAATGAATTGCAATTCCTCTTATGCGAGAATAGGTTATTTTACTCAAAGGTTTCGTAAGTGACATTGGTGAGAAGCATATGACTGTGTGAAATAATCCATTATAAGTAATATTTAAACTGTTATTAAATCAGAATTTGGGGATTCAGTATTCATATGAGGTTTCTAATCTGAAGTGATTGCTCATGAACTTTTATCGCTTTGTTCATAGATATTGTAAATTAATAAATATGTTGAGTAATACAAATGATATACAGTGGTACCTCGAGATATGAGTTTAATTCGTTCCAGAACCGAGCTCGTAAGTCAATCGGCTAGTATCTCAAACGAATTTCTCCCATTTAAAATAACTGAATTCGATTTGATCCGTTCCGGACCTATGAAAAATCCCCAAACCATTGTAAATTATGAATAAAGATATGTTTTTAAATATCAAATAAACATGTATAATTAACAAATACATAACAAAATATGAAATAAAGAAATAAAAGAGTCATTTAGCATTATAGTCTTACTTTGGAGACTGACGAGTGCGGCTAACGAAGGTGAACGGCGAGGAGGAGGGAGGGGGAAGGGATGCAGGCACTCTAGACACGTACGTAAACGGCGCTTTTTTAGGAACTCAAAACTATTTTCGTAACTTTAAAACTAAAACTACACTTTCCTTATTTCAAATGAAAGAAAAACTTAAAACAATGCACTTAACTTTAAACTTAAACTAAGCTTAACATTTACGTAAATTTAATTATCACTTGTTTTTGCCTTCTTGGCTTGGAAACACGGCTCGTATCTTGAACGAAAATATGGCCCGAGCTCCAGCTCGTATCTCAAAAAACTCGTATGTTAGGCTGCTCATACCTCGAGGTACCAGTGTATCATATCAAAATACTACATTGATAAATTAATGCAGACAGTATAAAGATTATACATTCATTTCTCAAAAAAAAACATTATGTTTTTGAAAACAATTTTAAATAAAACCATCATTTTATATTTTAGATCATTTTTTAAATAAAAATACTCTGTAAAAATAATGAACCCGTCTCTTGTGACTTCCAAGGGTGATTTGCTGTAAAAAATTATTCAAAGACATTTCAATTACTAATCTAAAGACATTTTTATCAGAAAAAATATGGTACAAAATATAATTGTTTAAATTTGAGATTTCCATAGAAAATGAGATATCGAACATTCTATATGTACATTTTTAAAGCAAAACATCGTTTACAGATAGAAATGAAAAATATTTGCTCCTTATTTTTGTATTTTCTTTATGCCCTTTAAAATATTTGGCAGCTATTAAACCGAACCAATTAAATATATTTATTTATTATACTTCATCACTGTATTACAGTTCATAAAAATATTTTGTACAGGTTTTGCTCAGACCTCAATATCTTCCATAATAACTAACAATAAATGCTTATCAGTTGTTTAATTGAGAACAAAATTTAAAGGTAAACTTACACATGAGTAGTAAACTTACACATTGTTTTTGAGCTGGTATTTTAGAAAAGTAGGATAAAAATTTTGGAATCTGTTAGACAAGGAATTGAATGTAAATTGCAGAATGAATATTAACTTGTTAAGAATAGATGTTGCAGCAATTACAAGGAATAGCAGGTAAAGCTTATGATAATGAAATCATATAACCAAAATTTAAAATAATTAATAGAATGGAAATATTTACTATTTGTAACAAAGTCAAAATTACGTCATTAACATTATGGTTATTGGGTAAGAGAAGCCTTTGTATATGCAATTGGTACCACCAAAACAAAAAAATTCACTTCCAAGATAAAGAATGTAGGCAATACCTATATATAATGCAATTTAATTCTTTTTACAGTTTACTATAATTTGAAGATAAATACATTTATAAGCAAGCCAATTTTCCTTCAAGAAACTTACCATGCAATAAAAATCCTGCACATGTTCTTTCCAATTTACCTCCAAACAAAAGACAGAAAACATATGAACAGATATGAACTCATCTCTCCTAAGTGAAATTCGGATATGTATGTATGTATATCATGAAAGAGAAGCTGCAGAAAAACATATGAATTTAATTATAATCAATATATGTTGTAGAATTATCAACGAAATAGATAAATACTGATGATCATGTTTATCCTGCTTCAATTTTACATGATTTTTATTTGAGCAAGTTGATGAAATATGAGAATTAGAATTGAAGAGGAAGTATGTATGAAGAAATTACCAAATCTATGGAAGCAATTAAAAACTAAATTTAAAACTTCTATATTCATAACCATCAAGGCAAAAAATTTACTTTAAAATTTTACTTTTAACATCAAAATAAAAGGACTCCTGAGTATATGGCTTTGATAAAAGTGCTCCTGGGTTAAATATTTGGCAGGAGCTCAAGTGCAAAATGTCATTAGTTGTCATAGCACTTTTAAGAATACTTCTAGTACAACATCAAAATAACATTTCCTATTTCAAGAAGAAGAATTAACAAAAATTACATAGATGATAAAAAATACTCAAGTGTTATATATCCATTTAATCTCTTGAATTAACACAAATGTTAAAAGAGAGATGGTTAAAAAAAACTTTAGAAAGTTCTATGTGAGATAATTTTGTTTCTTAACCATATCCTTTAATAGTGTTCCACTAAGGTACAGCCATCACACATAAATATTTTGAGACCCAAACACTCGCAAAATACATCAGCCAAGTTTCAGAAAACCTACTGAATGTCATAATAACAAATTACCTGGCTGATGTAATTAATTTTTAATTAAAAGAACTTTAAAATAGATTGCCGGGGCTGGGAATCAATCCCAGGTTCATCCTCTTTCCAGGAGGCCTCTTTAACCATCTAAAATACCTGACCAGAACATTTTCACAAGCTGATTTGGAAAATTTGAGTGTAAGGGCAATCCAGGGTTCGATTCAAAATCCATGAATCCTTTTTCTTAACTAAATTTTCTTTGATATATACAATAATATAATTGTACTAAAATATAACAAATCCAAAAATGAGCAAATAAAAAAATCAAAAGGACTCTAATCATCTAATTGACGATTAGAAGATAGGAACTCTGGATAATTAAAAAGATTCCTTATTGTAGCACTCAAACTATTTTTCGCATGCAAGGTACACATTTTAAAGAGGTAAGAGATTATTATCCAACCAATAAATGCTACCGCATCTATTATTCCACTAATTATATCCTTAGTATTTGATCTTCTTAAAAATGATTGCTGATTGTATATCTTTCAAACCAATTACCACATGTTAGGTATTTATTGTCGATCGATTAATTGGTTTACAATAACACCTAATGATTGTTTTCATAGTATTTTGAAGGACATAAATAAAGCTGCAAATGTGTGATTCAAGTTTATGAATACGGATCCCATATCCAAAGGAAAAACTTCAAACTTACGCAGCATGCGCTTCAAAGTATTTGACAACATTATATCACAATAAGGAATGAAAAACCGGTAAAATTCTAGTTTCACACAGTTTGAGTTTTTTTAACGTAAATTTACCCGTAAATGAAATAATTTCCTATTTTGTCCATACAGCGGGAGAGCGATGTAGAGAGACGGCCTACCATATACTGCAGCAGAAACATAACGAGAGTAAATGGAGGTAAGATAATTCACGTATACTTATTATTACCAGATATATTATGTGCGCAAAGCCATTACTTAATTCTAGCATTTTATAACAAACATAAAACATGTTGAATAGCATAAACAGGAGTACAACGAGATAGCAATTATGTTTTACTCAAGAAATAGCAGCACAATTCTAACTTCGTTACCTCAGGCTGAAACTTTTCATCATCAACAGAAAGAAGGGAAGGCTTAATTATCTGAAAGATTTGTAATTTGTTACATCTTTCTTCCGATGATGAGGAATATTTGTCTCTCGTGCTTTCCGAACAAATAGTCGTCTTTGTTCCGCCGCCATATATTTTAATGCATATTTTCCATACGTGCTATAGTGCATTGTGCTGCCATCATACCGGCGAGATAGGAAACTTTTACTGTTTTACTTATATGCCCATTTTTAAAGCAATGGAGACTGTGATCATCTACAAAATCTCTTCGTATCGTTTGATTATCCACTTTAGTGGAAGTTTCCTATTCTTAAGATCCATATTAGACATACAAGGTTGGTTTAGCTTAAAAATTTAGGTGGCCGTCCAAATAATAGGCTTGAATAACTTAAGAATAATTAACATCGGTCACCACAATCATCAATTGGATATCTATTGAAAAATTGAAAATTTATATTAGACTATTATTTTATTTAGAAAAGATGATAAGTGACTTTGCACGAAAAGGTCGTGGACATAGGAAAATTTCCAAGGAAGAACCTAGATTCAAACCTGATAGGCTTGAGTCCCAGTCTTGTCAGACTTTTTTAATGTCCGTTCTTCCTTGGGAACAGTCCTTTATGTTTTGACTAAATATATATTTAACAGTTTATGCTGTAACATTTATTTATTTACAATCATAAATTCCAAACAAAAATTATGACAAGGAGAGGAATATGAAGGATATAAATATACAGTACACATAAATAAACTGTATAAATGTATTAAAGTGAACTAGGTTGAATAACACACAGTTTTCTATATTCAAAAGCAAAGCAAGCATCACCGAAACAGCCTAATACATTTTTGCAGACATTTACACATTACATGCAAATTAATTTTGAAGATTGAGTTGTAGTACCTAAATGTTAGAATTCATGATTTTTAATAGCCTTTATAAAGTAAATTCAGTCCATGTTATTTTCCTATGAGAAAATTCATTTTTCTCACCCTGTTGAAATTCTATGTCTTCAAAATATAAGTAAAATCATTTGTTTAACTTTTTGAGTAGTTATGAAATTGACAAATGTTTTTAAAACACCTAAAAAATTTTCATCCCTTTCATTCTTCTTACAAAATTTACAGCCTCAGGAAAACAGTCTTTCATGTTGAACAATATTCTTAAGAAATAGATTCCTTAAATAAGAATTTAATTATGTCTCATCTTTTCATATTGGTTGTCACCAAAGAGGGAAACATGATATCCTTAATGAAAGGTAACCTCTAAAAGTCAAGTAAATCTGTTCTCCAGTTTCTTCTTCTTTTCTAGGTCATCCAGTTTATCCTCATTAATGAAGGTACAACAGAATTTAGAATATGAGGAGTTGAATATCACATCATAAGCTATATTTATATGTCAATGCTGAATGATTTCTTAAGCATCCTGTGCATGAAAACTCATCTAGCATCCTAGGTACTCGTAAATTATTTCAAATAAGTTGCTTTAATAGCTTGCTATTGCATCACATCATCCTTGCAATGATTGACTTTTCATGATTATTTTTATACGATTTTTTATAGGATTGAGGTTTCTAATCAGCTACAAAATTATGGAACAACACATGTGATTGATTACCCTAGCTTTAGAGATGAAAATTTTCAATTTCAGTGTCTTACAAAATTTTAGGCCATGAACAATGAAAAAACTTTACAAAATAGTTCTCTGTAAATTTTCATCTCCAATTTGATTGAATACCTTCAGTCTATTCCCACTGATTGTAAGGCTTGTTGCAACAGAGATCATTGCAAATATTTGAACACGAGCTTAGAAAATGTTGACAAAAATTTACTCACAAATATTATATTGATCTTAGACAATATCAATTGACATCCACCAAAATTGCAACAATTCAGAAATATTCCAAATACTTGCACAACTAATGTAGAATAAACATCAGACTTCCAAGTATCATATGCAATTCTTGGGATACAAAAAATATCACACATCTCATTAATATTATCTTTTCATGAATTATTTAAGAAAATTCTCTTGAGCATGATAAGGTACATACTGCTACCATGACATACAAAAGATGAAACACACTTTCAAAATTTTGAACATCTGTAAATACAATCCTTCCAAATGTTAAATTACATAAATATTTAGAAAAGACACTCATTACTTATTTACATAATTATCACAAATATGTAGTGTGCTTCACCATCAAATTATTTTTAAATAATTTCAGCATAGCTTGAAAATCAATGCAGTGAAATATCCAGGAATTTATGCTAGAACTGCATTTTTAGCTTTTTTTCACTCATTCAGAATATTTTTCATTCTATTCACTAGAATTAAAGAACGCTCCTTCAAATTGTTTGACTTTGTAAGGAATTTATTTTAATCGATTTAGCATCATCTTTGGTTCAATTATCTCTTAAATATAAGAAGCTTTCCTTGTCTCTCTCAGTCTCCAAAATGTTTGCAGTATTTTTAAGCCAAATTCGATTCTCAGTCGTAGTTTTCCTTGAAAAATTTCGCACAAAGATAACTGTACCCTTTAGAAACATGGCAACAAAGAGGAAAGACTAAAATTGACTACTAATTATTATCACTCTAATACTTCATCCACTCTGATGAAAATATTCACAAATATACACTCATTTTAGGAAATATTTTCTGACGCAAGTCTGTCTTTAGATAGGACGTATTCAGAATGCACCGTCCTCTGGAATCATACCTGTGAAAACAGTCTTTCATTGAAGCATCGTGCTTATTAAACATTTGAAATTGGATTTGCACCCAATTCGTTCATTTTGTTATGGATGTCATATCTCAGTTTTTAATGCCACTGGTAAACTTGAAACCAAAGAACTACGTTTCTTTTAAGAACCTGCTCATAGAAAAGGAATTGTTTTCAGCCGTCGGCATCATCTCTGAGAGGTTGTTGGTCGAGCCTGTTCTTCTCATTGGCAGCGAGTCTTGCAGCCCTCTCTTCTTTCTGTCTTTTCTTCTGCGTTCGTTTCCTGAAGATCCAAACGACCAAGAGGACCAGGACAGCCGCAGCAGCTACAGCAGATCCCACTCCAATCCACGTTTTCTTGTTCTCCACAGCCCGGCGCTTCAGCTCTTTGGCTTCGGCAAGTCTGGCTTGGCAGGCGGAGTAGAACTTGTCTTCTTTCAGAAGCGTCATGTCGCAGGGTGGAGAATAAACCCGAGTCATTTTTTCTGTGGAGAAAACAGCAAATGGAATTATTTCGATAGAAACTGACCAAGCTACTCCAGGTATGTGTATTAGCCTTGATTTTAGTTTAAATCGGAGGATGAGTATGTTGCAAGAACGGTTAAACCCAGTCAGGTTATTTGGTTGGTGTACCTAATATCCTACAGCGTATGACCAACGATAATTAATTATAAGCATGAAAATCTTACGCATCATGCACGAGTACATTGAGCTAATTAGTTGAAAATTTAAAAACTGAAAAAGAGCAATTTTTCTGTTAATTTTCAAATTGGGATGGAATTAAACGTCGCAAAAACATTATGTCCCTAGTAAATGAGTATATCTTTGCTCTTTATTACTTAGATAGGGATAAAATCTCGGAACACAGGAAGTTGAATCATTGAGTTTAATGTATCGCTTTGTTCAACGATTTATAATCCATTGGTTTATTTAGATGTTAGTAAAAGTATGCATTTTGCCAGAGAAAGGGTTAATGTATTATGGGTTGCAAATCCATAAAAACTTGACGAAATTAATTTTTCGACCGAAAATCTACACTTCTAAAAAATAAATTCTGGAATCTTTCCATGTCTGTTAGTAATTAATTGGATTTAAGACGACTCACTTTTTTGGTATAAGAAATATTAAGTAAGTAATAAGTATTTCTTCATATAAGCGTTCTTTTTGCTTTTCCTGTTATGATTACATAAAAGTAAGAAAGAGGTCGATGAGTAGTCTAATATGGGGCCAATAGTCACTAGAGTTTGCAGACCTCTGCTCTAGTGTGTATTGTGCTTAGGTAGAAAATTGTAGTGTGTACAGTGGGTGGATGTACCTTGCTTTGTTCACTGCTTTAAGAACACCTTTGTGTAGAAACAGTATTGGCTCACATTTATTTATTCAATTCTCACATACAGCATAACAATGCCAATTTAAAGTGAAATATAAAAATATACATATAAAAAAGTAATTAACAAAAACAATAAAAATTGACAAAATATAGAGAAAAAGAAAACAAACATAAAGGTAGATTTTACAATTACATGGATCTGGTGTGTGGTAAGCTCAGGTTCAAAAATTTCCCTTTAGATAGGGAGAAAGGATCAATAGAAGGAAGAATTGAGTTCATCACAGAAGGAAGATGAAAGAAAAGGGAGCGCTTGATAAGTGAAAGTTAGTATAGTGAAGTAAAGATGTCAAACGGGTAGATCTATTTGGAACACGATAATTGGTAAGTGAAGTTAGGGGCGGACAGTTAGAAAGGGAGTTCAGCAGTGAATGTAAGAGGGATAAATCATGTTTTGATCTAGTGACAGAAAGAGATTCCAAGAATAGTGAAGATAATATAGACTTTTTAGAGGCTTGACGGAAGGAGGAACTCTGGCTTTTACAATTCTGAGAAAGAAGTTAGTAATTCTGTCTAATGAGGAAAGATGAGTTGGAAAGGACATAGACCAGATGGGGAAACAGTAAGATACAATAGGAAGGATGAACCAGGAAATGTATAAGGAAATAGCCAGAGGGTCTTTGATATTGGTGAAACCATAAAGGAGGCCTAAGAGAGACATCGCACGATTTTTTATTTTTGTAATATGTTCAGAATATGTTAATTTATTGTCAGTTATTACATCCAGATCCTATTGCTGCATTACTCTTGGAAAAATGACTTTGTTTAACTTATAATTATAATCAAACGGTTTTTTCACCCTGTAGACATAATATGGCATTTATTAATATTTAAATTTAATTTCCAGTCACCACTAAACTGGGTTATTTTATTTAACGTTCTTTGAAATTGTTCACAATCAGCTACCTTGGTCACTCTGGTAAAGAGTTTGCAATCATCTGCATATAATAGAATATTCTCTTCCTTAGGGGTATTGAGACTAGATCATCTACGAAGAGGTTGAGTAGATATTGGCTTAGGGAACTACCCTGTGGAACCCCAGAGGTGACAGTAACCCTGTTGGATTTAGCGACTGGAAATTTGACACATTGCGTTCGATTGGTTAAGAAGCTTGATAGCAGCTGAAAGAATTTTCCGTGAATATGAAAACGATGGACAAGTTTGTACATCAATAACTCGTGGTCAAGAGAATCATACGCTTTAGAGAAATCTAAGAATATAGTATCTAATTGTGCCTTATTTTGTATTGCATTAATGGCGTGATTTTGAAAAAATGCTAAATTTGTTAAACATGAGCGACCAGGAAGGAAGCCATGTTGGCAGGTAGAGAGATGGGGTATGTAAAGTAACGTTTAGGATGAGTTTTTCGCAGATGGAGGAGAAAATGGGTAAAATGGATATTGGGCGATAATTAGACACATCTGATTTGGGACCAGACTTACGGATGGGAATTATGTTGGCTGACTTCCAATGTGTGGGAAAGGTACCAGAGGAGAAGCAACGGTTAAAGATTATGCACAGTGGGATGGAAAGAGACGAAGGACAGTTACGGATAAGAATAGGGGGAATGCAAGCAGAACCCGGAGAACGGTGAGGAGAGATCTTGGAAATGAATTGAGACACTTCGTGAGGAGAGATTTGAAGTTTAGATAGCGAATGGCTGCATATAGAAGAAATTTGATTCTGGGGGATGATATCAGGGAGAGAATTTGAAGAATTGGAAGACAGTCAGAGAAATAATTTATAAATAATTCAGTCCTTTGATGACCAGATGCTGAAGCGTTTCCGTAGTGAACTTCTTCTGGAATTCTGGAGTGCGGCTTTCGGCCGTTAAAATAAGACCAGAACTTTTTGTGGTTGTTCGGAATGGACTACGAGATGTTTTTTATGTATTCCGAATAATCACGTCGGATGAGCGATTTAGTTAAGCGGCGAAGATCGGTGTACACTTTTCTAGTCTGACCACTCGGGTCAGACTCGGGGACCTTTCTTCCAGAGGTACCATGTACGATTTTTATTGTTTAAATGGAATGCTAATAATAACTTTTTTTCGAAATTATAATGTCACTTAGAACTATATTTCTGTAATAAGTACATACCCAAGCAATATAAATATTAATCCTAATCGCTTCGTATTACTTTTGAGTATTACAAAGAAATGAATGGCTGAAGTTAAAAGCTATCGTTATGAAAATGTTCCCTTTTTGTAGATAGAGGCTTAACAGATAATGTAATTGTAAATTAATAGCAAATACTTTCCTGGTGTTGATAAGTGCACCAAATCGAATTTAATAATATGAGGACCGCTGCTTATCGCGATGTGAAAAATGGTATCATGACTGGGACTCAAACCCAGGTCTCCCACTTTTCGGTACCTGCCCGTAAAGTTGTTGCTCGCGTATAGGAAAGGTTTATGAAACTTCAGACAGAGTCATAATCGGCATTCTATTGACTAATATTATATAAGGTTCGTTTGCTTTCAAATCATAGGCTTTTATAATTAAATTTGAGAACAGGAAGTTAGCATATGTCAAAATCATGGAATACATAAAATTTATTCTCTAGAATTTGCATAAAGAGTCGATCAAATCAATTCACAGATTCGGGTATTTAGATTTACGTTCCTCTCGCATCCGTCGGAGTCAAATAGTCATACTCTCGAGCAAACATCCTTTATTCGTGAAAATAATACATTTGTAAACTTACACTCCGTTCTTTTGCAATGTTGACAGTTTGAGGAATCATGGGCGGAGTAAATATTAGAGAAGAAATAGGCGTGGGACTCCTTTTACTCACTTCTCGCTAAAAGATAATGTCACGCCTAACTTTTATATCCCTTCATTCCGTAATTACTCCCTTTTTATAGGTCACGTTATCTTGTAAATGCTGCATGCAACGGCAAAGTACAACGTTTCCTCGGGTTGTTTTATTTTGGAGTAGTAAAAAATACGGATTTGTCTAACAAATGCTTTGGTAAATATGTGTGGGCGAATAAAAAAAAAACGGAAATGACAAAAAATGGGAACTGCCCAATTTGTCTTCCCCGTAATAACTCTGTATTTTTTTGCAAAGTAAACATTTATTTTGCGATTAGGGACGCCATAAAAACTCGCAATTCCGCAAATGAAGATGTTTCCGGAGCGTATCATCTTTCTAAACTGAGTTATTTCTGTATATTCCAGAGAAGAATGTACGCTGAATAGCAAATTACACATTTTATTTCAAATCCAATTCAATCTTTCCCGAACTGGATGGAAAGGAAATGACTTCGGTGCGATAATTCGATCAGAACATGCACATGACTAATAGTACTGAATATCGACCGATAAATTGTTTGTCATCGTTTCTCTCTTAAATTATGCGTAAATGGGCAGATAGAACCTCAAACGAAGGCATTATTCATGTTGAAAATCAGTATTAGATTATAAATATTCGTGCCATACTTTTTAGTGAAATATTTCGAGATGAGCTGAAAATTTCTGGTAGGCAAATTAAAACTATCGTATATACGGTGGAAAAAGTCTACCGTAGGAGGAAATCGGCTTATATAATTGTATATTGTTTATCTTTAAAATAAATATTCAAAATAATTTAACCTACTGATGTTTCAATTATCGTTTTATTATTGGTATCAATTTTAATTTTACAATTTACCAATAGCAGCTGAATGTCCCGTCCTTACTCGAGTCAATTAGTTTACCCAGTTTTTGTGATAAAATATGGTGCCTCAACTTATACTCGAGTATATACGATATATTTTGCTTTGAGAAGAAACTATACTTCCTTTCGTGCGGAACCAAGTCTTTTATTCTACCAAATGTGCCATTCTTCCCACAAAGGGTTCGCCACCCCTGTTTTAGACGACCAAAACGTGACAGAGAAATTTGATGCTATCCTGCACATCCCAGGTTCCGGGATAGCCATGTGAGCACCGCATTCAACTTCGGTGAAAGCGGTCCTGGATTCGATTCGCTGCGGGAGCCCATGTGCGAAATAACCTAAGCTGTAGAAAAATTTTTAAGAATCAACAACAACTACACAATTCATAATATTAATCACGTTAATTTCCATCCATCTACATCTACAAACATCCTTGCCTTGTCTTTTGGCGCTGAACGAGTCGTGCATTACTCATTGGACTTATCTTCCTAATCTGTAATCATCGATCATCATCCGGTAATCTTTCTTGATCTGCCATTATCGATTTGAAAATATTATATTCGGCCAGACCAGAGGGTGCTAAACTTCAGAGAAAGAAAATCAAACTTTTCCTTCAGTATAGTTTATACTTATTTGTGAGCCGAAAATATATATTATAAACAAGGAAATTTTGAAGTGAAACAAAAAATTCATCACACAGTTTATTTTTCGATGTTTAAATGACTTAAATGCGATCATAGAGTAACTGTACTGTATAGTTACTCTATGATGCGAGATAGCTAAATTAGTTCCGAAAAAAGCCAATTTCGAACTTACATTTCCTGAAAAATGCCGGATTTAAAAGAAGTCGTCGCATCTCCGAGAATGATATGACTCTTATGATAGCCAATTACATCCTAAGCGCAAAGATAACAAGTTTACCTTAGGGCAAACATTGGATACATTATAATGTCGGAATTTATTGAGATTTAATGTGTCTGAAACATAATAATAACCTGAAGCCTGAAGTCTTATTCTTATATATAAAAATGAAATGATGTTTGTGACGTCGTCTAAAACTTGAAAACGGCTCGATCGATTTGAATATTTTTTTTGTTCGCCTCGGTACGGAGGTGGTTTAGGAAAAAAGAAAATTAGGAAAAACTCAAAACGAATAGCCGAAAAATCGAAAAAGCATTTTCATAAGAAATGCATGTAAAGTTAATTTTTCTCGCTGCAGACTTTATTTCATTTGAAGATTTAAATTATAAATAATAGTCGTTCAAAGTCGAATCAAGCAGCAAAAGAAGGGGAATAGAATAAAGATTCTTATTTTGGTCGTTAAATATTGTTTACGATTCCAAATTTTGAGAATTTTGATAAAATGCCTCAATATTTTATAAAATTTCGAGGTTGTAAACAACCCATCCCCCTTGAAAATGAAGGCGATTGATGATTCCAAGTTCATTTATTTATCCATTAAAATGCATTTAAGTATAAGTCAAGTTAAAATTAATCCTGATAATAAGTGATACACTTAATGAAGAAGAAAATATTGCATGAGATTTTAACATTTGCTGTTACGAACAATATCCTGTGAAGAATCGCACGGAAAAAGTACGAACATTTAAATTTTAATATTTTAGAATTTTGTTTAAACGTCAGTAGCAATCAAGTTTTATTTACAGCAACGTAATTGTTTACTGATTTAATAACGAAACTAAACTCAAACCGTACACGATGCGACCAATATTATCGATCCCAATGAATTGGATTTGGAAAGTTGATTAGGATTGAAAATCGCTTATGAAGTGTTACAATCAAATAAATTTTAGGTGGTACGAAGTTCACCGGGTCATCTAGTCTAAAATAAAAATCATTTCCTAAGGATGATAGCTAATTGATTTCTGTTTCCACTAGAGGGTGTGAGAAACAAAAAACGTTACGTTATGTTTTATACTTTTAACATTATTACTACTTCTGCAAATCCCTTTCTTCACCGGATTATGGGTGTGCAGTATTCATCCCTCTTCCCCATTATCTACTTTTTCTTACGGCCACTCTGGAGGAGTGTTTTCCGCGAATCCCCTTACCTTCTTCCTTCTCGTCCACGGTGATCGTGTCATCGGAGTGAGGTCGCGTACACGTCAGGGCCCTCGCCGTCTCCACATGCCTCTCCCGGATCCACCTCGACAGCCTCCCAGTGGAGCACCCGCATCGGATCGGATTTCCGGACAGGTCGAGGGTATTCAAGGAGCACAGTGACCCGAGAGGACGGGGATCGACCTCCGTGAGGGGATTCGAGGAAAGGTTGAGTTTCTTAAGGTTTGGCAGCGCGGAAAATGCCTCGTCCGGGATGAAATCCACCGCGCATGTAGACAAATCCAACTCCTGAAGGCTTTGGGAGGAGATGAAAGGGGGAAGCTGAGGAGTTGAAGGGGATCCGTCCAGGGAAGAGAAAACCACGGGCCTCGAGGGTGGGGCTGGCGGTCGTAGCCGAAGCAAGGGATTTCCTCGAAGGACGACCTTCCTCAATACAACGCAATCGTCGAAGAGTGCGGGAGGAAGAGTTATGAGTCCATTCTCCGACAGGTAGACCACCTCCAGTTCAGGAACTCCTCGGAAAGCATATTCTTCCACGACCTGAAGAGATGGAAGGGGGAAAATCTTTTAAAAGGTATCGAGAACGATATTGGAACGATTTATAAAGTTTCGACTCCGCCCACATGGAGAACAATGCTCAATGCGGGAAGAGGGAAATGAAGTTGAGTTGCGTCATGGAATCTACGAAAGGCGGATACTCCCCATGGTTCATCAGACTCTAATGGTATCAAAATCGTTTGTCTTTAGCGATGTCGAAACAGAAAGCGGAATGACATAATTGCGAATACTTTGTTGTATCGACGTCGCCATCGATTTATAGCCACTTTGTCTTGAGGTTATTAATACCTGCGACGTAGAATTATCACTCCACGGCATCTTAATTTCCCTTAAGTAGATTAGATAAGGATAGAAGGAATTAAAATGTCGAAATCACATCAATTGACAATAAGAACATCAAAGATTATTCGAAAATTGAGAAATTTTATTTCTTCTTTTCGAAAATACCTACGATTGGTTTTCAAGATACATTCCTTCAGCACTGCATCCCTGCCATTTTATGACTTCGTCCCGTTTGCCATTTCCGTATCGGTATTGAAGAAAGAAATGGGGACAGCATTCACATTTATATACTCGTATAATTGAAATAACAACAGTAAGTGCGTATGAAATTTGAGTTATCTTTGATATAATATCGCGTAATATATTATATATAACCCTGAATCTGTATCGTGTATTTTCTCTAATAATTGAATATTTTAAATTTTTACTTAGGATGAGATGAGGTCTTAAAGTTTCTTGATTAATCAATAGTAATACTATGTATTACTATTGCTCTCTTTAACTTTTTAGATCCAGCCGCAACAATCGAAGGATACATATACTTTGCTGAAAATTTAAGCCAACGCTATTGACTACCATTATCAAAATTTTTCTCCTCTAGAAAATCTAACCTAACATAATTTAAACGATAAATCTTATATATGCCGCAAAATATCTCACCGGAAAAGTGCGTTACGTCTCAATAATGTCTCCATTTAACATTGCGATCGCATTCAGTAACAAAATCTAATACACCAACAATCTTATTCCCCTAAAATGATTCAAGGTAATTAATTTGTTTTTCTTGTTAGGTATGTAATTGCTGAAATATTATATTTCTCTTTTATAAAGTGACTTCTCTGCGATAATAATGCAAAGACTGCGATCTCCGTACTGATTTTAAGAAACCAGGAAAGGCCACAGATGCTAAAAAATTAACCGAGTCACGTTGTGCAAAGTTTTGCTGCTTTAGAGTTTTTACGTTAGCACATGCAGGATCAGCAGTGAGACTGACTCAGAAAGCACCTAAAACGCCAATGTATACAAATTTATGGTGTAACAGCTTCACTGCTATGGGTAACAATTCTTGGAAAGGCAATGCTTACAAGGGTAGATATCTTGTTTTTAAAACCTTTATCTTCCTCTTCGTCGTCATATGCATTGCACTCCTTTCGAAGAAAGCGATTCTCAAATGTCGGGAATTGAAAATGATTTTACTGCCTCAGCGGGAAAGACCTCAATTATCATCCACAGTTAGATCCATTGTGGAAGGCTTTACTGAGTGAATATCCATGGCAAGGAAAAGTGGTTATAAAATAATTATTCGCATATTTCCAAACCGGTAGTGTGTCAAAGTTATGGAAATGAGCAAAGACTTATTTTATTCTTGCTTTTTCCAATCATCCACAGATTTATTTGAAATCGTATCCATTGAATGTCTCCCAAGGCTGGAAGTAATTATGAAAGGGCTACGATTTCTGGTTCCTAGATTTTAATCTAAAATATTTTGGTCTTTAATGTTAGAATAGCGGGAGATGTAAATAACATTACGAAAGAATTGATTTTATAAGAACGGAAAATTTTAGATTAAAAATATTCATGAGAATAGAATTTTCCGTATAAGTTTGCATGCTTGTTTACACTTTAAAGGTGATTGGAAAAGCTGAGGGGACAAACTCGTGCTCGAATGAAGTTCATGTTTGTTTCCGACCGTTTATTTACTTTCATGACTCATCCCATTCTCAGTACCGTATACCATTCAAATACAGAGAGGTTTTGAAAAATTCCACTCACATCTCAGAGGTGATTCCTTCCGAAAATAAGTATGTACGTCAACTCTAAAAGATCTCTTGCTTATCGTTAACTTTTAAGGAGAGAGACTTGAAAGCTACAAAGAACTCTAATGGATCGCTATAATTCAGAAAATATCATCGATCTCTATGTTTGTATCTACAGCTGACTTGTAGATAAATTTAAAAAATCAATATCAATGTTAATTTTCATAATAAAATTGCGAATAATTAGAGATATTTAGCTGAAACATTTCCAAGTAAAATTGAATACATATTTAGAATAAAATTAGAGGGATTAACATCAAGTACTTTTCGTAGAAGACTAAATACATTTAATATAACGAGAGACCATGATATAGGTGACTTATGGCGCACTTCGCTTCGTTCTTCAAAATTCTTTCATTTGTATTAATTATTATTTATTTTTTAATTAATTCAGATAGTTCTTCCATAGCTAGGAATGAACGGCAAATGAGAAATAGATCACAGAATGCGATTCGCTGTTAGGGGCCTTACGGAGAAGACGTAAGATTTAGGGTCGGATGTCCAAGGGAAACCTGTAAAGAGGACCCGGCAGACCTCTCGTTGGAATTATTAAGAGCAGCCGACGTCCAGTGACTCATGATTCCGTAACCAGAGAAAAATTAAAAGTTCGATCACGTAATAAGATTTGCTATTGTTTTTATACTTAGCATTATAAAAGTAGGGAAGGAGCGTAAGACTGGGACAAAACAAAAGTTTGAATTCAATGCATTATTTTAAAGCTTCACTGACACTGAATGGGTTCTTTTTATGCATAAGGTAACGTTTAATCATCTGTATTTCCTATACGTAGACATTAGTATCCTGCATTAATAATTGATACACACATCCAGGAAGGCAGGAATATTTACAACAGTATCCTTTGTATTCTCCTATTGAACAAAATCGTATCAAATTAAATCTCAGCTTTCTCGGGAAATATCTTGTTTACTCAAATAATAAAATAAATTAGTCGAAGTAACAATTAAATTTATACAATATCACAATACATACACACATACAACCCGGGTTTTTACGTGTGACAGAAAATATCTATGCTAGCAAGTTAGGGAGCATAGGGCCGGAAAGAATTGTATTTACTCATTCACCAATGATTCATCACAAATTTAATTCGCAAAACACAATACTGTATAATATATCATTCAAATATATATTTGTCTCAAACTTTTTCTTGTGATTTCTTAAGTCTAATGAGGCCGATAGGAGCGAAAGTACTATATTAAATATACCGCATAGTTGTCGGTATTTATTACTTTAAATACTCATAGGTGCGTAAGTCTATGAAAGCGGAGGGCGGAGCAGTGATTGGATGAATGGAGATGCGCTGTATTCCGACAGGATATTACTTTCAGAATCACTCACCTGTATCATGTTATCCGCAAGGAAAAGGTACTTAAGCGATGGGAAGGCACTGAAGGCATCGTCCGGCAAAGAACGCAGTCTGTTTCCGGATAGATCCACCACTTGAAGGTGCTTCTCGCCGCCTCTTGCCCTTGGTACCACTTTGAGGCTCTTGCCCGCACAGTCCGCGCCGCTCATCGCTTGCACAGACAGCGGATGGCATGTGCACCTCTGTGGACACGGGGACACGGAGGAACAGCAAAGAGCCAACACCCCCAGGGCCATGAGTCCCGCTCCTCCCAGCCACGACTCCTTTCCGTTTGCCGCGGCCATCTGAAGATTAAAGGGAAATTGGCGGTCAAGGAGGATTTTATCAGGAAGCACACAAAAGTTCTCTCGTCAATACTCGATCACAACTTTCATTTAATAGACAATAAAGAAAAGAGATATGATAATTTTTCAGCAAAATTTATTGAGCACACGACCGGTTTCAGTGAATGATCGCCGTCTTCACTTGGTGAAGGCGATTGTCTATGATGGATTTCCGCCTCGCCTAACTCTGTAAATTTTCTTCTTTACATATGTCTCGATGATTTTCTCAAGTATTACTTTTGTGGAGACACTCTTACAGAGCAAAATATTTAGGACTCAAAAATCTAATTACCTAAAAGGCAAAAAGAGACTTTTGCAAAGTTTAAACGCCTTTCGCATATATTTTTTTTCTTCTCGCCAATTTCTGTTTCTGTTTAATTAATTTGAAAATTTACAAATAAATTAGCTAAAACGCTACGATAAACAGCATTCGATATTATCCCAAGACATTTGTTTCTAGAAAAATCTAAGTCTAAATCAAGTTAAAATTATTCCGTAGAATTTAAGATGATAAAATTGCATATTTTGTTATCAGGATATTATATTATGATTATAGATTTGCTCGTATTTTACTATAAATTACTTGGTAGATTTAATACCAATATCTGACATAGAAACTAGTAATAGTTTTAGTGAACCTGACAGGAAATCATTATCTATGTATTCAGTGATTAAACAAGCAGAAAAATGGCAGTACAGATATCAGCAAGTAAAATAAATATTTTATATTTAACAAGCCGAATATAAAGAAATGATGCCGATTGATCATTATTTTATTACAAGCTGGAAATTTATTTGCTGGCTTCAAATCTTTTAATCTAGTCTTAAAAAACAGATAATAATCTGGTTAAAGTACCAATAGTGAATATGAAATATTTTAAAGAGAGTTCACTAAAATTTCAGTAATGTTCAACAGCACTAACTTAGGAATACCGATTCTCAAAGAATATCTATAGAATACTCGCAAACAGGAAGCTTTATAAAAGCAGAACAACTCATAGTAATCTCTTAAGACTCTCAAATCAAAATTCTTTCAATTTATAAGAAATTTCAAGTGAAAACTTTTATTTTTCAACCCATATTTCTTAATGCAGTCAAAAGACGATTAAATTTAAATTAGTGGGATCCTTAAATGACATACGTTTGAGATTCCTTCTGCTAAGCGCAAGCAGCGAAGAAATATTGGAATCGCAAAAAATGATAATGCCGGGGAGGAAGAGGAGGGGAGAGAAGGAAGAGCAGGTGGTGGCACCGTTCATCCTCTATCAAATTACTTTCCATTTCTTCCTCCACTTCCTCTCTCAATTTCACCTTCGCCTCATTTTAAACGGTCTGGCTGCCATCCGAAAGCTATAATTAACCTAAGCAATTTAAATAATAGTGACACATTTTTTATTTTCGAAGACTGAGGTCAAGTATACAAAGGTTGCATTATATTGTAAACCGTAATCTGAATAAGAAAGGGTAAGAGCACGCAATCTCCGTATTTGAATGGTTGCATAACTGAGTGAATTTTCAGCAACTAAACCTACGATAACATGCTTTTAATTCATGATAAAATCTTCTGTATTAATTATGTAGGAGTTTCGTGGTAGCATTCGGAACTTTATAACGTCGCTAATTTTATAGTTTAACAGTTATGGATGGTGAAAATAAAATATTCATAGCTACAAAGAAACAGATGAGTTTAGGTGAGGAAGGAAGTGAACAACTTATCCGCAGAAAGCTTGTCAGGTACGCAGAAATATCCACATTAGGGGAGGTAATGGTCTAATTATTTTATATTTAGTTGCGCAGAAATAATGGTATAAAAAGGTTATGGCCTAAATGTTTCATCTCATGGATTGAGTGTTATAATCCTATCGAATGAAAGGTCAATAACCCTCCTATTTTTCGGTTCAAACAATCCACTCGAGATTTTCGAAAGCATGAGCAAGGTAAAAATCATCTAAAAGCCTCTTTCAGAATTTCACTTAATTGAATGTATAACTGTAATATGCACTTTTGCAAATTATCTGATTCTATGCTGGTGAATGGACCTTGAGAATATTTCCATCAGAGAGAAGATTCTCACCCTCTCCACTCAAGAAAACAGGAAATGAAACTTACTTACTGAAAAGATACTCCTTAGGAGAGAAATCGGTTGAGAAAATTTCTATCCTTGCATGGAAAGCCTCCATTTTTATTTCGGATTATCACAAAGTTTCATTTTCATCGCACAAACATGATTTCTTTCCTCAAAATAAATATAACGATATTAAGATAAAGTTTAAGTGTGATACGTATTACATTATTCTCTACAAAAGAAAATACGATGGAAGATTTTCCCGTTGTTTACTTTTGGAATAACCTTAGTAACCTAAAGAAATTTACGGAGGAGGCCACAAATTTGTGGAATTCCGACATAACTGCAATTGACTATCATTTATCGAAACTAGTCGCCAACGAAAATTTATGTGGATCAGTAAAAGTTATTTGTATTGTTTGAAAACTTTGTTTTATACGATAATTGGAGGGTAACAATTAAGCTAGGTCAGCCAACTGTAACTAACTTGAAGACGCGACTCGAAAGTTATGAATAAAATCATGTGGGTTGATTAAGACTGAATGAAATAATAGAACAATCGTAGCTCAATGCCTCTACCTTTCTCTGGAAGCACATTATCACTTCCGTTTCACCACTCGACGAATCCCTGGTTAAATCCTTCGCCAGCGGCGCACTTCATCATCACATCGAGGTTGATAACACCGGGCGATATTCCTGCCCCTTTATTCTCGTTATAGCAAAGCGCTTCGTGACACGAAGCGGGACCTCCACTCCACCGCGCCGTTGCTATACGAGGCCGACGATGACCGGAGAATCACGTCCACAGCGCTTCCTCGAAGACGACGATGTAGCATCTTCCACCGACCATCCGACGTAAGGCTCATATCTTAGCTCGCGATTCCTGCGTCAGGAGCGAACTTTCGACTTCTTCACCCCCACCGGAGGGGATGACTCCGGAACAGTCCTGCGACCACCGAGCAAATCTCTCACGTCTTCCTCCTCCCCAGAATCCTCATCTCTCCCTCCAATTTTTCCGGTTTGGCGGAAAAGGAGAAACGTGGCTTCCCTTTTTCGAGGTTGAGATCCGAGCGAGGGTTAAGAGTGGAACGGGGAGAAAGAGGAGCCGTAAAATTAAGAAGACCCGCAAAAATTCTCTTCCATTCCAGTTTCTCTCTTCGAGACGGATCTCACACGTGTTCACCAAGCGATCTCCAAGAGTTCTTTATTTTACCACCAGAGATGCTTCGAGGATGAGGTGGACCGCGCGAATAATTCCCTCAACGGTCCATCGGAGGAGAATCATACTGCGCGAACTTGGTCGATCATCCACCCCGCTTACGTTCCGACTACCTTTTACTCGTCAAGAAGATTCGCGGCAGTTCTTAAGGGAAGGGGTGGGAGAGAGGGGGAACCAGGAGAAGGGGATGGGCTTAAAGCGAAAAAGGGGTTGTTTTGCTGCACTCCCTTCCTTCCCCCCTCTACCAAAAGACAGCCAAAAAATCAAGGGGAAGCTGCAGTCATGCGAGCACCGCGGATGAGACCGGACGCTCACGGATTTATCGCCGAATAGCGCTTCTCACTCGGGCAGTCTTTATTCACCGCATCAAAGGAAGAAGTCTCTTTCCATCCCGGAAACCTTTCCCAGCAAAACCGTCGCCGTTTTCCCTCATCCCCGCAAGTTTCAGGCCGTGGGTCGCAACAAAGACACAGTCAGTTACGCCGACTTTGCATCTTCGGAAGTAAAAACGGTGCGGAGAGTAAAACAAAAGCGGACACCGTGAGGAGAGAAATGCCTAGTCGGTACGTTTAGATTTCTGTTTACTGCAATAGGCACGGGTCGCTCGTGAGCAACTTAGATAAAGGCCGAGAGATTTTCTGCAAAGTCAACGTTTCTCGAAACTCCCAACGGTGCGAATGCTCTGCACGCTTCCCTCACCTTCTGTCCCTCCCTCGGCCAGTTCCCCCTCTATTCAACCCCTTGCGTACTTCCTCCCAGCCTTCCTGAGACCAACAGCCGCCGCGGTTCTCTCTCTCACCGCTTCGAGAGTGACATAGCGAGTCACTCCCCATCGCTCACCTTCCTCCTTACTCCATTTAGTAGTAGGTGGAATTCCAGTTTGATTAGAATTATTACAGTAAAACCTCGATAACACGTACTCGTTTAACACGAACCTCTCGATATCGCGAACAGTATCACGGTCCCGGCAGGAATGTATAGTGTCTTACGGGGTTTTGTTCGTTTAACACGAATTTCGGTTAAGACGAATTTCGAACAATTTCCTCCATCCCTTGAATCATGTAGTTCGCTTAAGGCGAACTTCCTGGCAGAATAAGAACCATGACTTTGAGGATAATACGTTGCCTTGGTCCCTCGATTTGAAACGATAACCCAAGACAATGTAGGGCATCCAATATAATGTAAGACACCCAAGAAAATGCAAGGGGCCCAATGAGATAGTGAAGATGGTAGGCAAGGAGTGAGTCAGGGAGTAAGTTCGGATGAATTTTCTTAGTCTTCTCGTGTCGACGACTGTGAGTGAGTCTTTACTGAACATCTGTAGCTACAGGAACAAAATATCTTTTTGCAATGAGCAAACAAAAGCAAATGAGTACAGTAGAACCCCGGTAATCCGGACACTCGCTAATCCGGAACCCTCGGTAATCCGGACGGTCCATTGGGAGTTATGCAAACCCGAAACTTCTTCTTGTGAACATATAAACACGCATATTACATAGCAACAAGAAACGAGAGGTGGACAGACTATTTGAAAAATTTCTCCATTGGCTGCAATGATGTGATGGACAGCGAAGTATTTCGTTTATTGTAATAATGCATCTAAGCTGTGATACTTTTCTGAGACAGCATTTTCCATTAGAGGAATGCTTAATATGTGCGAGACTAAACAATTTCGAAAGACAATAAATTTTCAGTTGCAGCAGGGTATCACTTCTCAAAACATCACTTTCATTAAAAAGCTATAAGAGAACAGGCGTAAAAAACAATCCTTCCTTTTGATAGACGTCCAATGAGGATGACCATGCATGGGCTATAGAGATCGAGGGCAAAAAAACACTTGGGTCACACGACAATTATTTTTGGATTGGTTTAAAACAGAATTCGTTCCAGCAGTACGACAGCATATGAAATCCGTCAATTTACCACAACGTGCTTTATTGTTGCTTGATAATTGTCCTGGCCATCCTTCTGCAGAAGAATTGTGCACTGATGACGGTGAAATTTCCGCAATTATTTTACCTCCTAACGCGACTGCGCTGATCCAACCCATGGATCAGAATGTTATTCAAAGCATTAAGTTAGGATATCGTAAGTTGCTTCTTACAAATATTCTTAATGATCCTGTTCAGAATGAAAATTTGGAAACTGCACTGAAAAAGGTAAATTTAAAAGATGTCGTGTTCAATCTAGCTAACTATTGGGCATCTGTGTCTAAATTATTGATCAGCAAGTCGTGGAAAAATTTACTCCCAAATTTTATTGGCTCGGAAGTTTTAGAAAATGTGCAAACTGAAGAAATTCAGCTTGCGCCACTCATTAATCAGTTAAAAATTCGAACCCAATATCTAACCCTGAAGCTCTCCGGTGGGCTGCTGAGGCTGACGACAGTTTGGCTAGAAATGAAGCTTAACAGATGACGAAATTATCAGAACAGTAACGACAGAAGATGATGATGATGACGACGACAATCCTGTAGACTACGTCAAAATTTCTCATTCTGAGGCTTTGGCGGAACTCAGTACATCATTAAAGTTGGCCGAGGAGCAAAATTTTGAAGCACATGAAATTATGCTCTTTAGACGTTTTAGAAACCGCGCACTTGGTTTAAAAATAAGAACGGTCGCGCAAAAGAAAATTACTGACTTTTTTGCTCGCTGATAATATTCATTCACTTTATATGTTGTAATACCTTATGTAATATATACATTCATTATCTGTACAATATAACTTTTGAGAAAAAATGTTTTTTACGTTATTTTTTTAAAACCTCGCTAATCCGGAAACCCCGCTAATCCGGACGCCTATGTGCCTGAATTCGTCCGGATTACCGGGGTTCTACTGTATTTATCTTCAAACGAAGCATAAAATATTAAGTGAGGTGGAACGCGGAGCACGGAAGAAAACTCAGATTGCCCACGATTTTGGTATTCCAAAATCTCCTCATTGGTTTGTCAACGATAATAAAAAATCACGAAAAAATTGACTAAGTGGCTGCATCAGGAGGTGTTGAGCTGAAAGGAAAGCGCATGCTTGGATCACATCTTAAGTACCTCGAAGATGAATTAATGGAATGGTAATAGAAGTGGACCCGTTATACAGCAAAAGGCATTGTCAATTTCATCCATTTTGGGAATGAACGACTTTAAGTGCTCCAGTGGCTGGCTGTGGCGATTTCAAAAACGCCGTGGAATCTCTTCGCAAGTGATATGTGGGGAAGCAAATATAGTGAACGAAGGAAGTGTCAATGAGTGGCTGGCTGATTTTGAACTTCTTCGAGAAAAGTACTCTCCTCGAGACGTTTTTAACATGGACGAAACGGGTGTATTTTATAACCTCTTGCCAAGCCGCACTCTGAGAATTAAGGGAGAGAAATGCCATGGAGGCAGTCACAGTAAGCAGCGATTGACCGTTGTTCTCACTTGCAATTCGGACGGAAGCTAGAAGTTACGATGGTGGGTGATTGGAAAATCGAAGAGCCCCCGATGCTTCAAGCACATTAATCTTTCAAAGCTGCCGTGCGATTACTCCCACCACAAGAAGGCATGGATTGACGGCACTGCATTTCGTGAATGGCTTGTGCGATTTAATAGACGTATGGCTGCTCAGAATCGTCATGTGGAGTTGACTAACATCAAGGTTTGGTTTTTTCGCCAAACACAACCAGTCGTTTGCAGCCAATGGATCAGGGAATCATCGCTCTACTGAAGAGGTATTATCGGACTCATCTGGTGCGAGCAGCGATCCTCGCAGCGGAAGGAAGTATTAAATTAAGTTGGACTCTTTTGGATGCTTTAAGAGCGATTGGAGCAGCTTGGGAATCTGTTTCCGCAAAGCATATTAAAAGTTGCTTCGATAAGGCTTGGACCCATAGTGATGTCGATTATGCTGTTGGACAAGGAGCGGCTACTGAAAAGGACACACCTGAGGAATGGTAGCTTATGCAAACACTTTCGTCGGCAATGGTAAGTATCGTGAGAATATCTCCGCAGTTTGAGCGTTGATTGTATCTTCTTTAAAACATATTTAAATTGAGTTTTTGCTTAAAATTACCAGGTTGAGTTAACGTTTGAACAAAATATTTGGAGTTAGACAACGATCTGGCCGTATGTTCCTGAATAGCAAAGAATCATCTTCGGGTGAAAGTGAGGAGGAGTCGCTTGAGCCTCCCACCCGTGGAGAAGTCACAACGCATCTAAATGTGCTCCAAAGATATGCAGCAACGGCCAATGTTTCCAGGACCTTTTCCGATAACTTAGATCGGATTAGACTTGACTGCATGGACCATTGGCGCCCTACTCTTCGGCAAAAGAATTTACATGATTTCGTTAAACCTAATAAAAGCTAAAATGTTGACTTTGAAGACTGGTTATTTTTTTAAATTTATGTAATGCCTGACTGTGATGTAAAATAAAAAATATTTACCAATTTATTTTAAGTTTATCGCAAAAATTAAACTACGGAATATATTTACTTACCAATTGGTAAAGAAAGATTTAATAGAGATTTTTGTGATCTTTACTTAAACGTCGACATCATAATAGACGTCAGTATATCAGCAGGTATAATCTCACTTTTTTGCCGCGATACGGTTAACACGATTTTTTTCATAACGCGAACACTTTGCCCGGTCCCTTGAGATTCGTGTTAGCGAGGGTTTACTGTATACTCAACCGGTCCGCCATTCGGTCTCCGTCAGGTTTGTCTATCGCACTCCATTTGTACCCTTAGTGCGGCGTTTAATACCACTTCTATACTTTTTATCGTGAATTGAAATATTTCCCCCATTCCATGAAATGGAACAACCGGAATTCTACTATGTAAGTGGCGAGTCTTGCTGGTGATATTGCTGTACTCACTTGTTGCCAAAGCTCTGCAGAACCGGCAAAACGGCTTAGGGAGTGTTGTATTACAATACGCTGTTGTAATCCTAATTTTATTAACTAACGTGTCCAGTATTCCTTACGCTCAGTTGAACAACTGGAAATTAAGTAGCATGGCTTAGGCGTCACTGAAATTTTGCGAATTTTTCTAGCCTAGCTATATCGTCGCAGTGATTAGTATGTTTAAATTCGATCAAAATTGCCATTTTTAGTGTATTCAATTATCCAATTGCGACGTTTTGAATAGCGACAATGTACAGAGAGACTATTTCAAAATTTGAAATTTTTACTGATTTGATAACCTAGATTTAACATAGCGAGCATTCGACAATTAGCGTAAGTTGAATGTTTGAGACTAATCTGATGACTGAATAAGTCTTCGGAAGCTAATTAGCCATAATTGCATTTAAAGTCTTACGGTTAAGTAGTTCCAGAAGCTCAAAGCTAATGATGGTCATCCAAGCCATGAACACCTGGTCATATCATTAATCCTTCTCGTTAAATAAGCAAGGCCTCATTTCTATGTCCTTAACTGTGGTTTATATAAGAGGGTTTTCTAGATAAAAATATACTTCTTCACAAATTTCTTCTTCTCATGGCGAATATTTCATTCAATGGCGGAATTGTGAATCACCTAAATAGCTTGAATTTCTTCTCATTGTTTTTATGTACGAGTAGCTTTAATTCAAGTGTAATTCACTAAACTTTTATCTACTCTCGTAATGGTATTGCCCAACGTGTATGCAAGAAGATGAGAGTACAGCCCGAAAAAATTTAGAAGCAATAGAGAAGGAACGAAGGATGGATGATACGAAAAAGCGTATCTACTGTGCCCTCAATCTAAAAAAATAGGTCGAAACAACAAATACGCAATAGGGGTAGAATTGAATGGGCATTTATTAGTCATCATTCACTAGAAGTACGAGTGCAAATCTATGCATCATACTGTGATTGAATATGAGTGTACTCAAGTTATTGGTGACTAGTGCTAATATTTATGGGATTCAATCAGAATCTAACTAAATACATTTGTGAAAACTAACAAAATAATGCTCTTAAGAAGTATTAGGAAATTAAGATATTTTAACTTGTAACATTTTCTAACATTTCGAATACGATTGGCCCTAGAATTAAATACCTTCGTATTCAGCAAATCCTCGGGTTATTAATTTGTTTAAGATTTCATATCAATATTGCATTAAATATATGAATTCCAAATAAGACATATCAAAGGAGCGATAATTTTCATCTTCATTTCGGACAGTAGGGAAGGAATGAAAAGTTGATCACACACATAGTTAATTCTGTTAATTAATTAATTAAATGATTAATTGAAGGATGAAACCTAAGATAATAAGGGCTCATCCAATAATATGATGATCTAACAATGAAGGTAACTCTAAAACAATTTTGTTAGAAATTCTAGCTGAGTGAAGGGAATACCATTTAATATGTAATAATTACCTTATTAATTTCATTGTTGCATTCATAACCTTATTTATTTAATGAAAATGCTTACATCAACGAAAGAAAAGACGTACAAGGAACTGTAAGGAAATTCTAAAAAAGTCTAAATTCGTATTTTAATATTTTTTCTTTTGATATTGAAATATCCTTCAAGAGACGTAAAAGTAAGATTCATAACCTAAAATACAGAGGAGATCTATGCTAAGTAAATTTATAGCTGGTACATCGATGAAACTATAATGTATATCCGATGGATAGATTTTATTTACTTTCCGAAACTATGACACCTGCGTTCGTGATTTCTCTTATTAAGCAATAAGTATTTGCTACGTTTGGATTTCAAATCCTCGATGATTCATTTCTGTCTCACTTCTTAATCGAATCTTGGACGACAGCTACGTGCGCCAAACGTGGTTACTTAAGGTTCAGCCATCCGTAGACAAATCGGAGACGACCTCAGATATTTGATAATTTTTTTGTCTTCCTACTTTTTGCTAGTGCTTTTTATTCCTTCTACGTACCATTACTTCCCCCCTCCTCTCTCTATGAGAAAAAACGCCGTTTGGGTTAGATAGACTTCGGTTATATTTTTTGGTTTCGGTTCCATTGCACACCGGAGGTGTTTGGTACGGCCTTGCTCAACAACCATAGTTCTCAGAGGAAACAAAATGCCGTTTTGTTTCCTTGCCACTAGCCGAGTAAACCGTGACGAACAACCAGTTCCAGTCTATTTTTCGCCAGAATGGGAACAGGGACGGATTCGTTTTAAAATCAAACAAAATCACTTCCTCTTTTCCTGTCACAAAACAGGACGTTTCGAAATTGAAGGATAAAAATGATACCGTGCATAATTTTGAGGGAAAAAAGAAAATCCCGGCATAATATTCGATGAAATCATTTTATAAACATCTCAATATTTATAAAAATAATTTTGCTGTGGTTTTGAAGTACCGCGAAATCATTTAGTGGTAAAATTACAGATTATATTGGATTTGATGATAATATCGTCGCTTAATATCCATGAGATAAATGAATTGATGTGACTAAAACAAAAAGCACGGGAAATTTTATTCGATGGATTGATTGCATTGCAGAATACCCACAGCTTCTTTTATTTAAGGAATATATCGAGAATATTATGGAATGAACGTTTATCTTTTAACTAATTTCTAAAAGTACGACGGATGTTAAAAGATTATATACATACGAGTATATTTGTCTATAGACTCTACAAAAGTCTTCATTTGCAAATTTTCCGCTTTCCAATGTCATCCTTATTAAAATATTGAGAATACAACCTAAAAGTCCTATTAGCATTATGGACTTAAAAAGAAATAATTTTAGCTATAAAAGAACAAAATAACTACATTTAACGAAGCCAAGTAAACCCACAGTTTGTAGTAATTTGGAAATTTTTCGGTTTATACGATGTAACGATGAAATTCACTCATTGCATTCGCAAGATTACTTACTGAATCTAAAAAAAAGAGGGTTTATTGAAATTCTATCGTAACTCTTGAATGTAAATCTGAAGAAAATAAACTGGCAATCGTTTTCATTTTATTACTTTGCACATGGCTGTGAACTAAGAAAAAGAAACAAAAGAAGAACATTATAAATTATGCTTGTGACCTCCATAACCTCCAACACAATGGAGTCATTACGTCCTGGGTTTTAATTTTACCCGAAGCAATCGATCCGTCTCTTCTTGTTCTCATAAGCGATTTCGATTTTTTAATAATTGAAAGGGCCTCCAAGAGCTATTAAATTTGGGAACTCATCCAGAAAATTAATTGCTTAGAGTAAATACGTATATTCTTTCGCTTACCGATACTCCCAACTCCTTATTCTTGCCAAAAGGAACTGTATATCAATCGTGGAAATGGCAGAGCGATTTAAGAACGAGGAAAAACCCTATTTAATCCTTATACGTAATAAACACTGGGGAAGGAAGTGAGTTACATAGTCATCATCTTTTAATTTAGTTTTTCCTGTATAGGGTAAGCCAGACAGGAAGTCATTACAAAGAGGAAACAATTTTGATTTAAGAATTGCAGCGTTAGTTTTACCAAAATTCAATGTCGATTGCCCTTAATTTATGTCCGTCATCTGAATTCCCAAGTTCCGAAAATTCCGATTTTCAATAATCAGATCATTAATGCAAGCATTACTTAAAATATGTTTCCTCTGAGCCAATTTGTCTTATCGCACATCTGTATTAGATAATTAAACGTACTGAAGAAATGACCGCAGGATTGGAAATGGCGATCTTCAGCACATTAATTATTTTAAATTCTCAGAATTCTTAAATTAAGCAGAAGTTTTAAGGTAATTGCTAATTTTATGAGGTGAATTTGAAGGAGATGGTTTGGAAAGAACAGGGAATTATAGATAGACACGAGAACTGACTGTTAAGTTTTAAAGGAGGAAAAATACTTTTCCAATTGCATGAAAACTGATTACTTATTTGAGACATTTTCATGTTTTGCCTTTTGTTGCACGATTAATACACTCTGTAATGCATAATAATTTAAGAATCGAACAACGTAGCTTGTTTAGGTATACCTATATACCTATATATATACCTTTTTTATATACCTTAGAGATCACTAATTATGCGTTGACACATGCGTTAGCTCGGGAACCATTGAGATATCCCAAATGGGGATCGAAACACCTTCTGCCTAAGCAAACCAAAATATTAATTCAGAACCAACTCGGAAAATACGATCTGAGTCAGCGGTGAGATAATGAAAATAGAGCAGACTAAAGAGCTCCGAACGACGGGAACCACGCACCGACAAGCACACACGCTGCCGGGGAAAAGTTAGTAATACAGGGTGAAGCTGTCACGGATAGCGATCGTGAGCAAGTTGAAGTAGTATTAGGAAAAGGGGGTTTCGCAGAAGGGGGCGGAAAAAGCACTGACGTGAGAAAGCATTAAAAGTGCTATCGATTCACTCGAGACTTAACTAAGGGTTGAGACAATGGTTTCACGAGCATGGTCACAGTGCGTTGCGGTACTGAAAACCACAGAGCTCGTGCGAAATTTCCGTAAGAGTAAAGCGTAAATGAATTCTCCACAGTCCCTTGCAGAGTTTTACGACTCCAGTTGTGGATTTGAACGTGAAGACGAATTTCTCGAAGCGGAAATGTTCAGCGGAATGAGTCACGTTTCCACCCACTAGCTGAGGTTGAGGACTCTGACTCTTGATGGTTTCACAAATCATTCCTTGAAACTTTCGTTATCAAAAGTTTTCAACTTATCGGAGCAAATAGCTATAGGCAACCAGAAATACATCGTATTGCGTATCAAAAGTCCTTAACATTCTTCTGTTTTCAGTGACTAACAATTTTAAAAGTACGAACTGCTTTACTTCGAATATTTTTATTGCCGTTTGTTAATATTTCATTTGGTGGTAATTTACATCAGGATTCAGAAGTTTGTGCAGGAGGAGGAAGTTTTTTCTTAAAATAAGTTTTCAATGCCGATTTTATGAAACGAAAATTGTTACGCATAAACCCTCCATTAAACATTTCCTAGGACAACTGAGTAACCCACGAATACTTTTGCAGTGCCGGAAGTTTATGGTAACGATGTATCTAATCTTGATAGTAACTACTCTGACAGAAATTGAGGTCCTGATTTCCTTTGAAAGAATTTCCACTTTCTAACTGGCTAAAAATTATTTAAATTATAGACACAGAGATACATTACGTGCACAATTTTCATTAATCTTCAAAATAATCTTTTTCATACAAATTTTAGGATATTATGGATGATTAATTTACTTTGCAAGATTCTTCAGCTATTATTAAGTTCACATTTTATAAAGATATCTTTTTGATTTTAAACTTTTGTTCATTCAGTGTTGCAATAGAATAGATTACGCTTATAATCTGGAGGAGCATGAGTGTCGATGGGAATAACAATCTTCTTTAATAATAACGCGTCCTTTATTAGTGTGAAGTCTCTTCTTGCATTTCATAATATATTAGATCTTCGACAAACGATACAGACTCAGGTTTCACTTCGTGGTATTCATACATACAAAACGGCTTTATGATAAAATTCTTTTACTACACCACAAAACAACTTCAAACACGACCAAGTTTCGTAGCCAAGCTACATCATCAGGTCTGTAGTAAAAGAATTTTATTATGAAGCCGTGTTGTCATTAGATCTTCAATCAATTAGGGAATCATGAATTAAAACTCCAACTGTACAACAGTGCGGCGATGCTTCGGACGAAGAAAAAGAAAAATCTCTCTGAAATCAATTTCGTATGCCCAAATCTTCATTAGTCAAAATGTGATTTCCACGATAATTTAAATTGTAAAAAATTGTAAAACACTCCAAAATCTACTTGGATCTTGGGCGGTATTTTGGTATTTTTTAGGAATTTGAGTACGCATGTATTTACCCTCATTCTTGAAAGTGAATATCCGCTGCAAAACAAGGCAACAAACCATTAATTGAAAATTTCATTAATAGGGTTACTAGGTTGTCTGGAATGGAATACTAAGGTGTGCACTTAAAGCTCTCCGAACTGCAGTTAGATAGCACGTTGAACTTCAACTTGAAAATCTTTCTCTTCCTAAAAATTCCAACGTAAGGAAAATAGCGGTAGTTTCCTCAAGTTCGCGTTTGATTGCATTCGCTCCTCAAAGCATCCCACGCCCCCTATTCATTCTTTTGTTCCTGCGCGTTTCCCTTCTCAAAGCCCGCCTCTATAAACTTTCCTCCCTCGCGTCTTTCTCTGTTCTATATTCCACCCTCGCTCTCAATCTCCTACCTTTAGAAATATCCTCGGGCAACTCGTTCCTTTTTTTTACGTTTTCTGGATCTTAGTCGATTCCATTATTCTTCAGCGGACTGGTTTCTGCACCCGATCGCCGTAGTTCGAACCTTTCAGCTTCTCGTCTCCGCCTCACTTTCCTCTCTTTCTGCGAAGCCGTCTTTTCCCATTCTAATTGCCCATTCCCTGACCAATTCCGCCGAGTTCTCCTTATTTGAAGTTCTTCTCCTGCCTCAGCACGGCGTTCGTCGGCCTTCTACGTCACTCTTATTCATGGCTGAGATATCCTGACTCGTTTTCTGACATTCTTGTCTGCTTTGTGCGCATTACGCAAAGCTTTTAATGAGTAACGTTTCCCGATGAGGCGCTGAAATTTTGGAGATTAAACGGGGCTTGGAATTCCAGATATTTCCCTGTTAAATGACCCGCCTACCGAAGAGTAAGAATCGAAGAAATATTTTTACTGAAAAGGGCAAATATTTTGTGGTCGTCCAAATTCTGCAGAGCAGATTGACACGACCGAAATCACAGCTTCGAGTGCCATGCAAATTATCACTACCTAATGCAATTTTAAATACATAAGATATCCATTTATGTTTGTTTAAATCAATCCTTAAACAGCATAGCGCTTTTACGGATTTTTATGTCAGACAAAATACTTTTTCCAAGCAGTACTTCAGTTAAATTAAAAATCAAAATCAATTATCATTATTTTCTCGTATTGAAACAGGGAGGCCCCCGTGAAAACTATTTTGATTATTATTGACGGACGCTAACCATTCCTTAACCAGAAAAGTCCGATTGGCCGGGAATCGAGCCCGAGATCTTGACTTCTAAGCGTATAATTACGCAGTAGAAATTCATAATAGCAGAAATGGTTGTGATATTATGGAAATTTACCGGTTGAAATAGCTAGAAATAGTGGGAATTGCATCGCTCAGCCAGGAAGGAGACAACAACTAATTGAGATCGTGAAACAAAATGGAATAACTGCTGGATGAACCATCCATGGGTGGACACTCGGAAGTACATTAAATATATATTTCTAATGTGTAAGTTATTAAATTTTATAGTTCTATTTCTATCAGATCATAAGGTTTGGCATACATGGGAGGTCTGATGGAACGAAAGGGAGTAGAGGTGTCCAATTCAGCTCGTGGGGACAAAACCATCCTGATATTAGCATCCCAAGAATTCTGATTTCTGAGATCATCATGACTTAGGAATGACCACGCCGCAACGACGGTCTTTGGGGAATTTTAACTCTAACGTTTTTACAAGGCTGTGCTCATTCTCTTTCTTTACAATAAAATTCATTGTACGTACGACAGATGCTAAGGATGTGTCTGAAGAGGAATTATATGGACGTGTGAAATGTGAGTGTACGTTAAATGAAAGAGGTACAACTCGCTCCCACTGAAAGAGAATTGAGGGGTGGATCATATGTAGCTTATATGGAGCTTAGTACTGCAATTTGTCGCTGTAGATCTCTCAGCCAATATTACGAGGCAGAATTTATCCTGTGCACGTCCGTTAGAGCTAAGAGATCAAAAATGGGCAAAAACAATTGAAAGTAAGCTGGCTTCAAAAATTGACCGACATAGTTGACCTGAAAGTACTACTTTCAGAGGCGATATCGTGAATTTCATACTTTCCTTTCTTGATAAATTTTTATAAAAATGTTTATGAAAGTCATACAAAGTAAATGGGGCCTCAAAACAGCACTAAAATGACTTAATCACGACCGAAAGTATAAAATTACCAATATGTTTAGTAATAATGTAACATTATTTCCGATGAATGATAAATCGGTTCACTACAAATTCCATTAGGAATCGAAAGGGCGACTTTAAATGTATTAATACCTTGATGAAAAAATTTTCTTCACCTTAACAATATGTTCTAAAGAACATGCATTCTCCATATTAGTGCCAAAATGAAACTATCCGAGTAGAGCTCGATCCTTTCGACATCTGTCTCAATCGGTTTCACAAAGCATTTTAAATCGAGAGGAATGAATCTGAAATATGGACTGATTCAAACAGGAATTAGTTGGTAAACATGCTCTACGATACATATATTTGTAAGGTAGGTACCTAATTTCTCCATAAAATTTATAAATAATAAATGTTAGGGAAATGGATAGATTTAAATGAGTGAAAGTTGTTCTGTGGAAATCTTGATCTTATCGTCTCATACTCTGCAAGTGAAAATTTTCGTGAGAATCTCGTTTTCAGTTAATGAAGGAAATTTTCCAGGGAATGTAAATGTGATACCTTGACTGTCGAAGAAGATGTTGGAGAAGCTCCTTCGCTTGTTGAAATATTCGTTGGTCGAAATTCATTTCTTACAGGATACAAAATCGTGAAACATACGTACAGTAGAACCCCGGTAATCCGGACGAATTCAGGCACATAGTCGTCCGGGATTAGCGGGGTTTCCAGATTAGCGAGGTTTTCAAGAAATAACGTAATAAATATTTTTTCTCAAAAATTATATTGTATAGATAATGCATGTATATATTATATAAGGTATTACAACATATAAAGTTAATGAATATTATCAGGGAGCAAAAAAGTCAGTTATTTTCTTTTGCGGGACCGTTTTTATTTTTAAATCAAGTGCGCGGTTTCTAAAACGTCTAAAGAGCATAATTTTATGTGCTTCAAAATTTTGCTCCTCGGCCAACTTTAATGATGTACTGAGTTCCACCAAAGTCTCAGAATGAGAAATTTTGACGGAGTCCACAGGGTGGTCGTCGTTGTCGTCATCATCTTCATCTTCTGTCGTTACTGTTCTGATAATTTCGTCATCTTTTAAAGCTTCGTTTCGAGCCAAACTGTCGTCAGCCTCAGCAGCCCACCGTAGAACGTTAGATATTGGGTTCGAATTTTATAACTGATTAATGAGTGGCGCAAGCTGAATTTCTTCAGTTTGCACATTTTCTTAAACTTCCGAACCAATAAAATTTGGGGGTAAATTTTTCCACAACTTGCTGATCAATAATTTAGACACGGATGCCCAAGAGTTAGCTAGATTGAACACGACACCTTTTAAATTCACCTTTTTCAGTGCATTTTCCAAATTTTCATTGTGCACAGGATCAATTAAGATTATTTGTAAGAAGCAACTTACTATATTCTAATTTAATGCTTTGAATAACATTCTGATCCATGAGTTGGATCAGCGCAGACGTTTTAGGGGGTAAAAAAATTGCGGAAATTTCTACGTCATCAGTGCACAATTTTTCGGGTTACATTGAATTGCGGGTTTGCATAACTCCCAATGGACCGTCCGGATTACCGAGGGTTCCGGATTAGCGAGTGTCCGGATTACCGGGGTTCTACTGTACTTGCAAATAAACCTGCGAAACCATTACTAGAAGGCAAGAATAGATACTATCCAGCATGTATTGGACATTCGTGATTTTTTTTGCGTGTTAGCATATTATTCGAGATTAATTTGTGAGCCGAATCTTTATTAGTACAGATGATACAGATCTTCGAAAAAAGCGAAACGAATTTAAAATTCGTTTTGTAAAGCTTTTTGTTATTAGAGCTACTACATAAATTAGCTTATTTAACACTTTCCTTTAGGCTCTGCTCAGAAAAGAATTATAGATAATTTTCGGAGTTGAATACAAACCTGAATCATGTTTAATTTTATTAGGATACTTCGAAACAATTCTATCATTATGATAAATTAATAATTCTAATTTTATTCATGACGTCGAAAATAATTATAATCTCCTGATAGGGTGTATTTTAGTCTTCCAAGACCGCTCTTCCAGCTTAACCTTAACTTACAAACGTTGTCTTTATCAGGATTCGAATCTGTGTTGATAGGCTCCCGCGCCTATTTTAATCACGCTAACTGGAGCATAATCTTTTGCGTAAACTAGAGGTTCTTCCTTGAGAATTGTACAATATTTGGCATCTTCTTTTCTACTAAGAGCAAAAGAAGAAGGTAACACTTATTTAAATTTGATAATGAATCCAATTCCGGTCCGCCTGACAGTTTCACAATTCCACTCGCGCTGTCATATTTCTCCCATTTTTGGGCTTCCCACCGTGTCTCTTTGTGTCTTCCCAACCATGGTCCTCTTCTCTTCTACGCCATCCTATTTCGCAAGACCCTCTCCACCCCCTCTTGCCGAATATAAAGAAGGCTTTGGACCAGCAGACCGGTAGGAAACCCGCCGACCTTGCGGCGGAAAATGCCTATTTCGATGATTCGCCCGACGAGGTGAAAAAGAACCGAAATAAAACACTTCCTTCATCCGCGTACAGGCTACGGAGGAGTTTTGATGATATATATTTGTGCAGTTATTTAAAGCTTACCGAATTTTTTGCCCGGGTCATGATCGTAAAAGGGTTTTATTTTCGTCCGGGAGAATTAAACGTTTCCGTTTCCTGAAGAGATAAGCATCTTTAGAAACGCTTTTATCGAAGCTGCTTTTAACTGGTGAATGGGAAATATCAAATTGAATAATCAAGCTTTGGAAATGTAGCGTCGTCAAAGGAAGATGATCTTTGATTCAATGAATGGAAATGGCCTTTGATTCAATAGCCGAAGCGATGGTTCTAAAATGCCGTAATATTTGAAACGTGTAAACAGAGGGATAAGTGCCACTCGAGAGAAAATGGGCTCAGAGCCTAACATCTATCAAAGATAAAATTTAGTGTAAAAATAAAGCATAATCCAATTTTATATTTAAGAGTACAGATGATATTTACCGGAAACTCAATCTTATTCTGTCGTACCCGACATTTTTTTTGTAATTTTACTCTTCATCGCCTATATATTTTGAATGAAAGGTAAATATTATATTTGTCCAATCAAACCGTAGATTTCATATTCAATTTTCACATTCATCCCCAGTAATTTATAGTGAAAGTGAAAACTTTGTCTGCTTCAAAAAGAGCAATAAATGTACGTGCTAACGAACTCCTTTCGAACTGTCATCCCGTCCCTCCTGAAGCCATTGCCCGCCGTTGGAATATCAATATCTCATGTAGCAGAACATCTATCACCCGAGTCTTAAAATTTTTGCGTTATATCATCAATTTCAACTGCATATTATATTGAATTACGCTATGTTCTCCTTAATCATAAAATACCAGCAACAATTCTACCCAAAAACTCAAGATCAGTGTATTAATTCATTTTTAGGTAGCAAGGAGCCTATTTGTTCTTTCCGTCTTTTCTAGTCATATTTACCCGAAGGCATGCCAAATAATTCCAAAAACATCACGTTTTTCATCCCTTACATCTTTTATTCAGTCTATCACTACTTGAAATAATTGCATGTACTTTTCTGCCCAGAAATTCCTTATTGGAACGTATTTTAAATAAGCAATAAAGAAACGATTCCACAGGCTTGAATATAGAGAGAAGAAATGAAGGAGAGATAATCTGCAGCAGCCGGGACTCGAACCCGGATCTCCCACTTGCCAAGCGGTTGTTTTAGCAAATAAAGCTACTGCGACAACCCATTCTCCCCTTCAATTTCTGTGCTATGATGGCACACGGAACGTAGTTTGTTGACATCAAAATTGTCGCTAGGATACCCAAGAGGAATTGATCGAAGAGGGGCGATCCCCTAGTAAAAATTTCTCCCCGGGAGCATAATGTCTCCTGTTCCACCCAGATGGTGAAATCCTCGACCACAAACAGAGAGGTCTGCTCTGGCTTCGCACAAGCAGAAGGAAGACCCCCAAAGGATCTCGTTTATTCAAAGCACATGGGCGGATGTAACCCACATTCCATTTTTTAATGTTTATTTTTACGGGGGACCCCCAGTTTCGAGTCATTCACCACGTGTTGTTCAACCCACTGCCGTTCAGGTGTACTGCGCCGAAATTCTTCCAACGCATCAACTTGATGAGCTCGCACTATTCCTTGGACATGAATTTTTATGGTCTTTATAAATACTTCTCAGACGTGAAGGATGAGTTTATGGAGCCTAATATGAGACGCGGGACAATAAACCGTTTCATCTTTCTTAGGCCACATCCTTTAATCCGCGTTTTCAGCATCTTTCTTAACTTTCGACAGTACACATCGTAAATTATGGTTTGCGTAAATCTCAAAGCGGAAGAAAAGGTATAATTGAAGGGATTGAGGGCGCTTTGATAATTAGGATAGTTTATTTTACGTTAAGAATGTATAAGTCGTCCGTTTATGGCTTTCCTTGAATACGTAAATCGAGTTAATAAGGATTCAATATGTTGACAAACATTTAAATATCATTTTTAACATAATTTTTATCGTAATAAAATATGCAGTACGAACCGTATGAAATATGTCATTAATGGATTATTTAATACGTTATACTTACATTCTGTATGTATATAAGACAATAATTATATCCTAAGACAAATAATAGCTGTATCTTAACCGGATCAATTTGATTTTGATTTTAACTGATGAGGTTTAACTAATTTTATAAAATAACTATCGATCTTACGTTAGTTTATCAAATTCTCTAAATTAAAAAATACTTTAATGCTTAGATGCAATCGAGAATATTTTTCCAATTGTTTGCACCATTTTATATTAAATAGTCTGTATCGACTATGAGTCACTGACTAAGTATTCGTACCTTTCCATCCATGAATAATATCGGAGACCTATTTGTGCAGTCATTCCATTGAAATTTCCAAAATAAGGAAATGATTACCTCTCTAAAATTATTTCTTCATGTCCTTGGGTGTTCGTTCCATCGCAAAACGCTTTCCTAATTCTATTCTTTTCCGGGTGAAGGCTGGGAACAAAAATATCTTCGGAAATTTCCTCGAAAATGCCATAGATTTGTTTTTCTGCGTTGTCTTTCGCAGATCTAGGACGCACCTCTGGAAGCTCTCACCGGTTACGTCTGCTCTACGTCCATGTCGTCTCTGTATGTTCATCGGTAGTGAAATGGCGCCTTTTTTCAGACAGTCGAACGGAAATTTCTTCGCAGAAATGCTTAGCTGACGCAGGATATTCGCTCCTCTGTTCCCCATTTTAATACCAGAGCGTCCTTACAAGATTACTAGTTGCTTAGTACATTCAGTCTAAGAAATTTTAGTGCTTTGGTTAAGATTAGTGATCAATACAATTTAGGAGCAATTACAACCATAAATGGTCTCTTACCCTGTCTCTATTTAAAAACCCATTTTTAATTCACAGGTGAGAAGGAGGAATAATTGAAACATAATTTGCCAAAATATTGGCTGTTGAATGACAACATGATTTACTCGTCTAGAGAATGAATAGGAAAAAGATCATGAAAACGAACTTGTATGGTTTACATAAGTCGATTGCTTTCTGGGAGGAAGAGGTAGTACAAAATTCCACACATTGAGTTTAAAATTACAAGGGAATTGGCGAGATTTTTATGGAGTAAAATCCTCTGTAAAATATTTCAAATGTTAAGGTCGAATTGAAAAAGCGGAAAATACTCTTAATTCTAATAGGGAAATTTTAAATCGCGATACTTCGATAAAAGATCATATTAATTAGGTCGGAAAATGATTTCACAAAAATCACGGCTAGTTTGCGGTTGGGACCAAAAATTATCATAAAAATAGCATATCTTTATCAAAGAATTTTCTCCCTTTACATCATAAAATTGAAACTGTTTAAAGTAAAGTTGAAGACAATCTCTAAAAATCACTAAGTTTTCGTAGGTAATTATTATTTACTTATTCGTGAGTACCACTATTGGCACCTGGCCAGGTGGTAGTCATTCCTGTGGGGGAAGGGAAAAATAAAATGATCTGCCTGATGTTCTCCCTAGTCGGGAAGAAAACAACCCACCAAAACCTCCCGAAGGAAGTACGTTACTCTCGAAGGCAGTAAGCATAAAATTACATTACGTATTATAAGAAAAACTGTAAAGAAAGACAATTTGGAAAACGGTTATTAAGGAATAAGAGGTTATAAATCTCCAATAGCCGTTTAAGTCGGCGTTCCTCTTGTCATTCATCGCTATTCCGAGAAAGGACACCGGTGCGGTGCGGTTGCGGTGTCCTTTCTTGTTTTCTCGGAATACAGGTAAATGAGAAGAGGAACGCCGAAGGAAACGGCTGGAGATTTAAAAAATCTTATAAAAGTATCCATAAAAATACAGTTCGAAGGACATGAATTCAGAGTGAACCTTAAATGGTTTAAATTTCAACTGCTTATCTAACTATATGTTTAATCTTCGGCAATTGTTCTGAGAAAATTTCTTCTGGGAATTAAGTCTTTAGTATATTTTATTATGACTTTGTGTTATACTACTCCGAAGGTAATATTCCAAACTTACTTAAAATATAGGAATGGAGATTTTAGATTCAAATGTGTAATATTTACTGGCGTCTATTTTAGCGAATCCGATTCATAACTTACGAGAAACATCTAATGCCAAAAAGGGAGGTATACAGCGTATTTTGAAGGCATAGGAGCAAGTTACAAAATGCACAAGAGTACATAAGTTTATTATGATCCTTTCTCCTTCCTTTCTAAGGCAAGGAATATTATTCATGTATGAATTAATATTTCCCAGAATATAATGTACGAAAAGTAAATAAGTAGGCCTGCGTCGTGAGTCAACTAGTATAATTTTTGCGAAGATTTTCCAATGGAAGTCAGTGAGTACGTGTTTCTTTAGTGCGTATCAAAGAAGTCTATTTTCTAAAACAAGAAAAAAATCTGCATTTTGAGTAGAAAGATAGATAAATAGAAAGAGAAAGATAGACAGATATTTAAAGGACGGCTTTTCTCCGATCTTCAATACTCGAAAGACGAGGTAACTATGTGACATGGCAACTTCCCTCGTGTTTGCTCCCTTTATTATGTTTAATTAGTTATTCCTCAGAGCTTGCTAGGACTGGTCTTGGCTGCTGATATTTAAATCCCAGCTTAAGATTTTCTGAACGAAGTCACAACTATTAACAAGTCATCGATCCCAGCTCTCTCTCAAATAGATAGAACTCCGATTTTCTTTTACTTTTTTCTACGCAATTATCTAAGCAATTTTCTAAAAAAATGATAGATTCCACCCGAAAGTTACGAGCATGAAAAAATCTCATCTCCTCTGATTTTGCTGTTTACGCCCCGAAACGTATTCGCCTTCGCTTCGAAAAAAATTCGCAATTCCCCTCTCTCTCCGGCGCGCAGACCACCAACACGTAAAATTTCGCCCCCTTTTATGGCATGTTATGATGCGGGTCCATCCTACAAAAGGCGGTAAGTTGGTCGAACCCGGGCTTCCCCCATAAAGGGACGCATAAAACTAACCCCCTTTTTCCGGACGAGGGTAGTCGGATCGATAATGAAGGGAGAAACTGAAGAGCGGGTGGGGAGGCCGAGAGGGTGCGGCACGCAGACGACGAGGGGCGGGAAATGCAGCGTCTGGCGGGTTGCGTACTACGCAGGAGGGTAAGAGTCTCATGGCGTGCACTCCCCCTATTGCGTTTCCACCAAAAACTCGATTCCATTTCCACGGAAATGGCGTCGTTAGGATTTCGGGGCGTTTCTAATCGATAGCTCGGGGCGTGGATCGTCAGGGGTTGAAGCCTGTGTTAGATGTTGCCGTCCATTTAGATGCAGATTCTCCGAGGGATTTTTTCAAGCGGAGGAATTCCACGGTTCGTTGATAATGTGGCGTTAAAGGGGGAAATAGTGATCACTAAATGGAGATGCAAAATAGATTTGGCGTTAACGTTGGGAGCCTCCCTCAACAATTTCTATGTGGGCTATCTTTAAATAGTTGGGGTCCCTACATCTTTCTGGCCTCCTCCTCGGTCAATCTGTATTCTCCTGCTTAAAACCCACATGTTGCCATGACTCAGGGGTATAATTTTAAGATAAATTTTTGCAACATTACTGGGACTCGAACCCAGGTCTTTCATTTTCCGGGCAGGTTTTATAACCCCTAAACAACCATGACGTGCCTTTCTCACTGCTGTTAGAGGAATGTTTTATGAGTAAATGATCTTGTTTAATTTTCATTGATATTTTAGATAAAATTGACGTATTTACGTGGTCTTTCTGTTGTATAAGAAGAGAAAAATAGTGAATTTTAGAAAAACCCGGGTTCGAATCCCAGCCAAGTCAGTATTTTTCTCTTCTTGTACAACCTTGGGTTAAGTTGCACGCTTTCCTGTGCTATGTTAAAACTTCATTCCATCATTTGTGGTGTCTTTTCTTTGTGGAAAGTTCTACCCATGCTAGGAAGGCAAAGAATTTCCAAAACACGTAGTAGAACCACAATATTCGAGAAAAATGTGAAACACAACTGTTTGCAAGCATTAAAAGTAGATAACGCCGAATATTCTCTTAAGAAATGCTCTGGTGTCTGTATTCGACACATATTCTTGTTGTTCCCTAAAATAGGTCCGGAGGGCTTGTCGGAAAGTTGGCACCCGAACTTTCGAAGAATCTTTTTCCTTGATGGACATAAATAGAAACCCTAATTAGCTTGAAACATGATTAGGAATAATCCATTATAGTCCAGTGCGTGATATAAATGATGTGATGTAGTGTTTGCATAATTTATCTTCGTTTCTAGAATATATCCAAACCTGATGAACTTTAAATATTCTACCTCAGCGATCATGCAGAGATTTTTAAAGCAAAGCAAGGCCATACGAAGTTCAAGCATTGTGCCAAAAGACAGAAAATTACAGCCGTCACATGACATTGTACAACTTTATCATAACTTACATTTTTACATGAAATGGAATTTTTTCATTCCAGGAAGTAATTTCTTCGAAGTTATTTTGATGACGAGTGAGAATTTAAAATGATGTTTAAAACTAGTGTTGAGGTTTGTACGAAGAATTAGGTCGTAAAATGCCTCCAACAGTTATCAAACCAAAATGTAGTCATGAAAACGAAGATGATGATATACTGCCTGTATGTTCAGGTATTATTTCTGTAGCGTTCCTTCTGACGACTTACGTGATTGTTGAATCTGAGCTAATACATTTTTCCGTAAGAATACACACAGAGAATTCAGGCCCATGTTGATGAATAGTAAGGAAATGATGGTCTCACCGACAAAGCAATCCTTTGTGATTCCAGTGCCTTCAATTATGATAAGAAAAACGTAAGAAGACGTGCAACCATGTAAAGGTATTTCTCAAAAAAAACCTGAATTTCCTAAGAGCAGTTATATTTTCTTTTGTCATGATCAAGGAGGTGAGGAAACATCAAGATATTTATCAGTTTATGTGAGGGAACAGAGCTTTTGAGAGTTTTTATCAAAAACCGTAGCCGCGTGGACATTCAAAAAATTGATGAGTGTGAAAGCTCATGAACTTTAAGTAATTTTTAGGCTTATTAGGCGTTTATTCCTATCTTATATTTATCAAAGTAGAGGCAATATCTTATTATTCAGAAGGACTATTTGTATAAAAGAATAAATTATAAATAACGCTTATCGTAACAACTTTTTCAAATTTTTTATAAGTTAAAGCTAGTTCTATCATTCTTGACAGGTAAATTCACTAATATACTTATACATATTTGTAAATTAATCTTAAAATCGTGCGATGAAATTCTTCAAATATTCCACTTTTATTCCAAAATATATTTCATTAGTTGTATATTGTAATGAAACGCACGAATCACATGGACGTAGTGAACATTCCAAAGAGTAGTTTACATGGAAAGTGTAAACAAAAACTAACTCGTAAGAGTATCAGAGAAAGATAATGGCTCTAAGCATCATAAATAGCTGTCAACTTTCCCAAAATTAGTTAATCTCAAGGTAAATACAAAGACAGAGCGTCATTTCACCCCGGTGCTCACCATCAAAAGCATACAAGTAGCAAAGCTTTTGGGAAATACAGGTAGATCGTTTAACAAACAGGAACGGAGCATAGAACTTTGCCTTTCTTATTTATCGCTGCACCGACCGAAAAACGTTTGATAACGCTCGAGTTGACACCGAGTGGGAATCGCTTAAGCTTAGATTCTACTAGCCCTTACATAAAAAAGAAAACACGTGCCACGAAAAGTGGTTTCTTAACTAAGTGAGCATTCAATTCCACGTCTCCTTCAAACTCTATTAGTTCTTCACCCGCCTCTTCCATCACACTTGTCACAAAATGTGTGCTTTTGACGCAGGTCGAATAAACTCGAAATTTCTCAATCACTGATTTTCGTTTAGACAAATTTCACCAAAGGTTTCAAGAGAACTTTACCATCAACCAGGATTTGGAGGAAATTAAATAGATAGCAACTACGATGCTCTTTTATGAATTTATTATATGGCGTTCATGAAATACAGTCAACGCACATCAACTACTGAATTAAGATATGTTAGGAATTTCGAAAGAATTTTTAATTTGCCCTTTCACTTCGTTCTTTTTAATATAGAATTATTTCTAGCACAATCCTGTTTTATCAGCAAACTCGTTTTATTTTCCGTTTATCGTATATTGAAAACAACTTGCGAAAATTCGTTGATGATTTATATTTCCGTGTTATAAGTTTTCAATTAATAGGTGAGTTCGCGAAAAAGATATGACGACAATCAAGATCTACTGATATATCACGACTGTGAAAGAAGATGCAAAATGAATTAAATCTTTGATTGATTAAAGAATTTCGGTCCTAAAGGAATTAGGGATATAACCAGACTCAATTACGATCATATGACGATCGGCATCCGAAACTCGAGGGATAAATTCAAGTTAAACAAGCGAAATTCAATTTCATCTTCCCCTCGATAACTGATTTCCAAAACACTTGGTCTCTCTCTTTCTCTGATAATTTTTGTAGCCTTTTCATTCGTGCACTTCATAAAGAAATAGTACTTTTAAAAAGTCTAGTTTAACTTCGTATTACAAAGAAAAACATAAATTTATATTAATGCAAATAATAAGGAAAAGCATGGTCTCGTAATAATGCTTCATGTTCAGACAACATTTTCGAAATATGCGCACAAAAAGGCGAACGATGTAGAAGTCACAATTCATGGGTGGTATGGTGAATTACGATTAAGCAATTAATTGTTAAGCCTTGGAGCACGTTTTTAAGTTCAGCCACCTGATGAGCGATGGATTGCATCGATGTTTGTTTGATTACTTCGATGAGTTATCGATTCTTGATGAATTTAAGAATAGTCCGTTGGTTTGTTTGCTGTTTGGCAAGATGGCTACTGTTGCATTTACAATTTGTTCCATCTCCATAATTCATTACACTATGTTGCAACGTAATTCATTGCATCGCTTGTGTTCGTCGATTGATGCATTATAAATACGTTATATTTCCAATCGTAAGTTGCCATTTACTAGCTTTTTATGAGGTTTTTGATATTGACATTTGAATGACCCGCTACTGTTATCAATACCATCGGCTTTCATCGGGAATTAATCTCGATGGAAGCGATGGACATCGGTGTAAAGCGTCGTAAATCCATCGGTGAATAGAAAAAGGGTTTGATGGATCCATCGATGAATTTAAAAACGTGCCCTTGTATATGTAAGTGGTTTCGATAAATTTTCATGATGGAAGTTTAGTTCTTTCTATAAAAATGACAAAATTCTTAATTCTTCCTGCTTGCCATCATTTTACTTGTACAAAACGATGGATTGGAAATATTAGTTGAGGGAAGCTCATAATAAGCTATTCCTTTCTGAGGGCACTGAAATAAGGCACATAATAAACGAGTGTCTTTTTAGGGAATGATGAGAAGTATTAGCATACATAGTTATATACGATACCCTCCGAGCAGTGAAACCTAGAACGTAACTGTATCGAATCAGCTTATTCACCGTCCTCTGACAATATTTATTCAAATGTTAACTACTCCGCCGCTAACAGCATGGCGCTAAACTTGAGGCGTCAAGTGTTCTATTTAATTCCTTTGATGTGGTGTGTTCTTCTTCTGGTCCCGCTCGTATTTGGAATGCAGGCCGTTTCCTTCCGCCGACCAATCAAACACGTGACTAAACCGGGAGAGAAAAGAAAACAGGGTCTACTAACAGAGCATCTATCACGTTTGCATCGATGCACGTCAGCTAAAAATGTTATTCCGGATGATAATTGGTGCCTTACTGATAAGGTGGCTTCCATTGTTTTTCCGAGCCATACAAAAAGATGAAAAGATTACGATTATTTTATCTATCATCTGAGGTACTTGTTCTTACATAATGGGAGCAAGATACTAAAAGGTATAAAAAAATTACAACCAAAATTTTTTGTTTAAAAAAGTTTGTATTCGATATCAGTCAATAGATTTTTTATTAGATGGTATAAATGATAGAAAAGTCTTTTGAATATGATTGTAGAGCAAGACAACCTTAAGCAGTCGTTAATAATCATAGATAATAATATTTGATTAAATATAATTCGTGGAAATATTATTCAGAGATTTTGTATTGTAACTCCTTAGAGCATTCTTCACATAAACATTAATATGTAGAAAACTTAATCCTAAGTAGGAAAGAGATAAAAACCTCATGTTAAAAACCTTGTATGTACCTTGGTTAAAGGAATCAAAAATTTAAACTCTCGAATCTTCCTCTAACAAACTAAATCATTTCATTCTCCATTTCTTAATGGCATAAAAAATACGATTATTAGTTTTCTGCATTAACGTATTTTACTCCTCCTTTGAATCGTGAGGTGTCAACCTGTCACATGGTACGTTTTAATCTACTTTTCCATTCTATTAGGAACGAACCACTAAACCACGAAAAGCGTACTCAAATCACACGCAGCAAAACATGAACTCATTAGCAGAAAATAGTGGAGATATTTCTAACGGAATAGTTCTTAGCGCAGGATATGTCCTGTGGCTAAACGGATGACAAATGAATGTGCTCTTGCTTGTTCACGTGACAATCCTCGGGTTCACACGCGGCTCAGAAATGGAACGCAGGGAAGATGGCGATCGTCTTCCCAGGTGTATTTGTAAATGCATTTCTCTCTGTCCCTCCCCCAGCCCTTTCTTTAAAATTCGATCAAAGGAAACCACGCGTGTTTATGCGGAGTCTCCTACCGCGGAGAAAGAGGCCCTCCCCACCTCTAACCCCGTTTCAACTCTTTCTGGAGGGGAGGAGCTCGGAAGAAATTATTTAGGGAAGGAGTATATGAAGAGGAAAGGTGGTTGGAGGTAGTATTGTGGCTGAGCAGAAGAGGCCGCTTTGAAATGGGAGGGATACTAGAGAACGGGAATGCATGTGAATGGAGAGGGACAGTGGGCTTGTTGAGCAGCGCAACATTAGGGAAAACCTGAGACGGAATGTTTAAATTTAGATACACGTCCAGCAAGTAACAAGGACTGCTTTTGCACTCTAGCCTTTCGCTATCCACTCTAATAGCCTCCGGAAATATGAATGCCATTCTTTGCCAAGGGTTGGCAATTTTGGCCAACATGTCCCAGCGTTAAACGGAGAATGCTCAGAAAAATACGTGAATATTCTAATAATTTTCGAGATATTTTTCAGTCTAATATTTCTGCATTTTTAGTAAAGCTTTCTGATGCTGCCGCGGGAAAAGCAGATAAGTCTCTTCAGCCAATTTCAGTAAGTTTTCTAATGTAAGGATGTTGTTCGTTTGACTTAAGTACGTAAGTTTAACGTTTTTTTTACAGTGGGGCCAACCTGTCTCTTTCCCAAGCTATGATGGCATTAAAGAGATTTTCCCATAATTACAATAAGTTCGTATTTTCAAAGAAAACGATACGATTTAATTAGGCGTGATGACCTTTCTCCGATGATGTTGATTGCTCCTCAAGGTCGAAAAGCAGCAAAATCTCACTAAACTAGTTATTTGACATCGCTGAATAATTGAGGAGTTTATTTTAATTCTTGTCAATAATTATGCTTTTAATGAAAATACCATGAGGTATTATAAGTACTATTTTTTTAAGAAAATCACAACATTTTCTTAGCTGGCAACATTGTATAATTTAAAAACAACGTTAAAACTTACGCGACAGTATCATCATTTTATCAAAGATTTCAGGCTAGGCAAAAAAGCTTAAATTTTAGAAATTTAAATTAGCCGTATTTAGTGCAATTACATAGTGTTTGCGCTGCTGAAACTAGTAGATAGGTAAATCAATTATTTTCCTTAAATTTATAGAGAAAATATACGGAAAAATAGGTATAGTAGTATAGTAGTAGTATTGTTAAAAGTGCTTCGACAGCTTAGGTCATTTCGCACATTGGCTCCCACCGGGATTCGAACCCGGGACCGCTTTCACCAAAGGCAAACGCGCTGTCCACATGACTATCCGGGAGCCAAAGATAGGTATAATGAAGATACTTTTATGAAGGGATTAGAAGAATAGCTGTAATGAATAAGAATCCACAGGTCGAGTTAAGCGATGCAAAGTTAAAGATAGGTCATATGAGGTCAGAGGCAAAGAGTTGGAGAGGTAGAATACCCTATGAGTGAAGTTCAAAAGATTTCCATAACGGTGGTGAGCAGTGTGGTGCCTCTGAGAAACTTGAAGCCAGCACTGGGTCTTCCGTTGGTTTAAAGAATTCAGAGATGACGTATCGTTTGTGAGATGTTGTCTTCATCCCTCGGTTGTTCCGGAAAATAATGGCGGCAAAAAATACCACACAGATTGTTTGTCGGAGGATCCGAGTATTTTATTTTTTTCGGAGGCGGGTAATAAAAATATACGCCGGTGCGTTCCCTTTCGATTCTCTTTCATCGCCTCCTCAGAGTCTATCCAGAGCCTCCGATATTTAAAATATGCGTGTTTCTTTTCGCGTCAGTGGCAAATGTGTGGCGCCTTCTGTAAACAAATGACTGCATAAAATAGAGAAGCTTCAGCGTCGGGTAGCGAAGCTTTCGATGGAACTAAGAGAAACGGCTTTCGATTCGGGGAGATTTCTCCATTTTAAAACTTTCAATTTTCAAATTCGTGCGTTTAAATTTTATATTTATTGAGTACCTTAAGGATTTATTCAGGATAGGATTAAGGTTAAGAAAACTTGTTTTGAAAATTTCTTTACGTTTTATTTCTTCAGATTTTTGTAAAATCTCATATTATTTCACAGTCAAAGAATAGTCTTTAGCTCTTATCATTGTTCTATCCTAGCGTTCTTGTTCTTTTATGTTAATCGGAGACTTTTTTTAAATATCACTGAAAAGCTCGAGACTGGCTTTAACAAAATAACACTAACTAATTAAGTATTTCATTTATTCAAATTTTTGGATTTAATCTTTAAAATCTTGCATACGACCAGAAAAGTTAGAGATAAAATGTAGAGCTTCAATGATTGGAAGAAAATTACCTATGTTGTATCTCGTTCCAATTTTTAGGAAACGCTAAGAGGGGAGGGGATGATATGAAAAGAATTTAATCCACGAAATATACCCTCACGAATCAGGAAATATGTTTGTCGTTTTTAAAGCAATATGCAACCAAAAATTACAGCATCTTTTAAAAAAATAATCAGAGGGAGAGAACAACTGTCAAAGAGCGACTTGCACACCTTATGAGGATCTGAAATGTAAAATACAGAATTCTTAACAATATTTACGTTCTTAGTTATATTCAAACTTACTACGCGCGATAATATATAACACTCCTTCATAAGCAAATTTTCTGAAAATGAACCACCTTCAAATTTTTAAAAATTCCATTTTCTTCTTTGTGGACAATAAAAGCTTATCTCCGTCCTTTCCATTGCAACATCTTAAACTTTGGAACGTGACCGAATCCCTTGTAGACTATTATCGTCGTTTTGCTTTCATCTGTGTTTGTTTCCATTGGACTTCTGTTTCCTTCCCTCGACCGTTTCACGCTTATTTGAAAGGCATCAGATCTGTGAGTTGACGAAACGTCTGTAGTCATTTCCATATATCAATGCCTCCTGCTCATCAATAAATTTCCCTTCGGAGACCCGCAACTGATTCCAATTTGGGTTAGAATGCATTTACGTCTCATAAGGAAAATCCAGATCAGTGTCGTTCAGGACCGGAAAACATCGCTTTATACTGTATCCAGTTGGGTAGTATGACACGTAATTCAAATTAAACGGTAGTCTTTTTAACTCTTTTATGGACCTTTCCCCTCTCTGTAGGCTAAACAAAACTCAACCTTCCCTCTTCAACTGTAAATGCTGTGAATTGGTTTTCCCGAGACTTTGAGATCTCAAATAAATATGGGATTGAAATATATAGATAGGCTTAGCGGAAAGTATCTGATGAAGGATGAAGGGGAAACATCTTTTCCGTAGAAATAAATGTATAGCACGAAGTAAGACAATTGTGAGGGTTAATTAATAGAAAAATGTTATTGTGACATTCAATATTAATGAATGCAATATCATATTTGTTACTTGCGATTTTATCTGAGTATAGTCTAAATATCTAAAAAGTAAATTATCTATTATTTTTAAGCGACAGGTTTGAGACAATGCTGAACATTTTTAATTCCAACTAGATATTGTGTAAAAATAAGTTTTTTAACAACCTTTTGAAAAAGTAAACCTGTAAGATTCATTTCCCTTCAACATCTATATCAAAACAGCGTTATTTTCAAGATAACATCTATATTTTAATTACACTCTCTATCATTAAAACAGATAATATAATGATCAGTATGGGTAATGAAAAAATAGCCAATTATAATAAGCTATAATTTAGTTTACTTTATAGTATCACCAATAATCTCAAAGAATGTGCATCTTACTATCTACAATAAATAATGCATCTTTGATAAGTGGTTGAATAAGATTTAGCTCCTCTGAAATGCCATAAAGTCGTTTCGGATCGAATACTCGTGAATGCGTAGGTGGAATGATCTAATTTGTTTGTATGCGTCATTCGTTGAGTAATATCGGAGCGATAATATAACCAAATTTGCGAGTCTAGCATTGGATACCATTAGTAAAGAGATGAAAATTCAATTTGAAGCATCCGTTTTCAAAGAATCTCAGCTTGATAATAGATTTTTTGCAAATCATGACGAATCTTAGTGTTCAAGTCAAGCGACCCAAGGTTATAGCCCCAGTTTTCTCCCTAAATAGAAATGTAACTGACATTAAAGATTGAACCATTATTCGTATGATTTCGATTATACATTTCCACGCGTTTGAGGAGGCTTAGAAGAAAGCTGAGGGTTCTAGTTGGGGTTTTGATGTATTAAAAGTTGGCTGTCGCTAAGAATATGAAGTATTATTTCCAATTCTTACACAACGGTCTAGAGTAAGCAGATAAAACTGCCCATAATCATACTTATCGCTTCGACATATTATTTAAAACATAGTTTGCTGAAAATTGTCCCTTGGTAAAAATTTATGACGGTTTTCACTGAAAGCAGGCACGCGCCTTGTGAAGCATTTGTTTTAACCAAATTGGTTCGGGTCCATTGCCGATGAAAAATATTACTCAATGCCTAATATTACAGAAATTTTTTTCACCATCAATTTCTTCTATTGACTGACGATTTTAGGGATGATGTAAATCCTTACCATTGTTAATCTTAAAATTACCATACCTATCTTCCTTGGTACAATTCACCATTATTGCTGTAAAAAGGTGTCCCCAGACAAAGGCCTGTGGGGCTCTTGTAGCCTTTGTAACGGAGAAATTAGATTTTTTTATAGCCAGTTATACACTTTCGACCATCGACTTATTGCTGATGCGGATAAGGCGTTTATTCTATCGAATTAACCCAAAAAGAAAAGTAATACAAATATTGTTGTAAAATCAAAGGATAAATCAGCTACAACACCGTAAGAAATTTCAGTAGGTGAAACTGAAGTACATTATCTGTAGCCCACGAGTCCTTTCCAAATACTATTGCTGCCCACCGGAAATATAAATCATAATTTGGTGCTCATTTATAATTATCAATAATAAGAATAATATTTATTATTCACAAACAGGTACTAAATCACCCAATTACATGCGATATAATATAGATAACCATTACCGTTACAAACGGATAATACTTAAATATTTTTGGCCATTTTTATATTAAATACTGGCCTCAAACGTATCAACGGGGGATCTAAACTAACCGAAACATTTAGATGAGGCCAATTGAACAATGGATACCTAAGTAGATAATTCTTCATCGAATTTCCGATACTCCTCCCAGCGAATGGGAAAATAATGGCTAATCCATTTCTGCAGCCTTGAGTTCTCTGTTTCCGAGGGTTCTCCCGTGCACCGACAATGACACCCCCAACGACAAAGGAGGAAGTGTGCACGCTGTCGAATCGGGAGCAGCAGATGGGCCAATTTATTCGCAACAAACGGAAGCCCTTCCGTTAAACAGCGCAGGAAGTATGCGAGTTTTCCTTTTGGTTAATTTTTTCGCCGCTTGAAAATCCCACCAATTTGCCAAGGGTCGGAAATTCGTAGCGGCGGTGCTCGGGCGAACGAATCTTTGTTGCTATGCGACCAGGGAAGGAACCAGACCTCTTTCAGGTCCACGTCGAGTGAGATGGAGGGATGGAGAGGACCAAGGTGCGCGTCTGGGCTCTCCAAAGGAGGAGGGGGGTAGGTGCACAGGAAGGAGTGAGAGGCATATTAAACTTGTATGCGGAGTCCCTCAGGAGTATGTACACTTTGGACTCTCCACTCGTACACCACCCGCAGCAACTCGAAACGTTCTTTCGCCTGTCCGGACCAAGCTAAGGATAGAAGGCTCACTTATAGCAGTCGGAAATTAAATTGTTTGCAAATGCTTTGCTGCTATTCTGCACGGGGTTTCGAGTAATAATTCCTAAAGCTATCCTCAAACCTCGCTTTTCGATGCAAATTCATAACGGGAAACGACGATTAAATGAAAATATCAATTACGAAAGTATCAATCTGTAAATATGCTACCTTTTATCGAACTATTATCCTAAGGAGGGTTTTAAGTAAATATTATTGGAATTATATTTTCGGTGATTCGGTACATGTAGGGATTCTAGTGACCGCTTCAACTTTCGGCGATGCCAGTTTATTTTTCAATTGGAATCAGTGGATATACAAATGAAGTATATCAACAACAGGACACCAATTTAACGCTTTCTTGACTACGGCAACTAAAGCATTTAGGTGGTTCATTCGTGATTCTCCACGGTCCACTTGATTTGATGATTAGCGATGCAGATGTTATTCTGAGTTAGGTACCATTATTTGCATAAACATAATCCCAAAATTCGCTTCGACAGGAAGTTCCAAAACTACCAATAACCTTGATCACTCCCAAAATACAATCGAGTGTATGCAAAAAGGCGAAAAATATTTGCTTAATTTTATTTCAACAAAAAGCGAGCAATTTTACTAGCTGAGTGTTGATTTAATTGGAGGTCAACTGAATGTATCAAATAACTTTTTTTTCGAACATGATATTAAAGAATGATAGCCCTCTGAAAACAGAAATTAGAAATATATTTCAGTAAAACTGAATGAACTCATACTATCGCAAATTTTATCAGAAAATGTCCTGTAATATGCATTTTATTTTTAGAAGGTTAGTCAGGCTTAAAATTGGATACATACTTCGTAACATAAATATAATATCTCCAATGTACTTTTGTGTAAACCCCCCAACTATCTCAAAAAAGATTTCCGTAATCAGCAACTAATGAATTGAACGCAAATAACGTAGTTATTATCATTGCAAAATAGTCCATAAAAGTTCCATCTTCAATTTGAAATCCCCTATTAAATTTCGAAAATCTAATGATTCGAACGGCTTGAAATCAAAAAGTGAATTTAAACATGGTCCTCTAATCAAGCTAAGTTCACAATTGCCCCACAAATATGAATCAGAAATATAATTATTTATTTTGATATGTTGAAAATGCGGAGACACAACTCAAATGCGACTTCGAGATAATTCCAGTACTTTAAAGAAGAAAACAAAGGAAAACTAATGACTAAACCTTACGCGGAAATAAGACTATTAGCGTCAATGTGCTAAAACTAATAAAGGTCTAAAGGCGGCGAAATTGTGATTTAAAGAGGCAAATATTTGCTTGGAAGAAACAGCAAACAGTCAATGAATACGAATTCCGCATTACAATTCATCACTTCTTGAAAATAACCTCCGAATAAAAATTTACTGTTATATAACCATGACTGTTTCAGAGGTAGTTTCAATGCTACCTTCCATTTATATAGATTGAATTTTATCTACTTCTTAAGACCAGTAATTCACAAATTACGGAGTCTAATAATTATCTTCTATTTGAAAATTAAGATTTTTGTACCAATGTTATATTGTTTATTTATCGTATGGTCTTTATTTTACAAAGTCGACTAGAGAATTCTGATGAGATTAATACAAACATAGCATTAAATTAAAACAATGAGGTTAAAAAAGCTTTTAGATTGATTTACAGTTTTAGTCAGTTGTTAATGGAAAGTTGATTCAGCTACGTTACAGTTGCAGGAGTTAAATCAGTAAAGTCATGATCAGTACCATTAAACGAGTAAATATTACACCATTTAAAATTAAATTAATGGAATAGTACGAATTAATATTTTATTAAATTAATGAATTAAAGTTAAATTAAATTGATGAAGTATTACGAATTAAAATTACATTAAATTAATGAAATAGGACGAAAGTCGGTTAATCACTTAAATGTGTAACTCGTTGCAATGGACAACTTCAAGTATCAATGAGTAATAAATTCTAAAATAAGCGTCTTTCCTTTTGGTTAGATTCAAAAGCACGTAGCGGTCGTCATCAGTGGTGGTTCTCACTACGGTTAGGCAAGTATGAGATGTTAGCATCAGTGGTCTAATGAAACCCTCGTCACCTCGGTAACTTGGGCAGTAAACAAAGCACATTCAAACGGGTGAGATACGTTTGGTGCCAGTTTTCGGCATTGGATGCATTCTGTCGGTGAAACGGTGTCAGTGTCATGTTCACTCAGGCAGTACAGACCTGTTAAGTGGGCTGTAGGAGTTAATGGGCTGGAGTGAATTAGGCTGTAATCACTTAGAGGTTGATACTGGTGCGGAAAAAAGAAAAATTACCAGCCGCCGGTTTCATCGCATTAAAAGGCTAACCTTGAGCACACCAATCTCGGGAGAAAGTAAAAGTTTTCAGTACAGGAAACTGACATTTATTCGGTTTGATTTCGAGATGCGTGAATTTTGAGAGGGTTTATATTCTACGATTAAGAATCTCCAGAAATATTTTATCGGCATACGGATCAACTTTCGCTTTATTTTTTCATAATTACATGAATTAATTCTCTGAGCTGTTGATTGGTTCATTTCACCTCATGACTACATGAGGTGAAATACATGTTATATCATAAAGTGTATTTTTTTATTGCTGGAGGTACAAGTAATGAATTTAAAAAATTAAATACCATCCAGGAATTGACAAGAAGTAAAATTAAAAATAGTAAACAAATTTCCGAACAAGACAGCATTAGATATATTATGTTTATCTTATCATCCATAGATAAGTGGATTTTAAACGTGGAAATGGTGAATAAAAGTGAAAATTAAACATTCTTGAAGTTTAAATATTTGTAAGTAAGAACATAAGGAACCCTTGAGATGGTTCTTAATTCCTCATACCAACCAAGCAAAATTAACCTATACTTACAGCTAATGAATTTCTTCTTGCGGGTTTCTCCATGTTCTGCTTCTCAATTATTTATTTATGGATTCTAAGTAACGAATTCTTTACTGCAACCGAGATACTGAGAAATTGTGTAAATACGAAGTGATTTTAATTTTCCTGAGGATTTAGAGACAAAATATTTTATTTAATTGAATGTTAAGTGTTATCATAACTATTTTTCTAAACTGAAATCTTAGAAATATATTTAAGATACAATGGAAAATATAGGTAAAATATAAAATTACCCTCTCTTAATTCAACCTAAGAACCTCTTCGTGGAATTGTGCTGTTAATTAATTATCAGGAAACTAGCTAACTGCCGCATAATTATTTCTCAACTAGATATGGTCTTGAAACATCTTTATTTCCCACAAAAAATCCGCAAATTATTGGGTTATTGGTAGATTCTTGCCTTCATTATATTTGAACATTATTTGAGTAAAACATTTAATTGTTATAAGCGAGACCTTTCCCTAATTATAAGAAGGGTGTTTTTGGTCCATAATATTCCATTTTCAAAAGTTTATTCCTTGATTTTTAAATACTTTTTACCTCTGCCGCTTACTGTTGCCAGCTTGAAATTAAATTTCAAAAATCAGAAGGTGTATATGGAAGAGTATCTGCCCAAAATTGGGATTAAAAGTCCATGTGTGAAATGACCTAAGCTTTGGAAGCGCTTTTAACATTACCAGTAATAAAAAATATCCAAGTGTCTTTTCCATTTTTACTAATTTACGAATTATATACTAAAAATATAGTCGACTAAGCATTTAATATACATAGTAATGTTCTTTTGTAACTCCGTAATTTTGGAATTGATCGCAATAATTGATTGTAGTCTTAGTTTGATTTTGAATAAATAATTAGATGTCTACAATCGATTTTGGGAGTGAAAAGATATATAATCTAGTCGTCAAGAATTATCGCCTTCATTTCATCGACTTTGGACTTAATATTTCCATCCCAGATTCAAAGAATAATAATACATGTCAATCTAGTGTCCGTTTGTTTCTCCTTAACGTCGGAAGGATTTCTCACCGAAAAAACAAACTGGAATCCGAGAACACATATATCGCTGAGGGGAACACTTTCTTGGCATCGTTCGACAGCTATTTATATAGATGCATGCTCCATATAAACACGCTCGTATCACTCGTTTGGAAATGACTTAAGTAAGATTCTTTCGTTTCTTTTTACATGGGAAAGAGATAAAAAACCGCGATGGTTAACTTCGGCAAGGAACGAGTACGAGGAAAACAAATCTCAAGAGTTTCTACATCGGTGGTCAGGATGTAAATATTTGAGAATAGACGGAGAATGTTCGCAAATCCAATAAAGTCCGAGAATTATTTTAGCCTTTATAAATAAGCAATTAAGAGTGTTAGAGAATTATTTTAGCCTTTGACTCATTGACAACTAGCTCATCATGAAACGGAGATGATAATTTATATCCCCTTTCCCCTTCCAAAACTCAAACGTTAATATGGAATTAATCATAAATATAACTTTCTTTAATCCCCGTAACTTATCATTTACCTCCGTAAAATTTTAATGAAATTTTCCCAACTTCAAGTGAATCCATCTACATCTTTTTGTATGTATGTAACTTGAGATCCGCTTTGGCTAAGCGGAAGTTAACGTTTCAAGAATTTAACAGGAGCTAATACCATAAATTATGCCTTTTCGTAGAATTTTCCGAATTCTCGACAATTTATTTGAATATTTATGAATAATAAATGTATTCCATACTCGTTTTCATTGGCCTTATGAGGAAGGATAGAAGCCTAACTCCGCCTTTCTCAGGACGCATGGGGTTACTACGTTATCTAATAAACGACAGATAGCTGATGGATTCCTAAGAATGCCAATCTCTCCCCTCGTGCCTAATATCAGCATTTGATTGCGCAAACCCAATAGTCGATGGTCAGTGTTGATGATGACGCGCAGTGTTTGAGTAATGTTATCCAAGTCAAAGGCTGTTTCCAAAAGACGAAATAGCTACGTATTATTTGAATGCTTCAAGTGAATCTTATTATTTGTAACTTCGAAAATCCATTTTGTTAAGGATAGCTTAGTTTTATACTGACCAAGTAATTCAGTGAAGATTTCTCCAACTCCATTGAAACCTTCCTTATATCAATCACGAATTGACGACTGTCAACAGGTTGCTGTTTCATTCAAAGATAAAGCGACAACCAGATATAACTATTTAATAGAATGCTTTAAACGTACGGTTGCAGTATCTAGCTGACTGTATAAATTATCGGACAGCGTAGCGAATTTCATTTACATGTAGTAATCGTCGTCACGTCACCAAAACGTTTTGACAGAGAAAATAGGCTCCAACAATAATATTTTTGCTGTTTATTTTTTTTGAAAAGTTAATTCACTGTCATAGCCTTGATATTTAAAGACGAGTACGAGGAGTTCGCAATGAGTTAACATAAAAACAATTTATACAAAAGAAAGTACACAAAAATCATACTTTGATTTAAAAACTGTCTCATTAGACGCAAAAGATGAAGAGTTTCTTGCTATTGGCTAAGCAGATCTTTTTACCTTTATTTATCCAGCCTTCATGCTGTTCTCTCGGATAGGCTTAAAGTTATTATCATTATGATTAACTTGATATATGATTATTAAGGAACAAATACTGCTTATGCTTGATTGCTTTCTGATTCATCTCTAGCTTGGATCAGGAAATATTTTATTACTCATAAAACTGCCATCCGAGGTCTAGATAAGAAACATCCATTACGCATAAACGGCACGTTTCAGCGTTGGTACGTGCCACGTAGAAACTGCTGAATCGTTTAATTATTATTACTAGCGGAAGTGCCCGTTGAAATTCAACGGGGATAATAAGTAAACGTATATGAAGTTATACTCTCTCAAGATTTTAGCAGCTAATGGTTGACCGGTAGAAGACCCTCTCAGCCTTTAGGTGGAATACTTTATGGTTTGTATATTGGTTCGCATTAAAGATTTTATCCAGGAAAATGGATTGAGAATGAAATTTATGATGTTTGGATAGTATATAAGTATACATATACTTGTAGGTACTTCATTTGTATGCATTCAATATAAATGAGTATACAGTTGCAATGGCTCTTATACGATTGTAGAAAGCCAAGAAGTTTTATAGACCTTTAATGATAGATTCCAACACTACATGCCTCTCATTTCTCCCATTCTACAGATACCGTACATTACTTATGAGACAATATTTAAATACACTAAAGTTTAAATCTTCTGTACGCGTACTTAGTGTCATTTTGGAAAATCTCCAACGCTTATATGTGCGTAAAGCACACACACACTATCGTCATAAAAGGTTGCAATAATACTAACTAAGGTACGTAACCTAACGAACGTACTGGTAGAAAGTCTAACATACTAAAATATTGAAATTTTGATGGCCAGTTTTCAAAATCACGGTTATATCTTAGTGAAACACTTCAATTAAAAACATAGGTAAATTACATTATGCATTCATGATTAATTGTACTAATAAATAAGTTAATGACAATACTCGTATGTATGTTATTAACTATGTCCAATTCCTCTCTGTTGACGTAAAACTGAGTTCTGCTTATACTCCATCAGTAATAAATGCAATAATTTAATCTTTATTAACTTTAATCGGCAGTTCTAAACTATATAAATTCATTTCACTTCCAATGTATAACTAATTATAACACTTTTGAAGTATCTGAATCATAAAAAATACTTCGCAGCACCTAACGTCTGTGATATGATTTACAATAAAGAAAAAGGCAATGTCGCGAGAAATATCTGTTTAAAGGAAATAGACAAATTTATTCAAAATATTTTGAGGATTTTTAACCGAAAAAACCACTAACAAACTTATTTTTCAGCGATAAACCAACTGAAGCGAGAGGCTAGCTCTTTAAATTTCCGCCATATAGTTTGTTTACATCCATGATGCATTGCGGTTAAAGTTACTTTTAAGAGTTAAATACCAATTAAGGCTTAAGTATCGACAAAAATACGTTTTTTTAGAGTTTACGTGAAGATTACAGTCAAGGTCGACTCTAAATATATGTTATAATACCGGACCTAAGTTTAGAAAATCAGTTTTAACTTAAATATAAATCAATACTATGTAATTGATAGTGACAATAAGTCATAATTACTATCGCATTGATATATTTTTAATTATTTACATTCTCAAAATAATTAGCTGGGCCCGCGCAAATATTTGCGCACATAGAAATTAAAGATTTGACAATACTTCATAAAAAGTACATAGTTCTTAATCAACTTTCCACTAGTGTTATTGTAGTAGTAGTAGTATTGCTAAAAGTGCTTCGACAGCTTAGGTCATTTCGCACATTGGCTCCCACCGGGATTCGAACCCGGGACCGCTTTCACCAAAGGCAAACGCGCTGTCCACATGACTATCCGGGAGCCCACTAATGTTATTTTAGGTACCGGAAACTAACATACATCTTATTAGACGTCCATTGACAATATTTTAAATTTATACTGTTCCAGGGGTAAGAAGCCATGCTACAGTAAATTTCCTTCCATAAGGAATATATAGGTAAGGTAGGACGTGAATTGAGGGAGTTACAGATGAGATTTCAGCTTGAAATCGTACGCATAATTACAGATGGTCATTTTGTACTGACCTAGATATCTAGAGATATTTCTTAAATGCCCAGGGTTCGATGCCAGGATGGACCCGATTCTCCCATGTGGAATACATGGGAGAAATATTAAAAGTAATTCTTTACTTCTAATCGATGAGATGCACAACTATGCACCATGATGATGATCAATTTCTTGCATTTTTACTTAAAATTTTACCTTTAGCTCGCAATAAGTAAGTATACCTTACTTGTAGTAACATAGTTGATCGTTATCATACAAAAAAAGTTATTTTTCGTAGTAGTTTATATTACTACAAACATTAAGATACTTCATTGATCAACTTATTACTAAAATAATCATAAAGTAATAATTTTGGGTGTAACAATGCAAAGAATTCCAAAACTGAATTTACAATTGTGGAAACTAAAATAAATGTATATTATTTATTAAGCTTTTCGGTACCTCAGACGAAAACGTTTCCTCAGGAGGGTTTAGTTTAAATCAGTCAAAGTATACCTAGTTCTTTTCTTCTGAATGCATTAATTAATAATAATATATAAACAGACACATTAATGTAATTATTGATGACCGATTCCATTTCACAAAAAGTAATCACTTTCAGTCAATCTATGAAAATTGTCATCGGGCCACCTAATTCAATTGCTTCCCATGTGGTTACACTTCAATTAAGTACCAATTTAAAATATTCACTCGTCTTCGCGAAACGCAATCACTGTGAAAATGACGTCTGAATGGTTCACTACTGCCTAGTAAAAGTTTCTCGTAAATTAAATAGTTAAAATCAGGTCAGTTGCTGAAAATAAAAAAAAAATAATGCTGTGACATCGTCAGCAGGTAATTGTCTCGGAGAGGAACACTAGTGTAAAAACCATGGCATTTAAACCAATAACAGTAGGATATTAATTTATGCATCACTAAAAAGAATAAAAATAGGACGATTTAAAGTAGGTTTTTTGTGCTTGTAATTTAAATGGAAACGAATTATGGGTTCCGGATTTCGATCCCGGAGACTCCGGAAATGAAACTATTAAGATCACATTAGGATAAGAAGACATTTTAAGAAAGGCACAAAGAGATAACGGAAACGATGATTATATAGAAATAAATTCTATATGCCCCTAAAAACCAACAACAATTTTTTTCGCGGAAAGTAAGTGAGTTGTGTAGCTAACTTTTACCCCAATACTAAAATGTGTAACATAAACACGGAAAACCATTAATAACACAAACTCAATCACAATGCCAAAACAGAAACGAAAATTAAACAGCTCAAGATAAGATAGTAAATTTATATGGAGTGAAAGCAATCAAAATTGCCACAAATGAATCACTTTTTGTATTCTGCATATAACAAAACATAAAATTGCTTTACCTTTTTGGACAGGTATGCGATGTTAGCGATTTGCTACATATTGATCACTGGATGTTCTACTCCTGTGAGAACCCGAGCATCGAATCAAGAGAAATCTTTACGATCTTCACTGACTACATTTTTGTCTATCTCTAAATATTCATCGTTGATAATATATTAGATTTAATACTTTATTCAGAAGATTATATCAAAAACATCCGCAACGTACCTGTTTATTTATATGTATTCAGTTGAATTGATCGAGAGAAAGCAATTATAAGAAGCACAATACTAATAAAACTGTTTTATTTCACGGAAACACTGTTAAAAATTACGTTGATATAAACAAAGTTCGGTTGCTACAGAGAAATAAACAAAATTTGAATTTTTTAAAATTTTGGTATATTTTTCTCGAGATTTTTCGGAGGATATTGTTTTTATCTGCAAATGTTTATAATATAATTATATATATAAATGTATAAATATAATTTCTTCTATTGTATATCTAATATAGTGTATCTCTTATTTTCAGCATTAGTTTTAACTGATCATTTATTCTATATGTCTTCCTATGGATAAACTCATGAGCTCAAAATGAAAAATCTGATGTGGCCAACTCATGACTTTCTCCGTATTTATTGAAAACATAAGCCTATGCCGGTAATATATAAATAACTCCAAAACAATGAGTGTTACAGGAAAATGTTTCATACAAGCTTTGTAGTAAAAAACATTATCTACAACTTTGGTACATAATTGTATATACCTACATTGCATTTTGACAGACATAAGTATGAAAAACTTCAATTTCTGGGTAAACAACAACTTCCGGTTAACCATTATTCAAGAATAACTCCTAAACAATCAGTGTTACGAAAAAATGTTTCATACAAAAGTTGTAGTAAAATACATTATCAATAAGTTTTGTTTACAATTGTATATACCTACATTGCATTTTTACAGAGATATGTATGAAAAGCTTCCATTTCTGGATTAACAACAACTTCCGGTTAACCATTATTTGGGAATAACTCCTAAACAATCAGTGTTACGAAAAAATGTTTTCTAAAAAAGTTGTAGTAAAATACATTATATACAATTTTTGTGTGTAAATGTATATACCTATATTGCATTCTGACAGAGATAAGTATGAAAAACTTCAATTTCTGGGTAAACAACAACTTCCGGTTAACCATTATTTGGGAATAACTCCTAAACAATTAGTGTTACGAAGATATGTTTGCTACAAAAGTTGTAGTAAAGTAATGTAGTAATCTACAACTTTTGTGTGTAAATGTATATACCTATATTGCATTCTTACAGAGATATTTAAGAAACAAAATTTTGTTCCGGATAAACCGTAACTTCTGGTTTAGCGATAATCTCCAAAAACTAATCAACTCTTGGCATTGTTAGGAAAATTCTAAATATGAATTTTGAAAATGATCGGATAATTACGTTTTAAGATAGAGCGCCCACAAACTTTTTAACCACAGACAGACAGACAGACAGACACACAGACAGACATGTTCGGGAAAATAGCTAAACATGCTCTATGGGCCCCAAAACATCTATTTCCGTCGAAATCTGGAGGTCTTCTCTATACTACGTATAGGGAGAAAGTAAAAATTGCTTAGGTCGTCATGGAGATGAGTTGTTTACAACATCAAAATATTGATAAAATATTGGTGCATTTTATCAAAATGTTTACAATTTCGAATCGTAAACGATATTCTACGACTGAAATAAGAATCTCCATTCAATTTCCTTTCTTTTGGTACTTGTCTCAACTGTGTACGACTTGTGTTACTAATTTAATTTTGCGAAAGAAACAAAGCCTGCAAGCGATAAAAGTGAAGTTTACGTGTATTCCTTATGGAACCGTATTATGGACTCCTGGGTTCGAACCCGGGCTTTCTTAGTAATGGGAATAGTTTTCCTAGGGGTTTCTAACTCGTAGAAACACAATGCAGTTTGTTTCGAATCTCTAAGTCAAACCGTTTCTGAAATAAAGGGGGGGACGGACGGACAGACGGACGGACGGACGGACGGACGGACGGACGGACGGACGGACACTTCGGTAATTATATATAAAGATTCAATTTATTACAACGTTGCAAATTTACCGTTATAAATTATTTCATCTGAAACATTGCAAAAGTTACTGTTATGATTGATAATATTGAGTAACGGATATCGTAAAGTACTCCACCATAAGATTCGTCCGAAAATAGAGGACTTTTTTCAGTCAGACAACTGTTTTCGTCCGAGAATTTACTTCAAAATCTATTTTTCAAACTTCTTTGTTAGATGTCTCTAACTTGATAAGAACGTCAATAGCAATATTATATTGATTATGATGAATCCACAGAAAGAGATATCAATGTCAAAAAGGATCCAGATCCTAGGGATAATGGTGACTATATAGAAATAAATTTCACGTTAATATATGACCATTTTCTACTCTAGTTTTGGATTAGGTACTTTATTTAAACCGGCCATCAACCTGATTTTTACAAATGGGAAAGGATCTGAATATGACGATGATTGTTTCCTCAGATTTGATTGAATGATTCTCTCCTCCTGCCTTCCGAACACTGCACCATTTTACTTCTGCTCTCGGTTAGCAGATCCATCTACGGGTCGCAAATAGAAGTTCATAAATGGCGATTGCATGAGTCTCTGTCTCACAATTAGAGGCAAACTTCCCGTCAACCTCGAAATGTGGTTTTGGCTCGAACGGTTTGCTCGAAGGGCGTTTCGCAACGATTCGGTGGCTAATCACCGATGCGATCGCTTTCTTTTGGGATGACTTCTCGCGCTAATGATTGCTTTCTCCACCTCCCTGCGAGACGGAACGCGTTTTCATGGCGACACCTATGGCTCACAATACCTCGGGCGGAAACGAGCGTTTCTCGACGACAAAAACAAGAGACGCTTGAGTAGGCGTGTCGAATCTCTTACGAATTACCTGCCAACCGCGTTAAAAATATCCTCAAAATCAAGAGCATATTATGAAGGTTTGAGAATTAGGTACGAGAAAACTCGATATTTCGAAATTCAAGGAACCTCTGTGCATTAATTCAAATTATCCCGGTTCAAATTAAGTGAACTGGAAGAGAATCGTTTTTACAATTCTCTTTTGCAATTTTTTTTGCTACGATACTTAAAAATGGGCATTGTCTTTCGCCTATATTGCTAACAAAATATTCATATAATGAACTTCAGTCAACAAGAGCTTAGGATAGAAGAATCAATGAGAGTTACAAGGAAGAATTAATGGTTCACTAAATGTAAGTGGAAGAGCTGCATATGCTGGCCGCAGGTTCTTCACCCCTGTTTTTAAGTAATGCCAAATTTTTGTTATTATTTGCTGCAACAAATTCATCGAAAGAGATACTAGAAGAAAGTTTGCTTCGTTCCGAAATAAACTTTCATCATCGTATTATTAACGAAAGTGCGTCTGAATTAAGACTTGAAATAATGATAAAATACTAACCATTTTCTTCATTGGCATCTGAACGTCGTACCACGTTATAGCATCGATACTCTGAGATACTTGAAATAATGAATTGAAACATTAAAAACTCTATTTCTCATGATCGTGAGTAATATTTAATAATTGATTTTCGGATACAGATGGGTCGGCAAAACGAGGGCTCATAAACTATTTTGAATTCAAAGATGTATTTGCAATTCGCTGAACTTAGAATTTCACAAGGCAAGTATTTTCAACAATTCCTTTTTCTCTCGATTGAAAAAATATGTAGATAAATGTTCATAAAGACATGGCCAATCGAGATATGATTCCTTTCGTAAAAAAATGGGGATTTTATCTCTTTCGATAATGGAAACCTTTGTATCAAACTATTATTCTCAGGACACTGCTTTCAGTTTTCCGATAAGTTTTTTTCTTGAAATTAAGCTTCGCTTCCTTTTTTATTACTCAAACGATAATACCAAGACAAAACAAGTAAACCTTTATCTTATTTCCGGAGCTGAGCTAGCGGAAAACGTTCGTACGCTATGATCGATGATAATATACTCTCCATCTTGAGAAACAAATGCGGCCATGGTGAGTGTGTTTGATTTCATTTCCTCCCCAATTCACCCGAAAAGAGATAAAAATGTCGGCGTACCATCGGGATTTATTCCCCGCCGTACGGAAGGTTAAGGTTCAGGGGTCGGACTGATAACATGAATATCAACTTTTTCATTAGACTAACTTCCACATGCAATCGCCATCCACAAAGAATCTCGTCGGGAAATGAGCTCTTTCTTAAGCGCATTACTTCAACGCATTTGATTTCTCTATCTTCGGGTATCTTTAGGAAGAATTCAAGTAAATACAAAAGCAAGGAGAGTGAAGTAATGGATTTCGCAATGGACGGAATACAATGACTGTCACTACCCTGTGATTAATTCGTTAATCTTACGATGGAATTGTTAATTGTTGTGTTACCAGATAAACACTGTACCTATTCGAAATGATATAGAAACGGTGTTACGAAAGAAAAGCTAAGCAGGACTTGTTCAAGTCAAAAGAAGAAAATAAGGCATGAGTATACATCAATGTATCGGTATAATGAATACTTTCCTTCAAACGTAGTTTGTGGTTCGCAGCGCAAATCGGAAGCTATCCTCTATTGCGCAATTACGTTATTCTGTTTTCAGGCGATAATAGCGTGAATGAGTCTAGTAACCTACTTAGGTGTTGAAAGTCACCAGCGTTTCCAGTGAATTTTGTTCCCGACACTATTGCACTTTTCATACATCTAACTTTAAAATATCTCTTATACCTCATCCACATTATTGAAATGCACAAAAAAGCTAAATAATCTTTGGTAAATAAAGGATATCGTTCAGAATTTCTTAAGGGGATGATGAAACAAATTCGATGTATTTAAGCATGCTTTAACCAGACGATTATTACACGGAATAGTAAATGATTTTGCGTCACAACTCCGCTTCCTTTGAATATTTTCAGCTATCTTTTTGTTGCTTCAACAAATCATCCAGCAATCATTTCCTTAAGTAGTTTTGGCGTCGAATTTCTGCTGGGGCGTATTTCTGGATTCGGTTTAGGAAATAATCTTTATCCTGGGACATTATCTATCTGTCTTCTACTGTGCGTTCTTAGGAGTTAATGGTTGTCTATATTTAAGCATCGTCCGATACGGAGACCCTTTTAGCGAGAGTTATTCGAAGAGGAAACAGAAGTGAAACTCATCCAATAGGCTCGGGATGACGAGTTCCATAAATATCCTCAATATTTTTGCGATGAATCAACGGGTTGATGGACGACGGGTGCTATATGAAATTCTTTTAAACGAAAATATGGATATTAGAGAATCTCAGGAACACACAATGAAAACTAGCAATATTAAATGACTGTACAAAGGTTAGCAATACTTCAGAAATTGTTTCAAGAAATGGCTGTGCAGGATCACTCACTTGATGGAATATTTTACACTCGTTTCTCTTAATTTTAATTGCAACTTCGAAGCAATGACTCATGTTGGTTTGCCCCTTAAATCCCTTGATTTTTTCTTCCTCGGTACGAAATCCTTGAACTCTTAGCTGACCTTACGGGTTTACCACTGCGAAATTTATCTACTCGGTCATTAAAGTGTTGGTATTTCCTCTGAATAGATAACATACAATTTTTATCAAAATCGTGGTTCTCGTTCGGTTTCGATTAGAAAAGTTTTTATCTGGTCCATCACGTTTTTCTTTTCTAAACGATATTTTATTATGTTCATGTATATTAGTCATTAGTGAATTAATTTTCAATTAGATATTAGTCAATAAGACCATGAAATTTTTCAATTGGTTTCAAAAGAAAATATTGCATACTATTTTATCTGAAATCAATGTCGAAATCATACTTTGGTCAATTACGTAGCTTGTACCAGATTTATATTCTACTAAGTAGATAATTATCGATCATTCATGAATAAAAAACGATAAATAAAGTAAAATTTACGAAGGAGGTATTAGTTTTGTGGAATTCCGGCGTAATCGCAAAATTGTTATATAAAACAAGGTTTTTAAAACAGCACAGTAACTTTCACTATCCACATATAGGGTATCATGGGCGACTAGGTGATATTTTATTATTTTATATCATTTCTAGGTTATCGACACTCATATTCGTCATATTAAGTCGACACAATATTCATCTTTTTTGTTCCTTTCATAGTTCTTTCGAATTATTTTGAAGTTATTTTCTAATTAAATTTTATTTATGTTCACCGTATCATATGTTCTTAGCATTTAATTTGGTCTGTGATGTTAGGAAGAGAGATCTCATTACCCATGAGAAATAATGAAATGAAAACCGAACTTTAAAGAGAAGATCGCCTTTGATTTCATAAAGCGCTGCGCTATTGTGGTGTGATTTATGCTCAAAATTTCATAATATAGAAACAACACACTTTCAATGGATAGGGACTCTAAACAGAAATTTCACGAATTCGTGCCTTGAGATATTAGAAATCAGTATGGAATGACCTCTTCTGAGAAAGTGAAATCTTGTAAGGGAAATGCAGTGCTAATTGGCATTTGTCACTTACTATCCCAAATGTTTCTTTCTGTTCCCTGTCACCAATTGAATCTGGATCTGAGCTCCCCAGACCCCAATGCCCAAATATTATTTTATGCTAAATTTTCTTTATTTACTATTCATTTATGCGTTCTTTATTTAGGACCAAAAACTTGCGATGCGTGAATAGATAAGGGTGAAATGCAAAAATTTATTATCTGCAGTTACCTATTATCGCATCTCAAGAAATAAAAAAAAACTATTTCCTAGGATGTTTGGAAATTTTAACTAATATATACGTTTAAAACGGCTTACTGAAATAACACTATGCATGTTATACCTCAGTTACGATTCCTAAAATGTCAGTTGTGCGGATTTGAGATGGCTTTTGACAGTTTAAAATAATTGTCGTAATTGAATATAAGAGTAAAAGTCTTCATTAAATATTGTTAAAGGATCTGTAATATTGGCGATTTTCACTTCAAAAGGTTTCGTTTCCTTTCTAGTTTATAAGTAATAGGAAAGTATCACCTAATGATTAATTTAGCATTTTCATTTCGTCATATATGCATGGAATTGGAAGATCTCACTCCTTGATGATATTTTTTACGTCTCAAGATTGACTGGGAACATCTCAAAATTAGCTGGGCTTTAATCAATACAAAAAGATATATTTTAGATTAAATATGTAATTAATATTTTTAATGTAATCGTAGTATTCTAATCTGAATATAAATCAGCAAATCCTGTTGATAAATTAGCTAAAATTAAACTCAAATTTGGATTTAATGCCGTTAACTTTAATTATTTCAATTAGGAAAGAGGTCCGGCAATGTTACTCTCTAGAGAATTTCATCGTATGACACTAAAATAATAGAACGAGAATGGTAATTACAAAATTCCTTTAATTTTCCAAACGTCCCGTCCATTCTAAATCAGCTCCCTAATCTATTTCGAAAACGAATCTGTCATACGTATTTTCCAAGAAGACTAATCGTGTTTCCTAAAGGAGGTATTTCCAGCGACCAGATGATTGGAAAATTTTCCGCGACAGCACGGAAACCACTGGTGTGCGTTGTAGGAAACTGCATGCTTCGGCTGAGAGAAATTATAATTCGGAATCCTCTTGAGCGGCGGAAAACGGGTCTCGGCGTTAATCCACTTTACGAGGAAGAGGAGAACCTTGCAATGTGCAACCATCTCGGTACCTCTACTTTCCTTTCAGTCCCTGTCGTGCTTAAAAGAATTACCATCTCAGAACAATCTGGTTACGAAGGATGGAGTGAGTGCGAGTATTGGGTTAAGATCAGGTCGATGACGAGAGTGAATGGAATGACCGAAGGATTCCTGAGACACTGAATGAGAAGAGATATAAGAAATGTAGTTAGGAAAAAGTTGTTTGTATGATCGTATTTGTAAAAATCGATTGAAAATAGATATATTGTACGAGTTGCCACATGCGACTTAAATACGCCCAATATATAAAGAGTAATTAGTATTATCATCATCCTAAGGTATAGCGTCAATTAACGATATTATTTTTATGCGTCCCCTTTTCGTGGTTACTTTCATGAGCGTTAGGGCATCGGTGGGCCGCAGAGAAATTGTAATGTATGTACGAAGGTTTTCGGAAGGTAAAATAGATTGGCAGCCACTGACTTAGACCATTCAAAAACCCCTCTTTTTCTGCATTTTGCATCCGGAAATATCGTAATCTCAATTCCGCGGGAATAAATAGAATTAGAAGTTAAGGTTAAACCTACACATCACCTTACAAATTTCTTATTTGATTATTTTTACATCTTTCTTAGATGAGGAATGAGATAGTATTCCTCAATGAAGTTGAAATCCAATTACTAGAAGAATGTCAGGTAAGTTCAAAAGATTGACGTAAGAATAACATTCTACTTTGCATTCTATCAGGAGTGAGGGGTACTAGACAGGATGAGGTAATTTGCCTTTCCTTTTTCACATAATACTGTAACCCTTGGTAATATATCATTTATCAGTTAAACCCGAGTATGATTATCCAATAGGGTTCTTTCGTGGTTCCCAACGAACTTTGACAAGTATTGCGCACAGTTCGGTTCAAAGATTTGAACGAAACAGACAGAAACGAGTTTAGAGTTAGATTAACTTCGCATTCCACAAATTTCTTCAATTATACATCGTTATTAAATCCATATTTACACACTCGTCGCACAGTTTAAAACTGCATAGTCTCGAGTCAACTCCGCGGATAAAATTAATTTCTTCTATTTAACTCCCTTTTGACGTTCTGATGCCTCAGGGAAAGAGTAGGTTTATATGTGGATCACCATGTAAGGATCATATTTACTCCGAGAAGGCCAACAGTTGTGGAAACACTGATTCCAATATGAAACTCTTATTGAGTTAAACATTAGTTTCATGGGAGAAAAGTTTTCTTCTCGTTTTCCATAGAGTTCAAATTTAAATTAAATGTGTTTAGTCGGCCAATGATTTCCAAAATGCGCATACATATATTCATAACTATGAATATCCTTCAAATTCAAGTTCCACATTACAAACCAAGCTTTTTCAGGGAAGGTAAATTTTCTTAAATCCTGTCCATACTCAAAAGATCTCATTATTTACGAAAAGGAATCGGACGTTTAGAAATAAACAAAAGTGATGAATAGAGCGGAAAGACAAAGAGGAGTGAAGGTAATGCTTAGAAAAGTAATCCAAGTCGACGGATTTGGAAATGCATATTACACAGACTGTGAGATAATATTGATTCCAAGATCGATCAACGGCAGCAAACATAAAATAGGAGCAGGATGTGGAGATTTCTGAATGAAAACCGATCTTCGGTTTACATCGCCCGATTTAGATCTGAAACCCTGGTCTCTTAGCTTTCATTTCCGGATTCTCCCTTACCTTTCTCACATCTTCTACTGAAAATAACGTTCCATGTGTAGAAAAGCAATGGCTAAAAAACTTGATTTATTTAATTTATGAGTTGTCTTCAGGATATTTGTTTTGAAACCCTGATTATTTAGGTGATTACGTAAAAGAATTTATTAGTTGACTAATAAATTCTTACGGTACTTACGATATGGTGAAAAGTTAAAAACAAACTTTGTAACTTCCAGTTATTTTAACATAACGCACACTTATGAACTACTTAATAAATGTTACAAAGTTTATTTTTAATTTTTCATTGTGACAACCTTCCACGAAGTGAAAAATTCAACTATTGATTTTAATATTTAGCCATTTGTAAAAAAAATCCAACTTTCATTGCCGAGCTAGTTCTCAAAGCAAGATAATTGTAATGTTACAATGCGAGGATTAAATAAGATTACTTAATAATATGCGATTTCAATGTCGTTAGCGAGAATTGAGAACGCTGTCTAAAAAAATGAAAGGTCTAAAAAGCCTAGTTTCACATCGGAAAATATATGAAAACTGAGAAATGCTCTTGATAGAATTTCAGCTCAAATATGTTTGGAGCTGAAGGCTCATTGCAATTAAACGAACTATTTGGAGCAATTAGGCATGCATTTATAAAACTCTACCTATATCTCAAAGATTTGGAGAGACATTACCTTAACTTAGTCAATTTTATTTCGTATTTGAAAGGAATAATTCACTCTCATAACGCTAATAGAGTACTTGTTCAAGTACATCAGGATTTTTCTCAGATATAGAAAAAGTAACATAAAAGATAAAAGGTTAAAGCTTTATTCTGGACTCCGTAAGATACCGCGAACAAATTATCTCAGCCATTATGAACTGAAACGAATGTTCATTTACTCGAACCGATAAGACCACATATTGTCCCAGTTTAATTGGAAAATAAATGAAGCGTGGTATTTCGGAAAGATCTAATAGCTGTGTTATCGCTTTGAAGGAATTTTTTTCTGTAAATAGTAGCTTCTGATAAGAAATTTCATAGTGCCTCTCATTTGGTTCGATACAGAACGCCCCGTGCTGAGCGTCATCAATGTAAATAACATCTCCAAAGCTTAGTCATTTCTCTAACTAGGATTCGGTGAGGCGCCAATCGAAAAATAATGAAAACGTGATAAAAGCACGTGGCTCAGTGTCATTAACCCTATAAAATGACATACGTGAATAAGTAAAATGACGTTAAATTATGGACGGATCTGCTTATAAAATTATACGAGACGTTGATTGTTAAATAATATCTGTTAATTGTTTTATGAATAATTAACCTCTCTCCTTTCGCGATAATTAATGTGGTAAATACAAAGTTCTTAATAGGGAGTATTTCGAAAAATAACGAAATAAATGGATGATTAATATAATACTGTCGAGGAATGTTTTAATCTTATATCCAAAGTATGTTATTTTTAGCATAAGGACCTTTATCTATTTCAAATGGAAAGTCAAAATGGAATTTCGAAATATTCTTCTGCTGAGTGTTAGTGAAGGAGACCATTTTCAGTTTTCAGTTCCGTTTTTTTCAACTCGCGGGACATCAAAAGAATAGATCATAATTCATTCGAGAAGAGATAGCATCGAGAAGAACAGCCAGCAGCGAACACAAAAAGGTAGGAATAATGAACTAGTTGCGCCAGCATTATGGAAATATTTTCTTTCGAACCGAATCGGACTCTCGCTTTGCGAATAAGCTGTTCGACTTTTCGAAATCGAACGATAACTCTGGCTCTGCAGTGGTAAAAATAGTTCGTATTAACGGGATCATCTGAATCAATTTGCGGCAAACAGTAAATACGATAAGTAAAGACGGAATCATAGCTGAAAAGGTCTCTAAATTCCTTGCACCGACTTTCAAAAATCTCAACTTTTCCCATAATCGGATGCACTTCTCCGTTCTAATTAGAGAAGGAAGAATTGGAATGGCTTCTGTGACTCTCAAGTTGTATATCGCTGAATTTTCAAGATAAAAGTGGAGAAATTAGATAAAGAAAGTCTCTCAAGAAATTGATCCTCAAAATTATCATGTTTAGATCTCACAAAATGTTTTAATTTCTGAGATTTAAAGGTTTCATCTAAGAAAATATAAGCCAAAGTCGAGGTTACTGTCAACAACCACCGAAAGAATGCATACGTACGGAAAAATATGGGATTTTTCTCGAGACAACGTGTTACCTACATCAGGCAGACTTTGATTTACGGACCTTTTACGGAGATTTATGAAAAGTATACTGAAATATGGGAACGCTCCCGAGAAAATTTCCAAGCTCACCCAATGGTCAGCGCCGCATCACGACAAACCTCCAGACACTCGCGGTGGGCGTGAGGATAGACACGGTAAAGGAGACACTGGTTGAAATTCAACTCCGAGACACGGATCTTCGGTAAAGAACACCTCCGAATACTTACAGAGATTACCGGACAGGGGATGAAGGAGCTAAAGCCGGAGAGAGATGGAATTGGCGTGGGGAAAGATTCTTTTATTTGAAAGGGAGGGCTTCTGTCCGTCCCGCGGGGGGCGGAGACGACGCAGGTGCCTTGGAGAGGCTTATAGGAAGACTCGGAAGAGGAGTCGGGTGGTAATTACATCACGAATCATCTCCTTAACTCACCTTTGAAGCTATCCGTATACGTGTCCAACTGTCTCCTCCAGATCTTCAAATCTCCAAGGAATGAATTAGTAATCCGCTTGTCCACTGTATCGTGCTTTCCTCCTTGCAGGCGTCACACTAAAAAGCGGCGCACTTGAAATCTTCTTGGAAACACTCGTAATGAAGCGGTACTCCGTTCGTATTTGGCCCTCGCAATGATTTCGCTAGCAATCCTCAATGCACGCGTCCAATTCCCTCGGAGTCTTGAAGATAGCTTCCTCTCAAAGCCATTAAAGATTCGAGGACTGTTTACGATTCTTTTCCGAAAGCTTTCTGATAGTGTTCCTTCAATTACATTCCCTCCCCCCAATCTCCGTAGTCGAATGGAAAAGATGAAAACCTTTCTGCTGCCGACGGCGCCGTATTCTTACTTAATTTACGAAGTATCCTTTCTCCGACACCTTACGAGGGTCGTTCGTTTGTGTGTGGCTCGAACTCGCGAGGGAAGTCGTTTCGGTTTACTGGCAAAAATAAGTCTCTCTGACAAAGAGTTGAGAAAACATCATGAATCGACGGGAGATTAAAGTTCCAAGCGATCGTAAATCAGAGTTGAAAGAATCGCGATTCCTTTCATCACTTTTCTCGAAGGTTAACTCCACTCTTCCTCACTATTAATCACGGGGAAGGAATTGAGTCGCCTCTCGATTCACGTGACTTCACCCTTAAAATCGCAGAATTTTAAAATTTTTCAGGGAGTCACCTTTGATCAACAAACTCCATTGGATTTTGAAAACACGTATTTGGCAGATCCACCCGCTTCGGCACGAACTAAAAAAACAATGTCTCTGGATGCTGTTGCCTCTCCCAAGCACAGGACACGCGTGCGCCCCCGTTGTCAATATCCCCTCCAGTGACAACAGCTCGTTATGTCGCACCGTTTTCAGCGAGAATGCCACCGAAATTCCGGGTAAGTTAGATTCCTCCCCCCAATAGCCGCTGGGACGATTTCTATTTTCTTTTCTTCCCGTGCCTAAGATCCGATAGAGAGCTCTGCCGACATTGGACTCCGGCCCTCCGTCCAATGAGCTTTATTCCTTCAGAGGGAGTGGAGGCGAAGCGGAGAGGCAAAGAGGGTGGAGAGAAATACGAATCTCGATGTAGCGAACGGAAGATGGGGGATCGCTCGACCACCCCTCCGCACGACGATGCGCGAAAAATCCCCCGATCGGCGGTGAACGAGCGAAAATCAAATCGGGTCGTAATGAGGCACTGTCACCCGTAAAGATAATAGCTGAGGGATATCAGATCGAAGCGAGCAAATTCCGAATGCAAGAACATCGCTCCCGATCGAAGAATCTGCTCCTTGCAATGCACACGAGCATTCGACTACTTTCGACAACAACGACGAAGGCGTCTTCGCAGAGAGACACGGTTCGATGCTCGCGGCAGGTTCTGCGTGACCGTCCGTGTCGTCCAAGAGACGGAAGGTGTATGCACACGAGGTTAGACGGCACGGGCCTGAGGTGATACACGCGTGCGCCAAAGGTGCGGCGGAGTAGGGATGGAGAAGGGGCGAGTCGATATCGGCAGCGTGCGCGAGGCGTGCGTCGGAGGAAGGCCCGTGGTCCGAAAGGCCCGCTCGGAGGAAGAGGAGATTCCCCACTTTCTAAGCAGGAATCCGAAACGGAACGTTAAGGTTGGCGAATTTCTGCGATTACTCAAGGGTTGCGTGCGCCATGAGATAAGGCATCGAGGTACCGTTTGAATGGGAATTCGCCCCGAGTGCATCTCGTGCCGAGGTGGTGGTGGGAGAGTCCCGGTTGTCGTCGTTTTCTCTTTAGGGAACCTTTCTCGTGGTGCACGCGGAATCACCGGAGGAGGGGAAGTTGACACGGACCTTCAGTTGTTGTCCTCAAGCTGAGATGCACGCATCTCTAGGACGCTGAATGCTAAAGAGACCAAAAAAAGATTTAATATTTTTGGAAATACATTATCAAATATGCTCCAGTACAAGCCAACCCGAATGTAAGCCGAGGCACTTAATTTTATCACAAAAACTAATGTATTCGAGTTAAAGCCTAAAGTGGGAAATGGAGCAGCTTCTGGCAAATTTCAAATTAAAAATAGATTCCGTTAAAATTACAGTAATTGAGACATCAGTATGTTAAATGGTTTTGAAAGTTTATTCTACGATACAATTTATATATTAAGTCAATTAGGTCCCGCTTATCTGTTCTTCACCGCAGAGCAGGTAAAAGGGGACCCACACTCGAGCATAAGCTGAGAGGGGGTTTTTCAAAAGAAAAAATGTGCTGAAAACCTCGTCTTGTACATGGTATATTCAGTTTACAATTGTCTATCCATTATCTTTTATTTATTTTTAAATATTTCATATTGTATTGGTTGTTTGGCGGAATACGTGCGACTTGGTTTGACGCGTTTTATCAATCCTAATTAAAATTAACATAAATTCTTCTTCATTTCGATTTGGATTCTTGGGAGACAGTGGTGCAGCGAGGAGGGGGGTTTAGGGGTTCAAACCCCCCCCCCCCCAAGAGTCAAGTCTAGCTCTAAGCTTTTTTTTCTACTGAACAGTACAAAACCCCAATCATCACACAAGTGTTATAGATACACTGCTTGTCACGTGTTTGCTTGATAAATTCTGCAGATACACGTAAATATGGCTCCGATTAGCTAAGGTGATGTTTTCGGTAGCAGAGTAGGCCTAGAGCCGACAATGTTATCAATGGGACCTTATGATACGAGTGTTTTGCGCACAATGTTCAACGCGTGCACTTCTTAAGACTATCCTTTAGGCCCGTTTCACATGGACGCGGACGGTCCGCACTCCGCGCTCCGCGCGCGGAGCGCGGAGATAGGTCGCCGCTTTTCACATGGCCGCGGACGATAACCGTCCGCGGCATTCCCCGTGTATTTCTCCCGTAAGAAGGATGGCCCATGTTGCCATTTACAAATATTTACAAATCGGTTGATAATAAAATCATTTATGGTGTAAATATAAAGGATGAATACATGGTGTAAAAGGTTTTTTTCATATTAGTTAAAATAACATAAATAAAAAATATTTTCTTACATTTCCGCCTGGAAACGCTATTTTCCGACATTATCTTAATAACGCTGTTGTAATCATGGCGTTGCTTTAATTGACACCAAATTTACACAGAAAGTATTCCGAAGTTAACTTTCCATAATGGTAAACATTAATTTACGGTATACCTAATCTGAATACTTTTATAACATAAAAAGTTCAGTTTGATCCTAAAATTTCGAATTTTGCATTCCAAAAAGCGATCAGCGGCGAAGTCTCGTACCGTAAGAGATACCCCAATACATGATGCGTATGAAATTTAAAGAAATGTATGAGGTAGTTTTTGGTGAAGGACGGGATACTTTGTCTTATTTCTAAAGGGAGTTATGAATTTTTTAATATGATGGTTTTTCCCGCGCGCCAGATTTCCGCTGTCTTACCCTTGATTGCGCTGGCTACGATGAGCGTATTGCGGAAGCAAATCGCTCCGCAAAGTATAGAATTATTGTGAAAGCACTGAACATTTACTTTTTACTGTTGAAATACGTTTGCACTAAAATTTGGATATCACGAATACTTATAGAAAATTTAAAAGCACTTACACTAATTTAATCTCTTATCCACGAAGAAGCACTGTTTGGCCTCCGATTTCCTTCAAATGTTTCCCATCTTGCTGAGTGTTCCTCAGGGCCTGTTATTTTTCTGCTGCCTTTTTGATTGTTATTTTTCGACTAATGAATTCATCTAACGCTTTTTTAAAGCTATTTTCATCGTACCTTTGATATGATTTACGACGATTTCGTGCGGTCTGAAGTGAGAAGAAAAGTGCACCAGTTTTTTTTTCAGAAGGTTCCTCCAACTCTGAAAATAATATTAAATACTGTGAACATGGACAATGATTTGCCGAATTTTAAAAGAACTACTTTATATCGCTTGCTAACAGACATCGGTTTTGTATATGAATGAAAGGGCTGGTATAGCTTATTAAATGAGAGAGTTAATGACATCATCCGTTGTCGCCATGACTTTCTGACGCAACCACAAAAATATAGAAGGGAGCAAAGAACAATTGTTTATACTGACAAGACTTGGGTAAATGTTGGTCAAACCTTAAGTAAGGCTTGGCGTGATAAACAAATTAAAACGCCACTCGACGCTTTTCTCTCTGGGTTAAGCACTGGATTAAAGGCCCCCACATCTCGAGGAGGTCGTTTGGCCATCATACACGCTGGTACGGAAAATGGTTTCATCGAGGGTGCCTTAAATTTTTTTTTGCAAGAAAAATACCATGGACGAACATGACGAAGTTGACGGGGATTGTTATGAAAACTGGTCCGAAAACTGCCTTCTCGCAAACATTCCTAGGGGCTCAGTAATTGTTTTGGACAATGCATCGTATCATTCCAGGAAATTAGAATATTTACCGACAGTCAGCCGGAAAAAAGATAATACAAAAGAGTGGCTGGCAAGTAAAAATATAAACTTTGACGCTGACAGTTTAAAAAAAGATTTACTATTTTCAGTGAATCAAATTCGGAAAGATTTTGAAAAGTTGAATGTAGATGAACCTGCGAAGTCGAAGGGATGCATTGCAATCAGCCTTATCATTGCGAGTTGAACCCGATTGAAAGAGTTTGGGCGCAAATCAAACATTATGTTGGGATGAAGAATACTTCATTCAAGAAGAAAGATGTGGAGCGGATCATTTCGGAGAGTTCCGGCAAGATCTCAGCTCAAAATTGGCAAAACCATGTAGAACATGTGATGAAAGTAGAAGAAGAAATATGGCACGCAGACAATTTGCAAGACGACGTAGATGAATTAATTATTCGTCTCTCATCGTCGCGGTCAGCAATAGCATCGGAAGATGAGCCACAGCCAAGTACATCGGGTTTCATGGAAGGGTTTGAATTTTTTTTTTCATGCCTAGCTACTGTTGCCCTTTACCGGTGAAGTCCGCCTAAGCTCTGATGAACTTTTCAGGAGGTGCTTCACCGAGGCAACAGCAACAACGAACACACTTTCACAACGAATCACTTTCAGATTCTTGACTGAAAAGGTTAGAAACACATCTCCCTTCAACATATTACTCTATTACAGGATAGATAATTAGTTTTAATTTGATTCCTATTCTGATGTTAACCGAGTAAAATACGTCCAGAAAGAGAGAGCGCCAAATTTGCTTCGTATTGTTTTTCACTCCAGAATCTAATGGTTTGTCTGATAGTATTGTAATACATTTCAAACTAAAAAAATCAATGAAAGAACTAACTAACTCTAAGAGCTTCCAGATATCCGTATTTTAAACATCTTACGGTAGCCAATTCTAATTCGGCGCGTTAATCCGATTTGCAGGGAGAGGAGGGTCGACGAAGCGTACGCTTGGCAACATTGTTCTACTCTGACTAATCTGCTTGGTCCGCGTCAGCCGTCCGCGTTCATGTGCAAGCACAAACCTGTCTCTGTGGCCCGTACGCGCGCGGACGATCCGCGAGGCGGAGGGGCCACGCGGATGGCTCCTCCGCGTGCGGACTGTCCGCACTCATGTGTAAGCTTCCATTAACGTCAATGGAACCTTATCCGCGCGCGTAGCGCGGAGCGCGGACCGTCCGCGTCCATGTGAAACGGGCCTTAGGTAGATGACTCACGTCATAAGATAAGATTCCCATGAGAAAAATTCTAAAGTGCTGATTCGTTTACTCCTCGCAAAAATACAAGGGAACATTTGAGAAGTAATTCGAAACTTACACCCTGAAACAGAGATTAAGATTACGCTTGAGAAACAAACAGATTGATAAAACCCTCAGTTAGATCTTCTGCACGTGACTGTTTTGAGGGTGCAAAGCTAGGTTCGTGAGTAGTGCTTTTGAGAAATTCACAGTGAACAGTTCAAAGGAGAGTTTAGTTTGGATTTCATAAGGTTACAGATGGACATCCGAAATTTTTTTTACAGTCCGCGAATAGCTCAAAGCCTCTATCGGAAAAACGTAAGTCAATGGCAAAGTATTTTTTTCTGAAATGACCATTATTAGATGCATAAATTAGGATTCTTAGGGTTGTTATAGGAGGGCACACCTGAAGATGAGTTTAGCGACAATTGAAAACCTACTTGTTCCTTTATTACGCATTTTGGACGCTTTAAAGTCAGTATAGTAGACTCTTCATTACTCGGGCTGATAGAAAATATACTGATCCTTATTCTATGATTACCTGTTAATTTGCTGTGTATTTAAGAAAATAATTCGAAAGCCGAATTTCCGTAGAAATTTGAAAAAGTATTGGAGAAATACAAGATATCACTAAAAAATAATTTTCGATAATATACGATTTTGGAAGCAAATCAGTTAGCTGAAAGGTATTTTGCGCGTTTGGTACGCACAGATTTATCGGAACAGTGACTTGATGGCTTGAAATAAATTTGATGAACTGTTAAAACTGTGGCTTAAATTTTATAGCTTCCTATTCGATGCAGCCAATTTTTCTCTGGTAATAGAATCCAACGAAACTCATGACTTATTCTGTCAACCACATGCTCATGCATCCCCTTCAAAATTTCAATTTTTCAAAATCAACTAAATGAAAATATAATCAATCGATTCGGCCGAGATGTAGTGGAAAGACATAATTGAAAATAGATTTCTACTTTCCCACAAAGGTTTTTATTCAGGAACTACCGGTTTCGGTATATTACCATAGTCAGGTTTACACACAACTGAATCATCAAACTGCCGAGGCATACATTGTAATTTGACTGATGACAGATAAAATACAATGTAGAAGTTGGAAATAGACATACATGCGAGTACAATGACAACCAATCAGGAGATAGGAAGTGGAGTGGGAGGGGAAATTTACAGATGACTAAAGGATGGGGGAGAGGGCGGAATCCAAGATGGGGGAGGGAGAATGAAAAAGTTACTCGTTAATAAGGGAACAATGGGGGTAGGAGAGGTAACGTTTAATTTCAAGCTGTTCTAGGGCATTGAGTCGAGGACTTTTACTTTGAAAGTGAAGGATTTCTGGGGGAAAATCACTTGAATGACTGTTTTCGAAAAGGTGTTTAGCAAAGTGGGAGGAGGGAGATTTATGGAGGAAAGCTCTATGGTGTTCTTGTGTTCTGACATTAAAATTGCGGGTTTTCGTCCCAATGTAAATTCTATCACAATCCTTACAATTTAATTTATATACTCCCGGTCTGTCTAAAGCTTTGAATTTATCTTTCGAATTGGCTAGTAATTTCATTAGCGTGTTATTATTTTTATATCCTGGAATCACGTTATATTTAAAAAAAAGTTTTGCAGATTATAAGATATGGAGCCTTTAAATGAGAGGACTACACGTCGAGGGGTTTCTATATCAGTTACAGAGGCAAGAGGAAAAATTCTTCTGGTAATGAGGTTCTTCTCTTTCTGTGAAAGCAATTTGTCAATTAAACTGGTAGGATATCCATTGGCACTGGCTATAGCTTTAATAATATTTAGTTCACGGGAATAGTTAATCGGAGAAAGGGGTATCTGAAGCAGTCTATCGATAAGGATATGGAAAGAGGCTAATTTATGAGAGTAATGATGGTTAGAAAAGGCAGAAATGACACTATTTGTATAAGTGGGTTTACGATAGATGCTAAATTCAATCTTATTATTTTTAAGAGTCAGAGTTAGGTCAAGGAAGTTCAAGGTATTATTACATTCGGTCTCATGGGAGAAGGAAATTTTTGGGTGGAGGGAGTTCAAAATTGCCAGGAAAGCAGCTAGTTGTCAATGGGTGCCATTCCATACACAAAAAATATCATTAACATAGCGAAACCAACAGATAATATTACTAAGTAAAACCGAGTTGCATTTAAACAGCTTTTCTTCTAAGGAGTCCATGAAGATGTTTGCCAGTAATGGGGATAGAGGCGCCCCCATCGTCAAACCGTCTTTTTGTTCGTAAAAACACCCATCAAATAGGAAAAAGTTTTGGCTGAAACATACCTTCACTAGAGAAACAAGATCTTTTGACACCAAATCGTCCAAATTATTACGTTAAAAAATGGGGGAAAGCGTCTTCACTGCATCATCCACCGGAATACTGGTGAACAGATTCTCTACATCAAAAGACACAAGCTTTGCACTATTGGGAAGCGTGAAGTCTTTCAATTTCAGAGCAAAGCCTGAGTTTCTTACACTATATTTTGGGGTGAAAGATGTTAGATGTTAAATGAAAATTTTTGTTCTCTTTTAACACAGTGTGTAATACTGGGTTTCGTCAGCTCTCTGCTGGATATGCAACCTAACTATTAATTAGCCTAAATAACTGTAAGTTGACGACTTCATTTTTTCACCTTGGTATGCAACTTTAATTCTGCGAATTCAATTATAATATCAACTATAATCAAGAGTGTACTGTATTTTTTAATGAAGCCGAATTTTTAATGCTCGGTTTGTGACGCATTCAATTGAATACTTAGCTAATACATAAATAACGAAATCATACTTAATTGTAAGCCTACCAGAAAAATGTGATATAAATGATTTTTTACGAAGCGAAACCATCTGATATAAATGATATTTTGTTTCTCAGAAGAGGAGTTAATTTTAAAAACAAAGGATGAAGTCACTCCTAAGAAACCTGCTGATGACATAGTCTAATAACGAAAGATATTCAAATAAGCATGTGCGCGCCTATGTGGGCATCTAATGAGTGGATATTAAGTTTTATGTCGCTTGCCAAATAATCATAATACCAACTTTTTTCCTTGTCACGCTTGGCAACCTCTTGGAAGAAAGAACTCTCAAAGACTCGGGAAGTTTATATCTACAACACTGAAAAACTTCAGGATAGAACAAATGAGTTTTTAATAGATATTGGACGTATCCAAACAACACTTATGATAAGTTTACAATAGTTCGGTTATGTAAACTACTATCTTGGAAAGATTAATAAGTTGGCCATATAAGCGTTAAACTCCTCTAGTTTTCAATGCATTTACTTTTTGAAAGAATTGACATATTTGTAGTAAGTAACGGGCATGAATATACTAGCCCCTGTAAGTTAGGCATTTTTCGTTTCCTTGGACCCCCCCTATTGGCAAATCCTGGCTGCGCCACTGTTGGGAGAGTATCAGTCTGACTTAATTATCTATTTTATTTGTGACCTTACAGTATAACTTTATTCTTTCACTATGTATCAACCTTCTCTCTTCCGTCCGAATAGTATGCGCCAATCTATAAGACAATCTTTCTCTTGCAAACCCGTAAACTTTTTCATCGAACTTTATCCTTTTTATCGAAGTTATATCCTTTTATATGTATTCCATTATTTTCATCTCTTTCATGTATTTGTGTATATCACTAGAATTCATTCTTAACCATAAATTTAACTTATGAAATTAATTTCGCAGAATCAGGCGAAGTCTAGTGGAAATTCATAATGGATATAATTTCAGAGATTTTATAAAACTATACCACGACCTGACAGTAATCGGCCGTTATATAAACTAAACCTTTGATGAAAAATTATATTTTTACACACATTTTATATCCTTAGACGGATAATTTAAGAAAAAGTGAACTTCGTGGGTTGTTCTGAGGTAGGCATGGTAAAGAGAAAGAGAGCCGCTGCATCTGAAACATTGAAAGTATCAGATTTTTATTTCAGGGGAATATTTTTTGTGGAATCGGAATAGGTTAAATATGCGTATACATTTTCAAAGGAGGTTTAATGGCCTTTGGAAACATGGAAGGGAGAAAGTTATCAGAATCGCGATTAAAGTAAGCAGTGTTCTGGAAAAGAATTTTCTTCTGAAAGGCTTCATTAATCTTCCTAACGTGAATAGATGGAGATTATCGATGTTTACAACGTAGTGAGTATTGACCTTCTTTGCCATATGGCTTGGCTCTGTTTTGTTTTCATCCGTAAGATGAGAATCGATATTATCAATCTCAGTTTTTACTTTTAAAATCTTCAGATTTTTAAATTTTAGAAGGACTCTTTTAAAGGATTTTAAGTCCTTCTGTGTCAGGTGGTTTCTTTATCGATCAGATCATTTTCTAGATATCCCAGAATTTACATATTTACAGAATCTCTGCCACCTCATCTCTTTTCAGTTTTCAGTCAGCGAAGTAAAAGGTTGACTCCGGGGAGAAAACTTATCCCGATAAGATTCAACAACCGATCAATCAGTAGGACTAAAATAAATATATTTGAATTCAGAATCTGATCATTATGAAATACATTTTTCAAAGAGCTTCTTTATCTATTTTATCTTAAACAAGTTGAATATTATTGATCTCACCACATACTTACAAACTAAATTACATTGGTGGATTTGCATTGCAAATTGCATTAATGCGGTTTTTATTTATATCTAAAAATTTTACAATCGTACATTGCATAAGGTTGTGTGCGCTGTCCAGTTGGATAATTTAAAAGACGAATGGACAAAGGTATAAAACAACCTAAAAGGAGTGAAAAGAAATCGAAGAAGTCTTCCTTGCTGTGAAGTCGCGACTTCTCCGAAGCCACTCGCAAATGTGTAGTAATTTCATTAAGTCATGGAGAGTGTTTTATAACATTTGAGGTGAAAGCATTTTGTATGTCGTCCTTTCTGGAACAAGTTGAGCAATAGGTGGTGTTAACTTGTTTGCCAAACTTAGATTTCGTTATTAGCACGAAAATATCTCTAACGTTTTGTTTGTGGGGCCTAAATGTTATAGTTACCTAAGCGAAACATTTGCTTGGTTATAAAATATCATTTACATTAGAAACTGTACATTTTACAAAGATTACGATATCTTATACACATTTCCGACTGAATACTCTTGAGCGATTTAAATTTCTTGGAGTAAAACTTTGGCTGGCATGATTTGCAAGAAAGTAATTGTCATTAGCTGTATCGTTAACCTAATTTATTATGTTTAGCAATATTCTGACAAATGTTTAACCATTAGTGGGCATAAATATATATACTTTCATCTCTTTGGTCAAAATCTATATAAATAAGTAGACCTGTTATTAAATTTTAAAAGAATTATTATTAAGTTCCTGAATTTATTCAGAAGAGCGAGGAATTTAATATTTCCACTTCTATTGAGAAGTACTTTCTTTACAGCCAAGTCATTATGGAGATATACATTTGGTTATCAAACCCCTTACCGAAGGATAAAAAGGAGCTTAGAAAATATTAACCTTTATTTAAAAAAATTAAAGTAAATTTAATTTTTTAAGCATAGGAATGGCAGTTGATAAATCGATATACCTACATGTGTAACTTAGTAATGAAATTAATTAAAAGGCATAACTATGTATATCTCTAAGCATAACCTTAAACATAGAATATCTGATATACTGATATAGAGTGGATGTCTACAGTTTATTAAAAGGAGCTAACATTGTTTGATAAAGTTATATTGTATGTAATTATTATTATGCTAAGCTTTTTTTCGGTATAAAAAATTTTAACAGTAAAAGTTACAACTCATATTTGAATTTTTATGAGTTATTCGCTACCACCAGACGCCGGTCAAACTGCGGTAAATATGCAATAAATTAATGAAGAAATAAAGATGAACAGTATCTCATCCTGTAGAATTATGCCATAATTAAAATGGCTGAATGAGCTCATTTCTTTTGTATAAGAACAATTATTACTGAAGTAATCATATAGTGAGAATTACTATAAATACTCAAGTTATAAAAGTTTTTACTAAATATTGATTATTACTCAACTAATTCCTTTCAGTGAAAATGTCTTTTTACTATAACGGGTATTTGAAATAGCCGTACCACGGCTGATTTCGTTTTCGTATTCAGCTTTGATTGAAAATATCAATAAATCAAGGCATCAAATTTTATAAAATTCTAAGGAAGACCCATAACCATTTGTATTGGTTATAGATAAATACTATCACCTTGCAGTGAGTCGAGGGCCGATCCGGAATGAAGTTGGCAGTTTATCCCATCGATGATTGTTTGGGATTATAATGTGTTATGATTTTGGGGATAAGCGCAAAATAAATAACGAATTATAGTTTTGTTTTGCATTTTATATTTACCAGTATTTAATGATTTTTCAGTAGCCGATTGCAGACCATAGTAAATGTAGGATAATCCTTAAAGCGTATCCCCCTATAGCTACCCTATGATGAAAATACATCTTTCAAATATTTTAGAATGAGAAAGAGAAATCAGCAAAGAAAATTTGTCTGTAAGTTTGCTAATAAACCATTTTTTTGCCTCGAAAGGCAGTTGAACCACCTAATCTTCTCGTATTTGTAGTTTTATAGACCTTTCAGTATAAAATTTACAATTCTAAAGCTCCGTCATACACAGAGGAAATGGAGAGATTGTCGCAATCAAAGAGAATGAAACCGTGGGATTCTCAAGGCTCCTTATTTCTCAAAACTTGTACTTTTCGTGAAATCATAACTTTCAGCACTAATTACATTCCATTATACAAAAAAATACTAAATGCAGTTGTAGAGAAAGAAAATTTGGAGCACGGCTGTTAATGAATTTGAAGTTTAAAATCTCCAATAGTCGTCTTTGTCGGCGATTCGTCGTGCTTTCTCGAAATACCGGTGAATGATGTGAATGCCGACAAAGACGGCTATTTATTCATGGTGGAATTTATCGTTGAGATGGGGGATTAGGATTAGTGAGTGGAACGAAACAGTTTTCTAAAGAAGCCTCGATGAGTGCTTCTGGGAACGAGGGTTGCACCTATTCAATGGAGAAGCCATTCGAGATTTATAAGCCAATATTATGGTAGCCGAAACTCATCTGATAAATGCCGACACATCCCTCATAAGGGAAAAATTGAGGAAGATTACAAAGTAATGTGGAGAAAAGAAAGTTTTCAGCTGAATATTTGGACTCTGGCTTTGGAATAATTGGCCACGATTCTGATGACTGATTTCATAACAATGTTGGAGGATAAAAAAGGGATGCAATGGGCTAAAGTAATTTATAAATTTTCAATTATAGATTTTATGTATATTTTTAAGAAATTCGCGGTGTATTAGCGCTTGATAATAAGACTAAAATATAGCCAAAAAAGGATTGGTTACAAATGGACTATATCAAATTTTTTTCTTACGAAGGAAATGAGAAAAGATTTTTATTAATGAATTGTGAAATGAATTTTATCTGCATTCAAGGAAGTAGTGGATGAATTTCTCAAAAAAATAACAAAAAAATCTGATGTGGCCAGCACATGACTTTCTCCATATATAAGATGTAAATATTTATCTACGGCAGTATTTTCGAACTCTATATTCAATCTAAACTTTGAAGATAAGAAATTAATTTATATCATATTATCTTTTACGTCAAAAACATTATAAATAATGTTTTCGGGACATGTTCGATGAAAAACGATGAAATGGCCTTTCGCCCCATCGCCCAGAGCGCACACAACGTACATAATCAGCAACTTCCGGTTTATCAGTATTTCACAAATAACTCCTACACAATCAGTGATAAAAAAATATGTTTCATACAAAAGTTATGGTAAATTACATTTTCTAAAACTTTTATAAGTTATAGTTTATACCTATATTTAATATTTATGGAGATATTTTGAAAACCGGAAATGAGCTTTGAAGAATGAAGCTCGACTTCCGGTGTACCAATTTACTCCAAAAACTAATCAACTCTAACGACACTAATTAATATCCTATATATGAAATTTGGTGTTGATCCGACAAATACTTTTCATGTTAGAGCGCCCACAAAGTACATAATCAGCTACTTCCGGTTTATCAGTATTTCACGAATAACTCCTAATCAACCGGTGATACAAAAATGTATTAAATACAAAAGTTATAGTAAAACACATTATCTAAAACTTTTATAAGGTATACAATCTACCTATATATCATATTTATGGAGATATTTTGAAAACCGGAAATGAGCTTTGACGAATGAAGCTCGACTTCCGGTTTACCGATTTACTTGAAAAACTAATCAACTCTGACAGCACACACCACAGTACTATATATGAAGTTTGGTATTGATACGACTAATAGTTTTTACGTTAGAGCGCCCACTGTCACACACACACATACACACACACACACACACACACACACACACACATACACACAGACATCATTACGAAAATGGTCAAAACGTGTTCTAGGGACCCCAAAACATGTATATCCGTTGAAATCTCGAAGTCGATTTTTTTCATGAAAACAATACTTTCTCTATACTTCGTATATGGAGAAAGTAAAAATCGTGGAGGGCCAAGGCTTGCGGCCTTTGAAGTGGGTGACATGTGGTTAGCGTGTCAACTCCCACACCGGCTTCTTGGCTTTTCCAAACCTCAATTGACCCGCTACCTATTCTTTCAGATAGCTCCCCAATTGTATACATAATGTTAATTTGAAAGCCACTGAAAATCGGTGAGGGCCATCAAATTAAAATACTCTTTAAATTTGAAATTCTTGGAAAAAACGAAACGCGGAAGAATTCCTGAGGGAATTCCCAAGACTGTCTCGGCAGAGATTCGTGTCGTCACCGGTACCCTAGATCGGGAAGCAAGGAAGTGCGAAAAGGAGAGGAAACCGGGTCAAGCCATTGGTTGCACCACATCAAAAACTTCCGGATCGTTTTACACTCAGAAGATGATTTCTATATTACATAATCATCAGCATCTTCAATGTACTCCGAATTAGTAAAATTCATCAATCGAGCGTGAAATTATGATATGAAGGATTGCACAAAATAATACAATGAGCTGTACGGGAAATTGAGATAAGTTGTCATCTTGGTTGATATCAAAATATGACTTTTTTGTTAACCATTATCAACGGATATTAGAAGAGGAATCATCATCGATATGCGTGAAAGTAAAACTACAGAAAAGAATTCGGCTAACAATCTATAAGTAGTAGTAGATTTCAAATTGGAAAAGTGAAACTACCTCCTGCACATACTATGCATGGGACTTGCACAGGTTAGGGCACAAACCAAAGTATAAAATAAGCATGGTTAGAAACAAATTGAGGGTAGAAAGAGGAAACCATAGGAGGAAAATAGGAGGATAATTCTGGGAGAAATAAGTCGTGATCCTAATGTACATCGATGAAGCCCTGAAACAACGTAATTTGTCGTTCAGCTGTATTTCTTCCTCGTCTAATTTATTGGACGAGAGTCGGTGCTGCTTACTGTCTTGTGATAATCAATTTGAATAACAGGATTACGTAAGGGTTTTATCCGTAATCCCTTGCTAGCAAAGTAATATAGGTCACGACAAATTCCACTTCTTTCTCAGCTCAAATGCCGGTACTTTCGTTTTTTCTTACACTTTACAAGTTTGTGAAATTTATACTTGGGAATTTATATTTTAATATTTAACGAGCCTCTGTATCTGTCGAGATCCCTGTTCCATTTTAGTAGTGAAAATCTTCAGACAATGATATTGCCTTCTGTCTTTGTCTTTAACAAATCTCTGCTGTGCGGTATGATAATTTTTAAGAGGATTCCTTTGGAAGACCACTGTAGAAATAGTCAACCTAAAATAATTCAAAATTCAGAAAAAGAATTTCAGACTTGTAGCGATGTACTGAAAAATTGGAGATTGGTCGTAAAAGAAATAGTATGCAACGGGCGATGTGTATAAAGTTGAGCAAATTTCAAAGGTATTTATTTTTCGTTTATTGTTTAACATACCTTTTTAATAAGTGTTAGGTTTATAAGTATCCCAACTACCTTATCGGAGTTTGACACAGGATCAGGAAAGGTGTCTTTTATTTACTTTTGTCTCAGTCGCTCTCAAAGCTGTGATAACACGAGAGCTATCGAAATATGAATAATGCTGAATATTGGCATTGATCCTGCTCACTATAAGGAGGGCTATTCTTAGATTAGTGAAAGTGAACCTGTTTCTCCCACATAACATTTTGACTCAGTAAAAAAAGCAAAGCAAACTTTTAAGTACTCAACCTTCTTGTTAGCTTCATCCTCCATCCTTAAGCTTTTGAAAGCTAATGGTAGAAGGATTGAGGATATCCAACCAGCCTGATCTTTCTTTAAAGTCCACTTTAAGCCTGACCTACCGACCGACAGAGTATTTTTATCGCCTAATTTTATTGTATGTACAGCTCCTCACAAAAAAATCGAACGGCGTGGTCGTAGCTGCATAAGATTGAGGGCTTTGAAATACAGGGCTTGGCAACACATTGGCCATACAATCGTATGGCCGAGAGATAAGGTTGGTTCTTATCGTGAGGTCCCAGGGAATACTATACCAGCGATTCCTGAAACTTTTCCGTTAAATAGTAAGGTGTTATATTTTGAAAAGGGCAGTGGCTGTAAGGTAGAAACAGATTCCTCTTTATTCTTTACAAGGATACCCAACTTTTTCCACCTTCCAAAAATGTGAATGAAAATTAAAATTAAAAAAGAATAGCCGTTGCTGGAAATTGCGATAGTTACAGCGAGTTAGTTTCAATTTTCACAACTCGAATTCACAATACGAATTTGTCAGAATTCAAAAAAAGTTATAAAGGTTCATTTTGTATGAAACCAACCATTTCCTTCCGTCGCGGTATCAAGAGAACAATTCATTTAAGTTTGTGCTTCTGAACGTTCCCGACTTTAATCGTGCATCTAAAGTGACTCACTTATGTTAAAAATTAATTTCAAAATATTGTCAAATGATTCGAAAAAAATTCATACGTAGGAAAACGAAGTCCAACTTATAGATCAATATAAATTCGGGGTCCATTACGTAAAATGCTGAAATCAGGTGCGAATCCATATTTTTATCCATCAATCGACGCAGTGACATAAAATAAAAGAAGCACTCTTTGGAATGACCAGTGTTGAATCTTTCTCGTTAGTTCCGATTGTATTTTTCTTATCTAATGCACTATATATTGAAAAAGATATATTCCTAAAACTTGAATTACAAAACATAGAGAAAAATGTTTGAAAGAATTCTAAAACGTTGCCTCCACTCAAATTAAAGATTAATACAGATCGTATGAATCGTATAAGAAACGAGCTAATAATTCCGTAAGGAAGCAAAAACTTGCCTCTGATAATTCAACGTTTAATAAGAGAAGAAGCCCCATTTTAAAGAGCAATGTGGGAGATTTAAAAATCCTAGTAGTAAATTGCAGAAGTATACGTAAAAAACAGACTGAATTCCTTCATCTTACGAGAAGCACTAGTGCGGATATGGTTACAGGAACTGAGAGTTGGTTAAGCGAAGATATATCATCGGGTGACATATTTCCTCCAGATTATATTGTTTATCTTAAAAATCGACTCTGTAGAATAGGTGGTGGGGTGTTTACTGCTGTGAAGGAATCTTGAAAGAGTCAGTGTATTGACATCTTAGATAACGTTACATGCGAAATGGTTTGGTGCTCGGTTGTTGGACGGAATGCAAATAAGGTATTCGTTCGTTTTATCGGCCTCCGGATGACGACATCGGATGTACAGAGGAACTAGCTGATACATTAGAGAATATTCGGAAGAAAGTAAAGGATTCTATAATAGTTCTAAGAGAGGATTTTAACCTTCCCCATATTGATGTATTTAATAAAATTTATCGAATTTGTACTCCGGTAGGGAGAAGATTATATCGCAGACATTAATAGATACGTTTTCGCTTCACGCCTTAGATAAACATAATAAGAGGGTTACGAGGAAAATTCGCGAAGGTCAAGGTAGTGTACTTGATTTATTAGTCACTTCGCATTCTCACTTGATCGTAGATCTTAATATTATTGCCAGAATTTCAGACCACGATGTCTTAACTGCAGTTATGAAAGCGGAAATACTAAAATCACTCGTCACCGCGGCAGGTATATATTTTTCGCAAAGCGAGATTTTCGGAATTCAGGGATTATATCAACGAGAAGAGGGCAAACTTCTGTAGTAGTACCACGCCTGCTCCCATTGCTCCAACTACCCCGCCCGCTCCAATCCCACCCTCTACCCCACCCAAACCCACGCCTCCCTCTAACCCGCCCGCATCCATCCCTCCCTCTACCCAGCCCACTCCCATTCCACCCTCTACCCTACCCACTTCCACTGCCTCTACCAAACCCACTCTCACCACTCCGGCTTCCCCACCCACTCCAAACCCTACCTCTACCACGCCTTCTCAATTCCTACCCTCTGCCCCGCCGACTCCCACCCCTCCCTCTACCCCACAAACACCCAATCCTCCCTCTTCCCCACCCACTCCCACTCCACTCTCAACCCGTCCAACTACAATCCCTCCGTACACCCACCCTACCGCCATCCATCCCTGTGTCCTACTCACTCCCTTACCTCCCTCTTCCCCACCAACCATCTTCCCACCCTCTACGCCACCCACTCCCATCTCTCCCTCTAACTCACCCACTGCTTTCCCACCCTCTGTTCTCCCACAACCTTCACTCCCTCAACCCCTCCTTCTCCTATCTCTCCCTATACACCGCACACTCCCATCCCTCCATCCACCCCGCCCACTCTCATCCCTACATCAACCCACCGAACCGCCATCCCTCACTGTGACCCACCCACTAACATCCCTCTATCTACCCCATCCACTCCCTTCCCATATTCTACTCCGCCCACTCCCATCCCTCCCTCTACCCAATCTACCTCTTTACCACACTGTACTCGACCCAACCTATCCCACCCTCTACCCCAATACACTGCCACACTTCCCGCTCAATGCTCCACCCAGAGCCTTACCACCCACTCCCAACCCTCTGACCGACCCAATACCGTCACCCCCTCACAACACGCAACCCTCACTGTATTCCACCCGTCTACCAATCAATACCGCTTCTCTCTCTTCTTCTCCAATAACCATATCCTATCCATTATCATTACTCCTTCTTCACAATGAGACATTAGGGAATATACGAGCAATTCAATCAAAAGGTACAGAATATATATATTATACATAGCCCCGCCTTACGTATCATAATAAATCTATAGATTCTGCTATAGTTAGTTTGGCTAAGGGCGCAAAGTTGTTTATGCCCAAATTATATACATTTCAACTCATGGTACTGTATCCAAATTCCGGCCTTACATTTTTTATAGTATACATCATTGAAAATATATTTTGGCTCGGAAGAAAAAGAATGTATTTCACATCATATTCATCTTCCGGGGTACAGTCATACTTTAGGGGTTCGCCCTTTGGGGTCTGGTAGTGTAGTATCCTGGTGATGTGCTCAATGTAGAAGTGCTAAATAATTCTACTTTGGAGCGACCTGATTTTTTCCGGCAGTAATGCGGAGACGCTAGAGAAGGAGGGCTATTTTGATCGTGTCGCAGATGCCGAATGCAGGGACCTCAGCTCCTTTCCGCACCCGGAGGCGTTGTTCTTTCGCTTGGCCGTCGAAGTTGTTCTCCTTTTTTTCGAAGGGCACCATGAAGTCCTCGATATGGAAAGAAGATAGAGGAAATGAATCTTAAAATGTTAGATCCTATCTAATTCTTGAGTACGAATATGGAAGTAAATATAAGCATACATCCAATAAAAACAGTGTTATTGATACCAAAACTGATTTATTATATAAACGGAAGTAGATTGCAAGAACTATATAACTTTCCATTAAACTAACACGTCATATGGAATATTCAATTTCGTTCAGGCAAATGCCTGACAGTTGCCTTATGCTCTCAAACTTGGGCAGTCATTTGTGTTCCAAGTGGCTTGCATTAATAACCCCAAAAATCGTAATTGTAAATAAGGAAAATGTACCAACCGATAAAGCATACATTACTGTGATATAATTTTTAATAATTTCAGTACCAAGAAGGAAACAGTAAGAATAGTTTGGAAATTAACTAAAGTTAACGTCAATTGCCATATTTACTGTCATGATTGTAGGTTTAGCATTTCTGCTAGACTAGGTTATTGATTTAGAAGTGCCAATTGGTTACTTGGGGGTGAATCGAAAAGCATCTTTAACGATCATAAGAATTTCCAAATATTGATTCCTTATTCTATAATTATAATGGAGGGAAAAAAGTGTGAATTTTAAATCCATCCTCCAGTATGTGAGATACGTCTTTTTCATCTAACGATAAACGGCGGGTACTCAAAACACGTTTTTATTGCTATATTAATAGGAAACTCAATCGGAAGATAAATATCGAATTTTATAAGAAAGTGGTTCGTGCGGATTCTGTTTTATTTGGTTTGAATCGATTCTAAGTCAACAATTGTTCTTAATGCTACAGTCATCTAAACGTGGTAGTAAAGTCAAATTAAAATTTGCATTTACATAGAAACTCCATATTCCCACAATTATAGAGAAATATATAAAGCCAATCTAAATATAATGTAATAATATAATGCACTAATTTAAAGAGTTGATGAATTCAGAACGAATATGAAAGTATGGTCAATATACTAAACTTGGAGATCCAGCCTACCGTTGTCCCACGAGCCTCTTCCGTTGACAGTGGTCACTCACATTTGTAAAGAGTGAGTCATAGGGCAAAGTATTATCGAAATTTGAGCAAGTTCACTTTCTTAAAACTGGAAAGTATAGAAACACAAAAAAATTAATCATTTATTAATGAATATGGTAATATCAAGAAGAGAATAATTTAAAAAATAAAATTCCCGGGGACAAAGAAACATATCGCAGGTAGCATTAATGCACATCTGTGAAGTTCTATAATGGTGATCTACTTAGATGTTAAAACAGAAACCGTACTCATCAACACTTCTAAACAATATATAAGAGTACGAAAATTGTTATCGAGGGCAGAAGGAATAGAAATAAGGATGGTTCTGACATAAGAGGAAAATAAACTTAGTGCAGATCGTATGGAAACGAACATAGGATACTACGCAACGATGGCAGTTTAAACATTTGAATAATTGATAGCAAATAATATTAGAAATACGTAACGAAAAAGGTTCAGATTTACTTGAATAGACCTTAGGAGACCTAGTTATGCAATTGGAGACATATAGCAACATATATTTCAATTTTTTTGAAACGAGATATTCCAAAATAGCTACTCCCAGATATCCCTCATAATTTTCCTCATAAAATTAACATGATCATGAATGGCAATTGAATTTAGATTGCCGAAGAATTCATGGAAATAAATTTCAACTTACGCAGCCAGGACTCGAACCCCGAACGTTTAGATTCATGCAGGTCAGAAGGGCAGACCACTCACCAATTAGGAGATACTGGTTCGAGCCCCATCTACTTAATGCATTTTCTCCTCCATTTATTTATGAGATATTCATAATACAGGACCCGCTTTCTCCTTGACTTATTGAGAAGCCTCAATTGAACGGTTTTGGATACCTGTATTACAGTCACTTAAGACACAAAATCAGAATCAAAATTTGAGTGTTTTGATTAATTATAATAATTATTAAAGAGTCATTAAATTGTATGATGTATAACCACAATCGTAATTTTAATTATCTAGATCATTAATTTTCGTGAAATATTTATGTATTTCTACTTCGCGTTCATTTGGCTTTATCATAGAAGGGATTGCTCGATATATCGTAGTTTTTATGAATGTCGACAGTTTAATGATTTTTAGTGATATTACTATTTTATAACGATAACAACCTGAAGCTACCTTTCTTACAACTGTGTAAAAATATTCCAAATTATTGTATCTTATTTATTGCAATTAATAATTCCTACTTTATCATTACAAAAGAATTGGATTTGCGTTTTGATATATATTTAAAGTAAATCAATTGTGACGGACATCCGCTTACATTGGAGACCTTTAACGAATTAAAAATAATCGAAAAAAGGGGAAGTTGTTGCCGAAATATCCGCACTATCGATCATCGTTAAATAAGAATTATAATAACATTAGATTCCATTTCCATTTAAATAAAGTAAATTATTTATTTATTGAATTTCAAAAGTGGATTCTTTTAAAATAAAAATTGGTGATTCTCCTTTAAGACAATTATTTGTTTCAAAAAAAATAAAAGGATATTAGAGACGTTGAATTTAGTTCGTGGTCAGTCTCGTCGCGAGAGGCCTTGGGGCCATAAATTCAAACTTTACGGATTAAGCACCACTGATTAATCAACTTCACTGAATACGTTAATTAATGAAATTTATAAAAATCATAATAATTAGAACAGTGATGTGCTGATTGATGATGTGATGTATTTATACTATTAATTCGACGCATGATAGGGTGACGTGTTAATTTTTATGCAAATGCAATACTATTCCCTCAGCAGCTAGACAATTTTAAATATTATTTGCAGAGCGGAGGAGCATTCAAGTAAGAATTCCCCCTCGTCATTTCGATTTAAATTGGAATGAATATTAGCAATGCATTACGTAAAAAAAAGAAAGGTTACTTGATTAAAAGTTACCTTCACATCCCTAACAGTTATATTGGGATTTCATACACTCTCTCCACATCAACTACTACCGATTATTTACCAAAACACATTCAATCCAATCAACTGCACACGGTTCTTCTCAATGGTTCTAGACGAGACGATTTCAACCCAGCATTCTTTCACTTGAACGGCGAATTGCAAAATATTTAGAAGTTTCATTACATGACGAAGAATACATAATGAAAAGTAAGAGTATTAAGTGCGCTTACCCAAATTGATCAAATGTCGTTCCTCGCGTTTCTTCCTGGAGGTCATACCGTGCCCATTCCCTTTCGATACGAAGTATAGCAGAGACCCATCGATATGAGAGTTAAAAGTTCAGTGTTTGAAACCTGGAAATACAGAAATACCAAATTAGTAAAATATCAATTAATTTCATTCAGACTGTACTCAACGCCCATGAACAGGTATATTTCGTAGCCGATAGTTTTCAAATTGGGACGTCCGTAATATGAAACTACTATTTCTACTCACTCTATGGTGTTATATATCAGGTAAAGTACAGGTGAAATACTAAGAAACGGATAACTAAAATAATTGAAATCATTAAATACAATCATTGAATATTGAGAAACCAAAATGATACTGTTATCGATATAATATAATTATTATTGTATTATATTTAATATAATTATTATTGTATATATTTATATTATTGTAATATATTTATTATTGATAATCGATAGACGATAAAAAATATTACTTGCAACTTATTACGTTTTAGAAACGTAATGAAAAGTGTAAATGCGCCTGATAGTCTTAATGCTGGTTACAACAAATTCTAAAATAGCTAATTTCAAAGGCATTCATATAGAAACCCCGATCTCATAATGTTATATTGCTGTTCATTAATGTAACTGAATTTTTTAAGAAGTAGAGAGTGTAAAGTCAAAAAGGGATTGTTAATTCATCCTACTCACGGTATTATACTATATAAAATTCTTCTAAAGCTCTTCTATAATATCGAAAATAATAAAGAAAATTTTCACCAAGTATTTTCAATAACATAGACGATATGCAAATCATCAAAGTCAATAAAATGAAAAAATACAGCAATGAAAATTAAATTCGTCGGTAAAATATAAATATTAATTCTCCCTACCTAATAAGTTGAAGTCCAGGTCGCCTAAAGGAGAGGCTATTCACTCGAGATCTAGAAACAATTGAAAATTACATCAATATTTTATATAATATTTGCCATTAAGTAAATATTGTAATCTGGAGCCTTGAGCATGTACAAGCATATCCGATATGATAGGCGAATTTCAAAGTAGATTTCCATTACATTGATGTCAGCATTGCCTTCCGCATACTATTAAAGATCGATACTTAATAACCATGATATACAGGCATAAACGTCAATCTGGCTATTAAATGCTCGTTACAAAGGTGTTTAATAATGGATTGTATAATGATATTCAAAAGAATAAACGCAATCTTATTTACACTGACGATACTTCTCAATTTTACTGTGTCATTGTATCATCGACACCATAAAAACCTGGACAATATGCACTAATAAAATTCAGAAATGGTAGTTAAGCTATCGGAATCAAATCTCGCAAAATATTATGAATGCACTAAGATGTATATATCTACAATGTAGGTCCAATAGTTCCTACATGTATGTTACTTTTTATTTAAATAAGAAAAAAGCTGTAACTGTATGAATTAATAAGAAAATATTTTTAATATTTTAGCAAAATCGAACATCGTAGAAAGGACACGGCTGCCGAATATATATATATATACGTTCACTTCGATTTAATAAAACTTTGCACATAAAACTCTACACTTTTACAATGTTATCCTCATTGAAATTTACGTATTTCTTACTGGCCTGCAATATACGAGTAAATGTAGATTTTAGTCGTGGCAAGAAGCTCATTGTTTCAGCCACTGTAAATTAAAACCCTAAACATATAGCGGAACCTTCATCAAAGAATTAACAGCGTTTTCTCCAGCTTTGGAAACCATCGCTTACCTAATAATACCTCCGAAAAATTTCATAGCTGATATTTCCCTACCACGACTCAATTGTCGATCTCGCAAAGAGTAGTCAATTGAGCCGTTTAGCGTTCTCTCGAAGATTGGTCTGAGACCGCCCTAGTTCTCAGGGGCACGAAAGAAGAATTGACCGAGAACTACAACCAAAACTGCACTCGCCTAACCTAAAAACCCAGTTTCTTTTGACGTGACAAATATTACACTTTCTATAAGTACCTATCTCTAATTTGCGTCAACGATATGACATCTCGATGCAATCCTTCTCCGAAAGTAAAAATGGGAAGTCCGTGTTTCGAAATAAGCATGCTCAAATCACTTCGGTGTCTTCTGGCGCCTAATAAAAATTTCTTCATGGTGTTTGAAGCTGGTTTAGAAAAGGCTTTAAAATCCCTTTTCTTCAAGGGATCTTAGAACGTCTCTATGGTTTACGTCTTTAATCATACCCTTAAAAACATCATACCCAACGCATAGTTATATTCTTATCTTCTTTAGAAATCATCCTATGAGCACTGAAATCTGTACTTCAGTGCGTATATATTACAAGGTCTGGACTAAACTGATCCATTTCCCAAACTTAGGATCCACGCATCTTCATGGTATGAATTTATTGAGCTGCAATAGTACACTCCTGGTCAAAATTAACGCAGCACCGGCCGTAAGGATCGCAAGGGAGGTGCTGCGTTAATTTTGGCCAGGAGTGTACAAAGGTATAAATAGAACAGCTTATGTGATTGTCGTTTCGAATGTTTTACAGTCCCAAAGATTATATTTTTATCATTACTGATTTTATTTATTTGTACTCATCACATAAGGATCGCAATAAATAAAAATTGTTTTTTACTTGTTAGGGTTTCCTCCGAAATTTCATCATCCTTGCTTTTGTATTTCATTTTATTTTCGGTTCGGATGCAGTTCTTAGTTGCGAGCAACAAACATTTTCAATATCTTTTTTGGCATTTTATATACATATTATTTATTTTTTACGTATTATTATATTACTCGTATTTATTTCCTGCATTGGAATAAAAATCAATTAAACTGAAAATTTTATCTTCGATAAAGTTCACTTTTCTTTTCTTCCCCGCTTGTTGGTCTTTGATTGTCATAAAAAGATAATCTCGTAAGCAGTGACTTCGAAAAAGACAAAAATTTTTATCTTACAGTTTTTATACCTCTTTCAATGAATAAATAGGAATTGATATGAATTTCTCAGAGACCTTGTATAATGTTTTTGAAATATTTCATTATCTTCTCCATTCCTTTTCTGGATGAGAATGGACGTTGAGATACTGAAGCTAGCCAGGGTTTGAAGTACATACATACATACATATAAATATTTTATTTTATTTATAACGCTCCGTTTTTCTATGTATTTGTTAACATTGAGGTGTATTTTTGCTGATTTTTATATGATACCATTTAATAAAATATAAAAAATCGGTAAAATATATTCGTTCATGCAATAGTACTTTTGTATACTACGATACATTAAAAATTCCATTCTTTGATTACGTGTCCGGGTGTTTTTGACCACTTCTTCTCTTCTCATCGTCATTTGCCATATGATTTTTTTTCTTTATCGTATTTTGACCTAGATTTTTAAAAGAAGTTTGAACATATTTCTTGAACATATAATTTGAACAGATAAAAGGTTCGAACTTCCTTTTTTGAAGCATTATCGCAATGCAATACGGTAATCCGTTCTTATCTCACCAGTCTCCTATAATTTTTCAGAGGCTTCATTAACAAAGGATCCATTATCTGCTGAGAAAAAGGCTCTTAATCCGTAAGCTGCAATAACTTTCTGATTTCTCGAGGTTTACGATGCATATCTTAATATGGATGTGATACTTTTTCTCTCTTCCTGTAGCAGTTTCTTCCCTTACAACATTTCCAAGATAAATTCGCTTCCATTCAACTAATTTCTTCTGCAATACTTCCATATAATGCGATACCCACATAGGTGGACTTAGGCTTCAAAGCACCAATAACCTGGCCAAACCCGAACCTGGTGGGTCTAAAAATGATTTTTATCTAGGGAGCAAAGCTCATGTTTATCATCAGATTGACAATTGCAATGTGTCATTTTGAAAATGATCGCCATATTAAATTACTTCTTCACGTGAAAATTACACTTATTTCATCATGCTCCTTAGTACGAATCTTCACGAAGTCAAGGTTTCGTCTTTCGAATCTGTCTTCCATCGTTAGTTTGAATCGGATAATTATCGGATGGGAATCTACTGATAATTCTAACCTTCTAAGAGCTTTCCACTCAGGATGTATGTACTTCTGGAAAAAAATACTTAAGCTCCCTAAGCTTCTACGAGGGACTTCAAAAACTATCATTGTTAGTATTGTATCAAGATTAACAAAATCGAAAATCAACTGACTTTTTCTTCAGGCGCTTCAGGCATATATATACATACATATATTTTTACTTTAAAAGATGAATTATGTTACTAGTAGATAGTATAGTGCTGATTGATTCATCGGTGACTGGTACGTGATTGGTTTACTCATATTCAATGAAGCAAAAAATATTACCTTGTTGATGCAGTTTTCTATTCAGTGAACGTGGGAACCATTTTCAAGGTTCCGAACATTTCTCATGGGCAAATTTATTGTAATTATAATTATGGAATTGATATGAAACTAATGATATAAAAAACGAGCACTCCCCATGTTCAATGTTCGGTTATTTTACAGTAAAAATAACTATTTATTTATCAAGGTCTCATCTCTCTCCATTTCCAGTTCTTTCTTCAGTTCAATGTGGTCTTTTTGCATTAAATTAATTGAATTTTTCCATTTTTTAATTTAACTTTGGTTACACATAGAATAATAGCCTTCAATATAGAAATACCGTGCACAAATATTATCTAAAAGATATGACCTCTAAATAAATAATACGATCTTTACGTGGACTTCATGCAGCTAGAATAATAATATTATTTATTCGTCAAGGATCATGCACATGATATAGAATTCGTCATTCAAAAACATTAGGATTCATTTATTTAATTAAAACACTAATTAGGATGAAAAATATTCCTCAATGTCTTAGTAAATTTTTTCATTCGGGAACGATTTACACTTGTTTTTAAAAGATAGATCAAAACTCACATTCAATATCATATGTCAATGAATTTAAAATATGTCAGTGATATCAAAAGTGAAGTCAAATATGTCAATGGATGTTAATAAATGTACACCATTCATCTTAAAAGTTCTGATTGTAATCAATAAAAAGAGTGGAGAGTATTTTTTTATTTACGTATGAGATAATGTTTGATATCACTTATCACTTGATAATCGAAAAATACGAATACTGTCATTTTCTACGTCATTTACTTCTTATATTACCCCTCACAGTAGCCCTAAAATTTTATTCGATGGCCATTTAAGTTCCAAAGAGATTGGATAATGGTATCTCTTCTATGGGGAATCTATAATAGTACAATTAAAAAAATTGATCTTATCTCCAAAAATCTAGGTTCCTGGTTACTGAAACAGCGAAAATACTCAATGAATAATTTCTATCTTCATTATTGTGATATTAATTTTGACTTTTCTGAGAAATTTACCCTTTTTTAATGCCTAAAATGTTACCAGAATATTTTAAATTCACTACTGACATTTGAGAGGAATTTCTACGGTTTAAAAGCGGTTGAATGGCCGTTCATAGGTTCCCATATTCATTTAAGGCTTCAACTGCTTTTGTATGGCTGGATGTATGATCTTTGATTGCACAGTCCTTGCGCGGTGAATGATCGGTAAATGTAGTTATTTTCTTTCATCCAATTTGTTCCCGAAGAAAATTTATAAACTAGAAAATCGTTTGCATGTAACTTGAATATCTTATCATTGTTATGTAACATTTATTTTGTAAGCGTTCGCGTAAAAATAAAATGTTTTTTTAAGTTTCTTCCTTTTAGGAACGTAATTTTTTTCGACTTTTCAGTCCGGGGAGGGGAAAAGGGAGCCATTTTGGCTTCATCTCCCCCAGGATAAATAAAATCTGAGTTAAGTCAAGTCCGATTTTCTTTAGGATTTTTCCTGGGTGCACGCATTTATGCGCAAAGGACCTTTAACCCTTTCCTTGTCATCGTTATCAAGTTCATCAGTCGTCCTAATAATCGAGAGAAAATCCAACCACGTTTTTGGATACCATATGATTCATCTTCAAATAAAAAGACCAGAGACACTCCTCTTATCTTTCATAAATCCCAGTGAATAAAGTCGAAGTATTATCTTTCACAAATATAGTGAATGCCGTAATTTTTGGTGTTTATTGAATTATTTCATAAACTTACGTCTTTCCACACTTACACCTATCTTCTACCTGCTTTACGGAAATCTTTTCGTTCAAAGCACTCGATCAATTCCAGTTTATTTTTCAGCGTTAATTCGTTTCGTGGCATTGCAGAAATCAATCAGCAGTTCCCCTAAGGTACTCTGGTGTGGTCTTATCCTGTCAGCAGCACGTAAGAAAATGATTCCGTTTTCTTCAGAGACGAGCAAGGCTACACAATAATGTTTATCCCTTTCCGCCGCAAACTGCCCGAGATTTAATCCCCACTAATATAAAAGGCAAAATTTAAATGCCCACCTGGGGATATCAGCGATTTTACACTCCCTGCCAAACGCCTCTGGTGGTATGCAGTATCAGTATGTAAATTTAAAATGTAAATAATAATAGTAAGGTAATATCCTAGAAGCATTGAGAGGAACATGTCCCATAAAACATTGAAAAAATTTGCATAAATTAATTTAAGAGATAAATATTCGTATAATATGAAGAACAATGCAACAAAGCTACATTAGTATACTAGAATTTCCGTATTGAAGGCTGTACATTCTTTTAAATGTTGTTAAAACCCAGGATTATAACGAGATTTTTCTCTTTCACTGCAGCTGTGTGAAAAGATAAAAATAACCAATTCGCATTGTTAGTTCCACAATAGATTTTGTCCCGCAATCGGCTGTGAGCAAGTTCTAGTCATAATCAGTTGAAATGATCCTGGAACAGAAACTGAGGAGATTTACTCCTCGCTTTGATGGAGAACCACTAACTTACTGCTTCTCCGATTGATTGTAATTATGAATATGTTATTATTGGAAACCAGATATGTCGTTCTTAAAAAGAAAATCTATAACAACAGATTTGTCGTTCTTAGAAAGAAAATCTAAAAAACAATTATTACTGGTTCATTCTCCGTGGGGTAAACTCATTGATAGTAGAATCGGTGAAATATCTTTGAGTTAACCTCGAATAATATAAATAAATATACATCACGAATACTTTTTCATGAAGTACCCACATCCATAACATATGTGGATAATTAACTTAAGAAACTTGGCTTAGTTAAAAGAAAAGACAGGAGCGAAGGAAAAGTTCGCGAGCGATGTTCCTTTGCGCTAGTTAGGACTCAGCTTGGGTTTGAATGTAGTATATGGGACTCTGACAACAAATCGGGAATTCAAATGGTACAGCGAAAGACGATACCTTTCTGTAAAAAATTGCTACGATAAGTCCACGGGCGTTTCTCAGATGCTTCAGGGTGCGGGATGGTAGCATTTAGAAGAATGATACGAAGAATATATTTATTAAATAAGTTCAGAAAAAAGTACGTAGTGCGTGAGGACGTGCTGGTTGCCTTGACGGTAGCTTGGTGTTCCTAATTGCCTAAACTTGCGGACGGCGCGCCGCGGCGGCGGGAAATAGTAAGCAGAGTTGCGAGGAGAATACAAAGGTCTATAAAACTGGCTACAATGACATGCATTGTGTCAACAAACACAATAAGCGTTAAAGAAAATTCTAAGAAAGCGAATCTAAAAGAGTAACGCGAGCACTCGCGTCGAGCCTCACGAGGCTCGAACCGCGCGCATGTGAAACAAAATATCCTACTCCAGCCTGGCGAGTGATTGAACGAGATATATTGTAAATGTAAAACGTTATTAAAAGCGTAAGGAAAAGGGACATTGAATCTTAGCGCCATAGTGACCTATCAACGGAAAATATTACGGTAATAAATTTTAGGTGAGCCCAACAGGCTCAACGCGAGTTCCAGCGGGTTAAATTACATAACGAGCATACATAAAGGTTATAGCGTGCCATTATTGTAGTTTTTAGCAAACTGTCGCCACAGAACTCGCGGCTGCCGGCGCGGCGTCAGACAACCTCGTCCCTCCTGACTATTGCTGAACGAAAGCATTGAGATCGCTGTGCGGGAAAGCCATTTGTCCGAAGACTGCAGCTAGTGAGAACTGTGAATCTTAGAACGTGTTGAACGCATAGAAACTCATAAAAATGGCACCAGGAGCTAAGAGGAAGTTTCTTTGAAGGAAAAAGTAGAGATTATTAGATTTTATGAAAAAAATTCCCACAGGAAGAAAAAAGAAATCGCAAAGGAACTCTCCCTTCCAGAGTCGACTTTAAATACTGTGTTGAGGAACAGAGAAAGCATATTACGTGATGAGCAGTGCTGCGGGAGGGAATCTGCAAAACGGTCTCGTATACAAAATAGTAAATACCAAGAGATGGAAAATATTGTCATTTCCTGGTTTAAACAAGCAAGGGCCGAAAATGTTCCGCTGGATGGAGTTTCCCTTAAAGAAAAGGCGTTGGCATGTGCAACACGTCTTGGCATAGAAGATTTTAAGACATCGAATGGATGGATTGAGAAGATGTAGAAACGTCATGGCTTGGTTTGCAGGTAGGCCTGTGGCATGTTTACAATAAATCATTCTTTCCTATCCTCACGTTAGTCCAAAGTTTCAAGCCACATTGAAGTGAATTAATTGTGAGTTTCTTCCGTCCTTCCCCAGGTCCATCACAGGTGAACGTGGATCTGTTTCTAGTGATGTTGTGGAAGACTGGAAATCTCACTTAAAATCCATAATAGAAGAATATGATCCAAAGGATATTTTTAATGCTGATGAGACAGGGTTATTTTTTAATTTACTAGCAAATAGAACTTTGTCAATGAAAGGAGAGCCATGCCATGGGGGCAAGTATAGTAAGCAGCGACTTACAGTTTTGCTCTGCGTAAACTGCAGTGGCACGGAAAAACTAAAACCTTTTGTTGTGGGTAAGGCAGCAAAACCACGCTGTTTCAAGAACATGAAGTATTTCCCTTGTCAATACAAAACCAATAAAAAGGCATGGATTACAACTGATCTATTCACAGAGTTTTTAAATGAAATGGATGCGAGAATAAGCTGTTTCAATAGAAAAATTTTACTAGTAGTGGACCATTGCCCTGCTCACCCACCTGATATTGTTTTAAGAAATATAAGATTGCTTTTCTTGCCAGCCAATTGCACAAGTGAGCTCCAGCCATTGGACATATATATATATATATATATATATATATATATATATATATATATATATATATATATATATATATATACGAGTAAAATGTAGCTTGCATACTGCAAGCAGATCGGCAATACTAATTTCATATCGGCATCATATCGGGACGGTCCTCAAAAGAAAAAAAAAGGATTGAAATTTTTCTTAAAATTCGCTGAAATTTCATCGTCTGGCATCGAACCCGGGTCTTACTGGTAAACATACTATGCACCACATAAGAAGATCACCATCTCAAACTGTGTGAAAATTCAAGCAGAAATATTGCCTGCAACTGCCTCAAAAGACGTTCTAATTTTCACGAATGTAAATGGCTCTCTGGATTCGAACCAAGGACAATCTTGGAAATCTTAAACATACTTCTGAAAGTTATTTATGAACTCTATCTATATGCCGAATTTCAAGTTTCTATATTATTGGGAAAGCTTTCAAAATAATTACTAAAAATCGGATCAACTTCTGATTTCAGAGACACCTGGTGTCGAACCCAGGACATATTGTAAGCTGTGAATGCATAGTTTCATTTGTAAAGACATGCTTTTGTATCATGCAAAGTTTGAAGTCGATAGCATAACGGGAAGTACCTAAATTTTATTTCCGTTATCTCCGTAAGAAAGGCATTGAGGAATATAAATGTCCCTCAGGGATCGAACCAAGGACCATAAGCAAATATGTAAAATTTGATTATGAGATATATTTATGATATCTAACCTCATGTTGAATTTCATGTTTCTATGCCATCGGGAAGAGGTCCAAAAAAAATCTTCAAAATCGCCGCAATGCATTTTAAACGGCCGATTTTTGCCCCGGCCTAGCATCGAACCAAGGACAATATTCGAAGATGTCTTTTTGATTTTCGTTGGCTATGCAAGGCATCTAGCGATCCCTCAAGTTTCAACTCTCTGCTTCTCCGGGAAGTGCCTCAAAAGAATTTTCGAAAATCCCTGCCATGTATTCTTATGGACAAAATCGCGACTTTGGGGCCTTCTGGAATCGAACCCATGACACTGAGGTTCAAATTCGGTTTTTTCCTGGAGGTTACACGTTATGGCCAATACGTCGTAAAAATTTCAAGTCAGTGGCACTTGTGGAACATGGTTAGAATTTTGATCCCCTATGAATGAATGAATGTGTATATAGGTACAAGTAAAATGTAGCTTGCATACTGCAAGCAGATCGGCAATACTAATTTCATATCGGCATCATATCGGGACGGTCCTCAAAAGAAAAAAAAGATTGAAATTTTCCTTAAAATTCGCTGAAATTTCATCGTCTGGCATCGAACCTGGGTCTTACTGGTGAACTTACTGTGCAGCACAATAGAAGATCACCATCTCTAACTATGTGTGAAAATTCGAACGGAAATATTGGCTACAACTGCCTCAAAAGATGTTCTAATTTTCACGATTGTAAATGGCTTTCGGGACTCGAACCAAGGACGATCTTGGAAATCTAAAAGATGTTTCTGAAAGTTATTTATGATCTCTATCTATATGCAGAATTTCAAGTTTCTATATTATTGGAAAAGGTTTCAAAATAATTCCTAAAAGTAGGATCAACTTCTGATTGCAGAGACACCTGGTGTCGAACCCAGGACATATTGTAAGCTGTGAATGCACAGTTTGATTTATAAAGACTTGCTCTTTTATCATGCAAAGTTTGAAGTCGATAGATTGCCGGGAATTACATAAATTTTGTTTCCGTTATCTCCGTAAGAAATGTATTGAGAAGTGCAAATGGCCCTCTGAGATCGAACCAAGGACCATCAGCGAGTTCTAAAATTTTATTATAAAATATATTTATGATATATATCCACGTGCTAAATTTCAAGTTTCCAAGTCATCTGTAAGTAATTAAAAAAAATCTTAAAGATCGCTATGTAAATTAAACGGGAGAATATTTGCCCTAGCCTAGCATCGAACCAAGGATAATAATTGTAGATGTCTTTGTGGTTTCCTTTAGATATACACGGCATCTAGCGATCCCTCGAATTTCAACACTTTCCTTTTCCGGGAAGTGCCTCAAAAAAATTTTCGAAAATCCCCGCCATGTAATCTTATGGGGAAAATCGCGATTTTGGGGCCTTCTGGAATCGAACCCATGACACCGAGGTTCAAGGTCGGCTTTTTCCTGGAGGTTACACGTCATGGCCATAACGTCGTAAAAATTTCAGGTCGGTGGCACTTGTGGAACATGGTTAGAATTTTGATCCCCTATGAATGTATCTATTATATATAGACGCTTCTCCGGATATACTTATATATATACGAGTAAAATGTTGCTTGCATACTGCAAGCACATCGATAACAAAAGTTTTTTGTCGGCATCACATAGAGTGAGTCCTCAAAAGAAAAAAAAATTGATGGAAAATATTCTTAATTTCCGCTGCAATTTATTCGTCTGGCATCGAACCCAGGTCTTCCCGGTCATACTTACTATGCATCACCATAGAAGATCACCATCTGTAACTATGTGTGAAAATTCAAGTAGAAATATTAACTGCAACTGCCTCAAACGACGTCCTACGTTTCCCTTATATTCCTAATGAGAGAAATGCTAATGTGCTCTGGCATCGAACCCAGGAACAGCATGGCCTTATCTAAATTTTTTTCTAAAACCAATTCTTTTCATACATCTTCCAGCCGAGTACGAACTTCCTATCATTTCGATAAGTGCATCAAAAAAATAATGAAATACTAAACCAATGTATTTTAAACGGCAGACATATTTGCCGCCCGGCATCGAACCCGGATCTTTCTGGTAATACTTCCTATGCAACATAATAGAAGATCACTATCTCTAACTATGTGTGAAAATTCGAGCAGAAATATTGGCTGCAACTGCCTCAAACGACGACTTACTTTTCCCTTATATTCCTTATGAGAGAAATGTTAATGTGCTCTGGCATCGAACCAAGGAATAGTACGGGCTTAAAAAATTTTTTTTCTTAAACCATTTCTCAATATATATCTTCTAGCAGAGCGAAAAGTTCCTTACATTCCGGTAAGTGCATCAAAAAAATTAATGAAAAACTTTCCCCATGCATTTTAAATGCGGGATTTTTGCATCGTCCTAGCATCGAACCCAGGACGTGCTCATTAGTAGTCATTAATGTTTTTAATAGTTCTTGACCATATCTGTAAGCTCCTTGAATTTTGATTCTCTACCTGTCCGGGAAGTATTATTTAAAAAATTTTGAAAATCGCCACCATGTATCCTTATGGAGAAAATCGGGACTTTGGGGCCTTCTGGAATCGAACCCATGACACCGAGGTTCAAAGTCAGCTTTTTCCTGGAGGTTACACGTTATGGCCAATATGTCGTAAAAATTTCAAGTCGGTGGCACTTGTGGAACATGCTTAGACTTTTGATCCCCAGTGTATATATATATCTATTATATATAGATGCTTCTCCGGATTCATTCATATATACGAGTAAAATGTAGCTTGCATACTGCAAGCAGATCGGCATATTAATTTCATATCGGCATCATTTTGGGAGGGTCCTCAAAAGAAAATAAAAGGGTTGTAAATTTTCTTAAAATTCGCTGAAATTTCATCGTCTGGCATCGAACCCGGGTCTTCCTGGTAAAATTACTATGCAGCGCAACAAAAGATAACCATCTCTAACTATGTGTGAAAACTCAATCAGAAATATTGGCTACAACTGCCTCAAAAGACGTTCTAATTTTCACGAATGTAAATGGCTCTCTGGATTCGAACCAAGGACGATCTTGGAAATCTAAAATTTGTTTCTGAAACCTATAAATGATACTTATATATATACCGAATTTCAAGTATCTATACTATTGGAAAGGTTTCAAAATAATTCCTAAATATCGGATCAATTTCTGATTGCAGAGACACCTGGTGTCGAACCCAGGAAATATTGTAATCTGAGAATGCAAAGTTTGATTTGTAAGGGCTGGCTTTTTTATCATGCAAAGTTTGAAGTCAATAGCATGCCGGGAAGTACCTTAATTTTGTTACCGTTATCTCCGTAAGAAATGCATTGAGAAGTGCAAATGGCCCTCTGGGATCGAACCAAGGACCATCAGCGAATATGTAAAATTTGATTATGAAATGTATTCATGATCTCCAACTCCATGCCGAGTTTCAAGTTTCCATGCCATCGGGAAAGGGTCCAAAGAAAATCTTAAAAATCGCCACAATGCATTTTAAACGGCCGATTTTTGCCTCGACCTAGCATCGAACCCAATATATTTTTAGTAAAACTCATTTATGTTTTCGATAGATCATGACCATATATATCGGCTCCTTGAGTTTTGAGTCCCTACCTATCCGGCAAGTATTTTTTAAAAATTCCCGAAAATCAAAGCAATGCATTTAAACGGGAAAAATCGGGACTTTGGGGCCCTCTGGAATCGAACCCATGACACTGAGGTTCGAAATCGCAATTTTTCTGGTGGTTACACGTTATGGCCAATATGTCGTAAAAATTTCAAGTCAATGACGCTTGTGGTTTAGGCTGTGAATTTGTATCCTCTCTATATATATATATGATATATGAATGAATCCGGAGAAGCATCTATATATAATAGATAGCTATATAGATAGGATACAAATTCACAGGCTAAACCACAAGCGTCATGGACTTGAAATTTTTACGACATATTGGCCATAACGTGTAACCACCAGAAAAATTGGGATTTTGAACCTCAGTGTCATGGGTTCGATTCCAGAGGGCCCCAAAATCCCGATTTTTCCCGTTTAAATGCATTGCTTTGATTTTCGGGAATTTAAAAAAAATACTTGCCGGATAGGTAGGGACTTAAAACTCAAGGAGCCTTTATATATGGTCATGATCTATCGAAAACATAAATGAGTTTTACGGAAAATATCCTAAGTTCGATGCTAGGTCGAGGCAAAAATCGGCCGTTTAAAATGCATTGCGGCGAATTTGAAGATTTTTTTTGGACCATTTTCCGATGGCATGGAAACTTGAAATTCGGCGTGGGGTTAGATATCAAAAATATATTTTATAATCCAATTTCTTATATTCGCTGATGGTCCTCGGTTTGATCCCAGAGGGCCATTTACATTCTTCAATGCATTTCTTATGGAGATAACGGAAACAAATTTTAGGTACTTCCCGGCATGTTATCAACTTCAAACTTTGCAAGATACAAGAACAAGTCTTTACAAATCAAACTTTTCATTCACAGCTTACAATATGTCCTGGGTTCGACACCAGGTGTCTCTGCAATCAGAAGTTGATCAAATTTTTGGGAATAATATTGTAACCTTTCCCAATAATATAGAAATTTGAAATTCGGCACATAGATAGAGATCGTAAATAACTTTCAGAAACATATTTTAGATTTCCAAGATCGTCCTTGGTTCGAATCCAGAAAGCCATTTACATTCGTGAAAATTAGAACGTCTTTTGAGGCAGTTGTAGACAATATTTCTGCTTGAATTTTCACACATAGTTAGAATTGGTGATCTTCTATTATGCTGCATAGTAATTTACCAGTAAGACCCAGGTTCGATGCCAGACGATAAAATTGCAGCAAATTTTAAGAATATTTTAAATCTTTTTTTTGTTCTTTTGAGAACCGTCCCGATATGATGCCGATATGAAATTAGTATTGCCGATCTGCTTGCAATATGCAAGCTACATTTTACTCGTATATATATAAGTATATCCGGAGAAGCGTCTATATATAATAGATACGAGTGCAATGTAGCTTGCATACTGCAAGCAGATCGGCAATATTATTTTTATTTCGGCATCATATCTGGGGTTCCTCAAAAGAAAAAAAAAAAGGATTGAAGATATTCTTAAAATTCGCTTCAATTTTAGCGTCTGGCATTGACCCCGGGTCTTCCTGGTGAACTTACTAAGCGGCACAATAGAAGATCACAATATCTAACTTTGTGTGAAAATTCAAGCAGAAATATTTGCTACAACTGCTTCAAACGACGTTCTACTTTTCACGAATGTAAATGGCTCTCTGGATTCGAACCAAGGACGATCGTGGGAATCAAGAAAATGTTCCTGAAATGTATCTATAATCTCTATCTGTATGCTGAATTTCAAGTTTCTATATAATTGGGAAATAGTTCCAAAAAATTCTCAAAAATCGGATCATTTACTGATTGTAGAGACGCCTGGTGGTGAAACCAGGAAACATTGGTAGCTGTGAATTCACAGTTTGATTAGTAATGACTTGATGTTATCTTATGCAAAGTTTCAAGTAGATATAATATCGGGAAGCACCTAAAATGTGTTTCCGTAATCTCCATAAGAAATGCATTGAGGAAAGTAAATGGCCCTCTGGGATCGAACCAAGGACCATCAGCGAACATGTAAAATTTTATTATGAAATATATTCATGATATCTAACCTCATGCCGAATTTCAAGTTTCCATGCCATCGGCAAATGGTCCAAATAAAATCCTAAAAATCGCCGCAATGCATTTTAAACGGCCGATATTTGCCCCAACCTAGCATCGAACCATGGACAATATTCGTAGATGTCTTTATGGTTTCCTTTAGATATGCACGGCTTCTAGCGATCCCTTGAATTTCAACTCTCTACTTTTCCGGGAAGTGCCTCAAAAAAATTTACGAAAATCCCCGACATGTAATCTTATGGGGAAAATCGCGACTTTGGGGGCTTCTGGAATCGAACCCATGACACCGAGGTTCAAAGTCGGCTTTTTCCTGGAGGTTACACGTCATGGCCATAACGTAGTAAAAATTTCAAGTCAATGGCACTTGTGGAACATGGTTAGAATTTTGATCCCCTATATATATATATATATATATATATATATAGGTACGAGTAAAATGTTGCTTGCATACTGCAAGCAGATCGACAACACTAATTTCATATCGGCATTATATCGGAACGGTCCTCAAAAGGAAAAAAAAAGGACTGAAAATATTCTTAAAATTTGCTTCAATTTAATCGTCTGGCATCGAACCTGGGTCCTTACTGTGAACTCACTATGTTGCACAATAGAAAATCACCATCTCTAACTATGTGTGAAAATTCAAGCAGAAATATGGGTTACAAATGCCTCAAGACACATTCTAATTTTCACGAATTTAAATGGCTCTCTGGATTCGAACCAAGGACGATTTTGGAAATCTAAAATATGTTTCAGAAACTTATTTATGATATCTAAGTATAAGCTGAATTTCAAGTTTCTATATTATTGGCAAAGGGTTCAAATAATTCCTAAAAATTGGAACAACTTCGGATTGCAGAGACACCTGGTGTCGAACCCAGGACACATTGATAGCCGTGAATGCCCAGTTTGATTTTTAAGGACTTGCTCTACTAACATGCAAAGTTTGAAGTCGATAGCATGCCGGGAAGTGCCTAAATTTTGTTTCCGTTATCTCCGTAAGAAATGCATTGAGAAATGCAAATGGCCCTCTGGGATCGAACCAAGGACCATCAGCGAATATGTAAAATTATAATTATGAAACATATTCATGATATCTATTTACGTGCCGAGTTTCAAGTATCTATGTTATCAGGAAAGGATCCAAAAAAAATCTTCAAAATCGCCGCAATGCATTTTAAACGGCCGATTTTTGCCCCGACCTAGCATCGAACCATGGACCATATTCGGTGATGTCTTTTTTATTTTCGTTGGATATCCACGACATCTAGCGATCCCTCGAATTTCAACTCTCTACCTTTCCGAGAAGTGCCTCAAAAAAATTTTCGAAAATCTTCACCATATATCCTTATGGAGAAAATCGGGACTTTGGGGCCTTCTGGAATCGAACCCATGACACTGAGGTTCAAAGTCGGATTTTTTCTGGAGGTTACACGATATGGCCAATATGTCGTAAAAATTTCAAGTCAGTGGCACTTGTGGAACATGCTTAGACTTTTGATGCCCTATGAATGAATGAATGAGTGAGTGTGTATATAGGTATATCCGGAGAAGCGTCTATATATATATATATCTATTATATATAGATGCTTCTCCGGATTCATTCATGTATCCATATATATATATAGCGAGGATACAAATTCACAGGCTAAACCACAATCGTCATTGACCTGAAATTTTTACGACATATTGGCCATAACGTGTAACCTCCAGGAAAATTGCGATTTTGAACCTCAGTGTCATTGGTTCGATTCCAGAGGGCCCCAAAGTCCCGATTTTTCCCGTTTAAATGCATTGCCGTGATTTTCGGGAATTTTTAAAAAATACTTCCCGGATAGGTAGAGAATCAAAACTCATGGAGCCTATATATATGGTCATGATCTATCGAAAACATAAATGAGTTTCACGGAAAATATCCTGGGTTCGATGCTAGCTCGAGGCAAAAATCGGCCGTTTGAAATGCATTGAGGCGATTTTTAAGATTTTTTTTGGACCCTTTTCCGATGACAAGGAAACTTGAAATTCGGCATGAGGTTGGAGATCATACATATATTTCATAATCAAATTTTACATATTCGCTGATGGTCCTTGGCTCGATCCCAAAGGGCCATTTACATTCCTCCATGCATTTCTTATGGAGATAATAGTAAAAAGTTTTAGGTACTTCCCTGCATGATATCGACTTCAAAATTTGTATGAAATAAGATGAAGTCCTAATAAGTTATACTGTGCATTCACAGCTACCAATATTTCCTGGGTTCGACACGACGGGCGGCTCTACAATCAGTAAATTATCCGATTTTTAAGAATTAATTTAAACCCCTTCACAATAATATTAAAACATGAAATTAGGCATATAGATAGAGAACATAGATACATTTCAAAAACGTGTTTTAAATTTCCTAGATCGTCCTTGGTTCGAATCCAGAGAGCCGTTTACATTATTGAAAAGTAGGACGTCGTATGAGGCAGTTGGAGCCAATATATCTGCTTGAATTTTCACACATAGTAAGAGATAGTGATTTTCTGTTGTGCTGCATAGTAAGTTTACCATTAAGACCCAGGTTCGACGCCAGACGATTAAATTGCAGCGAATTTTAAGAATATTTTCAATCCTTTTTTTCCTTTCCGGGACAGTCCCGATATAATGCCGTTATGAAATTAGTGTTGTCGATCTGCTTGCAGTATGCAAGCTACATTTTACTCGTATATATATATATATATATCTATTATATATAGACGCTTCTCCGGATATACTTATATATATATATATACACTGGGGATCAAAAGTCTAAGCATGTTCCACAAGTGCCAATGCCTTGAAATTTTTACGACATATCGGCCATAACGTGCAACCCTTAGGAAAAAGCCGACTTTGAACCTCGGTGCCATGGGTTCGATTCCAGAAGGCCCCAAAGTCGCGATTTTGTCCATAAGAATACATGGCGGGGATTTTCGAAAATTTTTTTGAGGTACTTCCCGGAGGAGTTGGGAGTTGAAATTCTAGAGATCGCTAGATGCCGTGTATATCTAAAGGAAACCACAAAGACATCTACAAATATTATCCTTGGTTCGATGCTAGGCCAGGGCAAATATTCCCCGTTTAATTTACATTGCGATTTTTAAGATTTTTTTTAATTACTTACAGATGACTTGGAAACTTAAAACTTGGTACGTGGATATATATCATAAATATATTTCATAATAAAATTTTAGAACTCGCTGATGGTCCTTGGTTCGATCCCAGAGGGCCATTTACATCCTACAATGCATTTCTTATGGAGATTACGGAAGCAAATTTTAGGTACTTCCTGACAAGTTGTTGACTTCAAACTTTGCATTTAATAAGATCAGGCCAAACCAAGTCATAATGTGTTTTCACAGCAGCCAGTAGGTCCTGGGTTCAAAACCAGGCGTCTCTACAATCAGTAATTGATTCAATTTATAGGAACTATTTTGAACCCTTTCCCAATAATATAGAAACTTTAAATTCGGCATATAGATAGAGATCATAAATAACTTTCAGAAACATGTTTTAGATTTCCAAGATCGTCCTTGGTTCGAATCCAGAGAGCCATTTAAATTCGTGAAAATTAGAACGTCTTTTGAGGCAGTTGTAGCCCATATTTCTGCTTGAATTTTCACACATCGTTAGAGATGGTGATGTTCTATAGTGCTGCATAGTAAGTTCACAGTAAAGACCCGGGTTCGATGCCAGACGATGGAATTTAGGCATATTTTAAGAAAAATTTCAATCCATTTTTTTCTTTTGATAGCCGTCCGGATATGGTGCCGACATGAAAATAGTGTTGTCGATCTGCTTGCAGTATGCAAGCAACATTTTACTCGTAATAGATATCCGGAGAAACGTCTATATATAATAGATATATATATATACACTGGGGATCAAAAGTCTAAGCATGTTCCACAAGTGCCACCAACTTGAAATTTTTACGACATATTGGCCATAACGTGTAACCTCCAGGAAAAAGCCGACATTGAACCTCGGTGCCATGGGTTCGATTCCAGAAGGCCCCAAAGTCGCGATTTTCCCCATAAGATTACATGGCGGGGATTTTCGAAAATTTTTTTGAGGCACTTCCCGGAAAAGTAGAGAGTTGAAACTCCAGGGACCGCTAAATGCCGTGCATAGCCAACGAAAATCGGAAAGACATCTCCGAATATTGTCCTTGGTTCGATGCTAGGCCGGGGCAAAAATCGGCCGTTTAAAATGCATTGCGGCGATTTATAAGATTTTTTTTGGATCCTTTCCCGATAACATAGATACTTGAAACTCGGCACGTCGATAGATATCATGAATTTATTTCATAATCGAATTTTACATATTAGCTTATGGTCCTTCGTTCGATCCCAGAGGACCATTTGCACTTCCCAATGCTTTTCTTACGGAGATAACGGAAACAAATTTTAGGTACTTCCCGGCACGATATCGACTTCAAACTTTGCATGTAGAAAGATCAAGTCCATACAAATCAAACAGTGCATTCACAGCTATCAAAGTGTCCTGGGTTCGACACCAGGTGTCTCTGCAATCAGAAGTTGATCCGATTTTTAGGAATTATTTTAAAACCTTTGCCAATAATATAGAAACTTCAAATTCGGCATATAGATAGAGATCATAAATAATATTCAGAAACTTTTTTTAGATTTCCAAGATGGTCCTTGGTTCGAATCCAGAGAGCCATTTAAATTCGTGAAAATTAGAACGTCTTTTGAGGCAGTTGTAGCCCATATTTCTGCTTGAATTTTCACACATCGTTAGAGATGGTGATGTTCTATTGTGCTGCATAGTAAGTTCACAGTAAAGACCCGGGTTCGATGCCAGACGATGGAATTTAGGCAAATTTTAAGAAAATTTCAACCTTTTTTTTTTTCTTTTGATGGCCGTCCGGATATGATGCCGACATGAAAATAGTGTTGTCGATCTGCTTGCAGTATGCAAGCAACATTTTACTCGTATATATATAGGTATATCCGGAGAAGCGTCTATATATAATAGATATATATATATATATATATATATATATATATATATATATATATATATATATATATATATATATATGTGGGATAATCAGAAGTTTCAAGGCTCACTATAAAAGGATGCTGGTTAGAAAAGCATTGGTTTGCATTGAAAGAAAAAGAGATTACAAATGCAGTGTACTGGATGCATTACATTTCATCGCTGTTTCATGGAACAAGGTTGGGTCGGACACAATCATTAATTGTTTCAGGAATGCAGGTTTCTGTGAAAAAGGTGATGATGATCAAGTACCAGTGGTGATTGAAGATGAAGATTTTGGTGAATGGCACTTACTGCCTGAAGCAGAAGGAATTGAATTCAGTGAATTTGTTGGCGCAGATGATGCAATCATTACAACTGAAGTAAGAGACATAGAAGATATTATCGATGACCATCAGCAAAGGGAAGACAATGCTATTGGGGAGGATGATGTTGATGAAGAGGAGCATGTTAGTCTAACCTTTGCTCATGCCTTTGAGGCACTTGACACTATCCAAAAATATTTAATTTCAAATGAAATGGGTGATGTAATGATGAACAATTTTATTCAATTAGAAAAACATGTCTTGAAATCTCGAGTGGCCTCAGCGAAACAGACTAATAAAAAATTTTTTTGAAAAAAATTAGGATTTAACACAACTCTGTACATACCTTAAGCTGATATTAAAAAATGATAATTTTTTGCACGAGAAGTTGGTGTAGTATATTTTTGCTCCCTGCAGGGTTAGTATATTTTTGCTCCCTCCCTATCCCTTTATTGGTGTAGTATATTTTTGCTCCCTCCCTATCATACGTATCCATATTTTTTATCTTTGCAAGAAGAAAGAGAGCCTTTGGAAAATGAGTTGGGAATCGCTCTCCTATCCAGCTTCCACTTATAGATATTTAAATTTTAAAAATTTCTCCCAAGAATTGTTAGATAGGTATGTCATATTTTATTTGATAAATATCGTTTAGATAAGGTTTTGTGTTCCCATTCTTTGAAACCTCAGATGTGAAACTTCCTCACTTATGAAACTTTTCTTAGTTGTCCGATGAAAGTTTCATAAGTGAGGTTCTACTGTTTATATAATGTTGAATATTTTGTAGTTTAAGCATTAATGATATATTTATTCTAGAAAATGATAAAGGTTGAAAACTATCTGTTCAAAGCAGTGCTACAATTTGGTCAAGTCAAGAAAAGAGTAAAAGTAATAAATATTTATCAATGAGTACTTCATGAGAAAGCTATGAACAAAATTACATTCTGTTACAAAATTTCATTGATCTCTATAAATTAACAAAGTAAAAATTAAGCTATGAACAAAATTACATTGTTACAAAATTTCATTGATCTCTATAAATTAACAAAGTAAAAATTAATGTAATGTTTTTTATTGTAATGTAATTATTTAGTTCCATGTTAAGATTTGTCACAAAATAATTTCTTCAGATTGTTTTTATTTACTTCACAATTTTATAATCTGCTCAAAATTCTTTGGCACAAAACAGATTACACTTTTGGAAATTAATAAAGCATAGCTATTTATAAATAAAATTGGAGTGGAAAAATAAATTTGGTGATAGGTGAAAATAATAATGATGAGGACTCAAATTGGGAGAACAAGGCACCAAAAACACATCAACTTTACAAATAAGTTGCATTAATTTTGGCTTCATTAATTAACAGAGCTCAATTCATCTATAGAGTAGAGAAGGAGATAAAAGAAAGGAGTGAAGGGGGACTGGGTCTCAAGAAGACAAAAGGAGAAAATTGTTAAAAGAGCTGGGGCAAAGGCAATTAAAGAAGCTATGGGGAAATCCAGAAGAAAAATGGGAAAAGAAAGATGATTAGGATAGCTAAAGCTAGAGCCTAGAAATATGTAACATAAGTTAGGCAAATGAAGGACACATTAGGAGTGGTATTACAAGAATATGATAAGATCCTGAGTAGATGGAAAGAATATTCCACAAACTACTTAATGAGGAGAATCCAAGGGTGAAATATGAGGACGAGGAGGCAACCAAAGGAGTGCTACAGGACATCTGCAGAACAGAGGTGGAAGGTGCCCTGAGGAAGGTGGTAAACCAAATGCCAGCAGAGGTGTGGAAATGCTTAAGGAGGGAGTCAACGTTCTGTGGGATCTCATGAAGAAATTAGCCCATTATACTTGTACCAATACAGAAATACAGTCCAGGACTCTGCAAATTACAGAGGTATCAAATTAATGTCCCACGCTATGAAGTTCTGGGAGAGAGTAATTGAAGGAAGGATATGCCAGGAAAAGCTGATAGGAGAAGAGCAATTTGGTAATTGAATTGGGTAAAATTACGATAATTTTACCTAGAATTGTTGTCATTAATAAGTAAAATTTCCCCAGTAATAATTTTGACCCAAAATAAAATACAATTACTAAAAATAAGCCAAAAACTTTACCATATCTATTAAATATGTATTAAAATAGTCAACATAAACAGAAACTCTTCTGTTCAGACGATCGACTCGAGTGGCGCAACTATCGATTTATATCGAAGAGGGATTTTCGAAAAAAATAATAAATAATATAATGTGTAACACATTGCATCCACTCATTGATAGCTGTATATTCCTTCATATTATTGGTATCTGAAAGAAAATCTCAATTCTGAATTAGTATTTGTTGACTGTCAAAATCATTCCTCATATGCCATCAATACCTTTAGTAAATTTTCATTTAAATGGCCATACCCAATTTAGAACACATAAAATTTGAAATGCATGAAGAATAGAAGATTAGAAAAGAAAACTGCTTGAAGGTGATAGAAATGAAATTTAACATAGCACAAATAAGAATGTGTTTTGAGCACCTTGAGGACTACTGGCAGTGTTTGGTGTCTCTATGTGAAACACCATTGTTTATCTCATAAAGCACCTATCGCACCTATTTAACAGAAATTTGATTGTTGTGACATCGCATTTTAGTGTCTCGAATACCCGTCTAGATAATTGGCGACCCAGGTTGGAGTACTAGCCATTTTTTCTTTTCTCTATAGCTGGAGATTAAAAATTAAATTTTTTTATTCATCATTGCTTATTTATTTATAAATAAAAAGAAAGATATAACATAGCAAAACTGGCAAGAGCTCCCAAATATTCTCATATGACGTTGCAAAAGCTGTAAAGGTATTACATACTCATTCTATAGGTCAACTAATGAAAGTCTTTTCATAATTTTTATATCATCCTATCAATTGGGGAATAGCTTTGCTATATGCTTTATGAAAAGTGCAAATTTAGAAGGTAAAGTTTTGGAAAAAATTTTAATTTATATTATCAAGTTGGATGACTGACTTAGATTTAGGATTGAAATTGCCACTCAAGCTCATTGTAGTTTAATTTTTTTCAGCTAACTTATGTTATCTTAAAGATAATTGCAACATACATTGAAACTGTGGTTGGAGAGCATATACCAGTCTTGATTTGATTGGATTCTATGGCTATTTCAGATCCTTTGACATCAGCTGCATGAGCTTTTAAGGTATCCATTTGTGCCAGGCCACTGAGGAAGAAATTAAGCAAATTGTGGCAGGTTTGTTTCCTCCATATTAAATTGGATGATTATGAATTACAATAAACATCAAGAGTTTCTTGACAACAATTGCCAATCATTTGTCTTTAAAATCTTACTCATATGGTGGGTGCAGATGATACCTAGCTAATACCAATTTGTATTAATTTATTTTTGGGAATTCAAGGCAATGGCCACAAACTTATATCCCATAGTGTGTAGTGAGCCTATGTAGCTATAATAAAAAAGAAATTTTGATAGATCCTCTAGTTTTTTTAGAGGTTTCTAATATATGTAAAAGGAAGCCCTACTGCTATATTTTAAAATAGATTTAGAAAGAGTACTGAATCTAAGTAATGTACTAATTATTGACATTGAGGATTGCTTGAAAATCTTTGCGACAATACACAAAATACAAATGAGAATAGAATAGGTTATATCCGTCACACTTTTAAAGAAATAAGGAACTAGTATATAAGCCTTTATAACATAATTAGCAAGCTTCTATTCCATATTTTTAGAAAGGAAAGAATTTTGGAAGCATATGCATGGAGAAGTGAAATCTATTGGTAGTTTAAAAGGAAACCAAGCAAGTAAATAGGATAGAACTGCCTTCCAGAGTAGAGCAAATGCAAATAAACTGTAAAAGCTCGAATGAGATATTTGTAACACTGTTCTTTCCATGCATAAAGGGGAACACTTGGTTTCTTATCATATTTTTTTATTGGTGGAAAAACATTCACCTATATTTCAATATTCTCTTTAAAGAGGTAGTGGCATGGGGACCACATCATCTATTAAAGGTAGGAGACATTTTATGAATTCATATCCTGATTATCATGAGAACATGAACATGCTCTCATAACTTGAAAGGATGATAGACTGTATGGGTAGGCAGACATAGCAGGAAAAGGAAAATTTTAACAAATTAATGTACATATCCGCTGTTTTTATACTCTTGCCAAGTAATATTCTATCTACAATAATTCAATTAGTTAATGCTGTTATATACAACAGCCTTTACTTTGGCAATATTCATGTTTAGATCCACATTCTCTGCAACTAGAGCAGCTTTATAACACAATATTAATAGCCAATAATTAGTACTTACCCACAAAATTTCTGTGATTTAAAAATTTCTTCAATTATCTTTATTTTCTCTCAAAAAGCCATACACTTAAGGAGTGTAAACCTCAAATAATCAGCATGCATCTTTGTTTAACATTTCTTTTGATCTTGAAACACTCACCATTTACTATCTCTCTAGCATTAATCCAATCACAAGCTGCCATCATTGCACCTATCAATTTTCATCCACCATCAGAAACTAGTGCAATATACTTTGATTTAATTGGATTCCTTTTCCAAATCGAGAAATATAATATCCTTCGTGGTGAAAAAAGTATGAAATATTTTTTACTGACCATGAATAATATTAGGTTCCACAAAGTGAAGGCAGAAGTAAGAAGATTATGGTACTTTAGAATTAATTTCTTTCCACCATTATTAACCAGTATTGTATGGGAGCTTAAAGCCAAGGGAGTAAGGGGAACAAAGATGATGGAAATCCCTGATCTAGATAATATAGCTCTTTTCTAGATTGAATATAGTGAGTACAATTCAACTTTAAAATCACTGTATCATGAAGGAAGTAACTATGAAATCAATTCTTGTAAAGAAGTGGAGGACTTCAGTTTTATCATTCAAAAAGTCGATCCTGACTCAATTACTCATTTTTAAGTTGCTGTAATCAAGAAGTTGTAAAATTTTTCAGTTTCATTATTTTATTTTCAATGTTAATCAGTGCTTTTATTAATTCTTTTTTAGACAGAAGGCTCTCACAAATATTTCGTCCTTTCATAAAATAGCTATCGTTTTTAAAAAGTATCAAGATCAACAACAAAGATTCGATATGTAAAAGATAAATAGCATACATTATTATTATTTGGAATTACAACTTCGATCTCCAATGACTGAAAACTTACTCAAGTGAAGCAATGATATGGGTCACAGTTGCAAATCACTAAACTGCTATTTTTATTTATTTTACGAATACAAGGTTGAATACCAAAGGAAGAATCATAAAAGTGTACCATTCTCATCAGCCATTATTCTTTGGAAGGAAAGCTGTCCAGGAAAATACAGCAGCTGTCAGCATGTCTTTCTTTGGGAAAAAATAGGACATTTTTGTAAAGAATTTGTTTATTTCACTCAAGCTCCTGCAAAAATCAACACCATTTGAAAATGAATTACCTCCAACCAATTTCTTACAAACAATCATCCAATAAAGTAAGAGTTAATTCATAAAAATTCAATTCCCTCATAAAGCTCCCCAAACACTAAAATAACAAGTCTCACTCATGACAATTTTTTTTAGTTTTCTGAAAATGATAACCACAATAAAATAAAATCAAAGAAAACAAAACCATACAAAAATTTGAATTAAAGAAATTTTTCTAAATATATATGTACACACACACCATGAGGTATGATTAAAAAAATATCAATGCAAGAGGGAAACAAACGAGGGGTCAGAATACAGGTAAATAGTGCATATCCCATAACAATTCCCACACCTCCCTTCGGCATGGGTTGTAATTTCATGCCAACAATTCAACTCATTTGTGTTTAACACTGGGGAATAAACCATTCCCGTAAATTAGCAGCTTACACTCACTAGGACCATGCATGAGAGCAAATTTAATTCCCCATAAAACATACTTTGGGACAAAACAAATAACACACAGTTAAAATGCATTTCTTATTCCAGCCAGTGATTTTTTTTATAAATGAGAATGTAGGAGCGTGATGATAGGTAATGATTAAAAATGATCCTTAATCTTAAAATTTGAGCATAGACTACGACTATTGAATTGATTTAACCAAAAGTCGGTGACAAAGACTTGACATTTCAAAAAGCTCTGAAGGCACAAAAAAGAAAAAGGCTCAAGAAAAAGCTACAAAGCTACTAATGCTGACTTTGTTATTTTTATTAGAATCATAAGATATGTGACTTACCAATTCTTGAGAGTTTTATTGCTAATTTTTAACAAACTTTTTTAATGTTTTTAAACTGGTGCCAAAGAAACACTGTCATTCACTGGTAATAAACATCATGATTTACACAAAAGAATATTTAACTCAAAAATAAAAAACCTTTTCTTAAAAATATACACACCTTTATGTAGGCTTTCATAGAATGCAATACATATGTCAATCATATAGGCTCAATCAACATGTAAAATTTCAATTTCTTTCACAAATATAATTTACCTACCACCAAAAGGAATTTTGTAATAAAAATGAAAATATCACAATTTACATTTAAAAATTATAACTACAACAAGTGCTGGGCAAAGAAGTGCTACTTAATATTTTCATGTAACCAGAAACCAGACACCCAAACACATGTAAACCATTCAGCTCAATACATTTGAAAATGTTTGCGATGAAAATTTATACCACCTATGTTCCCTTTATCATCATCGAATTCGTCACATTTAGCAAATTGACGATTTAGTTTTCCAAAAGTCAACTTGACAAGGGCTAAAACAATTATTGTGATCCATTATTCAACATCACCACCTTTATGAACAGATTTATTAGACAATGAAACTAGGCATTTAGCAGGAAAGAGTTCCTTGTGTGGATTAAAACTACATCTATTGCTCCAATGAGAAATTTCACAATTATGATAAAATCTGCAAGCACAGTTTTTCAGCATTTTTCCTCTTATAAAATTTAAACAAGCTGAGAAGCAAAAACATTCTGAAAATTGTGTTGAAATATTATGAATCAATGTATGGTATCTTCATAAAGGAAAATTTTGCAGTCTTCCAACATTGTTCATGTTTGAGTTTCACCTGACTTTTGAATGAAACTATACATTAACATCACCTTCAAATTGATAGAAAACCACACATTTGAACAGCTTGAGAAAAATTTTCATTGCTAAGAAGCTATCCATAGGAGTGAAGAAAGCAGTGGTCTTGTGAGAAATCCAAAAAAGGTGCTGGTAATGCATTCATGATATTGTTTGAAACAGCAATTTTCAATTTGAAGCACGATCACGGCAGTTACACATGCAGTACAAAAATTTATAAATTACATTCAAATTTAGTTTCTAAAGCCACAAAATGCTTTTATAAAAATGCAAAATATTTCCAGGGTTTACCCAACAAGTCTACAAATGGAATCTGCTTGTGCTCGGTTATTTCCAATCCATAAGGACCAATGTAAAACATCAAATGATGCCGATAAATTTAAAATAGTCAGATTTTTGACAAAAGCCTGATAGTATCAATTCAAAATTTCAAATAAGGTAAACAGTCAATTTTTTGAGGTAACCAACATCTTCATACCCTTCTAGTTTTCTAAAACATTATCACATATGAAAAAATATTCCTATCAAATACTTGAAACATGATATGGCATCACATTTCAAATGCTGCAAATTTTGTAGCAAATAATGCAGCCTTTTCTCTTGACAGTGGAAGACAAAACTCATGTCCATGAAAAAATATTATTTCTTGAACAAACACAGCTTCCTGCTTGTGTCTTCAAGAAAAACTTTTCTTCTTCAAATCTGAAACAGAGTCAACTGCATTTACAATGCTGACCTAAAAACATCCACATTGAAAAGTCACAATTTGAGTGGAACTTTTCAATCAGTAATATGATTCCCTTGCAATGAAAATGTTTCTTTCATGTGAGAAACTAATTTATCACCATTCAATGGCAATAAACTTGAATTCTTCCATAATTTTCTAGAAGGATCAATTTTTAGACACAGGAATTCTTTAATAGATAAAAACTTTCTTATTTTGCCTTCTGTGCAGCATTGGCTCTGGCTCTCAGATTTTTCTTTGTGTTCTGGTCAACTTCAGGCAGGTCATTCACATCATCATAGGCACCTCGCTTACCTATCATGGAGAAGAGAATTCATAGTGATAAAGCCAGTCATATTCATGACCACTCCTATATTAACACAAACTACAGAGTTAGTTAATTTTTGTACCTTAATACTGGGACTTCTTATTACATATTTTGATTTAAAATATAGTTTGTGGATTGAAATCTAAGTTTAGTAAAATGGATCTTCGGTAAAATGCTGTGGCTACAAATAAGTTTCACCAAAATGACTCTATAGGTATTGCCTAGACCACTTTGCACAGTAAGTGCAAAGTTTGGGGAAGATGGACCCATTATAAATGGGTGACAAATAGATTAGGAGAATAGTATTATAATTGAAAAATAATATATTTAAAGAAAAATTTAGTACATATAAAATAGAAATTATTGATTCTAAAAATTTAATGAGCCTCCATTACAAAAGCACATTTTTTTAATGCTTAGCCACTTAGCTAAGCTCTCATGAACTTGTCAGGGGGTGCTTCACCTTAGCAACAACCATTCCCTGATCGGAAAAATCTGATAAGCTGGGATTCAAACCCAGGACCTCGGGGTTTGGAGTGATAGCGTAGATGGAATGCTATACACTCTGCCACCAAGGCCATTGTACATTTGTAGTAATTCAATAACATTCACTGGCATTTTTTACCTAGATATTAACAAATTTTTGGAAATTCAATAAATGCTTGTTTACTCCTATGGTTTTTCTCTTCTGCCACAACTTATTCCAGAATAAGCTACAATATATCGTTATATAAAAGAAAGGTAATAGCGTGACATTCCATCAAGGGATACGGCCTAGCCTGCCAGCATTCATTTTGGGTGATACTATGTTCTACACACTGTCGTATTTGGCTTTGCTAGACTGCCAATTACATCAGTTAGCTTCCCAATTTTAAGATGAAGCAAACACAATACTCAATTGGCTGTCTGTCCACCCCACCCCAAGATAGCAGAGCATTTGGTTATAATAAAAAAACATTCTCTGCAGCCAAGAGTAAATTACTTCAACAATATTATATCTCTGACACAAATACAAATGGTAATGATGAAGACATCACCTTAGATTTTCTTAGCAAGAGTAACAATCTAATTAAAACAGAAGTATGTCCAGCATTTAAACTTTTCATTTCAAAAACTAAATCATGAATGATGGAAATACATAATTAGGAAGAATGGAATCCACTTTCACAATTTAGAAAAAAATACTTGGTCACTCATGGAAAACTAATTAACAGAAGAGGTAATTATAGGAATGGTCAGCTTTGGTTGAAAAGAGTGAAATTACTGGGAATTCCTATAAGGTAATTAATGAAATGCCATGAATTCTTCACTGAAGTGAGACGAGAGAAACTAATTCACACCTAATAAACTGCCAATACATTAATTAAGCCACTACACATGATGATTTTGGATAGGATAATTATAGGATAGAAAGAAATGAATAAATAAATTACATATTGAGGAAGATTATTAAGGAATATTAAGAGGACACAGAACTCATGGCAATTATGACTCACCAAAGAGTGAAGAAGATAAGAAAACATCTAGGTTTGTGTGTTTTCAACTTTTCATTGATTAAATTCTATGGTATTAGGAAAGTGGAAACTACGTGGAAAGCCATAATAAGAAGTTAGTAAAGCACTTCGTAATTTCCACAATATTATATTTCCTTAACATTGTGGAAATTACGAAGTGCTTTAGTAATTTCTTTTCATTGATTCATGATTATTTTACAAACAACTGTGAAGACCCCTGAATAATTAAGGCTCATTTTGATTGAGGACTGAGTTTCCATGAAAGGCATATCTCATTCACAGTATGAAAATCTGAAGTTCTATATTAAAAATCTCAAGAAATACATATCAAATTACCAATGAAGGAGTATCAATTGGAGATGGCTCTGAATGTGCAAGTAATCATCTTAATTATTAAAAATAAAGACAAAGGACAAAGTTATACATCCCTATGACAATGTTTCATCCTCAGATATCTAGACTCTCATTGACTAAATAAAAAAAAATAGAATGAGCTAAATTTTCAGACACTTAACAACATATTAATTTTCATTCTCCATCCATCCACTTACAAGATAACGATCTTCTGAATGATTCACTATATCTTCAAAATTTAATGGTACTAATGGCATACTGACAGCAAAATCCTTTCAACAAATCCTTAAATGAGAATACACTTACCCTCAGCATCCTTCTTCTTCTTGTTCTGAGCTTCCTTCCTGCGTTCTTGCCTTTGCTTGCGTGCATTGTTTGCAGCAGATCCTCCAGAGCTACTGTGTTTTGGGGCCTGTTCACGCATACGGCGCAGGTGGAGAGTTATGAGGTTCCACATTAGCCAGGCTTGCAAAATGCAAACTGCACCTAAAGCATTAATCCTGAAGGAAAAGAAATCGAGTTAGTACTATATGATGAAAAACATTGATGATCCATTATATTCGCTCTTTCTAACCTGATAAATTCAGTGTTGAAATTTCCAGCAGCAATATCCAGTCCCTGAGGAGCAAGACGAAGCCCATACCAGAAAGTAAGCACAGACAAAACAATGGAAACCAATCTTACAACGATGAATACTGCATTGGCAACCATAAACACACCTGAAAAAGAGAAGGTTATGTAAATTGAAATGAAAATATTCTAAGAATTTCTGAGCATCTAAACATGATCATTCTCCACATAAAAATTGTTCTATATTCCTCTAAAACTTTCCACTAACAAAGTTAATCCACAAGAATTAGCTTTGCAGTATATAATAATACATACAAGGTAAATAAAAAAGTTGAATATTAAGATAAATGAACTTTCATCCAATTAGATGTATGTCACTCAAACTTACACATAATAAAGAGAAATAAATCTCTCTTAGGAGTAAAATTGATCTGACTCTACATTAATTTTGGTGAGCCTTGACTAAATAAAGGCAATATTTGTAATTTCTTAAAAGTATCTTGTAGGAACTAATTTGCCAACAAGCTTTTTTAAGAGCTTCAAGACCCTAAGCTTAGCATTACATTTTAGGATGAGTTTAATCATATAGAGTGAAAAGTGTACTTGGGATAATGAAGAGACAATATGGTAAGATGGTCTTCGGCCCGTTCTTCTCTAGGAAGCATACTAATTAGAATTTATTTGGGTTGACAACAGAAATATTTGACTGATACTAACATAGCAGAAAAATTAACTTTAAACTTTTAGTAATTAGCCAATAATATACTTTAAATTGAAAAACCCTCTACATTATTCTACATTCTTAGATTTTGATGTCCATATAGTAGTGAAACCTGAAAGGATCCTAGAATAGTTTGGGCCTCAGAATTTGAATCGACAGTATATGCTTTCTTGTAATCCCATAAAATAAAACTGGGATCACTGCATATAAAATGCATATGTTATCAATCTTCATAACTCATGTACAATGTTATGAATTTAAATCAAGAATCAGAAAGAATCAAATTACTGTAATTTGTACATTAAAGGAGGAGTACTTTTTGCACCATTGTACATTAGCTTTGTAATACGTTAGCGAGACAAAAGCTCTACGCTGAAATTAACCATACCTTTGCTTCCACTTTCTGTTTTGTCAGCAAAATAAATGAGGCGGGCAGCATGGAAAAGTGCTTCAGAGACGTAGTGATAGACTAGCAGACAGATTCCAACACGATTGAAACTAAAAGAAATGATATGGCGAGTTAGTACACCAGTCATAACTAAATATTAAGGATATTAAATAAAAATTATATCAAAAATAGATAGTATAGAGTCCAAAAAAATGTTTTCAGCAAAGTCAACCTATCAAATTATGAACTATACTTACTTGAGCAAGTAAGCAGCTAAAATGAAAGTAAAGTGAAGGATGGCATAACGGACTCGAGATGCCATTTCCTCACGTTTAACTTTCTGGAAATACAATTCTGGAAAGCAATGAAGCCAGTAGGAAAATTGTATCATGAAGAAAAATTTCAGCATAAATGGCATCAGTGCATGAGGATAATCTTCCCAAAGAGATGGTATATTCAGGAACAGGTTTTCCCTGAAATTAATTAAAAAATATTGCAATCGACAATTACACTTGACTAAGTATACAACAAAAATTAAAGAATAAATAACTTCATCTGAGGCGATGAAATATAGATCAACTTATGAAAGTTATTCCTGAAAACATCAAGTTACCTGAAGATTATATCTCCTCCCCATAAAATGGAGATAATGAAGAAAATAAGATATTGTCCGGACTCGTTGAACTTGCTGTGTTTAGCCTTAGATAAATGCATCTTCCGACTGATTTTCTGTTTAATAAAATAATAATATGTGAAGATCTGGATGTGGTTCACATATGTTTAGCAATAATAACAAACATTAGTCAATACTCACGTCAAGAACATATTCTTGAATTATTGCATGCATAACGATACATATTAGAAAGTAGAAAAATACAGGGCCCAAGTCTTTCCAACCATATGTATAGTAAACAGACGGATCTCGAGCAATCTCTTCTGGTTCTGATGATACATTATGATGTACAGCTATGAACATGTATGCTATGGGCGAAGAGACCTGCAATATGAGTTAGTTTTATGAAAGTTCGTACGTTGACCAACACTAAAAATCTTGTACCATATGAGAAGGACAACCAACCTGAAACATAAGTCCAATTACAAAAACCATCGCCACACAGGACACGATGTCCGCATGATTTTGAATAACAAACTCATGACTTAGAATCGGAGGGTTCTTTGAAGATGATTTTCTTCCTTTCATTCCCATTTTGAGGGGAGCAACTTCCAACAATGCCGACCGTGCCAGACCACTCACTGCCAATTACAGACTACGTGGTTCCCGTAACCGGTCGGCAGCCCCTTCCAAATGACATCCACGAAAGCAGTCCGGAAAGACGTGTTGTTCCAGACGCTGCCGATTTGGCACATTACAATCAGACGTGCATCTATCACTCATTAAGTAAATTTTATCTTGGTATGATGGAAGATAATTAGCGATATTATCTTCTTAATAATTATATTTACATATTTTAACGAAATCAGTGGACTGATTTCTTTCATAATTCAAATCGTTTATTTTGGAATAGTTAACATTTTGACTAAAAAAATTACCGGTCCGTGGTCAAGGTATTATTCCGTTCAATAAGATTGTGTATTCTTTGCTGGTTTACAATTCTAGAATGTTCATCCGATTTAGCTCTTCCAATTTTGGTTTACATTCATAATTTACGTCAAAATTACTCAAGTAGTAAATTGACCCTAAGGGATTGGATGGCTATAAAACTAGGTCAATTGTGGATTCCATTATGAGGGAAGGTAGTGTAGGTTATTAGTGACGTGGTGCTCATGACCCGTACTATAGTTCCTAATTTTGTTTTATGATCTTCTTCATACCCTGATTTTCTTTTCGACGTTATCAAAATTGCAGTTAAATATGCCAATCTTAATAATTGAGCACTGTGACACAAGTTATTTACTTTTTAAGTTGTTCGTGGGATACCTAGTCGGTGTGTGCTGTGTCAGAAATTGTTGGTAGTATTGGTTTAAGCTATTGTGGCTGATGCCCTTTTATGAGTTAAGTAATTCAAGAACATGAGATCAATTTGCCATAGCTTGCTTGTTTTGCTGTGCATCAATGTAAATTAATCAAATCGTAAAAATTGTGTGGAAACGTATATATTTGTTCATGTAAGCAAATGCAAAAAAAAATTATTAGCTATCGAGAAGAAGCAATGTGAAAACATATAACATACATAGGTAATTTCTGTCTGTAGTAACAGTTGTTTTTCAATCTAAACTGGAATTGAGATGCATTTAGTTAAGTTAGTTAAACGTGCCGGCATTATTGGTTACTTAAATATTTATTTTTAAGGGTGGTCCGTTTAATAAATTGATCTTGTTGTGAACAAAACAGTTCATTATGGATGTGATGGATTGAATTTGTTAAACAAATAAGATACGCCCTTTGGACTCCACTGTCGCATTTTTCTGCAGAAAAATAATCATTTTTATTCTAAGGAGTGTAATTTCTGTAGTGCAGTGTAATATTAAACTTCTTAATATAATTCCCTCCTCAATCAGAACTTACGTCCCGTAATATAATGTGATACAGTTATTCCCGGGTCATCATCTTTAATCTGATGAAGCTGTAAAATTTTTATTTGTAATGCGGCTTTAGGATTCTATTTTGCTGTCTTAAGTTAGGTGAATTTTTAGTATGTGAAAAGGAACTAATGATGCTTTGCTCTTTGGATACCCAATATACTTATTGTGAAAATTATTATTAAAATACAAAACTTGCTTTTACTAGCTACATATTTCATTTATATTTTAAAATACATATATTATGGTATTCATTCAACCTACAATCTTACACTCCCAAATATTGGCTGTCTTTGAACTTACATTGTTCCAGTTTTAGCAATTATGTACAGTATTGGCAATAACCAAATGATAAGAGTGGTACACGTAATTGAAGAAATAGATTGTTATTGCTTGTGAAAAAAAAATATTCACGGTGAAATCATATTTTTAAGCTTAGGAAAAAATTGGCTAAAGTAATTAAATATGAGAGATTTATAGAAAATATCTGACAAATAGATATTCATCTATTAAAGATTTTCGGTTCCAACAACAGGAACAGGTAAATATTCAACTTCCAACATGATTATAGAATTGATGAGGAATATGCATGGAAAATTTTCTAATCGAGGAAAATGAATTTTATACAATCGTAGAGTAACTGTAAAATTACTACAATATAGGTATACAGATGAGAAATGGACTGTACTTGAGATGCGAAGAAGATAGAATTTTCTTGAAATTAACTCATTGAATCCTAATTTGCCTAATTGTTTCTTACGAGCTGTGTGTACTTCATTGAAGTATGACTGTAGGCAAAGATGGACATTGTTTTACCTCCAAGAGGTATCAACTTCTTTATAGCCTTGGTAGACCATGGAAATTACATATTGCTGAGCATTCTATCATGAATATTTCATCTAAAGTCCCCTTCAGTTCTCACAAAATTATGAATGAAGAGTTCATAGAAACCTCTTAGTGAATATAAGCATTTGGAAAGCTCAAACATGGCTTAAGAGTTGCCAGTTGGTTGGACATCTCTGACAATGAGTAAATATGAAGGATCTTTGGTTCCATCGGATTCTTCCTGATATGAATGTTTACCTCCGAAAGTAATTCATGTAGAGCTCTTCATTATTATTGTGTTTGAACTTAAGCAATTCTTCAATAAATAATATTTTCAATCAATTGGTAGCTTCTCCTATCAGGAGGTTAGCTCTCATGGATCTCTATATTCTTGTACTTGCTTTCCTTTTCATTTCATACTTCTTAATTTCAGTCCAGTTCCTTAAATTATCCAACTATTCCATCCTTGGTCTCCCCCTCTTTCTCTTCCTTACAGCGCTGTTACTCTCCCCTGATTGTCAGTCAGAGGTGAAGAAGAAAATGAAAAAAATTGTATGCGACTAATAGATGAACTAATTTAGAGCAGCCCCTGACAAGCAAGAATTAGCTTAAGGTGGACTCGAAGGTTATAAATTTTGTATTAATTTTGTTTTGTAAGCTATTTACTGGCAGATTGAGTATTTTATATCCATTTTCTTATTATTCTATCTCAAGTTAATTATTATGAGTCTAGAATCTGGTATTGTTCCGAATGAATTTAAGGAGATTGTGATGAGACCGATACACAAAAAACGGACGCAAATTTTGATAATGGAGGACCAACTTTCTGAGTTATTTGTTACATGAATGATTATATATATTCTATGTAAATGAGAGTAATTCATTTTGTAACTCTTAGCTCAATAGAATTATTTTTGTGAACTTATACCCAAAACTCACCAGGAGGAGTTGGCTGCAATTCAAGTTCCAACCAAAACCGTAATATTCCCCACCAGGCTTATAGATTAGGCTTACATGCTCCTCTTTCCTCATTCTTCGGTAAATTTTAGCATTTAATTTTTCTTGGAATACAGTATTGCCTTTTATGCCATAAAAGTATATTCCCATGTTTTCCATAGACCATTCTTCAACTATGCCACACATACTATGGTTAGCACAAAGTATGTTCATAGAACTATCAGGAAAAGCTATTTCAAGGAATGGATAACATAAATAAATGTAAAGATAATAAGATGAATATAGAAAAATTATTGGGATGGAATGAGATCTATTTTCATAAATAAAAGGCCCCCAGGTAGAATAAATTAAAGCCATAATTCATATCCAGAGGAGTGTGGGAACTCCAGAGGTGGGCTAAACTCCAACGAGAAGTAGTCGAGATTTTTCTCCCGAGTATTCTTTATTTTATAATTAATCGTATCTATATTACTTAAAGATGATCTAGGAAAAAAGTAAGCATATGACAAATTATTAGATTGAGATCAAGAAAATTTTGTTCCTCTTTTCACAGGATCGAGTATTAGTTGAAGCATGGTTGAAGTAATATAGAATTATGTTCACGTAACTTAAGTTCCGCCTTACCGATGACATAATCTGAAAAGCCTTGCATATGTGCGTTGACATTTTAAATGATTCAGTCTTAGGTTTTTCTGTAGTTTGCATCTACCCTTCTACTTTTAGCTCCATCTCCCCTTTTATCTTTCCCATCCTAAACAATCCTCCGATGCCACTACTGCTCCTATAAATGATTTCCTAGATAAATGCAAAGAAAAGTGCTAGTCGTAGAGTCATTGAGCAAAACCTCATTAAGGCTTCCACTCCTGTTACACCACAAATTATCATATATTATTCCACCTATCTATTAACCCTCGAACGCCCAGAAAATTTTTTTCGTATAAATGTATTAAATTTGTGTTATTTCTGTTTGCATTGAATTCCTACAATTGAATAAATATCATTTTTAATGATAAATAACATTGTTTTGTAATAAATAGTGGTTGCGTATACGCAACCGTGGGCGTTCTCCATGTCAGTGAGCATCAAACGCCATACTAAAGAAGTCAGGCAACATATTACCTGTTGTTAACATTTATTTTTCGTCAAATAAATTTTAACCATACTTACTCGATCCAATATTTATATTTACTTATTTTTGTCACAAATGTTTTAAACATTTATAAGATAAACAAATAATTAGTTGTAATGGTACAAAAAAACAGTATTTCTAAGAACTGTTCGCAAAGATGTGGTACTTCTCAAAACGATATACAAAAAAACCAATATTGCACTTCCTTCATGATGTTTGACATATTGTTTTAGAAAATTCTCCTGCACATTTGCGACTTCTCTTATCACCGTTCACAAATATAAAATTTCCAATCGAATCAAATCGCAGTTCTTCCGTAGCTTCTCAATTTCTTACATTCCCTTGTTTTCCTTTCTGGTAAGGCTTGCCATATTTCAAAAGATAATGTTGGACGGTGCTTCTTCTGAACTGCACCTGCGTTAAAGTCTTCCCTGAATGCCGCAATGAAACCCATGCATTCCATACCACAGTATCAATGATCTAGGTTACAGTTTGCCGGTACCATTTTTCCCCCCTGATAGCGATTCGGAAATTTCTTATATTTTCATCCATTCCATCAGTTCCTCCCATGAAAATATTGTATTCTCGATTCATTCGTGGCCGTTGCATTTCAATCCATTTAGGTACCTAGTTTTTTGCAGCAGCGTTTCACTTTGTCTGCAACCAATTTACAACGAGTATCACTGCTATCATCCCAAAACATTGTATTATATGGTAATTGGTGATAACTTGAAGGCAAAAGATTGCCAAGATAAACTTTGACCTCATCTTTCTCAACGTATTGGTTTGGCAAGTTCAGGAAGAGCGAATAATTATTGCTCTCGGTCACTAAATGGTGCACAATGTCATCATCAAAAAATAATTCGAACGTTTCCACGCACGACTTATTCCTAAACTCAGAGTAATTTTGTTCCGGAAAAGAGGGCTGGAAATCACTGATATCTTTTTCCTCCCAAAATATGTTCTTTTGATTATAAAAACCTTTTATTTTCTATTTTTAAATATTAATTTTCTTCTGTTTTCTAAATGTTATTTTCTATTTGTAAATATTACTTGTAATTCTGCTCTCCAGGGATGACGGCAGTCACAGTCCCAATATCACCTAAAAGGTTGTCAAGTATTTTGCAGAATACAACTTCAGCACCTGCACTCAATTGCCGACAAGATAAATTGTAAACTTCGCCAGCGTCATCGTCTTCTGCAGAACCTTCATCAGAAGCGATGTTGCATTCCGGAGGTTCTATGAAAATCGCATCTAAATCACCGTCAATATCATTAGATTCAAAAATGTCCAGCTCTTCTTTCAACGTAATATCACTGAAAATTGTCATTTATAATATTAATACTCGTTATTGCCTTCATCACTACAAAAGTTTCACAAAAAATTGCAGAGTGAAATGAGAATTATTAAAATTTTGATGCTTTTATTGAAATAATAGGAAGTTCTTGCTCTGCTAGAAGAAGTATATTAAGACTCGGTTTAAGAAAAAAAATTAGATAAGACCATGCTGATTCTAGGTTCGATGCCAGAGCACATTACAATATCTCACTTAAGGAATATAAGGGAAAAGTAGGACGTCGTTTGAGGCAGTTGCAGCCAATATTTCTGCTTGAATTTTCACACATAGTTAGATATGGTGATCTTCTGTTGTACTGCATAGTAAGTTCACCAGGAAGACCCGACCCGGGTTCAATGCCAGACGATTAAATTGCAGTGAATTTTAAGAATATTTTCAATCCTTTTTTTTTCTTTTGATGACCGTCCCGATATGATGCCGACATGAAAATAGTGTGGTCGATCTGCTTGCAGTATGCAAGCTACATTTTCTCGTATACATATATACAGCTAAATTTTCTCGTATATATAAATATATACGAGTAAAATGTAGCTTGCATACTGCAAGCAGATCGACAACACTAATTTCATGTTGGCATCATATCGGAACGGTCCTAAAAATAAAGCATTGAAAATATTCTTGAAATTCGCTGCAATTTAATCGTCTGGCATCGAACCCGGGTCGGGTCTTCCTGGTGAACTTACTATGCAGTACAACAGAAGATCACCATATCTAACTATGTATGAAAATTCAAGCAGAAATATTGGCTGCAACTGCCTCAAACGACGTCCTACTTTTCCCTTATATTCCTCAAGTGAGGTATTGTAATGTGCTCTGGCATCGAACCCAGAAACAGCATGGTCATATCTAATTTTTTTTCTTAAACCGAGCCTTAATATACATCTTCTAGCAAAGCAAGAATTTCCTATTATTTCAATAAATACATCAAAATAAATAATGAAAACTACCTCAAATGCATTTTAAATGGGGGATATATTTACCGTCTGGCTTCGAACCCGGGTCTTTCTGGTAATAGTTTCTATGCAGCACTAAATAAGATCACATCCTTTAGCCATGTGTAAAAATTCATGCAGATATATTGGCTTTAACTGCCTCAAACATCGTCCTACTTTTCCCATATATTCCTTATGAGAGAAATTTTTATGTGCTCTGGCATCGAACCCAGGAACAGTACGGTCTTATCTACATTGTTTACAAAAACCTATGCTTAATATACATCTTCCATATAAGCAAGAACTTCCTATCATTTTGATAAGTGCATGAAAAAAAATCTGATGTGGCCAGCACATGACTTTCTCCATATATATAAGATGTAAATATTTATTTACGACAGTATTTTCGAACTCTATATTCAATCAAAACTTGGAAGATAAGTGATTAATTTCTTTCATATTATCTTTTACGTCACAAAGATTATAAATAATGTTTTTCTGGACATTTTCGATGAAAAAAGATGAAGTGGCCTTTCGCCCCAGCGCCCACAACGTACATAATCAGCAACTTCCGGTTTATCAGTATTTCACAAATAACTCCTACACAATCAGTGCTACAAAAATATGTTTCGTACAAAGGAATGTACATTTTCTAAAACATTTATATATAATAGTATATACCTAAATATCATATTTATGGAGATATTTTGAAAACCGGAAGTGAGCTTTGAAGAATGAAGCTCGACTTCCGGAGAACCGATTTGCTCCAAAAACTAATCAACTCTAATGACATCAACTAAAATACAATATATGAAATTTAGTGTTGATCCGACAAATTGTTTTTATGATAGAGCACCCACAAAGTGCATATTCAGCTACTTCCGGTTTATAAGTATTGCACGAATAACTCCTAATCAACCGGTGATACAAAAATATGTTAAATGCAAAAGTTATAGTAAATTATATTATCTAAAACTTTTATAAGGTATTATATATACCTATATATCATATTTATGGAGATATTTTGGAAACCGGAAATGAGCTTTGATGAATAAAGCTCGACTTCCGGTTGACCGATTTACTCCAAAAACTAATCAACTCTGACAGCACACACGACAGTACTATATATAAATATTGGTATTGATACGACTAATAGTTTACACGTTAGAGCGCCCACTATCACACACACACATACACACACACACACACACATACACACACACACACACAGACATCATTCCGAAAATGGTCAAAATAAATTCTAGGGACCCCTAAACATGTATTTCCGTTGAAATCTCGAAGTCAATTTTTTTCATGAAAACAATACTTTCTCTATACTTCGTATATGGAGAAAGTAAAAATAATGAAAATCTACCTCAATGTATTTTAAATGGCCAATCTTTGCATCATCCTAGCATCGAACCCAGCACATTTTCTCTAAAATTCATTAATGCTATCGATAAATCCTGAACATATATTCAGGCTCCTAGAGTTTCGATTCACTACCTAAATGGATAGTATTTTTTAAAAATTCCGGAAAATCAAAGCAATGCATTTAAATGGAAAAAATCGGGACTTTGGAGCCCTCTGGAATCGAACCCATGGCACTGAGGTTCAAAATCTCATTTTTTCTGACGGTTACACTTTAAGGCCAATATGTCGTAAAAATTTCAAGTCACTGATGCTTGTGGTTTAGGCTGTGAATTAGTATCCTATCTATCTATATAGGTATACGAGTAAAATGTTGCTTGCATACTGCAAGCAGATCAACAACACTAATTTTATATCGGCATCATATAGGGACGATCCTGAAAAGAAAAAAAAATGAATAAAAATATTCTTAAAATTCGCTGAAATTTCATCGTCTGGCATTGAACCCGGGTCTTCCTGGTGAACCTACTATGCAGCACAGCAGAAAATCACTATCTCTAACTATGTGTGGAAATTCAAGCAGAAATATTGGCTACAACTGCTCAAAAGACGTTCTAATTTTCACGAATGTAAATGGCTCTCTGGATTCGAACCAAGGAAGATCTTGGAAATCTAAAACATGATTTTGAAATATATCTATGATTTCTATCTACATGCCGAATTTCAAGTTTCTATATTGTTGGTAAAGGGTTCAAAATAATTATTGAAATTCAGATCAGTTACTGATTGTAGAGACGCCTGGTGTCGAACCCAGGATACTTTGATCACTGTGAATAAACAGTTTGATTTGTATGGACTTAGTCTTATTTTATACAAAGTTTGAAGTCGATATCGTGCCGGGAAGTACCTAAAATTTGTTTCTGTTATCTCCGTAAGATATGCATTGAGGAATTTAAATGTCCCTCTGGGATCGAACCAAGGACCATCAGCGAATATGTAAAATTCGATTATGATATATTTTTATGGTATCTAACCTCATACCAAATTTAAAGTTTCTATGCCATCGGAAAAGGGTCCAAAAAAAATCTTAAAAATCGCCACAATGCATTTTAAACGGCCGATTTTTGCCCCGACCTAGCAACGAAACCAAGGATAATATTCGTAGATGTCTTTATGGTTTCCTTTAGATATGCACGGCATCTAGCGGTCCCTTGAATTTCAAATCTCTCCTTTTCCGGGAAGTGCCTCAAAAAAATTTTCGAAAATCCCCGCCATGTATTCTTATGGACAAAATCGCGAATTTGGGACCTTCTGGAATCGAACCCATGACACCGAGGTTCAATGTCGGCTTTTTCCTGGAGGTTACACGTCATGGCCATAAGGTGGTAAAAATTTCAAGTCGGTGGCACTTGTGGAACATGGTTAGACTTTTGATCCCCTATATATAACTTATAGGTATATCCGGAGAAGCGTCTATATATAATAGATAGGTATATCCGGAGAAGCGTCTATATATAATAGATATATCCATGAATGAATCCGGAGAAGCATCTATCTATTATATATAGATGCTTCTCCGGATTCATTCATATATATATAGATACCTATATAGATAGATAGGATACAAATTCACAGCCTAAACTACAAGCGTCATTGATCTGAAAATTTTATGACATATTGGCCATAACGTGAAACCCCCAGGAAAAAAGAGACTTTGATCCTCAGTGTCATAGGTTCGATTCCTGAGGGCCCCAAAGTCCCGATTTTTCCCTTTTGAATGCATTGCCGTGATTTTCGGGAATTAAAAAAAAATACTTTTCGGATAGGTAGAGAAGTAAAACTCAAGGTGCCTATATTTATGGTCTTGGACTTTCGAAAACATCAATGACTTTTACAAAAGTTATCCTGGGTTCGATGCTAGGACGATGCAAAGATCTGCCCTTTAAAATACATGGGAGCCGTTTTTCATTATTTTTTTAGATGCACTTATCGAAATGATAGGATGTTCGTGCTTGGCTGGAAGATGTATGGTACGAATAAGTTTTAGAAAAAAATTTTCATAAGACCGTACTGTTCCTGGGTTCGAAGCCAGAGCACAATAACGTTTCTCTCATAAGGAATATAAAGGAAAAGTAGGACGTCATTTGAGGCAGTTGTAACCAATATTTCTGCTTGAATTTGCATACGCGGTTAGAGATGGTGTTTTTCTTTTGTGCTGCATAGAAAGTATTGCCTGAAAGACCCGGGTTCGATGCCGGGCGGTAAAAATATCACCCATATATAATACTATGGGGTATCTTTTCATAATTTTTTTATGCATTTATCGATATGTAAGGGAGCTCTTGCTTAGATGGAAGATGTATATTAACACTTTGTTTAAGAAAAAAAATAGATAAGACCATGCTGTTCCTGGGTTCGATGCCAGAGCACATTATAATTTCTCAAATAAGGAGTATGTGAATAGTAGGACGTCGTTTGAGGTAGTTGCACCTAATAGTTTTGCTTGAATTTTCACACATAGTTTGATATGGTAATTTTCTATTTTGCTGCATAGTAAGTACACCAGGAAGACCGGGGTTCGCTGCCAGGTGATTAAATTGCAGCGAATTTTACGAATATTTTGAATTTTTTTTTTCTTTTGATGTCCGTCCCGATATGATGCCGATATGAAATTAGTGTTGTCGATCTGCTTGCAGTATGCAAGCTACATTTTACTCGTTATATATAGATGCTTCTCCGGATTCATTCATATATATACCTATATAGATAGATAGGATACAAATTCACAGCCTAAACTACAAGCGTCATTGATCTGAAATTTTTATGACATATTGGCCATAACGTGAAACCCCCAGGAAAAAAGCGACTTTGATCCTCAGTGTCATTGGTTCGATTCCAGAGGGCCCCAAATTCCCGATTTTTCCTGTTTAAATGCATTGCCGTGATTTTCGGGAATTAAAAAAAAATACTTTCCGGATAGGTAGAGAAGTAAAACTCAAGGTGCCTTTATTTATGGTCTTGGACTTTCGAAAACATCAATGACTTTCACAAAAAATATCCTGGGTTCGATGCTAGGACGATGCAAAGATCTGCCCTTTAAAATACATGGGAGCTGTTTTTCATTATTTTTTTTGATGCACTTATCGAAATGATAGGAAGTTTGTTCTTTGCTGGAAGATGTATGGTAAAAATAGGTTTAAGAAAAAAATATTGATAAGACGGAACTGTTCCTGGGTTCGATGCCGGGGCACATTAAAATTTCTCTCATAAGGAATATAAGGGAAAAGTAGGACGTCGTTTGAGGCAGTTGGAACCAATATTTCTGCTTGAATTTTCACACATGGTTAAAGGTGGTGATCTTCTTTAATGCTGCATAGAATGTATTACCAGAAAGACCCGGGTTCGAAGCCAGACGGTATGTATATCCCCCATTTGTAATATATTGAGTTAGTTTTCATTATTTATTTTGTTGTACTTATCGAAATAATAGGAATTTCTTGCTTTGCTAGAAGATGTATATTAAGACTCGGCTTAAGAAAAAATATTAGATACGACAATGCTGTTCCTGGGATCGTTGCCAGAGCACGTTAAAATTTCTCTCATAAGGAATATAAGGGAAAAGTAAGTCGTCGTTTTAGGCAGTTGCAGCCAATATTTCTGATTGAATTTCCACACATAGTTAGAGATGGTGATCTTCTGTTTTTCTGCATAGTAAGTTAACCAGGAAGACCCGGGTTCGATGCCAGACGATTAAATTGCAGCGAATTTTAATATTATACCATATCCTTTTTTTCTTTTTAGGACCTTCCCGATATAATGCCGATATAAAATTAGTGTTGTCGATCTGCTTGCAGTATGCAAGCTACATTTTACTCGTATATAATAGATATATACCCACATATCTTTTAATCTGTTAGGTAATATAATAAAGTAATAAAATCTTGCTTTTCTTAGGGGAATAGTACTTATGGAGTAGTAAAAGAAAGAAGTATTTCGTAAAAATGTTTCTGTCACACTTGTAAATGCTGTAGAGTTAGTAGAGCAATATTATTTCTAGCAATGTTCAGAAATTGTGACTGTCATTCAAATTGATGCTCAGAAATGAGGGAATACAGAGAAATTACATTTGAAAGAGTTAAAATACTAATAGAAATGAAATGAAAAAAAATACAATCGTTATAAAATTAATAAAACAAATACATTATGTTATTAATAAATCATTATTTATAAATAAATGAAATCAATAAATGATTTCCGCCATTAAGTGTGACCCCACCAAAGCAGATCATTTGTGTTAAAGAAGCTCTGTTCAAATCGATGATTGTTTTTGAAAAACCACACCTCTCTGAATCCAACCCTTTACCCCTGCATCTTTATGTACAGTAGAAGTCCATTATAACGAGTACGGCATATAACAAGAGTTTCGTTATAGCGAGTGATTCATTGGACGTTGTCCGTCACACAGCAAAAAGGATAGGGAGTTACGTCCATTATAATGAGTGATCGAAATCTGAGGTATTGTTATAACGAGTGCCACGGTTCTATATTTGTCTTGCAGGTAGCATATCTCGTAATCGAAGACGTCTCACGAGTTTCACTATCCCCTCCGTCCCTCACGTCTCCTATATCTTATCCCCTTGTATCTTGTTTCTTTTCGGCGATGATCCCTCTAGTCAGCAGTTTTAATCGAGTTTCCGTTTTATTGTCATCCACCTGTGGGATTTATTTTCATTCAAAACTTGGCACCTAATTGTCTAATGGGAGGAGATATAAGAGATAAAAGTAGCGCTGTTTTGGATTTCCAGGGTAACCTCTCCCTCGGGCCACAGTCATTGTTTATGAAGGGTGTGAATGAAAAATATCTTGAGAAAGAAATTGGAAATGAATTAGGGGTGCCTTTCCATGTAATGGTCATAACTCTTCATCAGTCGATCATTTGACTTGAGTCCGTTCAGGAGATCTTTCTAATAACTGAGTTTCTAGTGTGACAGTTCGGTGATGGAGAGTAATACTGAGTTTGAGCCCGAAAGCTAAAGAACTGTGTCCAGTATATTTGACATAAACTACTACTTTGATGATTTTGTAGCGGTAGATGCAGAAACTGCTGTTTTTGGTTTGCTGACAGACGATCAATAAATAGAGCAGCAAAAAAATGACAGCAGCGAATCGTCGGACATCGAGAGTATGGAAGATTCGTTTAAAATCCATAGTAGCGAGTCCCTCTTGCCAAGCATTAAGGGTTCTTAATTCTTTGTATCTAGCTAAAAACGCCTCAGTGGACGATTTAATGACTTTAAAGAGTGTAGAAGACTTTGTCACCAAACATGGTACTAATAATTTTAAACAGATAAGAATAGATTCATTTTTTAAGTTATTGCTTTTTATGTACAGTGAGATTGAGAAATCAGGTTTTTACACCAACAGATGTTTATTAATTATTGTAAAGTTCTCATAACTTCTGTTAAGGTTAATTTATTCTTACTCTCAATGTTTTTGAAAAAGTGAATTTATCATAAAGTTCAGCATTTGGGGAAATAATTATTGCAAATTGACTGGAACTAGTACATTTTTGGGCTAAAACTTAACTAAAGGATGCAATTACGTACCTGCAAGTGGCCATCAATTGTAATATTGCTTTGTCACAATGTTTCAAATAAAATCCCTTTCCCTCTTTCATAGTTTATCCGATTCTTTTCTCCTAAAACTTAGCACCATTACAAGAAAAATATTTTTTCTTGGTTCCCTATTAACGTATCGGAAGTGAGAGGTGACATGGCTTTGAAGGGTGGGAGTTTGTAGTGGGCACACGCAAGCCTAGGAAATGAAAACTTCATCTTTCAACCTTAAGGCCTCGTGCACTCTCTCCTGTGGTGCAATATCCTTGGATGCTTAATCATCTTTCTCTGGTGCGCTGCGATTGTGATATCAGCTGCTTATCCACCAATCTCCCCCGCGCTGCGAGTGTGCAAGCATCGGTCGCTTATTCTCTCTCTCGGATGTCGGCCACGTTGGCCATGCAATGTTTTTAACCACAATAAACGCATAAAGCCAATCTCCATCTAGTTTTTGTAATAGTAATTTTACCGTCGGTACAGCAACATGCTAAAAGTTGAACAGGGAGGTTTCTGTTTGTGCCTGGAGGGCAAGAGAGGAAAGATGAGAGCTGCCATGGGGTAAGATGATATACATACGATGTGTGAGAGTAGAGGTGAAGGGATTCTGCTCTCACCAACTGTGTTGAAGAATTGCTGGCACCAGAGAAAAACTCCTAACTGCTACTACTTATAATTACTTATCATACTGGAAAGCCAAGTATAATTATTATGGTACATCACCAGATCCCAACTAATATGATTATCTATAATCATATATTATTACTTTCCACGAATATTGAGCAATAATGATCCACATTTTATGTTAGAGGAACACTTGGTTATGGTTTATGAATCAATGAAATAATATTTTTGACGCGAACATACTCTTTTACTCATTCTGAAGCAATTGCGTAAGAATTAAAACCCCAACAGTTCCATTCTGACACATTTACTGCCCTTGGATTCAAGAGGACGGACATTTAGAATAAGAAATCGGCTATAACGAGTATGCGTTATAATTCCGATTTTTGTCAGCTCTCGTTATAACGGACTTCTACTGCACTTCCATACATAAAGAAGACATCCCTATGCTTCCAGTGGTTTCTAACATTTCTTCCCCATGCCATGAACTTGCCACTGAATTTAATTCTTTAATTACTAAATTATCAGACTTTATACCTAAACATTGTGTGAAAAACTCAGTGGAATTTGCACGTAAAGTGAAAGGCTTGAAATTTCCTAACAATGCAAAACTCTTTTGATGTTTATAACTTATTTACCAAAGTTCCTTGTGTAGAGTCTGCTGCTGTGTTGGAAGGGTTACTGAAAAGGTACAATGTGGATGAGGCAGTAACTAGTAACCTGTTGTCGTTGGTGAATGTGTTTAAAGAAAACTTTTTTGAGTTCCACCGTGGTTTTAGTGTACAAAAAGATGGTCTTTCCCTGTTTTAGCTAACATTTTCATGGACTCCCTAAAAGAGAAATTGTTTAATTCAAATTCCCATTTGATAAAATTTATTTTATGCTGGTTTCGGCACGTTGATGTTATCTTTTGTTTTTGGGGCAGGAAAAACCGACAACTCTTTCTTCATCTCTATCCTGGATTCCTTCCATCCTAGTACTTCATTTTCCCATTGAAACTGATAATACCTTGAACTTTCTTGACATCACCCTACATCTAGTTAATCAAAAAATCGAATTAAATGTTTATAATTATATTATTATACAGAAAATCAACTTATACTAACAGTGTCATCCCTTTTACTTTCAATCACCACTACTCACATAAGTTCGCCGCTTTTCACTGCCTTATCCACAGATTATTTTCCTTTATCTACTATAAACTTTCTTTGCGAGCTTAAAACTATTAAAGAAATAGCTGTTGGAAATGGTTATCCACCTTCTTAAATAGATAAATTGGTTCAAAGGAAAGAAAGATGCATTATGGACAATCGACTTTTACCTCTTGCATCCCAATCTCAGATGGATTCCCCACAACGTGTTGACCCTCCGTTTAAAGGTAATATTTCGTACAAACTTGCCAATCTCTTCAAAGTATTCCATATTGTGCCAGTTTTTAGAAATAATAATAAATTAAGGACATTTTTGTCTTCAAAAAGACAATGTAGAACCTTTTTATCATACCGGAATCTATAAATTAATTTGCCACACTTGCAAATCTATCTACATCCGCAGTACTTCCCTAAATTTTAATGTTCGCATTAAAGAAAAGTTCAATGCATTCATCAATGAGTCACCTTATTCCCACTTTGCGAAATCCCTTAATGTAAACAAACATTCCAGCAGTTTTTCGCCCAACAATTTCCATTATGAAGATAACGATAAACGCATCCAAACAATTAGAGATTATTCGATACTTTGTATGAACCTAATTGCTCTCTCAGTAATGAATGTCTTTTAAAACCCCCTCTCCTATCCTTAAAGCTGCTCTCTACCACACTTCCCTTTGATTACGGAGACATTATCTACCAAGACTTGTCCGGTGAACTAACTCTTAAACTACAGCAAGCTCAGAATGCAACTGTGAGATTTATTTTCAATTTAAGAAAATACGACCATATATCAGAATCAAACGATAAATTAGGCTTGTTGAAGCTAGATTCTCGCAGAAAGCTACACATCCTTTGTTCATTCTACAACATCCTACACACACATACTCCCGAATACATCACAAACGAATTTGTAAGTTTTGATTCAGTACATAACCGTAACACACGAGGATGCAGTAGTAGTAGTAGTATTATGGTTTGAGGGTGCGTCAACAGCTAGGGTTATTTGCACCACACATACAGATAAAATTCCTTACGTAAGTAGAATTTACTGTAATAGATACATTTAATTTTATAAAGCTTAAGAAAATTACCACAGGACTATGAGCTTTTTGTTAGGTTGTTATATTTGGTTTATGAGTTTGGTCTCCCTTATAAACTTGATTACTTTCTCTACCGAGCTTATGTCATTTTTTAAAATGTCCTTAAGGCTACCCTGAATGCTTAATCTCTCTCGTACATTTTTGTATTTGTCACAGTTTTCAAACAAATGTGCAACTGTTAATGGCTCACTGCAGGTCTGGCAGATGGGAGGATCCTTCGTCTCTGTGAATAAATAAGAGTGTGTGAGAGAGCAATGCCCAATCCTGAGACGAGTGATAGCAATTTCCTCTCTCCGACAGCGCCTAATGGATGTACCCCAAGATGTTATACCATCTTTCACAGATTTAAGCTTGTTCCCGTGTTGTGCTTGCCACAATTCTCTCCATTGAGAGTGAGCTGTATTTCTCAGGATGCCCTTGAGATCCTGAGCTGGTACCTGATCCCATTCTATATCCTACCTATGGATGGCCTCTTTTGCTGCCAGGTCTGCCTTTTCGTTTCCTGGAATTCCAGCATGTCCAGGAACCCATATAAAGGTGATGTTAATGCCTTTTTCTTTTAGATCTTTCAGGATGGATTGTATGTTCTGGACTATTGGGTGGAATGAGGAAAATTGAGCTATGGAGTGCAGCGCACTCATGGAATCTGTGCATATCATGTATCGTCCTTGTCTGCCCTTTATATTTGATAATGCCATTTGTATTCCGACTAGCTCAGCAGTAAAAATACTACACAGTGGGTGTAGTTTTACTCTCACCGTTCCTAGATCTTTGGACACAAGTGCACACCCCGTCCCTCCATCTGACTTTGAGCCATCTGTGAAGATAGGAGTGTAACTTTTGTAAAATTCAGACATCTCCTTGTATCTTTGCTGGAATAACATGTCAGATGTTGATGACTTTGTTTCTGTGGCCAACCTGTTATCACAGTCAGGCTCTGGTAATGTCCACGGTTGGTCCCTAGGAAAACCTTCAGGGCATACTTCTGGAAAGCTGAATCCAGTCGTCTCCATAAAAATATAAAATCTTATCCCAAGAGGCTTGGTGGCTCTTGGTCGTCTGATAAAAACATCTAAAAACTTTGGCTTGAAAACAATGTTAAAACAGGGGTGAGATTGCATTGAGAAGAGTTTGGCTGCATAGTTGCACATCAGAGCATTTCTACGAGCCCACAGTGGAGGTTCACCAGATTCAGAATATAGGCTAAGGATGGGGCTAGTCCTGAATGCACCAGTGGAGAGCCTTATGCCTGCATTGTGTACGGAACTGAGAGATTTTAAATAAGACTCTCTGGCTGAGGAGTAAATAAAGCACCCATAATCAAGTTTAGAGCGAACCAGTGCTCTGTACAACTGCAGCATTGCAGACCTATCTGCTCCCCATGACAAACCGGATAAAACTCTTAGCAGGTTAAGCTTCTTGTGGCACCTGTCCCTCAAGTCCTGGATGTGCCTCCTCCAATCCATCCTCCTGTCCAGCAGGACACCCAGGAACCGGATAGAATCCACTACAGGTAGCTGCCGGCTTCCAAGCATTATGGTTGGTGCAGGGGAGAGGCCTCTTTGTCTATAAAAATGCATGCACCTTGTTTTTTCTTCGGAGAAACGGAGTCCATTGGTGAGACACCACTTGTTCAGCTTGTTCAGGGCAATCTGTATTTGTCTTTCCGCCATTGAGAGTTTGGATGAGTGGCAGAAGATGGCAAGGTCATCCACAAACAGTGATGCTATCACAGGTGTTCTGATGCACTCTGTGATGCTATTGATGGCAATGGCGAAAAGAGTAACACTCAACACAGATCCCTGGGGAACTCCATTATCTTGTTTAAAAAGCTGAGAAAAGTGGCCGTTTACCCTTACGCGAAAGAAACGATGTTTTAGAAAGTTTTGTATAAAAATGGGCAGGTTCCCTCTAAATCCCCACGAGTGTATTGACTTAAGGATTTGATGTCTCCAAGTGGTGTCGTAAGCCTTCTCAATGTCAAAGAAGACCGCCACTACATGCTGTCGCAAGAGGAATGCCTCTTGAATATAATTCTCAATTCTCACCAGGTGATCAACACTTGATCTACTGTGCCGGAATCCACATTGAATATCTGATAGGAGATTACGGTTTTCTAAGAGCCATACAAGTCTCCTGTTGACCATTCTCTCCATCAGCTTGCACAAACAGCTAGTAAGAGATATTGGGCGGTAGTTTGAGGGATAAGATTTCTCTTTCCCTGGTTTAAGGATGGGGATGATTAGGGATTCCTGCCAACTCTCAGGGAAGACCCTTTCCATCCAGATCTGATTTATTGTGTTTAGCAAATCTATCTGAGATGCCTTGGGGAGATTCTTGATAAAGGCGTTATGGACCTGATCTATTCCTGGTGAGGTTTCCTTGCATGTATGTATGGCATCCTGAAGTTCCCACAAACTGAAAGGTTTGTTATATGCTACTGTGGTTCCGGAATCTAAAAAATTGAGATTAGTTTTTTCTTTCTGTTCTTTCAAAAGTTGGAATGAATTTGAGTAACTGTCTGTGCAGCTGATGGAGGCAAAAAGTTCACCAAACGCATCAGCAATTTCTTGGGGTGAGTTTACAATTCTGTCATCTATCTTAAGTGCTGGTATCTGGGAGAAATGATGGTTCCCCAAAATAGACCTGACTTTTCTCCATACCTTTGACATAGGGGTTCGGTGATTTATTTCTGAGATAAAATTCATCCAAGAAGACTTCTTAGCCTCTCTCACCACTTGTCTGGCTCTAGCTCTTAATCGCCTGAAGGCTGCCAAGTTTGAAGTGGTGGGGTACTTTTTAAAAATTTGCAGGGCCTTTTTCCTTTTCTGAATGGCATCTGCACATTCCCTGTTCCACCATGGGACTGGTGGTCGTCGAGGCATCCCTGATGACAAGGGTACACTACCTTGCGCAGCTTTAATAATTGCTGCAGTTAGATCCTCCACATTTTGCAGTGCTCCTGCATTGGCGTTAAAATTAAAACTGAAGAGCTCTCTGAAGTTAGCCCAGTTGGCTTTCTTGAGGATCCATGTCCTAGGTAGACCATAGTTGCCATCACAACCACCATGTTTCCTAATTATTAGGGGAAAGTGGTCACTACCACATAAATCTTTGTGTGCTGACAGACTAAAAAGTGGAGCAATAGTGCTGGAGCTCACAAATAAATCTATGGATGAGTATCTACCAGTAAAAGCATTAAAATGTGTTTTTTCATTCTCATTTAATAAAACCAGGTTAAAATCATTAAAAAACGTCTCCAAGAGACGTCCTCTTCCGTTGTGATCCCTTAGATCATCACCCCAAAGTTGTGGGCATTGAAGTCCCCCAACAATACAAAGGGTTTAGGCAACTGCTCAACTAGGTCTTCCAGGTTTTTTCTCGTCACTGGAGCCCATTCTGGCAGGTAGAGATTACAGAATGTGACCTCTGAGGGGGAAGCAATGGTGACTGCTAAAGCCTGGAATGGTGTCTGCAAGTTCACCTGGGAGGTGTAAAGGGCCTCCCTGATGAATGCAGCGACCCCACCACGACCTCTGTTGCCACTTAGGTCATCAACTCTAAAAATCTTATAACCCTTCAATTTTGGGGAGTCAGTAGGTTTAAAATGGGTCTCTTGGATAAAAATACAAGAGGGGTTGTAATCTCTCACCAAGATCCTAATTTCTTCCTGGCGTGTGTAAAAACCATTACAATTCCATTGAATTGTTAAAAACATTTAAAATAAATATAAATAAATAAATGTTTTCACATTAAAATCTAAAGATAAAATTCATTAACAATAAATAAATAAATAAGTAAAAACATTAAAAGCCTTTGGCTTGCCGAACAAGCTTCGTTCTTCCCTTTTTCCTGTTTTGTAGGAAAAGGCGTAACTGCTCCTCATCCAGTATGTCTTCTTCCATCTCATCCCCCGTAGATTCCCTCAATTCAAGAGAAGAGGGGGGTATAGTAATACTTTTACCTCCTATGTTTGATTTCTCAAACGATTTAGGGGGTGTGATGTTTTTCTTAATAGGAGGAGCTTCAGTTTTCTGTGCACTGTTTTCTAGTTTCTGGCCTGTTGCTTTTGTATTCATTTTCTCCTTTTGTTGTACCTTGGTGGTCTTGCTGTTGTCTGCTGGAGGGTCAGTTTGACATCCCACACTTTCCTTTCTTATTTGGGTATTTGCCACCACTGCATAGGATTTGGAGAATGTGGGGCAGATCAGTGATCTGTACTTCCTCCTAGTTTCAAAATATGGTACCCTCTCTGTGACTTTAATTTCCATAATTTTCTTCTCTTCTAAGAGTTTGGGGCAGTCTCTTGCATACACAGGGTGGTTGCCCTCACAATTCCTGCAGTGTAAGGGGCCGCTGCATGGTTCCCCTTCATGCTTCTCCTTTGCGCATTTAGGGCAGGTGGACTTGCCCTTGCATGCTTGTGCAGTGTGCCCGTAAGTATTGCAATTGAAGCAGCGCAGAGGGCTTGGGATGTATGGCCTCACTGGGCATGCCTCATATCCAACATGAACCTTCTCTGGGAGCTTTTCAAGGGCAAATGTCAATATAACTGAGGTGGACTTTATCATTTCTCCATTTTGTCTCTTACTAAGTCTGCGGCAGGAGATGACTCCTTGCGATGCCATCTCCTGTGCTATCTCTTCTTCTGAGACATAGAGAAGGTCATAGCAGGATATAACTCCTTGGCAGGTGTTAAGTTTCTTATGGACCTCTACCATCACTGGTATATCGTGCAGCATCTTTGTGCCAAGGAGTTTGTCGGACTGTTTATCGTTGGCTGCCTTTATCAACAGGGTACCATCCCTAAGCTTTTTCACTGATTCAAGATTCCCTGAAACAGCATTCGTAAGAACTTTATATATGAGAAAGGGGGACACCTTGGTCAGATCTTCATTTTCTTTTGTACACTTCATTATCAGGTATTTTTTACATCTGTTAACAAAATCTCCCCCTCCCATTTCTGGGCGGGGTCGTTTAGGTGGAGGAGTAAGAAGATCCATATGAATTATGGATTTTTCATCCCTCAGGCTCCCCACCCACCACGGAGCCACACAAATTGGGACGCCGTATCGCAAACCGATACGGTCGCCAGGGCTACTCAAGGGATATAGCGCCCAGGATGTCGCTAAACAGACTGGGAATGGCCTCTGGAATGGTGGTGGCTCCTCCAAACCACACCCCCCCATTGGCCTCCACCAGAATGGTGCGTGCATCCCAAGCACTCGCACAGGACTGACGTACGCTAGAAAGGAATTTATCCCCAGCCATCAGTAGCCGATTGACCAGGGTGTGCTATTCCCTGGCCTCCCGTTTACAGCGAATTCGGGGCCAAAGAGGTGTGTTGTGCCAGAAAATAAAAATAGTCCAGTTGGACTAGACGTGCCTCAGCAGTTACTCTGCAGGTGGTTGGCACTCAACCTCCAGGACACCCATCTCCTCCTTACGGGTCTCCACGCACGGCAAACACGTGGGTGAATCCTCGGTCAGCTGGCATGACCGCACACAGACAGTTGATTCACGGGACTGCCCGGACTCAGCCCTTGCTGATCGAGGGGTTTGTTCTCGGGGTTTTCTCCCCGCCCGATTAGTCGCCTCTTACGACAGGCAGGGATGCCGCGGGAGTATTCTCCATCCCCCTACCCGCAGGGGTGACGAGGATGCAAAAAACTACTTATCCCTCGCCACCGAACTGAAACATTCCACAACTCTTATATCGTAACTGCAAGCAAGCTATGGAATTCTATTCCAGCTAATATCAAGCTCTCTGTGTCCTCTCATTCTTTCAAGAGAAAATGCCTTGATTACCTTCAGCTAGATAGACTTCTGAATTAAAAAGCCACACTACTCATTTCTTTCAATATGCATTCACTGAATCACCTTATTTTACTCCTCTATCCTTGCTTAAATGTTTCCTATAAATGCTCTGACACGAAATGCAGCAATGCAATCAGCAATGAAAAGAAATCTCCTCTATCCCATACATACTGATGTTGCTCCTGCTCTTCCTCTCAACGCATAAGATGCTTTCTATGTCTTTGTACATAATTATTCTGTCTTTATACCTAATAATTCTCATCTGTTTATTTAAATTTTTTTTCTTTTTTTTCCTTATTTAGAGTTACCTAAATGTCAATGTTATATAAAATTTTGACTAGTACATACTGTATGGATTATTTTGATACTGTTTTTTTAAATAATATTCTTTTATTTTTCCTGATAATGTACATTTTCCTTGTTTTTCTATTTTGTTTTTTATGTTACTTTGTATATTGCTATCTCTTTTTAAATGTTAACTGATTATTATTTATGTATCGCATGTAAATACTTATTGGTAGTGTATTTATTTATTTTAGGATGTTTTTCTCTTCTCTTATCTTTTAGCTATTACTATCGGTAGGTTTGCGCAGGTTTTTCACACCCCCCTTCTTTGTGGGTGTTTTCCTGCAGTGGATTTTTTTCCTAAGAATCTCTTAGGTTTTTTACATCCAAAATTCTTCTAATTTTTTCTACTTCTTATTTTATAATTAATGACGATGGGTTGGATGGAAGAAGAGACTTTTAAGTCTCAATCTCGCCCAAATAAAGACAATTTATTATTATTATTATTGTTGACTTCACCTCCCCTTCCCTCCAATATAATTTCCAACTCCCATTACTTCATTTGTATTTTATTTTACCTTAAAATAACACAGCTGATAAAGAAAATTTGAACTATATTGAAGATTATCGTCTTCAAACAGCTTAGTGGGATGTTAATTCAAAATTTTATACCAACAAAACTGCGAGAACTGATGCCGTGAGTGTGCTGGCATTGAAATATAATTTGGACGAGGCTGTGGTTAATAAGAAAATCAAAAGCCTACGGTCATACTTAACAAAAGAGCATAATTAGGTGACGAAGAAGAAGAAGAGTGGATCGGGTGCTGAAGATGTTTACATCTCGCCTTGGTTTGCATACAAGGCCCTTCTGTTCATTGCAGACACCATAACCCCAAACCAAACAAAGGAACTTGAAGAAAATTCGCTAGAGGATGAAATAATTTAAGAAATTAACACAGTAAGTTATGTTTTATTATATTAAGTTATTTTTACATACATATTTTTCTTTTTTTACTTAGGTAATATACTAACTTCTCACAAATTTAACATTTTTTCCAAAAATCATCATTTTGTTATTAAAAAAATAGTATTACCTACAAATACTTGTTTTGAAAAGGGACTGAGCCTACGAAATGAAATAATCCTTTAACTCTTCATGTATCTTCTTTGCTGCTATCATGGGGTCCCGTGGTAATTGTTGTATGGGTCGCATACGGCTATCATTGACAGTAACTTCTCTCCATGTGCCATAAATAATTTCACCAGTACTTTCATCCTCATGATCAAAAGATCCAGGAGGTGAATATAGTCTTGCTGCATGCAGCTGCTCCTGGAGAAAATTATGGAGCAGAACACAAGTTAAAACTATATGAATCACAGTCGCAATAACTTTAATTTCAATAGGCTTCAAGAAATTCTGAACACTGATGATAATAATAATAATAATAATAATAAATCGTCTTTATTTGGGCGAGATTGAGACTTAAAAGTCTCTTCTTCCATCTAACCCATCGTCATTAATTATGAAATTAGAAGAAGAAAAATTAGAAGAATTGTGGATATAAAAACCTAAGAGATTCTTAGGAAAAAAAATCCACTACAGGAAAACACCCACAAGCAAGGGGGGTGTGAAAAACCTGCGCAAACCTACCGATAGTAATAGCTAAAAGATAAGAGAAGAGAAAAACATTCAAAAATAAATAAATACACTACCAATAAGTACTTACATGTGATACATAAATAAGAATCAGTTAACATTTAAACAGAGATAGCAATATACAAATGTAACATAAAAAACAAAATAGAAAAACAGGGAAAACGTACATTATCAGGAAAAATAAAAGAATATTATAAAAAAACAGTATCAAAACAATGCATACAGTATGTACTAGTCAAAATTTTATATAACATTGACATTTAGGTAAGTAAGGAAAAAATAGAAAAAATAATAAATAAAATTTAAAAAAATAAACAGATGAGAATTATTAGGTATAAAGACAGAATAATTACGTACAAAGACATAGAAAGCATCGTATGCGTTGAAAGGAAGAGCAGGAGCAACATCAGTTGAGTGTGTATGGGATAGAGGAGATTTCTTTTCATTGCTGATTGCATTGCTGCATTTCGTGTCAGAGCATTTATAGGAAACATTTAAGCAAGGATAGAGGAGTAAAATAAGGTGATTCAGTGAATGCATATTGAAAGAAAGGAGTAGTGTTGCTTTTTAATTCGGAAGTCTATCTAGCTGAAGGTAATCAAGGCACTTTCTCTTGAAAGAATGAGAGGACACAGAGAGTTTGATATTAGCCGGAAGAGAATTCCATAGCTTGCTTGCAGTTATGATATAAGAGTTGTGGAATGTTTCAGTTCGGTGGTGAGGGATAAGTAGTTTTTTGCATCCTCGTGTGTTACGGTTATGTACTGAATCAAAACTTACAAATTCGTTTGTGATGTATTCGGGAGTATGTGTGTGTAGGATGTTGTAGAATGAACAAAGAATGTGTAGCTTTCTGCGAGAATCTAACTTCAACAAGCCTAATTTATCGTATGATTCAGATACATGGTCGTATTTTCTTAAATTAAAAATGAATCTCACAGCTGCATTCTGAGCTCGTTGTAGTTTAAGAGTTAGTTCACCGGACAAGTCTTGGTAGATAATGTCTCCATAATCAAAGTGAGGCATAATTAGAGACTTCACAAGCTGTGCTTTCAGAGAAGAAGGGAGGAAATATCCTAAGCGCCTGAGATTTTGAAGGGACATGTATACTTTCTTACAAATATTTGTTACTTGCTGCGACCATTGCAGATTTTCATTTATGAAAAGGCCAAGATTATTTACTGAATTACTCAAGGGGATTTGAAATCCGTTTAAGGTGGGCTTGGGAATCATATCGATATTTAAATTCTTTAAAAGTTTAGGATTGCCAATGATAATGGCTTGCGATTTAGTTGGGTTAACGGCAATGAAATTATTTCTGCTCCATTCGTTTATTAAAGCTAGATCTTGGTTTAACAAATTCATTGACTGAGGAAGATCTGTTGAGCTGGAGTCTAAATAGATCTGTAAATCATCGGCATATAAATGATACTTGCTGTATCTGATGACTTGCAGACAATCATTGATATAAAGGGAGAATAGCAAAGGACCTAGTATAGAACCTTGAGGTAGACCACGATCAATCTGTAACCATGAGGAAGAGGAATCTTGAGATATAACTTTTTGGTGTCGCTCGTAAAGGTAGGATGAAAACCAGTCGGTAGATAATGTAGAGAAGCTGATATCACGCATTTTCGCTATCATAATATCCACATCAATAGAGTCAAAGGCTTTACTAAAATCAAGAAGAATTAGAGAAGTTAATTTTGTATTGTCGATGGATCTTCTAATATCATCAGTGACTTTCACTAAAGCCGTAGAGGTACTGTGACCTTTGCGGAAGCCCGATTGTAAGGTGTTAAGAATTGAATTTTGCCTAATAAATTCGGTTACCTGGCCATGTACTAGCTTCTCTAAGACTTTGCTTAATACAGGAAGGAAGCTAATTGGACGGTAATCGATTTTGTTTAATTTGGAATGTTTAGGTATTGGTCGAACTAGCGCGCACTTCCATGATTTTGGGAACTTTCCTTGAAGGAGTGAATGATTGAAGATATTGGCTAATGTTGGTAGAATTATAGAGCAAATTTTATTAATGAAAGTGATTGAAATTTCGTCCGCTCCTTGTGCTTTAGACTTGATAGTTCTGATGGCTTGATATACTTCGTATTGTGATAAAGGCTTGAAGAAGAACTGAGGTTTATTAATGGATATATTTGTCTTTATTTTCAAATTATCTAATACTCGGCGTTTAATTTCAGTATCGATGTTTGTTGGAGGATGGGAAAACTTTTCGTTAAGCGAATCGAGAGAACAATTGCTGAGTGGAGGAGATTCTTTGGATTTACCGATCCCGAGGCTGCGCAAGTCTTTCCATATTGAGAAAGATGTATTATTGCCTTTTGAAATAGAATAGGCGAATTTAATTTTAGAATTTCTAATCAATTGCTTTGTCTTGTTTCTAAGATTTTTGTAATAGTTAAAATTTAGCGGATTTTTAGTCGTTTTAAATTTACGGAAAGCTGAATCGCGTTTCCTCATCATTTCTTTAATTTCATTAGTAAGCCAGGGAGCAGTTGGCTTGGAAACTCTGACTGTTTTAATGGGCGCATAAGCATTTAGTAAATTAAGAAATAATTTATTTAGAGTATTGACCTTTGCATCCGTATCATTGAGGTATTCTATCTCATGCCATGGTAGTTTTATCGCGTCTTCTAAAAATGTATCACAGTTTATATTCTTCAAGTTACGGTGTTGGATGAACTTCTGTTTATATTTGGGTACTTTAAGTGAATAAGCTAGAAATAGGACATCGTGATGAGAAATTCCGGGAGCAGGCAGTTGACCATACATTTTAACTTTTTCTGGGTTACTCGCAACGATGAGGTCAATCCAATTGGAGGATGTTGCTGTATTATATGTAGACAGGAATGGTAATATAGTTAGATTAAGCGCTTCGAAGGAGTTTCGAAAGAATTTTGAGTCGTGATTATCTGTGTTGAAATTAGCGTTAAAGTCTCCCGCGATTAATATGTGCTCGTATTTATGGCGAAGATTTGACAATTCCTCATCGATATCGTTTCGATTTCCAATTTTCGGTGGTCTATATATAACTCCTAAAAGTATTTTCTTATGCTCAATGACAACTTCTACGAATAAAAATTCAGGTCTTCTACAATAATTTGGATTGCTGTTTGATATAATTTTACATTGAAGATCGCTTCGGACAAAGATTCCAACTCCTCCTCCTCTTTTGCCAATACGGTCATTGCGATATAGGTTATAACCGGGAATATTTACAGTGGAAGATTGAATTGACTGGTTTAACCACGTTTCAGAAACCGCGATCGCGTGAACACTAGTATCGGGAATTATTAAACGTAGCTCATCCAGGTGAGGCACAAGACTCTGGGCGTTCAGATAAATGAATTGAAACGTTCGCGGAAATGCATTAAACTTCTTTGTCAAAAGATTTCGTGTGTTAGAGGAGAGAGAAGAAAACCCACTGCAAGAAAATTTCGCTTTTAACCCTAACAATGCCTTAGCTGAGTGAGAAGTATTATCTTTGTTATTTTTTGAGCCTAACGAGGGTTCGAATTCGGGGGCTTCAGGATTGAGAATGGACCTCCCGGGGTGTAGGGGAATAGTCGAGAGTGCGCCACTGCCTAGCCGTGTGGATGTAGAAAGGTAATCAGTGAAAGCTACAGAAAAGGGTATTGCAACGGATGACCTCCTAGGGAGAGAAGGGACGAAGATAGGAGCATATGGGTTCAGTGAATAGTTATTGGAATGCATCCTTCTAAGAAAATGAGAAGGACTAAAGTGAGGGCTAAAAGGCGAAGAGTTAACTGCTATGAAGTTAGTACGTTTCTGATAATATAATATATGATAGAGAGTCAAGAAAAGAAAGTATTTCAACAACAAGAAAGAAAAATCACCAAAAATATAAGACTAAAAGAGAAAAAGAATATGAGCAATAATGAGATATACCATATCAACACGTATTTTTGGGGAATAGTTCTTATGACTGATAAATTTACGAGGATTGTGAGTTTATGAATTAGTGAGTCTATAGAGTTACTTAACTAGGAGTTGGGAAAAATAATAGCGGTGATCGAACGATTATCACAATACACTTCACTATGGACTGAAAACACACGGGATACAACTGTATTCCAACTAATGATGTCGCAACACTACACTGAACTCAACCTCTACGGACACTACACAATATTTCACTGCACAATAATGGGAAGGATTGAACACTAATAATAGGGAATCAGGGGGTAAACTGTTGCTGCTGCTGCGTTGGGCACTGCGTCAAAGTAAAGTCGTCGTCTATCTATGGCCTCGTCGCTCTTTTCGTGGTGGTCCTGTCCTGGTCTTCTGGTCCTTACGAGAAGTTTCCGGATTTCAAACAAATCCTTAATCCAATTTGTCCGCACTTGTCCAATTTCTTCGCACCGCTTAAATACGGCGTCTGCTCCTGAGTACAATGCTGGGAGTTATTTTAACCCTATTGGCGTCAATTTCTTTTAAAGTAGTGGCATGTGCCCTTGTCCCGTCGGGGCGCATGAAGGCAATTTTGCCATCCTGCGTCCACGCATTTCGCGGGCCCACCAAGTCCTTAGCAGCATTCAGCACTGCTTGTCTTGATCTCGTGAGGGATTCTGTGATGAGGATACCTGAAACCTTCAAGGACTTCTTATGCATCCAAACTCTATTCCGGTCTTGGTAGGATAGGAACTTCACGATGATCGGTCGTGGTTTATCGTTAGGTTTGGTGCGTGGTGGACCCACTCGATGCGCCCGATCGATTCTATTTGGGTCAATGGAGACACTCAGCTTGTCTCCAAAGACAGCAATTGCAATGCCAATGCAATTCTCTTTCGGCTGTCCTTCCGTGATGCCGTGGACTAGGAGACAGTTCCTCCGGGAATACTGCTCCAAGGCATCCAGCTGTTCCTCGAAGGCGTTGCTACGTTCAACGAGGGAAGAAAATTTCTCGTTGAAGGAGGCCTCAAATGAAGAAAATCTTTCTTCGATGGATGTTATGGCCTTATTATTAGGCGATTCTACTTTGGCCTGCTGCAGTTCATCCTTAAACTCGGAAAACTTCTTCTCCATCTCAACAACGGCTTTCTTGAGTGCAGCGTTCTCCGCCTCGAGGTCGGTATGGGCAACGGGAGGGGCCATCGCGGGGCAAGGGTTAATCACTTAGGGCGAGTGAAAGGGAAGAGGAGCGACCGCAAGGTATGTCAGTCACTCTCGAGCATTGAGCAAAGACTGATGTCATCAACCCAAAAGGGTTTTCAAAAATTCTCCTTATTCTTGATAGTCTATAATTAAATACTCTTTTTGTTGAGCCCTTCTTCAGGTCTGTTGCAAATGGTTTCCATAAGATGAATGTCCAATGTAAAAGCGTCATCAGCAACTATTACAGATGGAACTTGTACCGTGCTAGGGTACAGCTTCACTTGGTAGAAAATTCGCACTACCATTTCCTATTTTCTTGTACAAAGTAGTGTTTTTAAATACCCCACCATATGATATTCGACCCTGGCATCCTACATCAACCCATATACAGCTGTAGTTTGCATCAACAAGGGCAAGTAGAACAACGCTATGAGTGCCTTTGTAATTGTAAAACTCAGACACTGTGTTTTCAGGTTGCTGTACGACCGCATGTTTACCATCAAGAGCACCTATGCAGTGAGGGAAGGGAAATTCCAACGCTTGTCAAATTATTTTGCAATCACCTTCCGTTCTTCTTCTTTTGTTGGCAACTAACACAGAAAATTATATCATTTCAGTTTTTAAGAATCATTTAGAAACCTAAATTAATTTTTTATTTTGTATTCCTAAAAATGAAGATTAAACAAAAACTAATAATTTTTCAGAATTTACACTTTAATTTTGTGAATCTACATTATTTTATTTGTTTTAAATTTCTTGTTTTAGATATCGTCAGATGATGGAATACCTGAAGAATCTGAGAATTCTTCCCCTCTCCTAGAAGCGCCTACTTTTGTAAAACATATTCCTAGTAAGAGAAATATACACAAAACTGCAAATGGACAGCAAAAAGAAGAGGCCTTTAATTTGCTGAAAGCAGCTGCCAGCCAATTAAGTCATCCTAGAGATGAATCAACCATTTTTGGGCAAATTTACCGGACACAAACAACACACATAAACCAGAGTTTTTGGATTTTCATTGAAGATACAAGATTTTTTAAGGGGAAAGCAAAAAATAAGAAAAATGTTTCTTTGTATACCTATCTATTTAAAAAAAAATATACTTAGTTCCTAGTTCTAACAGATTTTTTGGTGTTGCATTGACGCTAAGACATTTTTAAGAAGTAGGCAAAAAAATTACAAAAATATGCATTACTATGTATATTCATATTTGTTTTATGTATGTTTAAAAATATATCTATGTATTATGTTAATAAATTTGTGTTACTTAACTTAATGTATTCTTTCAATGAGTTGGTGAGAGCCTTCAAAACCTCTGGCAGCATTGTGGACATGCTCTGCTTTGATACTTTGTATAAATATGCTGAAGATGTTAGTGAATCACCGCTAGCAAGAAACCTCAATGTTGTCAATAGCTTCATTTCAGCTGTAATAGCTTCTCAGAAACTAGTGTTTTTCTTTGAAATAACTGGTTCTATTATTCATAACAACTTGTAAAAATTTTCCTTTGACATGCGTGTAAAATTCCAGAATACGTTTACATCAAGCTGAAGTTCTCTGAGTAGCCCAATATTTCGATTTTTGTAAAACTGCTTTCTCCACAGGACCCATTGCATTTTCTTTTGTGTGCATTTTAAAAAACAAGTAAGCTGCACAAATGGCTATCACACTTGCCGATTCTGTATTCATCATGATGCACAGTAGATGATGCAGTGTGGACAACAAATTGAATGCCTCAAGAGGCATGCCCAAAAGGCATGTGCAACGCATGTTGAAAGGGAAAGAGGAAGTGCAAGTTGAAAGAGAAAAGGAAAGCACACAAGCGTAGACATAGTTTTAGAACCGCTTCGGTAAGGAGTCTCTAACGCTTAAATAGGTTATATAAATTATGATTTCCATACTATTGAGAATAGTACTAGACATTCCCTCAAATGGAATAATCCCAACCAGCTGTCTACAACCATGGTAATATTAAATGCCATTTGGGACCTCTTAAAAGGGATTGCAATACCTTTCGTCTTCCCTTTGATACTTCCACCATGGTTTCCACAGTAAGACATAAATATTGCTGCACCCAACGTTATTTGATGGACTTTTGATATGGAATGTTCTCCACTCATTAGGAGATGCCGGGAACGAGTATTTAAAATATGCGACCCAGCAGTTGCTAAGGCCAATAATGGTCTAAAAAGATAAATAAACAAACAGGCTTTTCGGGTTGAGAAAGAAAACGTTAGAGGGTGATTGAGATAGTGGAGAGTGGAAGTGGAGAGTTCTTATCTAAGTCGGTGCTATAGTTAACTGTGTTTGGTGACATTTTTCCAATTTAGTTTCTTGTGTTGATTACACTCTGTAATAGTGCTATTTTTCAGATTATGAGAGTTGCTTAATTATCCCAAACCCTTAACTCGTAACAATATGGTGTCAAAAGTGGGATAATTATGCTGAAAGTCTTTGATTTGCTGAATTCTCACTCCTCGCCATTCCAATTATAGGTTCAGAGTAAGTCTTGTCCTTACCACCCGTTTTTACCTCATGTCGTCACTAGTGACAACATAAGGTAATAACAAGCCACCCTAAATCACACCCAAACGTCCACGTCGTGAGTGATTGAAACAGCGGAGTAAGGGAATGCCTGTAGGTTTCATGTTAAGTAAGGAATTTCACCAGTCCGGTACCATCCTGGTAGCTGACAAAGCCCTATAGATATCCTGTGTTTCATATTCACTCCAGTTTCTATTTTCTTTGTGGCCACCAGGGGATGTAAGCCTTCCCAAATTTTGGAAGCCCTTTTTCGTTTGTGTTTTTTCTTTTCTGTGTGAACTTTTTTTTGAAAGTATCTAGTTAGTAGTCGAGGCAGTCTATCTGTATCTTCAGCGCATACCAGATGAATACAACGAGAAGGCACCTTCCCTCAACCTATGGTGAGTCATACATTCCCTCGGCCAATATACAGTCCATGTTATTTCTCAGTAATTTTTATTTCTCTAAATTTAAACTAATTGGGTGAAATAGAGAACACCCTGAAACACTGGGTAATACCATCACTCCATCAATCACCAGAAAGGCAAGGGCCTACAATATAGTCTTACAGATCAACACTGGGCAACTTAAAAATCAACATTGGGCAACAGAAAAACCTTGCAGTGCAATGGAGCAAAAGTTATTGAGTGGAAATTGAAGATGTAAAAGGAGATCAATCAAAAGGGCAAAGTTTGACTGCAGCAAGTTTGAAAATTAAAAAATAAACCTATTTTAATCATCACTTATCCTTTTCAAAACTGATGTAGAAAATACAACATAAGTGTATAGTTAAATTTAGAAGGAGGTAGTATAAAAGTACATGTGTTGATAAATGCAAAAAAATTACATTGCTTTCTAAAAAGTGCTAAGTACATTTATGACCGAAAAGGAGGAATGTCTATGTTTAATTTAAAAAGAAATGTAATACAAGAAGTTACAAAATGTAATATAGCTTCGAAACACAAGAAATTGTAAATCCTTTGAAAATTATAACCTAATGAATTGATAATAAATACTTATTACACATAATAAATAAAGTTGTAATATGGGTATGATATAATTGGTAGGCCCCAATTACTGAGTGCCAGAAACATAGGGCAATAAGCTGACAATTGATTTGAACCACTATCAAAATCCAATGTGAACATTTTTTTCGGGATATTTTGTATCCCAAAATGACACTTTTCTGACAAGCATCAATGGCTAAAGAAGTATAACTTCCACCGTCTGGTCCGACGCAGACCCAACTTTTTTTTTGGTTGAGTTTAGAGGTGCAAAACGGGCGAAAAACTGAAAATAATCGGGAAAATTAGGGCAGTGGGAGACGTTTTCTTTTGGGATGACGAACGCCGCTTACCTATCGCTTGCATGTCATTTAACATAGTTAAGTCTATATCAGTTGATCTCACTGCTGAGGGTGAGGCCCCGACTTTGCGGTCTCTGACATTATCAACTTTGACAATTTGACGAAGGCCTCGTCTGTTTAAGACTGCCCTGCTATATTTGAATTAAGATTCTTCATTATACTTTGTAAAAAAGTCATAGCTTCATCGGGACAGCTAAGCGAACGCACGCGTCCCATAATGTTTTCACGAGATTTAAATAAATAATTAAATAACTAAACGACGGACGTGTATAAAAGGCAATGATAAAATTAGTTAAATATCCAATGAATTAAATATAATAAGACAGAATCGTGTCCGTCCATCTGTCCTCACAGCCTGCAAAAATTTAAATGCTCCCAAAAATAGCCTCACCTCAGGGCATAAATACTGCTGGCCTTGCTCTGCATTGGGGCGAAAAATCGTGGGCACTCACTCTCTCCACTCTCTCTTTTGGCATTGGAGCAGCAATGCCCCCGAGGCGCTGGCAGGGGGGGCCAGAGTTGAGCCAAGGCAATGCAGCATCGGAGCAGCAATGCCCCCGAGGCGCTGGCAGGGGGGGCCAGAGTTGAGCCAAGGCAATGCAGCATCAGAGCAGCAGCGCGTGGAACAACGTCGTGCATACCTACGTGCTTACCAGCGTCAGCGTTCAGCAAACCTTCGGCCCGCCCAGCAAGAACGTGAGCGAGCACGACAAAGAGAGTACAGACAGCACTTGCGGCAGACACTCAGAGCTCCTGTTGCCCAGAACCCAGCAGAGCGCCAGGAGCAAAACACAGAGCGCCATCGCCAGCATCGAGCTCTCCTGAGTCAAGAGGAGTGCCAGCAGCCCAACACTGAGCGCCATCGCCATGTTCGTGCCAATCAAAGCCATGAGGAGCGCGAGCAGCTGCAGCAGCAAAACACTGAGCGCCATCGCCAAGTACGTGCTCAGCAAGACCCAGAAACCTGCCGCCTACATCGTCAGCGCCCTGGGCCACTTTATCGCAAGGCATGCAATGGCTATGAGTACACTGAGCAGCACTCACTGGGTCCCTTTGACAATGTCTGCCGCCACTGTGGGGCAATTCGATTCCAGCAAGAGAAAACTGGCATGCTGTGCTGCCGTGATTGAAAGGTCAATCTCACAGCACTGATGGAGCCTCAAGGAACTCTGCGCGCCCTCTTGAGCAGTGAGCATGAGCACTCGGGACACTTTTTCAGGAACATTCGCGAGTACAACAACAACTTTGCCTCTCTTGGTGCAAAAACAGTTCAGGCACAAGGATGTGGTCCATTTGTCTTCAAAGTGCAAGGCCAAGTTTATCATTGGCAATCATCTGTGCTGCCCTACAACGATCGTCCTCATGCCTTTGCTCAGCTGTACATTCTGGAGGCAACAGCAGCTGGACAACAACGTTTTGAGAATGCTGGCAATCGCTGCCACCAAGATCTGATGGTGGAGCTCAGCCAGTACATGCATCAAGTGAATCCTCATGTGCAGAGCTACCGCATGATGTATGAGATTCTGGAGCATCAGCAGCAGCAAGGAACTGGTGACCCCTGGCAGCGCGGATTCCACTTTTTGCTGCGCATTGAGGACCCAACAAATCTGCAACAAATCTTCCGACCAGCAACCAGGTGGCAGCAATCTTCCAGACTGTAGATGGAGAAATCCGGCAGCCTCGCGACATTGCAATTTATCCACGGCATCCTGAGTTCTCTGGCCTGCGCATTGACTCAACCAGCGATTTGGTTGATCCGTTTCTGTATCCGCTGCTGTTTCCCTATGGTGACTTGGGCTGGAGCTATCAGCGCCCCCACTTGAGAAATGTGACCGTGCGCGACTACTTTGCATATTGCCTTGCAATTCGGACGGGATAGTTTAGTGCACTGCATCTTGGACGCAATCTGCTGCAGCAGTACATCGTGGATGCCTACTTTCACCTTGAGGAGCACAGACTGCAATTCCTGCGCCTCCATCAAAATCAGGTGCGAGTTGATCTTTACTCGGGTTTGCTGGACTATGTGCGCAATCAAGCAACAACAGCTAATGCACAGCCTGGCCAGTTGTTCATCCTGCCCAGCAGCCACAGCGGCAGCCCACGGAGCATGCAGCAGCGTTTCCAGAATGCGATGGCCTTGGTGGCACGTCATGGGCGCCCAGATTTGTTTGTCACTTTTACATGCAACCCCAAGTGGCAAGAAATCCAGTATCAGCTGCATCCTGGGCAAACAGCATCAGACCGGCCTGACATTGTTGCACGCGTTTTTAACCTGAAGGCCAAACAGATGCTGCATGACATTGTGGAAGGCTAGATCTTTGGCAAGGTGGTCGCATACACCTACTCCATCGAGTTCCAGAAGCAAGGCCTGCCACACATGCATCTCCTGGTGATTCTGGATGGCCCAGACAAGGTTTTCAGGGATCCAGAAAAGGTTGATCAAGTCATTTCTGCAGAGTTCCCAGCACAGGCAGAGCATCCAGCGCTCCACGAGTTGGTCAAGCAGCACATGGTGCATGAGCCCTGCGGCATTGCAAACCCAGCCTGCCCCTGCATGAAGCCAAACCGGCAAGGCGTCTCCACTTGCAGCAAGTTCTATCCTAAGAACCATGCAGAATCAACAAATGTGGTGCTGAGCAGCTACCCACACTGCCGGCAGCGAGCCGATGGTCCCACAGCAGAAGTAGGTGGTAAGACTCTCAGCAACCAGTGGGTGGTGCCGTATAACCCATACCTGCTGCAAAGGTACAGTGCCCACATTAATGTGGAAATCTGCGCCAACATCCGAGTGATCAAGTACATTTACAAGTACTTTTTCAAGGGCCACGACCGTGCGACTGTGGCCATCGAGATGCAGGTTCCCAACAGTCAGGGCAGCCAGCAGCAGTGACAAATGACCAACCATGATGAGATCCAGCAATACCTGGATGCGCGCTATGTGGCTGCCCCAGAGGCCATGTGGCGCATTCAATCCCACGACATGGCAGGCTCAAGTCACTCAGTGTTCCTTCTAGCACTGCACCTGCCGCATCAGCATCGAGTGTACTTTGAGCCAGGCAATGAGGAAGCGGCAGTTGAGCGCAACAACAAGACAAGCTTGTTGGCCTGGTTTGACCTCAATGCCATTGACAAGTATGCATGCAGCCTCTCCTACCAGCAGATTCCAGAGCACTACGCCTTTGAGCAGCACACCAAGCTGTAGAAGCGCCGCCAGCGAGTGGGGAAGGTCATTGGGCACATGCCAATTGTGCCCATGTCCTATGGTGAAAAGTGGTACTAGCGCCTTCTCCTGCAGCATGTCAAGGGCGCAAAAAACTGGGATGATCTGTACACATTTGATGGTGTTCAACACTCGACATTCAGGCAGGCAGTGGTGGCACGCGGACTTCTAGCTAATGACCACAAATTTGAAGCAGCTATGCATGAGGGCGCTCAGTGCCTGATGCCACAGCAGCTGCGCATCATGTTTGCAACAATTCTGGTATATGGGCAGCCAGCAAATCCACTTCTTCTCTGGAACCAGTTTGCGACCTCAAGAGCAAGGAAGGGATGTGTGCCTGATACTATTGCAGCGTCAGCTGGCCCACCATGACCTTACTCTGCAGCAGTTTGGCCTTCCAGTTCCAGAAGACATGGGCACTCTCCAGCAACTGCATGAGGATGAGCTCCAGGATGCCAACCAACAGCGGCAGCAGCAACAGAACCAGCAGCAGCATCCATTCCCAGATGTGGCGCACCTTCCAGCTCAGGAGCAAATCAGCACTCTGCTTGCACGCTTGAATCCAGAGCAACTGGCAGTTGTGCAAGCTGTGCAGCAAGCAATGGCACATGGCAATGGTGGTTGCATCTACGTGGATGGTCCAGGGGGCACAGGCAATACTCATGTGTACAACACCATCAGCACCATCCTCATGCTTCAAGGAACTTCTTCCATCGATGTGGCGTCCACTGGCATTGCAGCAACTCTTTTGCATCATGGTACAACAGCTCACACAAGGTTCAAGATTCCCATTCAGATTTCAGAATCAGCAACCTGTGCCATCCCAGGCCAATCAGCAGCAGCACTGCAGCAGGAACCACTAATCATCTGGGATGAGGCCCCAATGTCACACAAGCATGCACTGGAGGCAGTTGATCGACTCTTGCGTGACATCAAGCAGTGTACCCAGCCCTTTGGAGGCACAGTGATGCTGTTGGGTGGTGACTTCCGTCAGACACTTCCTGTTGTTCAGGGTGGCACAAAAATGCACAGTGTCCTGTGGCCAGCCTTTCAAGTGTTCCGCCTCACGACAAACATGCGCACAGGGCCAGGAGAGCAAGCCTTTGCAGAATGGCTGCTTCAAGTTGGCAATGGCTCAGCAAATCAAACACCAGGGTCAATGCTTATTGATTTGCAGCAGCCACAGGAAGTTGGCTCAATCAGAGAGCTGATTGACTCTGTCTTCGGATCAGTGATTGATCCTCAGGATACAAGCTTCGAAAAGCGCACCATCCTCTGCCCGCACAATGAGTACTCGCGCAACATCAACCAAATGGTGCTGCAATGTGTTCAAGGTGAGACGCACACTTTTCTGAGTGCTGATGCCCCTGTCAATGATGCAGAAGCACCAGATGCCATCTTCCCAGTCGAGTTCCTCAACAGCCTGCACCCGACTGGCATGCCACCACATGAGTTGCATCTCAAGGTTGGTGCCATCATTGTTCTTCTGCGCAACCTCAACATCACCGATGGTCTCTGTAACGGCACACGACTTCAGGTTGTGCAAATTGGCAGATACATTTTGGTGGCCAAGATCCTGGTTGGCACACAAGCTGGGGATGTTGTCATGATCCCCAGAGTGTCCATCAACTCACCGCAGGATGAAGACTCCATTCCTCAGGCATTCACCAGGCGCCAGTTTCCTGTCCAGCTCGGCTACAGCATGACCATCAACAAGTCACAAGGGCAAACACTGGAGCGTATTGGCCTGATGCTTGAGGCCCCAGTATTTGCTCATGGGCAGCTGTATGTGGCCCTGTCTAGATGCAAGTGCCTTGCTGCCATCACTCTGCAGCTGCCCAGGCTGCCCCTGCACCTTACGAGGAATGTAGTGTTCCGCCAAGCACTAATGTAATAAAATTTTTGGCCTGTGTTTGTTTTTCATCATGTTCTAGGAAGATGTTCCAAATGTGATCACTTTTGCTTCATGAGATGCCTGACAGGAGCAAAAGCCAATGTTTGTATTTCAGGTTTGTGCCTCGGAATGTGGACTTTTTTTGCTACTTTTTTGCATGGTACAGCATTTGCATTTTACGACAGATGCAGGCCTGCCTGCTGAGCAGGCAGTAGGCAACTACTAGTCTTCTACTTAATAAATGAAGGTACTCAAAAAACATCACAATCACACTGGGTTCTGGGAGCCAATCCGCCATGGATGCTGCCTCATAGAGAAGAACGTTTCCTATGGTTTTACAATTAGGTTTACAGATCTAAATCTTTAGTAAGTAATCTAAGTCTTAGTAAGTATCTCACTTACAAGTGATCCATCTCTGGATACTGATTTCGAGACAACTTTATAACTATAACTTGGTTGTCTCCTTGACCTAATTGTGATGGTGATCTTGATGTTTCATTCTCGTACTACATTCTGCATGATCAAAACTGTGATCATAGTCCACAACTACTGACTCATGCCTTTGAACCCTCTTTCCTGCCTATGTTGACACAAGTCACCTTGTTGGGGCAGACCATTCAGCCCAATCTCTTGAGGTAACAACCGATTATTAAGGAGAATAATACATCTCTGGTAGAATGGATGAGTATCTGTACAAAAGTTTTTCATCCCAAGGATCTTATCAATCTGACGTGCAATGTACCATACTAATTCCTTCCTAAAACATGTGTTCCATTTTGATAAATCAACATTAATCATGTCTGTTCTTGGCCATGGAGTCGTTGACTGTCGTAGTTTTCTTGTGCAGCTGTAATTCACTATCGATCATAGTAATTTGCTGAAAGCAGGGTGGGATGCTCTCACTGATAGCATGTTCTGAAAGAACTTGCTTTATTCTTTTCTTTACTCTCTATTGACAGTACGTTCGTCCATTTTGCTTGAATTCATGCACTTTGGGACAAAAAATAGTAACCTGTTTTTCTGAGCGTTGTCCTCCAATCCTTCTGCTCCTCAATTAATACCTCCGGAAGGCCCTCAACAGATTTTACATATGCTAATATTGTCTTCCTTGGACTGTGTGGGATTATAGGTTTATTCTGATTATGTAGAATCTTGAATGCACAGTGATCATAGGGGGTGGCCCACTCTGACAGTACTGGTGCTAATGCCGACTCATATGTGTAGTCTATTAAATATAGGTGTTTAGGGAGTTCAAAATTTTTGGGAAGGTTTACAAAATTCCAATCAGCAGAGGTTAAAGACTCTTCTTCAAAATGTGTCTGCCATCTCCTAGAATTAAAAGCATTTTCAAGACTTGGGTGCGAGAAGGGTTTTAAGGTTAAGCTAGGCCATCTAGAGTACTTCTGAAAACATCAGGATACAACAAGAAAAACAGATGTAAAATAGAGTATCCTAGGCTACCGTCAGCTATACACCCAGTGCCACATTCAGCTGAGATCCCAGCGCCAGTTTGCAAAGAATTGCCCTCTTTGGAAATACATGAAGATGAGTCTGGTGAAGAACGAGGAGGCCTTAACAACATAGATTTTGAAATTGAAGATACCGATCAGAAGGGATTGGAGCAGCATGAGTTGAATGATTTGGTAAGAGATTTGGGACTAGCTAAAAAAGCTTCAGAACTTTTAGCATCAAGACTGGGCGAGAAAAACTTGCTTAAAAAAGGAGCTAAGGTATCCTACCTTCGATCAAGAGAAAGTGCATTCCTGCAATACTTTCGAAATGATGATGGATTTGTACATTGTCATAACGTACATGATTTAATGGAAGAGTTGGGAGTTTCAGCCTATAATGCAACTGAATGGCGATTATTCATCGATAGTTCAAAGCAGAGCATGAAGTGTGTCCTCATCCACAATGGAAATTTATTTGGTGAAGTTCCAATAGGCCATTCAATTTGTCTGTCTAAATAATATGAAGATATAAAGAGCCAGTTACACCAAGTACCCTTGTTTTTTGTGTATGTGGGACAGCAGAGCTTGCAAGAAGGGTGCATTGGGTGCAGTCGGATTGGCTGCCATGATCTGATCTGAAACTTGGTGATCCAAATATTCTACATCAGCCGCTTGTCGACAGAAAGAATATTATATTTCCACCTCTACATATAAAATTGGGTCTCATGAAGCAATTTGTTAAAGCTTTGTCAACTGATGGGGACTGTTTCAAGTATCTCATTTCTGCATTTCCTAGATTGCCATTTGAAAAGATTAAGGTTGGTGTTTTTGATGGTCCACAGATTCGGTGGCTCATTAAAGATGAACATTTCATCAATACAATGAGAGTACTTAAAAGGAATGCTTGGTTAACATTCATAAATATTGTCAAAGGCTTTCTTGGAAATACAAGAGCACAGAATTACATGGAAATTGTCCAGCAACACTTGGAGAGCTTCAGAATGCTTGGTTACAATATGAGCATCAAAATTACATTTTTTACAAATCCATCTTGCTGACTTCCTGAAAAATCTTGGTGCAGTCAGTGATGAGCAGGGTGAGCGATTCCACCAAGATTTGAAGGTCATGGAGACACGGTATCAAGGTAGATGGAATGCACATATGATGGCTGTCTACTATTGGAGCATCAAGAGAGAATGTACACAGATTAAACACTCCAGAAAAAGCTATAAGCGAAAATTTTTACCTTAATTTGTTTGTTTAACGTTTATATGAGTTAATGAATGCCTTTATATGAATAAAAATATTCTTTGTGAACAAAATATTTGGTAAGTTTTCTCTTTATTCTCCTTCATATGGACATTTTGTAAGACTTTTGAGACATATAGGGGGTATCCTGTAGCTTAAAAACTTGACGTGATAGATAAAAACTGAGGTTCATTTTGAATTCAGACGCCAATCTTTAGTAGAAAACAAGTTGCAGATCTAAGACAAGCAAATCACTGTTCCCATTATTGTTAGTTGAAACTTTTTTTTTGGTGTAAGAAACCCAAGATGAATTGCATCAGTGCCACAGCTGGATCTAGCTCCTTCATTTGTGCCTGATTATATACACAGTGTTTTGCTTGGAGTTACTCTGCAATTTTTATTTTCTCTTCAAATCATAATGAAGAGTGGTATTAAGAAAGAAAGGTTAAACAAATCAATAATATTTTGCTTGGAATTTTTCAACTCAGTCATATTAGCCGGGTACCATGTAGCATTGTTTGCCATACTGTGTGTAAAGCCAGTGAATTTTGTAATTGGCTCTTGAATTATTCAATAGTCTGTGTAAAAGACTCCCTGCCAAAAAGTATCTTGATCATTGGATATGATTGGTTGATGCTATATATATACAATGCTGGGAGAGCAAATTTCCACTGCAGATCTGAGAGTGACATCTGAAATGCTTCTAGAATTTTTAAGGAAGATTGGACCTCTGTATAGCCCAGAGCAATACAAATATAATGTTCACCTACTTCTAAATTTGCCCGAGGCTGTGATCAATTGGGGACCATTGTGAGCCCATTCTTGTTTTACCTTTGAAAAGGTCAATGATCAGCTTTTAGGATTGATTTATTGTACTCAGGGCTAAACAATACCGTTTTACCTGTTGCATGGACTGGTTAAGCAACTAATTTACTACCAGGAGGCAAAACAGCTCACTTGAGATTTAAATTACCTACTCCACTGTTGGAAACATCTCTTTCTGGCATCAGATCCAACACTTCTGTCACAGAAAAACTATAACGCGCATCTCTCATTTTATGGGACGAAGTATCAATGGCACAGAGCATTGCCCAAGAAGTTCTTGACTGGCTCCTCAAAGATATCACTGGAAGGAGGGAAACTTTTGGAAATATAGTTGTTTTGTTTGGAGGTGATTTTCAACAAGTACTTCCAGTTGTGCATCACAGATCGAGAACTTGGGTAGTTGAAGCATCAGTTAAATCTTGACAGCATTGGCCCAAAGTTAGAAAGCTTAAGTTAACTAGAAATATGAGGGTTGGAGATAGGGAAAAGTATTTCACCAGACGGCTGTTGCAATCAGGAAGTGAAACAATGGAGAGCATTCCTCATTTCCTGGAAAATGTTGTCAGAATACCAGATTCGTGTGTGACAGAAGGTGATTTAATTTCTGAAATATTCGGTCAGAATATCAGTTCAGAACTATTTAAAGATATGGAGAGTAAAGTGATACTGTGTCGAAAGAATGATAATTACTATGCCATCAATGATGACATTGTGGAAAAGTATTTGGATGGAGAATGGAAGACTTATTACAGTGTAGATATAATCATAAATGACGGTCAGTTTGACAACATTCCAATTAAGTACATTAACAGCTTGTTGCCAGCAGGTCTACCTCCTATCAAGTTGGTCCTTAAGGTAGGCACAATTATAATGCTAATCAGAAACTTACACTTTTTGGAAAAATGGTAAATGGCACTCAGTTAAGGGTGACCAAACCAAATGCCATATTTAATATTATTTATTTGTACTGGGAAGCTTTGTATGGGTCAAATACCCAGCATCCTATAAACAGGACACCTAATTATGCAAAAACTGTAAACATAATGAAAAAAAATAAATATGACATTGTATTTTTGCTTGCAAACTTATTGTATGTTGTGAAAATCATGTCCCATCACCTAATAAATTCCAAAAATAATCATTTGGGTGTTAAACTGTTAAATAATTCATTCCATCAAAAATAGCCAAATATAATAGTAAACTTTTATGGAAGATAGGAAGCACAAGGAGGACTATACTGGCAAATCTACAAGCTGAGGTGGGTCTACCGAAAAGATTAATAAAAGAGCAACAAAATGTCTTGCAGTCTCTAACAAACACTGAACAGCAAATTATATTCCTTTGCCCCAAGGAACGGGAATTCAAACAGCAGGGAGACAAAGAGAATAATAAAGGTTCTGGCAAGAGCTAGTTTGCAGTTCTTCTTGACCAACTATTTTGCATGGAAATATTTTCTATATTCATATCCGTCCATTTTACTAAAGATGCATAATTTTATTGAAAAACCATCTCCATTCTCCAAGAATTGGGACTAATAGGCTCCATCAAGAAGGGCCCTGCTGCCAACATGGGCGCAAGGGAGGATTCGAGGGCATAAGCCAAAATCAATGGTCAGTCATCACCATTATCATCATTAAAAATGTTGCCTGCCAATTGAACATCAAAATATCTCAACTAGGTCAAGGAGACAACCAAGTGATGGTGATAAAGTGGTACCAGAAACAGTACAGGGCATTTACGAAGAATGTTCTTGGCAGCAATCCAGAAATATTTTGGAGATGGAAATCAGGTAGTTAAGTGTCTACAAGCTGTACATGTTCCGAAGCAGCAGCGTGTGCGGACTGGTTGCCTGAGCCAGCAGTGCTTATTGCACTCTTTGAGTATTTACATCTAATTAAGAGAAGAAACTTACAAGTCTCCTGAAGCTTAACTGGTTGCTCTATGCTTCTGGCATTTCTTAATTGGTTGCCAATTTCTGCCTATCCATACCATGTGATACGTGGATTAGATGACAAACTAACTGTCACCATCTTCCTGATTCATCATTTAAGTTATGCACCGTGCAGGATTCAATGTTCTGTTGCGGCTTGTCAATTTAACTCCTATGGTCCCTTTTGACAGGAAGAGTATTTTGCAGGACATATTTTCGATCAATATACTCCAGCACCTTATGCAGAAGGGTCTTTAAGAGAAAGAGTGTTTCAACACCTAAAGGAATTCCACAGGAACCGCGAGGTTACTCAGTTGATCTCATCTCTAAGCATTGATATTGACAGCATGGTTGATATGTTGAGTATAGTCTCTAAATTTCTCTAACCTCTCCTGCAGGAGTTACTAAGATGCTCGAACACAGGTATTTTTATTAGCTAAATTGGCAGGTTCTCCAATATATATATATCACAAATATGGCAAGTACATACAATGTCCAGGGAGGGAGTGACTCTTTTTTCAAGGTCAGTAAAAGGGGTGCCACCCGTGTATTCAAGGAGATAAAGATCCAACTTGAAAGTATACAAGAGAATTCAAATTCTTTGAATTGTTTCACAAAAAAGGGTGTTCTGCAACTAAAGCCTTCACATTGAGACGTTGCCTCATTGGGATCAATGTTATCAGAGTGACACAACCAGTGAAACGGGAGCAGGTAAGAATAGAAGCCTGGAATCATCTGAGTGATAGTCAAACATTAAGGTTTCTCTGGCTTGAATTATCAAGAGAACTCCAGCTCAATGAGGGATCAATCTGAGAATTAAGGGCTCCTTATAGTGTTCATATGGGCTCCCTCACATCAAAGAAGGTAAAGAGAGGAGCACTCGAGTGTTTTTCAGTGGACACCGCATAGCAAGCTAATGATGGAAAAGGTCTCATCCATGGTATGTAATGATATTATTGAGAATCACTATGTAGTGCTGCATTTAGGACTATCTCAATACCTAAGGAAAATGGAAGGCTCTCTTTAATCTTGATCTTAGACTGGGACGGAATTGTAGTTCATTTCCCCTATACCATTCAGTCTTCACCTGATGCTCGTAGGAGGCTGACGTGCCAACCGGTCGCTCCAAAATACTTTCTCTTTAATTTTCATCCTCTACGGTAGCAAAGTTTTGACCGCGATGTCCCCCCCCGTTGCCCGCAAGAAGGATTCACAGCCCACGGAGTCCGAAAATGCCAATTTCAACTTTACTCTGGAGAAGGTGGAAGAGAGTCTCGCCTTGTTTAGAAGCGAGTTGGATGCGGCAAAAAGCCAATCGCCTGGGTCCTCCTCTGTCACGTTGATCGAGGAAAGATTCACGGCATTCGAAAGGAAAATCCTGAGCGACGTGCAAAGTCTCAGGAGTCGGCTCGAGAAAACAGAGGAAAAAGTGGACGCCTTGGAGCAATATTCAAGGAGGAATTGCCTGCTCATCCATGGCATTCCTGAAGCCACTCAGGATGACTGCCTGCAACATGCAGTCTCCCTCTTCGGCGACAAGCTGAAGATCGCCGTCGACCGACAATTTTTAGATAGGGCGCATCGCATTGGACCCCCCAGAACTCCATCCAAAAAGAGACCACGGCCAATAATTGTTAAATTTGTGTCATACCAGGTTCGCCACAAGGTGTGGATGGCGAAAAAAGAATTAAAAGGCTCCGGTATTCTCATCACAGAGTCTTTAACGGCCGCAAGGAACTCGGTTCTGCAGGCGGCCAGAGACCTGGTGGGTCTGCGCAATGTCTGGACACAGGATGGGATTGTAGTTTTCCTGCGTCCAAACGGGGGAAGGGCTCACATAACGAGCCTTAAAGATCTTGACGCCGTTCGGAGTGAATTTACTCCTACCATCTCAACTAGGAGCCGACGGCGTTGATAGGTAAGCGGAAGGCGTAAGTTGACGAGAGAAATAATTCTCATATATTACTAGACAGAGGAATTTATCCCAACACATCTTCGTGTCGAAAGCTATTTTGTGCATCCCACTTCGATTTTCACCCGGATATAAGACTTCGCAGAGGAGAGTTACTTTTTGCCGCTGAACTTCAGAGATCTTCTTCTTTCACGCCCCTTGTCAGTTTTCCCCACATCTTACTGTGCCGCATTCATTAGTTATCTTATAGTGTAGACAAAGACTAATATATCCATTAATAAACCTCAGTTCTTCTTAAAGCCGGTATCGCAATACGAAGTATATCAAGCCATCAGAACTATCAAGTCTAAAGCGCAAGGAGCGGACGAAATTTCAATCACTTTCATTAATAAAATTTGCTCTCTAATTCTACCAACATTAACCAATATCTTCAATCATTCACTCCTTCAAGGAAAGTTCCCTAAATCATGGAAGTGCGCGCTAGTTCGACCGATACCTAAACATTCCAAATTAAACAAAATCGATTACCATCCAATCAGCTTCCTTCCTGTATTAAGCAAAGTCTTAGAGAAACTAGTACATGGCCAGGTAACCGAATTTATTAGGCAAAATTCAATTCTTAACACCTTTCAATCGGGCTTCCGCAAAGGTCACAGTACCTTTACGGCTTTAGTGAAAGTCACTGATGATATTAGAAGAGCCATTGACAATACAAAATTAACTTCTATAATTCTTCTTGATTTTAGTAAAGTCTTTGACTCAATTGATGTAGATATTATGATCGCAAAACTGCGTGATATTGGCTTCTCTACATTATCTACCGACTGGTTTTCATCCTACCTTTACGAGCGACAACAAAAAGTTATATCTCAAGATTCCTCTTCCTCATGGTTACAGATTGATCGTGGTCTACCTCAAGGTTCTATACTAGGTCCTTTGCTATTCTCTCTTTATATCAATGATTGTCCGCAAATCATCAGATACAGCAAGTATCATTTATATGCCGATGATTTACAGATCTATCTAGACTCCAGTTCAACAGATCTTCCTCAGTCAATGAATTTGTTAAACCAAGATCTAGCTTTAATAGACGAATGGAGCAGAAATAATTTCATTACCGTTAACCCATCTAAATCGCAAGCCATTATCATTGGCAATCCTAAACTTTTAAAGAATTTAAATATCGATATGATTCCCAAGCCCACCTTAAACGGATTTCAAATCCCGTTGAGTAATTCAGTAAATAATCTTGGCCTTTTCATAAATGAAAATCTGCAATGGTCGCAGCAAGTAACAAATATTTGTAAGAAAGTATATATGTCCCTTCAAAATCTCAGGCGCTTAGGATATTTTCTCCCTTCCTCTCTGAAAGCACAGCTTGTGAAGTCCCTAATTATGCCTCACTTTGATTACGGAGACATTATCTACCAAGACTTGTCCGGTGAACTAACTCTTAAGCTACAGCGAGCTCAGAATGCAGCTGTGAGATTTATTTTTAATTTAAGAAAGTACGACCATATATCTGAATCATACGATAAATTAGGCTTGTTAAAGTTAGATTCTCGTAGAAAGCTACACATTCTTTGATCATTCTACAACATTCTACACACACATACTCCCGAATACATCGCAAACGAATTTGTAAGTTTAGATTCAGTACATAACCGTAACACACGAGGATGCAAAAAACTACTTATCCCTCACCACCGAACTGAAACATTTCACAACTCTTATATTGTAACTGCAAGCAAGCTATGGAATTCTCTTCCGGCTAATATCAAGCTCTCTGTGTCCTCTCATTCTTTCAAGAGAAAATGCCTTGATTACCTTCAGCTAGATAGACTTCCGAATTAAAAAGCCACACTACTCCTTTCCTTCAATATGCATTCACTGAATCACCTTATGTTATTCCTCTATCCTTGCTTAAATCTTTCATATAAATGCCCTGACACGAAATGCAGCAATGCAATCAGCAATGAAAAGAAATCTCCTCTATCCCATACACACTCAACTGATGTTGCTCCTGCTCTTCCTCTCAACGCATTAGATGCTTTCTTTGTCTTAGTACGTAATTATTCTGTCTATATACCTAATAATTCTCATCTGTTGCTTTTTTTTTTCTCTCTTTTTTTTCTTACTTATTACCTAAATATCTATGTTATATAAAATTTTGACTAGTGCATACATACTGTGTGCATTATTTTGATACTGTTTTTTTACAGTAATATTCTTTTATTTTATTTTTTTTTCTCTGATAATGTACGTTTTTTTTTTCTATTTAGTTTTTTTATGCTACTTTGTATATTGCTATCTCTTTTTAAATGTGAACTGATGTATGTATCGCATGTAAGTACTTATTGGTAGTGTATTTATTTATTTTTGAATGTTTTTCTCTTTTCATATCTTTCTGCTATTACTACTGGTAGGTTTGCGCAGGTTTTTCACACCCCCCTTCCTTGTGGGTGTTTTCCTGCAGTGGATTTTTTTTCCTAAGAATCTCTTAGGTTTTTTACCTCCACAATTCTTCTAATTTTTTCTACTTCTTATTTTATACTTAATGACGATGGGTTAGATGGAAGAAGAGACTTTTAAGTCTCAATCTCGCCCAAATAAAGACGACTTATTATTATTATTATTATTACCATGGGAGAAAATGGTTGCCGCAATGGTCCATGCAATTAATATTGTGGAATGCGTTACGTTCAGTGTAGCACTTAAGGAAAAGGTATGCCAGCAACTAGGGCTAGGGGAGATTATTCCTTAATAAACTGTGAATGTCATTGGAACAGAAAATGCCTCTGTTCTTGAGTCAGATATTTTTATATCGCTATTGCAAAGAATGTTAGTACTTCTTTTCAAAGCCTTCCTTAAACCCTTCTTACTTGTTTGCTCAGTTCCTTCATAGCCATTCATTTTTCGAGAACATAAGTATGTATAGGATAAGGAGGATAGAACATGCAACTGTTTTCAAAAGTTTATCTCATATCCTCTTACCTCATAAATACATACTCAATTTCCTCCTCAATGAAGACTTTAGGTAACTCTTGAGCACTGTAAATTTATATATTAATCCCTAGTAAACAGATCCTCAACGGCTTCTGTTACAGCTTAAAAAGACATGTTTGAGCAGAAGGAAGTGGTAACATTATCGCCTGCCCATTCGAGGGATGTCATGTCAGCATCCTTGTCTTGTCTAAATGAACATACCATGGCAGAAATGCCGTCTCTGTCCACAATTGGGAGCGTCATCCAGCCGTTATGGCAGAAAAAGGGAATAGACCCCTCGAACACTCAGGAAGAGATTTGAATTCACTCTTCTGGAGGGATATCATGTACCTACTGACGAAAGATAGTTTTGCATAGTGACAGTAACATTAGCAACAAACAATGAATTTTCATATTTGAGAGTGGCTATGGGTTAGAAAATTTGATTTCCTTATTAAACAGAGTAGACGATCGGAAATTTAAAGTATGCCAGAATTTACCTTGTGACAAAAAGTAGTAAAATATAACAGTAGAATTTCATGGGTGACAGGGAGCACAAGGAAGAATATACTGGCATAACTACATGCTGAGGAAGGACTAACCGAAAGATTAATAAAAGAGCGACAAAATATCTTCCAATCTTTAACAAATACTGAAGAGCAAACTATATTACTATGCCCCAAGGAACAGGAGTTCAAAGAGCAGGGCAGGATGTACTGTTAGCAGACAGAGCACATGAGAATAACACAGGTACTCCCTGAACATGCAATAAGTGAACAAAATCCTACCGTTTCAAGCAGATTACTATGACAGTTGCAGTAACTTAAGAGGATGAAGTGCATCACTGGATGGATGAGTGAGGAAAGAACTGAAAGGATCAGCTCTAAGTGGAACACAAGGTTCTGGCAAGAGCTGGTTTTGTATTTTGCAGTTCTGCTTGACCAACTATTAGGTATGGAAATTTCTACAATGATATTCATCCATTTTACCAAAGATACATAATTTTAATGAAAAACCAAATTCTTCCTTGTAGAATTGGGACAAATAGGCTCTATCAAGAAGGGCCCTCTTGCCAATATGTGCAGAAGGGGGGCTTCGAGGGCATGAGGCAAAAACTATCGACATTAATCACCATTGTTACATTCAATATTTTGCCTACCAATTGAACATCAAAATATCTCAACTAGGTAAAGGTGACAACCAGGTGATGGTGATAAAGTGGTACCGGAAACAGTACAGGGTATTAAAGATGAATGTTCTTGCCAGCGCTCCAGAAATATTTTGGAAAGGGAAGTCAGGTAGTAAAGCTGGAAGAGACTTTTTACTCCATAATAGTTTTTGAATACGGAAAGGTATGATACTTGAAGATAACGGGCAACCTGTTCCCTGCGGATTGAAGGAGATATGTTAAGCCATCCCAGATATAAACAATGGCATATTGATTAGAAGACGATTCAGTTGGGTTCTCAACCTGTACAGATAGGGGATACCTCATGCAGAATGATATCTTATAGAGATACTCTCCAGAGGGAGAAGAGGAAGATGCTCAACAAGTGCCTCTAAGAAGTGGTGCTCCGCTATGGAACCCCAAGATGTGTCATCAGTGACAATGGTCCCCAATTGTGAGTGCAATAATGCAGAAGTTTGGACATTGTCTGGAGTTTAAGCAGAATCTGACACCACTCTATCACCTGGAAGCAAATCATGTAGAGATGAATAGAGACCCCAAGGTGCAGCTGGCCATACTTGCTGCAGATGACAGTCGCTGCTGGAAGGACCACTTGCCCAGCATAAGATTTGCTATGAACTATAGCACTTGTCAATCTGCAGGTTAAGTCCTGCATACTTGACATTGCCGAGAGCTACGTATACCAGATGAGGTACAGCATGATCTGCGGGTTACTGTGGATGAATATCCATTCATTCCTGAAATCACCCCATATTTGAAAAGATTTGCGATTAATCTGAGAATGGCAAAGGAGAGAAATGAATTTCAGCTGGATTCCCGGAAGCAGTTTGCTGATAAGAGCAGGCAGGCAGGACCACAACTCAGAGTAGGGGAAGAAGTTCTTGTGAATGTCCATGCCATCAGTATAGGCTAAAGAGGATTGGCTAGCAAGTTTGCTCCAAAGAGGGATAGACCATACATAATCATACCCCAGAAGTTTCCCACGTCATTTCAGGTGGCAGCAGATCCTTTTATCCCTCTAGGTGTTTATCGCACTTCAGCCTTAACTCCATTTGTGAAGACAACTTAAGGGTCTTTTGTAACGGTCCTTCCTCTGAGAAGAAGAGAGCCTAGGAGACAGGAGCTGCCTAGTGAGCCAGAAGCTGCCATGGAACAAAGGAGAAGGCGCAGGGCCCCTGATAGACTCAATTTTTAATACAACCACAGGTGATGACGTCCATGTGGTTGTAAGGGAGACGATGTAGTGGGTGTTCTATCCCCCTTCTATTTTACCTTGTTTCCTTCCACTATTTTTCATACAGTGAGCGCCATGCGGTGGAAAGAGTAAGAGTTAGTGGAGAGTGCCATTAGTGTGCCATTACGTGGTGGAGCTGGTTGCACATGCATATATTTTTGTTGTGCATAAAAGTTATTGTTAGTTAACGTGCTCTCATTCCACCTGATTACCTGCTACAACAGGAAATTACTGAATTTACTTCAAAAAGTAAATTATTTAATACTGTTGTAACACCAAGGGAGCCTGATTATGATGAAATTGAAAGGTATCTCAGACCAAGTGATTTCCAAGAATGGGTGAAAGGCAAAGGGAGAGAGAAAACGAGCAAAGGCGAATTTCAAACAGCAAACAAAATGGTGAGGGATATATATCCTAGTGAGAAATAATCTTCAGGACAGATATAAAGCCATCACGATATCCTGTTCTGCTCCAGATACAATATGTGTGGTATCAGATAGGAATGCTAGCATGCATTTCATCAAGGAGGCACATGAAGGCTTCGGACCACACCAGAGACTGCATCTCTTGGTGGTCATTTAGGACGAGATAATACAGTATGTAAAATTATAGGCACTAATGAATAAAGAAGTTCATGAATACATAAGTTCCTAGGAGCAAGGCCAGAAAGCAAGTCCTAGTACGTGCAAAGCTGCTTCTGAACTCCACAGCATTCCCGTTATCCCCAAAGTTTGGTATCAGATAAGTGTTGATGTATGTTCTCTACCACGTTCACATGAGGGTTATGTTGCAATTTGCGTGGTTGTAGACTATTATTTTTCAGGTGGGTTGAAGCAAAACCAATGTTTCGTAAGAATGCAGAAGTAGCTTCGTTCTTGTTCAAGCTAGTTTGTAGATTTGGTTGCGCTTACATCCAAATTAATGACCAGGGGAGAGAATTCTGCAATCCCGTTGCAGATAAATTGAGTAAATTGACTGGCAGGAAGCAACGAATTACCAGTGCATACCAGCCACAAGCCGAAGGATTGACAGAACGTGTGAATAGAACAATGCAGGGTGCTATGCTGAAGATTTTAAGTGGAGAACAAGAAGAGTTACCAAAATGCTTCCAAGGTATACTCTTTGCCTTTAGGACAGCCCGACATAAGAGTACGGGTATTAACCATATGAATTGATGTATGCCAGAAAATCTATGCTGCCATTGCACTGCATGGAAGACAAGGATATTGAAGGGAGACAATGTGCTGACGAAGTTACCGTGGACTTGGATATGGAGGAGTGCATCCTTGATTACAACAAATTAATTAAAAATCTGAGTAACATCCAAAAAATTCAGAAAACAGTACAAGAGGAGGCAGAAAAATGATTACGAAGAAAGGCATTCCAAAATAACTCCATTTATATTTACACAAAAAAATTTCTGATTTTTAATGTACGAAAAACTACAAGAAAAGAGTATAAGGGTTAACTGTTATATGATGGACCATACAAAGTGGTAGATTTCATTCCCAGAAAGAGTTTAAATCAGCCAATGGAAAAAAATCAAAGACAAAGCAGCATGCCTCAAATTTGAAGCTCTTTGAAGAAAGAGAGACAGCTTGAAGTAACCCCCATTGAAGATTTTAAAAATTTAACTGCGTATTCAAATTTTATTCCCACCAACACCAATTTGTGATCTCTTACATGCATCAAATTTGAAATACCTCCACTCGCCCAGAAGAATGACTGCCGCAGAAGGAAGAAAATTTTTGGCAATCCAATATAATTAGATAAAATTATCAGAGATGGAAATAGTTTATTTAGAGCCATCAGCAAAAAGGTTTTGATTACTTTGATTTATTTAAAAAATGGCAGTGGTAATAATGAAGAGAGATCATTACGTTAAAAGCTTCCAATCACCTGGGAAGGACCATATTTGATTATATCAAAGTGAAATGATAAAACCAGGAGGAGTTTGGGGTACTGAGGTTGAGATATTTGCCGTGGCTACAGTCTTTGAACACCCATCGCTGTCTATTCATCAGATTCTTCCTCCAAAAGAGTGGCTTGGCTTTTCTATTACCCGCTGATTAAGAATGCAGATACATTTTTATCAAAAAAGAGTTCCAAAGAGGAGATCTGTGTTAATTTAATTCACGCAGATGTCCCAGGTGGTATCGAGGGTCCACTGAGGGCTCCGTCGCCTCAGGGGAATGCACTTCAAATGAGATAAAAGGACCAGGCTCCTGCTTATGAAAACCCTCGTGCAGCCTTGGTTGACTAAAGCCAGGTCGTCTGCAGCAACCTGGCTGGCAAGGACGTTGCTTAGCTTCAGGTGGCCCAGAACGCCATCTTGAGGTGAGCTCTGAAGCTTGGGATCACGTCACTCCCCTCTACACTCAGGAGGAGATGTTGAAGATGAGGGAGCATAAGGTGCTCCTCACCTTGCAGGCAGAGGTCAAGGAGTGAAGGATCCGACTCCACAGCTATGTGGCACACGGCCTGGTCATTCTAATGACTGCGGAAGGATCTGTGACTAGGAATGCGGACACCACTTTCCTGATCCCAACTCATCGGTCCAGGATGGCGGGATCCTTTGTGGTAACATTTGCTCAGCAGTTTAACGCCCCCTACCACAGGAGTTGTGCGTGAACTTTAGCTGGGAGAGGGAAAAACACCACTTTTGGCACTACGCCTGATTCTTCAAAGTTGTATGCAGTGCAAGTGTGTGGTGGCAGAATTTTATGCAATTATATGCTTATCTGTTATATCCATACTTTTTAAAAAGCTGTTTTTGGAAGTAATTAACCGTAAGTTTTTTAACAATGTGTTTTAGTGCATATGTATTTACCAGTGTGTGTTTTTGTTTGCTATGTCCTAAACAGTGACATGAATATTTAACTTGAATTTTGCCTAGAACAATTTTTACCCATATCTTTTACCTGTTGTTGCTTACTTAAACATATTATCTATTGTTTTAATGACATGTTTTTTAAGTGTTGATTTTTTACCATTTATTCTTTTCTATTTATATATTTATTTTAATTGTAATCTTAACAGCTGAGATTTTTTTTACCTGTTAATGCATACTTTAACATATCGTTTATCAATTATTTTCATAATACACACAGATGTAGCCCCCAATAACGTTCTGTTGATGAGCGATAAAACAGCAGTGGTTATTTCACAGATAGCCACTAAAAATTCCAAATTATATATTTCTGGAAAAAGTTTTGGTGAGCTGAAAGATTTTTATAGCACACCTGCTCCTTCACAAAAAATAGTTGTCTACATAGGTAGGAATTTAAATCAATCATGCTGCCGTGCTGTGGAGGATATCATTTGCAAAACAATGATGATTCCAATTACTAATGAATCTGGCAGTGAAAGCTTTTATATAGCTGAACTGCTACACCACTACCAGTAGAGGTATGCATGACAGTTTATATTAATAATGAAACGTTTTAATGACCATATACATCCTCTCTTAATATTTTATCCAGGAGGTCCCATGAGGTTTTATCCAGGCAGTCCCTTCAGCCTGGGTGAGAAATTAGGAGGATAGTTCATATGTGCTCTACCCACTGCATGGGAATATGACTGCAACCACACGAGCCATTAGGCAGCAACAGCAGCCATCAAATGATTGGGAGAAACTATGTATAAAATTTACTACTGCCCCATTTGGTAAGAGATATGATTATTACTTTTAACTTTACAATCTGGGCATGATTTGATAATGCTTTTCTCATTTTATTGTCATGCCTTAAGCAGCTCAGCCATTTCCAATATAAGTAAAAACATTTTGGGTCAGGAGGGTGTTTGATCTCTTTATGTAGCTTAGAGAGTTAAATACAATCAGTCAGAAATTATTGTTAATGAAAATCTAGATGCAGAATGTGATTGAAGATTAAAACTTGGTGGGTTTCTTATTGACTACATTGATTATTTTGTATGTAGTTCTGTAAATCCTGGTACATAATATCAATATATCTGTTACAATGTTCTTCAGATTTTTTGGAAGAAGCCATTAGGCTCGAAAGACAAATGGGTAGCTGTAGTGACACAGGACATGTTTGCTCAATATGTAATAACGGAGATCATTCGATTTATCGTTGTGATGTTTTCCGAAGAAAGCTTTTACCTGAACGCCAATCTATCGTAAAAGAAAAAGGCTGGTGCTTCAACTGTTTAGGCACTTCGCACAGTGTAAAGGCATGCATATCTAAGCAGAATTGTAAATATTGTAATGGAAGACATCATTCTTTATTGCATCAAAATTCGGATTCTTCCAACAAGAAAGAAAATTCCCAGATAATTCGCGAAAGTGACAACTCGCGGAATATAGCAACAAGATCAACGGACTTTGTTGGATTATCTTCCTCGAAAGAGAAATTAGTGTTATTAGCAACGACCTTGGTTAGACTTTCCAACGGTCATGGATCCTCTCAAATCGTAAGGGGAGTTTTAGACTCAGCAGCGCAATCAAGCTTTGTGACGGAACGCTGCGCGCAGCTTTTAAATGTAACTCGCCAGCGAGTTCCCAATGGCGTTGCCGGGTTATCTCAATCACGTGTTAAAACATCAGGGATGGTTTATTTGAATGTATGCAGTGTTAATGGTACTTTACTGGCCAATTCTCATCCAATGATAATACTAGATAACATTACTCCCTCTCTCCCTCGACTGGCTGTATCCTCTGAAATAAGGAGAAAGGTCAAATCTCTATTTTTGGCGGATCCAACTTTCGACCTACCAGGGCCAATAGATGTATTAATCGGAGCCGATTTGTTCCCGTACGCGATGTCGGGAGTTCAGTTTACTCTTGGGAAAGGACTGCCAATGGCTTTGGATACCATATTCGGTATCGTATTAATGGGAAACGCGCCGGTTGCTTCATCATCTGAAGGTTCTTCATCTGAGAAAGACTATGCGCGGGAGTCAACTAATCTGCTTGCTTGTGATTTAGATCTCAATACGTCATTACAGAATTTTTGGAAATTAGAAGAACCACCGTCCCAAGTCATTTCCGAAGGGGATAATGCCTGTGAAGCGCATTTCCGTGAAAGCCATTCGAGGGATGAAGCCGGAAAATATATCGTGCGCCTTCCCTTTAAAGAAAATCACGAGCCATTGGGGTGCTCTTCCCTTGGCGTGAAACGAAGATTTATAAATTTAGAAAAGAAACTTCACTCAAACCCAGAATTGAAGAAATGCTATGTTGAATTTATGCGGGATTACTTAAACTCCGGTCACATGAAACCATGTAAGCTCTCACTCGACGTGGAGCACTATTTCCTGCCGCATCATGGTGTGTTTAAGCCACATGAATTCTCTCCAAAGATTCGAGTTGTATTTGATGCAAGTGCCAGAACCTCATCTGGTGCTTCGCTAAATGATATTCTTCATACAGGAACCAAATTGCAGAATAACATTTGTGACCTCATCTTCTGCTCAAGATTTCACAAAATTTTATTTTCTTGCGATATTAAACAAATGTATCGACAAATAAAAATGCACCCTGACGACCAACGTTATCAACTTATTTTTTGGCGCTCGGATCCATCGGAACCCCTCATGGTATATCAGTTAACCACCGTTACGTATGGGGTGACGAGCTCTCCTTTCTTAGCGATCAGAACTCTTCATCAGCTCGCCGTGGATGAAGGCGCCCAGTTTCCTCGGGCCGCTACGATACTCAAATATCACACATTTGTAGATGACATTATTGCTGGGGCGGATAATCTGAACGATGCCTTGTCGCTTCAGGACGAGTTGATGCAGCTCCTTGCAAAAGGGGGCTTTGAGCTCTGCAAATGGTGCAGCAATTCTTCAGCTCTACTCTCTCGCCTCGCCGCAGAAGAAAGGAATTTCTTCTTCACTTCCAGATCCTCGACATTGTTTATTGGGACTCAAATGGAATTCTCCACTGGACCATTACTCCTACTCTGTAAATGTTGCAGAAGTTCCTTCTACAAAACGCTGTATCCTCTCAACGATTGCAAAAATTTACGACCCTTGCGGTTGGTTGACGCCGATAGTGTTATGGGAAAAATCATTTATGCAATTATTATGGACATTAGGACTCCAATGGGACGAGCCAATTCCTACGCATCTCTTGGAGAAGTGGGAGTTGTTTATTAGAGATATTGTATCCATCAGAAGTGTGAAAATTCCTCGTCCACTTTCTCTTGACCAGTCTATCACTCTTCAGTTACATGGATTCTCAGATGCCTCCGAGAAAGGATATGCAGCCTGCGTGTATTTACGCTCAAACCGAAAGGGAGGAAGAATAGAGATTAACTTGTTGATGGCAAAATCAATAGTCTCTCCTTTGAAAAAAATTACTCTCCCCCGTTTAGAATTGTGTGGTGCCCACTTATTATCTAAATTGCTAGTGTATTGTTATTCTTTGTTATCTCCTCATTGCAGCATTGAATCTACTATCCCCTGGTGTGATTCAACTACAGTTCTCACTTGGGTTAAGACACCACCTTATCGGCTGAAGACGTTTATCGCAAACCGCGTCGCAGAAATCCAAGAGAATGCGCACTCTCACCAGTGGCGGTATGTAGCTTCAAATAATAATCCCGCTGACTGCGGTTTGCGCGGACTCATGCCGTCACAGCTTCCCGACCATCCTCTATGGTGGCATGGAACAAGGTGGTTGAACCTTAGGAGCGAAGATTGGCCATCGTTAGAATATAAATCTGTTGTAGACACGCGAGTGCTTGAATTAAAATCCCCAGAAACTGCTGTTCTCGTCTCTACAGAGCAATCAGAATGGGATTTATTATCTAAATTCTCGTTGTGGTGGAAATTACAGCGCACAGTAGCATACGTCAGACGATTTTTGCTTAACTGTAAAGGTGCTACCAAATTTTCAGGCTTCCTCACCAATGAAGAATTGATGCAAGCAACCATTTGTATTTGCAAATTACTGCAGCAATCTAGTTTAAAGAATGAGTTGATTGCACTGCAAAGGAATCAACTGTGCAGCATACGTCTTCAACGCCTTGCACCATTTTTGGATGAAAATGGACTCAATCGAGTTGGAGGAAGGTTATGAAGCGCATCAATTCCAGAGAACGTCAAGCATCCTATATTATAGCCAAAATCACATCATGTAGTGAATTTAATAATTGATTTTTATCATGTAAAATGTCTTCATGCCGGACCACAATTATTACAAGCCTCTATATTCCGTCATTTTTGGATTTTGTCCGCTCGCTCTGTAATACGCTCCCGCATTTTTAAATGTATTACGTGCTTTAAGTGCAAGCCGCGTAATATGCCACCTCTGATGGGAGACCTTCCGAAGCAAGAGTGAACCAGGCCCATCCATTTGCCAATACAGGAATGGATTACGGTGGACCTTATCATGTCAAGATTCATAATTTGCAAAGTGTAAAAATTTTCAAAGTGTATATTTGTGTATTTGTTTGTCTCTGTACAAAGGCTGTACATATAGAAGTAGTAACTGATCTCACCTCCGAAGCCTTTATAGCCGCACTAACCCGCTTTGTCTTGCGAAGGGGACTTTGTCGTAATTTTTATTCCGATTGAGGAACCAATTTTGTTGCCGCTTCATCTCTACTTAGGAGGATTTTTAAAAACTTTTTGAGATCAATTGAGGGAGATTTATCTCATTTTGCAAATCAAAGTTCGTTTAATTTTCATTTCATCCCACCCTCAGCACCACATCAGGGTGGATTATGGGAAGGAGCCATCAAATCAGCTAAACACCATTTAACCAGAGTAATGGGCAAGCAGATTCTAACTCTACCTGAGTTCATTACCTTGATCACGAAGATAGAGGCCATGTTAAATTCTCGACCCATTACCCCAATTTCAACGGACCCTAAGGAAGTCTCTGCGCTCACCCCCGGTCACTTCTTGGTTGGGCGGAATCTGCAATCGGTTCCTGAGGAAAACTATTCCAATTCTACGATCAATCGGCTGAGTAGATGGCAGATAGTCCAAGCACTATCGCAAAGAATATGGAAGAGATGGCACAAAGAATACCTCAATACACTCCAGCAGAGATCCAAGTGGACTCTTGAAAAATAGTCTAAAGGAGGGAGACTTAGTACTCGTACGCGAGCCAAATGTTCCCCCTCTATTGTGGTGCATGGGACGTGTGTCATCCATCCATCCAGGGAAAGATGGAGTGGTGAGAGTGGTCACCCTCCGCACGGCTAAGGGTAGTAGTAGTAGAATTAGATTAAGGCGCCTCAACCCTTAGGTTATTTGCGCCAATACTTGACAAAAGTGACAAAAAATTACGGCATACGTGTATTATTATTAAATAGAGTCAGTTTTATCATTTAAGGCTCTGAAGATCATAAATAGGTAAAATAAATAGTTAAATAAATAATGATAAATCCAAAAAAAAAAATAGCCACCAATAAATGGATAAAATAAATTAAATAAATAAATAAATAAGAAGCATAGTAAAACATCTTTGTCCAGGATGGTTGTGGACTTAAACTTTTTTGTATAGATCAGCTTCCTTAAGAAACTGTAAAACTCTATTGAGATTCTCTGCGTCATTGCCTAAGATGTCTCTGAGCTCACCCCTGATGTCAAATCTGTTTCTTAAGGCATGGTATTGCTCACAATCAGTAAGTATGTGTTTAATGGTTAGTTGCGAGTTGCAGCTATCACACATAGGTGCCATCTCCCCATCTGTAAATAGGAATGAATGTGTAAATGCACAGTGACCTATCCGCAGTCTTGTAATCACTACTTCCTCTCGTCTATTCCTACGATGGGAAGAGTGCCATGGGGAAACCACTGGTTTTATGTCCCTTAGTTTATTTCCCTCAAGATCTTGCCCTTTTTGCTTCCAGCTATCATGTATCTTTTCTCTGAGTATGTTTCTCAGGTCATGAGAAGTGATATGTCTTGAGTCTATATTTGGTTTCTGTAGGGCAGCCTTAGCGGCTGAGTCAGCCTCCTCATTGCCTCTGATGCCAACGTGCCCTGGGACCCAGAAAAAGATTATATTAACCCCTCGTGAGTGAAGGTCAATAAGGGATAAATGTATCTCCTGTACAAGTGGATGTGTGGGGGAGAAGCATGAAATGGCCTGTATGGCACTCAAAGAGTCAGTACAGATTAAAAAGGGTTGATTGCAGGATTCTATTTGCTTCATTGCTGTCTTAATGGCATACAGTTCCGCAGTGTAAATGCTGCACCATGGGTGCAGTTTCAATCCTATCACTCCAGAAATAGGAGAGACAACTGCGCATGCAACATCCGAGCTTGATTTTGAGCCATCTGTAAAAATGTGGGTGTGATTGCAGTAGTCTGACAGTCTTTGCAAAAGCTTGCTGATAAAACTGAGGAGCTGTTGTTGCTTTTTGGAGTTTTAATAATTCCGTTATGGTCTCAGGAAAAGGGACATGCCAAGGTGAGTATCTAGGAGGTCTTCTGCAATAAACAGGTGGAAGGTCTTCTGCAATGTCGTTCAACAATTCTTTAAAACGAATTGGCAAGGGTTTAGTTGCCCGTGGTCTGTTGTTAAAAAGCACTAAAAAACAAGGGTTAAAAATAGTTTCATAGTAGGGGTGATCTTTTGAAGAGAGGATCTTACTAATATAATTACACATAAGTGTCTCTCTCCTTACTTCGAGTGATGGTTCTCCTGCATCTGAGTAGAGACTTAGGATTGGGCTCGTCCGAAAGGCTCCTGTTGCTAATCTAAGAGCAGCATGGTGTATAGAGGACAGCGGTTTTAAATATGTGTTGCGGGCTGATGCATATATGAAGCAGCCATAATCCAATTTTGACCTTATCAGGGCTCGATATATTCTGAGCATTGAAATTCGGTCTGCACCCCATGAATGGTTAGTGAGGTGTCGCATAATATTCAGTAGTTTCACACATCTGTCCCTCAGATTGTTAATGTGAGTTCTCCAGTTGAGCCTTTCATCTAGGTCCATACCTAGGAATCGGACAGTCTCTGTAAATGGAATGGGTTGGTTGTTGAGCATAAGAGATGGTTGAGGGAATAATCCCCTCAATCTGTGGAAGTGAACACATTTTGTCTTTTCTCTTGAGAATCTCAAGCCATTGGAAGATGACCATTCCTGAAGAATGGTGTAGGGTCAGTTGTAGTTGCCTTTCTGCATTCTGCAATTTAGACGATCTACAGTATATGGCCAGGTCGTCAACATATAGGGATGCCATTACAGGTCGTCTGACGCACTCGGCCACGTCATTGATTGCTATTGCAAACAGAGTTACACTCAGAACCGAACCCTGTGGCACTCCATTCTCTTGTTTGAACAATCTAGATGTATATTTCCCAATCCTCACCTTAAAAACTCTGTCAGTTAAAAAGTTCTCAATAACAACAGGTAGATTTCCCCTGAAACCCCAGTCGTGCAGTTTACGTAAAATTATATGTCGCCATACACAGTCATATGCCCGTTCAATGTCAAAAAAGATACCAACAACGTGTTGGCGGAGGAGAAATGCTTCCTGAATAAAATTTTCCATCCTGACCAAGTGATCTATTGTGGATCTTCCTTGTCGAAATCCACACTGAATATTACTGAGTAGTTTGTGTTTTTCTAGGTACCAAACCAGTCTTTGGTTTACCATCCTCTCCATCACCTTGCAGAGGCAACTGGTCAAAGAAATCAGCCTATAGCTAGTAGGTAGGCGCTTGTCTTTACCCTGCTTTGGGATCGGGATAATAATAGATTTCCGCCAAGTTACTGGAAATATGCCCTCACACCAGATTCGATTAAGTATGTCCAGGAGCTGCTCCATTCCCGAAAGAGGAAGGTTTCTTAGGAATGCATAGTGCACTTGGTCAATACCAGGGCAAGTGTCCTTAGTGCTCCCTATGGCAGCCGATAACTCCCACATATTGAATTGATCGTTGTAGGGGGCAGCGAGATTACCCATTAATAGATTGATAGGGATGCGCTCTACTCTGTGTCTGATAAGTCGGAACGAGTCATCATAATTATCATTGCTGCTCATCTTTGAGTAGTGCTGACCAAAAGCATTACTTATGTCTTGCGGGGTTGTCAGCATCTGGTTCTCAACTTCAAGGTGGGTGATGATTGAGCTGCGGAGGGTTCCGGTAATACTTTTAACTTTTTTCCACACTTCTGTAATGGCGGTTCTGTGGGTTATTGTGGAGACATACTCGACCCACGATGCTTTCTTTGCAGCTTTCACAGTCAGCCGTGCCTTTGCTTTCAATCTCCGGAATGAAGCCAGATTGCTGGTAGTTGGGTATTTTTGAAAGATCCGTAATGCTCTTTTTCTCTTCCAGATGGCTTCGGCACACTCCTCGTTCCACCATGGGACAGAGTGGTGGGCTGGTCGGTCTGACGACTTTGGTATGCAAGAACTGGCTGCTTGGATTATTGCTGCTGTGAAGTCTTCCACCTTTTGGGAGCTGTCAGTGTTTGTATTGTCAACAAAGTTAAAAACTGTTTTAAAAAAATTCCAGTTTGCTTTACGTAAGAGCCAACTTCCTGCATGAGTAAAGTGCTCAATTGCGTAGCCAGGCTTTTCTAAAAGTAATGGGAAGTGGTCACTACCACACAAATCGGAGTGAACAGACAGGTTAAAAGACGTTGCAATGGAACTAGAGCATATGACTAAATCAATCACAGAGAACTCACCATTAAAAGAGTTAAAACGCGTCTTTTCCCCTTCATTCAGTAAAATTAGATTAAAATCGTTTAAAATTTTCTCAATAAGGCGACCTCTGCCATTGGCATCGTTCATTGTGTCCCCCCATATAGTGCTGTGGGCGTTGAAGTCGCCCAGGAGCACAAATGGTCTCGGCAGTTGTTGAATGAGACTCTCCAGGTTTTCTCTGGTTACGGGTGCCCACTCAGGAAGGTAGATGTTGCAGAATGTGACTCTATCTGGGATGTAACATTTCACCGCAACAGCCTGTAGGGGGGTATTGAATGTTACTCGGGAGGTGTATAGGGCCTCCTGGACGGCAATAGCCACCCCACCCCTAGCTCTGTTGCCACTCAAGTCATCCAATCTAAAAACATTAAAACCATTAATTCTGCCTTTGTCAGTGTCTTTAAAATGTGTCTCTTGGAGACATATGAGGGGAGGGTTAAAATCTCTTGTTAAAATCTTTAGCTCCTCCTGATGGGAATAAAAACCATTACAATTCCATTGCAACATTAAAAATCTGGAAGACATTGCTGTAAAAATAAATAAATAAATAGAATTATTAAAAAGGAGGATTCTTTCATCTATTTATTTTGACCTTTCTCCCTTTCTGGCGCTCTAAAAGGACCCTTTGGAGTTCTGTCTCTGACAGACACTCGTCCTCCTCCATGCAGGAGTCAGAGGTCCCATCTATGGGTGGGAGTTTTGAGACTACTTGTTGACTCAGAGAGGTAACATGTTTTCTCTGATTCGATTCCTTATTCACTGTTTTGGCCTTGTTTTTGTGCTCCTCATCCCTTGCCTTATTTTTTTCAGTTAGGTCTCTGCTTGTCTGGACTGCTATTGCCTTCGGTCTTGCTACAAAAGATGTTAGTATGCTCTTACATGGGGAGCAGACAGGGGGGAGGTGGGTCTGGGTGCCCATCTCCCTCGTCTTCACTGCCCTGGAGGCTACTGCGGCAAATGAGGGACCTTTCGATAGTGGGGCTTGTGCTTTATATTCTCTTTTGGCTTCAATGTATGAGATCTTTTTTGTGGTCTTTATCTCCTGAATGGCCTTCTCTTCCTTAAAAACTGGGCAGGTAGGAGACCAGGCAGTGTGTTCTCCACTGCAATTAAGGCACTTTAGAGGAGACGTGCATGGTTCCTCATGCTTTTGTTGACCGCAGCGGCCGCACTTCTCTGCTTCTAAGCACCGTGCGGAGGTGTGACCAAACCTTTGGCACTTATAGCACCTCATGGGGTTGGGGATATACGGTCTTACAGCAAGAGACAGATAGCCAGCAAAGATCTTTCTTGGGAGTTCTGTTCTTGCGAACTTTAGGGTAAGGTTGGGGGTGTCTACTAAGACACCATTGCGACGAGATTTGATTCGTCGCACACCAACAACTCCCTGGTCCCTCAACTCATTCAATATTTCCTCCTCCGGTACTGTTAGCAGGTCATAGCTGAAGACCACACCCTCAACATAGTTCAGGGTTCTGTGAGCTTCCACCGTCACTGCCACGTTGTGGAAAAGTGTGGCTGTTCTTATTTTAGCGGCTTGTTTTTCATCTTTTACCTCCACCAGCAAGGATCCATCGCGTAAACGCTTTGCGCACGCCACCTCCCCCAGCATGAATTTTAACACCCTGTGGAGTGCAAAGGGAGACAGCTTTTTTAGAGCTCCATCTATGATACTAGAGATAATGAAGAATGTCTCTTCACTGTTACAACTACTTTCACAATCACTTCTATTATTAATAGCTTCTGCTTCAACTCTGGGTTTCTTTGATATTTTACCTTCTTTTTCGGTTATATTCTCGCCTTGGTTTTTGTTAGCCATAATTTGGCAGTTTTGTTTCATCCTCCGGGCTCCCCACCCACCACGGAGCCCAACAAGGGGACGCTGAACTTCAACGCCAGGGCTACCAGGAGGATATAGCTAAGATCCCACCATCTGCGCAAGACTAATGCGGTTCTGGTGGGTCTAGACTGCCCCACTGGCGTACGCTCGTAAGGAGCCGCCAAGCTCCCCAGCCGCCAGGAGCCGATTGACCGGGAGTGGGCTAGTTCCCGGCCGCCCGTCTAGGAGAGGCAGGGGCCAAAGTGGAGTGTTGGGGAAAAGTGGAGGGGCTAAGTCCCCCCAAAGACCCAATCCCCTCAGCCACCAGGATCCCCCTTCCCCCCGACACGGGTCGCCATGCACGGCAAACGCATGGGTGGGCATTCCGCACACAGAGAGGGCCAGCAATAAATGATAAGAGAAAATGATGGGGGTGATTGACATGATAAAAGGGTTGATGGAGCATGAGAGCCCTCCCTGTGTCCCCCCCTCACCACGTGGAGGAACCCACATTGAGGGGGACGGCTAAGGGGGTATTTAAAAAGACCGGCGGTCAAAGTGTTTCCTTTACCCAATCCCTAGTCCTTTCCAAATCCCCATTCCTCACTTGCTGTAAATATTATTGTAATATATTTTTGTTTTATTTTACTAATGTAATGTTTTTTTTTGAATAATTTTCTGCCAGCCTGAAGCACTTTGTGTATTGTTGAACTGGACCAGTTCAAGGCGGGGGAATATGTTCGGTTTTGTGAACGGGTGGCGTTCACTGTTTCTTTTTGTTTGCGGCCCATCTCCGATAGAGGGACACAAGTTTTTTATTTTGTGTAGTATGTATTGAGTGAACCTCGGCAGTCCCCTGGATAACGCTGGCAGTGTGTGTCATCTCCTGCGACTTGAGTTCTCACCTGATCGCTTCGCCTCGCCGTGAGCCCTTTCTTGGTGCCGATCTTCTCATACCACGCTGCCTGCAGTTCCTCCGAACGCCACTTCACCTTATGGCCAGCGCTACCAAAACGTGTTGTACATAATTATCATTCAATATTTGTGAATTAAACATAAATTTTTTGTCATGTAAAACTGATGTGGTTATTTATGCTACAATTAAGGAGAAGTTCTCATATCTTTTTGACATACATGGAGATAAGGTAGTGCCACTGCTAATAGAGACTTATGGTCAAGAGAAATTTCACTATTACCAGATTGTGAATCTTGAGTCTGGGCTTGTAAAGATGTATAGATATGGAAAAGCTCACCGATCAGGGACATGGGAATATGCCACAGAAGTGTTGGGGGCCTTTACATGGCATTATATCTCTGAGTATTATTGTAAGGAGAAGACCTTGCCTAAGATAAGAATCCTCCCACATACTTTACTTGGTATGCTGTTTTTTGGGATTCCTGGATTCCAGGAATTTATAAAGAACATTCCTGACATTGAATGGGCTTTAGTGGAGTTTGAGAAACATCGAGTGTATAATTAATTTTTCCTAACCAGCTCGACCTTTTAGATGATACGGCAATCACCCCGCATAAAGACTATATCTTGAGCTTGTTTGCTAGAGATGTTTTAGGAGTTATCAACAAGAAAGGAAACACTAGGCTTGTATTTGAGGTGCTCAATCGAGAGACCATGGACATTAGGGAGTTCTATGAAGAAATGTCTAAATTAGGGTATATACCACTGCAGTGGGCTGTCATACAGCTACCATTATTTCACCAGCAATCTATGACCATGTCAGGATCGGAGCTGATTTATGTACACACTGGAATCCCTGAACACTCAACCAGAAAGAGATGGCTGCAGATGGATCAATTTTAATATGGACATAGAACAATGGAACCTGACTTTTAGAAGAGAAAAGTTAATACCTCTTTCAAGGCAATTAGGATGTATATTTGGAGTGGACCACTTTACCAATAATCTACACCTATTTGAAGACTCATTTATGTTCAGCTCTGCTAGGTTCTCATCGCCTGGTTTTCTTGGACACTAACATTTTGGGAAAATCATCTAGGAGGAAACCAGGGGATATTTCAAAAATTATGGACAATTGCTACTGCCTTAAAAATAGAGAAGTCAATGTCAGAATTTGGGTTTGAATATAGAGCAACGGGGGCTGGAGATAATCGAATCTTAGTCATAAGCATTCCAGACAACGATCCTTTGAAGTCTTTCTGTGAATCTAAAGAAGCAAACTGTTCTTGCGGTTTTTTATGTTAGGGCTACTACGGCATCTTGCATGCATGTTGTTTGCTAAGAATTTGTTTATATTTAGACTCTAGTACACCAACTGCCCAGGATACATCTACAAGCGATGGGGGAGGAGGTGCTGGAGGAGTAACAACCTTATTAAAAAATTCTGGGTCAATATCAGGTTCTGGATGGTAGTATTGTGTAAGGGCCCCTGCCTAGAATAAATGCCAATTGCAGGAGTGACAGAGGGAAGCAGAAAGCATCACCAGTTTGTGACATGGGCTCAAACAATGTTAAAGCTCTGAAGATAATGGGTTCCATATCTGAGAAATCTGTTATAAATCTTGCAGGTCATGATATTAGAACAATATTTGATCCAGTGTATTTGCTGAAGTATTTTTAAATTTTAAGCTAAAGTTGACCTTAAAAAATAACATCCGATCCAGAGGCAGAGTGAAGGGACTGTCATTTTAAGTTCCTGGAGTTGCAAAGAGGAAGGATATGAGGGAGGTTTATTGACACGCCGGGGGACGCCAAGTTTGAACATGCCTGAAAAGCGCGCCGGGGAAAAACCCTCGGTAACAGGACTTCCTCCCGCCCCCGCCGCAGGGACACTATCCCTGATTGGCCCGTAGCCCTGAGGGCCCCCATATAAATAGGGGACTGAATTTCCCCACAGTCAACTGGAGGCTTAACCTCCAAAACTGGCTACTAAAACTTTTTGCCATTATCTCACGAGACAACTTGACCAAAGAGGCTTTTGTAGAGTTTATTTTAGATTCAACAAACAAAATCATTGATGGATAGTCCTCTAAACATCATGGAATGGAATGCCAATGGGCTTTTCAGACAATCCACCGAGCTATTTAACATCTTGATTCAAAAACAAATTGATATAGCTCTAATTGCTGAAACACATTTAACTTTCGATAAATTGATTGACTTCCCCGGCTACCACTGTTTTAGGAAGGACAATGGAAATAAGCAATCAGGGGGCGTTTGCATTTTTGCCTCCAATAAACTCAAACTGAGGGAGTTAAAACTGCCCAAATTTAAAAACATGGAGGCAGTCGGTATTACAGTGAAAGGAGACCACAACACAATCAATTTCATCGCTGTTTATAAATCCCCAAGTAAAGGCATCCTAAAAACAGATTTCTTTAAATTCGCCAAAAAGTTCAATAACACTACGACCATTATGGGTGGTGACCTGAATGCTAAAAATAAAGCTTGGGGTTGCCGGGCAAATAACTCATCTGGTACGAAACTTTTTAACTGGCTCACACAGTGTCGGTTTATGGTTCATGCCCCCACGAAACACACCCACATAGTAAAAAATCATCCTAACTGGAATGATATCCTGGACTTCTTCATCACCTCTTTCGAGTCTGAGCTCATTCAGTGTAAGGTCTCCAATCTTTTAGACTCTGATCATTTACCTGTTTTTGCCCACATCCCAGTGGATATCGATGATATCTTTAACGAAAATTCCAGAATTCCAGACTGGGCCAGGTTCAGTTTGACCCTCGAAAATCTAAAATTCGATTGGACCAACAAAGATTTAAACCCCTTCCAAATAGATAATGCAATAGCGGATTTTGCAAGAAATATTAATATGGTCTATGCTAAAACGTCAAAAATCAAAAAACGTCTACCATCTGGGCACATAAATCTCCCCAAAAATATAATAGATGAGATTAAAACTCGTAACAAAGCCCGTCAACTTTTTCAAAAAACCAAAAACAATACTTACGATCATCTTTACCGCTTATTGAGAAAATCCATTCAAAAACAAATAAAAAAATTCAAAAATGATAGAGTGGTCAGAGAAATCGACGAACTTAGTGTGAACAACCCAACAAACAGACCACTCTGGAACTTCGATAAGAAAATTACAGGGAAAAAGCAAAAAACTAATGTTCCATTAAATACCGATGGGAAACATCTTATATTTTCTGACTCTGACAAATGTAAACTTTTTGCTTCGATGCTAAGCAAAACTTTTATTCCTTATGATACAAGTACTTGCCAAGGGATCATAGATAGAAAGAAAAAGGTTATTAAAAAAGCAAAACTGGATAGAGTAGTCTTACAACCAAAATATTCCAAAATCCACGATACTTCAGGTAACAGGGCACAAGAACCTGACTCCCCAAATTCCCAAAATAGAAAATTTCATGACAAGATTAATGACTGCGTATCGTCACTTGCTTTTATGCCAATCTCAGAAGCCATGCTCACCCATTTTAAAGAAGTGGATGACATTATTAAAGATTTAAAAAGTAACAAAGCACCGGGACGGGATGGCATTACTGCCAAAATGATTAAATCCTTTCCTAATAATATCGTTTAAGATCTTGTTTGCATCTTCAATGCCTGCTTAACAAACGCATACTTTCCAAAAGAATGGAAAATCGCTAAAATCATCATGATCCCTAAACCAGGCAAGGATAGCAAAGATCCTAAGAATTATAGACCGATCAGCCTCCTACCAATCCTTGGTAAATGCTTCGAGAGAATCTTACTGAGGCGACTTATAGATCATTCGTCTCTTGCTGATTTAATCCCAAACTTCCAGGCAGGGTTTCGTTCTGGTCTCTCCACCACTCACCAAATTGTTAGACTAACTGAAGACATAGTAAATGGTTTTAATTCTAGACAATTCGCGGTCGCCTGCTTCCTTGACTTTCAAAGTGCATTTGATAAAGTTTGGCACGAAGGATTAATTTTTAAATTATTTGACTGTAACTTCCCAGTTTATCTCATTAAAATCATTGACTCATTCCTCAGAAATCGCAAATTTTATGTATCTTTTAACATTGCGACTTCAAACATTTTAGACATTGACGCAGGTGTTCCGCAAGGTTCTATTTTATCCCCGACTCTTTTTAATATTTTTACAAGTGACATTCCCCAGTACACGGACTCGAGTATTTACTTGTATGCTGATGATACCACCATTGTGGCTAAACATAACTCTGCAAAAATTGCCAACATCAGGGCTCAAAAACATCTAGACTTGATCCATAATTGGTGCAATTCATGGAAATTGAAGGTTAACCCCAGTAAATGTGGTAAAATGATCTTCAGCAGAAAGATTAAAAAACCTAATGACTCGGACCTGTACTGGGGCAATGATATTATCCCCCGACAAAAATCTCAAAAATTCCTTGGGGTGTTCCTAGACCCCAAGTTGACGTGGAGAGACCAGACGAAATATATTTTAACCAAAGCTAACTCTGCATTTTATGCACTTAATATTTTACTCTTCAATGACAAAATCAAGTTAAAAACAAAAATCTTATTATACCTAACAATGGTGCGCCCAATCATAACCTATGCAGGACCTGCCTGGTTGTATGCCTCAAAAGACAACTTTAACAAACTCAAGAGAATCGACAAAAAATATATCAAACAGATTCTAAAAGTGCCACCACTGACAAGTTCTAAAGAAATTTTTGATGCACATGCAATTAAGCCCCTAGACTTAGTACTCCTCACCCTGGCAAACAATTTTAAAAATAAGTTGAATGCTGCACCTCGAGTTTTTAACTCTATGTGGTCAGACAACACAAATGAGGCCTCCTCTCAGTACTACAGAAGGCCTAGAGCGTTTAAAGAAGTTGTACAACTTCATTAAAATGAATTGAAAATTTAATTTAAAATAAACTTAAGAATTAGCAAGGGTTTCTTTTGGGAACCAATGCTAATATAGTAATCAAAATAAGAATGTCATTTTACTAAAAAATACAATGCCATCAGACGTGGATAAAGCCCTCAGGGACCTGGTGCCACAAATTATAGTATCCTTTACTGGAGTGAAGACTGACTGCGGAGGGAAAGGCAATTCGGGTTGGGGAGGCGAACTGCAGATATAGAGTGAAAACTCCCCGTGCTTTCGTTGTCCTCAAGAAACCCCCTGCCGTTGCGGTTGGTTGAGCGAAAGCTCTGCCGCGAAGCCAGTCAGGTTGATTGAGCGAAAGCTCTGCCGCGAACGAGTCTGGCTGATTGAGCGAAAGCTCCGTCGGGATCAGCATTGCCGGACATTGATTGAGTGAAAACTACGTGTCCGAACCCCCCCGTAGCAGATGCCCTGCCCTGCTGACACCGCTGAAGACGTCTCCCCCGCACTTGGAGGTGAGGAAGATTGTCTCCCCCCGAGGCCTACCAAGAGGTCCCGCCGGTAAGGGGTCTGAGCCGCGACCCGCAGGTATTGCACGCCCTGTTTAAGGAATAAAAAAAAAAATAATAAATAAAAATAAAAACCAAAAATAAAACTGAAGTTGTTCTTGACAAGGGTCGCCTCCTCCCGGATCACCCTTTGATGCCCATGCGAACGAGCAGCGCTGGGCCCGCAACTCAAGAGGAGTCACCAGCGCTCAGAGAGCAGACGAGAGAGCTGACATTATGAATGAGACAGTAGACAAGTTTAGTATGAGACTTTACAAAAGCTGTCTTCAATTCATATAGAACCAAGGGGAAAGAGACAGTAGACAAGTTATTACATTATGAATGAGACAGTAGACAAGTTTAGTATGAGACTTTACAAAAGCTGTCTTCAATTCATATAGAACCAAGGGGAAAGAGACAAATTTTGTAAATATCATTGAGAAAATTTCATCTTCAAAGTATATATTAATTTTGTTTATTCATGTTTGTGATGACAGAGATCTGTGGAAAGACTCATGTGTTGCTATTATGATATATTTGGTGATTTTTTGTTGTGTTAATTACATTCATTAATGGGGGTGCAGCAAACTTAAGAGTCAGCATTGCTGCATAAGTTTTCAGTCTACCAATGACTAGTTTTCTGAGGACAGGAATTTCAGCTTGTCTGTATAATTTATTATTTTGAATGTATATTTGAAATTTAATTATAACTGCTCATATCAGCCTTGTTTCAACATTAGCACTAGCAACTTCAACTGTTTGTTTGGCTACTAGACAACATTTTCTACTTGTTGAGCACAGGAGCTAAATTGGATGAGGGTAATAGCCCCAGGGCATATGATATTCTGGAAAAATTCCAAGAATTTGATTAACTGTTCGGAATTCATGGAGGAATATGATTCAGAAGTTCCTGATGCCTGATGTGGGACAAGAGGACTCACAGATTTTAGAGGAAATTCGGGCAATCTCACGGAGGATAGACATCATGGAGACTTCGCAACATAGCTCTAGCACAGGGGTATTGAGCAATCCGATCACTAATTTCAAAGCCCTGAGACACTATGTCCTATGGATTTGCCACCAGACTCAGAGGTGCTCAGCCTTTGCCAGATGGTGCAGCAGCTCGTGTAAGATAAATGAACCAGAATGCGTGATGCACATGAGATAGAATCTCTGATTTTATTAGCCTCAGCCAGTTACCTGGACCTGTCAAGCCGATACTATACACCAAAGTGCTTGTGTTGGACACTGGACTTCTAAGATTACTAGAATTCCTGTAATGGCAAGGAATCGGCAGGCCAGAAGATCCTGTCAACTGGCCGAGGAATCTTCGGACTCAGATACAGACTGACTGTACTGACATTCCAAAACCCACTAATGCACCCTCCATGATTGCGGCTTCAAGAAAAACCAAAGAATTGTCCACAGTGATTCAATCCTTGGTAAAACAATTGTGCAATCCAACAAAATATGTCATAGTTTTCACTTACTAGTACTCCCTAAACTCACCGGTGGCTTTAGATTTATCATGGACTAAGTTCTACACCAAATCTAAATTCTTGCTTTTTGACTTGGCATGTGCATTGGTCCACCTAGGCCCTTCGATGAAGATGATAAAGTTGTACTTCAAAGACATGTTCTACCAAATAGCAATCGAATATGGAAATTTTACAGAATGGTAGCTGACAATATGAAATATAACAGAAAAAGATTGCCAATGAGACATGCACTCGCTCCAGCCATTCTCCAGGGCATGGTGCAAGTAGTGCAAAGTGAACTATGCGAACTATTAAATGCTGGTATGTTTCCATACTTGGACGATATCACAGTAATTGTCATTCATCATCAGAGCCATCCTCACTGTGGTCCTTCACCGCTGGTAATACAATTGCTGCGGTCAAGAAAAACCTCTCAATAAACCTTTTTTATTCACTTGAAGTGTTTCTAAGTGCCGGATACGCCCCCTCCTAATGTCAGGGGATTCTCAGAGAGCGTTACAAACTATTTACCATAAAAAATTGAACTAAAAGGGTAAAAAAAATGCTTAATAACCACCAGTTGTACATGTCATTCATACTGAGTTAGGTTCACTATTTTTTTTGTTTAATAAACCTATGGCAAGCCTTGGTGGGAACCCCGGTTCCCCACCTTGTGTCCATGAAGACTAATCCTCTCAGAATCTTCTGCCCATTGAGTGTGATTGCACAGTGCACCCAAAGTCCTGGCTCCACCACCCGGGACATGGGGTACTTCATGCACATTAGGGAAAACCATTTAACTCTCAAGTGCAAATACCTTTGCAGCAGGTGCGGGACTGAGAAACAGACCAACCGATTGGTAGTGTGACGTTTTCCTACCTGTAGAGTTGAGTGGGGTTTTAATTGGACACAGACAGTGGTTCCCAATGCAGTGCTTGGGTAAGGATATCAAGTGTATTGTTGTTTAAAATAACAGAATCCACAGAAAACATATCCAAAGAGAAACTTAATCACTGGCACCCCCTCATTAGAGAAGTGCCAGTGCAATACCAAAGACGACAAGACTGTGGATTGGGAGAGTCATAACAGATGCCAAGCATCTCAGGTTACCATTATATGTAATCCAGAATGGTGGTCCTCCATTGTTGGGTAGGGATTGGTACAGTGCACTCAAATTCGTTGTACCATTGTCGTCATCGCTCAACAACATTGGTATTTCAAATCCTTCTGTGGATTTAATTTGGAAGAAATACGAAGGGGTTGGTAATTTTAACAAAGGAAAGTTCAGACTTTATTTAAAGCCCAATGCAAGGCCATTGTTTTGCCACTCTCGAGCATTTGCTTTTGCCCTTAAATCCAAGGTGGACAAGGAGATTGACCAACTTGTAGAGAAGAAAATAATCTATAGGGTAGATTACAGTGAATGGGCCACTCCAATCGTTCCAATAGTTAAGAACAATGACAAGATCAGAATCTGTGGGGATTTTAAAGTCACAGTGAATCCCCAGTTGGAAGTTGAATGATACACGCTGCCAAAAGTGGAGGAATTATTTTGCCTTTTACAAGGGAGAGAAAAATTTTCCATAATTGATTTGTCTCATGCCTACCATCAGCTAATATTAGATAAAGACTCGCAAACTTTGTGCACTATTAACACCCATAGAGGCCTATTTAGGTACCACAGATTGCCTTTTGGGATAGCTTCTGCACCAGCCATATTTCAAAGGGCAATGGATCAAACATTGCAGGGACTTAAGGGGGTCGCTTGTTTCCAAGATGACATAATCATCACAGGGGAAAATAATGAAATCCACTTGGCAAATCTCTAGGCTTTCCTTAAGAGACTGCATGACAGTGGCTTCAAGGTCAATAAGGACAAGTACAAACTGATGCAAAAGTCAGTAGAGTATTTAGGTCACACTATTGATAAACATGGCCTTCATGCCTCAAATGGTAAAGTGGCAGCCATTTGTGATTCACCTTTACCCCGCATTGTGACAGAACTAAGGGCATTTTTGGGATTGGTAGAATATTATGCAAAATTTATGCCAAACTTAGCATCCAAACTAGCTCCCCTGCATAAGCTTTTGCAAAAAGACGCCAACTGGTTATGGACTAAGGAGTGCAATGCAGCAGTGAAAGGGCTGCATCAAATCAGCCACTGTACTGGCACATTACAACCTATCACTACCCCTAATCCTGGAATTTGATGCATCTCCATATGGTTTAGGTGCCGTAATTTTACATAGATTTGTTGATGGAGAAGAGCGTCCAATAGCTTTTGCATCCCACTCTTTAAACAAAACAGAGAGGAACTACTCTCAAATAGACAGAGAAGCTTTGGGGATCATGTTTGGTGTAAAAAGGTTTCATCAATATTTGTATGCGAGGGAATTCACTCTAAGAACAGACCACAAACCTCTAACTTTCATCTTTGGGGAAAAGAAAGGAATTCCAAAAATGGCAGCAAATAGAATTCAGAAGTGGGCAATCACCCTGCAAGAATACAATTATTAAATTGAGCACCTGAAAGGAGCTCAAAACAAAATGGCAGATGGACTTTCTAGACTACCTCTATCCACAGAAGAACCTGAGGAAAATGAAATATCATTTATTGCTGCTGTAGAAAGTGAGTTTCTGCCTGTGACTGCTGAGGAGATAAGAAAGGAAACAAAGGATGATGCTTAATTATCAAAGGTTCTAGATTTTTGCTTATATGGTTGGCCCTCATCAGTTGATTCAGAGTTCAAACCATATGATAGGAGGAAATTAGAGCTTACATTGGAGCAAGGGTGCTTATTGTGCGGAAATAGAGTGGTAATACCATTAAATCTAAGGAAAACAATTTTGGAGGAATTACACATCAGTCACTTGGGGATACGTAAAATGAAATCCATATGATAGGAGGAAATTAGAGCTTACATTGGAGCAAGGGTGCTTATTGTGGGGAAATGAGTGTAATACCATTAAATCTAAGGAAAACAATTCTGGAGGAATTACACATCAGTCACTTGGGGATACGTAAAATGAAATCGCTGGCCAGATCTTTTGTTTGGTGGCCAAACTTGGATGAGGACATAGAAAGAATGACAAAGAATTGTTTCTCTTGTGCAATGAACAAATCTGCTCCAATTAAAACTCCTGTTAAATCTTGGAACAGAACAGAGAGGGCATGGCAAAGATTGCACATTGATCTGGCAGGCCCCTTCTTAAATAAGTTATTTTTAGTAGTTGTAGACAGTTTTTCTAAGTGGCCTGAAGTATTTGAGATTAGGAACGGGGGAGTGGAAGAAATTTTAAAACATCTGAGGGCATTGTTAGCAACTTTTGGACTTCCAGAAATAATAGTATCTGAAAATGGTCATCATTTACATCTCAAGAGTTCAAATTGTTCTGCAAGATGAATGGCATAGAACACATTCGTTCTGCGCCATATCATCCACAGACTAATGGGGCTGCCAAAAATTTAGTTAAAGAGTTCAAAACCAAGATAAAAACTTTGATATACTCTGGAACTTCTTTAAACATTGCTCTTCCTCGATTTCTTTTTAGTAGCCGAAAAACACCCCATGTAAGCACTGGTGAGGCCCCCAGTAAGCTGTTATTAGGACGAATTCCCAGGTCTTGTCTAACTCTCATGAAACCTCATTTGGGTGAGAGTAGTAACCAGATCTTAAAATGCCATGCGAGAGCAAAGGAAGGGAAAATCAGGTTCGAAAAATTAAGGTAGTAGATAGAGTGGTCGCAAGGCAGTACAGAGGCAAAGAGAGTTGGGCTCCAGGAACAGTAGTAGCCATCAATGTAACCAGAAATTTCAACATTGAAACAGACAGTGGCTATGTATGGCACAGACATCTGGACCAAATCAAGGTGATTGGAAAAGGAACTCTAGGTAACATAGGGCTGACACAACAAAAAGGAATGAGTGATGATGCAGATGGTTCAAGTTTATTTCCCTCAACAACCCTTAAAGACAGTGATAGCGCAGTTAGAGTAAACCTCCCTTCCCAAAATAGTGCAGTATCATCAAATCAATCAGAGAGTGAAGATGCAGAAGACTCTTGTATCCCCTATGTTGTTGAAAGTGTTAGTGATTTAAATGTGCCAGTTGTGTGTGAAGAAAGTAACTCTTAAATGACAAAAGTGTGCTTAAATGACAAAAGTAGTGTTTTAGATTCAAATGCTAGAGCTAGTAATTCCAATATACCTGATGTGTGTGAAGAAAGTAACTCTAAAGTGTTCATAAATGACAAAAGCAAGGAAAGGCGCAGGTACCCATTTAGGGAAAGAAAGAAGGACATATTAAATTTATAAATGTATTAAATAGACAAACTCTTCTTTTGATCTGTGATCATTTAATGTTCAGATTTGCTCCTCTGTGTGCGCTTCACTCAAATTTGCAAACATATATTTTTTACATACTTGTTGTGTACCAAATCTTCAGTTTATATACATATATAATGTATTTTTTTGTGTGGGAGGGAGAGGAGTGTTGTATATTCAAATGTGCCGCCATTTGGTGTTTAATTTCGTTATTCATTTATCTCTGATATACCCTTGAATAACTGGGGAACCTAACTGCACATCAGTTGGAATCCTGGAATCCAAGTGTACGTTGCGGTCATTACAGAGACAATTGTTGAAAACATGCTAGAGAAGTTCAGGATCTTAGGTTGTTCCATGAGTGTGAAAATACATTTTCTACATTAGCACTTACACTTCTTTCCAGACTACTTAGGTGCCGTGAGCGAAAAACAAGGCGAAAGGTTCCATCAAGATGTCAAAAACATGGAATGCAAATACCAAGGAAGATAGAATAAAAATACACTTGCCGACTAGTGTAAGATGTTAACCAGAGATTATTCCAAAAGCTTTGCCTGAAGCTGAGTTTTAGCTTTCACACCATCTTCTCCAGCCATACTACATCAGGGGATCTAGTATACAATGTGTTAAACTAAACTTTTAAGGACTTCGATTCCCAAGATGGCAGCCGCAGAGCTTTGTTTCGCCTGTAGTAAGGAAGTTAATTCAAATTCTTCCTACTGTAGCGGTCAGAACTGCCGTGCAGCAGCCGTGTCGGGCGCTGCGTTGCGACTGTCCTCGGCCTCTGCCACCCCGTGGCAGAGGCCGAGGACAGTCGCAATGGGGTGGCGCGAGGAGCGAGAGAGGGAAACACTACGACGCCGCGGCCTTCTCGCAGGCGCCTTCTTCTCCAACTGGCGGCTGTGCAAGAGTGTAGTGGAAGTGAACACGTCCCGCGTATTCCGCCAAACTACATTATATGCAGCAATCATATCCAATGAGAGACTTAATCACTGGTACCCCCTCCTTAGAAAGGTGCCAGTGCAATACCAAAGATGACAAGCTTGTGATCGGGAGAGTCATAACAGATGCCAAGCATTTCAGGCATAGAGTTCAGATCCTATTGCTGGCCAGACCCACACTCAAACTGCAAATGGTGGGCACCTGCTTGGGAGGACAGCTACCAATTAAGATCACAGGGGCAGGCTGCTGCAGCTCGTCCAGACTGATTTGAGGCCTCAGCCTCGTGCAATTCCAAGAATATAGTGCCAAGTGGCAGCTTCTCTACACGAGGTTGCTTCCAAATGGAAAGCCTCATTCATGCAGCAATTTGAATCTCACTTCGTTGTTACACGATATTAATGTTATTTAGCAAAACCAAATCCTTTTATCCAAAATAATATGAAGTGTGTCTTCTAGACAACCGTCATTGCAAAGCATTCTGCAAGCCACTAATAATGTGAATTTCATGAGCGATAGTAGTGTATGGAAATGGTATAGAAAATCTAAAGAAGGGTAAACTGATGTCCATGATGATGAAAAATATGCAAGTCTGTTACTACAGCAGGCCTCATTGAGTATGTTGATCAGGTGATCACAGGCAAATAAAGGTTTACAAACAGTGAACTTTCTGAAGAATTTCGAGGTTGCATACAAATATCAGTATAGACCTAGGATACCGAAAGTTGTGTGCTTGTTTTGTCACAAAAATGCTCAGAGACAACCACAAAATGTAATGAATGGGATCAGCCTTAATGTTTCTCACATGTTATCACTATGAGGGGGAAGATTTCTTGAAGACCATCGTTACTGGTGATGAGATTTGGGTTTTGTATGACAATCCTGTATCAGAGGAGTCAAAGCAGTGGATGCACGCAGTCTCCAAGAAAGCTGAAAGAGTTCAAATAGATACAGGAAAACAATGGTTAAGTTGTTTGGTACCAAAAAGGAGGGTTTTTGGTGAAAATTTTCCAACTCTATGTAGTATCCACAGAGCCATCCAAAACAATCTAAGAGGAATACTCTAGTCAGACATGGTTTTGATCTATGAAAATGCCCTAACACACTACCAATATTACTAATGACCTTAAAAAAAAATTCAAGTGAGTAGTTCTGGACCATCCACCTTTTTAGCCCAGACCTCAGTTATTTCCATCTTTTCCAAGAATTGAAGGCATGGTCAGGCAGACAACGTTTCACTGTCAGCGATGAACAGGATGCCGTCAAGACATATCACTCTTCTCACTGGCAGCTAACTACTTTGAAGAATAAATCAAGAAATTGGTGTCATGATACAACAAATGACTCAACTGTTTTGGCAATTATGTAGAACTATAGGTAAGATCCTACTGTACTTTTGGTAAAAAAATTATTATAATATAAATTTTCCTTTTCAATAGACCCACTTTTAGTCTTGCATTTGTATGAGATTCAAATTTTAATCTTAAATTATTTTTCAATGTTTTATCTTTGTTAGACTATAATTCTAGCAACATTTTCTTCTTTAATAGTCTTAGTGTATTAGACCTTTTTATCTTGCATTTGTATGTGTTTCGGACTGTTAATTTCATTTCCTTCATCGAGATCTATCTCCTATTATTAATGTTTATGTTAAATTCATCTATAATTAAGTGTCATTTGTGAAGATGTTTCATTAGATTTGATTGCTAGAAGTGAATATGCATTTTTTCAAATCTCTTATGTATAATTTATATCTATTCTCTGCTTGTCTTTCATAACTTTTCATTCTCCACCACAAAATATAGTTTTCTATCTGTAGGTTTTTCACACTCCCCTTCCTGTGTTTTCCTGCAGTGGAAATTTTTTCCCGGGCCATCGGCTTAGGTTTTTTAAAATCCACATATTAATTTTCTTTGTGTACTTTTGCAAACTGTCTCTTTCTTTCTGTTTCTTACATGAAGATAGGTTAGATGTAAGAAGAGACTTCCTAATCTCAACCTTGCCCGAATAAAGACCTTTTATTATTATTAAGAGGTTAAAAAAACCACCCTCTTACATTATTATTTGTTTAGGTAACTACGCAGTCAAAAAAAAAAGCAGAGTTGGTCACTGGCAATTCAGAAAAAATAGAGAATTTTTCTTGGGAAACCAACCATGACCCTAATGAGAATCTTGCTTTGGCATGATGGCATCATTTGCATCGTACAATGATTTGGAAATTTGCACTGCAGCTATTAGTAAGCAAATGTATTCATGATTACAATTATTCAGGCTATTGGAAATTCATAAGTGTGTGCAAAATGGGTTCTGCAATGTGTGGAGCACAAAAATTAAAAAAAAACGTTCCTGTAACAACATTGTGAAGTTGGTGAGGCCTTCTTGCCCCAGATTTTGAAATAAAATAAAACCTGGGTCCATTGCCAATAGGATGATGTAATCCCTACTCTCAGCAGACAAAAACAAAAAATTCAAACAACACCTTTTGCCAGTCAAGTTATGATCACAGCATTTTAGGACAGTAAGGGGGTGATTATCTTCCATATATTAAACTTTTGTAAGTTTTTAACTATTATGAAAGTGAAATAAATATTATTATCACATTGACACCAATAAGGAAAATACACTTCCAGCTTGTAATCCAGTGAAAACACCATATTACTTATTGTATTAATAATTATCCTAAAAGAAGCTTGGATTTTACATGCTCAATAACTACTTCTAGGAGTCTTCAAACAAACATTAAAAATAGGACCTTTATGAGATACTTATGAAAAATGTCAAATCTGCATAATAATTGTGATAATATATTAGAGGGGGAAAGCAAGATTTGTTTTATGCAGGTATGATAGGCTCATTATTCCCTCAAATGATAAGAAAATTAAGTAAGAAAAGTCTAGAGGAGTGGAGAACAAAAGAAAGCTTAGCATTATTACTATTTAAAGATAAAAAGACAGGGTTTTTAATGAAAGTCCTTTCTATCTGAAGTTAATAACGTGATGCGGCTTTCTCAAAATAATCTATGCATTTGCACTGCAAAAGGAACTGGAGAGGATAAATTGAGAACCACAATACCCTAATTTGGAGTGATTAGTTTTCCTTTCCATAATCAAATGGCCTTACATCCAAGGGAGCAACCTCATAATAAAAACATATTGCTCATGAAAGAAAATTGATTGGTCCTAATATTTTAACTGGTTGCTGCAAGCAAGATGAGAGTCACATAAGGATGGAGAAGGCTTGCCAAAGAAGACATCTAAGATGGTCATACTGCTAACAGGAACCTGAAGAGTCAGAAAAAGAAATTTGATAAGCAATTCAATCAGTATTATCTCCTTAAAATATACTACATAAAAATAATTATCTATAAATTACCATTAACTGTACTAACTCACAGTGCATTGTTTAATCTCTAACATAAAATATTGGCTAACTAATTTATTAATCACTTGCCTGACATGCTCAGGTTAGGCAAAGGTAGCCTTTTCTTTCCAAAACTGACTTGCTTGAGCATATCACAAGCATAATATGTTACACTCCCATTCTGTTTTAATTCAGTAAGCTTGATTTCTTTTGCAAAATGTTGTCCCTCAGCTCAATATTCTCTATTTAGAGTGAATACAAAACCTTTAAGAGTTAGATTGTGACTTCAGTCTTCCTTGAAGATAAAGTCAATAATCTAAAACTATCTAAACTATTAAGTTGAAATCAGCTGTTGGAGTTCAATCTACAACTTATGAAAATTAATTCAGGAGAATTACTTTATATGTCCAAACCTTTAGGTTTAGTCACAACTTAATCAACATATATGATCTACTATATGTAGACTTACCACATATTAGCTCCAAGTGTGGCTTGCAAGTGATAAATTTTTCATCTAATAAATATATTAGACTATGTTCAGTTCACATATTTGAAGTGTAAAATAACGTTATTGTTTCGAATGCATCTAGGAATATTCTTGAGAAGAAATAAAGATTTATAATACGGAAATAACTTTAATCTCAAAAATAATAATAAAAATGTAGGGTGTGGACTGCAAATGCGAATAAGTACAAATTGGCTTGAAACTCAAGATTTGTATGGAAATTTGCAATTTTCTGTCAACATTAACAAATAATTGGTAAAATCTGATATTCCAAATAATACCAGGTTTTGACAATTCGCATTTCTGGGAGCCCACCGTAAAAAATACAAATAAAGTCATTCTTTCTTGTCTTCTTGGGTTATATCAATCGTAAAATAAATTAAGGAATTAAGACTACTCATTGTTAATTAGAAAGGGGCCTAAAAACTCTGCCTCCTCCATTGGGTAATGACGTAGCTGAAGTTAAAGCTAAATATATAGTTAATTTCATTACATTTAGTGAAAATGTAGGATCACTAATAATTGATGGTAATAAATTGTGTCAAAACTCAAACAAAAATATTTGGGGATCATTTTTACATCTTAACATGGAAAATAATAACTTGCGAACTTAGAATTATCATAAATGTCATCTCACTACAGCTAATTGGTGTTTATAAGAAAAGAATCTCCAAATGAGACCACAGTCATCTCAAAAATATATCTACATGTTTCCTGAAAGCAAACTTACAGCGCGTGGCTTTAGGGCCAAGCACCATGACGCAACTTCGATTAGGTTTGTATAACAAGAAAATAACCGCGGTAATATTACTGTAACTCTGCTTAGTTTACTTACTTGGATTATCATTTTCGAGCAATTGGCACCGAAGGGAACATCTCAGCTAGCGAGCAAAAAATTGGCTGACCTAGTAGTAGTTGCAAAAATTTCAGAAAAAATGGATTTAAATCAATGAAATCCACAAAATGAACAAGCAGTAGATAAGAAAAATTGATTTGCTAACAGAAACATATCAAATCCTCTAGATTTTACCAAAACACCAATGTCGCAATGGCCTATGAAAGAAATTCTACTAATACACAAGAAAACATCGAGTCACAATGATTGATGATAATCATCATAAAAAGTAATAATAATAAGTTAATAATAACTATGGTGATATCATAGCCATTAAATTGGTTGAATTTTCAATGAGACTATCCACCAATTCACAGTTACCACGATTTCCCTCAATATCAGGGATACTAACATTATTATATTAAAGCTTTCAATTAATTGAAATCAGAATTTAAAATATGGACCTACTTCATTGAAAGTTTAGTAGCTAAATAAAACAATCCCATATTTCACCGATAGTCCATACATACAATCGCATACTAACGATTTCAAGTGCGAAACGTTGTCACTTCCTCTTTGCAACGGTTACAATACCTGCTTACCTCGCTTATCTCAGATTCGTAATTCATTTCTTCACAAATCGCAAAGAGCTCCGCGGCCATTTCAAACGATGCTCTATAATATGCACATTATCACAATTAAATTTTCTAAATACTATATTTTTCATTATTAAGCGGACATCATACTGTCAACAGACAACTTTTCTGACCATCGATAAAAATGACATCGTAATTACCTCGCTAATATCAAATTTCTAGAATCTCGAAAGCCGATATCTCGAATTCTTATGACATTTTCTTTCGTACATTGGTTTATAAGAAGAAATGAAAATTCGGCCAGTATAATGAACTTAATTTTTTGTGTGATTAATACTGCACATTATATAAAAGTAATTATTTCTTGATTACTTTCATTTTACTTATTCACAAACAGAACCTGATTTACCAATTTTTTTATATCAAAACTCACAAATAAGTAGAATTAATGAGTGAAACCTCAACACCATAGTAAAGAATCAAATCCCGAAGACTCCTGGTCTATTTAATAAACTTTTCTTTGTGAAAACTGAAGGGACAGGAATATTTTGAAGGCACAAGAAATCCAATTACAAATGTATTACTTGCAACAAACATATCGGTGATACATAGGGTGTGCACTTACTATATAAGCTTGGTTGATCTTAACGTAACCACAAAAGAAAGATAACTTGTTTTAGGAAAAACCTTATTTTCTGGAAAGTGATGCTTATTTCATTTGGTATTTTTAGTGATATTAATCTCTTCAAAGATATAAATTTGCAAACTACTCAACTAGAATAAATTTACTGCTTATTTAGAAGATAATGACAGGAATGCATTCAATATAAAATGAAACTGTTAACCACCTATTCATTGACCTGGGATTTTAGAAATTCTCTACACTTAAAAGAGCATACTGTTTATGATGAATATTATAGTGGCTTTACAATATAAGTTTACTGGGAAACTCAGATTATAAATATTATGTTAAATAATAATTTTTGTAGCTCTACTTTTGTAAAATAATTCATCATCATCATCATCATCATGGCTAGTCTGCTCATGCAGGTCATAGGTGTTGTTTCTTCAATTTTATTCTTCATTCTTTAAGCAATGTACGAAATTCACTCTTCCCCTTCCTCTCTTCACTTCTCCCTCCACTGTGCCTTCCAACAAATCCTTAAGTAAGCAGTTCCTACTTATTGCATGCCCTATCCACTTCTTCTTCCTTTGGATTATCAAGTTGATCAATCTTTTTTTCCCATTTACCTTCCTCATTCCTAACTTTGTCCATCCACTTGATGTTTAACATTCTTCCCAAAACCCACATTTCATATGCCTCAATACTATTTCTCTCTTTCTTCATTAGGGTCCATGTCTCACAGCCATATAGGAACACACTCCACACAAAGCTTTTAAGCATTCTTTTCTTCAGTTTGACAATGATGTTACTGCCTAAATAGTTTCTCTATTTTCTAAATGCTTCCTTTGCCATTCCTATTTTTAACCTGATTTATTTCTCACTTCTCCAATCCTTCGTCACCTCCACACCTAGATATTTATATATTTCTACTTGTTTTAATTGCACATCTTTTACATACACATCCAGCTCCTCATTATCTCTGACTTTCATAACTTTGGTCTTCTTTTGATTTATGTGGAGGCCATCATTTTCTGCTATGTCCTCGAGCTGTATCAACATTCCCTTAATTTCCTCTGTGCTTTCTACAATTAAAGCCATATCATCAGCAAACTTAACATATACCACTCTTCTCCTACCAATGCTTACTCCCAGCATTCCATGGCCATCTTTTCTACTTATATATTAAACATCATTGGTGACAAACAGCAACCTAGTCTTACTCCTTGTCCTACCTCAAACCACTTTGTTTTTATTTCCCCTATCTTTATGACTGCTTCTTGACTCAAATATAAATTTCTTATTAACCTCCTGTCCCTCCAGTCTATCCCTTTTTCGTTTAGTACAGTCTTTTCCACTATACACAGTCAAAAGCTTTCTCTAGATCTATGAATCATAAACTTCTACCCTTTTCCAAATATCTTTCTCCTATGATTCTGACTAAACCTATCCCATCCCTTGTAAAGATACCTCTTCTAAAACTGAACTGTTCTTCCATCACATTTTCTTCCGTTTTATTAACGATTCTTCTATTCTGCATTCTGAGCAAAATCTTTGCTGCATGTACTGTGAGACTAATCGTACAGTGTTCTTTGCATTTCTTTGTACCTTTCTTCTTTGCCAGGGGTAACATTTCTGTCCTTAAGAATTCCTTTGGCCATTCTCCACTGCTATATACATCGTTACATAAGGATCTCAGCTCTTTCATTCCCTTTTCTGTCAGGTATCACAGTAACTCCACCAGTAACCCATCTATACCTGGTGCCTTCCCATTTTTCATATTTTTCATGGCTGCAGTCATCTCATCCAGCAAAATATCTTCTCTTCTAATAAAAAGTTGTCTGGCACTACTAGCTTTTCTTCTTATACAGTTAAGTCCTTTGGTTTATCTTTTGCTTGTAGAGGTCTTCCATGCATGGAAGATGTACATGTATTCTTTCCATTGTGCCATAATTGCTTTATCTTCTTTCACTAATATGCCTTGTTTATCTTCTATTTCCTTACTAAACCTATTTCCTGGTCCTGCATCCAAGCTGATTTCTTTTATTATCTTATATGCTAAATCATACCTCCCTTTCTTTTCTAATTCTACGATTTCTTTACATCCTTTCTCTAGCCACTCTGTTCTTGCTTTGTCAGTTTTTTTTCCTTAGCTCTGTATTCAGTCTTCTATATTTTTTCCTTCCTTCATCATTGTTTTGCTGTTTATATTTTCTTCTTTCTTCCGTCCTTCCAATCATTTCCTGTGTTATCCATGCTTTCTTAGCTCTATTTCCTTTTCTAAACCCAACATTCTCTTCAGATATCCTCTGGATATCACTCTTTAATTTGTGCCATTTATCTGTCACTCCTGAGACTGACTCTCTGTTGGTACCGACCTCTAACTCTAATTTTAGACTATTTTTTTCTTTATCTTTATATGCCTTCTAATTTCTCAAGATCCCACTTCTTAATTGCTGCTCTAGCTCTTTTTAAGTTTTTGAAAATAATTCTTAATCGCCCAAAGCTATATGAATCTCCATTGTACAGTCTAGAGGTGAAAATTGTTGTTGATGGAAAAGACATAATTGAAAATGAGAATTTCTGCAAAGGAATCCTATGTAACAGCATAGATGTAATGGTGTAATGGTGCTATTAGATGGTGGATATCTACAAACAGGAATTTGTTAAATTTTTAAGTGCTGTAACATTTGATGGGTCCTAAATTATTTTGAATTATAAATTTCTCTGTATGTTTTTATATTTGGTGATACTATTGATTTATACTCTTTTAAGCTCCTTCACATGATTCATCCACCTTTACTGTTAATCCAGTTCTTTTTACTTTCTCCATATACGAAGTATAGAGAAAGTATTGTTTTCATGAAAAATTCGACTTCGGGATTTCAACGGAAATACATGTTTTGGGGTCCCTAGAACACGTTTTAACCATTTTCGGAATGATGTCTGTGTGTATGTGTGTGTGTGTGTGTGTGTGTATGAATGTGTGTCTGTGCTTTTGGACGCTCTAACGTAAAAACTATTGGTGGTATCAATACCAAACTAGATAATAATATATAAATAAATCACTCATCTTCCAATTTTAGAAGGAATAAAGAGTTCGAAATTACTGTCGTAGATAAAAATATTTACATCTTATACATGGAGAAAGTCATGTGCTGGCCACATCAGATTTTTTATTTTTGTTTTATTTCTTAGTAACTTTCTTTATTTGTAGTATCATTAAATAGGTATCTATTAGTAATCTATTAGCAATGGATATTTTGTGCCAATCATAGTTTCCATGCAATTTCCCTTGGAGTGGATGTCATAATGTTGACCAATAAGTAACCCACAACTCAAGGTCATCTGTCAGGTAAACAATGAATTGAGAAGTTCGCTTGCTTGGAGAGGTCATTGAAGGAGAAGCACCTTCATATAATTCTGTAACTGAGCACTCTAATGCTCAAAATGCATAGTGAGAGATGGATAAGCTTTAGTCCATTTGTTCAGGTTAGCGCATTATACATTTTATTAAATGAAAACTCTCATTAGTACAAAAGAAAACTCTCAACTGCGGATACAATAATAAACATATAACTGAAATATTTGTTCTCCTTGTGTTGTAACTCCTTCTCTACAAATTTGAATTCAACATTATCCTTCACTAGGTCAAAACACCTTAAATCTAGCATGGAGAGGTGAACTAGGGGGCCGTGTGCTGGTTTATAGTTCTCCCTCTGCTAGAAGATGTATATTAAGAATCCGTTTAAGAAAAAAATAATGAAATAAGACCATGCTGTTCCTGGTTTAGATGCCAGAGCACATTACAATTTCTCCCATTTAATATACATTGAGGTAGTTTTCATTATTTTTTTTGATGCACTTATCGAAATGATAGGAAATTCTTGCTTTGATAGATGTATACTAAGACTCGGTTTAAGAAAAAAAATATATAAGACCATGCTGTTCCTGGGTTCGATGCCAGAGCACATTAAAATTTCTCACATAAGGAGTATGAGGGAAAAGTAGGAGGTCGTTTGAGGCAGTTTCACCCAATATTTCTGATTGAATTTTCACACATAGTTAGAGATGGTGATCTTCTGTTGTGCTGCATAGTAAGTATACCAGAAAGACCCGGGTTTGATGCCAGACGATTAAATTACAGCGAATTTTAAGAATATTTTCAATTCTTTTTTTTTCTTTTGAGGATCCTATCGATATGATGTATACTTGAAATTTGTGTTATCAATATGCTTGCAGTATGCAAGCTACATTTTACTCGTAAGTGTATATAAGTAACATTAAGTAAGTGCAGTTTTTAATTCATTAAATAACTACTTTTCAGTTCTATCAAGTAAATACCTAAGATTTTTGTCATTGTAATATCTTTAGAAGTTGGCCGTGGTGGCGGAGTGGTTAACGTGTTAACGCTCTAACCTCACGGTCCCGGGTTCGAATCCCGGCTAATCGGATTTTTCCGGTTGTTTGTGTATGCTGTGTGTGTGTGTGATATCAATAAAATAAAATCCAAAAAAAGGAATAAAATTAAGAAAAGGGGTTAATTGGAGAAATAGCCTTCCTAGGCTAAAATTCGCCCAAAAAAGAAAGACGGTATTATTATTAGAAGTTGTACATTATATACTACCGTATATGCCTGCGTATAAGTCGACGTTCGAAGCCTAAAAAAATCTCTCAAAAACCAGGGGTCGACCTATACGCCGAACATAAATTTTAACCCTTTACCACCGAGGGGTAAATAGGTGATACTGCCTGTTTAACACTTGTAGTAGACAAACTCTCGCAACTAACCACAATTATTTCTTACTGAAACTAATTTTTGGTAGGTCAAATTAACGTATATATCATATACAACAAATTTCTTCAGGAAATTCAATTGTGGCTGAAAGTTTATGCAACTAAACTTAAGTGACACTCAGATAGCAGAGATATATCAATAAAATTTCTAAAGCCATGCTTTATTTGGAAACATATTCATTATCTTTATGTTTTAGAAATAGATGATGAGGGAGAATGCAGGGAGAATCGAAGCGATTTTCCAAAAACCAATTTCTTTCCCTCCGCATTTTGGTCGTATAAATTGCGGTAATTAGTAAATCCTAGTGAAATTCCTTTAAAGCCATGAAATTCTTAAAGAGGTTTAAGACTCTCCGTTAGCCATAATACAGTCAGTTCGAAACAGCGATATGACTTGCTCACCGGTTCCAGGGAACAGTTCATGGAAAACTAAGGAAGACCCGGGAACAGCGGCATTCTGGGAATCACCCGAATCTACCAATATCTTTTAAGTTTCGTCTTACCAGGACGGGTGACAAGGCAATTCCGCCCTTCACCTCCGACCTTTACTATTTCGTGTTCCTTTACTAGCATTCAAGGTGATTTTTTTTTCGCGCTTGGCATTTCAATAGAATACATTATTTCCGAACGAGAAAAGAGCAATAAGTGGTGACTGAGATAGCTTTGTATGTATTATTCAGTTCGGTCGAAAGTGACAAAGAAAGCGAGAAAAGAACGCCAGAGAGCAGAATAATCCATATCAAATTTTTACAAAAATAGTTATCGTTGAAAATTGTGTGTAAGTTATTCGAAAGTTATTTTAAGTTTGTATTAAGATATAAAATCCATTCAAAGGTATATAGAAGGGAATCAATCATGATCGATAGTATACTATTTCCTCGCTTTATGAATTAATAACTTGTGGAGAAAGTAAGACGAGAGAAGAAAATATTCAACTAGCATTTCAAAAGCAGTCCAAGAATATAAGCATGAAAAATACCCGCATTACCATTTGTCGATTTACTTGTATTAAAAGGCGATAAATTTATTTTATTTTAGGCGATATTCTGTTTTTTATTTTCTACGACAGTCGGAGAGCAAATTGAAAATCAAAAGATTGATACGTGCAACGCGATAGCAACTAATGCAGATGAGAGGTGAGAATTCTTTTAATGACAATATGCCTGATTTCCAATTGTAGGTGATCAGAATGATCGCCACGACTCAGCAAAGATAACACTGTTCTACAAATTTTCAAAACTTGAATGTTATAGTGATGGAAGGAAGGAAATTTCCTATGATTCTCAGAAGAACGGTTTTTTCGAGTCTTGTCATGAACTGGTCACAACACATCCTCGGAGTCCCGACATAACGGCTTAAAGGGCGACTTAAACATTTATTATCTATAACTGCTTTTTTTCGTTTTTCCCGCCTTACTACACGAAGTTTGTTCGATTGGATTAGTACGGTAATCACTCCAATTGCTAAGAAGAAATATCCACTAATTGAAAAACTTGTGAAATCACTGCCTAGGAGGAAGTTTTAATTATTTTGCAAGAAGTATGATAAGGATATTGTATAGTAATGAGATTACGACGACATTTCTTTCATTATCAGATTTAACTGAATCATCTCAAGAGATTAAAAGATAACAAATTTAAGTGTACGATAAAATAATCAGGAGATCGTGAATTATTTCAAGATCGCTAAAATCTGAACCTAAATTAGCTTTTTAGTTCACAATTTTTATGACGTTCGAGAAATGGATCAGAAAATCAGCAAATATTGGTAAAGGTTGCAAAATAATAATTTAGTCACTCAGATATAGGTACTCTCAAATTAATAGCTGTGTGGATGTAACGAACAAAATTTCGTTCAAGTAAGCACTATTTGTTTTATCTTAAATTTATAATAATAAAAAAACCTTAAAATTTGACAATGCTGTAAAAATCTTTTTTCCATTTTAAACATTTATTTCGTCTAGCCCAAAAGTTTTTGCGTTGATTAGCTTCACATATCGATAAGTATACTAACTTAAGTAAAATTGAATTAAATCTTTTTCTTTTAGAAGAGAGAGATAATTGAAACGTGATATTGCCGTTGCAATGAGACTTCTGTCAGAACAAAGAGAAGGATGCGCCGGCTTCCGTATCTCTTTGAGAGCAGTTAATCCCACCACCTTGCCCGTCGGAGTAGACTAAGCTCGATAACAGCAAGCAAATCAGGGCAATCCGTTCCGTAACTGCCGACTCTGCGTCAGTCGATTTCCCGGACTTTCCTCTTTATTTCGATAAAGGTGGCTATTGAAAGCTTCCTTCAGAATCACGTCCGGTGAAGTGGAGGAGACAAACTAGTAAGATGAACAGACTTTGATATTACTATAAAGTACGAGTGACAACACAGGGCTATACGAATTGTGCCACTTCTTTCAATGGTGCTCGTACTTTGTGCGTACATCGCGTGCTTTGCGATTGCCACTATTGTTACGATAGCTGTATCCAGCTATGTGAAGATCTCGTTTAAAGGGGCGGGACTCTCGAAAACTGTCCGCGACATCCAACAAGGTGACAAAAATGCTCTAGAAGCGAAAGAGTTCAGCCCGAGGAATTATTTGAGGAATAATTGTGGTCAGGGTGAGTATCTGCAAAATTTATTGATTCACTCACATCGTATAAATATTTCGAATATTCTTGGAACAATAATCGAAGATTTTCTTCTTATGAGAAGAGATTCAAGTAAGTGCTGCTCTAATATTTTTGCGTGTGACGCACTTTTTGGTTGCATAGATGACATTCAGAGCTTAGAAAGACTCTAACTGCACATGACTTCGATTTAAGAGATATTTCTTTTTTTTAATCATACTATGAAGCTAGCAGACACATTTTAATAGTGGCAGGAATTACATTTTATATCTTTCCCGAGTTAAATCTGTTTCTCTTGGAAAATTTTTGTGAAAGATATTTTCTATAATTTTATTTAAAAATATAGGATGGTATACAGCATTAGGAAAAATCTCGGAGAAGTATGATTTTCGGAATCCAGAACGAAATTCTTTCAGCATTTTAATTAAAAATCAATGACTTCGGTAGCGGAGTGGTTAGCATGATACCTTGCTAGTCCTCCAACACCAAGGTCCCGGGTTAGAAATCCCTGCTAACCGAATTTTTCTAGTTAGGGAATTGAAGTCTGTGTTCGTCTGTGTATGAGGAACGAGTCACGAAATACTCCAAGCACCATCAAAAATGAGATCCACCGATGTACATTTCGCTGCCAAACCAACAGCATCATCAAGGTACTACAGGAGTCTCCTGTGTTACCTTGATGATGCTGTTGGTTTGGCAGCGAAATGTACATAGGTGGATCTCATTTTTGATGGTGCTTGGAGTATTTCGTGACTCATTCCTCATACTTAGCTATCAGCGCAATTCTCAAGATATTCGTCTGTATATGTTATGTTTGTAACACATGTTATATTGTTACTCTAAATTGGCTTCTTCAACTGTCTGTGATGAATGGATAAATAAATAAATGATAACCTCAGCGGGCATATAATTACCGTCGGAGATCGTAGCCATTAAACCAAAGCTGCTACATTTTTTAAAGTATGCTTTTATTCGAGAGATGAATCTAGATTTTATATCATTTATGAGAAATAATTATTCATAACGAACCAGTGAAATGAAAACGCCTTGAACTACACTTTGTTAAATAATAGAGTAAATTTTCATGTTTCGGAAAAATAAAAGAGCAATTTTCTGTTAACCTTTTATCTCTCATTACAAGATCTTTTAGAGCGTAATGATTCTTACTTTAACTACTCTATCAGCAAACGTCTCAATTACAGAAAAGTTTCAATATTGGGAGATAGTGAGCGAAGGCGGATGCGGTTGGTCTGTTGAGGAGACTCCAGTTGGAATCGAGCAAGTGCCATCTGCGAGCAACGCGGGAATTCCGATATCGGACTTCGGAGAGTGCTTATCCTGTTTCGCTACCTCGTACGGATTCTGTGAAAAGCTCCAGTTGATAGATCTATTGAAGGAAGGAGTGTCTGCCGAAACGCTTGATACCATACAACCACCGATTGAAGTTAGTGAGTGGTAAGGTTTCATTACATTAACCCAACTGAGGTTGCACGAAATGACGGTCTAATATTACTCGCTCAAAGCGATACCTTTTACAGCAAAGAAGACGTATACATCAGGAGGAATCTAGGTTATGGAAGTTTTGCTTACCGTGACTCCAACTCAAGTACCAATATATTTCATATTTAAAATTTTAGCCGACACTATGAAACTTGAGATATACATGGTCAAGTGTTACTGATTGCTGACGGAAGCTTTTCGGTAAGTTCATAAGTTCAAAAACTTTTAGACGAAGTAAATGAAACATTAGTATCAGTAAAGGACGAACGCTATCTCCGAGAAGAATAGTCAAAACGAAACAAGAAATTAATCGCGAAAACGGATAATTACTTTTGGTAGTATTTTTCCCCAGGATATTTGAAAGACAAATTGGGTAGATAAGGTAATGACGATGGTGTAATCACACCCGCTACTATACGCCACGGGGGGCTCGGGGGGTATATCTCTAAATATAAAACCAAATATCAGCACATGTAAATCAGAGAAGAACTGTTTAGGTGATAATGTGACAATTTCAGGTTGATTTCAGTGCAAATTTTTGAAATGACTGAAACAATCAAGAAACTGGCCTTATCCCTGACCATATATTATGAATGCTTAATATTAAATTGTAAATATGATGCTCATGTAATAGAATATTATTATCCGATACAAATATTGACTTGATTTCAAATTAAATAGATGTATAAACATACTTTAAACCATTCATTAAAAATCATCACCCTTACCTAAGTTTGAACAAGAAATGAAATGGAATGAAAACATATTTCGCAAATGAATGTTTGTGCATTTCTTGGGCATTTCTGCTACTTTTTTCAGCGAAGATAACAGTTTTTTTAGATTTTAGGATGCAGTTATTAAGTTTTTGAGTGAAAATATTTTTCTCAATCTTAAGAAGAAGCATACAAGTTCTAGTGTGACGGTTGAGAGATTATTTGGGCCAACGAGTCTCTGAGGAAATTAACTAGCGTTAACTGTTAATTACTCATCTTGCAGTCTCAAAAAGTTTTCGTTATTTAGCTAAGCCAGAAAAACTTAAAGGTATGAAAATTATTACAGTTTGGCCAGTCCATTACCGCATTTACGTGGGGACTGATGCTTTAATTAACATGCAATTGCAACGTGAGATGAGTATATGCTCCAGAATGAACTATTAATGCAAGGGTGTTCAAAAATAAGATTGGAGAGATTTTCTATTAAAGTTCTGTGGCAGTCTTCATTCGATGATCCTTTTATTAATGGGTATGGCAAATTATTTGTTCACTTTAATATCTGAAGATAGAATATAATTGTGAGGATTTAACTTCAAAATGTGAATATAAGATTTTATAATGCCAAAAAAATGAAATGGTGAATTTTTAATTTCTTTTTGATTTATATAGTAGAATTTACAAAGTTCACTAATTTTTTCAGTTTTAAATTTGAAATTGGCTTGTAATTACTCTCCTCTGTTTATCTAAAGACTTGGTTTTTCAAATAGATACAATAGATAAGTAGATTGACACTTAATTGGCAAGGTTAGACCTATGTGAACCACTCTTCCACCTTACCTTGTATGTCGGTATAATTTATACATTTAATGTTAAAATAAAAAGAGAGAATGAAGCGTGACAAAAATCTTTCCCACTGAAAGTTGACAAAGAAGAAACCAATTTTGCGGGAAAACACCCACAGAGAAGGGGGGTGGGAAAAACCTGCACAAAATTAGAAACATAACGATATAGTAAATTACGAATGGATAGATATCAGAATAACAAAAAATAATTAATTTCAAGAAAAAAATAATGATAAATCCTTAAAACCTAGTCACAATAATATTCCCATATCCTCTCTACAAATTAACAATCATTGTAACAACATATTAAATAGTAGTTTAAGAAGCAATTTCTAAAGGAAGTTACCATAGTTGCTTGTTACTAAAACTTTCAATTTTCAGCGTTGAGCTATTACTGTGTTTATCATGTTTAGTTTATCATGTCTAGTAAATGAGAATAAAGGAGTGGAAATCGGTGTGCTAATAGAGAATGGGAGAACAATAAAAATGGGAATGTAGAAAATAAAACAGGAAGGAAGGCTCCCTTCTACATTTCGAGCGTGCCTTATCTCACGTGCACAACTGAGATTGTGGAGTCTAATTTCTCCCGATAGGTACAAAAATAACCAACTCTAAGCTAAATAGAATAACTTTGACAAATATTTTCCCTAAGATAATGCGGAAACATCGCCGTCTGAGGTTGACGTTAGTCTCACTATACAATGTATAGTGAGTATAGCGTAAGTTCCATATTATATTCAACTGATGCAGTCGTTTATTTATTTATATTTATTTACATATATACGTCGCAATTGGACAACATTCCGGTGGCGACGGTCTTACACACAAATACATGAATACACAATACATAATACGCAATATATACAGAACACACTTTTACGTCAATCCCATATCAATCAATAAAACATCGTCAAGAGCGTTTTTCACTAAAAATCTTCCTCGTCCTCGCCTTAAGGTAGTGAACTCTAGAAGGGAAAGGTTCAATAATATCTACCGGTAGGGCATTCCATTCCTCAATTGAGTGATTACAAAACGAATGTTTGCCTACGTTTGTCCTCTGGGGCATAGGTTCGATTTTGAACCTATAATCTTTTTTTACGTAGTAAGATGATTTTTTTAGCCTGCTACTAATACCAGCCCATGCTGACTTTCCATTATATGCTTTATACAAGCTTCCTAATCTACTGATATTTCTTCTCCCTTCAAGCGAGTCCCACCCCAATTCTTCTATCATTTTAGAAACGCTTGAAGTCCTTTCAAAAATCCTAAGGACATAACGCGCTGCCATTCTCTGCACCATTTCAATTTCTTTAATGAGTCCCGACTGATGCGGATCCCATACTGTAGCACCGTACTCTAAAATGGGCCTAACTAAAGATTTATATGCTATTTCTTTGGAGTTCGAGCTACCTTCTCCTAAAACTCTCATAAGAAAATGCAACGCTCTATATGCCTTGTTCACTGTGCTACTAATGTGCGGCCCCCATTGTAAATCTTTTGTGAAAATTACCCCTAAATATTCGCAGTCGTTGCCTTCCTTCAGTCCTTGATTGTATAGCTTGTATTCCCATTTTAAAGGGTTTTTATTTGTACTAAATCTGATCAGCTTGGTTTTGCCTTCATTTATATACATCTTATTGTAGTCAGTCCAGCGAACAGTCTCTTCTAAGTCCTTTTGTAAAAGATGGCAGTCATTTAAGTCATCCGTTTCCTTATATATTAAACAATCATCTGCAAAAAGCCTAATTTTGCATTTTATATTCTTTGTTAAGTCATTGATGAAGATCAAAAATAGCAAAGCTCCTAAAATACTTCCCTGTGGGACACCTGATGTTACCTTCGCTACTTTAGATGAGTTGCTACCTACTTTGACTCTCCCTCCCGTTGCGTTTGAATGAAATGGTCCGCAAAATCTGTTACTGAAAATTGCTGATACGACATTGAATCAAGCGATTAGAGTGGAAATATTTATACGGTAACGAGTTAAAGTGCCTTAAATTAAAGGTTATGGAAAAAATAACACTGTAAATTTCCACACTGCTGAATTTATTTTCGACCGGTTTCGGCGCAAATACCATCCTTAGATCCTGAGGATGGCCTTTGCACCAAAACCGGTTGGAAATAAATTCAACAGAGTGGAAGTTTACTGTGTTATTTTTTCCATAACCTTATAATGTCCTTCCATCACATTTTGAAAATTGTATTGGTTTTATTCTAGATGCAGTTTTGCAATAGCATTCAGAGTATCAAGATGATGCAATATCAATTGTGTTTTTTACAGGTATGCTTGCCGCGTTGGAAGCGAAAGTATTTACTTTCTAGAGGTAAAACTTCTAGACCACGACAGACAATGCGTCAGTGAGTTTAAAAAGACAGACGACTTTTCGGATACAACAAAGGATTCTTGGCAGAAGGTAATGAATAGTAAAAATTACCCACCACGATACCCAAAATCGCTACGCAATCATTATTTTCTTGGATGAAAACGCTTATCTTAAATGTATTTGTTGATTATCAAGGACTGATTTTGAAATTGTTTCACTTTAAATGTATATAATCTAAACGTCATTTTCCAAAGAAAACGAAAAGAGAAAAATTTATTTATTTATGCTCTTCCGAGAAAAGCTCTCCGTGCCCTACTTGTTGTTTTCGTATAAAGCCAAACTATCTTCTTGCATAACAGTGTATTTTCATTTGAATCAATTGCATCACGAGTGAAATTTTAATCCCTTTTTGAACTGTTTTACTCTAGAAAGTTGTTAAACACGCGTGATGACTAAATTTTATGTTGAGAACTATATACGCTATGAATAAATTACTAAAATTTCGTCATTTAATTTCATGTAATGCGTTATGATTTTTATGTAGCTAGAAAATATCGTTTTCGAGAATTTATTTTAAATATTATTTGTCATCCTAAAAGTATGATTTTATACCTGCGATACCTTACGTCCGCGCAGTGATTTGCCGGTATACATTTATGAATTTTACTTCATTTTTATTGCAGGTGATACACATGTTCAAGAATTACGGAAGCGGTGTACGATATGTGTCATTCAGTCATGGAGGAGGTGATTCTAGAAAACTACCAGGTCATTATGGATGCAAAATTGCGGGGGGTGTCGTGAAAATTATCTGTAACAAAAATTTAAATAAATAGATTAATTGACTCTTCAACCAAAAGAAACTATGAGAAGAAGATCAGAGCTATTAGGTTATTTCCAATACACACACACTGAATTCCAAGTTTAATTCCAATATCTTACCAATTAATGCTACAAGTCTGATTTGAGTCAAAAATGAAGATTTCCTAATTGTTGATAAATAGTAGCATGAAGTAATATTTTTAAATGTTTAGATTAACTCCAAAGTAGTAAATGTTTTACATGAAACAATGGAGAATTTACTACCCAATACTAATTTATAAACAAATCACAGAGATAATTTATGTGTTAATGCACTCAACTACGTGCTGATAAAATTTTTCATGACTTAACTATAATGAGAATATATTGCTGGCCATTGGCGCACCTTCGCTAAGTTACAAGGACTAACCAATTAATCACAATCATAAAATTTCGTAATAGCCTTCTCCAGGCTTAAAATTCAAGGAAACAAAAATGTTTTACTTCATTTGTAGTAAATAAATTGAATTCTGATAAAGGTAAACAGAAATCCTCCAGCTATATTTAGGAGTTCCCACAGTGATGGTTGTGATTTCTGAAAGTGGAATCTGCTCGATCGAAGCATTCTCGTCATAAATGACAAATCATGTTTTTATGTCAACATCCACGTGTCGTATACGTCAACCTTGACTCGTTGCTTTCACGGGGCAAAGGAGGCGGAGAGTGAGGAGTCGGAAGGTGAAAGTAACAAATATTCGATTAAATTGGGTTGCTAGCAGTACGTGCGGAGGATCTAACTTGCGGGACCGATTCTTGGTTCCTCCAACACTCTTTTAAGCTGTTTGTGCGAGAAAAAAGGAAAAGATATCAGATTGCTGGTACTCTAGCGTTTGTGAAAATCAGTGGATTTACCGCATTAGCATCGTCCTTCATCGTTTCAGCCTCGAGGTAATATTTCATCGCTTAAGGTAAGATGGCTATTTAAGATGTCGACTCTATGGCTCTGGGAGAAGTAATTTGTAACCTGGAGTAATTTCAATCACACTCATAAGATCATTATTTATGATCATCACATCGTACGTAAATATGGATACGTTTTAAATAAACATGAAGGCATACAGAAGGTATTTATTGATTTCTCAGATAAGTTTAGATAATTTCGTATTTACGAACTGTTTATGAACATTAAAAATAGGAAATATTAATTAAGTTCATATTTGGAGTTCTGATTAAGCTTAAAAATATATTAGTTATAAAAGTGGCAATTCGAAGTATCTACGGGACAGAAAATAACAAGAAATGTATGTTCACTTTTAGGGATACATTACTTGAAAGCTATAAGTTACATGCTAACGCATAATCATTAATTGAGGCACTATATAGGTGAGATCGTAGGTTGGTATGCAAACACAACCTATAACGCTGTGAGCTAAATTCCGTATGCGCAACTCCACGTGTCCTCCATGCCGTAATAACGGTTGTAAAACTGATGAATAACCAAAATCCAATTACGACAGACGTTGTATGTCTGAGGCATGTAGAATTCCTAAGTAGTAGCACCCAAAGAAGTACACGCGAGGTGTTCGGGAGTGCATATTTGCCATTACCTCATTCAACCATTCCGAGTCATTAGCAATGTCACTTATAGTCACTGCTTCAAGCTGGTTCACGGTGACAGAGTCTCTTCTACCAAATTGCATATTCTACGTATAAAACAAACTAAAGATGAGTATGTCAATTTACGCACGCCAACATAAATGTTAGTTCTATTTGGATTGTTAATACACTTTCATCCTTAGTCTATAGATGGATATTTAGATAATTTTAGCATATTAAATTTTATAATATAAAAAGTGAAAACATACTAGGTGCATGGGCCTACGTTAACACCTAAAATGTCTTCAAGTTCTTGCTCATTAATTCTCAGCTATTGAGCTTACGTCGCTAATTAATAGAAATTTCAAGCAGGATTTAGAAAATTTTGTATTGTTAACAGACAAAATTTACTTCATCCTTAATAAACAACTTCATCCATAACATGTACTTTAGAATAAATATATTCAAAAATCACTTTAATACGTTTAACCTAGAATTGCTAACGATACGTTTTAATTTCATTGAATGAATACCGAAAGGATGAATACGTTTTTTACATGACATTTAATAAAATGTCAATGTCATGTAAATAAATATAAATTAATTGAGATATTACGAAATTAATAAAAAAATCGCTTGTGTGCACCTTTTTTCGATTATTTACCTGATTATTTGAATTTTTATCTTCTTAATATATTATTTTCGAATGTCCGTACACTTAAAGGTAATTATCGTTGAATTGCATAAAAATTAATTGTGAATGGTTGTTGAATTCTATTCCATCGTTAGTAAATATAAAGGATAAAAACTGAACACAAGATATACAGATCGACAAGAACATTGTGAAAAATTAGGAAGTATTGTATGAGAAATGAGAGTTAAATGTTGGTTACTTATTTTTTTATTTTTAAGAGGTAAATGGATAAGGAATAACCATAGAACAGCCACATAAAAGATAAGGTGGTAATAAGATCGATGATTTTGATAAAAAAAAGATTAAAACGAAAGAAAGATGGTCAAAGTGTCCGAAAATTTTATTCCCATTACTTATCCTGAGAGCCATTATTGTTCCTTCTTCTTCGGCTTATCTTTCTAAATTAATTTTGTCATGAGTGAGACTAAAAGGATGAACTTGAATAAATCACTGACCTTGGCCTTTAGTTTACACTGCAGTTTTAAATAGAAAGTGGTGTTTATGCATTTTAGATATGACGCAACTGGTTATTATATAAATACGATATATATAATTCTGGATGTGATCATGCAATACTCAGCATGGATGAAATTTTTAAGATCTGAGCTCACAAATTACGATGAAGTACAGTGAATAAAGTTTCCGATTATACCACAAATGACGTTTGCTCAGCTGTGCGTCGGTTGGCGCGATCCGTTCGAGCTCGCACTGTAATATCTGTTGTAATACCTCGTAGATCCAACTCAGCGTTATCTCGAATAGTCTTGATAACGTCGAACTGGTGTCACGTATGTTTCAATTCAGCATGAAATACAAGAAAGTGGATCGCCGGTTCCAATTCACGCATTTGATTGGATTGGTGCGGCTCAATTACAGTTTTTCTTCCAAAAGGTCACTGGTAATTGTTGCATTTTTTGATGACACTTTCTTTCTCCTCATTTCTTTTTGGAAAAAAACCGTGGCTATTCCTTACTTTCTCTCGTATTCATACATTGGGTCATATTTGTAATTACTGGCAAAAATGTATTTATTGTACTGTCAGTGTTATTCATGAGCCCAGCCATAAGGCCTCGGGTGGTAATAACACTAAAGCCAATAGTTCATAATGTGGGTGGCAAGCGATAAAAAATCAAATCGCAAAAAATTCAATATCTGATAACTTAAAAATATTTTTATTTTTTCGTATCAATAATGTCGTCAACATTATTTTAAACCGACCTAAAAGGTGCTGACTTCATAAAACTCGATCGATGATTTTAGTTCACTGTAAGAAGACAGGTGTACAAGATTCGGCCTACAATCGAAATTCGTTCTGAATTGCAGGAGACAAACAACGCGACTAATTTTGCTCGAAATCGAATGTTTTTTTGAGGGAAAGTGAATAGTACCATATCAAACGTATGATATAGCTTATAACCCAGATAAGAGCTTGAAGTTCGAGTTTCCTGCATTGATTATCTCCCTTTGGGCCCCATTTCCAAAGAAAACAAACATAAGTGCCGATGATAAACGGGCAAATGCTCTCGATAAGGGGAAACAAAAGCGAAACGGGAATATGGAAAGATTACGATGAGCTCCGACAGTCCAAGAGTTGTCATTTCGAAAAGTGGACTATGGGTTCCGCCTCAGCTCATTGGACTGCCCCAAGAAACTCTCCATACCGCCAATTGCATTGAGAATTGTGGGCGGCAATCGTGTATGCCGATCTGTTCGGAGAATGCAATATCGCTCGTGATAAGTTTCGCTCGTGACCTTTGACGAATTGTTCTTTTCACGGCGGGATCAGAGATAATCCGCCGTGAATCACATTCTCGGAAAAGGTGTGTTATCAAACATATCGCTTCGCCTCAGCGCCAATCGGGGAAATCCACGTCTGCAATTATTGAAGAGAGGATCTGAATAACTACCATTGTTTTCAGTATTGGTGAAAAATAGAAAACCATGGACAAAAACACGACTGTGATGGAAATACGTGAACTCATTCAATATGCCGCTCAACAGTTTCGTTCATTCGCCATGGATTCTCCACTCGTCACCGGCTTTTGGTGCGGAATATTTGCAGGAGTGATTTACAAGATCATATCTGTATACGTGAGAAAATCGATCGACGTCGGGGAAAGCAGTCTTGAGCGAGAAGATAACGTTAAGGGAAACGGCAGTGCATTGGCAGTGAACGACGAGGTTAGCGAGGAGCGAACTTCAAACCCACCCGAAAATAGCTTAGTTAAAGGTAAGAAAAGTGGTAGAAAATGGTTAATTTTCCTTAGCATAATCAAAGAAGTTACGTATAAATAATTAAAAGCTGCTGTTATCAATGAGAAGTCATAATGTAAGTTACATGCCGTACACAATCGTATATAAGCCGAGATTTTCAGCACTTTTTCAAGCAGGTAAAGCCCCCCTCGGCTTATACTTGAGCCAGGGTCCCTTTTATCTACGGTGTAAAAAATCTGCCGTTGCCGGAAATCGGCTTGTAAATTTTTGACTCTCTTTTTCGCTTACATAGCTAATTTACTGTTTTTCTTAGAATTAAATATCCAAAATCATTTTATCAACTGATGCATCCATTATTGTAATATTATTGGTATACATCTTTATTTGAAATTTACCAGAGAAATTTATACTCGAGTCAATTAGTTTTCCCAGTTTTTTGTGATAAAATTAGGTGCCACGGCTAATATTCGCGTCAGCTTACACTCGAATACATAGAGTCAGTATAAACATGAATGTTGCTACGAGTACTTCGCCATTATGTGCAAAGATACTTAAACCCATTTATTGTGGTTAATTCAGTTACGTTACTGCAATAGAACAGTTTATTCAATAAATGGAAAATTAAAGAAATTAAAGTAGTCGGTGACTTAAAGTAGAAAATTTGCTGGGAGAAGAGCACGATTAATTTCGTCCTTTTTCATGGTCTTAAAGGAGCAACTGTCAGATTACTGTAGATCAGTAGCAAGTAGAGCCGAAAAAAACATATAACCAGTGAAAAGAAAATAACCCACTTATCTGTTCCGAGCATTAACTGACATCTTCATTTTCAGTATTTATGTTAGTATTCCCAAAGACGAACGTGAATGAAACAATTCAATGAAGGTTAAATTGCTTAGGATTAAGCCAATTGATATTCAGAGATCAATTACAAGTAATCATTTTTTTAAATTTTATGCCGGCATTCTTGAAACTTTGATCCTCAATAGAACGAGTGAAAAACTTTTTATTTTTCAATAATACAAAACTGAATCAATAAATACGTATCACTATAAGGTAAAGTTGAGATTTATTTATCAAAATTGAGAATCCCTTCCAAAGCGACATTTGCTCTTTTTCCAACAAAAATATAAGGTAATTATTGCTTTGAACGTTGTGTAGTCACTCACAGCAATATGATATTAATTGATATTTTTGTCTAGCATGTCACATTGACTTGTAAGCTCTACTGACCTATATATATATAAACCTTGTAGCCTCGCTAATACTTGATTTTTTCCGGTGTACCAACTTGTAAATGTTTGCAAAATAGAAGAACAACACAAAAGAGATTTTTTCTTTGCGGGTATTATGCCGGAAGAAGGCTTTTGTGGTATCTTTGTTTGGGAGAGGACCACGGCAGGGAGTAGGCCAAGGTGAGGATGAGGTTAGTTAGAGATTCAAAGGAGAAAACAAAAACCCCTCTGAAAATATTTAAAAAATGTAAATAGTATTTTGCCAAATGTCAAACGAAATAGGTGTCTCAATAAATAAAATGATTTAATCTCGGAGTAAGGAGAAACTAAAAGCTAAAAATGCACTGCCATCGTGAAAGTTATTAATTGATAGTGTGGGTTTTAAAATTAATAAGATTAATATATCTTTAAAGAAAAACTCTTCTTTCATTACACTGACATATTCCAGTCAATCTTATCAGATAATGTACGGTATGTAGTGAAATAGAGCGGAAATAGATAGCTCTGTTTTGTAATTGTATGTCAAGGACGAAAGAAAATAGGTACACTAGATGTTCAATTTTCCATTTCAGTATGTCAACTGAACAAAGTCCAAACAATATTCTCATTTATTCTCAAAAAATCTTCCTATCCAGTGAAAATAAATCCGTTAAATATTAAATTTATTATTTATTTATACGTTTACCTATTTGTTTGAAAAACTGCCATGTTTTACTTACTATTAAAATAAACGTAAACAATAAATTTAGTTCCCATTTTTAAATTCATATGGATAAAGAAAATGTCTGTAATTGATCAATTCCATGAAGAGACAACATGTACTTATCTTATGCAAAATATTTGCAGATAAATCGGAAGACGAAATGGAACCAGAAGTCACATCAACGGATAAAGAAGAGTGTGATGGCCAAACGAGAGACCCATGTGAGGACGTAAGGAGAAGAAACTCGCGCCATCCGTCTGAGTTAGACAAGCCCTTCTTAGAACAACTGCAGATTATGGATCTTTTGCAAGGGAATGTGACTCCTGAGGTTTTAGATAACGAGCAGCCACCGATAGAAATCAGCGAGTGGTAAGAATTTTTCAAGGTTAATTCAGTAACATTAAATTTTATACTTTATTTATGAAAATACATTTAAAGTACTTTTAAATGTCGCGAGGAAATGGCTCGGAAGTTAAACTGAGTTTCTGATTCAACAGTTATTTTGTTCATCCAGCAAGGTTGTACAAGAAGTGAAAAAAAAGACTTGTCTGGGACTAGAACCCAGGTCTCCCACTTTCCGGGCAGGTGTTCTGAACACTTAACTACCGAGCAGCGTCGTTTTTAGTTATGCTTAGTGGTCAGAACACCTGCCAAGAAAGTGGGTTCGAGTGTCAGCCAAGTCACTTTTTTCACTTCTTGTACAACCTTGGGTCAAGTCACACGCTTTCCTGTGCTAAGTTCAAACTCATTTCCATCATTTGTGACTCATCCTGCAAGCTTACTTAACGACAGAGGAGTAAAATATATATTTTTGTGTATCAAACCGATTATTTTCTATTCCTCTTTTCTATTTGAAAAAGCCCCACTAGATAACAACAGAATATATCAAGTTTAATTTAGTAAATTTATAGTATTTTTAAATTTATATCAAAGGTATTACCGATTCGTCTACTCTGAAATGTATGTTGATATGGGTTTGGGTAAAAGACTAGCAATATTTATATGATTAAATGAGGAAAACATCTTCACGTGGGAATCGAATAAAATTAGCAAGTGAAGAATTGTTGGTAAGCATACCTATAATAGAACAGGAGAGTTGAAGGTATGATTTTACGAAGTAGAGAAGTAGGAAAAAATACGGAAGTCCATAATTCGTAATACATTCCTTTTAATTAAAATGGAAATTAAATTCTTAAGGTGGCGGCTGCTCTGGGAAATCTTTAGGTTAGTTTGGTTAGGATAAGATACGGGCAAAAAGAAAAAACTCTGATATGGCCAACACATGACTTTCTCCATATTTATTGAAAACAGAAGCCTATGCCGGTAATATATAAATAACTCCAAAACAATGAGTGTTACAGGAAAATGATTCATACAAAAGTTGTAGTAAAATACATTAAATATAACTTTGGTACATAATTGCATATACCTAAATTGCATTCTGACAGAGATATGTATGAAAAACTTCTATTTCCGGATAAACAACAACTTCCGGTTAACCATTATTCAAGAATAACTCCTAAACAATCAGTGATACGAAACAATGTTTCAAACAAAAGTTGTAGTAAAAAATATTATCTATAACTTTTGTATGTACTTGTATATACTTAGTACATTGCATTTTGACAGATATATGTATGATAAACTTGCATTTCTGGATAAACAACAACTTCCGGTTAACCATTATTGAAGAATAATTCCTAAACAATCAGTGTAATGAAAAAAATGTTACATATAAAAGTTGTAGTAAAATACATTATCTATAACTTTTGAATGTAAATGTATATACCTTAATTGCATTCTGATAGAGATATGAATGAAAAACTTCCATTTCTGGATAAACAACAACTTCCGGTTAACCATTATTCAAGAATAACTCCTAAACAATCAGTGTCACGAAAAAATGTTTCATACAAAAGTTGCAGTAAAGTATATTATCTACAACTTTTATTTATAATTGTATATACCTATATTGCATTCTTACATAGATATTTAAGAAACAAACTTTTGTTCCGGATAAACCGCAACTTCCGGTTAAGCGATATTCAGCAAAAACTAATCAACTCTTGGCATTGTTAAGAAAATACATTATGAATTTTGGAAATGATCGGATAATTACTTTTTAAAATAGAGCGCCCACAAACCTTTTTTACCACAGACAGAGACACACAGACAGACATGTTCGGGAAAATAGCGAAAACGAGCTCTATGGGCCCCAAATCATCTATTTCCGTCGAAATCTGGGGGTCGAATTTTTTTGCAAATACAATATATACTTTCTCTATACTACGCATAGGGAGAAAGTAAAAGTGGCATTCTATTGTACACGACTTCTTTATGTCTGCTTCTTTCTAAAATATCTCCTCTAGCACTATCGTTTCCCGGAGTTTGATCGAAAAATATACTTTTAAAACGGGGTACCTCCGTTCCTTTTCTTCCAATGGTAAATTATATGGTTCTTAATTTAAGAATGCTGTATTTATCAATTGGAAGTTTCTCTTTTTTGGAGAGTTAAAAACCATCTTATTTTATAACAATCCATCGATGCCATTTTTAACGTGAAACCGAAAAATCTCACTAACTGAAAAGATATTTACAGCTCCATGATGCGGGATTGGTAAATGTAACTCTCATCGATGAGGCTGTCCTCGCGTATGTTCTTAAAAATGAGGTCTTATGAACCGTCGGTGACCCGCACAGGACATTAGAAAAACTCTTTGTAGCCCATAAGTGAGTCAAACCGGCGTGTTAATCTATACTCTGTTTCTGTGTTTCCTTCGATAGTGAATACTCGAGAGCATCAGTAGAATTACAGGGGATAGTAAGGTTCCGACCGAGCCTGATTGCAACAGGGGAATAGTGGCATAAACACGCTAATACGCCTTCGCTTACATACAATCGCTTCCCTTTGTGTAAGGGATATCCTTTGATGTGCTCCGAAATAGGTATCAGATTATTATCGAAATGCCTTGAGCTCCCACAGGGAGTGGAAACTTCCTTATGGGTAGCTAACTCAGCATCATCATATAATTAAGATGAGAATTTCTGGTATGAAAATTGACTCTAACTCAGTCTGAAGTAATGTACGAATATTCTACTTCGATGTAAAAAGCCTGAAGTGTAGCACGTTAACTGAAATCGATTCGGAGCTGCTAATTAAAGACGCGCACCTGCTCGAAATGGACCCAGATCTTTGGGCTAGAGACGTGCTCGAGTGATGATCGGATCGAATAGGGGTCATAACATGTTTTATACTAATTACGTAGTATCTATGCGCATCAGGAATGGTTCTTAAATAAGTTTGACTCCTTCCCCTGCATCTCAATTAAATTAACCAGTTCCCCTTCAGGATATGAGAACCAGGATTTGCGTCAGCGCTAGTTCATACGCCAAACGAGTACAGTGCTATTCAAAAGAGCTATTCAAATTAATACTTTACTAGCTTTGGTGCTTCTTAAAATTGTCATGGTTCACTGAGCTTGTAATTGTTATGGCTTTAAACCTTACGATATATGAGTTGATATATTTATCAGTTTTTACTGTATATTTTTATCAGGGTGGTAATAATCATGATAACTGCCTACTAACTTTGGCCAGCAATCTACCAAGTTATCATTCGATTTATTGAAAAATTGGTATAAGATATCATTTAGATAAAAACAAATTGAAAGTTTTTAATGCATTCTTCGTTTTTCGTATTTATTTATAATATTAGCAGAAGTGCCCGTTGATCCTCTACGGGGATATTAAATTTCATAAATTCCAGTGTAGCAACCCTGATCGTAACATAAGCTTCACAATTGATGATAGATAGCAAATACCAGACTTTCCAATCCAATATACTAATACATCTAAGTACAAAGCCGCATCAATATTCAATTTCATTTACTTTTAATGAAAAATTTCTTCAACTAAGACAATATAAAATGTATTCTAAGATCACATTAGGATAAGCAAAACCACGTTTAAAGTTACATTTTCAGTCAGGTACAAGGGGACAGAGGAATGAAATATTAAACATAAATGACAGAAATAAATTATATATCACTATAATAACCACTGATGAACATTATTTGCGGAAAGTAAGAGTATTACGGAGCTGACTCGTATCCCAATCTTTAAATGTGTAACATAAACACAAAACAAATAACACAAAAGCAATTGCAATGTAAAAATAGAAGCAAAGATTAAACACCAATAACAAAAGGATAGTAAATGAATATGAAGTGTATTTAATTAAAATCAACAAATGAATCAATTTTTGCATTTCGCATACAAAAAAATAAAATTGCTATACCTTTTTGGTCAGTTATACGATGTTGGAGATTTGCTACTTTACAACTCGCCGTTCAACTCCTAAAATATTACATACACCGAATCTTGGAAACCTTTTCGTCCTTGCTAACTCCATTTCCGTCAATCACTAAATATGCATCAAAGCAAATAGATTAGATTTAATACTTAATTCAGAAAATTATATCTAATGCATCCGCAGCTTACCAGTTTATTTATACGTAAATAGTTGAATTGATCGAGAGAAATCGAATTTAAGTAACCCACAAATATAAAACTCATTTATTTTACGAAAAGGACAGTAAAAAATTACGCCGATATAAATAAACTTGGTTTCCACAGACTCTTCAACAAAATTCGAATTTTTTAAAATATTCGTATATTTGCCCGAGATATTCTTCACAGGTATTGCTCGTAACTGCAAATGTCCAAATCACACAAAATTTCGTACACTTAATGTAGTCTTTTACTTGTTCTCAGCATTAATCTTAAGTGGGCATTAATTCCCAAAGTCTTCTTATAGATAAATTCATGAGCTAGAATCAAGAATCGCCTAGATCTTCAAGAGAATGAGTTGCTTACAACCTCAAGATTTTGATAAAATATTCACGGAATTTTTCAAACTGTTCGCAATTACGAGTGGCAAACGATGTTTCACGACCAAAATAAGTATTTTTATTCTATTTTCCTTCTTTTGGCGCTTGATTCGACTTTCTAGGTATATTATTTATAATTTAATTTTGCAAAAGAAATGAACCCTGCAACGAAAATAATGAACTTTACATGTATTTCTTATGCAACCGTTTTGACCCGTCTGCGTTCAAACCGTGAACTTTAAGTAAATAAAAAGTAGCCTATTGGGAGGGGTCAATTTTTAATAATATAGAAGAAAATTTCAAAGTTATGTGACTTGCGGTTCTCGAGTTTTTAGCGAATATACGTACATACGCATACACGCATACCCACACTCTATTTTATATTAAGGTGATTTAAGGTGACGTTATCCTCTATTAGCTAAATGTATAAAGAAAATTCCACGAAGTACTATATTTTGTACTATATTTATAATATTTACTATAATATATATATTGATATACTATATTTATAAGCACGATATAAAGTATTCAAAAAGTACGGAAAAGTATTCGAACGTAATGATCAATGAGATGTACCCACAGTCATAGTACTGGGTAGATAACAATTTGTTCTTAGCAATTGACTTCAATCCATTTTTCAACGAACGTTCATTATATACATCTTACAATTAAGAGTTTATTTATCTTTAAGCGTTTTTAATCCAGAAAAGGAAAGAAAAGCGAAATAGTGTAACACTGAATTTAATGAAACCATTGCATAAAGAAGATAACTAAGAGTTATTGAATCTTATTCTTATATATATATATATAAATGGATGTTTGTTTGTATGTTTGTATGTTTGTATGTTCCAGATAATCTCGAAAACTAGACGTCACACGATGTTCTAACTTTTAACATCATTAAATGTATTCCCTGGGATGATCAAGTGGTACTTTTAATTTTCCTAAAGTCCACGGTTCGAATCCAGACGAGTAAAACAGTTTGCATAAGAAATACACGTAAAGTTCATTTTTTTCGTTGCATGATTCGTTTCTTTTGCAAAACTAAATTAGAAAGAACAGTCATAGGAAGTCGAAACTAGCATCAAAAGAAGGGAAATAGAATAAAGATTCTTATTTTGGTCGTGAAATATCGTTTTCGACTCGAAATTGCGAGAATTTTGATAAAATATACGAAAATTTTGTCTAAATTTCCATGTAGTAAACAACTCATTCCCTTGACGATATAATTTTTTTTAAATTCGAATTTTGTTGACGAGTCTGTAGCAACCAAGTTTTATTTACATCAACTTAATTGTTTACCGTCTTTTTCGTAAAATGAAATGAGATTTATAACAGTGGTTTACTGAAAATGGATTTCTGTCGATCAATTCAACTGGTTGCGTATAAATATCCTGGTACGTTGCGTAAGTTTTGAAGTATATTCTTCTGAATTAAGTACTAGATCTAATCTCTTTGCAATGATGTATTTAGCGATTGACGGGAATGGAGTTAGAGAAGAACGTAAAGATTTCCCAGATTCGGTGTTTGTAATCCTTGAAGAGTTGAACGGCGAGTTGTAAAGTTGTAGCAAACCTCGAGCATCGTATGATAGACCAAAAAGGTGAAGAAATTTTATTTTATTACATGCAGAATATAAAAATTGATTCAATCGTTGTTTTTAAGTGCTTCCACTCCATATTCATTTACTATCCTTCTGTTATTGGTGTTTAATTTTTGTTTCTATTTTGACATTGCGATTACTTTTGTGGTTCGTGTTTATGTTACACATTTTAAGATTGAGATACCAGTCAGTTCCAAAATACATTTACTTTCCGAGTAGAATATTCATCGTTGGTTATTTGAGTGAAATGTAATTTATTTCTGTCATTTACGTTTAATGCTTGATTCATTTGGCCCCTTTGTACCTGTATGAAAATGTAACTTTAAACGTGGTACTGCTTATCATAATGTGATCTAAGAATATATACATATATATATTTCAAAACAAGGGAAATAGAATAAAGATTTAGATATTTTGGCTGAGAAATATCGTATGCGATTTGAAATTGCAAGAATTTTGATAAAATATACGAAAATTCCGTCTAAATTTTCATGTTATAAACAAACCCTTGACAATCAAGGCGATTGTTGATTCCGAACTCATGTGTTAGAAGAAGAAGACATGGCGGATTAAACTGGACATGGCCAGTTAAAATAAATTTTGAAAATAAGAGTTGAAGATTTATGATGAAGAAAAAATTGAAAGGCATTTTAAATTTTTTTTGTGACAAACAATATCCTGTGAAGAAACGCACGTTGAAAGGTACGAAAATTTTTTCATTGATTTTTTCAATTTTCTTTAAGCGTCTGTGAAAACCGAGTTTTGTTTATGGTAACGTAATTGTTAACTGAATTTTCAGTGAAATAAAACGATTTTGAAATTCGTACGTTGATAGAATTTGCATTCTCGCTGTCAATTCCAGTGATTTAAAATAATAATGTGGTAAGTTGTGGACATCTCTCATATTATTTTTGAGTTTTGACGGAAATTACGGACGTCCTTATTTCTTATGTTTAATCGGTCTTTGTTTTCCTTTAAGTTTTGAGCGACGAGTGGTCAGGAGCGAATAAGTAACATTTCAAAGCCTAAAAAGGTAAAGGGATTTCAGTTATCTGTAGACCGCAAAAAATCTACGATATTGTAGTAGAATGGGTAATCTCTTACTTCAATCCAAATCCAAACTACTGCCCGCGGGACGCATCTACTGTTTGATAGTTAATAAAGCTGAAAAGTTTGGAGACCCCTACTTGAAACGCAGTATATTGTGGATATCATAGACACAAATATAATAGTTTTTGAAATCATTTCTCAGTTTTTCAATCACAAATGAATAAAGTCTATTCTACTGCACTATAATACTATGCTATTTTGTGTTGAAAATTCTTACTGCAACAGATGTAAAAACGTTTAAAAAACTTATGTAACATTAATGGCCGGTATTGTAATGTATATTTTGCGTTGTTTATAACTTTAATCTTCATATAAATGGCTTTGTCTTTTCATCATATTGTTTATCAGTTTCAATATTATGAAATTGCATGATTTTATGTATTGTTAATTGTTGAAAGTGAAAAATTCTGTTTTTTTTCGAAACCGTATAGAAATAACTAATGCTGCGTAAATTATAGCTGCAGTAGCAATATCAACGTTCAATTGTAATTACGAGCATCGTGATCAACTTACTGATTTATGCATTTCGTTATGAATATATAGTATGATTTACTTAGGTGTTTACTGGACGGAGTGCCATGTCGAAATAAAACTCTGATATTGAAAACAGCTAACCCAAATGACAATACATATTTAACATACTGTACGCTGAAATTTATTAATTTGACCTCAGCCGAAGAATAGGTTATAATTCTTAAACATCTTGAACATAAGTTTGTTTCCGGGATAAGAAACTATACAGATAACCACAAAATGTAAATTTACTTAAGCCACTATGCACCTTCTCAACGGAGGTAGGTGGTGTCTGTATTTATTGATTACTGTGAAGATTCTACGCTGTATATATTTTGTGGGTCCAGGAATTAATTTATTTTAGAAGTTTTTCATTAGTTACTGGAGAAGGAATTAATATATCAGATCATTTACACTGCTAATATTTTCCCCAGCCATACGTCACTCGCAGAGTACATAAATCTAAAAATCTTAACCAAGTCCCGTACACAGACATATCGGCAAAGTGTTTACCGAGATCAAACTAGCATTTTTCGAAGCCTTATCACTTCGATCCAAAAGGAACTTTCCTGACATATTTCTGAGTGAGACTGCCAATGTTATTATTCGATCGAAAATATTTTCAGCAATAAAATAATTGCAAATATTTATTAGGTTTTTAATCAAATACTTTTCTGCTCACTTAACCCAATGCACTTATCATATAATGAATTTCGACTTACGAGCATAGCTCCACAGACTGATTTCGGTAAAGTTGTCCCTCTATTGTCATGGCTTTTATCGTTTCATCCTAAAATGGCGCTGTGTCTTGCACTTAATCATTCCCAAGATCTACGACTACGTTTTTGGGCATTAATTAACATACCACTACATTTTATACGAGTCACGAATTCTCACTAACAACCTCATGTTATAAGTATAGCCAAGATAAAACAATGAAACATACCTTCTGGTTCCATGATACGCCATTTCTTATTTAATGTCTATAGTTTTTTCTTCACGTAAGAAATACAACAATGACGTCTTTGTCCATTCTCGGAATTACACTTATTCAGTTACTGACGATATCCTCTCAATGATGACCAGTCGAAAGTTTGCGGCTTCAATCGGCGTAGAAAGAAGAAAATTGCTCCTTTAGGAGATAAAAGTCAGAGGGGAAGAAGCTATTATGTATGCCTCTTTTCATACGTAGATACATTTTCATACATTGTTACCGAAAAGCTCATTCAGATACTAGAACCTGCCTTTAGATATAAAGATACTAGAACCTGCCTTTAGATATATGTAAGCCTCACTTTCATATGTAGATACATTTTGACACATTGTCACGGAAAAGATCATCAACCTGCGTAAAATTGAATATTGAGTTAGAGTGGATTTGTAGACTTAATTGTGACTTACATTTCTTGGTATATTGGTTTCGAAAGTCTGGTATTTGCTATTTAACAACAATTATGAAGAATTTGTTACGATCGAGGTTATTACACTGATATTCATGAAATTAAAAATCCCCGTTGAGAATCAACGGGTACTTCTGCTAGTTTAAGTATAAAAAGCAAAGGAATCATTAAATTAAATAATTAGGTCATTATCAATTTGAATTACATCATCTTAGTAATTTAACATTTTGTCAAGTACTTATCAATTGCTGGACTTGGAAAACTCATAAACACTAAAGACTGAAGTTGATAAAAATTATTATTATTATTATTGTAAAAAATACCAAAAGTGGACTAATAGTCCGGTGGTAACACATACATATATTGCACATATTATTATATATCCCATCACATCTTATTATCGTTCAGCAAAAAATATGTCAGAGGGTATTCGAGATACAAAGAAGAATAAAGAGAACTAAAATATTATAAAGAAACAATTACTAAATTAAAACTCAAATTAAAATATTGCTAAAAATATAAGGAAATATTATTATTAAAAGGAGGGTTTAGGAGAGGATATCTTCTTTATAAAATAACTAGCTGTACCCGTTCACACGTTGTTGTGTTTAGAGAAGTGTGACCTCTTTCTTGCCTTGCTTGCCTCTGTTCACTCGTTTCTAATGATCATTCTTTTCTTCTCCTTTTTGCTTAATTTGTAGACCAATGGCACTTCGCTTTGGTGTAGGGTTAAATAAAACGTATTTCCAATTATTTTCTTCAGCTGGATATTAATAATATTTTTATTTATTCACGTATTAATAATTTATTCTCGTATTAATAATTGCAAAAGTTTTTTGACTGCATTTTTGTATTTATTAGAATTTGCTGGCGAAAAATCGAACGTCAAATGCATTGATGTTCTTTTTTGTAATTTAAATTAATTTTTTGAAATCTTAAAAGAAATACAATTTATGTATTTAAAATATTTTAAGTTTTAATATAATTAGTAATATTTAAACAATAATTGAAAAAATATAAATTCTGCCCAAATGGGATCAATTTATGTATCGTACTTCTATTTTTCCCGTAGAAAATCCATTCGCAATTTGAATGGCAGGCAGCTATTCGCGTTGCAAGGCTATTATATTGAAATCATACATACTATCTACATTAATTTCATTCGGTATATAAGAAAATATATTATCACAGTACCTTATCAGTTCGGAGTAAGATATGCTAAATTATGTGCTACTCTACACTTCGCATCTCGCAAATCTCAAAGAGAACACATATTCAACTGAAGAAGACCTAAGAATGAAATTCAGTCTCGTTAAAGACATAAAATAAATTGAAATGTTGAAAATAGATGATATTTGTAATCTAAGTCGGTAACGTCATCAACTCACCAAGTTGTCCAGTACATACAATCTCTTGAATTTATCAAAATATAATTTTCATTAAATATCAAAAACCGTTTACTCCATGATGATATACGTAAATATTTACGTTGCTATAAACAAACATCATTTGAATACTGGAATAAATTCTCAATGTGTTCTTATGAGAAAATTCAACAATCGCATTCGTCGTAACTGAGAAATAGTTTGTTTATAGCCTCAAAATTCATCAAAATTATCATCTAATTATCTCTAAGTCTCGTAATTTCCGATCGTAAACTATATTTCATGACCAAAATAAGAAACTTTATTCAATTTCCCTTCTTCTGGTGGTACTTTTAAATCCATACGTTGGTTATTTCTAATTTAATTTTGCGAAAGAAAGGAAGCATGCAAGTGATAAAATCGAAGTTTACATGTATTTCTTATGGAAACTGTTTTTCCTTCTGGAGTCGAACTGAGTACTCCGATTAAAATAAAAATTTACAAAAACCTTCCCGGGGATATACGTAATAATTTCCCAAATTTTCACGACGATTGGATGTATGGTTTTTGAATCTATCGAGTACAGACAGACAGACAGACAGACACACATTCATTTTTATATATATATAGATTACTTTGAGGACCTATTATAACGAAATATGTTTCCTTTCTAGGTTTTATTCTCGAATATGTTTATATTACCATTTCCTCCCACATTATACTAAAATAATTTTGATTTGTAGGTTTGCTTGTCAAAATCAAAATGAGGGCTCAACATACGACTTGAAAGTGATCCTCCAAGATGCAGACAGATCAGCGATCGTCGATTTTTACTACTGCTATGACTTCTCCAAGTCTCCTAAAGGAATGTGCAAAAAGGTATTGTTCTTTAAATCAATCTAATGAGCTGTTACTTCGTGGAACTCCATAACTAAACTCAAGGAAACAAAGAAAAACTTTTCAATAATTTAGTATTGTTCTTTTCCTGAATGCAAAGATAATATATTACGGAATGCTTGTCATTAAAGCATTCTGATTGCACCTTTTTATAAGACTGCAATTTTATTATATTTATCCTATCAAAGGGTAAAAAAATTCATCTTAAAAATTGAGAAATTCTATCTTTAGCCGTCATATAATTTTGATACAAAAATGTGAATTGAAAATTCTGAAGATAAAAAATGATTTTGATAACGTGTTTGTATGATAGTGGGTTTATCCACCATTACTGATCACTCTTGTATAAAGATGCTGATATATTTATCTCCAATTTAATTAAACATCCTTTCCTTTTGTTTTAGGTTTCACATACGTTCAAAAAGTATGGTTCTGGTATACGATCCATCATGTTCCGTCATAGAATTGGAAGAGACGTCGAAATTAACGATGGAGATTATTCTTGTAAATTATCTGATGGAATTATTAAAGTGTCGCGAAATAAAATTAATGGTTTTCAGTATATGAGAATTATTTATTTTTCCCATCAACTTTATGGTTTTTATTCGAGTAAATTAACCGTAATCAAGCAATTTCTAAGCACGATAAACACACGCAACGCTAATAAACAGCAAGCTCTTTTAAAATTACTTATATCGTTCAGTCTTGATTTGTATATCTATTTTAGTAGTGGAATGAAAAGTGCAAAGTCTCTTTTTCTGTATGAATGATGAAGTTCACAGAACATCGCCTGTTACCACGAATTTTATTATTTCAATACATCTACATAGCCAGGCTAGGCTACAGGATTTCTCTCTCCAATCGTTTTATTTATTTACAATAACTATTAAAAAGGTTTTTAAGCTCTGTATTCTTAATATCGTTTAAGTATTACCACTGTTTAAAAATTTGAAATTTCGATCGCTAACTGGTAGTCTTATTTATCTAGGCATTTCTTTTCCCAATTCTATAACTGGAGGGAACTTTCTCTCCACGTTAGGGTAATAATTCTGTTAATCTTTGAAAACTACTCTTCGTTGAAATTTGATCAATTTGAAATACAACTCCGACGTACAGTTCTCCTGCATCCTAAACTTTGAGACTCCGGAATCACTCATAACTGTTTTATTCAGAAAACTTATTCTTTTCTACCCTTTGATTACTATTTTATACTTCTTTAAAGAAAATAGACTATTCTACTATCAATACGGAATGCCATACTTAATCCAACATTTAAAATGACGTAAACTTTGATTCTTCAGCAAATAAAACTGGTTAAATGAGAAGAAAGAGAAGACTCGATTAAAGCAGACGACCCATGGGTATGGAATTTTTACAAAAGTACATGCAAATCAATCAATTCATTTCCTCTACATTAGTTTCTCAAAGTTCATTTAGCTGGATTCTCCCGGATACAGAAGCAAAATTAATCTTTCTGAAAGACTTTCCTTAGCATTCCTAGAAGATTGAAATTTCGTTAATATATCTATATATGGCTGCACGCCTCAAAGAACTGTATTCAAGTTGCATCTTTAGTGCGATATGATTATAATATGACTTACTATAACTTGATGGCCTTAGTTTTCTGAATAATCATGAGACTTAAAACTTGACAAATATCTTCAGAAGATGAAAAGGAACAGTCTCGGAATAGTAACTAGCCGATAATATTCAGTAGTTAGTACAAAAACAATTAACGTATTATGATTAAGTTATTATAATGTGATATCAAATGGATTCTACTTAATCTTTTCTCGCACACAGAATTTAAAAAGATATATGTATATATTGCTTTGTTGTAGAATTGATGTTTTCCTTTTCCTTGCTTATTTAGAGCTTACATTGATGAATGCGCTTATAATAATGTATATTGTTACGATATATTGGTGGATTCATATAGCTCTAATGCAAATAACGCGGGAGAAAATGTGATCAAACAATCATCGTTAGGTTACAAGAAATATTTGCTATGGTGGTGAAACATGTTATTCAAGAAAAACGTGAACGATCTCCACAAAGCATTCGTTTGTTTCAGAGCCAACGTTTTTATCAGGATGATGTCAGCCACGAACGTTTTGCAATTTCACTTACGGAACTTATCTACAGAGTCACACAAAAACTTACCGAAGAAAAAGCGAATATACCTATCATACGAAGTAATTATACCAAGCATTGATCGACACGGTATCACTACATCTAATGTATAATCAAATTATAAATTATTCACTTGAGTTTTAATATAGCGTTAACATCTAGGAAAGCAAGAATGTAATTGTTTTTGGTTAGACACTTTAAGGGGATTATCTGCGACTTAAACTTAGTACCTTAGATTGAAAAGATAACAGTTGGTGTGATTTCTAGGCCAGTTACTTATAGAACTGAGAACTCTTCAGGAACTAAAGTTGACAGGGAGTAGTTTGAGCGATCAAAACTCAAAGGTTATCAGCTGTTTCCACTAGAGGCTGTGACACTGGACTTGGTCCGAGTGATTCGTTATCAGCAACGTTATCTCCGAAGCGCTAAGACTGTACCCATATTCGAATACGTGCTCGAGATGTTGGAAATAAGTTTAATCGCCTCTTCTAACTAATCAATATTTTCGAAAAGGCTACATTTTTAAATCGTGCACAATCGCAGCCATTGTAAAAAGGTAATGACAATCGTCAATTAAAAAATAATTCGAAAATGTATTGTATTGTAATTGTACAAATGTATTGTATCAAACTCATTCAAGCAACGGGCCATTTACTGTAACTGGTTAGATCCTCCGGGCCGCATCACACAAATTCTCAAAATTTTATTTTGAAGTGAGAATGTGGGGATATAGGTAGGGTAATAATAGCAAATTATGTAGTTTATGGAATACAGTGGAATAATATGCAATTTATATATTATTTATTTTATTTAAACAATTATTTCTGGTCAGGAACCGTTAGGTCGGGGACCGCTTTGGACCCACCGGCCCTCATTTATTATGAATTAAGTCAATAGCAAACGGACTAAATGTGTAAAAAGGAATATCTTTCATTTCATAACCTGTTTGATAGCTTCATATTTCCTCTTCATCTTCGATAGACCTGAAATAATGTCTGATTCTATTTTGTTCTTGTACAACCCCGAGACGAACATTGCTGAAATTGTTCGACTTTAAACTGAGATTTGACGGTTCAAGTTGAAAATTTTATTTATTGAGAAAATGTAAAGGTTTTGAACTTGAAGGAGATCTTGGGAAAAGCAAAACCTTTTCATTCGGCGAGCAAGAAAATAATAGCTTAGGCTTTGGTAGTAATCGTGGCCCGACAACTGACCGCGCGACAACTGACCGCGTACCAACTGACCGCGTACCAACTGAACTCTAAGACGACTACGTCTCGTTTTCTGGAAACATTATTTGTTAGACATGAATAATATATTGTGTTTTGATAAGAAACACTATGGAAAATGTATGTGATTAATTGCTTCCACGTCTTATTGAAAATTTAAACTTTGGGAACTTATGTCCCTATTGTTTGGCGGTCGTATAACATTGTCAAATTTTCACCGTTCTTTCCTCTCACACTCTTTTCCTCCCAATGTCTTACTATTTGAACCTAAACGGAAATTCACATATTCCTAATATGTTGGTGTGAGAATGTTAATGTTATTAACACTACGCATCATTAGCATCACGATCAGTATTATTCTGTAATCCTTCACTTAATTGCTCACTTAAACCAAAGCAATTATTATATAATGTATTTTCATTAAAAAAACTTTGCCTTTACTACCTGTTTTCAGTACGTTATGTCATTCCATTACCTTGGCCTTTTCCGTTTCATTCATCATGGCGTTGTAATTTTCATAGGGCTACAGCTCCAGGTCACTGGCTCACATGGTAATATTACACTTCAATTAATACGGACTAAAAAATCTATCACAGCTTCATGATAAAAATGCGACCATGAGGAAAATAAAACTAAACATACCTTCTGCTTCCACGTTAAACCATTACTAACTTTATTTTTACAGCTATTCTTAATAAAAAAACAATAACTTGAACTCGTCTACAGTAAAATTACGTTTTACTTTCTTATTTATGCACTGAATCAATCATTCACTTACCTAAAGATATCCTCTCAGCAATGACCAGTTGTGCGCGGTTTATGTCGGCGTGGAACGAAGAAAATAAGTTCCTTTGGGAGGGGAAAGCAAGAGGAGAAAATATTTGTGATGTATGCTTCATTTTCAAACGCACATACATTGTGACCGAAAAGCTCATACGGCCATCTAAACACGTCGCTGCATTCATTCTTCAAGATCTCTTATTCAATAATGATGGCCAGACTTACGCCATCTATGGCATTATCCATACCAAATGGTCAACCTAGTAAAAATAGCTTCATCACAGAGTTAAAATTACCAATGAAGAAAAAAAGAAAGTAACTCTTTTTGTCCAAAAATATGGCAAAATACAATCAGAAGGCATTAAGAAGCATTCTACCTGCAACGAAACAATAGTGGGCCGCGCAGTGTAAATTAAGGCAAGAACTGAAAAAGAAGCATATTTTTGCATCTGATATTGTAAAGATAGGTAGAAAGGGAATACCAAAAATACGAGGAGGGTGAAATAGATGTAACGCGGAGATATTGATTGTGTTGTACCGAAGGAAGTTTAATGTGTTAGGTGGATGTAGAATCATTTAGTTACTCGTCTATCAAACTTCCTTGGCACTGAAGAAAAAATATAAAATTTTCCACACGATTTTTTATTAACGACCAGTTTCGATACTGGAGTTGCATCTTCTGGTACAGGAACTTTTGAAAAGCTGCTTAAATGTCCTGAAGGGATGGAGGGGAAAGGGAAGGAGAGGTTATGGGAATATCTTTTTGGGAAGGGAGATAAGAGGTATGGGGGAATTAAGGATAAGCTGAACTGCAGTTTTTACTTCGTTAACACAAACATACTTCACATAGATGTGCTAAGTCATTTAGCGAAATACTGCATAAATGTAAAAATATCCACCTCGTGTGCAATATCAACGACTTTATATTTTAATTATATTGTGTATCCATTTAAATATTATGGCATTTAGTGACATCTAAGCTTTCTGGCCGTACTTCGTGGGACAACATTAGAAATTATAAAAAACTTTTTTAATTTCCAAAATAAAACTTTAATCGACGACCGGTTTCAGCTATAAGCTATTATCAGATTACCTGATGATAGCTTGTAGCTGAGACCGGTCGTCGATTTAAGTTTTATTGTGGAAATTTCAAAGTTTTTAATAATTTCTAACATTTAATGAGATAATTATCTAATATAATTTAATCAGTATTCGGTAACATGACTACCGCTCCATTGTAAGCAGAAAATTACTAAATTCTATACCATTTTGTGTACCGTCCTTCAATGAATGCTTCCAGAAAACGAGACGCGTTCAGTTGGTGCGCGGTCAGTTGTCGCGAGCGGTCTGTTGTCATAGCGCTCACTTATCGTAGCGTTCAGTTGTTACGCGGTACTGCGGTTTACCCCCTGCCATACGCCTCTGGCGGCTCGCGGGGTATATATCTAAATCTAAATTAAAAATCTAAATCTACTCGGTCAGTTGTCGCGCGGTCAGTTTTTACGGAACCGGTAGTAATATTTTGTAACGAATTTCATTGGTAGCATATTTTGTATGCTTTAGTTAGATCATTTGGTTGATATAAGATCAATCGATTCTTATGATATAATCTAATTTAATCACTATTTATGAGTTTTTCTATTATCATTCACCAAATTATTATTTTATTTATAAGTTTAGGGATCAATGACTGTAAAATTATCGAAAAGCCCATAAACTATGAAATTTTAATTATACATACATGACTATACATACGCAACTAAGTAAGCTTGGTGAAATGTGCGATATTTTCTATTAAATTTTACGATATATTTTAGACGTGAGTTGCTAGACCAATGTAGAGATGGAGTGGAATGTGAGTGACATATGGATAAAATGAATGATAAAGTTTGGTTTTAAATGAAGGATTTCGCCTTAAATGGTTTACATTGCATATGCTATTGCTCTTGAAACAGCTAAGAAGTACAAATAAAATCGATTAGGTTTTACATATTTACCTGCTGATGACCGATCATCACCAACAGCGTTCGTATTTTTTAAACATAACTGGAAAATCTTAAATTTAATTTTAAAATTACATATCTTATCCAGATAAGGAGTAATATCTTAATTAGAAGAAATAAATCCACCATTAGCAGTAGAGAGCGGGAAAGAATTACCATTTATTGAACATATTTATTAATCAAAGCAAAATAACACAACAACAATTTAAAAAAACGAAAATACCTTAAAAAAATCTGATGTGGCCAACACATGACTTTCTCCATATTTTTTGAAAACAGAAGCATAGGCCGGTAATGTATAAATAACTCCAAAACAATGAGTGTTACAGAAAAATGTTTCAAAAAAAAAGTTGTAATAATGTACATTATCTATAACTTTTGTATGTAATTGTATATACCTACATTGCATTTTGACAGAGATATTTAAGAAACAAAATTTTGTTCCGGATTAACCGCAACTTCCGGTTAAGCGATATTCAGCAAACACTAATCAACTCTTGGTATTGTTAGGAAAATACTAAATATGAATTTCGGAAATGATCGGATAATTGCTTTTTAAGATAGAGCGCCCACAAACGTTTTTACGACAGACACACACACACACACACACACACACACACACACACACACACACACATAGACACACAGACAGACATGTTCGGGAAAATAGCGAAAACGAACTCTATGGGCCCCAAAACATCTATTTCCGTAGAAATCAGGTCGAATTATTTTGCGAATAGAATACTTTCTCTATACTACGTATAGAGAGAAAGTAAAAAGCAATTTCATGAAGCCTCGCGTTTGAATATGGCAAAAAATAACACGATCTAGTATTTTTAGCGCCAAATAATGTTTAAGAATCACATCTCATAAGACTAAAAGAGAGATAAGACGTACTCAGTACCATTAGTAAGTTAATGGGATTATTGTTTCGGGCTTGCAGTAAATAAGAATGTCAAAATTATACCTGGCGCATGCGGACACAAAAAAGAAAGGAGAAGGAAATGTAGTGACGAATCAATTCCGGAAACGTTATCCTTCCGCTAGAAGCTGACATAACACCGGAAACGTGTATTTTTAGACACATTCACCCGAACTCAGACAATGAGGAAATCTGCATGGAGCTTATTTCGCGACGTGATTATGCAACTGTGCAACTACTTGCCCGCTTTTAAAAACAATGCAAATTTTCCTTCGCAAATCTGAATCATGATTTTACTGCGCCCTTTAATTATATAGTCAGTTCCCATTCTCGATTTAATTCTTAAGCGCCCTCACGGAGGAGCGGTATTTTTGGGAAACAGCACAGTTAATTCCGTTGTCATCCGAAAAGCGGCTTATCTTCATTTCCTGATATCCCGGCTCGAAAATATTTACAGTCAAGGAACTCGCGGGAGAGATTTTCGTACTCTTTGTGTTGATGGGATTCTGAAAAACATGGACTGCTTCAATCGCATGCTCGAGATCGCCGGTCGCCATGCTGAAGTGCATTGGGAGGAGGTCACCGCTTTCTTGTTTTTCGGGATGGCCACGGTAGCCATATGTTTGATGATCAAGGTTTTCATTGATCTATCGGGTGATGATGGGAAGCCGAGGAAGAGATTTGTGCAAAGCAAGAGCCTATTCGAGTCAAGGAGCAGATTATCGGGATTGTTTTCTAATGATGTGAGGTCCGGTGAGAGTGTTGCGGGTCGGAAAAACTCGCAAGCGAAAGGCAGTGGAAAAGTGAGGTTCGATTTGACGGATGAAGAAGAAGATTCAGATGTGTTTACAGCAAAGCAGGTGGACGAGATTTACAAGACAGCTACAAGACTTACGAGAAAGAGCGGGGCGTTGAGTTGAGGATAGCTGAGGTAAGAGGAGCGTGAAATATTTCCTTTCGGTATATTTTTCGTTTCCTGCACTTCTCTTCATAATCGTGGTTCGGCTGATTTTCGTTTAGAAGGCCACTTCTAATCCAGAAACTCTAAGTCTGTCACGATTTACGAAACAGAAAATTTCACATAGCTGTTATCTGTCTTTTGACACAAATAGTTACGTAATATTTAACTTTGACGTTTTTATCATGAAATATTTCTGTTTTTCTGGTCAACAACTCGTTAACTTCGTTATAATTATGTTTTTTGCGAAATATTGTGACACCTGTAAAATATCCCATCTTTTGAATCTAAGGGATAACGTTTGCAAGGTAAATAAATCTCAATACGATATGAGCAGCTAAATATAGATAGCACGTAAAGTTGTGGTAACACAAATGCAGTGTTTGCTAATATACTTACTTTTCAGATGAATGCACTTAAAATAAATGTAGGACTTAATAAGCTTACAATAAATATGAAACTTCATTCATTTTTTATGGTTGATCTAAATAATTCCATTAATATCATTATTGTTATGACCTTCAAAATATCAAAAGAAAATATTCCCCCCCTACAATTCTTTCGATTTATTGTACTTAAATTCTTAATCAAAAAGTGTACTTCTAAATGGATCGAATTTTCTCTTTGCAGAACTGGGAATGACGAAGAAATTTGTTATGCTGAATAAATTGTAAATTACAAATGGCATTGTTGATATTCACAAAATAAAAAGATTATCTGTATTAAGAATTTTTTCCCTTCGAAGAAAATGTTGCTAGATCATATTAGTTATAAGCAGTAGAGGAGCTTCTGAGAGTGTTTTTATCCAACGAGTTTCTATACTGTGAGAACACAAACTAAATTTGTCTCGCTATTTTCTGTATATGCTGAATTGCCGAGCTTATTCTTTAAGTTATCTTCATCACACTCTCATAATTTCTTCAATAATCTTATCTCCGCACGTTTAGACTTTATGTAATCAGTATGGCTCGTACACTTAATCTGCAACACTAGTCATTGTAAGGGGCAATGCCCAGCTAAGTCTTCATGAAAATTTTCAAATGCTTTATTCTATGATTTGTTATAAGTGCAATGAAGAAATTTAAAATTATGAATGAAAAGGGAATTTAGGAATGTTATGGAGAAATCATGCTCCTTTAGCTGTATACGTGGGCGCTGAGAGAAAATATTTAGGGAAGTAGTTTGCACTGTAATTAAAATACGGAATAGGTATATTGGAAATAGTCATTGAGTGGTATTCTCCTCAAGAATCGCCAAATATATGCATCGATAACTGTACGGCCAACTTAAGCCTCCAGTCAATCTTCAATTACGACCATTTATGTTCAGATTATAGCATTAAAATACAGTTAGAATTTATATGCTAAATTATCCAATTCAGGACGGTGAATAAGATTGCTGTAGGTATGGGCAAGGAATAAGCTAACAGCAGATTATTCTGAGAAGGATGGGATCAAATATTTTTTTGTGGCTGTCATTTAAAGAATACTCAGCAAGATAACATCGAAGATTCCGTATCGAAGTAATGGCTAGACAGAAATTATCTGACTTGCAGTGATAACGTTGAAATATTGCATTCTCAGATAACCGTTAATGTTGGATATGTAAAAATATAACATGATATCTGCTGCTTTATTTTCGGGAATTTCATAACAACCGGCTCCTTGCAGCCTCAATATTAAATATGCAACCTTCTGCCAGAAGTAATTCTTCATTTGTATTCCCTTTTTCTTTGCAAAGAGGAATTCATTTTTTGTTCACAGTGTATAAGAAATAGATTAATACACTATTAGGTAATAACGGAATCCTTGATTGTTTTTGATTAAAAATAATTAGTGGTGTGCTTATCCATTCTAGAGGAACATTATTTGCCTTGGGAGTGGTAACATAATATTTAGAATATTTAAATTTAAGTGAGATTTTCAATAGTTTGAAGGGTCTGAAAGATTTAAGACATCCCAACTAGACTATTAAAGCAGAGGGTAAGCTATCCAGATACTTAAAAATGTACAAGAATGCCCTCCCTCATAGATGCAAGTAGCTCCGCTAAAACTACATGATGTTATGGTACACAATTCTTATCATATTTCAAATAGAGATGTTATTTATATACTTTTTTGTTGTAGCACAACATATAAACTGCTTTCGAAAAGGTGTGATATGTAACCCTAAAAAGGTTTAAAATGAAATTTCACAAAGGCATTACTTTTCACTACTAAATAATAATGTTTAGTCGACTCAAAGAAAATTATTTTGTTTAATATAAGAGGACAATGTAGACGTCAAAGAGTTGTTTAATTTCATAAGAAGTACAATTCTAATCAGTAGCTATTCATAGAAATTCTTAAAATTGAATGTAAAAATCATTAAAACGGAAGAAAATTACGCTCAAAAAGGCTATCTTTCGGCAAAACTTCGTTTATATTAAGCTTTTTATGCTATTGGCACCCATATTTATATCCATAGACATAAAAGTATGTGTTTTATGTGATACATTTGGATAATTTTTCATGTTTCCTAAAAGAAAATTATTTGATGGAATAAATTTGAGTAAAACTATTTATTTCAGTCGTACCACTCTTAATTCATCTCCAGTCCGATATTTTTGATTCATTTTCAGAGAGAAACTCTAAAAGCACGTGTGTATGTTATTTCAAGTAGAACCGTCTTGGAACAAGGAATGCATAAATTAAGTAAATCTTAATCTGTGCCGTTATATTCGTTCAACCTTTGAGTATAACAAAATAAATTAAAATGGAATTTTTAAATCAAAGTTGGCTGTAACGACTTGAAAATATTAACATCCCAAGAGTGAAGACAGACATTCCTAAAGGGGATGATGGTCCAATGTTTTAACTTACTTCTTTAATTGATATACATTTTGAATGACCACTTGATATTTTACCATTTAAATACTATGCGAATTTTCCTACATACATTTACGTCTTCAACTACTTATCAAAAAAAATATTGAATGTTTGCCCCTTGTTAGAAGTAGATAACACATCTGATAGAACCCTAGTGAGAAGTCCTTTGTAGTAGATAGATAAAACTTTCCATCTTCGTTTGATAAATTTCTCGCCACTTATTCCTCGTCCTTCCGGAAGGCCTAACGGGGGACTCAGCACTCTACGGACCACCTTCCCTCTCAGCCTATGCCAATGAATACCAAAGGTGCAATAAAAAGTCTACCTGGCCTGTTGACTTCAAATTAGACACCAATGCAATGGTGCATCATTTAACCAGCAAAAAATCGCGTTACACTGGCTTATCAACTGAAAATCCTCCTGGCCTAGTCTCAAAGAATTCGGAATCAGTTGCGTCTAATCTTCTCGAGGACACATAACATTATAGTATGTATAAGATCGAGTTAAAAAAATGAGAAGTTCATTCATACAATGTTTTTGGATGTGGACTTAACAAGTAACTTAGCTTACCTTTATCAGAAGTGGTATATTTGATAGACTAAAGTTCCAGACAGATGAGTTGATGCTGGATTTCAGCTACATTCCTCAAGGACAGAAAATGAGAAGAACACAATTTATCTCAAGTTTCAAGTAAGAGAACTTAATAAGGTCTGAAATTCGGAACTGACAGGAAAAATCAAGGGCGGTCTTACACAACTGCTAAATGTTACGAAAGGTCGCGTGGCAAAAGTTTTGTCTCAAGGACATTTACTGGGTCTATGTCCTCGGAAATGCTCCCATTATGAAGCTATCTTGAAAACCCAATTGATTTGCTGTAGTACGTAACTGTTTTCCTACGGTTGCAGTTAGCTATTGTGTTGATAAATTAATGTAATTATTGGTATTTGCAAACTTGATTTGACGTACTACAATCACTACAACCACTATTTTAACGACTTAAAGAGCGGCACTGCTTCTTCTTCATTGTTGCCGTATATACTGAAGCTTCTCTTCTTCTTCACTGATTTTAGTGACATTATAATGAAAATAAAAAATTTCAGAAAGTTTTAGGAACGTAAAACTTGAAATGAAGGACTAAACACAGAAGTTTATCGCTGAATTCAGATGAAAATAATCGCAGATTAATCTAATATTCTGACATTGAGTCCTTTCTTTCAAAAATATTTTGAAGTGAAATAAATGATCATTATTATAGAATAACTTAACAATATCGATTCATTCGTAAAATTTTCCGACTAAAGACCAACTTACTTATCTTATTCAAAAATTCTAGCTAAAAAAGGTGACATAAAATTTTCCGTGATTAGAAGTTGAACCCATATCTTTGCAGTTTTTTTGGGCACATTAACCAATTAATCAATCACGGAGTACAGACATACGTACATCTTGGCGTTGAAATATTTAATTGTATATCATTACACGCCCTTAGGGATAAATCATTTTCGAAATATCAACGGAGGATAATGTAAATAAATATAAGGAGAAAATGTGTTCTCATAGGGAAGAAGTTCGTTTTTTGCTTATTCCAAACCCATAATTCTTGAGATAATTTCTCTGAAATTCGGTTCAATGACCGATAATTTCTGAAAAATCGGGGAATGGCGAAAAGGTTTCCGTGCTCATCCACCGTTTCCAGGTTTCCGGGTGTGGCAACGGAATTAATAACTCTGGCTGCCATACGTCGATATTCCCTGGTGTAATGGGCGACTGGGGACTTGCTTCATCCTTTCCGCTACATTTATCGCCGAAGAACCCTCTGTTCTATATTTGGAGGGGAGCTGAGAACGAATGGGACAAGTAAGGGAGCAAATTTTGTGGAAGAGTGATTCCAGAATACCTGGTGCGGAAGAAAGGATACGCGTAAATTACTTTTATGGCTTCTTGATTCAGGGGATTTAAACCTAAAATCAATTATTTATATTAGAAGAAAAGTACCTATGAGATAAGAGAGAGATTCATTTTGACCATACTCGTAAAAAGATGCCTAAAAAAAGAGAGCAAATATTAATCTAGATTTTTACCATAGAAATAAAGACTACGCATGGTTAGCACTCATTTCCAGAAAACAGCATTTTCAATGGCGTTTTCTGGAAAGTGTTCATCACTTCCATCAAGAGGTTTTAAGTGCGGATAAGATTTAAAAATATTCGAAACACCCCATAAAATAACAAATGCGCCTGGATTTCCCGAGTTACGCCGAAAGGTGGCTTGTAAGGCACACATGTACAATTAGATCTGGCGAAATAAATATAATTACTGTATTTTTTCGATTATTTAAATTCTGCCTGGTGTAAAATTTACAATTATTTCCTATTGAAACTTGAAAATACTTTTAATTTATTAACTATGGAAAAAACATTTTGTTTGTGATTTAATGTACTTAGATTATCAAAACTGTTCAAGTAAAGCGAGGGTTAACTTAATCCAAATCATACAGAGGATTAATTATCTATCCTCCGTTCAGTCCTTCTTTTCTTAGTTGATTCTAATTTTTAATTTAGCCTCTGAATTTTTCTTTTCCTGTAAAATTAACATTGAAATAGGCCTTCACTAAACTGAAATATTTTCCACAATAACACTTTTGAATTCCATAAATTCGTAAGTTAATAGCTATATAGATGCAAGATATTACAAAACGTACTACTTCAGTCGGAAGAGATAGACAGAGCGTTTTTTTAACATTTGTTAGGATGATGTGATAATCAGAGGGCAATATATTTTTAAAACATTATATTTTTGGGTTTAAATACGCTTGTTTTTCAAATGAATCAATGTGAAAGGATTTTATTTTATCATTACTTTACTTTTTAAAATTTGCTTGCGTACTAAAAAGGTAATTAATCCCGTATATTTACGACGTTATATCGTTGAGTAATGAACGCGACTTAGAATAAATTAATCGGAAAAAGTAGGAAAAAACAAATGAGAAAATGTGATAAATTAATCCGCAATATTACGTTGCTTGAAAAGTATGGTAGTAAGCATAGTATACTAATATATTTATCAACTTTGACAGTTTCTGTTTTGTAGGCCAAAGAAATGGAAATTCACGATATTAATATAAATTTAATTTGTGTGAGTGATCCTAAGTATTTCTAGTTGACTCATTGTCAGTCAAAAGCTGATTTTACAGTAAATGCATCGCCAACGTGGTTTTACGTAAGTTTTTCAGTAATTGAAGACGTGCAATCGACTTATAAACGGGGAGAACTTTCAGAATTACATTTCGCAAACTTTCATTCCCTTTAAATTGGTGTTCTACTGAGGGTTCCCTTCTGACTGCAGAACCATTCAACAGGTTGGTGTAGGCGTTTTCACATACAGACCTAAAATGACACCTGTAACTTGAAAGTAAGACTACGCAGCAGCGGGAAGATTGGGCAGACGTTTACAGGTTGCTCTCGGCTAATGTCTCCCTTTGATTTGAAAAATCAAACCACTATTAAAGAAGCCTATCTCAATGGTGGAACTGTTGTAGGTGAGGCTAGGATAATTCATCGAGTCCTTATAAATGGTGTTCCGCATAATATCAGGGCCACTATCTAACTTTTTATAATATATATTGGAGAGATATTGTATAATGAAGGTAGTATTAAACAAATTTGTATTTCCATAACATGAGATGAGATTTCCAGATGAGTAAATAAATACCAGAAATAAGGTAGGGAAATAAGCGAGATAGGATGTAAAGAAAAGGGGAAGCACCTTTTTAAGGAGAGGAAAGACGAGAAAGCTAAATACGGGTGTTTGAAGAGTTAAAAAAATGATATTTGATTACTTTAAAACAAAACAAAATTGTGTCTCAGCGAATCTCTTTTCAAAGATAAGAGTAAAACGAATAGCTCTCATATTTGTATGAACGTTTATGAACTTCAGTAGTAACCTTTCCTAGAAAGTTGTGTACTTGACTTAAGTTTAAAAATAAACTACGACCAAGGAAATGGTTGCCGCAGCGAAAACTCTTATTGCCTTTTCAATATTGTGTGTCATTTCTACTCCTGTCTCCAAAAGTCTCTCCTAGCCTATATGTTTATCGTTCGTGAAACTTTATAAAAGATTGTTTATATAGAATTCTGCGTCTCCTAAAAAACAAGAACCCTTATCTTGAACTGTTTTGTGGCTGCAATTCAGCAGAAATCCTGAGGTATATTTTCCCCTTTAAGGTAAAGAGTCACAGACCCCTTATCTTTTCTTTACATTCTTTACTCACGAAGTTGTCTCTTCTTATCCTTCCCGTTATCCTCCCTTAAGGATATTTACTGGGTTCACGCACTCCATTAAGCAAATTTGCAGAAAAACTTGATATAAATACGGAATAATTTCCGGAAAAATAATCCAATGAGCTTAACTTAACCAAAGTAAGACAGTATAAAGCATATTTAAGTAAGTAAAGTATATAAACATTTTATGATTGGGAAGAAATCGCAAAACTTATTCAAACAGTAGAAAACTATACCTTTTTAATAGGTCGAGTTTAAAAACGTACGCCAATATTTACTGAAATTTAATTGCCATTCTATTTATCAAGGTCAGTTTAATGGTTAATATTCTTCGAGTGGATGACTGATTTCATAAGGAATACAATATTGATGGTATATGATGCTTAATATTTTCAACATTTTCAATGGAAAAAATTCATTTTCCTTTACTGGGAAGACAGATTAAATCAATGGAATGGAACATGGTTGTTTTTAAGTTTATGTAAATGAGGATGACGTTATTTCAACTGAGTGATTTGGAAGAATATCAGTGAGATCAAATAATAAAAGAATAAGATTTTCTGGGTTCAAGTCAAAAGTGTAATAGTATCTACAACAAAGTCGACAAAAATACAAATAGTAAACGAAACAAAAAGGTATTAATGTGGAAAAAGTATAATTGTAGTGAGAAGTCTATGCTGGGAATTCACCGCCAAAGAGTAAAAAATAGAATATTCAATGTATATGGAAACATTTTGTTTAATGCCATAGCTAAAATATTTTATTATTGACTAAATATTTAAGACCACCAAAGGGTGTTTGTATCTTTAGCCTCTCTTCGATTTGTTGCTGAAAGGAAATGAGACATACGACAAAAGATGAGGATTTACGTAATTTGACTTTGTAACCCTCTTGAAACCAGAATATCTTTGGTAGAGAAAGTCTACTAAGTGTAACTCGATACCCGTAATTGCTAAATTTAAAGCATTTAACAAGGATGACCAAAGTGAACGTCATAATTAAGCATCGCTAACATCTCAGTTGATTTTTAATATCACAGCCATAGACAATTCCGAGACAAGGTTAAATAAAAGATGCATTTTCCTCTGCCCCGTACGAAAGATAAATTATTAATTATTTATCAATATATGGTAGCAGGAACAATTAATGTAACGTAGAGAAACTACCCGAAAAGAGTTGTTAGAGGAAGTAAAAAGTAAAGTAGCAGGGAGTTGAAAGTGTTACGTCATATTAGGAGGTCCTTAACCTACGTAGACCTCTACATCTTCTGTCCCAATATCTCCATTGATATTTTTTCTCCTTTAGCAGACGTCTTCTTAAATTTGCAAGTTGAAGAACTCTCTTTCATGTTTCAACTGATGAATTCGCAACATTTTTTTATTGCCACCTTTTACTTTACCAATAATCCCTTATTAGACCCAGAGCAAGATATAGCTCAGCAAACGCCAGTCTTGCACGTGGCGGTAATCGGAAACAACGGCGAAAGAAATCCTGTTATCGGTATCATGAATCCCCGTCAGTCCTTCATCGATCTGCAGGGAACTCGATAATGATTAATCGGAAAGTGTTAGATGTTCTCTATAAATTGATGGAAAGAAGTAACAATTCCGAAAATCAACCATGAAAAACTTTGACTGCCATGTCGTGATACCATATTTCGAGTACGAGTTTTTCCTCACCTATGAAATTCTCACGGAGTATCTTTTCTACGGGATATCTGCGATAGCAATATGGCTGCTCATCAAGATATTTATAGATATCTCGGAGGTGAAAGAGGACCCTCGTAGGCCATCCATCGACATCGAAAGGTCTTCCGAACTGAGAGGGCGTCCCGAAGAGACCTCGAATGAAGTGATAACAGAGAATGTGTCGCCAAAAGAAGAAGATTCGGGATCTACCGAAGCCATCGAAAGTGGAAAGTTTAGGATCGAATTGCCGAGGGATGAAGTTGAGGAGGGCGGCGACGAGGATGTGTCAACAGGTAAGATAAATATAAGTTAAAGTGCTTGAAAACTTGCTGGGCGTAATTAACGGAGGAAACGATTCGAAATAAAAATTTGAAACAATTGTCAGAAGTCGTTTTCGTTTGAACCACTTAAAGTTATCACGGATACTTGAGTGTGTATACATATATCTCATTTTACTCTTTAATGAATGTGATCAACATTTCCAATTTTCTTTCGTGAAAATTCTTTATGTATTATGAAGGTGATCTAAGCTCTCCCGCCTAACAAGTTCGAGCTTATTAGTCATTTTCGTCCTAATCTTAGACAAACAATTAGAGGTTTAAAATCTCCTATATTCGTCTTTGTCGGTGTTTCTCGTCTCATTCACCGGTATTCCGTAAAAACAAGAAAGGACTCCGCACTTTTTAAGAGTACCCAGTACGTATTTCGAATGCGATGCATTCATCTTCAGGAGCGAATGGGTGCTTATTGGGAGAATGAGACGAGGAACGCCGACAAAGACGGCTATTAGAGATTTTAAACCTCTAATCCCTTAACAACCATGTTTCAAAGTTTGTTTCTTTACTTGTAAAAACAATTTTTTTGTTTTATTTCGTTTGATCCATTCTAATATACCTATTAATGTAATAAAGACTTAATTTTCTCACGATTTTAGTAGATTTCTAGAATTTACTTCTTGTTTTTGTTTATTTTTCAAAGAAGGGTCTTGCATTAAAAATAACTTTCTTTCTGAAGCTTCTGTCAATTTTTTATCTTGTTCCCTGGTTATTTTTGTGAAATTAAGCTGTATTGAAATTTATTTTGGATACTGGAATAATTTTTCTTTTCAAATAATTATCACTGATGAGCACGTAAAATTTATAGCTTAGTTGAGGTACATCCAATCCAACTAGAGAAAAATTAGCCAAACATACGCTATTATTAAGGTTAGACTTTTGCTGGAATTTTATTACATGAAAATAAGATTAATGTATCATGAATACTCATATTGGATCTTGCTAAATTATTATACCTAATCTAGCTTCGAACGTTCATATGATATCAAGAAGTTTCCTTTTGAAAATAACAGAGTTGGAATCGATTAATTAAAATGTCTTATCGTAGTTTATATACAAATCGAATTTCTTAATTTTCAGCAAACATAAAAAAGAGGAACTGCGATTTTTATAGAAATAAAATATCGTCCAGCGTTTATCTTAATTTATGAACAGCTTTTGAATATTAAAAATTACCTCTTACAATGTAACGGAATGGATCGGCTGTTTCTTTAACGTACAACACAGAATGTAGTAATCGAGTTTATCTGGTGCGATAAGAAGAAAATCTTCGGGATTTCAATAAGGTGGTGTAATTGGAACTTTACTCTTTACCTTTTACTGTACCGATATTTCAGCGTGAACTGATTAACGTCAGAATTTGTGAAGGTTTATATTTATCGGTCGAGGAGATTAACTCCAGAAATATCACAAGGGATAATCGTGACATTCTGTAGAAGACCAACGAATAACTCCAATTGAAAGTTAAATCCTCCTGTGAAATAGTATTCCATTGAAGAAAGAAAAGTTTCAAGATAAATTTTACTTGATGAAATGTCTAGATATTTTGGAATCCATCGGAGAATATTTTCACAAAATCAAGCCTTCTGATTTGATGATAGTAGAACTTTTATTTCGAATGATTTAGGAGTAAAAACACGTCCCGTGAAAATGAATCTTTTTTGTAGAATTTTTGTGTGTCTTCTTTAAGTTTCTTTCGAGAAATATTCTCTCATATTAGTTGTTCGCGAAACTACGAGAACATTTATTTTAGTCGTGTTAGGTGCGTTTACGGAAGAATGTATGCCCGAGCAAAAGCAACCGATCCGACTCTGAGTGAAAAATAAGACAAACGAAGACAAATGATTTTTAAAACTTATTCCTGTAAGGAATTATCCTCAATGGCACAAAAAGGAAATAGGTCGAGTGATTGGTACTTTTACTTCATTTAGGCGGCTTGTATGGATTCAATGAAGATGAAGGAAATGATTCGATAAATGCAAGAGTCAGATTTGGAGGGTAAAATATGTTCTAAAAAGTAAGGGAGAAGTATCAAACAAGACATCAGTGCTAAATCAATTGAGAGCTCAATATCTGAAATACATAGAATAAGAAAAAAAAATCAAGTATACTTTATAACCCAGCAGAGGTGAATATATTCTCTGATAAGACTAAGTAAGAGCAGAAGTTATATAGCTAAAAAAGGGCTCAACTTATAGTCCTCTCTTTTGAAAGCTAAATGAATGGATTGAAGCTGGGATTAATCCTTTCCTTTAATCCTTCATTCAGCGGATTACTTAACATACCGTTAGAAAGAGATGATATTTTTACAGGAGGAAAAAGAAAATCGTACCGCAAAACGGAATTGCGACTTAAATGGATTAATCAATAAACATCCATGAATTAACTCCTATATCCCCTTTACAAGGTGAATATGATAGACTGTAAATTTAAACCCATGAATTTCGACATCTATACTATACTATTATTGCTTCGTAAATTATATGTTTCTTACGCATACATCCCATCATTATCTACACTCGCACTCCTGCATGGGAGGCATTTTTTGCCTGTCCACAACGTCAATCCTTTATATGCATAGTCACAGCCACGCTCATTTGCCACTCCTTTCGCGCCACATGCACGAGCGGCAATAGTGGGAAACAACGCAGATTATTTTCATTTTATCAGGAAGCTTATCTTTATTTAGTGAGATATCGATTAGAAGAACATTGTATTTCTCGAAGAGACCTCCTTATTTTCTGCGGCGATGAAGTTGTGAAAATTATGGAGGTTTTAGATCCAGTAGCGGAGTTTCTAGTCCACGCGTCCGAGGTGAGCGTGAGCTGGGATGAGGCAACGGAGTATTTGTTTTATGTATTGGTTACCATAGCGATATGGCTGATCATCAAGGTGTTCATAGAAATTTCGGAAGGGAAAGGGAAAAGGAAGGATTCCGTACTGAGCAACGTTGACACCAGAAGGAGGCGTTCGGAAGGATCAATCGAAACAAATTCGGGAACATCGACGAGGGAAGATGGCGTCTGCAACCGCTCGACGACGAAAAACGGCGCGAGAGTGAGATTCGATCTGTCGAAAAATGAGGACTATGTGATCGAGAACGTGTTGGCGAAGAGAGTGTTTAAGGTAACGGCTGTGTCGGCTTCGGAATTGATCGGAAAATTACCGGAGATTGCTGAAAATGGTGGAGGGAAGAACGGGGTTAAGATGGGGGTCAATGGGGTGGAAAAAGCCGAAGTTTTCGAAAAGAAGAGTGAGGAGCTTCTGGGAGAGGTCGAGGAAAAGGACGATGAAGAATATCGGGAAAGTGATTCCGACGAGGTCGCGAGAAGAGGAGTTGAAACCATCGAAATAACTGAGTTGGAGGCAAACGTGGAATCCGAGTCTAAAATAAAAATTATAATCGAAGAGGTGATCTCTGAGGACTCTGAATATTCACCCCACATCCCTCCCAAGATGGAGGAATATGAAGAAGTCGTGGGAACAGCAACTCACGAGAGGGAGACGAAAGAATTTGAAAGGATCGAACCCAATGAAATCAGTGACGTAGGCGATGAAAAGAGAGGGGATGAGATCGAAACAAGCGAGCAAAACATTTTGGAGGAAGTTGGAAGAAATTTCGTCGAAGAAGTCTTGAGGGACTCTGCTATAGCGGTACTGAGTGGAACTCACTTAAAAATGGTGAAGGAATTTGAACAAACTGAGGCGAATGATGATGAAGAGATTACGGATGACGGAAATGGAGATGCGGAGAGATGTGGGAAAGAAATCGAATATGTGGCCACTTCAGAAAGGATTAAAGCGAAAGACGTGGATGAAAACGTGAAGGAGGAATTTGGTCATGTGTCGGTGAAGGAAATGGTAGAGCGACATCAAAATGGAACCGCTTACTCCGAGTGCTCTTCTCAAGATGTGCAAGAAATGAATATAAATGTAATGGAAAAAGAAATAAATAATCTAAAGGAACCTGAGGACACCGATCAAATTGAGATTGACGTGACTCAGATGCAGGACATGGAGGATTATTTAAAAACCAGAAAAGACGATGGTCAGGAAAACATTGTGGAGCAAACCGAAGGTAATAGCCTCGGAGAAGGAAAGGCAACCAAAGTAGAAGACACAGCAACGCCCCATAATGTCCCTCAATGGTATGCAAGAGTAGAACTGATGACCAATGGAGGTAACGCCAGAAATGCTTCTGAGTTTTCCACGACAAAATCCTTGGTGAAAATGTTTGAATCCTTACGGGAATCGAATTATGGACGCACGGAATACGTGCCCTTCAAAAATAAAAGGATTCGCCGACACCTGTCGATGCCTTTTGTCGGCTCTACTCGCTACGGAGGGCAGTTCGACAGAGGTGCTACGTCGAGGAGTGAGAGGGGTGACGTATATGATTCGAACAAAGATGGAGACAACACAGTGGAGAGAAACCGAGAGAATGGGCCCGTTGAAGGTGTGGACGGAGAAACCGCGTCCGCAAAAGTTTCAGCCAAGGAGTGGGACGAAGTAGACACTAATAAGGTTCCTGGATGTGGTGTCAGAGTCACGAGATCGAGAAGCCTCCGCGATTGGAAGGAAGATTTGAAACTGAGTTACAAAGCAGGAGAGTGGCGGCTCGCCAGGGGTCTGCCATTTTATGAACGCTTTGAGGATCCAGACAGAGGTGAGCAGGAAAATGATACTGATTATCTCCTGGGTCCCTTTTCTTAGAAATATTCATAGAGGAACCTTTATTTAAAAATGAATCACGCAGTTTTCTGCAATATCTCTCCACCGATTATTTCCGATTAGTTTTCGATTCACTTGGTTGAACTATTCGATAGATTAAATATTTAAAGTCCAGATTTATAAAACAATCGCAGAATATGGAAAAAAGTTTAGATTAAGGCACATGAGTAAGCATTCTCAACTCTGTCATAGTTGACCGGGCATAATGTAGCGACGTTATTAATATATTCCTATTTTCTTCTTTTCTCTTTTAAGGCAATCATACTTAAATATTTCATTCTATTCGGTTTCTTCGTTCTTTTGAAAGAATCCGAAGAGCGATCCAATATGATTGAGCTATGCAATTTTACGGATTAAAATTTTTCTATTGAATTACGTCTTTTTTCCTCTGAAAATCTCGCTTTCTATCCATTAAGACATCATAGTAAACAATAAACTTTCAAAGTACCGCGTTTTGGAACAAATTGTTTAAGTGGCTTCAATCATCCTTAAGGAATATGTTAATTGAAGCGCTAGAGAAGCCGTAGTGAAATGTTGGCCAGTCTTACCATTTCCGATGTGGTAATTAAGATGGTACATGAGAGACTATTTTAAAATTGAACTAAATTGATTGGAAGAATGTTTTTGTGACCCACAATTTGTAAACTTCTTGTTGATGGTAGTCAAACGTTATACATTCAAATGGATGATAATCAAATTCAAATCATAGGCGGCACAAACGAATGTTTTTACACACTTTTTCTTCAACCTATGCTCAATTATCATTATTTTACAGAGAGACTGATCCATGAGACGTTTGGTGCAATACTCAAGCCAACGGTTTGCCAGCGAGAACCTGTCAATGATGACGTCATTAATCGGTCATATTCCGCTGAGGAAAGGAACCTGCTCAAAAACAACTGCGGGCAAGGTAAGTAGTGCTCTATTCATGCTCTATTTATTATTTAGAAGGTTTCAGTCTAGTCTTTTGAGCAAACTTTATCGGACAGATTTGCCTTGATTAAGGGGTATCATTTGAATCCGCAATGTTCACTTTGGATTTAGATTCTCCGCTTTATCTATATTTTTCTTGGGAAGGGAATCATATATCCCCTAGTGTTTACACCCTCTACCACAGGATTGGCGAACCTTTTGCGGCAAGCGTGCCATATTTTATGAATGTAAAGTTCTGGGGTGCCAATGTGGTCGAAGCCATAAAGTGAGATGGTGCTATACATTTTATAATGTCAACGATAGGATTAAAATCTTGTAATTAGCTTAAATACTCATTAATTATCCATACTAATTAACATAATACACATTTATTGTGAGGGTTTGCGTGCCACAAAAATTCTCTCGCGTGCCACTTTGGACACATTTGCCATAGGTTTACCACAAGCTGAAAGGCGGCTTATAATGTGTTAATATGGATATAAATATTTCCAATAATTCTTCTAAGGTATTTATCGCCTTAATTCTATTGAAAAATAACTATGAAGATACTATAAATTCCACATTGCTCTTCGGAGGTAATTTATTACCTAACGTTAGTTCAAATACGATAATGAAATTTACAAGAGCTATCAAACTACAATTCAATTTGACGTGATGGATATAAGACTAAATAATTGTCGATTTCCGTACCTTCTTTTATCATCGACCAAGTAACCATGCCAACTAGATGTTGTGCGTCGGTAACTTATATAATTATATAATATAACCTCTCTTGCAGATGGCTTGAAGGATTGGTCTTGCAAGTTTCGCATTCAAGACTGGAATGTTGTTGAGGATGAAGAGGAAAATACAGGGTTTCCGAAGGATCGAGAGGGGAAACTGGCGGTTGAATTCGATGGAAATCTATCCTTCTTTGAAGCTACAGCTAGGAATAGCAGGAAAGAGCAAGAGGTAGACCTAATCTCTGAAAGTTTCAGTGAAGATTTCCTCGACAAAGAGCGACCAGAAATTTTAGTCAGCGAGTGGTAAGTGTCTCTTACATTAAGAATAACCAAAAAGAATCTCGCATCATAAAAATTCCAAAATTAAAGGAAGATAAACGTTTGGATTAATATCGAATTTGGCCACGTGATTCTCAAGGCGTTTCGGTTTTCATAATGTTCAATGAATAAGAATGAAGTTTAGTAATAATGTCATATTTTATTAAACATGTTCAGAATAAGAATCACCTTTACAAGAACAAAGATGAAAGTGAAAATTTAATCAAAGGAACCACTTGATCATTGTGATTTGTTAAAGGTGGGGAATCTTGGGGGAGTGGGGATGGGTGGGAAAATGAATCTATCCATCCAAGAGCAGTCTCATAAAAATATTTTGTCTTACTTACCTCTGTAACTTTTATTTAGTAGATTATAGTATTAAAACAAAAACCGCTTGATGTTATATGTAGCTTTGGAAATTCAAGTTTCTTTTCCTTTTGCATTTTTACACCGAATCGAATTAGGGACAATAAGGGTGAGGTCAACTGAATACTTAGATAAATATCTCAAGGACGAATTTTTTTAAATAATCAATAATTTTGCTTTCAGCTTCAAGGTAAAGTCATATCGTCTAATATTTTTCTAGGAAAATGAACTTGAGCTTCAACGTAAAGTCTTTAAAATATCAGTTCACTTATCAAAGTTCAAAGTGATTTTAATTACTTTCATCTTTGCTTTTCATCAGGGTCAAAGTTCCAGAGCATTGCAAGAGTACGTATGAGCTTAGAGTTAAGCTTTTGAACAAGAACAAGGATACCATAACGGAGTACCGGAAAGACCTCTCCTTCGACGTCTCCAACAAGGCGAAATGGGAAAAGGTACGGTGAAGTAAGAAACTGAAAAGGAAAATTTTTGCTATGTAAATCACACTAAGAGAAGTTATTCAAGCAATTCTACTCAATATTCACGGTACAAAGTAGGTGCTACATCGCTTTCAAGATGTTAATACGTTTGATGCATTTCGAAGCCATCGGTTTCCAATTCCGTCTTATTTTTTTAATGTTTCTCAGCTTATCTTTTCGCTGTCTTATCTACTCTTCAATTTTTATTGGAAAAGACAACATTGGGTAAGATTTCTTAAATTCTTATTTCCCTTATCAGAAGTTGGTTTCATGGTCAAAGACACCTTTTGTCGCTAAGATAATATCAATTAATTAACTTCTTATGGAACGAATCCATTTGAACCTCGTTCTGTAAATATAAGCAAGGTTGTTTATGCACTACTTGGCAACATGATTGCAGATGAATAAAATAAAATGTCCATTTAAAAAAGTTCCAACTTTTAGATAACGATTTACTTCGAAAGCTCATTATTATTTTACAACATAACATACATAACGTTTATATGAGTTAATGAATGCCTTTATATGGATAAAAATATTCTTTGTGAACAGTATATTTGGTAAGTTTTCTCTTTATTCTCCTTCATATGGACATTTTGTAAGACTTTTGAGATATATAGAGGGGTATCCTGTAGCTTAAAAACTTGATGTGATAGACAAAAACTGAGGTTCATTTTGATTTCAGATGTCAATCGTTAGTCAAAAACAAGTTTCAGATCTAAGACAACAAAATCACTGTTCCCCAGTGTTATTGGTCCTGTGAAGCTTCTCCAATCATCCTCGAAGGAAAATTTCATGTCGTGAGATTATTTTTTTCCAAGTAACCTCTGACATCAGTTTGGTTTATTTCTGCTGAGTTTTCGATCCACAGCTTATATCGATTAAATCTTTCTCGTCTCCAATTCCTCTTATTATCATATCCATAATTTTTATTTCGTCGAATACTTTAAACCTAGAATAAGAACCTAGTACCGTAATAGAAAGGGAACGAAGCATACCATTCTTTACGTAATAATTTTCATAATCTGATTCGGTATAGGTTAAAATTTCGTGAAATATCACGAACAATTATATATCTTATAAAGAGTTTTCAGACGATAAAAGAACTGCTGACATACAATGCATTGATAGTATTCGTAACTATTGTTCTTACGCTAAATCTCAGTGGCTGTAACAGATTCAAAAATTAAAATTTACAAATGCGTTACCTCGGATCATACCTTTCAGGTATATTTTTCATGTACTGATTAAAAAAATAATAAAGTAAGCCTTTGTTCACAGGTGTCTCATGTCTTCAAGGGATATGGCTCTGGAGTTAGATTCATATTGTTCAACCACGGGGCGGTCAAATGGTCCGGAGTGAGTGGATGCAGAATGTCCGGAGCTGTCGTAAGGGTACTAAATCCAACATGAGAATGGATCAAAACTATTTTTCCAATGGAAAACTTTCATCCTTCATGCAAAAAGCGTTGAATTCATATTATTTATATAAATTTGTTGATTAAACATCTATGAAATTGTCACAATAACGCTTTCATCTCATATAAGGGATGGCAATAATCCGTTCGTGAGTCACGATGCTCAAGAATTCCGATGCCTGCCAAATTAATTTTCAATGAAAAATTTATACCTATTCTGGAAGATCATAAAAAGTTCAGACGGATATTTTGGGCAATCTTCCTTCTTTTTTTGTGATTAGCTCAAGTGTTGCTGCTGAATGCATTTGAAATCATTTCCACAGCCTTTTCACGAAGGTTGTGTAACTTCGCACATAAAATCATCTTGTTCCATTACCATTCTCAGATATAAATTAATAGGGAAAATAATTCCAGGCATTTCCCGCAAACAGGGTATCAGAAAAGAATGTTTGGAATTACCAAGTCCGGGTGCAGATGATGGACTTACAAATTTGGGGTGCTCTAGTGCAAGTTTTTTAATTTGAAAAACGTTCTTACGAATTTGAAGTATATAATTGTAACATGATAGCATCAAGACTTTAACACGTTCCGTGCGGTGTCGATTTCATTGGTTGTTATCCTATGGCTGAATACTTTTAATATAATATTTATATATATAATGAAATAATAATATAATGATAAAAATATATGTATAATATTTCAAATGTACATAGAATGTTAGCTCTATATGCTGAAATAAGTTAAACAAATTAATGCTAACATTTATCGTTTTTTAATATTTATGGCCTGATATGCCGCTCTCAGTCTCAGGATAAGACCAACATGAGCGGCATATTTCGCTCTCTGCACGGAACGTGTTAAGGCCCTCAAAATAAACTCACAGTAAGGATATGAATATGAGATAGACTGCTTGTCATAATCTCGTGACCTTGGCACATGACTAAGATCTGGAGATTTTCATGGACAATGTGCAGCGCTAAGAAAGAGTTTAAGAATGAATTTTAATGATAATGAATTGACTGCTTCAAAATATTTTGGAAGTAAAATATTAAAAGAAGTATTGGAAAGGAAAATCAAGATAAGTTACAATTAGCGCGTAAATCATGCGCAAGCTAAGAACGAAATAAATAATACTGAGAGGGTCTAATGCTATGTTATGAAATACTATACACTTTAAAATAAAAAGAGGACAATACTCTGTGTTATGCATTATGTGAGAGTGGAGTGTTCAGAATTCATCATCTATCCCTGTTGAATAACCTTGAATAAAATATATTTTTCGAAAGTTTTCTTTGTCTTTCATTAAAGCTGTTTTTACCCATCAATGATATTTGCAAGTTATTTTTTAACAGCTGGGCTATTTATAATTCCTTATAGAGCCTATTTAGAATCTTGGAAATGGAAGCAAGTCTGCTTATAAAATTTTATACTTTCATCTACATCACATTTACTTCAGTATGTTTAGAAAATGTATGAAGAAGCTATTTCAAATTTTTCATGCGACTATTTCCGCTTCAACTTAGTCACATACGGCTGATTATATTTCTTAAGAATAGCATAATCTTTTCGATATATTGGTTATCTTTTCCACTAATCGTATATATAACCGTAATCATAACTAATGAAAATAGTACGTGGAAGAAGAGAAGAGGAAGTGGAAAGAGAGATTTTTCATTATCAAGTTAATATTAAAAAAACAAAAAAAACCACACTAAGACACAGACTGTCACAGACTTCGTCCGAGAGCTGAGAAACATTATTTACGCAGCCTTCCGTAAGTTCAAGTAATTATGCGAGAACCGATTCGTCGACAGCTATTTGGGTGTTAAACTTAAATTTATCTTAAACCCCTACGTAAAGAGCATTCTTTTGGCTCCAAAACATTAAATCTAATTAAGAGACCTAGAATTTTATTTGGACTAAAATTACACGTACGACAGGTGATGAATATTTCCATATCACTGCTCAGGTCACTGAAAGACAAAGTAGATTCAATCGCATTCCCATCTTAAGCAAACTTCTTTATAATCATCGGCCTCTGCACATTTCATGAATGAACATAAAAACATTCTGAAACCCCTCGCTAATTTACCTGACAGCTCAAAATTACTTCTGAATAGTTGAGAGAGATAGAATATTTATTTCCATTAACCATTTGCATCATTCATACCCACAAAAAGTTTATAAACATAGTTAAAATACAATGCTACAGCCGAAGAAAACCATCTTGGTCTAAAAATAATTTCCATTCCTGAAATATCTCAAACACCAACGGAGAGGTACTCCGGCTGCGCAGCAACTCTCGCTCCAACTTTGTTGCAAATTAGATTCGAGTGAATTGTGACCTAACAAATCCCGGTGGGTGTTCAGACCCTCACACTCCACCCACAAGAAAAACAGGGAAGAAAGTGTCACCAAGCACTCGTAACTTGCAAAACTTCGTTTTCATAGAGAGCGCATCTTCTTCTGGTGTGGGTCTCCCGAAGAAGGCAACCAGAAACCTCCCCGCTCAACCTTTCTGGTGTTTCTTTTAGAATTGTTACATGTGCCGAATCGAATTAATATGCTGCCTTTTCACAATGCATTCAAGAAATATATGTATCATATATTTATATATTATGTTCATACAAATAATGTTAAATATTCTTTGGTCAGAAAGAGAAAGATACCAAAAAGGAAATTACTACAGCCTTCCACCGTGCCGAATCAGCCTATCCACCAAGTGACAGCAGCTTCCGATGTTTATGCGAGGTTGTCAAGGCAAGCGACACAGCTATGCTGATAAATGCAACCGTTCGAAATCCAAGATTCCAGAGGATTTTTTTCGCAATTTATTTTTTGAGTCCATTTTACGGAATCTTAGAAATACGTCGGCGGAAAGTTTATCATCTAAAATACTGGTGCAAATGTCACCGTTGATGACGAAAAATTTCAGGTGCATGCGGGAGAAGCGGTTTTGCTTCAAAAACCGAGGAACAGCCCCTGTTCGTCGGTCCATCCGCATACGTGCATGCTCAAGAGTATCAAGAATCGTGAGTTGCCTCGAATACTTCAGCAGATAGACTAATGAGATGTGGTCCAATCACAATAACGCAGGCGTCCAATTCGGGCGCGTCCTCAAAACCTTCCTCTGAGAAACAGAAAAAGCACTCCGAAGCGAGGAAAGTCACCACTCACAAGGCCAATATGATATATACACAAGCGCGACCTGGGACGGACAAACCTACCCAAAGAATCCAGAAGACGTTTTCGGAACGAGTGGGAGGAGCAACTATCATAGATCAAACATCACGTCGCGTTTTCGATGCTTTCCCGTCGGGAGTGTCAAACTGAAAAAAAATACGTATACCATTCGGTGAACTGCTCACTCCATCTCCTCACCGACTAGAATCAAAAGACTAGACGAATATCTTTGCTTTCGCGAGCGTCTCTCGTCGCATCACATTCAATTTGTGCTTCCGACACTTCATCATTCTTTGGTACGTTCTCTTTGGGGTTTCGGTGACATCCCACGTCGTTTCGAAATACGCAGAGATCGAATTTCACGGGGTGCCAGCCCTGGATTGCGGCGAGGGCGTCCTGTCGATGAAGTCGAGGGACGCGGGCACTTCCTCGTCGCCCTCTTTGAGCGATTCCAAAGCGACGGCTGTGCTTTGTCGAGGGCCTTCGGAGGTCCCAGCAGTGATGGCCTCGAAGGCGGTGCCTGTTTTTTCTCTCCTGGGAGGGGTTATGGGCTCAGAGGCGTCCATGGCCAACTCTAGTTCCCTCTCCCAAGCCGTCTCCTTCCTCTCCCTCTCCTTCCTCTCCAGCTCCTTCTGGCGATTGTACACGAGGAAAGGCATGTGCAGGGTTGCAAAATGGTCCACTTCGGCGCCTGGTGAATCCTGTAATAAGGAAAAGGGATGCTAATATAATATGGCTGCCGTGGAGCTTACAGAAAAAGCTGTTATCAGGTCATTAGGGTTTTCATCTTTATGACGGTCTACTTATAGATAGAAGAATTCTGTTCTCACTATTGGACGCTTGAATGATGTAGCTGAAATTGAGTCTCTCCATGCATTGGTACCGCTAATCAGAAAAAATAGAAACAATAATAGATCTAATATTTTAATTTATAAACAAATACAAAATTTTATTAATATTTTACATTTTGTGGTTGAGTATAAAGTAAAATATTAGATCCATTATTCTTTTTATATTTATAATGATGTTCCACCAAGTGAAGGCCGAAACCATCAACGCTATCGCTATTCACATTTGAAAAAAAAATGTAAATATACCGAAATATTGCTAATTTTATCGGACTGCTACTTGGCTATAAGATGCAATAGCGAAATAAACTTTCCCTTGGTGCGTAGCAGCATCCTTTATACTAGATACATAGATTCTACTCAAATAAGTAATACGGATAAATACATATTAATAAATTATGAGAAATCTTGTGAAAAGCAATCTTTGTATGCATTTATAGCACATTTCTCACAAACGGCTCCCACAAAAAGATGCTTAATATAGACTCAACAGATTAGCTGCTGCTATAAAGAAAATAAGTAATAAAAATCCAGTCAACAAAACTCATCATATTTCTAAGGACTATTCGGGTAGTAAAAGATAAGGTGAATCACGAATAAATAAATATTTTTAATATGAAAAAATAATGAGCCAAAAGGTAGCCAATTTTACGAGTAATTTAAGAGAGCTATATAAACCTAGACATTTGATTTGATTGTTGCAAGACCACCCGCGCAAGCTTTAGATCACATGTCCCCAAAGATGTCTTTATTAGCGATAAAATATAATGGGGGTCCATAAGATGTAATTGGAGGTCCATAGACCAGGCACCATTTAGGCTGCACTTAAAGCAACGCAGCGTAGTAATGTTCGTTCAATGAGATAGATTACTGCTCACTTAACGCTAGTTGCAGGCATTTTTATGTGTGAATTGTCACACGTTTTCATACGATAAGCATGCATTTATTGCACAGGGAATAAATAGCTGAAATAAAATCAATGGATGCAAATCATTGAACGTGGAGAATCACGAATATATCTCACTAATTTGAAGACAAATAATGACCGGTTGCTGTCGAAGCATCATCAGGTTCATTACTCTCATTCACAGAATTTAATTTCGCATTAACTATGTTTAATAATTTTACTTGGTTCTGTTTGTTTATTTCCAAATCAATAATTTATTTCCATTTAGAATTCGATAACGGTAAGAAATGTTCTACCATCAATGTAGAAACATTTATGATGAAGGGAAATTGCCAGATGATTTAACCAAAACTATTAGTTATAGGCTATCTATTATACATCCGATTCCATTAAGAAAAAAAGGAAAATATTGTAATGCTGTGTGTTGAGATTACTGTATAATTAGCCTAATATCTCACGAGGAAAAAGTGATAATAAGGGTCCTAAATGGATAAATTGAGGGGAAAATTAAAGGGCAAATCGGAGAAGACCACTTTAGTTTTCAGATGCTGCAGTTTTGAAGGTTTTCAATCACGATTTTGTTTGCTACCCTCTTAGATATTAATATCAGAGTACTTAAATATACTTAAAATTTCTTATTGCTTGACTTAAAAGATGTCTACTGACAATTCTGTACGTATAAGTATTCAGTCCATAGAACGGTTGGTGCCTCACCCCCTCTGACATAAGTACGGTACGTGGAAAATATAAGAAAAAGGCGAAATGCCGAAAAATGAGACGGACAGTTGTGAAATTAAAAGATAACGAGATATATTGGGGATAATTCTATCAATTTCAATGTATATAGTTGCTATATATTACATAGTTAATCATGCAATTAACGTTAATAACGTTTAAATGCATGATTACATTTTTGATAATACATGTTTAGTATTAAAAACCTATCGTTATATAATATAACTGATAAAGCGGTAACCGAGATGGTCCGTCCAATTATGAATGAAAAGGAAAATTTTAGGAAGTGAATCAAAACGGTTACCATTAGGGCATCATGTTACGTCTCTTGAGTTGATTAGGGAACCCCTTAATATCTCCAATTTTTAATAAAATATCAAAAAACAGGCTGCTGTTGTCGAGCAGAAGTATTAAAATTTTACTGTTCTACCAATATAATAAATTTTTACTAATTATATGTTATTCCATAACAATATAAATGAACAGATGGTTCTAATTTTTTAATAGTAAAGAAGTTACCCAGAAAATTAGAATTTGGTTAGCGCCTAGAAGGTAACAAATTGTGGTACATAAAAGTAGTGCAAATTGCAAACTTGTAGGGGCCTTGTGTTGCTGCTAACGGTTGCTCCAAGAGGTAGCGAGCGGTTCGATTATGTAAAAATATTAATGTAATGGCATTTTGGATAGAGCATTAGCTGAAATTTACTTTATCTATTTCTTTCTCCTCCATTGTTATTTACCAGCTAATTTTGTAAAAGAAAATCAAGCATTCGTGTTAGAAAGTTGACTCTCAATACTAAATGAAAATATCACTTTCTAAATTATCTGGATGCTTTTTCTCTCCAAGTCTTATATTTAAGTACTTATATTATATTAAAATGATTGCTTAATTTTATGTAATAAATTAACGTAAGAATTACACTTTTATTATTCTTAGAACAAATAATGACTGAATTTTTCCAATATGAATAGAATAGAATATGATCAAAACCGCACATTAATAAAAAATCGTACACTGATTGTGATTTTGCTTGTGTTGATATGCTGCTCAAACTTGCACTTTATGAAAGTGTTAGATAAATCAGTCTTACATCGAATATATGGCGCTCTATGAATTGTTATACACACTAATTGGACAAAAATATTAGATGTAAAGAGAGAAGTTTTTGAACTCGGCAGTTAGAGAATTAGAGGTGTAAAATCTCCAGAAGCCGTCTTTGTCAGCGTTCCCCGCCTCACTCCCCAGTAGCCGGACTTTTATGACATCCATATTATAGGTATCACAAAAGTGCGGCATTCCTTTCTTGTTTTCTCCGACTACCGGGTAGTAAGATGTGGAACGCCGACGAAGACAACTTTTGGAGAATTTAAACCTCTAAAGATGTTAGATGAAGATGTTTACTGAAAACGACTGGTTATGAAAGTTTTTAATAATTGTGAGATAGATCTTTTTATACATAATTTATCCATACCTGATATGTATTTGGATAATTAGCAGGAGTAAGAGAAAAAGCACATCAGTAGTAAATAAAAATAAAAATTGACGATAAAATTGAGCGGAATGAAAATGATTCGTGCGCAGATTATTGAACAAAGGTTTTTTTTACGTATAAATTTAGTCCCAAAATAACAGTTTGGGCCCGTAAATTTAATCTTGCATCATCAAGATAAAACTTATATACTAGGGTATTTACCGGTGTAGCTTGCGTCTCTCGCAGCGACCTCTGCTTCGCCAGGCGTTTCTTCTTCTTATGCAGAGGCCTCGTCTCAATTATCATCTCTTCCAGCTCAAAGGTCGGGTCGCAGTTCAAGTGGTCTTTCTGCAATGTTCAAAGAAAAGAGAGACATCCATTCAGAGCTGTGTGTAATGGGATGTATAAAAGGCTGCAAAGCATGTTTACACGGTACATTAACTTTTACAAGCTATGAGAGCGTGAATGGGAAACTAGAACCTGCTCTAATTCCGCTCATGCATTCCTACAAGTTCTAGTTCTAAGAAGGAAGAAAAACGTTGGTAAAATTTCCACACATGTGTTTGCAAGCGACCGGTTTTGCTACCGGAGTAGCATCTTCAGATAAGCACCTGTAGATGAATAAGCACCTGAAGACGTTACTCCGCAAGAGAAACTGGTCGATTGCATATATATGTGCGGAAAATTTACCATGTTTTTTCTTCCTTCTTGTAATATGGCTTTCCACAAAGTGAAACCTAATCTAAGTTCTAGTTCCCACTGTCAGCCACCAGATGTCCTCACAAAAACAAAATTTCAGTAAATATAGGTAAAAATAAATGTGAAATATAAGATGTATTATCCTCTCTATCTGTTTTTGAGTTGTCTATGAATTCTAAATATTTAAACTATGTGGTTTTTTGGGGGATAAACAAAAAATCTTAATATGGGCATCCTAAAATTGTGTGACAACTTGTCCGAAACCGCGTAAACATCTGTTCATGAATTCAGTTCACGCCAACCCGTTCGTACATACATTTAGTTGTGCAAGTAAAAAAGGCTTTAAAAGAATGAAGGCTTGCATTTCATATTCCCACACGTGAGGAAACGTTAAGGATAACGGATGACTCGGCTTCAATTCTAACAATTCTAAGTCTAAGCTTTGGAAAGCGTAATAAACGAGAATGGAACGGGAAAAAATCGTGCGTTCGAACAATGAATTGTAAGTCAAAGGTTGGTAGGACTGCGAGATGAAAAAGCGAGATGCGGGACTGCGGAAAGCGCCAATTTGCATGCAAATCACGCACAAAATTTCTCCACCGGGAAATTTAATGCCGGGCAACTTTTATACTGTTAGGGTGGCGTGGCGCATGCAGAAAAGGGACCTTTCAGGAGAAATTCTATTAGACTAGAAAAAAAATTATTTCCGTGCATCGCAACTTTAACATGGGAATATTTAGTGGAAGAGATCTTCTGTTTTATAGCTTTAATCAATGTCAACACAATTGCAGCCTATGTAATTACAAGATTTACAAAGAAGATAGTACAGTTAGTTAGACAATCATTACATTGATGTAGCTATCTCAATGCAGTAATCGCATTTGGATGTAAAAAATCCATCCTGAGATATATACTCTTATTTTATTGTTATTATAAGTAAACGAATTCTTAAGAATTAAGGATGAAAGGAGAGAGAACATGAATTTTAATTAATGAAAATTTGTTTTGGACAAAAAGTTTATAACTACATACTTCCTTGATCTAAAATAGATATTTTTGATTTATGAAAAGATCTGATCGAATTAAAATGTATCTTCCCTTTGCTGAACCATTTCTATGATGGCGAACGTTAATTGTTTTCGATTAAATTAAAGAAATTGCATAAATAAACACATACATATCAGATCGAACATTTTCATCATATTTAAAACAACCTTTGAATGATAAAGACTTTAAGAAACAAGTATCCATTTTAATTTAAACTCTTCATTAAATGCTTTAGAGATATTTGACCGATTAAAATCAGATTTAAGCGATTTAAAGTAAACCCTTAAGCATCACAAGAACCAAAAAATCTTTATTTGAAGGCCTTTTTTAAGTGATAAGAATCCTCGTTGTCACCTATATTTACAAAATAAATTTGCGTCATCCCCTCGAAGCTACCAGCTGTATCAACAATCTTCAAAATGAGCCACGAGAAGATTTCTTTTTCGAGAAAGAACTGGATATTACACTTTTTTGAGTGCTACATTGTTGTCTTTCGTTCGTGAGGAAAGAATTAAAAGATGAAAGCTTTTGGTTCTCATATTTCTCGACGCCTGAAACTCATTACTATATCAAATTATGGAAATCTTCATCCAAATGGAAGACATTTTTAAATATGTCTTTCACAGCAGCTTAAACACTCGAATTTATCCAGAGTGTCGATCCCAAAAGTGACACCAATGGGAAATATAAAAACTAAATGGAAAATATAGTGTTCTTCACTTCTTTTAATTTATATTTCATCAATATTATGGTATCCTTGCTATTGAAATAAATGTTTGAAAGGATAGAATTAGTAATACTAAATAGTTGAAATGCTAATTCTCTTTAGTATTAAGGAATTAATTCTGGCAAACTGATACATCTTCTGTTTCTTCAAGAATAAAGATATAATACGATTTGTTTGCTGAATTTGGTTAAATAACTATTTTATGTTTGAAATTACTCTTCCGTATTTAGTAGGCAAGAATAGTAATGTGTAATATCTATAATACGATATGAAGACGTAACCTCTTACTATGTTTATTATCATTATACATTATATTAATTTTACTATCTCCATAAAGATTTGTTCAAGTTCATCTTGTACTCTATACTTGAATAAAACACTGTTTACGAATAAAGAGGAATCTTTGGGTAAAAAATAGATTGTTTGAGAAAATATACAACATTACTGTCATTCAAAACATAGGAAAATAGAACAAATGTACATATGGATTATGAGAGTGTGAAGTGACGATTATTCTACCAAGCCAAAGATTAAACATTTTTACACTGACATTTAACATTGAAACGCGCCACCAATTACATTATAAACGTGTTCTGCCTCGAACAGGAGCGCGAATAAATTAATTACGCATCTCAGGTTGTTAGATATTCCGGAGGGACGCCGTAGAACGCGAGTGGATTCAAGCACGAGAACAATCCTCTTTAACAGCATTAAAATTGTAAAGTAAGAACCACTCGCTTTCGCGACTCAACCTTATCGCATATTGTTTTCAAGTGCTTTCGCCTGCAAATCGCATTACCGTGCATATATCAGAGGGTCCCGACTAACGACACCCTTTCACTAAGTGAATATGAGCGAAAGTTCCGTGACGCGACGAGGAAGTCAATTTGAGGCGCCAGATCGAGTTTTGTAGTCATGGAAACGGCCTGCAGCCACTTCGGCTCGAAGAAGCGAGGAAACAAGCGCAAACACAACAACAACTAATGAGACAAGGGCTTCTTCGCACTCGGATGTAAAACTACCCCCATAAAGTTAGCAAAGGATGAGAGATAGTGGCGCACATTTACCTCTCGTATCCTTGGACAAAAGGTATTGCTGTACTTACCGGTGGCGTGAAAGGAGGTTTAATCTTCTTCTGAAGCACCGCATCGAAATCCAGACCATGCATCGACGGCTCCTGCCGAAGATGTTGGACGTTGCTGAGCCGATTCTCTGGCTTCACGCTGAGCAACTGGAAATGCGGAAGGATCCGAGAAATCGTTAGAGGCATTGAAACAGAAATAAATCCGATGCGGATAACGCATGACTACTTCGCCGTCGAAGCTTCAAATCTCCTTTCCGTGGAAACGTTACTGGTCGAATCCGATATTATTGGACCTGAATATTTTTCTTACTCGGTATTACCGGTATTCACAATTTGAGGGTGATTAAAAAAGATTCAGAAAACACACCTGGGTTTGAAAATATTACTTTTACTGACGCGAGTGGAAACGGAAACAGCAAATAGGGTAAAGTGTGGTTTTTCTGTAAGTGACCATTTGAAACGACCGTGATATTTAGTTTTGAGATTGTAGCTGAATGGTTTCAAATCCTTCTGCCAACAGTTCAAGTACATCGTATCCCAATGGAAAATGGACCATTTTTCCCAATACTATAATTAACACGTTCCGTGCGGTGTCGATTTTATTGGTTACTATCCTATGGCTGAATTCTATTAGTATAATATATTTATATATATAATAAAATAATAATACAATTTAATAATAAAAAATATATAAATAATATTTCAAATTGCATAGAATGTTAGCTCTATATGCTGAAATAAGTTTAAAGGAAAATTTTATGCTAACATTTATAGGGTTTTTAAAAATATTTATGGCGTGATATCCCGCTCTGAGCCATAGGGTAGGACCAATGTGAGCGGCATATGCCGCTCTTCGCATGTAACGTATTAATAATAATTATTGCTAGTTAGCAAATTCATGAATAACTATATGAATATAATAAATGATTTTATTAAATGAGTATGAATAGATTTTGTTAAATATGTAGTTGCTCAGAAGATACATATGTGAGCTTATTCTGATGATTTCATTGAATATAAGATTATTAAATCAATGTTTATAATGCGGTCCACTTTCTAAAGTTTCCTTTATTTTGCAATCTTTGTTTTGTAAAATATAAAAATCAGTCACGGCTTAAGATACTTTTTCCCCATTTACTTTTCCCTCTCCTGTCCTTCTCATCACCATTTTATTATTTCGTATCCCTTCTCTACTTCTGTTTTTTCTCTTCCTTTTCTAATCGTAAATATATTTTCCGGATGTAAGACTTCTTCCTTTGTTCTAAAATTCACCCATTGTCGGATAATGATTTTTTGTAAGGTACCGTGCAGGTTTCTATTCATTCCTTGTTTTTTATTTATGATCTATATTTTATTTATAATAAAACACATCTTAGTGGGTTACAAATTACTTTAGTGTGGAAATAAAATTATTTTAAAACTCTCTGATAATTATACTATTTGTATCAAGATTTTCAAGTCAATGAGAATTCAATATTTTCAAGTCAAAAGGCCTACTAAATAGTCAGGTTCGCTTAAGTTATTTTAATTCGTAAGACTCACATTTTAGGTTATATTCTGAAAAGATAGATACATGTACACGTCTTTCAAAAGAATTTGAATGAATTGAGCATTTTAAAAAGTCAATGTTTCTGAGTAAACATTTTTCGGTATTAAAAATACTACTGAAAGAGTAGGTAAACATTATTACTACTGCTATAACATGAGGTAGACAATTCCCAAAGTTTTGGGACTTAAATTATGCATACATATTTAGTGTTATACATACGTAAAATTTAAGTTGCCACCTCTCTCTAAAATTCATCAAATGTTCAGATGGGAAACTGAGGGTAAAAGTTAAGACACTGTGAATAAGAAGATAAATTTTGGGGAAAATCTGTGGCAACGGGAAAAAGTCTCACTTCTTTATGAGGCGTCTCACTTTCTTGATTATACTCTTTACTTTCTTATGACGCCCTGTCAACGACAAGAAAAGGGCGCTTTCCACAAACTACCAATTAGTGTCATTTAAGACACCACGAGAAGAGCTGAGATAAGTCTCAGATCAAAGAAAATATCAAGTCGAAAAGGTCCCGTCCAGTTTTTTGCCGTGTTTTTATAATTCAAAGAACAATTACTTATTGCTAATATTTCGGTATACCTACACACTTTTCCGGCAGTTTGATACATGTACCTGGTAAAATATTTCATGAAGGTGTTAGCTTCGTCGTTCTTTATTTATAAAAGTAGAATGTTTGATATGGAAAATTTCAAATTTTAATTGTTATCGATATCGATCATAAAGTAAAATAATTGGCAGGACATTAATAATAATAAAATTGTTCAATTGAAGAATTGGAAAAAGGGATAATTAACACATACAGCCGAACGCACAAGAAATTTTAATTCTCTATTAGCCAAGAAGAAGAAGGAACAGAATATTCGTTTTGAATAAAAAGTGTACGTAGTTTTAAAAGCGAAATTTAGCCTTTGCGAATACTTTTGCCGTTATATCAGAATTCCAATTCAATAAATTCGATGCTAAAAATTATGATCTTTGAGGAGATATTCACAGTATTGGTAATTTTTAGCAAAAAAGGAATACTTAAAAAAATAAAATTCACCCTCATTAACTACGCTATCGGAGGAATATAATCTTATTCCATACATTTAGACCTTCTTCTAGCCTTTGTAATTGCAGCATATCGAATCCTTACCCACGTAGTCTCTTGAATATCTTGAGAGGATGTTCAGTTAGTTAATTTTTCGTTTTCAACAGACTCACTTAGAATTTGCCCACACATATATGCATTTTCCTACAAAGGAATTTAAAATATTGAAGGAAGAATGTCTTTCATCTTCAGTCGTTGATTCCTTGCGTGGAATTTTCATCCTTATCGATGTAAAGATATTTAGTGATATGTATTACTTTTCTTCAATACAATGCAAACATATTATGCATCATGAAGGAAGGATATTATTTATGTCAAATAATTAGGTTTTAACGTCTAATATGATTTTCTTGTAATTATTTTATATTGTTCTTGTGATAGAAATTTATTTTGCTTAGAACAAAAAGACGTAAAGAGAACATAAAGACGATAATGAATAAAAAAAACATGGCTAATTATGTTTTTCCAAGCTTATGCACCTTCGCATAGGGAATAGATTGCTGGATAAAGGAAAAGAAGGTCTTCACATTCCGGAATAATTTGAGCAACGCATAATTACTCATTATCGTAAATGATTAAGTATTAGAATTTCGCTTAATAATAATGATTTCTTTATCACATACAGGTAAGATTGGGACCCAATTACATGTGATTCATAAAATACATAAATAATTTATGTTACAATTTAATATAAATAATGATAAGAAATAATTCAGTAAAATATAATATATACATAAATTATATGGTTACGATACATAAAATAAAAAAGAAACAAAAAGATTATTAAGATTGAAACGGACAAATAGGTAAATAAAGGAAACGATGTTGAAAGAAGTTTACATTTTAATGATACAAAAGCAAAAGCCGCTAATTCCGAGCCCAAATAAACTTTTACCTACTAAACCAAAGTTTTACCAATTAAAATATTTCTTTCCGTAATTTTACTATGTAAACTATAATTTTCCTAGGGCTTGAAATATAAAATATGTGAAATGGAAATCATTATAGCCTCAAAGGAAAGGCAACGGTTTGTACCCGACTGTAATAATGTATGAGAAATAAAATGTTTTCCCAATCCAGCACTGAACAAATAAATACCAAATTTGTCGACGAAAGATTCCGTAGCCGCCCTTTAATACCGATTCTCTGTTTGGACGATGAGAATATTTTTATTGAATTGTGTCGAAATGAACACGAGCTTATGAAAAGAAAAGATTTATTCAGATTTCAGCCGAGTTGAAACCCAATAACTCTGCAGACAATCCATTCTCTGTTTGCATTGGAACGTTTCGCAAAGAGTGCAGACTGCATTCACCACGAGGGACACAAAATAAAGCGCATCATATTGGATTGAAAGATAAAGGACACTTCGCGCGGAATTTATTTTTCGGACATGTCATACAGTTGAATGGAAACAAAATATACAGATGGACAATACGAGAAGAAAAAATTAAAAATAGCAACGCTACATCCTCCGAGATTCTAATTTAGAAGAAATAGAGACGTATGCGCAAATAAAAAATGTAAAAAATATATCGCTGGAGACTTGCACACCTTTGTATTCCATAACTATCTATTCTAAATGAAGTTAGTATGTCAGTCTTTCACACAACGTTCCGAAAAAGAAAAAATAATAACCGTAATAAAGAGTTTAGCTTATGCATCGAACAATGAAGCGAGGAAGTTATACTATTATTGGATACTCAATTACCCTTTCTTAAAAGTACATTCTTCCTACAGCAGGTTCATTCTTGTTATTGTATTTGAAAAATCGGCCACTTTAAATGAAGGTCGTTTTGCTTTTCAGTATGAGAAGTGCATCTATTTCATATCAGTTATGAGAACATCAGGAAGTACTTATTGAATAAAATAAATTTTAAAGGATTTAATTTTTGAGAAATTACTCCTCCACCTGATAGAGAATGGACATACCAGTTCCTTCGCTGCAAGACACCTCCACCGCCAAAACAAAGGAAGGAAGTTGGATACCCTCGAAAAGATCGAAATTTCTCTTACCCCCAACGACCTCACCTACCACGACCCCTCCCCATTCTTTTCCCTCCCATCAAAACTGCAAAGTATCGTATAAATTTCGTCATTTCTGTAATACTAATTGCCTGATGATGACTGTGATGGTCGAAACCGGTCGCTTTGAATAAAATATTGCGGAAAATACGAAGAACTTTTAAAATATTTATTTGCTATGGCGTTCCACAACGTTTTGCCTGAACATCTTGATTTTATTTTGCTCATTGAATGTTATGAATGCGATGTAAATCAATTTTACAACATGTTTTCAGGTCCACTTAAGAACTCAATTTTATTTCAAATACGGGTAATTTTACGATATTTTGCAAGAAAATAAGATTGGTACATTCGAAAAATCACACCCAATTCCAATACACTATATACAATATTACTATCCAAATGATGATCGCTGATCAAAAATATACCGTAGACCGTTGATAGTTTCGGGATCGTCTTAAAGGACAGATGTATGCTAAAACTACAAAAATTTGATGAAAGTTTATACCTCGTCATATCTAAAAGTCGTTACATCCGAGGAAATATACAGCATTAATCTCTTCAATTAAGCATATAAGTCTCTCTTGCTTGATGTAAACGCTACCATGAAAAAATTAAACTAATATAACTTCCTTCGAAAACACTCTTAACGTAGTTTAACAAAAATTACAAAATCAAGCTCATCCTTACCTTTTTGATGAGATGAACGACGAATCGGTGCCACGTTGGCGGGAATTTCACTTCGGTAGAGATGATTCTTCTCACCTCCGATAGGGGCGTGGCGGCATGGATGTCGAAGGGACGTACGCCGTGCAGCATTTCATAGGCCACGACTCCCAAAGACCACCAGTCGACAGCGCAGCCGTAGCCAGAATTCTCGTCCGCCGAGCAGGCAAACACTTCGGGGGCTACCGGAATATTTAATGAGGTTAGATACGTCAACGTACACATCTACGTACGAAATTGTGCGGCTATCTGAAGCAATTTGTGGAACCGCTTACGCATCCAACGTTTGCATCGGCTGTTTATGATTAAGGGTTCCATTAGCGATCATCTCTATGACAACAGCACTTTCATGATGTCGTATGCTGTCACATTTATTCTCTATTATATTACCACACTTACATCGTGATTCTCTTAGGGGTACATTTAAAAAGAAATATCTTTAGTACCTAAACATTTATCTGACCAATTTTTAATGAATAAATATTTGCTAAGCGAAAACGTAAGCAGTTATGTAGATAATTGTTGTTAAGTATTTCAGTTTAATGTAGATGTAATTGGGACATATTATTCCTAACATCAACATTTTTATTAGAGTCAAACTACTTTTGATATAGCTTTCGAAAAATATTCATTAAATTTCTTTCATTCCTTTCCTGGACAATTTTCTTCTAAAACTCTTCTTTATGTTTGTCAACGGTACAATAACATAATTGCTGACATTGGTAATAAACTATACTACATAACTGTATTATATACTATATAACTATAGTATTAGCTGATATACCATTTAATATAAATGAAGAAGAGAAACAGTCGATTAGAAGTAAAGCATATTAAATGTAGGTTAAACTTTAAAGGCAACGCTAAATTATGCCATCTAATACATGTTGTTATATGCATTTATGCTGTTTAGGCGCATACGAGGAAAAATTGACAGTGTCAATTTCTTACAGATATCACGCTGAAAATCAGGAGCATCTATATAGATGACAAATTAGAAAAATCTAATCGAATTCTTTGTTAACTACAGGGAATAAAGATGCTTATTTGGCCGAACACTCACTACCTTAGCTAATTTGAAAATATTTAACTTCCAATGGTTGTTATTCTACAAAAGGTTAGATTTTGCCAAATGTCGGCTACGGAGCGTGAAAAATCCGTATTCAAGTATTTATCGCTGAGTTTTGAAAAAGGTTTTCCACAGGATTTACAGAGAGACTCATTTGCAACACTGTAGCTAAGTTATTTGAGTTTCCAGCTATCGGAGATGCTTCGTTTGCAGCGCTGTAATGAACTCAGCCTCTTGATGATTTTATCTGAGTTGGCTCGAGAGGATGCAAACAGAGTTACCAAGGTTTTCCATTAACTTGCGGTTTACAATGGATTAACGAAGTACAATCCCGAATTAAAATCTTCTTTCTTTTCATTCAAACGCAGAACTAGTACTACTCCCTTTTCCATAGAAGCTCTGCAGATGAACATTTGCAGAGTAAACAAATCGCGAGGAACTCACGCAAAAAAACTCATTCATTCTGTCGCCGTTTTAATTGTTATCTGCTATCTTTTCCCTATCTGATCCTTGAAGAGATCTTACCGTAAAGAATCCCTTAATTAAAGAAAAATGAAGTTGCTTTCGATACTATTTCTTTAAAACTTCTATATAGAAAATCCAAATCCAAAATCAGGAAACAGTGAATAAGTATTTATAATATTTCTCAATAATGTGTAATTGAAATATATAAAACGTTGTCTATGTAATATTGTAGTTGTCGTTGTAATATCTCCGAAAAATAGCAGAGATGACTCATTGTTGTAATGTTTAGAATATATTAAACAATGAGAACAACAAAGAGCATATGAATCTGTAGTTATGGTGATAGAGTTAATAAAATGGCCGCGATAAAATCAATACCAAAATTTAATTGTTTCCTTTTATTCTGAATCTTCGTTTATATTATGCAAATAAAACGAAATATAATAATTAGTTGCAATGAAAAGAAGTCATATTAAAATCTAAGTGAGGTCTAACAGAAATGATTGATCATTTGAAGAATTCCTTTAATATATATTTTATAATTACACATCTTGGGGTAGAAAATTCCGCAATAGCAATACAATAAATTAGTTATAACTATGTGTCAAACAAATAAATAATAACACTTACACTAAGAAATCAATGCAAATTTTGAAGTAATTAGACAAAACTTATGAATCTTACTTATAGTTCATTATCGTAGAAATTGGATTAATCTATATATATATAAAGCAGAAATTCTGTGGGTTTGTTTGTGGGTTTGTTTGTTTGTCTTGGATTGGAGTCCACACCGTTTGCCCGATTTGTCTCAAACTTTGCATACGTGTCCTCTGAGATCAGGAAAGAAGTACTGTCGCATTTTTATTCAAGAATTTTGCTGGGTTCGAACCAAAATCGCTCAGATAGATTTCCATAAAGAATACACGTAAGCTTCACTTTCATCGGTTGCAGGCTTTATTTCTCCTGAAGAATTAAATTAGAAGGAATAGTCTTAAAGAGTCGAGACAAACACCAAAAGAAAGAAAATCGAATTGAGATTCTTATTTTGGTCATGGAATCTTACTTTCGATTAGAATTTTCGAGAATATTGATAAAATATACAAAACTTTTGTGAAAATTCGAGGCTATAAACAATTCATCCCCCTGACGACCGATCCCATTGTTGAATCCGAGCTCATGTTTTATCCCGTAAAAATACTCGTGGACTCATAAAGCTGATGATTGAAGAGGACGATATATTACATGGATAACGAGAAATTTTCTGTAAGAAGGTAACCAGCAATTGCAGGTACGTAATTGCAATCAGGAGATTACCAGCTCATGGATGAGGGAAGTTAGATGTCTTTTATGATAAAAAGCAAATATTCTGTGGGTTTGTACGTTTGTTTGTATGTTGTGTGTCTTCGATTTTAGTACAAACCGTTCGCCAGATTCGCGTCAAACTTTGCGTACGTGTTTTCTGGGACCAGGAAGGACGCACTGTCTCAATTTTATTTGATAATTTTGCTGGATTCGAACCAAAATCGCTCAGATGTGTTTCCATAAAGAATAAATCTAATCTTCACTATTATCTGTAGCAGGCTATATTTCTTTTGAAGAATTAAAATAGAAAAATAGTCGTGCAGAGTCGAGACAAGAAGCAAAAGTACGGAAATTTAATGAATATTCTAATTTCGATCGTGGAAATTGGTTTCCGAATCGAAATTTTGAGAATTTCGACAAAATACGTATGGATTTTTCAAAATTGTTGAGGTTGTAAACAGCCAATACTCCTAACGATCAATGCGATTGTTGAGCCGAGCTCATGAATTTTCCTGTATAGTAAGAATAGCTTGGGGATTTAGACTGTATTCTAAAGGGAATTTACGCATTGCACGACCGGCAACTTGAATTTAATCTACTTCTATATTCCCCGTTGAGAATCAACGGGCGCTTCTGCTAGTGTTATTAATAAATATAATTCAGATTCTACTACAAAGATCGAATAATAAGAGGGAAAAGTAAAAGATAACAACAAGTAAATAACATAAACAATCATGACAAATAAGCAAAACCTTAGTTGGGACTCGAAATTGTGATCCTGCCCTTGGTGGGCCAGCATGCTATTCTGACGCCAAGGATGGCAGATATTCAGTATATAATAATCTTATGAGTATTTTTATTGAGTACATAGAAGAAGATTTTCCTAAAGTTAGTACCGTTATCAAATTTATAGCTATAAGGTATATTTTAATCCCAAATCAGTTTGAAATTTACCCTTCCCAGAAGATTATTATTTTTAAAGTAGTTATCGTTACAGAAATGTTTGCGGCAGTAACGGAATGGGTATTTTGAAAATCGGATTGATTTCTCCGTAGAAAAGCTTTCATATTACGTTTCATGGAAAATATTTTGAAATACATACTCCCTTTTCCAAAGAAAAATCAATATTTTTTCAAACAATGGCCTATCTAAATCATCAGAAAAACATTTAAAAGGTAACAGAGCGAAATGGATTCATTTTCTTTCTTAATTATTATATGCTGAGCTAAAAAACGATTCATAATACGAGGCAATAAATATTGTTATTGTAGATAAAAAAATATTTAGCAATTCATGGAACATTAAAAACGATCCTTTTTATAACGTATCAATTACAAAATATGAAGAAGATATAAAAATATCTAATAAAATAAATGCAGATATGGAATACTGGAGAAAAAAATTAAATCTAAAATGAACAAATAGAATAATTTAAGGTGTTGAAAAAATTATTCCATTAATAATTTCACGATTAGTGTGATTAATTCACGATGCCATTAATAATAAGATGTCGTTTTCCTGGTTTCGAAACGAATGCTGAGAAGATCAAACGAGATATTTTAATTATTCATTATCTGTATATTTTAATTGCACAAAATTAAGCATAAAATCGAAATCAAGCTCAATTAAGATTACTAGATGCGCAGTGTCAATGCAAAAGCGTCGATGGTTGTTTGGATTACAGGATTCCATTAATTTTATGGTAATCCTGTACGCGAGTGAAAAGGATGCGAATCAAATCGATTCCCAGAACTTTTTGTCCATTCCAGTTTTGCAACTTCGGACAGAATAGCAAGATTGGCACACATCTGGGGATCCATCTAAAATCCGACACCTGGAAACTCGGACCTGGATTCCATAGTTCCAACTTCAGTTCAAAAAGAAAATTACGTGTCTCTGATGCATTCTGACGTAGAGAGAATATCAGGCCTTTGTCATTTTCCCCGAGAGAAATTGGGATTCCTTGTTTGGCTCCTCTTTCACAGTCCCGAGAAAACACGAGCGGAATGGGTTTATGAATTAAGGTCAACAAATAAAAGAGCAGGAGATGCCTGCACTCACCCATATATGGTTTAGTCCCAGACATTGACGTGGCAAGCTGTCCCTCTTCTAAAACCGTGGCGATGTTGAAGTCCGTGATGTGGGCATGACCTGAATGCAAAGGAGACGAGATTAAACACATTACCAGGCGTGGAAATGAACGAAAATGAGATTCATTTTATATCTCAGAGGGCATATATGAAGAGTATATTGTTTGATACACGGCTATAAGAATTGGTCGCAACACTTTAATCAAAATTCTTCGAAAAACATCAATATATTCAGGTAAATCTTGTTCTTCTTAACAATTACAAAAAATCTGATGTGGCCAGCACATGACTTTCTCCATATATAAGATGTAAATACTTATCTACGACAGTATTTTCGAACTCTATATTCAATCTAAACTTGGAAGATAAGTGATTAATGTATATCATATTATCTTTTACGTCACAAATATTAAAAATGATGTTTTCCGGGACATTTTCGATGAAAAACGATGAAATTGGCCTTTCGCCCACTGCGCCCAGAGCGCCGACAAAGTACATAATCAGAAACTTCCGGTTTATCAGTATTTCATGAATAACTCCTAAACAATCAGTGATACAAAAATATGTTCAATACAAAAGTTATGGTAAATTACAATTTCTAAAACTTTTATAGACAATAGAATACACCTAAATATCATATTTATGGAGATAGTTTGCAAAAACAGAAATTTGCTTCGAAGGATAAAGCTTGACTTCCGGTAAATCGATTTACTCCAAACACTAATCAACTCTGATAGCACCAACCACAGTGCTATATATGAAGTTTGGTATTGATACAACGAATAGTGTTTACGTTAGAGCGCCCACAATCACACGCACACACACATACACACAGACATCATTCCGAAAATGGCCAAAACATGTATTTCCCTTGAAATCTCGAAGTCGATTTTTTATGAAAGCGATACTTTCTCTAAACTAAGTATATGGAGAAAATAAAAATCGAGTGTGCGTCCCAGCGCAAAACATGAATACCAATCCCTAGATCTGTACGGTTGATGGATTCCAACAAAGTGCTTTGAGAATCGAAATTATATGCATCGAGACTAAAATGTTTGATTGAATAGGAGAACAAGTTCCCCAATACATTTTTAAGATGACGAGTTTATTTTAAATAACATTTGAATTGAAGTAGAACGAATTGATGACGAACTAGTTGTCGAATGTAGCAATCTGAAAAAAAAAAATGATGACATCAATGAAATTGATGATGAAAGTTTACTCTGTCTTCATCACTCGCGAAACATATTTTCTTTATTCTAATCTAAATATTTTCATAATTTTCGCAACTGTTTTCTTCATCGTGAGGTTTTTTCCAAGTTCCCATTGGTAAAAGATTGGTTATCCTGGTACCAATAACTGAAACAAATTGTTTAAATTTTTTACAGGAATGAGTTCACATGAATGTTTGAAAATTAAAAAAATGAAACTTTATCGAAACAAAATATTGAAGAAAATCTTCTCTCAACGAATTCAATCGTGAGAAGTTTTACCATTGGAAAGCTGCATGTGGCATCGTTATAGGGTCATTTAGTCCAACGAATTTTCAGACGTACTCTTAACTCTATGCAAAACTTTATTAGTTTGATAGAAGAGGAGTATTTTAGTTTCAATCCAATCCAAATAATTACTTTTATTATGAAAAGAGTTTAATTGAAATGTAAATCATAAGCTCTAGTTACTCAACTTAGCACCGCTCGATGACCCACTAACTATGTGAGATGGACCACAAGAAAATTGCAATCCTAGCTATTGATCTAAAAGTTTGAATGTGTACTTCAAAATACATAAATGTAGGGGAAATAACGCTTTTAGTAACGAAAAAATATTATTTTAAATCTAAAATCTCTTTGAATATGTTGCTTTTCAAATACAGTACAATAATTAATTCAAACAAAATGCAGTGGTGATAATAATAATTTCGTATTTATTTATTGGGTGTACTTTAATCAAGGATGGCTATTCTCTTCATCCTGTGATGCAATATAAACCATGAAAACTCAAACTCAGGAAAATCATGGATCAACAATAAAAATGAGCAGTTCGCAGTGCAAAAGTTACGGAATTTTACTCAGAGTAAATACTCATCCACGAATTTAAAGTTATATTCTATCTAATATCTCCACAGCCATTAAATCAATGCCTTGAACGACGAATAGAGAGAGAATTGACTGCTTTCCGTCCATTAGAATGATAAATATCAACGCAGTTTGTAAATACATAATTTCGCGTTCCTATTTCCTGCAGAGAGAGCTGCGTTACCCGCATTAATATTGCATGCCGCGTCGAGAAGAGCAGCAGATGCGAGCGGAGAGGGTTTCTACAGAAGCGCCGAAGTATTTTTGGATACGAGGCCAAAGGATGTGGGCGTCCGAGCTCCATTATTCCCATTTCCCAAACGACAAAAAAGAGTGGAAATAATGAGGGAACTCCGAACAATGGAGATATTTTCAGGGGTCTTTCCCCGTATCCTGGATCGGTTCAGATGCAACTCTAGTATTTTCGGAGGAAAGATTTTTCGGGGAGTTGCTGAAACTTTAACTTTTAATTATTTTGATAATTAAATAAAATAATATGGCCCAAATAGAGCACCTTCTTAACCCGTTCTTTTTTTTAAATTGTAGATTAATTTTTATTTCATTTTAATTGGTAATTTTTGGTCCATCAGGAACCCTAAAAAATCTTGCATGACAAGTCTTGTAGATGCTGTTTCAAGGTTATTTCAAGTTTATATGTAACTTATAGCTATTTCGGAGTTCTGTTTATTTTTTTATTTACGTATATACATATTGTAGATTTATATTTTTGTATTTACGTTTATTGTATTTATATATGTTTACGAGTAAAATGTTGCTTGCATTCTGCAAGCATGTTGATAACAAAAATTTCAAGTTGACATCATATAGAGAGGGTCCTCAAAAGTAGAAAAAGTATTGAAAATATTCTTAAAATTCGCTGCAATTTATTTATTGGGTGCAAATGCCTTAAACAATATCCTACTTTACCCTTATATTCCTTGTGTGAGAAATTTTAATGTAGTCTGGCATCGAACCCAGGAACAGCATGGTCTTATCTAACTTTCCTCTTAAACCGAGTCCAATTATACATCTTCTGTCTAAGCAAGAACTTCCTATTATTTCGATAAGTGCATGAAAAAAATAATGAAAAACTACCCCTGTGTTTTAGATGGGAGATGTATTTACCGCCCGGCATCGAACCCGGGTTTTCATGGTAATACTTCCTATGCAGCACAATAGAAGATCACCATATCTATCTATGTGTGAAAATTCAAGCAGAAATATTTGCTGAAACTGCCTCAAACGACGTCCTGCTTTTCCCTTATATTCCTTATGTGAGAAATATTAATGTGCTCTGGCATCGAACCCAGGAACAGTATGGCCTTATCTAAATTTGTTTTAAACCGATTCTTAATATACACCTTCTAGCAAAGCAAGAAATTCCTAACATTTCGACATAAGTGAATCAAAAAAAATAATGAAAAACTACCTCAATGAAGTTAAAGGGGAGATTTTTGTACCGTCCTAGCATCGAACCCAGGACATTTTCTGTGAAAGTCATTAATATTTTCGACAGACAATGACCATATCTATATGCTCCTTTAGTTTTGATTCTCTACCTATCCGGGAAGTATTTTGTAAAAATTCCCAAAAATCATAGCAATGCTTTTAAATGGGAAAAATCAGAACTTTGGGGCCCTCTGGAATCGAACCCAGGACACTGGGGTTCAAAGTCGCCTTGTCCCTGGAGGTTCACGTTAGGGCCTATACGCTGTAAAAATTTCAAGACAATGACACTTGTGGTTTAGCCTGTGATATATTTTATATCGTTGCTTATCAATGTCGTTTATAATCGGAAATTCTGTATTTGTACATGTTTGTAGAGCTTTTATGTGTTCCAGTAATGATTGTTAAATATAGATGCTGAATGTAGTGGTTGTAGAGTCTTACGTGAACCTATGCTACATTTAAAATTTTTGTAGTTTAAATATTGTACAGTCTATTTGTATAAATGAAACTTTTAAATATTTTTTGGATTAATTGCGGTATAAGTTAACATCGCCACCTATCCCTGCGACTATATGCGGCAATATTATGTAATAAAGAATGTGAGTTTCGCATCATCATAAAAATTGCGGTAAATACTTAAATTAAATTAACAAATTATTTACAATTCATACAGTTATTTGCTTGACTTTTATTCTTCCTTGGATCAACAAAACCCGTTCATAATATTTCATTTGGCTTATTCCATGAAAGTATCGTAATCTTCCGATTTTAAATATCCAATAAACTCAAACAGATATTTATGTTCCGCCTGGATAAGGAAGAAAAAACAAAGCCATGTTATACCATACAGTTGGCTTAATCCAATGCCTTAATGTATATAAAATAATAATGTGACAACTAAACTACAGGTTAGATGGAAGAGGAGACTTTTTATTCTCAATCTCGCCTAATAAAGACCCCTAATAATAATAATAATAATAATAATAATAATAATAATAATATATAACAGAAGTTTCATTCTTTGAATAGGATGCTGCTCTTATTGGTGCCGCTTTTGGAATCTTGTGTAAGATTACCGCATAAAAATGTTGCACTAATATTATTTTTTCCTAATTTCATTTCGCGATAGTCTAGGAGAAACTAACGGCGTTTATCAGATTCTTAACACAGTTTAATTTAATCCCATATAAGGGTAAAAAGAATGCACATTTATATATGAATTCTGAAAAGCCTAATTTATGATTGATGCTGTAATAAGAGTCATATCTATTCAATATCTGACGCTTCCACTGAAGATTCATCGAGAAAATTTCAGCAGTGGAAGTAAATGGATAAAAAGAAGTCCACGGTAGTTTCCTGAATACAAATCGATTTTTTATCGACATCTTCACCCCTGTGGAAACTTCTGAGTTTTGAATTATGTCATTCATGCATGAACCCTATTTTTACGCCAGACGGTGTTATGATTATGATAAAATTGGACGGAAGTTACCAGAAAGTTAAGACCTGTCCTGCCAATATGATACTTTGCCCAAGCGTTTCACTCTGGGTCTCACATTTGGTAGTTCATAGAACTTTGTTTCGTTTATAAAAAATTAAGAAAGTAATTACATTCCTTAGATTTTAAATATCGCTTAACTGTAACGAGAGAAATTTCTTAATATAAGCTTGAGCGATTAAAATGATTTTTTCGTGTAGAAAACTAAGCTTGTCATGTAAATAGCACGAGCTATATCTATAGAAATTCAGAGGTGGTATCTAGGAGAAGCCGCCTGAAGTTATAAAATATATAATAGTTATAAAATAGCTCCTTGCGAAAAGAATTATTTTAATTCAGGAGCAATATTCCTTTCTTAAGATAATATTTTAGATATTTTATAAGGTTTCATTTCCAGCATAATTAGATTTATAAATATACTTTCATCTAATTAGAGCTGTAGCAGGTTTCACCTAAATACAAAGGAGAAAAACATACAAAAAGAAAGGCTTAAGCTCTTACTCTGAAACTTAACCTAAAATACAAGATTAAAGGAATCATTTGTGTATATATCAATGCATATCAAAGTAACGTGATGTATTCCACTAATATGGGTGATTCACTCATGCCCTTGTATTTTGAATCTTACGAACTGTGAAAAAAGAATATTTGGAACACGGCTGTTAAGGAATTAAGATGTTTAAAATCTACAATAGCCGTCTTTGTCGGCGTTCCTCGTCTCATTCACCGATATTCAAAGATAAAACACTTAAAAAGTGCGGTGTCCTTTCTTGTTTTCTCAGAATACCGGTGAATGAGATGAGGAACACCTACAAAAGGCTATTGGAGATATTAAACCTCTAATGATCTTACGAACTCTAGATAATGTTGAGCGCGAAGAGACTTGACCTGGTAGTATTTCATTACATAAGAAAATACTTAAGCTACTATTAATACAGCGAAACAACGACAATGGTTTTGTTGTATTAAGCGTGGTTTAAGCACAAATAAATCGGTTATTTCACTTGCTTTCTTTTACAGAGATAACGTTGTCAGTGAAGCAGCCATAAATCAATATTTCCGAGTTTCTTATCTCACTAAGGGAGATCATGAGAAATCTGTGTAATTTACGAACTTTTGGGAAAGAAATTTCATCCCGCGAAAAATTCCTCATGAAAGCACAACTTCGCTGAAACATTTTCTCCGTGCCTTTCAAGCAGAGACATTGAGGTCGCAAATGGGATTCTGTCTCAATTCCAAAACAAACTTTGCCTAATCCCATGTGGCTTCATTAAGAGATGGGGAAACGTGGACGAGAGAAAAACGCTAATGAAGGAACGCTACAGACCTGTGGATACTCCGATAAGTTAATTGGGGCTCGCCTCGATCGAGATAAACAAAATGAAGTCGTCGATGCGTCCGTTGGAGGAACCCCGTTAAACAAACCAACTTGCTATCACAAGGTCTTCCTCGTTAATGATGGGAATGGAGAAAACTTCGAGAGCCATCCACATAAAAAGAGAAATTTAGGAGTGGAATATTCTGGAAGTCGAAATTTGATTAAATTTATTTCACTCATTTGAGGATTATGAAATTTGATGGCGATGCAGACCGAGAGAGTTTCGTTTTACTCCATAATTGACAAAAGATTTTAAGAAATATGAGTAGAAATACATTTCTCAAGTTTCGATACCTCATAATTAGTTAATTAAGGTAATGTTTAACAAATTATATTGTATAAGGGAGAAAGGGAGGAAATATGAAGAATGTATCTTACATACAATATAATATATGCACCAACTAAGGTCAGAGACATCGTTTACACGTCTAATATGTTTTACTTCTGTTTCTCGTAAGTTTTTCCAAAGATATAATATCCTTTTTACCCTGCTGATTTGGCTGATTAGAAGTAATGAAAATTTATTTTAATAATCATTATTTCCTTCTTATTTATATATCAAATTTGAAAAAAAACATTATTAGGAACATATGTATCCCTAAGGCACCTATTTTGGGGCTGCCAATTCTTTATTGAGTTATGCAAAAATTTAATCAATAATACACAAGATGAATAATACAAAGAAAATAAATTAAAGACCAGTGTAAAATAATGAATCACTAAATATTAAATATAAATATAACAACGAACTCATGATAACTAACATAATACAGTCTCCATACAGTTTTGTAAAATGATAATTCAACATCATCATGTTCAATAAGATATTCCTTAATTATTTTGATAATTTCAATTTCTGATGCGGCAGTGGTAATATTCTCTGGTAGGTCAGAAAAACATTTTGACTAAGTATACGTATTTCCCAATGGGAAATTAAAATATTAATCATTAAATCACGACCCTTCAATTATGATTAAATCTACCTCGGCAGGCATTTACATAAGCGGAGCATTTATCCACCCGGCCTAAGGGTCGTTCCTTTGAACAGTGTCTTCAAAGACTGAATGAGCGGAAAAGGGATGCGAAGGACGCTAATGATATATGACGAAGGGCAGCTGATATGAAGGGGTTTAAGACGGATGAGGGCATCTGACGGCAGAGTTACGATGTTTAGAATGTAGTTTGAGGAAGGACATTACGGCGGAGAGGCAAAGCAGATTAAGTCTGAGATTGATAATCGCTTCAAGTACCATGTATTACCCCAGAGTGTCTCCAAAGGAATATATTCTCGGTAAAACAGGCTGAGAAACTTGTTCATAGCATATATTTTTAAGCAAAATTAAATCTTGTCTTCAAGATGTACAAACTCTGCCTGGTGAATTTCTTATGCCAATGCCTAAACATGTTAAGGTTTTCAAAAATAAACTTAAGTTAAACTATATGTAATTTATTATGATGTGGTTCACGGCCACCTCCTCTTTATTATTATCTCGAGTTGTATTTGCGATATTCAATCAATCTATATTTATATATTGAACCGCTTACACCAGGCCTGATGGCCTAATCGAAGCGTAATTTGAAATAAATAAATAAATATATGTGACTATATTATGGATATTCAAGCATTTGCGGTATTATTTTAGTTAAATGACAGATATATAAATGATAGATCTTATTTATGATGTATGATCTTATATCTTATGTACTTATAATACGTACGTATGTATGCTGTAATTTTATTGTATAGCCTAGGAGAGGTTTTGGAGGGGTTTCCCTCCCGTTCCCTGGGCGAATACCATGCTTAAACCCATGTTTTATGTTCCCCTTAAACGTCACCACCTGACCAGAAGGCCAACTTTCAACGTTAAAGTAAATAAATAAAAAGGAAATTCTTCCGTTGCATCTTCAACCATCAAAATTAATATGAAAACTTCACTTTAATCAAAATTTAATTTTTCTCTACGCTGATTAGTTTTCAATTCGTATCCTTTGAGTATGTTAAAATTAAGGGAATGAAGCGTATTGCATTGCAGGTAAATGAATAGGCCCGCATTAACCGGAGTCGATAAGCGAAGATGAAAAAGTTGGAGATCGAATCCAGGTCCTCAATTTGCTGAATAAGTACTTTAACCAAATAAACTAAACATTTTAAATGAAAAGGTAATTTTAAATCTCTGATATTAAAAAAATTAGATGAAATGATGTTTACTTAGGGCAACGTTGATACGGCCAGTTTACAGATATTGCCAAGCAGTACATGCAGACAGCTGATGCTTTTGAATGGAATACACATAATTTTCCGTGTCTTATCCTTGTAGTAGACTTTTATCTTCGATTCTCTGCAATAATTCATTGAGAACCTCTTCTTTTCCTTTTTTGTATTTTTTTTTGAATTTCCCTCACTCGTAACTTACGAGTACTCCTAATTCAAAAGACACCTAAAACCCCTTATAATTAATAATTCCTTCTTTGCCGCTATGGACAATTAAAAATAATCGTATTTCATAAATAAATGAGACAGTAATGCCTATAGAAAGAAATTACATTCTCTGAGAGTTCGTAATCGTTGGCACATAAATAACTCAGGAAGTCAGCGAGCTGAAAAATCTCAATTTTCCACACAAACTAAGAATTTGAGCAATGATTTTTGGATTTTTGCAAAATTGAAACTAATTTGAAACAAACTTCTTGGCGGTAATTTATGTTAAAATAGCTATAGCGGAAGCTGAAATATCATTTTTAGTACATTTTACAAAAAAAAGTGAAATTTGAATTCAATGAGAACTATATTGATAGAAGCAAATGATTTAGACTTGGCTTTGTCAGTGTCCAAATTTATAAGAAAATTAGTCCGATCGCTGACGTTGAATTAACTTTTGTCCACTAGTAGATACATACAAGTACGATACATGAAAATTGTAATGATGAGGCAAAATCAATCTTAGTTTTCTTTTGTACGGGTTATGCCAGTAACATTCAAAGGAAATCCGAAATTCGGTCCTGTATGATAATTACGTATAAAGATTGCGTGTTCTCCGTTACGGAGAACACGCAATATTTCGGAAGCCTTCAATTCAATCCTACGGTAATATCCCTATACCTGGTAGAATAAGTCTGAAGTAACGTAATGTGATTTATCAGATTTTTCTAAATAATTTTTTATGCAATTAAAACAAACACTCGTAAAGGTATAGGCGAATAAATAATTTGAGAAACAGTGGATTATTTAATAACCACTGCGATTTCGATAGGCTATACTAGTAAAGAAAAGAGCGTATAAAGAAAGATGTCCTCATTTACGCTTTACCTTGCTTTAGTTTGTGCGGAGTGAACGAAGATCGAATCTTTAGTGGTTTACACACAAAATGGTTAACATTATTCCGCAACTCAAATAGGGTTAATTTCCTTATTTATAGCGGCATTAACTTCGTGGTAACTGCTTAAAATCACAAGTCGGATGGGATGCTTAAGAGTAACTTCAGCCACGACCAATATCTTTCTTAGTGATCACAAGCATTATAAACTTCTTATCTCCGCGAAACTCGGATTACACTCGCATTTAATGGTCATCAAATGAACAATCTCGTTTCATTTAATCTTCCATCAATATCTAGCGGAGAAACGGAACAGGCAAACTTCGCTAAGAATTGATCCATCAACGGAAAACGAACCTTATGGACCGGCGCTCGTAAATAAAAAGCTAAATGTAGTGGAATGAGGAGCAGATGGGAAGTGGAGAGCTGCATGGGGAGAGGGGAGGTGGATGCATGGACGTCTGTTTTAGGCGTCGTGAGGTCGGGGGAATTGCTGGGATTGGGGATCAATATTAGGGCCAAACTCACGATTTGCCACCGATTAACGACAGCGTTCCTAATTCAACGCGAATGGCACTGGTTTAGCGGGTCCTCGGGGAGAAAATATCGCAGTCTTTAAAGCGACTGAGGTTGGTAGTACTGATTCGCTGACGTCGCACAGAAGGCTGAAATCGAAAAAGATGGACATAAGGTCAAGAATGGTTTTCTTGAGTGTGGAATTTGAAACTTCGCATATCTATTGCAAAAATAAGCTTAAAAATAGACTAACTCCGAGCTCGTAGCATAAGCATCGAATAAAATTGCCATACGTGATTATTTCTCTAGAAAAATTCTGCCAACCATGTTTGCGACCAATATATAGGATAAAAATATAGCCACAAGTTTATTTACAGTTAAGTTTAAAAAACAGACACATTCCAGTAAAATGTAAAATTTTCTTAACTCAACATCCATTTTGTGTGGTAGATGTTTCAAATTCCTATCTTAAATTGTCTTCACATAAGCTTGTAATATGATTAGCAAGAATTAAACATGAAAGAGGCTAATTTATAGACTTCACATCACCAAGAAGTTGGCGAAAATGGATTTGGGGATATATAGCGCCGGGATGGACCGAAAGTGTTTACTAAAAATCCACTGCAATCTCAGGGTAGCAGGTAACTTGGGGATACAAATTATCCCAGTGATTTGTTAGAAAAGGTCTATTTATTATTTGGTGTACTTCATACGACTTTATGCATAAGAATACTATGTAACATCCATCCACTACCATCTTATAATATATCTATTTGCAAAAAAGTCTGACTGGGCCGGGAATCGAACCCGGGATCTTCCTCTATCCGGGAGGCTGCCTTAACCACTAGGATACCGAGACAGAACATTTAAACAAGCCGTTTTGGGAACTTTGTGTGCAAGGGCAAGGTGTGGCTTCGGACGTTAGTCATAGTCGGCATAGTCGGACGAAACCGTCGATTCAATATTCGTCCTAGTCGATTCCCGGCCCAGTCAGACTTTTTTCAAGTCCGTTTTTCCTTGGAATTTTCCTGGGTGCACGCCCATATGTGCAATTGACCATTTACCCTTTCCTTTATCTATTTCAGTTATTCTGTTATAATGATAGTAACCATACTCATTATGCAAAGAAAATTGAAAGATTAATTTCTTTTATCCCACGCTCTCTAATAAATAAATGAAGGAAGTATTCTCGGGTTTTCAACCGGGCAGCGTCTCTCCATTCTGTCGATGTTCCGGTCTACGCACACTGCAGTCATCTTCAGGACTCCAGGAATAAATAAATGATTGTAATATCATAACTTCGACTGCTAATATTTACGAAAGTTTTTGGAAGAATTATTATGTGTCTACTTACGTTCAATTTTGTGGAAAAATAACACATAATTTAAGAAGCATTTAACAAGAACCAATGATAGCAAGAAAATGTTGATAGGCGTGACGTAACTCTGTATCGAATATTCTCACTCTTTAATCGGTAGGATTTTAATTTATCTTGAAACTTACATATTAAAAAAGATGAAAAGTTCGTCCAGCCTAATTAAAATGAAGGATGCATCTGGTAGAAATGAAACTGAAATAAATCGAGCGATGATTCTTTGCTGCATTTTTGCAAACGTTAAGTAATTGAAGGTCTTGAAAATTGCACACGTGCGATGCCATCGAAAAATAGATTTTTCGAAAGAAATTTAGCGACTTCCGAACAATTCCTCATGTATCTCTGCAATTATAATCTAATTATATTATAAACGAATAGTATTTTCCTGATATTTCAATCATGACGGTACTGTTCCTGTCTATTAAAGTATTCGAATGCTTTTATAAGCTAATTTTATTTCTTTTCAATCTATAATCGGAATTAACTCGGTTTTCCTGTTTCAGGAGATTGCTTCTTCGTTATAAAGAGCTATACATACAAATATAATACATCGATAACATAGTATACGGTTATATTTCTTGCTAAAATGTGTCGGTATCTGCTTTACGTGCAATGAATTGGAAAAAGTGAAGTATGCGATGGAAAGAAATATATTTCAATTGTGCTCGAAGTAAAAAAAGTCACTCTTTGTACAGGTCTTGTTCGTAATTGTCCACTTTTAATTAACTTTGAAGAATCATATGTATGCTTTTGCAAATATTTTTCAATATAATTTCTGAGACTCGCCAATGAAAACGGTTTCGTTGGTCGCTTCTCTTCTAGAATTAAATACAAATAATTCGTGAGAAAAAAGTTAAGGTAATTTTCGCATATGGGCGTGCACCCAGAAAAAATCCCAAGAAAAAAACGGACTTGATAAAAGTCTGACGGGGCCGGGAATCAAACACGGGATCCTCCTCTTGGGGAATATCCCGGGTTCGATTCCCGGCCCCGTCAGACTTTTTCAAGTCCGTTTTTCCTTGGGAAAATAATGCATGATTAAATATTTACCCAAGTAGACATTATATTTAGTACGGACATAGATGAACTGGAAACACTAATTTAAATTAAATGCATATAAATTTTATTTCACTCTGAGATTATTATTGAACGGATGAATTTATTATGCAAATTTAAGAGCAGAATCTGTTGTATAAATTGGTGTAAACGAGTTCTAACAATATCGATATCGTTGAATTGAATGCTTCGAATCAGCTTCGTTTGAATGGTCAACAAATGATTCCAAGGACGAGTCTCCTCGTCATTAAACTAGACTGAGAAGAAAAATGATATTCATAAATGAGAGTTAATTGCGCGTGAAGATTCTGAGTAAACAACAATGATTGATACCAGGAAATTTGAAATTTCTGCTTTGACTGAAAGAACATTACAGTGTGCATTTGACGTCGAAGTCTGCCCATTTAAAGTACATTTCTTGGAAGATTATTAACTAGACCATAGAATAGCAACTTAGAGTACGTGGATAAATTATTTTCCGTCGTGCATCATTTCCAAGACTGCACAAAATCTCTCTTCAGCAAATCGCTGTTGAATTACGGTGGTAATCAACTGTCACGGGAAGAGGTAATCATCTCTTTCTGCCCAATCGAGGCTGATTTAAGAATGAATACGCATCGAATTTCACACTGGGAATCGCTATGCTGATGGTAGAATAACAGGCTCATTCATGTCTCGGATGCCCACGTGCAGAATAAAAAGAGCCCAGTCGATCAAAACAAGTATCGCCGAACGAATGGAAGTGATGGCTCAGTTGAAGATGACAGAACATTACGCGAAGAGGGGCTATCGAAGCGAATGAATAGAGAAAACGTGACAGAGAGGCGGAGAAAGCGGCCGATAATGAGTACTCGGTATACGCTTGATTGGAAAAACTAAAAGCAAAACCTGATATATGTGCTAGCAAAATATTAACGGACCGAGATTCAAAAGCGTAAATTGTCATTCAATAAAACTACACGCAATTTGGATGCTTTGAATTAAAGACAATACAATATCGTGCAATTTGATTCATAACATCATATACTCAACATTACATTGTTCATTAATTAACTCTCTGCGTGTATTCTAATTCTTCTCATTTCATTATAAAATAGTCAATTATTCATCAAACTATAAAGCTTTACCTTTGAGTAGATTTAGTGTTGAAGTATTGAAAAATGAAACTAGCTAAAACATAGCAGTGAGCATATAAAAAATACACTTATAAAAACCTATGCCCATTTTCAAGTTTACTTTATACTCTCCATACCTCATTTTTCTGTTAGTTATCACGTATTTAAATTTTTAAATGATGGTCTACTGTCGTTACGATAAAAATGCATGCGAAAGAACTGAAATAGTTTCCGGAGGCAAAACATCAGTCCGTAAGAAAAGAGTATTCAGCCTGCACCTGTTTCTCGAAATGTGAAATCATCAACGGCTTAAAAGATAAGAGATGTTATTCTTCATATATGAGGGTGGTGTGTGTGTAAATGTAGTGAGTTTTGGGTAACGTGAATTTGGAGTACGCGCCTAAGAATACGGTAATGCTAGCTAAGGGTTCTCTTTGAAACGATGGGCGTATTCCATGAAAGGTACGTCTTGGTAAAAGATTCATCATGTTAAGAAAGATAAGCAAAGAACAAGATTATTGTGTAAGCATCCAACTTCTTCTTCCTTCCTTTCCCCGTAGGTTTATGACTGTTTCCTTCAGTACCTCACTCTCCAGTCATTCCACATTCATCCCTCCATCTTTTCCTTGGTCGCCCCATACTTCTTATTCCCTTAAGAGCTTTATCCGTAGCGACTTTTACAATCCCTTGCTCATCCATTCTATATGATCATTCCATTCTTTCTTTCCGTGAATTCCACTCGTTAATTGCTTCCACACCACAAACTCTTTTAATCACTCAACTCATTTTCTATCAAGAAATGCTTTTCCTTCATTTTTTCGCAAACTTCTTATCTTCATGTTTTCTTGTTACCTAATTACTTGCTTTCCACTGTGTTCTTTACTATTATGCGAACATTTATACTGATTTGTCTATGTGAATGAGTATCTTTATTGTTTTGTTCACCTTTTGGATGTTCATTACCCTGCGTTTTCCATGAAAATTACAACACTATCCGTAGATAACAAAACTTGTTAGTTTTAATTTTAATTTTTATGTTTGTTTTTATTTTTATATTTCCATACGTTTTTGTAATCTCTTCATTTCATGTATTTCTTTGTGTAGCACTATGGGATATACACATAGTATAATAAATTAATATTATTATTTCGCAGTTTTTTCACATCCCCATTATTGCGGGCGTTTCCCTACTGCGGTTTATGTTTATTCCTAAGCGTTTTCTTCTGAGTACATTTTTCATGCTATTGCTTTTCTTAGAACGTACATGGCGAAGGGTTAGATGTAACAAGAGGCTCAATAGTCTTGATCTCAAAAGTAATAATTACTTCTTCTGCAGACGATTTATTGAAAATGGCCAGTTTCCGAGAGCGGTCGCCAACTTCAGGTATAAGTGCAAGCAAAACAAGTCTATTTTAATATTGAGGTTAAAAAATGGAGGAAAGGGGGGAAATGGGAAAAGAGGTGTACGAAGGGAGAGGGTTTGGTTCGAGAGGGAAAGAAAATTCAATAAATAATTTTTAGAAGAATTAATAATTCCTTTTAATGTGTTGCTAAGGTGGAATTCTAAAACGTCAAGGCCGCATCGGTTGAATTTAGTGTACCGTATATTTCCGCATATAAGACAATAATTGAATCATGAGGCTAACCATTGAATAAGGCCCTGCAAATTATGGGGCCGTCTTATGGGACAGATACTAGTATAAAAAATGATTGAAATTTATATAAACCAAAACCATTATAAAATAAAACATCACTCATCAATGTATTTAAAACTATTTACTTATCTAATAATAGTAAAACTATACTTTCATTGAAAGTTATGTTTATTGAGCTAATAATAGCCAAGATCATTTTCCGAATGCCAGAATCAGAACGAATGTTATCAGCAATCGCAAGGCAGGACTACCAGAAGTAAGGAAATTCAATTTGTTCGATGGAAAAATTACGAATAGGACAAAATATCGAATACGCTGTACATTATTATTATCTAGATGATGATCGCTGATATAAACTAAATCCATAAGCCATTGATAGTTTGGCAGCCGTCTTATAGGACAGATACGTGCTAAAAAATAAAACTTTTACGAATGCTTATACCTCGTTTTATCTGAAGGTCGTCTTATCTGCGGAGATATACGGTAATCAAATATCTCTATCCCTTAAGATCCATTCAGTATTTAGTTCAAGGGAAGAAGATGAGGTTTAGATGTTGGCAGAGGGAGAAGAGGAATGAAGATGATTATAAAGCGGAGAGTGAAAGGAAGGTGTAGTAGAATAGAAGAGATTAGTTGCTAAGGGCGAATGAAAAGGATGCTGCTGAGAGGATGAAAGGTTCGCCATCCAATTTCTCATCTAGCTATTTAAATATGAAATCAAAGGATTATTCGGTGAATTGGAGCGTGCCGAGAAGAAATGAGGGCCTCTTTGCATCCGCGAGTGATTCCAATTTTAATTAACGTGCCGATAAAAAGGCGATCGTCGCGCCACGCGGATAATTTCCTAAACGAATATCGCTAGGCAGGCCTTGAGGAGGTTTTTGTGAGCCAAGAAAAATGGAAAGCGGAGTTGGGCTGCAGAATTGCGATCCGCAAGTAATTTTACTGAAAGCTCTTCCCCACAAATATCCCATCACATCTTCCGATAGGTATTACTCATTCAGTAACTTTAGGAAAGAATCTAGTTTCGCTAAATTAGAGATAGAAGAGGCCGCTGAAAAACGTCTATCTTCTAGGATATCTTAATTTGCCAATTAAATTTTAAAGGCGCATTCAAATTTTATGAACGCTTAATTATTTAAGGCAACTTACAGTGCGAAACTGCGCAAAATGATAGAATGATACCTATACTAACGAAGATAATCTGTTTTGGAGCATCAATCGATAATAAATTACAATGGAATCTTCATTGATAAAAATGTAATTCCCAGGTGTTCCAAATCCTAAAATGAACACATAAACATTTACAAAAGCTACTTGTAACTCATGTGCGCTAAAAACAATGCTTGGTTTAATTTTTGTGGCCATTATTAAATTTCTCATGATTCCATACACACGCTAACCCTTGCCATATATTTGTTGATTCCCTAATCATTTAACAAGTCTGAATAGAGCGAAAAACTTTTCGTTGGTTGGAATTGACTAAGTTACTATTTACCACTAATGTCCATGTAAACCATAGCATTTCACTTTGAAATTATAAATAATATTATAATATATTAATGAAATCATAGCCAAAAGCTATGTAATATCTCAAATGAATGTGTGAAGGTTAAAAGATGATAATATTATGCAATGAAAATTCTATCAAAAATTTTTTTGCAGAAACATGCTCCGAGCAAGAATACCTTATCCAAATTCATGAAAATTTGGTCGAGCGAACAAACTGATGTTGAAACGTAGTTTAATATATTCTAACAATCTGAAAATGTATTTACGTATTCGGGCAATAATGTTTTGCATTCACTGAATTCGTACCTTTTAAATTTGTTGAACGGGTGTTGTGGTGATGACCCAGATCCTTAAATTAAGCTAAAATCAAAATTGAATATATATAAATTTGTGTGAGCTTTAAATTTCATTTTCTCTTACGAATTAACCTTTATATTTAATTATTATAATATCGAATGGATCATTTCAAAGCTGAACTTGTATAGATGGAATTATCTAAGTTGAACGACTACCTCAGCGAAAGCAAAGAAAACTTTTAGCTAAACATTTTATTATTCTTTTTCCGCACTCTAAAACCACGGAAAAAGTTTCATTGGATAATTGGGTGGTGAAGAGGCCAATGCACCCTTCATGAATGCGATTCTTTGCGGTTTAGTGGATAGTGGTGCGTATAACGGACGAAACAGGGATTAGTAATTAGTATAGAGAGAGACAGAGAGACCCGTGTAAATTCGAATCAAGCTAATTCATTAATGATGAATCGTCGTCGATGCTCCCGAATACTTTAATTATTTACCGAAATAAGCGTATCGAGGTGAACTGCAGAGAAATCTGAAATTGCACTCAAAACAGAAATGGAGAAATTCGAGGTTTCGTTTTGAACCCTTAAAGGATCGAAATCATCACAATGTAACGAATGTGAGCAATGAATCGGTTTTTTCCTCGTTAAAGCAGATATCCACAGAACCAGTTCAGCCCACGGCTGCTTTGTTGCTCAACCCCGTACGAGGAGTCATAACCGGATAAAGCGGGGATACCACCTCTATTACGAAAGCAATTACCTCCTTCAACCAGAATTCCTCGCGACTTTCACAATACCTACATCGTAATTTAGTGGAGCGTGGCAGCTGATGGGCATCCCTCGCATTTACATCTGTTGGCTAGAGGACATGTTTTCCGCTTCTGACCCTTCTCCAAACGGTCGTAATCGACAATTTGTTTTCAACTGATACCTCTCCACATGAAAACAACCGGAGGTGTAATTTTATGAACCGGATCCTTGGAAACTGTGGAAAACTTAATGTCTAAATCCAAAAATTCTCGATCGAAAGGTTAAACCAATGATTGCCAAATCAATCATAGCGATATTTTAAATTCAGCGAAATTAACACGAACTCAAGTGTTGACAATCTGGTAGAAAATTACGATGATAAAAATACCAATTTACTACTTATTTTAACTAGTACTACTTGGTTTAACTTTACTACTTATTCTAGATATGCGAATTACATTATTAAGATGCAATGTAAAGTAAGAAAATATGGAAAATGGCTGTCGATGAATTAGAGGTTAAAAACTCCAATAGCCGTCTTTGTCGGCCCTCTGCACCTCCATCGCCGGTATTCGGTGACAACAGGAAGGCCCGGATTACTGACCTTTTAAGAGTACCTCAATGTAAATAATCAAAATCCGAATAAGCAATATTTGCTCATTCCGATGATTTTAATTATGCCTCGACATAAATATCGTTTTTTGTCTTTGAATAATTTTTGTCATTAATTAAAAGTGCATATTAGCATATACACCTGCGTTTCCACCTGGCCAGAAGACAAAATTTCAGCGAACTATTTAATTAAATAAATATATCCTTCCAATCTATGAGTATATACATCTTTAATTCTACAAAATATTTATATAATCGATTCAATAAAAGTTACAAAAATAACGAATATAGAAAAGTGACACATCAACAAAATAATTTGATTGACCATTGAATAAATATTGACCGTAAAGCATAATTTTATAGTAGAGGATAGACTGAAACTATAAACCAATTTTAAAATTAAATACCGTTCGCTGCATATTTTTATCGCTTAATATTCATAGCCATAGAATTCTGTGGTAATGAGTAACTAACGTAAATGTATATCTCTTTTAGGCCAATAGTTATTTTCATACCTCCGGAGTGTTTTATTTTGATATAACAGTACTCCACACGGCCTGTAATTGTAATCTAAGGTATTGTTGTAAAATAATATTGAATTAGAGATTCAACTCAAAAGCAGAATATGATTGCGAAAATTTTTGGAAATAATTTCATTACCATTTAATACTTACAAAAGTTATATATCGGTACTCTAACTGGCCTATTTTACAATTTTATTCGTAAAATAAGTCCTCCATTCGGGAAATGTCAACCATTTTGATCAAAAGTCCATTAACATTATCATCATTTCCTGTCACCCGTTGCTACTTGACCTAGGGTCAGGAAAGTGAAATTAACAAAAACATTTAATTTCCAGATTTTGATTCGACTCTGTCCTTATGCCCAGAATTTAAGCATTTCAAAATTCAAATGAAGTAAACAATGCTAGTGACTTTATCATCACATGCGTATCCTCGACTCCACTCTAGCATTCTGCCCGCCTGAATAGCGCTCATCGACAACTTCCTCGGCACATAACAGAACTCCAAGATATGTTCCACAGTCGGATTCTTCCTCACAATGCTCCCATTGTTTTCCTTTCCGTCCGCAGCCGTATTTCCAATCTACTTCGAAGCTACACGTGAAAGCTCAGCGTCGTTTTCAAGTACACTTTCCTCGATGTTCGTTAAAAAATTCTCATATCTACGGAGCGAGGCCAGTGCATTCGCAAGCCAAATGAAAGGAAGCCGATTCTGTCCTCATCCTTTCTCGTTTATCACTCCATTCCGCCGCGAGCGAAGTTTAATTTTGTACTTTCCCAGCAGGAGAAACAAGACGTAGCGAACTGCAAAATAAAATCGATAGGTCGCTATGAAAAGTGTTGGTAACGGAAATTTCTAATTCGATTGTTTCCGACTGACCTCTATTTCCTCTCCTTTTGAAGGACTAAATTTCTCTAATATAAAAAAGGCATTTGAATGCATCATGAAAGCTGCTAAAATATTCTAATATTTCCGGAAAATTGTTTCTTAACGGGCAGAATGCGGAGGAATAAGATTCTATTTATTCTAAACCTTCAAGGTTATTTTAATTGAAAATTTCACACATCTCATGGTTTTACGCAGTAGAACGCAATTTGAAAATAACCCTAAAAGTTTTATGGAATCAAACTGCACCCTATCACCTATCGCACCAAGTAATCTACTTAAGCTATGTTAAATTGGCAAAGTTATATTGTGTTGTGTTCACAATTTATAGCGCTTTTTCTAATTCTAGAATTTAAATACAGCACAATACATTTCTTATCGAGTCTTATAGCTGCTGCTTTAAGGTAATTTCAAATTAATATGTAACTTATAACTATTTTACAGCGCAGTTTAACTAATATATTTATGTATATATGTATTGTATATTTGTATTTACGTTCTTTGTATTTATTTGAGTTGTAATTTATGTAGTTGATAAGCGATAAAGTTCATAATAAGATACTTTGTAATTGTAAAAATATTTGAAGATTTTATTTAATTCTAAAAATTATTATTTAATATAGTCAGTATGTATTGGTTGTAGATTTCTTTGTGGGCCTAAGGTAAATTGAAAATTATTGTAGTTCTACAACTGTAATTGTGCACATAGGGAATTGAAATATCGTTCAAATTGATCGTGGTGTATGTTAACATCGCCAAAAATAAATTAATTATAAGACGGAACACTTAGGTTATTGTAGTAATAAAACGGAATTTTCAAGTCCAATCTAAATTTACTGGATGAAAATATCACGTGAAAAGGTAACACAGCGAAAAGTAGAAAACATGTTAATATTAGATAAACAATAAGGAAAAAGGAAGTGGAAAGTCCAATCTGCTCTGTAGGATAGCTCAATATTTAAGCCGGTCCCCAGTCCCTTGTGTCCTGGTCTCGGCAGGATATTCCACGTCCGATTTCCTTTGGGTTTTCCTGGGTGCACATCTTATCTCGCAGTCACCTTATCTTCTTCTTAAAATATTCACAAGTCAGGAGCCGAAATGGTACCAAGAATAATTTAAATTTTGACAATATGCTTCAGTGCCCTTATCGATGTCTCAGTTTTCAAATTTAACATTATTATCACAAACACATTTAGAATACATTTTTTCGACCTCGTAATTATAAAAAAAGAAAATGATACCAAATAAAATAGAGAAAGTAAATTTAGGTTAATGGTAAATCTAATACTTCCGGCCGATTATGTCAAATTTTTTTCAGGCTCCAGTTATATTAAAATTCTCGAGGCTTCAACTTTATATGTTTTTTTCAACTGCGCGGTCAAAGAACAAACAGTCGATTTGTATAGACAGATTCTCAATTTGGTCGGGATAAAATAGGCATGTCCGTAGATTGGGAATTGAAGTAAAAGACCGTGAAAATATTTAATCGATTCGACTTTTTCTCAACATGAATAACTCATCGGGAAGTAAGAGAAAAAAAAATTCAGAATTTGCTCCAGTGCATTATTTATGGAGAGTTACTAACATCGGTTGATTAAGCTTATAAATGATAGTGATTATTATGTATAATAGCTGAGAGTTTTAGCAATATGGATGAAGCCATCTGGATTTAGAGCAGTAAGCCATAGAATTCATGCGATCGAAAACCGGTGTTATATGGTAAGTTTGGCAATTGCGTGGGACGCCACAATTCCACCTCAGAACGCTATTCAGCCATAGCATTTGGAATGGGTAAACAGAGCTCAATCAATAGCGCTCGTGTCTGTTTACAAATCTATAGCAATCTGGAATATGCATTATATTGAATATAATACACAAAATTCAGCAGATAATTCGAGTATTTGCAGGTATGATAGAGAATGTTCACATTAGATCACTGATATATGAGATTTATTATGACTACTTACTTCTAAATTTGTCTTAGTTTAACCTTACTTGATTACACACTTATTTCAATCAATGAGATTAGCACACTCATCTCGAAGTAAAAACAAAAGTAGTGGAACTTTCTGTAATATGTAAGACGAACAACTTTTTCTATTATTTATAAGATTATTCCATGAGAATGATAGTTTATCATATTTACTTCTGGATATTCGGAATCCCTATTACTATCGTATATTTTCTTAGTTAAGACGATATTTGAATCATAAAAAAGGATCCCAAATTATGGGGTCGTGTTGTCGGACTGATGCAAAAGAAGATTTAAATTTATATCAATTAAAACCGTCATAAAATAAAACAAATCACTCACCAATTTATTTTAAACTATTTAGTTATGTAACAATAGTAAAACAATACAAGGTCAAAAAATATTAAAAGTTGTTTATTGACATACTGATAGCCAAGGCAACCAACCCGAATCCCCGAATCAGGGCGAATGTTTACAGCAATCGCAAGGTAATGCTTCCAGATGATGCAAGAAAATAAAATGCATTCATTCGAAAATTCACGAATAGGACGTAATTCTCGATTAGGCTATTCAGTATTACTAACCAGATGATGATCGTTGATCTAAAGTAAACTCATAGGCCGTTGATTCTCTGGGATAGTCTTATGTATACTAAAAATATAAAAAATTACGAGAATTCATACTTCGTCTTATCTGAGGGTCATCTTATCTGCGGAAATATATGGTATATAATGTGTTAAGCTTGGAAAAACATTCTGGTGGTATCGTCATTGATATGAAATGTTGTTCTATGAAGAAATAATAGCGCATATGTACGACTATTGCTGTTACCTCACCCATTCCTATTTAGATATATCTTAATAACTATGTTTTATGCAATTTAGACTATATACTGTATGTACTCCATCCATCATGTTTTAATAATGTGCGTACATCTGTCAATTATTGTACCGTATAGATGAAAATCTGTCTAATTTTATCTTTTTTATGTTAATATGTATATTCATACCAATTATTAAAATGTTAAAGTGACAATATTTATTGATGAGTCGCAAATATCTACTTAATGATAGTGTATTTACCTCATCTTGTGGCTATTATTATCGGTAAGTTCGCGTAGCCCGAGGTTCACAACTTCCTTCTTCGTGGGTGTCTTACTGCAGTGGATACGTTTTTTTCCTAAGAATCTCTTAGTTTTGGGCATCCACAATTCCTCTATTTTTTCTCATACTATCTCTTTAATTAAAATGGGATGGAAGGAAGACCTTTTGTCTCAACTTGCCCGGATGAAAAAATTTTATATTATTCTAATTCCTTGATGTTAAAGTCTGGTATAAAACTCCTGAAACAGGTCATTTTCTGAGATAATCGTTTAAAATAGCCTCTCTAATCTCCTATATCTTAATGATTCTACTTTAACTCTTCACCTGTTTGAGTAGTGCGGATTTAAATAACATACAGTTACACACCAGACCTTATAGATTCTATCATACATCTTAATCCAGGAAGGAACCGCTCCCTTTCCCTTTATTGAAAGAGAATTGATGGGCAATCTCGAGTTATTCATGAGGAGGAAGAGGTGGACTCAAAAGAAAGATAGCGCTCTGTGGAACTATCAAAGGCACACGGTGTACCTGTTGCGCGATCGATTTTTTCCTCTTTTGTTCCCAAAGCTTCTTCGCATCGCCTAGAACTAAAACAAGTTCCCAACAACCGGCGAACCGGGAATTTATTTCGAGGAAGGGAAAGGCTGGCCCGGGGGCAGGGTCAACGGGAGCGAAAAGAATATTTTCATCAAGTGAAAGGCTGTACGTAATTTAGGCCATAATGATCTCGATAATTGTAGCGAAGATTCGTTAAAATTTCGGGGCCTGGAAAATTCATCTAACATAGAAAACGACACCCGAGAAACTCTTTTTGGCAATATCGATCAGTAATACATCGTTAATTAAATGATGTTCCGTGCTTTTTCATCAAGCTCGGGTCCTGTGATTGTGTTCATACTATCATAAAAAAGAGTATGAAAAGGAGAGCTTTAGTTTTTTTCCGTCTGTTTTTGTCACCTGTTAATAAAAAGCATAAATTCGTGGATATACACTTGAAATGGTTGAACCTATGTAAATATAGTTTTGAGTGTAAGCTGATTGAATGAATACGGAGGAAATGTGTAAGATTCTATAACTCTCAGTTCTCTTCTTCTCCCGAAGATGGAAGCATAGTCACCGGAATACCAAGAATAATAACGCTTACAAAACCTCAGTTACGTTTTACCTTAACCCCTATGGTTTGGGTACTTCCGCACCACGGGTTGTACGCAAACAACGGCTGTTTGGAGCTCTTTTAACGCTTAATGCTAATTATATAAACTACTATAAAGGTGAATGGGAAGGATTCATACATTAGTATGTATAAATGGAGGTGGTACAAAAAAGATAGGTTAAGACTTTTTGATGTATGAGTTTTTGTTTAATTAAGGTGAAAGGTGTATCAATGCTACATTTTGTTTACATAGCCGCATTACGCTACACTGTAGCACATTACGCCTTTGGAGACGTTGCAATCCATACTTAATGCATTTTTGGAACTATGATTAATACCTCAGTAATATATATATATATATATATATATATATATATATATATATATATATATATATATATAAGATAGACATTCGTGATTTTGCGTAACACATAACGTTTGCGATTGATTAAGGATTCGTTCAGATTGAGATGAGGGGAAATAAAGCGTATTTTCAAATTCAGCGATTATGCAGAGCATAGTCAATTTGCGAAATATAAATTTAAGAAAAATTTTAAGAGGCTAAGAAACATCATGAACTCTTACAAAAGCAACTTTGGTCCACGAATTATGAGAGACTCTTCTAAAGATGTCACCGTGTATACATGATTGTGTTGATTCTCATTGGGAAACATTACGATTTAACGCTAATCCTTCACTTATTATTTATAAAGAAAATCCGAAAGCCAAAATCATGGAAACCTGAGTTGAGATAATATGTGAAAACACCATTTCACGGGGGAATGCGCTAATGAAACTACGACCAATGGAAAATTAACTTTGGCCGAAAGACAGCAGGGAAACTAATTTCTTTTAGCGTTTTCTCGTGGGCTTTTCATTACTCTCACTGATTTAAACCGAACCTCGGCAACGAAACCGAAACATTTTATTAAATAGACGCACCTTTGCATCACTTTTGTGCGACAGCCATTTTGAATTGTAATTGAAGACTTCCTCGTCATTGGCTCTCTGTTTTGATTGCACCCAGGGGCTATTAATTCACCGTCCCACTTCATTCGAGGTGTGGCATTGACGTTACACATCCAACGTAACGAGCTAAGAAGCAGAGGAATGATAGGTGGACTTTGCCTTTACCGTCACTCAATAACGAGGATTCCTCCGGCAACAACAGTAAACAAGCGACTGTTAAAGGATGCGAAGGAAAATGGCGGAGAGAAAAAGGGTTGGAGGCGAGAGAGATTAACGGATATAGCGCCGTGAATACTTTAGCGAACCTCAGGGCTCTGCTTCACAGCTGCTCCACAAAGAGAATAATGACACGTCTAAGAAATTTATCCCGGAGCACGACTTTTTCATTATAAGTTTTTGGATTAATCCCAGAATATTCCTTTCTTTAGAGATCCTAGCCCTATGTCCTCGTTAACGATCTTTTTTTCGTGAGCGTGACTTGATGACGCGCGCGTTTACGCTAACATGACCCTAAATGGTTAACGAGAGTTTGAAAAAATAAGAGCTAAGGGTGCGGGTTTACTTTATGAGATTCCATTTGGAGTATCGCATAGGGGCCATAGAAAAATTAAAAGATGGATGCTTGAAATAAATTGACGAGCGCACTTTTTATCTTTAAATAAATTCCTAGATTAATGCAACTGTATCGTACTGATGAAACAACTCTCCTTCACGCATTTAATGTTGCAAGTATTTAGAAGACCTCTAGTGAATCCCAAAAAATCAAGTAAATAAAAGTAGTTACACATACTAAATTGCATACGTAACTTAGCTGTTTAGTAAATATTATACATGTATTATTATTATGTAAAACTATCAAATCCAATTTAGTTTTAGGTGGATTGCCACAAAACAATAAACTATATTATTATTATTATTATTGTTTTGTTTATTTTGTCAGAAATTGCTACTTGTATTGGAATTCATTGGTAATATTGTACAATTGTAATTGTAAATATAGTTTTAATCTCATGTAAATTATAAATTAATTTTAAAACTGATTAAAATTTTTGTAAGCCGATCTCAGGCAGGTTTTACTGATATTGTAATTTGCATTGTAAATGCAATAAATTTAATTATTTATTAAATTATGTATGTAGGATGTGATAATTCTATGGAAATAGTCCGTTTATCATGAACGTATTGCATTTAATTATTTTTATAACTTGTACGTATATATAGATAGAAATAACTGGCACCAAGCGTACAGCCTACTAGCAGTTTTTTGCGAATAATAATAATAATTTAGAATTGATACGCGGAAGTAAGTCTAATTTGATCGCATCTTTCGCTGATAAAAAAAAACGGAGTCAACATTTTAGCGGACTCTTTTTTCCTATGCTCAACCTTTATGAATAATCTTATTTACTTAATATAGTGAGCATGTGAAACAGAGCCTTCTGAAAATCGAATGAGTGAGAATCTTCTCCAAAAGACAAAAATTACCAAAAATTATTTTCTCTTTCAAAATTTCCACAATTTTCCTTCTTCAGCACCGGAAATAATGATGACTTCGAGTAAAAAGAGAAAAAGGTAACTCCTTGATTACTTTGTCACTTCGTCTGATACAGATGAAAATGAGGAAATGAAGCCTAAAAATATGAACGTAAGTTAAAATCTTATTTTTTAGGTATTTTCTCCCTGTGTGTACTAAAAATACGCCAAGATCCAACATAAAATTCTGCAACCTATGAAATTATCTCAATCAAGGAATAATACATAAATTACATTTAAATTACGTAGGTCAGTGGATTTAAAATGAGGATAAGAACAATTTTCTGAAGAGCTCCTTCCAAAGACATGAATTGTATGACAATTTTAAGAGCTTTTTCCATCAAGTAAAATCAAAGGCTAGTAAATAATCATTACCAGTAACATAATTAATAGCTTGTATAACTCTCATCTATGAAAAATGTATCGCATATTTTAAGTAAAATACCGTATCCATTAGGCGCGATGATATATTCTGAGAGAGATACTACTTTTCTCTAGTTTGCGACACATCTGGACTTCGCCTCTATTGACTTGGAAGCAGCTGTAAGGAGCCGAATCCGCAAAGTTGGGGAGGTCTAAAGTAGTCTCACCTATATTATTAAAAAATTCTAAGAAAAGAGAGTAAGCCAAGATGTCTCTGAGATGCTTTCTGTGTCTCTTTGAAAAGGTGGAAGTAGGATTAAGGTTACTCGAGATAGGAGGGAGTATTTCCTCAGCAGCCTGCAAATATTAATGAACAGGTCACAGATGAAAAATACAGAGAAAACTGCGAACCACGAGAGCACTCAGTATCTCTCATATTAGGGATTAATCCTGAAAATTATAAGTAAGTCATAAAAAATTCACGTTCATCTAATTATAACTAAATAGTGTTTTCTGAAAATAGTCAGGAGGTAATAAAACTGAGAAAATATAAACTAATTTTCCTTTTTGTTTTTCAAGAAATAATGTATATTATTATAATGGATTAATCGTTGAACTTCAAATTTAGTCACGAAATGTGAAATTAATTAATGCGGAATGCTTGTATAATTTTCAACTAGCAAGCATTCAATTATTCACTGAAAAATAAGGCTAATTATTCATTATTATTAATTTATATTTTACTATTATTCATGCTGAAAATAGCCATGTGGCATGAAATTTTAATTGGCATATTTGTAGAAATGCATTCTCCAGTCCACTTGTATTTATGCAATGCACGCCTTATTCATGCTGAAGCTTCTTATGTATTCATTTATACCCTGTGAACCGTCATATGGCGTATATCAGAGGGATTTTTAATGACATCGAACGAGCTTTGAAGTACGAGTAAAATCTTTGTTTCTTCCACAAACGTTGATTTCCAGAGAATTTCCAATGAGTGAAATCGAAGCCTAATTTAGAAATGCGACAGGATCAATAATTATGATATTAAGTTATGTGACTGTAGTATATAAATACAAAGATCTATGTCTCATAGCTAATACCAAGATTTTAACCAATACACTAGGATTATATCGGCGCAATACTTCTCTGTGTTTAAAAATGGTGAATAGTTTACCCTTAAGTAATTTGTTCGTTTATAAACTTTTACGATTTTTTTATAATTACGGTGGAGAGCATGAAAAACCAATAGTCCATATCCTAAGAGCACACTATAACATTGCGATACCTAAAATACTTATATTGACCCTAAACTGTTTATTCCCTACCTTTGAATAAAACTGGTGTTGGTATTTTAAGCCTGTCAAGAAATGGTTATTATAGAATAGGGAGGAAGAACTTGCTTAGAAGAATCTTTTGTTTGTATAGAGTGATGATACTTGTGTTATTTTGTTTTGTATTGTTCCAGCATAATAATGTTTATTTCTTATTGGTTATATGTTTGTACCCAATAATAAAAGTTGTAAATGATTTGTGAATTTGCGGCACATTTTTCTACATTGAGTATATTTTGTTGGAAAGTTAAGAATCTGTTATCCCAAGCGAGATATCATCCTAAGGGGAACTTATGTTCCTCATTTAAAAATTTTGTAAGGTACCCTTATGTGTGACCTTAGAAATAATATAAATAAATGTGCCTCACCATTATCGGAAATTCGTCAGTACTTCACTTGATCGTGATCTCTCATACACCCATTTTCATTCTCGAGCATGATTTGAATCCTTAACTAACATACGTGCACTTGGCATCGCCGTAGCGATTAGGAGTTATCTCTGGAAGTTCTTTGTTTTTGGCCCCTGTCGCTCGCAGCCCGTGTTTTCTCTCTAGTTAATCAACTCTCGCCAATCATTCTCAGGACCATCACGCTTCCTGCCCCTTCACGAATCGCTTACAATTGATCTGTCACGTTCACCGTCATTTCGCGAACTAATTTAAAGCATCCCCGAATTCTCCCGTTGTCAAGAGGACAGGAGTGGTTCAAGTAGATCCCAATTTCCATCGTTAAGCGCATGCGAAATTTTCATCACCCGCTGTCACTGGTTAATGGCTTGATAACGTATACAAAATTACCCCTCGAACCTATAACTCAGCACTTTATCTTCCCGCCATCCCGCCAATGCTCTTCCAAACCATTTCCCCTTCTGCTTTTGTCCTTTCGCAACCCCATGGCTCTCCCGTATCGCTTCCTAAGAGCTGCCGCCACTAATTCCTTCCTCCATTCATTGATTCCCTTTATGTCTCCTGATCCCTGATGCTTCCCTCACTTTCTCTCGGACGAGTTTCATCGACGCAGACTTCGGAAGTTTGCTCCAAATTTTCCCCGGTTTTTCCCTTCCACGCTCGAGACACGCCTCACGAATGAAGTCAATTCACACGAGACGTCGATAAATCTAGCAGAAACGACTTAACGGCCGCGCGGAATTTGTTGGCTCGAGGAAACAATTACGGGGAGAGGTGTGGCCTGCTCGTATTTATGCGTTCGTTCAACAGTTTTCATAAGCGGTGATATTGTCGTCGTTTGGGAGGAGGGACGAGAGCCGGAATGGAAAATTTATACGGGAATAAATTTTGGGGATGAAGATGTTGAAGAAAACGGGTGTTCTCGGAAACCGAGCTCATAGTTTAAGATCGGGCTGGCGAACCTTGTGGGGCAAGAGTGTCATATTTTATGAATGTAAAGGACTTGAGTGCCAATGCGGTGCGAAACCATACAGAGAGATGGTGATATGCACTTTATGATGTAAACCATAAGTCTGAGATCTTGTAAGTGGCTCAAATAATCATCAATTATCATTATCAACGAACAGACTTCGTATTTATTTACTGCGTAGTTTATTTTTAAGTGAAATATACATAATAAAGATAGTGTCGTGAGAGTTCTGCGTGCCGAAAAATTCTCTCGCGTGCCACTTTGGACACGTCAATGGTTCACCACTTTGGTTTAAGGTATTTAATTAAAAAAATGGTCAGATCACGTCAAATGTTAATTTAGCTTTCGGTAATTGTGAATGCTTATCAGGAATCCTAGAAAACTCGTGTGATAAATAAGGCATGTTAAGTAACGTACGTAAAAATTATAAAAATAAATTCCTATAGGGTAACTTAGCTTTAATGTTGAAATGTACCTTGGGTAAATATAACAACTTTATCGTAATTTAGTGAAATGTTGTAGCTAGGAGATAAATGTAATGTAATAATTGTACTATTGACGCTGTACTGTACTAGAGATTAGAATGGTTATGAATTAATGCCAATCAGTATTTTATAAAGATATTACCGCACTATTAGTCCATCTGTGACATTAGAATAACATACATGTTTAATTAGTGAACCTTGCAAATACTGAATAAATAATTCGCATATATAACAACGAAGAGTAATTTATTTAATGTATTGAGCAATACTCAACCAGTAGGTATAGTTTATATCCACGGCTTCAGTTTGTATTCCGCTTGGAGGGCAACATTGGTTTAGATATCGATAAACACGATAAATGATTCAATTAGGTACGGAACTGTCGTACTTATCAAATCCAACTTTTTCATTTTCTTCTAAAGTTATCGAAATAAGCAAAGCAAAAGCAAAATAACGAAACTTAAAAATTAAGTACGCGCCAATATCCGATTATAACTGAATTTTAGATTTTATTTTCTTCGCGTTTTGATTTTATGTAACAAATTGTTACCATTGTTACCATTAAATATTTTATATCGCAAGCTGCATGAGTTTGGTTGGTTCTTTTCTTATGCATCGGTGCGCTTTCAAATTGGATGATGAAATCAATCCCGTAAATCTCAATTAAAGAGGAATCCCTGGAATTTGGGATTCCTGGAATCGCAGTCGGCAATATAGGAAAGTACTGCACTGAAATTACCCCTAAATATTTCAGTAATGTGTTCCAATTATTAAATTGTGCATTGATATTATTGATATTAGAAAGTTCGGTTATCTAGAAGTTATATATCAGATTCATGGAAAACGTCAAGCAAGGTTTAAAGGTCCTTAACCACAAAATTTATCCCTAATTACCACTGAATTTTGTCAACAAACTTAAGATTAATTTATCTATTTCTTCGCTTTTAAATATAAAAATTCATAAAGAGCGAAATAGGAAAAATAAGTAAATTATAAATTCAAAATACAGTAATGCACCAAGCTAATAAACGACGTCATGCCATTATTATGGCTGCAAAGAAAGATAACTACTATACTGCAGATTATTTTTGGCAAAAACTAATATTTTAAGCTCCCTTTAATAAATATTGATGCAAGAATCTTTCAAAGAAATACTTGACAAATACTAACACTTATACTGATCACTGTGAATAGATAAAATGTTGTAGTTTTATGACCACGAGAGGTATATCACCGAAAAATCTTTAAAACATAATTTTCACAGAATATTGCCTTTAGATACGGTTTCTTTGTTTACTACATTTTGTTGTCTATCCGTCAATTCAGTGTACATAAATTCTCGCGCATATAAGAAAAAACATTCAGCATCACAGATTTCCGTATATCTTTATAAAATTTTAGGACTATGCGGATTTCTTTCTTACTTACGACTAGAGTGCATTGAACATTTCCACATCACACGAGAGCTATCAAAATAGCAAGGCGCCAACCAATGAATGTAACGTTAGTTTCACGGCATCCTTGGAGAGTTCTTATATCGCTGCCTTCCTTCGATGTGATTTCCTGCCGTCCGGTAAATGATGAATTTTTCCCTTAAGAGACAACAAAATCCACCAAATCCATGGGGAGGTAAGCTGGATTGAGTGAATTGAAAGGCGAACAAAGTGATGCAAGCAAAGGAAGAAGGACAGGAGGTCGAAGTTGCGACGGAGAGAGACGAAATTGGAAACAATAAGGAAACAGAAAGACAAAAGTCGATGGGAAATAGAGAGAGAAAAACATTTGGAGGAACCTCTCACGACTACCGTCAGTAAACGGCCTTGAGGCACGTAAATGGCTGATACTGGAATCATTGGATGGTCAATGGAATTATTGGGGTGTGTTGTACAGGCCAGTCTGCTAAGTCTTAAGAAGTACTGAAAAATTATTTCAATGCTAGCATTCAAAGTATTCAAAATTTAACTAATAAATGAAGATAAGGTCACTTTCTTTTTTACAAGTTTCATTTTAAGAATAGTTTTATTATCAACCCACTACACGAATCCTTATCCTCTCCTTGTTTATTGAAATATAAATATTTTTCAGTATTTTCCAAGCCAATCTCAGTCTATAGTATACTTCACTTTTCTTTCACCGTGTTCCATAGATTTCTATTAGTAAAAGTTAAGAGAGAAAAAGATAGTTACACTCTCCTTACCTAAATTCGTATATATGTACTTTTGTAAATCTAAATACTCTGCATATACCGTGATAAATGATTAATGTCGGCTGGTTTAGTATCTGACGAGTCTTCATCAGACTAATCTAATTAAAAGTTGTATGAAATATGTGTTGAAAAAAAATAGTATTTTTAACTTAATTCAGAGGTATAGATACCTTGATTCAAATTATTACTAGTGAATTCGATATTGTTTATTGTCACATTTTCCGTTAAATAAAATAAAAAGATGAGTGAATCGCCTATTTCATTCTAACATTATTTCAAGAAATAGATCCCTTATATCAGTTTTAAGAGATGACCCGGTAATTAATAAAATGATTCTACTGCTTAAAAAAACTTAGCATCCGGGAATATATTTCCATGATTTTGAAAAATCATTCAGGAGCTGCTTCGAATAGCCGAGAGCCAAACAAAGCATCGCATGAGAGAAAAAAAAATTTATTTTTCATCCTTACCCTTTAGCCTCATAATACGGCACATTCCTTTCTTTTCCTCCTAAATCGCATTAATCATAGAGCCTCAACTTGTCTATCCTTCATCCGTTATAAAAAAAGCCCCGAAGTTGCGATGGCGTCGCCACCCTCTTCAAAAATATTCCCTTCTATTCCGCTTGGTTGGTAATTACCATACATGTTTGCGATTCTTTTTTTGAGGAACGCAAAATTTCTCAACGTGATAGGAGGCTGAAGCAGCCGAATTTCACATTGTTGCTTTCTTCAACAACCCAATAGAGTTCCAAATTCTGTAGCCCGAAGCATTCAAGACACGTGATAAACGGAAAATTAATTTCTTGAACATCTTTTTAGTCTACAAACAGCCATTGATCACGAACATACAATCCTTGCTGTTTATAAGTTGTTTATGGCAAAGCTATCCCTTTGATTTTTCACCCACAGTTGACAATACCTCTACCTCTAGAATTCGATATGTTTTGAAAAGTACCTATTACATGAGAAGGGAAGAGATGAACTGGAACTATTCAAAGCTTTTGTGGATCTTTATTTTAGGTCAGTCAGAAAAAGAAGAATCGTGTCTTCATTCTCAATAAGAAAAATATTATAGGATAGTTAGAAAGTGTTGTTGTAAAGTTTTGCTTTCACGAGCTAAATCTTAGAGGAACGAGAATTTTGTAGCCAGGAAAACACCGAGAGTGTTTTACTCTTCTTTACATTTAAAAATATAATTAACGTAAAATTAAGCAGAAACCGGAGTTACAAACGTAATTTTGATCTTGCAAATCCGAAAAAATAAAATATCGTCAGTATCTACTCCATCAATATATATACAAAATTACGTATAAGTAATTTAAATTTGAAGTTCTACGAGTATTTTTATCAGTTACCTCCACATGGTAATATTATAGCATATAAATGTTATATGTTCGGGTTTAAGTATTGGTTTGTGGGATTTCAGTTTACAGGTGAATTTTATACCTTGCTGCGATGTTTGCGTAGCTTAATTTTATAATGTTTCAAGGACATAAGAACATACATAAATAAACGGTGCAAACTGAAATTTTGAGCTTGAGAATATTTTTCGCCGCGTAGTAAGAGTAGGAATGGACTTATTTTTGATGATTTAATCTCTTACAATCATCACCTCTCCTGAGCATTCGTTGAATGCTTTTCTGGTCTTTTATTATTCTCTCTGTTTTAATCGAAGAGAAAAATAGGTTGGTTCAGATACTGAAATTCTATAACGATGAGATAAATGCTTTCTTGTAGATTATTCAAAGAGGGGGCAGATTTTAATCTTGAGACCTTCAATGCTGGAAGGCTTACGGTTGAAGCTTTAAACAAAACTATACACTTCATTCCATCCTCATGTAGCAATCTGAAGAGGAAATGAGATGAACCAAGCAAGATGAGTTGTTATGTTTCCTCATCGAGAAAGGATGATCTCAGTAGAAAACGTCCACGTGAGAGCAACTAAATGGACTTATGAATAAAGCAGCATTCAGTAAGGAGAGAGACTTGAATGAATCCCATTACTCTGCATCACTCATACCCCTGGAGCTTCCACAACCGACATGAGCAAGACTAGGGTGATTTTGAATGAATGATACATTTTCATCTGCCGCGTCCCAAAAGACGAATGAAAAATCGAGAAAGTTTCCATTTATCTATACAAAAAAATTCCATTCATCATGGCATGAAAGCTGGAGTTTGGACACATCCACGCCAAAAAATATACTGTTCGAATATTATCATCATCGCTTAAGAAACTGGAATTAAAAATAAATACTAAGAAAACAAATTTGAAGGTAGTGAGTAAAAGCAACATTGTAAGAATGCCTATAATTGCTATATAAAATGAAAAAAATCGAACAAGTGATACGATTTTGTTATTTAGGTAGTGATGAGGATAACAGATGTTACGCAGAGACAACGGAAAGGGTGGCAATAGCAAAACACGCCATCCAAAATAGAAGAAGCTTTCTGACAGATAAGCACGTGGAAACTCGGAAAGCGTTCGCAAAAACAATCGTATGGAGTACACTGCTCTAGGGAAGTGAGATTTGGATCCCCCATAAACGGAAAAAAAATCAATTAGAAGTAACAGAGATGTGGATTTGGATAAGAATACTAAAGACAGGCTGAACAGAGATTTAAAAGGAAGCAAATGATTAAAGAACCCAAATAAATACAATGGAAAGAAGAAATATAAAAATTTTAGCACACCTACTTGGACTCGACTACTTTTTAGTCAACGTGATAAGGAGAAAGTTGCTTGGAAAAAAGGGAAGAGGGAGACCAAGAATGCAGTACTTTAACAGGACACAAGAACTGATGGGAACTGAAAATTATCAGCAGTTCAAGAGAGAAGCAGAAAAGAGGACCATTTTTTATTAATTATAATTTTCGCCGCAGTTAGACATGCCTTGTGGCAGCGTAATTATGACATTACATTACAATTTTAAGTTTAAAAATAAATTTGTATCACAGTCAAAATTAATGTACAATTTTACCTATGCAGGGTAATGATAATATGCAATGAAAACAAACAAAAAACAGAACAACCTTAGTCATCCATGCAAGATTTTTCAGGGTTCCTGAGAGCGACAAGACCGAGCCTTAAGTAGAAGAAGATAATATCTAATGCGATACTTATAATCAATTGGTGGTTTCGATAGCTTCGTTTTTCCCTGAGAATCCCGCGAATACTCGGGAAAATAGGAGCTCTTTTTCCTCGATTTAATCCTTAATAATCCCTAATTCCTCTCACGGTCGATTAGGACCTTATAATACGACAGCGATAAAAATTCTCTCACCCAAGGCTCTAACTTCGCTTTTTCCATTTTCTTCGCATCAGAGCCCTCTCCACTCCCTTTCATCATCTACTCCTCATAATCCTCTGTTCATCCCCAAGCCTCATCTATAACGCGAGAAACGTTTTTACGTGTTTTGTGTTTTATACGGTGGATCATCGATAGTTTTTACGCTTTCTCTCCTCGTTTCCTCAAACAAAATCTCCTTTGTTTTTACGTTCAGTTTTTCCTTCCGCACCTGCCATTTTCTAATGTTTCCCACAAATCCACCTTTTTGTTTCTAGCGAGGCTTTTCTGCGCATTTGATTACGAACTTGCGTTATTTATGAAAAGTACGCTGCTGTAATTAATCAATAAACCTCCACAGGCGTACTAATAGGTCCGGTATTATTCTTTACTTCTTCATCATATAGAAATTATATTTTTGTATAGTGTTATATTATCATTCAGGAAGAGTTTCTCCTTGAATATATGCGTGTTTTGTATTTTTTATTATGTATATTATATCAAATAATTATTCCGGTAGAGATGCCCCACCTAAGGAAATGACTTCAGAACAATGACTTAAGTGATAATAAGAATGTGAAACTGCGTGACGGAATATATCATTTATTGATTATTAATAGTATATCAACAAATTTTGTTTAAAAACATTTTCATCCAAAATATTAAAATTTTTCTGTATCCATGCATTTGGCCATCTCTCCCGAGTGTCCGGGTGAGACGCCCCTCTGACGCCTCTGCGGGAGAGATGCCCCATTAGATCAAACTGAATTTTGTCTGGAAAACGCTTCTTATTTCACATAACTGTTAAATTTAATTTGAAATTAAGATCTAACTAAACGTTTAAGTTAACTTAAACGTGCATAATCCTAGAAGGGATTTGAGAGATTAGTTAACTTATTACGAACCTAAATATACTCTCGTAGAATACGAATCTATCCCCCAGATAGCTCAGGACTGAAATCGATCTCTAGTTATTATATTTAGTACCCAAAATAATAAGGAAAGAAATATGAATAGAGTTAATTATTTGAACAAAAATTGGGTAAAATTGCGTGCATTTGAAAAGTGAAATACATAATTCAGGGCTAAACAAGAAAGCGATATCATCGTTTTTACGAGAATAGTTTCTAGAATATTCCAAAATTTACTATTAGAAAAGAGTAACCTATTAGTTTGAATTTTGCTTGAATCAGCAGAGCTGTAATCGCAATAACTCGATTAATAATCTCGAAGACCATCCATTTCCGCGACTCCTGTTCCGCCAGGCACCATTTTGTGAACGACTCTAAACTCTGAATATGAAACCTTATGATTACGTGAAGTATCAGAATTTGTACGATAAACAAATCTTTAGAAATGTATTTCATCTTCGTTAACGTTCAGGATAAACACACTCCAGAAGTGAACAATCCCTATTGGCTGGGATAATCCACGTTTCACCTCATTTCATGGGTTAGATGGAAGAAGAGACTTTTAAGTCTCAATCTCGCCCAAATAAAGACGACTTATTATTATTATTATTATTATTATTTCCCACCCTTTCGCAACGCTGACTCGTTATTGCTTCGTCCACCCGTCACGACACGTCTCGAATCGCAACGCCGCCGGGGGAATCGATAGTTCCAGCCTCTTTGAGAATAAACTCATTTTCTTTATTTTTCTTCCCCGAGGACACCATTAGATCCCCTCATTCCTTTGTCTACCGCCTTCCGCATACTTCTCCCGGCTCTTCTCGACGCCTCCGACGCTTTTCATAAAAGAATTCCTGCAATACTCTGTGAATATTTCACGCCCGACTCCTCATATGCTCCTTTTGAATCGTTTAACCTTAAGGATGGAACCCAAACTGCCATCCTGTCGCTTATCCTTTTTTTAATGCGGCCGTAAAACTTTTTCAATCTTATGCTCCCGAGAGCAGGGGGCGCACGACCCCTTTTGCGCCGTCTCGCGGGAGAGTAAAGCCGTCGCCTGACACCCCGGTAACGCTCCGAAAAACAAACAGGCGGAAGAATCGTGTTCTGGAGTTGTTGTTGTTGACAGGGCAGGTGGGCTCCGTGATCGATTCGGTCGGAAGGCGGCGAGAGACACTGAGCCGGCTGAAGCGCCTGCAGGATTAATGGGAATGAGGGTGAGGGACGGAGGAAGTTATGGGGGTGCGCGGGGGAATAGTTTTGGCTAGGATATGAAAGAAAGATTAAGAAGTGAAGGGGATACATTACTTCTCGATAAATACTACGGAATAATCAAATTTTTGAAATATTTTTCGGAAGAGTTATAACGCCAACGAGGGAAGGGATTTGATGATGATTTGAGATGAAAGTTCCACTGAAAAGAATAATAATTATAAAGCGTCTTTCATTAGGGCGAGATTGCGACTTTTAAATTTCTTCTTAAATCTAATCCTTCGTCATATCAGTTGTAAGGAAACAGGTAGCATGGAAAAAGTAAACAGAAGAAAACTACGTTGCGGGTATAAGAACCTTACGCTACTCTTAGGAAAAATATAAAACGTAGCAGAAATACATTCACAAGAAGGAGGGTGTGAAATACTTGCGAAACTTAGATAGTTAAGTAAATTCTTACGAAAAAAGCAGGTAGAGAATGATTTGAAAGGCAAAAAACAATAGATACATATTCCCATGGATAAATCTACATAAATGTTTGTATAACAGTAAATACGATTACGATTTAGTCCTCATCCGAAGGTGGTGCGAAAAATGGGAATTAGATATTAACGTAAGTAAATGCTCCGTAGTTAATTTCTTCGAAAAGAAAAAAATGCGTCCAAATCACCCATACAAAATTAATGGAATTAGTATCAAAGTAGTAGATTCAGTTAAATATCTCGGGATCAACATTACTAATAACTTAAATTGGAGCACGCATATTCGAAAAATCTGCGGCAAAGCAAGTAAAAGGCTTGGCTTGTAAAGCGTATTGTTGGTAAATGCGACGAAAAGGTGAGAGAGCGATGTTATTTTACCTTGGTCAGACCCCTTCTGGAATATGCGGCAAGTATATGGGATCCGGCGGATGAAACGTGTACTCGCGAACTCGAGAAAGTGCAGCGTAAAGCGGTTCGTTTTGTTAAGAAATGCTACGATAAAAAAGCAAGCGTTACAAAAATGCTCTCAGACGTAGGTTGGGAATCCTTGAAAGAAAGGAGATTGGAAGCTAGGCTGCGATTGCTTAATAAATTCAGGGAAACTACATTTGCGGAAGATACAATCGGTATCATGCAACCCCCCTGCTACCTCGGTCGATCCGATAATGACCGTAAGTTAAGAGAAATAGATGCTAGGACGAATCGTTTCAGAGATTCATTCTTTCCGCGAACAATACGTGACAATAATCGAATAAGGAAGTAATTTAGATTCAACTGGTGTTTACACCCCCTGCCACACGCCGAAAGGCGGCTTGTAGGGTATTAATGTAGATGTAGATGTAGAAATAACACAGTGCAAAGCAAGTAATTCAGTATAGAAGTTGATAAATAGTTTAGTAATTAGGTAAAGGATCATTCGGCGAGGAACGCTTAAGAAATCATGCGGAACTAGAGTTTGGATGAAAAGAATCAGCAAAATGCAACTCCCTTATATTGACAAATGAAGTACGCTTATAAAAAATGTCTTCACTACCGTTTTCATACCTGCCTGTACAGAAATACTGACAAAATTATATTCCAATTGGAATAATAATCTACTTTGGTATCAATAGTGTTAATTTTCACAAACAATGCGGAGCATTTGTTCTAGATTTGATTTGATAGATCACAAAAATGCTGTCTATGCAAAGAAAATCCTCATTACTGTGTTCTCGAGATCGATTAAATATAAAATAAAACGGAACTTACTTCGAGGTCATATTAGTGCTATGGTGGCACTGCCTAACGGACGGTTAAGGAGCATGATTAGTCCGAAAGTTCGTAAACTGTACTGTGAGTGATTCCTGAAACTTTAGATAGTTGGCAATTTTCGGAGAGTTGCCAAGCCGCTGCTATTTGGTGTAGAGCGAAGTGAGTTTAGATTACTTGACATGGAAGAGGAGCCTATGGATTCTCTCCTATGAATCTCCATACAATATTTGTTTATGACTGTTGATATTCACGGAATACGCCACAGGCGATGTAAATCAACTAAGTACGGAGAAATCTTAGACGAAGAAAGTGTTTGCCGTGAAAACGTCGATGATGATAACGAAATTCCTTTTATAACTAAAAATCTGCTATTTCTCCTCAAAATCCTATCTTGTTAAATTTTTACCAATAGGAAATTACATTTTTATTTCTTTGCGCGCTGTGTAGAGAACGCTCTTCGCGTGACAGCAGGGACCACAATGTCTGAGGAAGAGATTAAAAAAATCTGTAAAGAGAAAATGACAAGAGAAATAGAGGTGAATGAAGAGCGTCTACTGATGATAAGATATATTTCTCGTCATATGATATACTCCAGGGAAAAGAAGTAGATTAAGTGTTGTTTTAAACAAACATATTTCTATTTCTAAACAATAGAAGAAGTAGCAATGTGGAAGTATATCAAGGAGAGGAGAAAATAACTAAGTCTCATTTCCAGTAGAGGTTTTATTTAATGGATTTTTTGTTTTCAGCTCTGTTCTGCTCCTTCCTTAGTCAAAACATATAGCACAGTAAATCCTCTTGTTGACACAAGACTTGGTTATTTTATCTTAACTACCATGTTTCCATTTTAACACCACCACCAAAATGTTTGCCAACATTCTTTGTTCTCCCTCAGAAAGGTACTTTAAATTCTACTATCGTGAAATTCACAAATAGGCTGGTCTTAAAGAGACGAAAATGCAGGTCATTTGCCTAACCAAGCGGTAAACTGAGGGAAGATTTTAATGAGAGGATTTCCGCTAAAACAACGTCATTCAGCAAAAACATTTCAACGTGTACTCTAGTTTTCTAGAGCATTACCCCAATTTCGCCGAGATAGGTCACTCTTAAGCTCTCAAGCGGGCTCATATGCGAATGATTAGGTAGAATTGTAAATAGCCCACGCCCAGAATTCTGGATAGTTTTAACCAAACTATCAGCAGAGCTAATTCATCAAAGAGCATTTGATTTTCCAACATTCGCGGAGGTATTTAATGAGTTTATCCAGCGGATAATTGGACTGCAAATTAGATTAACAGATGGCAGCCAAAGGACGTGGAGCTCTACGGTGTTGAGCTCAAATGTATTGCACCTGTTGGAAACATCCGTGTCATTGCAGCGGCAGTTTCCCAAAGAATAGAGTGGGGTGAATAGATATATGGAATAGCTGAATACTTATATTTTCCATGAAAATATTATTCGAGCGTTCACGAAATTCTCTCGACCAAGTGATCTCATTTTTCGCAATTTTCACTAAAACGGCATTTAATAGGTAAGGAAATATGATCACAAAGTTAACGATTTTGTTTACAATAGGATGAATCCAAGCAGATATATAGATAGACTAGTGAAGAGAAACGTTGAGAAGAATAACCGTAAAAATATCGTATAGCATACGTGAAAATTTACTTAACATTTTTAGGCCTTTAAACTGCTTTTCCCATAAAAAAGTTTTAGTAATGAAATGTGAAAAAAGGAATAGATCACTTCATGTTTCTAATTCTTAAAAACTAACGAGGGTACATGTGACACAAACAGAACTTTGGGTGCCTATTATTACGATAACCTCGTTTGAAAGGAGTAGCAGTTTTTTATTAGCATTGAGATCATTAAATTCTGAAAGGAATGCTGCGTATTCATAAATAAGTATCGCATTATGATCCAGAGTTAGGAAACAAACGGAACAACTTACGGTAAATTCCACAGGAAGAAGATGTTTAGTTAATTATTCATAGTTTTAATGTTAACCGCATTGCTTGGAAAAAAATTGAGCTTGTGATGAGGCTGTTGGCAATCTTTTGATCGTGCTGAATTTAAGTAGAATGTATTTGAAGTTTATTGTTCCGTGTACATCATGAATCCATCGCAAAAATGGTTTGGCATGTGTCTGTGTATAATATTCGCTATCAACTGACGCCTCTCAAGAAGGTTAATAAACAAGGAATAATTATTTGGCAAAAGTTATCAATTCAGGGAAACTGCGATTTTAATTAACCTTCAAATGACATTTACTCCTCCCTTTGATAAGGATGCAAAAAGTAGAAGTGTATATTTTGTGATTATCCAGCATCCAATCAACAAAACACTATCCCGAGGGCGACGAATTTATAAGAAGATTTTTGTCTACTACAAAAAAGAAACCTATCCCACGCAATTTTCATCGGGCATGGAAAGGTCATGCGGGTGACGCACGAGTACCAAATGCGCGACTTTCCTCTACACGGTGAGCATAAAAATGAAAAATGAAGCGGTGGGAAAAGTGTCAGATCTCGCAGGAAAGGGCAAGGACGGGGGCGGTGGAAAGAATACTGCAGAGGACCTCGAGCAGCAATGAGTAATAGGTGTGGAGAATTAGAATGCTTCGAAAGGACCTGCGGGAAGGGGAGGGTTGCGGACAGGGAGATGAAAGAGAGAAGAAAGCGACGAGAGATTAAACCCGAGAAGGATATGGCGAGGGAGCGAATTGGACGGAACGTCGGGAAAAAGGGCATAAATGCAAAGAGGGAAGGGTCAAAGAGCATGCTCGGATATTAACTCGAAATGAGGTAAGGAAAGAAAGCCGTAACAGATTAACCCGCTGAGAGGGTGGAGTCGAAGGGAAGAAAGAGAATTGATGGTCGAATTGGGTCGGGTTAAGATGACGCAGGAGTGAATAGGATACGAGGGTAATAGAGCCGCGATGACTCGGGATTTACGGTCTGAAGGGATCGTAGTATTAGAGGGTTTCGGAAAGCACCGCCGGAGACGATAATATATATGTGAAATTAAAGGTGAGGCTGCGGAGACGGCGGTGGTGGGATTGGAGGGGGATAATCACTATCCTATATTCCGGCTGCTTAATTTCACGCCCGGGCAGGCGCTGTGTGTAGGCTCGGCGCCAGAACCTCGGGTCATTACTTATGTACGATCCATGTTTTATTTGTTAGCTTCGAGTTGCCACGGATCGGGACGAGAAGGGGTCCCTGGGGTTGGGAGTCTGCGGGATGCGGAATAAGAAATCCCATCTCATTTTATCGAAACTCTGATCCGAGTAAATAAAGCGCCTTTAACGCGCTGTTCCCTGTCCCTAATCCGCGTACACTAACTCGATTCAGGATAAGATTGGGTACGGATAAGTTTTAGGGGAGTCGAGGCACTTGGCGAAATGCTAATTCGCGCTTCATTTAAATACTGCGCGAGATTCCGCCGGATAAGGGAGTAGGGACTCGGATAAGGATCGGAGGGTTCTTTTTTTCTAGGATGCAGTTTTGGAAGTTGGGGATTGAATTGAAATTTTTCCGCATTCAGGGTGGGATAGCTGGTGAAAATCTCGTCCAGTTCGCGATTTCATCGAGGGCTTTCAAATAAAATATCGCTTAACATTCTCGATCTAACTTCAAGATTCTAGAGTCAAATTCGATTAAATCTCGAACACGTTTTCAAATCCTAATGAAAATTTCATGAGCTCTGGTCACGATAGCCATATTACCTACTGGGGAACCTTGTTAATTTAAATTTGTGAGATTTTATCCTGAAACCGATGAACTAATCAAATTATATATTTCCCCTTCCCCCTATTTTTGGATTGCTTCTTCTATATATATTAATATACTGTAAAGTAAAAGTTGCCTGATAATGCTAGTCCGCTAACGAAACATATCGCATCAATAAATTCTGTGGGAGTGTACATACAATTACAGTGATTATTAAACTAAGATTAATTAAGTGATACTAAGTAACACTTTCGCGTATCGAATTAATATATTTTTGTTTCTAATCTCTAGAACCGGAATACTCAACCTGGTGCCCGCGGGCACCGAGGTGCTCGAAGCGACCTTGCTCAGCGCCCGCCAAGCTCCGGTAAAATTATTTGCTACAACAGTATTTCTTGGGATTCCACTAGCGGAAATACAAGTTCGGAAGGAAGGAAGCTTCGGCCGGGAAGGGGTGGGGGTTGGAAACTCATTTGTCCTAGTCTTGGGTTTCGTAAAGATCAAGAATGAGGGCGTGTCTAAACTTTATCTCTCTTATCGCCTATGTCCAGATTAACAAGACGCGTATCTATGTCGTATTTTGTTCATAATATATATATAAATATTCAGCTGTGCTCAGCTTATCGGGATACCAAATTCCCCGTAATCAATGACTACATGCGGCTTTAAGGAACGCAGCGGTGCACATACAGAGAAAACCTTCATGCCAGATTTATTCCCCGCAATCAAATTTTCTTCGGACTTTCTCACGTTGTGAGGCTGCGATAAAATGCCTGAAAATTTTCAATGCCGTCATTTTCTTGAGAGATTCTCCGGAGTTCAATTAGAGAGAAACCGTTAGGATGAAGTTCTAATAGTAACTTTGGAGAAATTTGTGTGATCTGTTACTGTGAAGCTTTGATTTAAAAAAAGAAGAGAAAAAATTATTGAAATGGGATAATTGGTTCAGTTACATTAATGAAATATTAATGATATAACAATATAAAAGAAACTTTGACAGTCTTTCTGAAATGATCCGGGTCCCAATGATTTTAATTCATGTAATCATTTAAAAGGTACGTCAGGCAAGACGGTGACTTTTACGAGTTAATTAGTCAATTTAAGGGATAAGATAAGGAATTGAATGACTGGTGCGTTTCGAAATGTGGACAATTACATTCGTAGCCGGCTAACTTGGCCCATATCAGCTTTACAGAGTAATTTTAATTGGCTAAGCGTCAAAACGGAAGATAGACTGCGTGTAGCTTTGGATCCCTTTCTTTCGCTAATTGAATTACTCCTCACACCAATTTACCCAAATTGGTCGAATAAAAAGTAACGCTCTTCTTATTCCATCTATCTTTCCCTTTGCCTTCTCGACATCTCGGTAAGTACTCCATCAACCTTAGACGGAAGACTTTCTTTTTTGCGGTTCCTTAAGTCCTCTGTCATTTTAACGTCATCCCCCTTCGCCGCTTCTCGCCTCATCAATTTTCACATTTTCGCTCCAACGGGTAACCCCAATCTATTTTATTCCCATCCGTGTTGTAAGACGGGGCTGGATTATTATGTAATCCACTTTTGAAACACATCACCCGTAGCCAAGAACCTCATTTGATTGCATAATTTCCTCTCCAAGATAAGGTAATCAAACTAGGCACTTTTTAATTCCAAAAATTGTATTCCATGTTTTAGGTCCAAATAATTTCCTTAACTATAATTTTATGAACTTATTCACATAAAAAAGTAAAATATGATCAATTATCCTGAATAAATATCAGCATCTTGCGTATGAAAATTTAATTTCAAAGTATTAAAAATTACGATACTATTAATTCTAAAACAATTGGAAAGTAAAAAGTGTAAACATATTTTGTACTTCATGGTGATGTAGCTACAATATTATTCATTGCGTTGAAAAAATTTCACAAAAACCAAAAAAACCTGCAAAACATGCTTAAAACTGATCAGTGCAATTTGCCTAAAAGTTGCATGATTTCGATAATACATTCTTTCTCATTTTATATTATTCTGCCTACGTTAAGGAATTTAATTTTTGAAATTTTGAATAATTTACATAATGTATTCCATCGAATGTTAAAATAATGTATAGATGTTGCTTTTATAACCAATGCGGTTTATGCAAACTGCATGCAGTCTTGTCAAATTCCGTCAATTATAAATTTTTGTATTTTTATTTTGCCTATTATGAAATTACTACAGAAATTCATAACAATATTATTTCCATTAAAATATTATCTCTTGAGAATATAAAATAAGGAAATTCGATGAATCTCAAATAAGTTCCATGAAGTATCTGCATCTTTGAAATTTCCAAAAGGAGAACAACAAAGGATTCCACTCGTATGGATTCTCATTTATTTATCTCCGACTCCAGAATTTTGGAATGAGGTCAAATTCCAAATGCAAACATTCGTATGCCCAAGATCACCATGAGCATCTAGCACCAACGCCTTATTTTAATACTGCGAAGCGCAATGCGACAAAGAACCGAAGGGTAAAAGATGATGTTTGCTCCATCAGATAGAACTTTTGCTAAATTAGAATTATAGTTTTAAGACATGTGCTGCAAAATCAAACAGTAAAAACAGAAGTAAACATCGTGCTGCTTAGTATTCATAGAGCTACTTCAAGATCTAGGATAAATTTGCCACGGAAATTATAATGCTTGTCATGGATATAGGGAAGGTACAATGATAACATTCCGTTTCAAATATTTACCTTTGCACAAAGAAAATACGCATCAAAATGCAATATTTTCATTTTTGACTAAACTGAAAATTCTATCATTCAGTATGCAGTCTTTCTTGTGTAATATCTTTGAGATACACAGAGGAGTAAGAGAGTGAACAAAGGATTCATCTTCAATGTTTTGCCTTTTGGTTGTGATTTCTTATTCATTCAGTGATTCTCGTTCAACTTGATTTAACATTATAACTATATATACATGTAATTATTATATCAACACAATATGTAATAGGAGATTAACATAAAAATATATCCTCATATAGTATACGTTTCTTTCTTATTAAATTATATAGAAAATAGTATAGGGAAAGAAAGTTTGAAACATGGCTGTTAATGAATTAGAGGTTTAAATCTCCAAAAGCCATCTTTGTTCTCGTAGTAGTAGTAGTATTGTTAAAAGTTCTCCGACAGCTTAGGTCATTTCGCACATTGGCTACCACCAGGAATCGAACCCGGGACCGCTTTCACCGAAAGCAAACAAGCTGTCCACATGACTATCTTGGAGACCTCTTATCCTCGTTCCTCTTCTCATTCACCGGCATTCGAAGAGAACAAAAATAGAAAATACTACATGACTCTTTTATTACTTAGTAAAAATATAGATCGTGACAAATAATGTTTTGATTTGCTTTATCAGACTCCCAATTACTTCAAATCTACATTTACAGGACAATTGCAATGGAGAACGTACAGTATAACGATGAACGAGCATACGGAACCACGCCTTAACAACTGAAACCTAGTTACACGCAAATCGTACCCTGGACCTCGAATACTACAAAATTAGGTATAATATTTGACTAATTGCGAATAATTTTCATGTAGATACGACGCAAACCGTTAATTTCATCTCGCACGAAGAAATGCAAGTTTTATCAGCCCAAAAATTCGAGATCAGAGGTGAAAATTTATGCGTGTTTGCTTTTCCTCCCAATATTTTCCTTCTTGAGATCAAGTCTTTTCTGCACCACCAAATACGAGCAGTGTTTCATAACACGAGAGTCGGGGAGAAGTATGTAAGTGAAATGCGCTTGGGTTGGGCCCCGATCTCCATTCTTTCCCTCGTCAATATTTCATCCACATACGCCCTTCGGTGTGCATTAACAGATGCCCGAGATCTGTTCCGAGTTTCAAACGTGAGAGGAATGCAGAAGAGTGAATCCTCATGCATTTTATCTTCCCTCCCAATCTTTCGCTGCATTTATTTCCGACCGCACTCTCTTTCCTGCAACAACTTCATTTCCCTTCCAGTCGTGCAAGGCGTCAGGGTTCGTAGAGTAGAAAAAGAGGAGAGCCAATTACGGCTCTTCCCAGAGGCGGCGTTGGGTTTGTTGGCATGCATTCCCACGCTCGGGAAAGAAAATTCGGGCGGCGCCTCGAGGGATTTGGATTATCTGCAGGATTAGAAACTAAATTGTTTTCCGTGGTCAAAGAAGAGAGGATTAAGCTGATACACGCATTTAAGAGGATTGGGGATATGAATACGCTTCCTTTTTTGCTGATATTTTTTCCGCATCACGCGTCGCCTATTTTTTCTCTCACTTCGTTTTTCATGTGGTGTAAACAAGTGAGAATCAGAGTTTTCGTCATTGATAGCATCAAATAATTCATCCGCATCTTTATTGAATCTCCAGGAACCTAAGGATTTGCATTAAAACACTTACCAAGTCTAGTAGAAACCAAAGAATATTTTTTCAACACTGTGTTTTTTAAATTATTGACCAGTTTGAGAATGTATTTTTTCTAAGATTAACTGACCTTGTGTTATTTAAGTTCTTATGCTTGGACGTTCTTAAATCAGAGTTGTTTTTTGAGTTAGTCATTTTGGTCGTCAGTTCAAAACTAATAAAAACTTGTTAAATACAATTTTGCAACGTTTTTTTCCTGCTCACATCTGAGTCAGTGATAGGAATTATGCAAAATCTTGAAACAATTAAATACAATTCTCAGTCATTTCATTTGATAATTGTCACGTAAGAAATTTCACTTCAAATAATTACTTTGAAATGTTAGGAAATTAATATAACTCACTGGAAATAGTTACTTTAAAATTTGTTCCCTTCGGAGTTCGATTGCTGCATACTATTGATTTTTTCTTTCAATTTTATTAACACACGTTTTCTTTAAATCTTACAAATTGACTTTTCTGTACAATAAAAATTACCTGTTATATATATTTTCTCTACAATAAAAATTACCAGTAATATATACTTCCCTTATTTCTCATTACATCATTCTAACTCTTTTTCGGAAATTCAGTCCACGTATCGATTGAATTACGCACTAAATTCTTATCGACATCATATTTTATATGAAAATATTGTCCATCCATATTGTCTATCGAAGACACCTAACTTCCATTATTGTAGGTTGATGTTGTAAAAATGTTTATTTTTGAATCAGATTTCAGAGTTAAGACTAAGAATAATGTATTCTATCCATGACCGAAAATGCGGCTGAACCTTGAGCAGAGCGTCTCAAGAGAATGCAAGTGAAAGCAAGTAGGCTGAGATGGATACTTTATAATTTGTAACCCTCAAATTCCGCGAAAGTGGCATCAAACTCGAGGAAGGAGCAGTCTTCCTTGTTCGCATAACAGATTGAAAAAGAAAGGCTCCGTTGGAAAACATGTGGGAGGGTATCAAATTCTACAGTCTGCAAGTTGCCATCGGCAGGTTCACGGAGTAGATCTCTCCCTCTGGGAAATCAAATTAGGAAAAAGTCTAAATATAGGGGGTGCAGAATTTAACAGTGTGATATGAAAACTGATTAATCATTAGTATTTAAAACAGGAGATGAAATGCGTTGACTAGATCACAACGGATTCGTAAAGAAATGGCAGGAGAATTTAACACTTAAGCAAAAGTAATGGAATGAATACAATAAACACCCAGCCAAAGATTGGACTCCAGAGGCCAATCATTCATAAGATAAAATTCTCTTTGAAAAAACCTTGAAAATCATACAATTCGTAGAATATATGAATCCAGAAAACGTCAATTGGCCATAGGCAGGCCGGAAAGCCTGTATGCACAGCCTGCGTCGAATAAAACAAACGATAAAAGAATATATAAGGAAAAATTTAATCATTGAGCTAAAAAACTTCATTTATTTATTACTGAATAAATGGAGTTTAATTTAACCAGAATTTTCCGATTTCATCTCATCATGGTGCATTTAGCGGCTACTTTCGTGGAAAATACGCCTTCAAATGTATGTGTCTGCTGGGCTCATAGGCTCATTTTTCCACTGAAAAATTAAGCTCTTTTATTTTAAATAAAGGCCTTATTACAGTGAATTCATTTACACTTAATTATTTTGGTTACATTGTAGTTATATCTAATTATCTTCTACGCGCTGAAAAAGTAGGCCGACTCGCTTGAGCAATTATATTATTAACATAAGAAGCATCTCTCAGCATTTTCAAGCTATATTGAGAATTTACATGTCTTAGGCCGTACCGATGAAATTATAACTAAATTTATGAAAATAAATTTACATTAAAAAACCTTTTACTAATATTTTTTGTTACTGTATTTTGTTTTAATAATTTGTGATGTAAGCTACTTTTACTCCGCACTGTTTCCAGTCATTACATTAATTCCTTCATACTCTTACCTCGATTTATTTTAAAGCTGAATTTCAGGTATAACGTAAATTGGAAGAATAAGCAGCCGTACATATTCCAAATATAAGTGTCATTAGTTATATCTTAATTTTTTTATTTACGTATTTAATTTTTTGAAAAACTACTTTTCCTCGTCCTTTAACTTTTCATGTTTTATCGATGCAAAACAGAACATTAAAAAAGCTCTGAAATCCATATTTTTCTCGCAAAGATACGACGCAAGATGCTCCTCTTAAACTTATACGTTCACATTCCTTTCTTTACTCATCCTTATTCACTATTTACTTTTCACATCGCGTAGATTTCTATTTTGTTGTACCCTTGAGTGTACCCCTTTCACCGGCTAATCGCGCAGTTCACGGCTTTCCAAACTTAGTGTTTTCATTCGGCTGCTAACACTCCTCTCAAAAGATCCACTCCTTCAACAAAGATTTAAGTCCCTCTGCCATCATTTTCCTGAACTCAATTCCCCCAGCAACAACTTCTCCTCCACTGTTTCCCTCGTGTATTCTTTCCCATCTCAAACTCTCGGACTCCACTTTCTCCGTCCACTTCTCCACACTGGAATCCGCTCTTTCTTTTTCTCGCCAAAATCCTTGGCGCTGCACCTTTCCCGCACCCAATGGACTCCTAATCCTCAAACTAAGGGAATCCCTTTTTACTCTCGGCGATTCACCGTCTTCTAAACACCGGAAACAGGGAAATATCCCTTATCTTTCCCTGAATTCACTGCGATAGATTAGGGGAATGATGTTTAAGACCGTTTTTCCATTTCCTACCTCTATGTACTTTGACACTTATTGTGTACACGCATTGATAATCCATTTTATTGTTAGATGAAACTATGAAATACCTCTGAACTATATTTATATACCAAACTAAAATACAATTTTCAATTTACTATCACACCACATATCATGTTTTTTTTGACTTAGTTTTATGGACAAATAAAATTCATTTCTTACATTAGTCTTCACGAATCTGGTTATACTTACGAACTCTTTGATATCCACTATTCTAATTTAGTTTTGTAGCTATTTATCCATTTTTGTAACCTAATTAAATTATTTCTATTGCGTTCTTTACTGTCATACATTTATATTGATTTATCTATGTGAATATGTATCTTTACTGTTTTATTTACCTTTCAGGTCTTTCTTCATTTTCTTTTCTCATAATAATTTACTTAACCATCCGTATATTTCGCAGGATTTTCACACCCCACTTCTTGCGGGTGTTTTCCAGCTGTGGTTTATATTTTTTCTAAGCTAAACGTTAGGTTTTTAAACACACAAGGTAATTTTTCTTTGGATTACTTCTTTCAAGCTATCTTTTTCCTTAAAATTATATGTCGAAAATATATTAGATGTAAGAAGAGACTCATTAGTCTCATTCTCGCTCTAACAAAAGACGCTTTCATTTCTACAAGTAAACGATTTGACGGTAATTTAGGACATCAGCCTTCGTGCTAGACATCTCTCGGTATAAAAAACTTCTTTATAAGAAATGGAATTATCACCGTAAGGCGGGGCACGCAACTAGGGTGGAATTGGAAAGCGTTCTCTATCCAAGAATCGTGTATAGAGCAGGAGGACGGAGCATTAACTAAAAGGGCGCTTACCGCGAATTTTCTCCGCAAAAACTGAAGGAATGAAATGGGAATATAGTTGGGGTAGAGAGGGATAATGTAGGAATGACGAGCGGTAGAGTTTGGGTATAATAGTTAGGATTACGAAGGAAGTAGAGCATGAAATGGCACTCTCACACGCTGCTTTCCTTTAGTTCTGTGGACGCCAACTTCTTTTTACCCACCGTGCACTTTAACACTTGTTTAGAGAATAATTTTCCCAGCACCTACTGACGTACCGATGTCTAAATTTACCTATAGTAAAAATAAGAGTACCGCACATTCTCGAGTATAAGCCGACCAGTATATAAGCCGAGTTACGTATTTTTATCATAAAACTGGTAAAACTAATTGACTCGAATACATCCCTGGAAAATTCGAAAATAATTCAGGTTCCAGGGATGTTAATCAAGTAAACGAAAGTTCTATGAATGAATGAACGTGATAACGTTCTCGATGGAAAACATGATATTTTCACGAATAACCTTCTCAGTTGAAATTAAATGCAAGAGTAAGCACAATATAATGAGTAAGTTGCATTTGAGAGATTTTTACTATGTTATATATGAGTATATTTATCTCTTAAAAATAATCAAACTGATAATAACACTTTTCTCCATAAGATATATTTTTATCTTTCGAACTATCGAAATATATTTAAATTTTCTTGATTACGAATTTTCTTGAGGGCAGAAAAAGCAGTTAAAGGCGATTAATTTAAAACCGTTAGCACATTTAGAGGAATTAAATAATGGTTTTTGAATTCAATCATTTCTTTATATGGATAAAAAACTTCTAACATTTAGATGATTTCTTAGCAGATAAGAAAGAAATATAAGTAAGCATAATTTAGTAAATTTGTGCAAATAATACCCATTAAGTAGCTGAGCTTTAAATTCTTACGCTGACACTGCGTATAACTATCTACATTTTATTCCCCAAAGTAGCTCAACTTTTTTGACAAGTCGTTTAGTGCGTCTTTCATAATAAATACTTTTTAAACCCTTTTTCCTCTAGCAGGTTTTATTTCTTTAGAAACAATAATAATAACAAAGGGCCAATCAAACTGAGATTCCATAGAAAGATAACAGATTGGAGTTGCTTATACATGCTGTGAAACTACTTTAACTGGTTAAAATCACGCAGAACTTGAAGATGTGTCAAAATTCAACAATCTTTATATTTTACTGTCAGGCGCAGTCTCCATGAGATCGATATCACAGCTGAAGTCGAGTTTATGTTTCTTTCATCGTCGTTCTCAATGGGATACGACTGGAAATAGGTCAGTAGGGAATTGATAGTGAAAGACGGGTGACTTTTAGTAATAGAAATAACACTCGGGAAATTTTCACGATTGCACTGTCCCATTGCACAACATTTGATTACAACTTTACATCTCCGCTATAGTTTACTCTATTTTTCCCCATTTTTAGGAGCCGAAGGAATTACTGCTGGCGTTTAAGTTACAGAGAAGTTTGAATTTTACCAAGAAAGATCTTTAAGCAGCTTTATTTCCGTGATTTGATTGACGAAATTAACCTTGTAAACCACTAGACTTCATTAAAGGAATTTTGAATACTATAGCTATCGGGTTTCTAATTTTTCTTTATATATCGGGGGCAAAACTTAAAAATGTTGTACGGCCATCCAGACTTAGGAGAAACCCTGATCTCCACCAATTTTTTATGTATGATAGACGAAGGGATAGTTATGTTGCAACAGTTATTGAACCGCCAGCTGAAGCATTTACGAAAATCATTGTAGATCATTTTACAAAGGAGAAAAATCTAATGTGGCCAGCACATGACTTTCTCCATCTATAAGATGCAGATATTCATCTACGACATTTTTTTTGAAGTCTACATTAAATCTAAACTTGGAAGATGTATTATCATTAATTTATATTATATTAATTGTTATATCACAAAGATGATAAATAATGTTTTTCGGGACATGTTCTATTAAAACCGGTAAAATTGGCGATCATTAATAAATATATCCAATTCAATAAGTGTTAAAATTTTGGCAAATTGCATTATATATGGCTTTTTTGTATAATTGTGTATGCCTAAACTATTTTAATTTTCAGTTGTAAAATTTAGTGAAACTCAATAATCAGGAGATCATATGCCTGTTAAATATATGGCTACTTGTAATGCAGCATTTCATTTAAGGGAAGCTTAAAAAGTAACAGGAAATGACTAAAATTATTAATACACACACAAGAAAACAAGTAAAGAAGACAAATGGAGTAAAAAAACAAAAAAGAAAACCTTTTACGTAAACCTTATCAATCAGCCAGAGCTTAATCTATACTATAGATTGATCTCTAGCTCAATCTCTCGCTCACACTCTTGCTATAGATTATATATCTATATAATCTATAGCTATATCACTCTATAGCAAGAGTGAGAGAGAAAACCCATAGTTACGAACTTTATTGCTATTGTGAAGAGTAATCAATAACGGTACGAAACAATTATAATTGAATCATTATTTTGAAAAATTATAATTTTAGCTGGCAGAGCCACATAATTCAGGAAATTATTTCTATAGGAATTAAAATATAAATAATTCAAAAATAGAGGCAATTAAAAATATAACTATTTTATAAATAGAACTGATTGACAAATATTAGCAAAATATGTCCGAATGACCAACGATGGTGCTCCATCAAGAGAGTTTTATGGTTGTTGGTTTTGAATGTAATACTTAGAAGATGAAATTGTGAAACCGCAGCCGTCTGAAATATCAAAATTCCTTCATACTCAAAGACCGTCAAATAAAATTAATATGAGGCCTTGCTTTGACTGAACTTCAAAGTCAATGGGATGACTTCTATTTGGATAGATGTGATTTCTTGGAATGAAAACGAAACTATATTTAATGTGTAGGATGGGAATTCAAATTACATTCCAGTTAATGTTTATAGCCCCAAAACGTGATGGTTTTAACATGCAAAATTAAAAAATAGTTTTATATAATTAATTAAAGCTGTTGAAATGGAAATATATTACCTTCCAGCTTAAATTTGTTTCTCTACATTTGAATATGACTGGTGTTAATAAGTAAAACACTTTTACAAAATGTGTTACGGGAAGGATATTCGAGAACAAGTAGGTGGAATATTTTTTTTTAAAGCATAGAGTAAAAAACTTTTGTTGGTATAGAGTGATGATATACTTGTGTTATTTTGTATTGCTCCGGCATTAGAATGTTTTATTCCTTTTTTATTGTATTATTGATTATGTGTGTGTACTGAATAATATCCTTAGTAAAGTGACTAGTAATTTGCGGCACAGTTCACTACATGATTTATTTTGTTGGAAAAGGAAGAGTTGGTTACCCAATACAGAACATTATCCTGAGAGGAACCTGTATCCCTCGTTTCGGATTAAAAAAATTACCTACGTAGGAGCTTATACAAGGAACAAATAAAATAATAATAATAAACGAGACAAAAAATCCATCATAAAAAAAATTCACTCATGTTATCATTAGCGGATTTTTGTAATCCTCCAGAATAAGAAAACAAAAGATCGAACATCTAAACGGAAGAGTACTCGAATAACCTGCAAAGGAGATAAAAGCTTTCATAATAAACAAAAAAAGATAGTTGATACGGTCAGATTCTGTATTCAAGTTTCTTAATTTATTTTCTAATTGACTACTTAAAGAAATTAATTTACGAAGAAAGAATTATCTTCGCAAAACGATGGAAAGGAGGAAACAATCTCGGAGTTAAAGGAGAGCTAGCTCTCTGAATCTTTCTTTTTAAATTATTTTCCGAAAGAAGGGTCCCAGGATGGTAAATTAGATGGAAACGGAAAAATCACAAGTTCTCTCTTTTTCTTGAAACTGTGAGTGGTGGGGCAGAGTCGAGGTGTTGGTGGATTTTGATCTGATTTACGGGAGTCATATTTCCAGAGCGGAAGGAGTGAGCCCGCACTTCCTTACGCTGCTGTGTTCACGTCATAAGGCTCGAAACTGCGCTCTTCAGCCGAGCTAATGCCCTGTTATTACACACCATTAAGGAAAACCCGTGGGAGTATATGACATCGTTCGGGAATACGTAGGACCTCGTTTGAAGCCAAATTTAACGCCATCGGCCGGATACTCATTATTTTCAGAGTTGTGATGTTGCGAATTGAAAGACCGCCGAGTAAGAATTGTGGTCGGATAATATAGAAGTACATGCTGTAAATAGTATGGCAGAGCAGTTAGAGCCAGTCCTTAATTTAGTAATACCGTCTCTGTTTTATTTATCTCTCTGCAGTACTGGTGTTCCATTGAATTTTTTAAGGCACATGGACCTTTCAACCACTCAACGCCCTAAGAGGTACTATTACGTTCGGCATTACTATTCACTTCTTCATTTATAAAATAACTTTATTTTCGTTTCATACAACATAATATACATATATTTACATTCAAGAAGAGTTTTTCTTAGCATATACGCGTATTTTATATTTTCTATGCATATTATATCGAATTAAAGGTTTTGAACAGTAATACAGAATTTTTTAAATCGTGATAATTCAAAAACCTGCTGATTCTCTCCACCAATTTAAAATATAATTCTATTTTACCCTCAGTTTCTCTGTTTACCATTAGTACGAATAAAAACTGAATGTTATTTATTTTAAAGGAAACAAAACGAAGCAAAATAAGTTGTTTAAGGGAAGCGTAAAGTCAGGGAAATATTTTTGTACAGCCCAATTAATGTGGCGCCTAAAACTTTTTTATTTCTTACGTTGAAAAGAGTTTGTCGCAAGTGAAGTTGAGATGAATTTAGAAATTTTCATTAACATTTGGTTTAGGTCCGATATCTTGAACGGAACTTTAGTTGCTGCTTTTTATCTCCTATAGCGGAATCCGTGGTTACAAAACGGAGGCTACGAAAAAACCTCATGGTTTTCGCAGCCTCCATTGAGGGGTTAAGTCAAATGAACCAAACCAATGGTAGAGATACAAACATGTATCTACTGGCGTTACAATAAATGAGATTCAATAACTCCATCTACATATAATACATTATCAAATTACATTACTACAGCGATATGCAAATCCCTATAGCATATACAAACGACTAAAGGACATGTTTGTCAACATTAACTTGGACATCATATTATTTCTGACACGTTTATTTTATTGATGACAAATAAACTTCCGACCGCGGAACTCAAGGGACAGAGAGAGAGATTGATTTTCTGATCCATTTTCAACATCGTGACCTTCAATCAACATTTGAAAATTTCCTCCATTTCCCCGATGTCCCAAACATTTGCTCAAGTACGGGTGGATTTAGAATGAACGTTATCCGTGTTTACACCTCGAAACTTTATCGCGAAACAAGCTTCCACCGGAGAGGCATGAATGGCTTCGTTCATGGCTCAGCCTCTTTGACGACTGAATATGAGCGCCAAGTTGTGGATGATATTCGAGTCACTAGGTGAGGAGATTTCTTGAGACGAGGAAGTTTCGGGGAAAGTTTCGCATTATTTCATGCGATCCCTTTTCAGCACGGAATCGATTTCGGATGTCAACAGATTAAGATATTAAAAGTTTCTCGCAACACATTTTTTGCAAAGGTTCTTGCATAAATAAATGGGGTTCTCTGAAAAGGTTTTCGATCGCCTGATTTTCGATCCTAGATATTTTGAATTGTGATAAACCCTTTCTTTTACACCCCGAAGGAATTCGTTTAGGAATACTATTACATTTATCCATAAACTCTTGTCTCAAGGGCATGATTATAAAAATTGACCTGGTGTTACGGAATAGATTTTTGGGTTATAGATTTATTTAACTATTTATAAAAATAACGTAGATGTTCATGAATCACTCTGTCATTACTTTCATCAGGAGCCATTCCAATTCCCAAGTAGATCGTTTTGACCTCGATAATATAATATACCTAGTGATCAAGAAGTGGAATAATCGACGTTTAATATTCATTAAATTATATTTTATAATATAAATGATTACTTCTAGATTAGATTATTGATAGGCAAATCAGTGAATTTGTTGGGATAGTCTTTATGAGTTAAAGTTCGATACCTTTGCGATAGAAGCGTATTTACTTAAATCAGAGGTAGATCTCACTCTAATTACTATATACTTTCTGTAAAAAGATGCTTCTTTCGGGAAAAGTCGAGTGAAAAAGGATGCTATTACGAGTAGGAGACATTCGATGTAATACAGGAGCGATTTGGAAGACCTTTTGCTTCAGAATGCCAGAGTAAAACCATTAGAGTCCGACGTATAATGTCACATGAAATATGGCTTAAAGCTTCCACCTTGAGCTGATATTTTTGTAAGTATTCATACGAATGTATCCGGAAGAATGCATTATAGGAGGGAACACTTAATGGTCGGGATATTCAAAGCCTCGCCGGTTGCAGACAGTCACGGGGTTAGTGCATTGCGTGTTGCAAGTACTGCAGGAACCTCGAAGGCGCTCTGATTACACTTGGGAGAACGTCACTAAATTTTATTCAGAGATTGCTCTCTTCCTCTAATATTAAGATTTTTATCGCTTAGTCAGTTAATGAAACAAACTTTGATAGTTTATCGAAATTTCCATTTTCTATAGTATATTTAATTCTTTTACTTGATTTGTGGATTTGAAAATCTCTGTATATCTTATTTTGAAGCTTTTATACGATAACGTTGAATATTTGTAAGTAAAAGAATTTTAATTACTCCTGTTTTCTCTCTATGGAATATATCCTGCATTATTTTTATACAAGATTTATCTGTGACACTGATAACAGTGTTCTTCCATCGATCGGGGTAGTTGGCCAAACATTTGCAATAAATTCCTTCCTGCATTGCAACTGGCAGTGGTCTCAGCTCATCATCCCAGTTGAATCGACGGAAAATTACGACTTACCCTGGTGCGATACAATTTCCTCAATCACAGTGAACAAAGCGATTCTTTCTACGTCCATACTGTCTCATCGTCCTTCCGTTCAATGACCCCTCACCCACCACACACCCATACCATTAACGTCGACATCCAACCGCAAGATAAGGAAGAAAAACAACCAGGAAATCAGCGGATAAGACGGAGGCAGGCCCCTGACTGTAATTCGGTCCGTCATTAGGTTTGCGAAGAAAAAGATAACAAGTTACTTTCAGGAATCGGGAAAAAATATAAATGTCTCCTCGAACTTCATCTCATACTGCTCATGCAGCGACGATACGGAACGAAGCCAAACATTGTTAGCTATCTGGTTAGAAGTCTCTCTCAGTCTACGGCGGACCGCAGGACCAAGGTCCCCCTTCGACACCCTTACTCTCCTTCCCATCCGCAAATTGGTCCTCCCTCCACTTCTCACAAAAGCCTCCGTTTATACCCACTCTTTCCCACTTCCCTTTTCCGGACCGCTTTATCTCCTCCTTTACTCTTCCTTATCTTTGGGTCGACGTTGAACAGTTTACCCCTCCTCTGTCCCTTTGACGCTGGGCCTCGGGACGCCGCGATAGGTTCAAATGCCCAAAACTCTCGATGGGCATCAAAGTCATCCGTAAACAAGCGGTGATATCGCCCGTTAGCTCTGGAAATTCGATTGGCGTGGGTGTTTCCAACGGATTCGATTCATATTTATTTATGCGTGGTAAATAATGTGTCCATCGAATTTAATAACACGTAAGTCCTTTTCGAAGTCGAATATCAATTTCTTTTGTTGCGACAATGTATAGGTTATCCAGCAAAGTATGAATAATAAGTAGTATTTTTGCGAAATTGAGAGTTATCCTTCCCATCTTACACTTAACAGTTTGCAAATTCTGGCTTAGGTACATTGATAAATAAAATAACGTATGCTAAGAGACATAAAAACTAACAAAATAAAAAAAAGTTTAGGAAGGAAGAAAGACGAGGAAGTACGGTGAGTGCAATTTTTGTATAGTATAGACTCCGCTTGTTAACATTCACTGAGAGAATGGGAAGGTGTGAAAATGAGGAATTGGAATAAAAGTAAACAGTTCGTAAATTAAACACATAATATATGAAAACTTTACGTTATTCTTTTAACTTTGTATTACTATACTTTAAATATCAATAAACTCTACTTTAAACTTTTTATCTATCTTATGTGTTTAAAATAAATTTCCACCAAGTGAATGCCGAAGGTATTGTGTTAAGTCATAAATTATTCATTCAAATAAATAGAACAAAAGAAATATATTACGTAAAAATGCAGCAAACATGGCTATTGGTTGTCAAACAATTTAAATAGCATAACTGAATAATTTTATTCGTAAGATCAGATTTTCCCGGCAATAAAATAAACTAAACTACGTTTCATTAGTAAATTCATATCACCTACATAACTGCACTTCGTACGTACGGCATTGGGTTAGGTTCAATTGCAATAAACTCAAGCTATTATTACTCGCGAGGTTATTTACAGCAAATTTCAGAAGAAATTATTCCACTTATTACCAATTTATGACTATACGATTAGTTAAACAATATAAGTAGAGTGCTTTATTTTGTAGCTATTACGAATAAATAGGAATCGCTGACTTGGTCTACCCGAGCAGTATTTATTCTGAGCTATCTTACCTAATTTTGTTTTTTAATCAACTATAAAAGCCTACTTATAAACAAGAACCGATTTGAAGATATTCTCATAAATCTTAATCTATAGATATAGTTTAGTAAAATCAATCAAAATATTTTCTATTTCTTTAATTCATTCCGTAACAATACACAGGCATCACATTTCGCAAAACATCTTTTAGACAACAATCACACCTCAGATTTCTCCTCTCCTCTATTACGTTGAGAACACAAAGATCGCAAACTAAATCATCTCGAACAAATAGAAATAATACACCACTTAAAAAACAATTACACACTCACCAACATCCATCTTTTCCCTAATTATCCTCCCCTGTTGTCCATTGTTAACCTGCTTCCCCTTCCTCCTCCCCCTAACACCGCTACAGCTAATCTGATTGGTGGCTGGTTTTGTACCTTGTATATATATTTGTGTACTCCTGTATTACTCCTTGCTTGATAATGGACTAACATCCGAAACCGGTCGCAATATTATAAAAACTTTTAAAACAAGTGGAATTTTTGCACAGTTATTCCCACCCATTTACTGGTATATTTTAAATCAATCTAACGTCTGCAATGTCTTAACGAAATCACACACAACAATTTTCCTTGTTTCGACCCACAATTTTGACTTTCGTTGGTTATTCTATTTGCATATACAGCTGGAACTGTTTTATGCAAAAATGTACGAAAGCAAATTAGTTTTTTATCGTACATAAAGCAGTATTAGCAGATTTTTCACAGTATTATGGATATTTTTTCTAATCTTTACCCAGTTTTTTTATCTTTAACTATTTTTTCCTGTTTTGTATCAATTTAAATGTAATTTTATTAACATTGGCAAGTCTATATTAAAGATGGGTAAGATAGAAGAGGATGTCTCAAAGTCTCAATATCAGCAACAATATAATTATGTATTTATTAATTTAAGTTACCTAAATCTACCTATACATTGATCGATGCGAATAAGTTTATACAAAAACCAGGGGTATATTATATCTCTCGTAACTAATATTATTAAATGAAGGAAGTTGACTCCTAGATGGAAAGGATATACTATGAGCTATATACCAGTTTCTGGTATATAGCTATTTCTAATGCTAGTTTAACTCTAATCCTTCGATATGCAGATAGCTCTGGTTAGAGTGGTGGTGGTATGCTTTGCCTCATTACCATAATAGTTTCCTTGATCCCAAACGATCTGAGGTGGTGAAAGTTGGTTCTCAACTGAATTTCAAACGATACTGTGTCTCAACATTAGTAGGCAAATATGATATCTGACAGCTGTGGTTAAAATCTTCAAATGTAAGTAATACATCGTTATATTAATCGTCAGATTGAGGAACGATACATAGAGATTATCTAGGGTGAGGCTATTCTAAAGAAAAATAGATAGTATTTCATAACCATAGAATCCGTCGCTACTGACTAAAACACCTGGCAAGCACTATAGACGTTATTGTCAATGTAGATATTATTTCCTTTAATATACCTATGGTCCCAATGGTCGTACGTTGTAGCTTCGAAAGAAGAAGAAAGACTACTGTTAAAATACATTTATTAGAGAAAGAACATGCACTAATCCTTAACTAACTCAACTTGAACCTCGAAAAATCCTAGAGAAGCGCTTACTAATAATATTTTGCATGCATCATTTAGTCTTTAGTTAAATATTATATGCATGTAACGATGTAATAATCCTATGAGAATTGTCTTTTTACCACGTATGTATCATATATTAATTATTTATCACTTGCATGTATGTTTAGGTTAAAAAACTGCCACCAGGATTTATGCCAACCAGCAGTTTGTTGCTATGATCATAATAAATCTTGAATTAACTACGATGGCTTTAATTGACGTGATATTCTGTGCTGAGGGATCGACCCGACCATCGATCCCATCCCGTTTACATGACGGCGTGCGTAACACGACAAACACGCTCCCCGTTGCGTCACTCTAAATGACAGTGGACTTGGGAGTGCTCGAGCCCATTTCGCTAAAAAGATTGGCCGACCAAGAAGGCATTCCGTCGCCATTTCCACAAGGTCGATATAATGGAAGAAGTGACGTCACGGCCTATCCTCTCGGGTGCCATCCATAGACGCGACAAAGAGCCGATCCCGAAAGCACACGTAACGTAATGACGCAGAGGCCTCTGGTGGGCCCTTATGCCCTCCATCCGTCACATGGGAACGCCGTCCGTAATCAGCCGGATAGAGCCGGAGAAATTGTCTCGGAAAATCTCGCAGACCTCCCTTTTTTCCCTCTCACGGGCCGTAAAATTCCACCGGCCGTACTCGCTTGGTGAAGTGTCCCGTGCAATCGATGGCGAGTGGGAGACGGGGTCACCTCCCGCCGAGGAGACCCTCTCCGAATCACCTGCGATTGATGTCTTCGGAATGTCCTAGAGAGGGGAAAAAATAATAAAGCCCACCTTCGCGCGAGCGATCGGAGTAAAGGGAGATGGATCTTTCGATGCGATTACGGACGGCAGGTCGATTCGGTCGCGGAGGAGAAAATATTTCGTCGTCTTAAAAATATCGCCGAACACCTCCGGCACGTTCGCCACGTATAAGTTCTCGTCGATCGTAATCCTTAATTTTTACCGCCCAGAGAATCTAATTATATTATTTCTGAACATCCGTCTTCTCTGACCAACGCTTTTCTCCATCAACATAAATTTTAAGGAGAATGTTTCCTGCTTCCTGGTAAAAGTAGACCAAAAGATAAAAATTGTACCATTTGCTTGAACAAAAGAGTTGAAATTTGAATTTGCCCATACAGTTTCGTTATTGGATGAGTAAATATCGATATCTATCGATATAAACAAAGTAAATCGAAACGCACACCTGGACTCTATTCCCCCATCCAAATTTATTGGCTAAATGGAAGATGGAACTTAAAAGTTTCAATTTTGCCTAAAAACGTCCTTTGATAACAGCAATAATTGTAATGATAATTATAATAATAACATACATTTCTACGTACACTTCATTCACTACAAACGAATACACAAACACTTAGAATTACCTAAAAACACACACCTTCACGTATAAGTCAATTACTAACATCAAAGTTTGACCATTTGTGGGAAATTTTGTCACGGGGCAACTAGTTCTTCGAAGAACGTGTGATCTCTATGCAAAAATATGAAAGTACTACTCGAGTTCTGACTATGAAAGGACACTCAAAGCCATATTAATATTCGAGAAATAATAAAAGATACGTTTTCAATTTGGTTATTTACGATTTCCCTCAGCCTGGCACCTGTCAGGTAGAAGCTACATTCCTGCCCAGACTTGGATCAATAACACGTGGGCGGCCTTCGACACGACCCTGAATATTTAGCTTTACTTTCCTCTCATTTAAAATGAAACGACTCAGAGGCTTAGGACGTTATTGACAGAGAATTTCCGTATAATACCTTAGACACTTTAACACTAGTAGAAAAAATGTTATCTTTCGATTTTATCAATATTTGAGAGTATCGATATTCAGATCTAAATTATTTAATTTGTATTCCTTTGTAAGTATGTAAAGTATTTATCTTACTTCAAGTTTTTGGAACTTTCAGTTAAATTTACATAATATCCCTCCACGATTTTAAATTTTTTTTGAGCTTTCAAACACATTCCCAACACTAACATCTCCAGCCTTCTTCCTGGAGCTGAGTTTACATGAAATAAATATGCGTTAAAAATTGCAATGTTTAGAAATTTATTACAAAATGAATTATTTAAAGGGAATGTAGAATTCGCGTTCTTAATTAATAGAATCCGATTTTGGTTAATAGGGAAGGGGAAGTTCAAGAAACAAAAGGAATTACTTGAATGCAAGCATTGTAATTCGTTCCTTGGTATTATCTATCAATTTTATCCTCCTTTGTTCGTTAATATTCTTGATGTTGTGTTCAATCTACGTGAATTAAAAGAAATCAACTAAACCTACTTTCTCTTTCCTCGCTTAGTATTAGAATTTAATTCGATTTATAATTATAATTCTTAACAATCCCGAGAAGAATAATAATATTCTGTATATGAAATATTTCAAAATTTGTAAATTAAAAGGCATAACGTAATAGTTTTATGCATCTGTTCATAGAATGTAACAAAATTTAACTTCAAAATAATTACCATAAAATTACGTGAAAAGCGAATGTTTTTGAAGATATCTTTTATTTTTTAATTCGTCGTTGAAGGATATAAAGTCATTTACAGAAAAAACAACTATAACCAAGGTCTTCCATGCATTGAAGAGAAAACGAAATTTTAATCGTAAGGCCGCACTAGAGTTCGTGTTTCCCATGTTTAAATTTCAACTTCAATTATGAGCGCGTGAAAACAAACTTTATCGAGAGATAAGTCAAAGTGAACATTTAATTACACTGTACATGATAAATGAGAATTACAGCCATAGTAATAAAAAGTTTTCATATTTTCAGACCAATTTTAACGGTTTATTTGTGACGATGGTGAGTTATTAAACTCGAGCACAGGCAGCCGGTCTCGTCCTCTTCCCGTCACACTCAATCTCTAAAATGCAAGTTCCGCTCATTATTTCCTTCATCCCCGTGAGCCCTCAGAGGTTTACTCGTCGTGAAGCTCCTCACAACGTTTCGCAAGAAGGAATCGCATAGACACGCACATTTGGCTCACGTCGGAATCAAGCGACTATCGAATCGTTAGACGAAACATCAAAAGATTTCCTTCGTCTTCGGATCGATACCAAAAACACCCGAGTTGAAGAGTCGTGGCAGTGATTCTAAAAAATGCCGTTAAACGGCAGTGTGCATGTAAACGAAACGTAGGATCGCGTCCCATGAATGTCAGATGGAGAGAACGGAACGGTTTTCGAGACTCCCATCAATAATTGTCGTGGAAACGCTTCCGCACTCATTATGCAAACTGGATATTATCAAAGAAGCAAGGGGCGTAAAATGGAGTCGGTGAAAACAGTCCTCGGAAGGATTCGCGGGCGTGAAAGTCAGACTATTGAGCGCGAAATTATTATTGCCTCACTTGGCGCCGTTTCGCGCCCTCTCTCAGACACTTTTGGAACTAACGCGTAAACAAAAGCAGGCGTTCCGTAACATTACGTGCGGAAACTGATGAAAGGAGATGCGCGGGTCTGCTGTCGCTGAATCCATTCGATCTCAACTTACCGCGATGAGGATCATTCCTAGAGGATGCTAAAGAAGAATGAGGATTTTGACGAATAAATATCACAAAATTGTACTTCGGACGACGAATATATATCGGAAAGATTATCTTTCTTCAAGCACTTTGGTCTACACTTGGTGGAACTTCATCTCAGCACACAAGACAAAATGAAGTTAAGGAATAAAGTAAAGTTTATTGTATTTTATGCGTTAATCACTTTCTTCATTGAGATGTGATTTCAACGCAGCCTCAAAACGCAAAAGATTCCTAAACGCTCTCGGGAATATTTCATCAAAATTTTACCTTTCAATATTAATAATTAATTTGTAGTGTCAAATGTATACCGATATTTATTGTGCAGGTAAGCTTTCACAAGAACCAGCTAAAATACACGTTTCCCGGCAATACAAGCTTTTAGTTGAAATCAAAATTTAAAGAGATGTTTCACCTCTTCAAATATATATTAAAGTACATTTTCACCATTTATATTTTGTATTTCTTTACCATGCTAGGAAATTCGCCGACTGATTTTCTTACGGACTTTCTTTTAGAATATAGTGGACCACTGATAGCAAAGGATAATTTATTTAAAAAAACAACAACCCGTCAAAAAAGTGAGTGCGCATTTCATTCTCCAAGAGAACATCATCAGCGGCAGAGGTAGAGTATTTCGTATTTTTTCAAAACATGAGCTTCTTTTGGATATCACTATACATAAGACATTTACTTTTACTTTTTAACATATTCAATTTCATATTTTATATATCTTTTCCTGAGCTATGCTTACGTACCTCTTACCACCTAGCTCTTCAACGTCGTTTCCTAGTCTATCTCTATTTCAATAATTATCTTTTGCTTCACATCGGGATTATTTTATATTGAGGATGGACAAGATGAAAGAGAAGGCCCTCTAATCTCAATTTACCTAAACAGAGACGGTATTTAATTACTTATACACGTGCCACGCATAAAATCAAGCGACGCGTCGAAAAGTCTGGATTACTCCGTTCCCTTTAATCTCCCGCCTCGAGAACTGTTGCATCCTCGACACACAAGGATCGATTGCTTATCGTGCAACACATTCGCAAACAATACAAATCCACGGAGATTCGGAGACGTCGGGAATCTGAGTCACTTGATACCGTCCGAAATGGTCTCAATCAATCAAATATTCATCTAACAATAAGTCATCGAGTCGACGGTAGGCGTTCAAGACGGCCCGTCCATCCATGGGAAGGGCCTCTTTAGTGTATCAGGTGAGGCGAGGAGATGGAATGGGGTGTGTATAGGGGAAAGAGGGGAAGAATGGGGTGGGAGAGGAAGCGAATGCGAAAAGATTACGGAGGAAGATAGACAATAGGTCTTAGAAGAGAAGTGGGGGAAAGAAGCAGAGTTCGGAGCGGAGATTGCGGAAGTGCAAGGAGGAGAGAGATATGAAGGAATAAGGGAGAAAAGAGGGAAGAGATAAAGGGGGAAGGCTCGCGACAATGGGGAAGGATACATAAAAGAACGGTTGAGCGAAAAGGAAAAAGCTGGAGGAAAATGAAACCCGCTTGAAGAAAAACGTTAATAGTTAATACGTCCGACGTAAAAAATGAGAAAAGCGTAGCGGGAGTCAATATCGTGGTCGGAAAGTGAACATTGGGGACGAGAAGAATAGAGAAAATGGAATGTAGTAAGCCGAGAGAGAAGAATCAAAGGGGGGAAGGATTACAAGGGAGGAAAATGTAATAGGGTAGGATAGCCAGCCGAGGTCAGGATTAAAGAATAATGAAAAGTTTTAGGGGATATTGGATGGACACCATTTCGCGAAGAAATGAGAGGAATATTAGAATATAGTAGACGAGGACATCAAAGAGCGTAGAATGAAAGGAAGCGAAAGAGGGGACAGATGAGAGGAAAATAACGGGATTGAGTTATAATTCGAGGAAAATGAACAAGGAAACATTTCGTCAGAGATGAGATTATCTCGATTTTTTTTTATTTCTGTAGATATAAAGTATAATTACAACATAAAACTTGATTATTTTCGTTAATACGGTAGAGCGGGTCTCAAACTTTTTGTATTTTAGTCCACATATCAACGTAGCTCGGGTTAAAAAAAATTGTTCTTCGCAAAAATGTCTCAGAAAAAGTTACAATTTAGATAATGAGCAAAATTTATTTTCCTGAATTTCCTCAAAAATCAGAGAGTAAATTGAACGCAACTTCAAGTACCTGGAATCACGCAAAATCGGAATCACAAGAACACTGATTTTTCTCTCCCGGAATAAACTATATCTATTCTTTTTCTGCGGTAGAAGGAAACAACACCATAAACTGATCTTCATATGGAAGAAATTGTCAATATTATCTGGAAATTAGGTTTGAAATATTCGAGGGTGATGTGTGAATGAAGAGTTGGATTGTCAAAGTCAGGAGCTGACAATCGATAACCTCATTTAGATGTATGAGGAAATCGTTACGCAAGAATCCAAAACTTCAAACTCGATTTCCCTCTAAGTTAAAGCCAATTGTAAGCTTAACAGAAGATGCTGGTTCTTACCAAATTACAAATTGGTGTAAGAATTTAGCCAAACGTAGAATCTGCTGAAAAGCTACAAATCAAGAAAAAATATTGGCTTACATTGATAAAAAATTTGCATGAAAAAGATTTTATGGTCAATTTCACACAGTTGTCAAAAATAACTTTGTTTATAATTATATTATAATATAAAGATATAAAATGGTTAAAATGTGTTGCGTAGAAGATCATATATTACTTAAATATTTTGTTGTATACGCATACAAAAATAACATTCTTATTATTTTTTTATTTATTTTGTTAGTCTTTGCCACCAATTAAACAAAATTATTTATAAGGAAGGATATATCCTAAATTACGCGAATTCGACGTACATAAATCTATTCCTTTACCTCAGTGTAGTACAGTAGGCGAAAAAAAATCTGACTATAATCCAAACTTTACGCAAACCCCATATTAATGTTACCGATTTTGCAAAGGTTGAGATCACCAGGGAAAAAATTTAAAAATTTTACATGCAAAAAAAATCATAAAGTTATAATTTCACCAGCATGCATACTCTACGGTTTGAGGTTTATAATAACGGTTATAGGAAATATGTTAGTGAAACAGGAGAGACACTCCAAACGCAACAACAAACTCCACATCAACAAAACTTTACGGTTATTAAAAGATGCAATCTCTTAGAAAACGTAAAAACTACTACACATCCTTTTCGCAGCGCATGACAAACACAAAGGCGAGAAAATCGCATGCTATCCTGCAATCACGAGTCCACGCTTTCACGAAAGGTACGAGGGAGCGAAGGGACTATATTTTGCAATGGAGATCCTTCCGTTCATTATTTAAACCCTCCACCTACGCTTTTGATCTCCACTCCGAAAAACACTCCGTAAACAGACGAAAAATTAAACAAAGATCCTCGCGAGAAGCGTGCAGAAGGAGACAAGAGTAAGGTAAGTATAAATAACAAAAGCGATAAAAAAGGCGGGAGGAGGCGGTTAAACATTAAGCAAGGCTCACACGAGCAGAGGAAAAAGACAGTGCGAAACGGAAAAGAACGGTTATGCAGAGGGGAAGTGGGAAGGGTCCTTCCTCGGAGACAGAAGAAAGCAGAGAAGATAAATTGGGGGAGAGAGACGGGTCGATTCCGGGGGAGGAGGAAAAGGACGCTGAGGCGAAGACGGGAGGCGAGAAATTCGGGGGAGAGAGGAATATGAAATGCGTTCTCCCGTACAATCGCGAGAAAAAGGATTGGAAACTCCGGTTTGAGAGGCTGAATAAGAAAATTGGCAAAGAAGAGGAGGGACGCCGAAATAAGGTTTGCGAGAGATATTCGAAGACGTGCCGCAGTCACGAGGAAATTTCCGCGTGGGCGAAATGGTGCGTGAAATGAATGGGGCTAATGATTCTTCCTCTGTGTATGATCCAATGATCACTGAAATACGTTCGCAGTTGAGGGAATATTTATTGCCTCTCTCGCTTTCGTCGATGACTGAGGCGACCAGAGTTAATTTTCTCCCGAGAAGCCGGCGAAATTAACGAGATCGGCCATTAATCTTAACAAATTTGGTACTGCTCCCTCCTAGCGCTGTTTTCTGTAGTGCTCTCCCGCATTTTTTCATTTGCGAGTCGCATTTATCTTTCGCTACGGATACGATTTAGCATCGTGTGTTAGTGGAACGAGGCTTTCTTAGTCTCCAAACGGATTATCTACCCAGAGATTATTAGTTTAATTACGCTTGGCTAATTACCCTCGTTGCCTATTACTGACATGAAGGATAAAGTTCCCTCAACTCCCTTTTTCACGTTTCTTAGCAAAAGGGCAACGTTGGAAGGGGTTCCCTGGAAAAAATTATCTCAAAGAAGCTCGCTTCTAAGAAAACGATAAGAAAGAACGGCTGCCCAATATTAACCGCTCAACCCCGATGAGGTTTATTCGCAGCCACCGTTTCGTCACCGCGAAGAACGCTCTCGGAAATAAAAACCATTAATTAAAGTTAAACCAGCTTTAAATGAGAATTTCCACATATATCTCAGTATACTTGCAACAAGTTCTTTGTCACGTGATAAATAAAAATATCATCAATACAGGAAGTTCTAACTACATTGAACTTAATCAGGTGATGACAAAAATTTTTGAGTCTCGATTCCACGATAAATTTATTTTGCGACCAATTTCGAGTAATTTTTAGTCATCAGGCCTGATGATGACTACACTTATGTTGAAATGGGTCGCAAAATAAATCTCTAATGGAATTGAGACTGAGTAATTTTTCTCATCACCAGAAATAAAAAAGTTTTAACATACATCCTACAATTGGGTTGCACGAACGAATTTCTCTGAGGATACGCTCCAATTAAACAATTTTTTCCAAGTTTTGGTTTCATTAAGCTAAACTGCATGCAAGTTGTGTTCGCGCAGATTTTTCAAACAGCAACTGAGGGAAAAACCAGAATTGTTTATTGGACTGATAGAGAGTAGTAGCAGTTTCTTAAAAGAACACGCGTGAAAATCCGGGATAAAAGTTCTAAACTTTAATTTGATATAATGTAAGGAACAAAAAATACAAAGCTCGCATAAGTAAGAATAAAAATTTCCCTAAATGATACTATTTGTATATTGTATAATAAGAAACGAAAATAAGATTCTTCCATAAGATGAAGAAGTGAAGGATAACGCCGGACGTGATGGTACGTTTGAGGGCGTTAGTATTCTGGTAAAAAGTGAATATATTGGTAGTCCATTAAAATTACGTGGGTATCAAGTTAAAGGGTACGAAAGAGTATCCGGAAAATTTTGGAGTAGATTGTTACTCAAGATAATTCCAGAAGAGCCAAAACAAAACGAGGGGGAAAATACGCAGGAAGAGTAATTTTTAGGAAAGGATATAAAAAAGGGAAAATTCGCGGAATAGAAAAACGAGTATAAGTTCGGCGGAAGATGAGAGATGAATATGGACGTGGAACTTCATTTCAGCAGAATCCGATATCGCAGAGCATTAATCAAAAGACCATTCACAACAACCTTTTTCTGATTTACGCAATATCGTCGTCGCTCGAATATTTTATACTTTTTTACGCCATCGAGCCGTGGAGAATAGAATCCGCCCGTTTTTGCAAGTTCCCCCCCCCTTCGCGAAGTTGAGGGGATGAAACAAAAACATCGGCGCGAATTCTCAAAACGAGAATTTTCCGAATAAAACAGGTAGCAACGAAACTATGAATAATTCCCCCGTTAGTTCTGGCTGTAGTGAGAGATTTATGTTTTAATCAACTCCGAGAGCGGGGTTTTATCGGACAGAGGGGCGAACCAAATGAATCGTAAATAAGAGTATTCCCTTGTTCATGGCGCAACTTTGGAATTGAAATACACATTCTTCATTAAGGGTAAAACTTTGATTCAGCTGGAGCAAAATTTTGGGCGAGTAACGAGTGATTAAATTGCACACTCCGCTGTATACCAATAATGCCCGATGGAGTATCTCTCGAAAATCAAACGCCTACAGGTGGACAAATTATTCGGATAAATTGCTCCATCACTTATGCACAATGGGATTAATGTTCGAACATTTCATATCATTTCATATCATTTCAGAAAATTTCATAGGGAGCTTCACCGCTGCTCAAAATAGAGCATTCTATTCGAAGAATTGAAATAGCGCAATTTATAAAAGAAAATATTCAATAAACGATGAACGATGCACGTCGGATTTGAGCTTGAGTTTATTATTTGTGTTGTTTTAAATGTCACCCCTCTATTTATAACTCTATTGGAGGTTCATATTGTAGAAAATACAAATAGATTTCAGTAACTCAAAACAGCGTTTGTTCTTGACATTAGAGGGAGTCTTATCCAAATCTTAAAGAAATGACCTTGCTAGGTAAATATATTTACTAATTCGATGTCGGTAGTTTTTCATGCAATTTTCAAGTATTCTATTGAGGCAATATGTCAAAATTAATGTATTGCGTTTCTTGAAGAGACCAGATAAAGTTATATGTCGTTAGGATATCGTACAACGGAAAAAAACCTCTACAGCTGATTTTTGATATTATTCTGAATACCAACTCCTATGACTCAAAAATATGCCATTGAATTGTATATGAATTTTATTTTAATCACAGATTTTGCAAATTTTTATACTTTCATCAGGTCATCTATATTTTGATTGTTTTTTTTTCAGTAAGTTAATTTAAATTCTACTGTAATATATTTTGCCAATTAATATTTATATACTTTGCAAATTATCAATATAATTTATAGTTTCCAGAATTTTTATTTCTCATGAATTCACTGTTTTAAATTAATGTAATCAGGAGAATGTAAACAAAATGAATTACTTCGGGAAATGTATCCGTCTTTTTTGATAGCGTTGGTCGCTAGTCTGGAATAGAATGTTTTCAATTGACCTGGTTTATCTTCCTCATCATTATTATAAAATAAGCAAGATTATTCTCGAATTACTATGATTAGTCGATATTCGGTAACAAAGGTTCCAATAAATCGTGTACTTTATACAATCAGAAATTAACCATTCTATATTATGCCTGTAAAGTACACAGGCAGAAGACCGGTTGAAAATTCATTCTTTCTACCATGGTCTATGTGAGGGGAATGAGGCTTTCTAAACAAAATGAGGGGTAATGCTGTTCATCCCTGCTTTTCATACCGAGACAGAATGCTTTAATTGGAAATTTTGCAAGTGAATAAGTATAACACATTTGTATCCAAATAAGCGGAATACTCCATTAACACTCATAGCAGCATTCCATAAGAAGAGACCTTACTCAAAGCCATGTATTATACCAAGATTATCGTAACAAAACGGAGACAAATAGGTAAGGCAACTGAAAGAATCTTTAATCCTGTGCCTAAAACACACGTATATTGTTTCCTTCGTGTAGTTGTGATACAGGAAATTTTCTGTTAAATACAACCTTCGAATTCATATATACAAACCCGGAAAAGTAAAAAGATTCTTTCCCATAAATGACCTCGAAAACTCGGTTGAAGTAACTAACGATGAAACTATACCAGAGCCGATAAGAATGTATAATTTTACTTTGACGTTCATTGCAAAGTTTAATTTGCTCTTTTGTTTTCCCTTCTAAGTTAGATTGGATTTGTAGCTTAGGTAAGAGGAACGCAGATGCGGCGTTAAAAATGAGGGACATATAAGAGCTAAACTCGATCCGTGAAAGCAAGGACGATCGTTACACAGCAACCCGTGTTTATGAGCACGGCTAAACATTATTAACGGAGGAGAGAGGAATGGAGAATATGGATCGCTAGAATACTGATGAAGGGTTAAGGGAACAAACAAATTGGAAGAACGAAGTAAAAGATAGCGATTTAACTCGAAGATAAATAACGTACGAAATATAAATTTACATTTGCAGAGAATATATCTAACCTTCCTTTATTCCTAACTTCCTTAGACTTTCAAGATAGTCAAGGGAAAATTTTTCGAGTCCGCATTATACTATGTCAAATATGCAAGAAAAATGAAACTCTGATATTTTGTGTTTTTAAAATTTTTACTACTTTATATGTTAGTCATGCATCTATTTTCAGTATTTTTAGCTCATGATGTACATACTTCTGATAACGATTCATTTGCATTTTTTCCTTTTGGATATGCAACCACGCACTGCTAACATTAAAAAAGGCTATTTCATTACATTCATGACTTATCTTTAAAACTTGACTCGTAGAATATCACAGATTATCTTTGAATTCTCCAGAACCTATTTTCTTAAGACTATTTCGGAGAGTTTATTTATAATTTAATATTTACTAATATTACAAATAAACCACATAAACCGAATTATACCATTTCAGCAGATAAGAAAATAGTTCAGTCTTATTAAAAGTCCACGAAATTCCGGGTAGTCTTTATAGATAGATAAAAAAAAATTAGATCGAAATTTGTACAGTGAAAACCATTATGAAATTAAACAAAAAGTACACTTATGTTTTTAAAACTTAGTCATCCTTCAATAGTAAAACAATACTAAAACAAAATACATATTAAAATTCATGTTTATTGAGCTAATCCATTAGCAATTACATTAATCAAATGCGCGAATCAGAGGGAATGTTTGCAGCAATCGCAATGCAGTGCTGCCAGATGCAAGAAAATAAAATGAGTTAATTCAAAAAATTACGAATAGGAAAAAATTCCAAATACGCTATACAGTATTATTTTCCAGATAATGATCGCTGACATAATCTGTATTCTTAGGCCGTTGATGGTTTAGGGATCGTCTTATAGGACAGAAATATGGTAAATCTATAGAACTTGAATTCAGAAGAAAATTTATATCTCGTCTTATATGAAGTTCGTCATGTCTGCAGAAATATACGGTAGTTCAATCAATACCAACTAGTATATGTGTTCTCCTAATAGAATTCAAAAGGTGTGTATTTGCATGCTGATAAACAGAAAAAAAGGGAAAAATCTTAAATTAGATCTTTAGTCCGCGCAAATGGAATAAAGCACAGTCACAGTACAGTAAGTAAATCACAAAAACCGCCAAAATTCACCGTTACACTAAAATTATAAGGACTATGACTTTTAATTACAAGTAGAATCACAGTACTTCTTTATTTATTTATTACATATAACTACAATTAGGCTGTTAGCCTGGTGGCAGTTTTTTATACCTACGTCCATATATACTAGTGATAAACACAATTAACATAAAATAAATACTTGATAACGTACAATTCCCACAGAATGATTTCATACATATATTATATTTACACGACAACTTAATAATGAATTAATAATAAAATTTTTAACTGTTTTACTGTTTTTTCGGGTTCATGACAGGCCTTCCCGGCTACCGCAGCGGTCACGGGGTAGAACCCCACCGTACATCACCCTGTCAAGCAATCCCTTACTTTTCCAGAAGTCCCTAAATTACTACTACACATTACACAGCATTACAGAAGAGTATATTCACAAGCAGGATAAAGTCGCGCTTTTAACACCAGCATATTCTAGATTTAACATTATTTTAAACAAACATCCAACATCTTAAAAATGCATTTTTATAATATTTTAAAACATCTAAGTTTAAAATCTTTAATTGATTCAGGTAAGGGCTTGAAGGCCCTTACCTAAATCAATTAAAGCTTTTACACTTACCTTATTGATGTCTTATAATGGGTAAAATAATTTTATAAACCATACGCCATAATTAATGAATATCATGATGAATACATTGTATTATTAGTCTCTTGGAAGTAGTTGTCGTGAAGATATTATGAGGATCAATGATCTGTTATCCATCTCCTAAAACCCTTGAACTTCTAATGCAAAATAGTGAGGAGTCTTCAGTTTCAATAGGAGGCTAAAGTCCTCAGGAAACGGGAGGAACATGACCTTAAGGAATGAACTTGCTCTCGGCTAAATTGGAAGTTTCAAGCAGAAGAGTGCAGTCAATCTAATTAAACTTTCTACAACCAAGGTCGGCACTTACGGGAAAGGAATTGAGCAAACAAACTGAGTTTCTACCTAGCTAATTTTTTGCCTGAAGTTTACGATACGAGAAAGCTGAATGACTCTAGCATTCTTGATGTATGAAAAACATACTACTGTAAAAAAATGTGAACGAAGATTGCATACCGATGGTTAAGACTGAAGTCCTAACGTCTATACTATAGTTTCATCCCTATCCATCCTCATCTATCTATTCAAAAAAACGAATCTCTTGATAATTCATGCACCAGTCCAAAATATTTTGGTCACAAAACCCTGTTGAAAATGTTTAGCTATTGCGTTAATCAGTCTTGACGAACGAATTACAGGAAATCGTGGTCACGCTTCAATAAAAGATTTCTGTGAAAGAATTGTAATTTGAGAGAGGTTTAATTGTTTTTACCTTTATCAAATGGCAGAACAGTGCCTAAATTTGAGAAAATGGCTGAATTTGTGCCTGCATCGTCTTCAACTCAATTTCCACCCTAAGAAATAGGGTAAAATAATACTTAAAGGTAACTCGATAAAATTTGGAACCTGTAATGGCGAAAGGCTATGTAATAGTAGCTGCAAGCCTTTAACACCACGCCCACTCAGACACCTTTGCTTGCTGCTCGGATTTATTCATCATAAGTTTACTAAATAATTTATCTAGTTATAAAGCATCCTCCGTAAATTGATACAACTCTAGATTTTTCGTTTTAAATTTTGTTCTTCCTCTTTGTATTTCTTGATAAATTTCACCGTCAAAAAGGATTACATTTTAAAGAATTTTGAATAATTACTTCCACTGCAATGTTTTTCAATCAACAAATCCTTACAATTATTCAAAAATGAAATGAATCTTCACGCACTTCAACCCCATCCCAATGTTTTTTAATCGATCTCGAGTAACTCTCAATTTCCACTATTTCCATTATGTTTAGTCCTTCAAAAAATTTCCAGGCACTCGAACGAAAACCTTTAAATGAAGATATTCAATACTAGCTTAGGTTATAAATTTGCTTTTCCAATGCAAAAAATGGCCATCCTCCCTTGTTATCCACGTCTGACCTTCCTTATTAACCCGTATCCATCAATTGCTTTCCGTTGCTACGTTTCGAAGCCTCCGCCCCTTCTATAAAATTACTACCCTCGAATCAACATCAGCCATATATATTCTGAAGATTTTTGACTGAATGTCGTTCACTGTATACTTTCTATACGGTGACCTAATATGGCAAAGTGCTATCGCAATTTCTAATGATCTTGCGACGTGTCACAGAGCATTACTCATTTGTGTTGAAAATAGACTTATCATAACTAGAAAAATACTCTCTCCAAAACAAAAATTTTATTTTGTGAGGAGAGAATTAAATATTGTATACATTGCATAGGGCGTTGAGAAAAATGCACCCATTCTAACAATTTAAATAACTCAGACGAAGATGATACGCCAGAGGAGCAACACTTAACTCCTCCTCGATCGCCCGAACCACAACAACCACCACCACCGTCATCGCCATAAGGCTTCCGACGTACGGCAGAGGTAAACCCACCATCGTCAGCGCCTCCACCGATCACCACCAGCAGCGGAGGATCACCCTCCTATGGGAGAACGACTCATATACGATGGATTCACATGCCGAACCAATGTATAAAACAAAAATCTGATGTGGCCAGCACATGACTTTCTCCATATATAAGATGTAAATATTTATCTACGACAGTAATTTCGAACTCTGTAATCCATCTAAACTTGGAAGTTGAGTGATTAATACATATATTATTATCTTTGACGTCACTAACATTATAAAAAATGTTTTTCGAGACATGATCGATGAAAAACGATGAAATTGGCCTTTCGCCCATAGAGCCCAGAGCGCCCACAAAGTACATAATCAGCAACTTCCGGTTTATCAGTATTTCATAAATAACTCCTAAACAATCTGTGATACAAAAATATGTTAAATACAAAATTTATAGTAAATTACTTTATCCTAAACTTTTATAAGTAATACAATATACGCATATATCATATTTATGGAGATATTTTGAAAACCGGAAATGAGCTTTGATGAATGAAGCTCGACTTCCGGCGAACCGATTTACTCCAAAAACTAATCAACTCTGACAGCACACACCACAGTACTAAATATGAAGTTTGGTATTGATACAACCAATACTTTTCACGTTAGAGCGCCCACTATCACACACACACATACAGACACACACACACACACACACACACACACACACATACACAGACATCATTCCGAAAAATGGTTAAAATCGTGTTCTAGGGACCCCAAAACATGTATTTCCGTTGAAATCTTGAGGTCGAATTTTTTCATGAAAACAATACTTTCTCTATACTTCGTATATGGAGAAAGTAAAAAACAGATAACCGGAAACACTTTTCTAAATAGAACTATTAATTTAATTAATTAATTTATTAATTTATACCTGCAGAAGTCTTCGAACCCTTCCCAAAAATATCCAATGTTTTAATAAGGCTATTAATTAAATGAATAATTTGATGAAAATGAGCCACCTGGTAGCGAAATGTGAGACAAGTAGGGGGTTGCCTAGTAGAGTGATGTACGGTGGGGACTTCGTGTGTCCCGTGGCCGCTACGGTAGCCGTGAAGGCCTATTAGGATCCCTGAGAAATCTTGCATGATAGATACAAGACAAGTAATATATATGCTGATTAAGGTTATTTAAAATTCATACTGACATAGACTTAGCTAATTTACAGCAGTGTTTACTATATATAATTCATATATGTACTGCATGTTTATACTTTTGTAATTACTTATTTTTCATTACTTTTTATTTATACATGCTTATTTTGAATTTAGTTGGGTGTATGTATGCACAGTAATATTTTTTTGTAATTAATTGTTATGTAATTTAACGTTGCCACCAGTCCTTGCGACTAACTGCGACGATTTTATATAATAAATTAATAAATAAACTAATTTGCAAGCCATTTCCACCATTCCGTGCTCCTTTGCGTTTAAGAAGACTACGTCGAACCTTCAGTGATCGTTTTTTTTAATTTTGGGCACCTATATATTCCTGATGTACGTAAGTAGTAGTTCATTGTCATACTTAAGTATTTCTTCTAGCATTCCGTTAAATGAATCGTAATCTCGTTTCCGTATGGTTTCAATATTTATTAGGCTAGAATACTGTCACGATAGAATTGGTTTATCTAAAAATGAGGCTGTGGGGCAGAACGAGGTACTTCCGGGGTAACTCCGGGTAAACTAAATCTCCATCTTCTTGAGACATGAAGAATACGACGACTGTGTTTACTATGCTGATAATCCAGAGCTGGACAAGATGTTCCAGTTACTTGAAGTGGGCACAAAATACGTAGGCCCGAATAGATTGTGAAGACAATGAGGCCACCCTCAGGTGTATTTTTGGAATGCCTTGCGTATTGCAGGCTATACATAAGATAACATTAATTTTTTACTGTTTTTTCAGTTAATTTCTAAGTCCGTAATATTTTCATCATTTTAACGTAGCTCCCCATTTTACCCAGGGTTGAAGCGAAACGGGGAAGGTTACAATGTATTAAAAAACATCAATAACATAAATATTCTAAATTTTTAATACCAAACATGATTTTTCACAAAGTTAACATTATATTACATTTTTCAAACCATAATAATTTAAACAAATTTTACATTCCTTTAACCTCCAAATCAATCTGAGAAAATTAAGAATCCCATACTATCCCGCCTTTCCCTGCATCCAAACCACAGATTTTTGCGACGCACGACTTATCGCGTAAAGTTATTTCCTTATTCCAAGACACACGGGTCCACGAATTTTGCAACTGAAGAGCATAGATATATTCCCAACTTTGGGCGTTTCGGCAAGGAGAGAGTAAAAAAAGACCCAAAGCATCCGCGCTGCCTCGATTTCGGTTCAAATTCGACACAGAGAGGAGTTTCCGACATATAAACAGGAATAGTATCGATTGGTGGGAGTGAGACGAAAGGCAAGGTAACGTAGAGAGAGAGAAAGGGAAACTTGCGAAGGAATGGAAGATCTGGGAAAGAGGGATTAAGACAAGGGGAACGTAAATAACGAATGAAAATTGGAGTATACGAAGAAGGATGGAGTCGGATTTGGAAAAATTGAGATCGGAGCGCGGTGCGGATTTTTGAAGAAGAAAGCACAGGGAAATGAAAGGGTTACGGGATACGGTGGAGGGATTAACAATAGAACCCGAAGAGTTCCACTCACCTTCCTCGTCCAGTAGAATGTTGTCCGGTTTTATGTCCCTGAAAAGAAAGAGAGGAGCGTTTTAACTGAGAAAGTGAAAATTGAAACTTCGAGGTAGGAATCTAAAAATTCAGTTTGTTATTTCAGCTCTCTTTAAACAAAGTAAGAGGCAAGGAAAATAAGGTTGTGCGTTGGTGATATGATTACACAACATAATGGGAAGAGATATTAATACTTTTACTTTTTAAAGTATAAATCTGTCTTCTTTCATTATGAAGTGCACTTTCCACAACATCTCGGCCACCTCCCTGGATTCTATTGATTACACAACAATCTGAAATAACACAACAATCTGAAAAATTGCAGTACAATGAAATAAATATCAATATCAAATTCAATCGCAGATATCTTCTTTATGTGTGACTCCGTTACAGAAAGCATGGAAAAATAACTTAGAAAGTTCCACTGGAAATTTTTATGCTCTGTATTATTAAAGAATTTAAACTAACTACTAAACGGTAAAGCAACGCTGAAATATCTCAGATCCTTAATAAAGGAGATTTCCACTTAAAATATTGAAAAATATTCAAGATCGGATTTCTTGGAAGTCTTCAATAGAAAGTCTGAAATTTATCTTTGAGTAGCGTGATCGGTCGTTCCCTCCTTTTAATATTCATTAACGATCTTTGAAATGAGAGGGTAAATTTAGAATATTTGCGGATGGAGCAGTGATCTACAGGGAATTAAAAAAGTGATAGTTTAAACCAATTTGGTTCAAAAACCTAGACATAATTATGAAATGGTGCAAAGATTAGTGTAGAGAAGTGCGTAACTTCTAAGACAGAAAACCACTAATAGATGTGAATTACTACAGACTTCGATGGAAAAATGTTATTACATTAGATTCGGTTGAATATACAGAAGTAATTATAACGAACACGAAAAACACTTAAACATTTCGGCTATGTAAAGAGAATGGTCGGTATAGCAGGTGAATAAAAAACCTGCTCAAGAATTTTTTAAATTGCGATAAGTTCAATTGCTTGTGCTGCATGCGTTATGTTACTCTTTAACTGTGAAAAAAGGACGCAGTTAGAGAGAGGGATATTAGTCTGAAAGCAATACGAATATTCCCAAAACTCCATCACCATAAATCACCAATGGACTGAATAAGTTTATGATCTAGAAATATTTTTATTTATCTGACTAATTATTTTTATCACTAATTAAATTCTATCTTTATACATCTTGAGGACTAGGTCGGTCGGGGGTAGGGGTCGATGTAAACGTTCAACCCTTAATTGCCATGGCTCTGTCAATAAGGGTTTTGCTTTGGTTCGCGCGAAATTTGTCAGAATTATAAACCGTTTCAGCGAACTTGGCAAGTTCTGGGAAAATGCTTGAGCAAACCGATGCAAACAGGCCGAATCTCACAGTGACCCTTTTGAACGTATTACTTTTGAATACCTTTTCTGGGTTAAAGACGAAAATAATATCTTATTGAAAGTTAAAAATATTTTAATCCTTTATCCTTCCCTCTGAAAGTTTTAATGTAAAAAATATTACTGTACAAAGACTATCATATTGATTTTATTTTGCTACTCCAAGTAATGCAGATTCGCAATGAGGAAATCCCTCACAAAATAACCTCCATAGCACTCAATCAAATTGGGCTTACAATCAAATGAGGAAGAGCACAGTTCACGTGTTCCATAAATCACTTTTTCATAAGCAAAGGATAAAAAATTTTGAAATATGAATTTATAGACTTTTAAAGGGAATACATTTTCACGAATGTGAGCTTTCATCGCCTGCTGTAGTACATCGGTTTAATGGCGAACGAGGAAATAAAATCACCTGAACATAGGGTATTATTCGCTTTAGGCGGACCAAATTTTACGTTAACTAATTTTCCACCTTGGTGTTATGATACAAATATATCAAGAATGTAATTAACTGGGGAACCAATTCAACGGCGTTTTAATAGAGTTTAGTAAAATGGTTTGAGAAAATGAACTGCAAGTTTTATCTTTAATCTGTGGGCCAGAACGATTATTTACTAATATACAGGAAGTATTTCATACACTCATTTTTATTGCAGGAGAAACCATATATAATCGGGTATAAGACGACCTGAATATAAGCCAAGGCACCAGATTTCACCACAATGAACTGGAAAACTAATCGATTCGAGTATAAGCCTAAAGCGGTACAATACCTGACCGTAGCCCGATCAGGACGCCCGAAAAAGTATGATTTTTTCAATCCGACAACTCCAGACGGACGGAACTAATTTGCGGAGGAAATTAACAAACAGTTGTTGACTGAGCAAGACAGGAAATTACAAGCCAATATCTGACTACTTTTTCCACCGGAGAACAGGTAAGCGGGACCCTCACTCGAGTATAAGCCGAAGAGGGCATAAAATATGTGCTGAAAACTCGGCTTAAACACGATTGTATACGGTGCTCATTCTATATCTACTGCACGAGGTATTCAATGGTTTGGATGAGATTAGTTATTTCATACACACAATACACGTTTTAAGTCGCGTTTGGGGGGAAATTTCAGTAGCGGTTGGAGGCGACGAAAGCAAAGGCTGGTGAAAGCGGAGATAAGGAGTTTATTGTATACGGCCCAGTGATTCCGTTGTATGAAATACGAAATGAGCTTACATTCTCCCTTTTCGTTACGTATATCATCTGTTCAAACATGAGATAACCTAAATCCGCTTTTTTAACAGATTTACTTCTTACGATAACGAAAGATTCAATTCCGGGAGTCTATTCAGCAGACAACGAAAAAAGCCAGCCTTGGAATAGCTGTGACGGTTTTGAAGCAATCCCATGAATATAAATTTTCATTTCGAGCGTCTCCTGAGGCTCTATCCATCACGAAAATTAAATTTTTGAGCCCAGAAGACTCCGTAACCTGCGAAGTAAAATTTCGTTGGTATATTGGTCTTCATCGGTAGCAATAGTTAGAATTGAATGTGACGGTAATTACATATGGTAGCAGTCCCGGATGATTTTAATAGAGACTTCTTTCGTTGCTCAAAATCCCAATTAGAAACGATCCGTTGGAAATAAATTGCAGACGATTCAGAGAGACTGGGTAACATAATTGCAAATCAACGAATAGATTGGATTTACGAACGATTTTGTATCCTACGCGTTGAGCATAAAATAAAATTAGTAATTCGTGCAGTATTTTCCTCGTCTGAATGTATGATTTGCTTGGATATCTCGGCCATTCACTAACGTGAATATCTGGGCGAAATATGCCACCTTAGTTTTCCATGAAATTTATACTCGTGGCCGAAAAGGCATTCCAGAGCAATTTAAAACGTATGGATAAAACTAATTATAAATTATTTTCAATAAAAATTAAAATTCTTGGAAATAAATAATAAAGGAGTGAAGGAAGACTTGGTAATATGCATTTTCATCATTAAGTCCACCTGGTGATGGCTGTGTGACCGAAACCGGTCAACTTAATAATTACGTGTGGATATTACCAAGTCTTTCTTCACTCTTTTACATGGATAAAGCATTAAATACATTCTTATAGAAGGTTAATTATAAACTAGATTTAAGGTAATTCTAGCAATTGATCGTAATGTAGTAATTTTTCAAATATAAAATTCTAGTTATTAGTTTTGAATAAAGTTAAGTGGTAGTTGGCGAAAAAAGCATATGATTACATTTGAAAACGCAAATTCAAACACCGATTCGCCGAATAAGACGGAAATATTTAAAAATATTTGGGGTATTGGGTAAACATCACAGGGATTTTATATAAGTTGTATCTTAAAAGTTTCATATTTAAACGTCAATTTGACCGACTCAAATATTTTACCAAAACAGAAATGGTTATGCTACGCTTTAGGTATTATCAGTAAAGTCGACATCAAATAAATACAATTGCATTGTTAGATCTTAGTAGCCTTAATTAATTATGGAAATATGTTACTATCTTTCTTATAGTAAACTATACTTAATTCGAGAAATATGTTACAATGCTCCTCGTAAAATGAACAAACGCAATTTTATTTCTTTAATCTATACAATATAATAATATTAAAATAAAGTGAAATTTTGGGCTATCTACTCTCCTTGAAATTAAATTCCCCGTAGTTTGGCAGATTCAAGTTACAAATTCCATTAAATCCTTTTACCGAGTATCTAAATGCTCGTACGTGCTTTTTCATAAAAATTATCTTTTTGACTACGAATAAAATACTAAGTTGCATACTCTATGACTTTTATAGTGACCTACATTATGAAATAGGCCATGATCTAATTAACTAAGTTTGGGGTAAAAGAACGGGGTTTTCTAAAATTCTCGTTTCCCCGTAAAAGCCTTCCCGTCATACGCATCTGCGAAGCGTTTTGAAGAGTAAATTTCGTTTACTCTCAGCTCGTCAAAAATGAAGAAAAGGATATTTTTTGGGCACTAGTGTATGATTTAAAAATGCCGGCTTCGTTTCTGTGACCGCGGTCAGAGTAATTCAATTACGCTACCTGGAAGCCCACACTCAAAATGCCCCATTTCATAGAGGCTCAAAAGAGATGACTCATTCATGGCATTAACGTAAAATGTTTGATTTCGGATTCACTTGCTCTCCAGCGTGCGACTTGGATTGTAAATAGCATAGTGCGGTATTGCTTGTTTCTTGGCGATTTATAATTGAGAATAATTATCACTCACGTAATTTATATCGTATAAAAGAAATATAGGTTACTCTAATTAAAAATGAGATTTTGTCATAAATATTCCTTTAAGAGAAAATATTAAAATTTTCGATTAATGCGTATGAAATGAATCGTACATGCGTCCTAAAAAGTAGCGTATGGGACCCATTCTAAAAAGAAAAACATCAGTAGCAAAAACTGTAAGACTGAGCAATTTCGACATCTAGTCGTTGACCGTAAATTACTATATTTCTAAGGCAAAGTAAATTTTAATTTATGCCAATTAGTGGAGCTTTGCAAGGCAACTGTAAATATCACCAGCTGTATATAAAACTCATTTTCAGATGGGACTTCAGAAAACATGTTGGTCTTCATCAGCAGGAAAGTTATCACAGTGAACATTTTTTCATCGAAAATGTATGAATTTGAAGGGAATCTTTCCTTTATATGAGTATGTTTTAATTACGAAAAATACTTCCAACAATAATCGAAGTGAGATGGCGTAACTTTATAGAAAGTCAAAGAATAAATAAGGCAACTTCGTAATTTCCAGATCAAATTAGTTTATTAAATTGATTAATTTAGTGTGGAAATTACGAAATTACCTTATTTATTATTTTAAAATCATATTTAGTTAAATCGAACATACTTATTTCGAAATATCTTAAAATTTTCAATTTCTCAGTATCCTTCTTGACACGACTAGTACTTTCATATAAGAGAAACATCGAAAAAAGGGAAGACAATCTATCATCGAAAAAACGACAGAAAACCTCAGTTGGACAAGGCAATCATTCACAGAAATTGTCAACCGTCACACGGAGTGGCAATCCAACTTCGTAGCTCGATTTACGATGATGAGTCGACGGGGCAAAACATTCCCTTTACTTTTGAACGAAGACGAGCAAATACGGCCATAAATCGCGCCGTGTAGTACGATATAATTCACGTGACCAAAGGCAAAAAAAAATCACCGACCGTTTGGCTCTCCTTCGGCAAGCATCGATAAACTCCTTCCCATGACTACCGCAAAAATCGGATTAAATCGGTACAGCTTCGCCGTTCCTCTATCGATAATTGCACCGCTTTCCGGGTGACATTCGTCCCTCCGCCACTCGCTGGGGTACTCCATTGCTGCTCCCATGCAAATCTGTGATCGGATAAGGGACTCGGCGACTTAGGCCTCCCAATCTCTCCATTCTATATCATCATCCCCCGCGGCTCAGCACGGTCTAATCCCTCTCAACCATCCTTTCCATCTTCACAAATACCCTTTTCGTCCCATTTCCCATCCTTCGTGCCTCCTTTACCCAACTCTTTCCGTACGAAGACGGATTCCCGTCCCATTCGCATGCAGAGCGCCCGTCACGACTAAATTGCCCCCCGATTCGCCGACAGAATTGGGCGTTTAATGTCGAATTACTTTAAACTGGAAAGCGGGGGCCTGCGGCTGGAGCGCAATGGCTTGATGGCTGTGATTTGGACGCGGGCCAACTTAATCGCCTTCTGATGTATCGCGGACGATCCCGACCGGAGTGAATTACATTTGAGCCATTTGAAACGCGCGGATTGGACGTTAAAAATGATGCACGATGCCTCGACTGCGGCCATCCATTTTCGCTCTCAGTTACGGATGACGTGGTACGCTGATACGTCACGCCTAGGAGACTACATCATCATCAGCGTTATGGGCTGCGGGGAAATTACTACCGACTAGATTCCGGTACAGATATATATGTTGAGGCGATATATCGCGTCGCTTTGAATTTGCACCAGCTAATGCTTTTAGCCGGAGTGGATGAAAACATTTTCGGCATAATGCGGTTGAGGGAAGGTTTTTATTGAGAGTAGATGTAGATTTGGTTCGGCCATCAATTAAATTAGTCTCTCAAAATTCAATTTGCTATAGCATCAATTGATTGATTCCCTCGTTGAGGATTGGATGCAGTTTTTACGTTTTTATAACTACTATTCTAACATTCTGGTAGATTTCCCAAAAATTACTTTCTATACATAACTATAGATATACTCGTATTTACTTCAAGCCAAGCAAAACGCTACGAGCTAGTGAAATTACCTCTAAAAGTAAATTACCCTTAATAATTTGAATATTAAAAGGAAATATAATAGGAATATAAGTTAACATTTCCATTCAAGCTAAATGTAATTGAAGGTGCATTGAAATTGACCAAATCAAGTGGTTTTTAATTGCATATTTCAGTATCCAGTTATTTTTATATTTTCAGCAAAGACATCATGAGTTTACCCAATGAAATCATTTCTTTATTTCTCCTTAAATAAGTAAGGGATCAAAATATTGGTATTATAATAATGAATATCTTAGCACTGATCGCAACTTGTCATCTCAATCTTAAATTATAGTAAATATAAATTTTTCTGAAAATATTTTCTTTCACAATTCATGAATAACATTGATAAGGGGGCTTCTAGGAAAATAATTATCCTTTGATTAGAAATTACAAATCACTCATTCAGTTAAGAACTAGAAAGTATAACGATAAAGTACTTCCGACTTTGCTCCAGCATTTTGCTATGATCTACTATTCTGTGGCATCGATAATTAAGAATAAGGATTCATTGCTGAAGGAATGTATGTGTAGTAACAAAGATACTGATGCTGAAAATACAATATATCGCTTTTAAGTAAAACGATGGTACTAAAGATTGACTTATTTTATGAGGTAAACTCCAGTGCTTCATTTCATCTGATTTACTAATTTTAGATGAATTAGTTGGCTGTAACTTTAACAACAGAGTTAGTGAAATTAAGTTTTAGGTTATTTTTATCTAGAGAGAATGAAAAGTAAAAAAGGAAGTATAATCTATAATACGAGATTATAAGACCTGTACTTAATGAAAATGTAAATCACATGTTGGAAACGGACGCGTAAAAATACTGGCCATAATTGAAACTTTATCCAGCTATTACAAATAACTGCATTCTATCTTGGTTGAAAGCTCCTCTTTTCGCAACTCAAAATATAATCCTTAAATCATCCTGCGATTAATTGCAGTTAATTGTCAGTAGAAATTGAATTTCAAAATAAAATCCCGACTGTCACGTGAATTGCTATCATTAATAACTCGAACGTCACCAAAATATTAAGCCTTTTCACAAATTCAAACATGAAAAAGAGAAGACTCGTTAAACCTCTTAAATAAGTACTGTCATCGTCCTCAATCCAAGGAATTGAAAATCGATAGGTTTCTAAGTACTCGAGAAATGTACATTTAACTCTTTTGTTGAACAACCTGTGTAAAGGAATACGCAAATAATTTCAAGGAAACTCAATCTTTCCGTGAAATGAAAAGCAAGTAAATATCAACAATTAATTAATATTGATGCTTAATGGTTAAATATCTTTTTTTGTTTATCATTATAGATTTCCACTTTGCAAAAATAATCGATTCCATACGGAACCTTTACATTAAAACATCGTAGATGATGCGTAAAGCTGCAGCAGGCCTGTAAAAGATTTCCAACAATAAGCTGTGTTGTGTAAGTAAGCGAGAAAAGCTAATGTTTCATAATTATTTAGTCTTTAACGCCCAAAACACAATTGGATTAATATAAATATTACATATGGAATATCAAATTAACTAGAAAACGGTGGACCTTCTCCACGAATACCCCACTTCTGCCAATACTAATACGGCCACTCTTCTTCCGAACACCCTCGATTTTCAACTCTTTTTTTTTTCAGTAAGAACTTTGGTCCATTTCACTCGCAACTGAAATCAATCCAAAGTATGGTTGCGAGAGACTGATTTGGAACTCTGAATCCTGTAATTCTTGTAATCGTTTGTGTAACTATTCACTTTATAGTTAAGTTGATCATTTTATGATAATTATTGTTGATCGTTACTTTAATTGATCCTTCGCTGTTGTTGATGTATTATTAATAAATAAATAAACAGATAAAATATCACTGTTAATCCCCATTTCCATAAAAATGGATTCCATCAATATCTTTCTTTTCTGACAATAACTTCAACGCTTGCTTGTTCTTTGAATCTTATTTAGTAAAAGGTCCTCCAACGATTAAAAAGTTTTTCCTCTCAAAGTAGACCATGGCTTAATATCAGCGTCGCCCATCCCTTGTCAGACACCACATGAAAAGGAATGTTATCGAATGACGTTGATAAGACTCTAAACGATGCTAATGCTCTGAAAAGCGAGAATAAATATCCTACGACAGCCTGAGTCTACGTTCCGCTGTCGTTGACGTAATCACATTTTATGAGACTCATTTCGTTGAAGCTTATTCATAGTCGTGAATTTTGAGGAGGAAAGGTGGCAAGAATAATAAATAGCACGAGGAATATTCGGAGTTAGTCTGAAGCTGATAAATCATTATAATGTATAGAACAGGTAGAAGAAAATATGAGTAGAATACGAGTATAGTACGTACTGAATTAGTATCAGAAGCAGTGGATGGAATCCTGGAGAGAGTGCCGTCCTCTTATTTCTGAATGATTCAATAATGTTGAGGCTACCGATGAGAAAATGGAGATGGCGACCTACAGAAATGAGAAGTAAGCAGCTATTGTCGGACCGAAAATAGCATAGACGTGGACTTGGAGGCTTTTCCTTACAATGATCTGCGATTATAATTCATCATTTTATGAATACTTTAAAAATAAATTCTTTGCCTTTAAATTGATATTCTTAAGAGTCAATATCGTTCTCCTACTTAATCTGAGTCGGTGTGAAACCAATCAAAACACGGTAATTCAGGGAAATTCTTGACTCGTTCATGTTTGCACGATTGCGGAACAACGGCTATGAATCATAGAAAAACAAAACTTTCCAAAATATTGTGGCATATAGTCCTGAAGCTTGCTTTGTGATTTCGAGATCCGATCTTGATCGATTTACGCTTGATAAGTATCTGAATTAAAAATCAATCTCCTTCTATAAATTTTATTCTAATGGTGGACTATCAAGCGCTTGGTCAAGACCGAGAAAGATGGAAATTAAAGAATGAAAAACGTCCGCGAACCTAGCAAAACATAATGTAATGAATTATCCTTTCTTAGAAGAGTTTATGCACTTGAGAACCTTTTTCTGCTGAATATTACAAGTCTATTTAATATTTTCTAAATTGTAATGAAAAAATCCTCGATGCAAAATTTATATAATTCATTATGTGAAATTATGCGTTTTGTTCCCACTTGAATAATATATGTTACATTGTCTATGAATCTTAGAAAGAATTTATTTTTACGCCATAAACATACTTCTGCGTGGATTTCTTCCTATATAGAATTTTTCTGATTATACAGTTATCTCTTTATCTTATTAAGTACTTATCAAAGAAATTCAGGCAATTCGCACTGCTTCTTTAGATTTCAGCCTCAAAATATGAACAAAAGCTTTTCATGAGTATTTTAGTATTTCATTTGGATTGTCATGACTTGAATGACCGATGACGTAGATATACATGCGAATGATTTGGAGCTATAACATTATACGACTAAAAGTTGCTTGCATTTTGCAAGCATATTGATGATACAAATTTCAAGTCTATATCAAATCGAGAAGGTCCTCAAAAGAAAAAAAAAGGGGATTGAAAATATTCCTAAAAATTGCCGAAATTTATTTCAATAGGAAAAATTTAAATCAACCTGGCGTCAAACTCACGCAAATTAGGTGACAGTTTTATAGATATAAATAAAGAAGAGCGCGTTTTCTGGGACCTCTATGATTTTGAATTCCCTATCCTACCGGGATGTAGGTTTAAATATTTTTGAAACTGTATCATAAATAATTTGAAATTCCCGCCAGAATGTTTTCGAAAATCCCCTCAATGTATTCTTATGGAAAAAATCGGGACTTCGGGGCCTTCCGGCATCGAACCCATGACACTGAGGTTCAAAATAGCCTTTTTCTAGCGTTTACACGTTATGTCCAGTATGTCGTAAAAATGTCAAGTCAGTGACACTTGTGGAACATGGTTAGAATTTTGATCCCTAGTGAATGAATGTACAAGTATATCCGGAGAAAAGTCTAAATATAATAGAAAATATTTTACCTAAATAACCTCGGTGTCTATTGTACTGACTTATGGTATATCCGGATTGCCTTTGGCGATTGCAGTATTTGGATACAAATTATCACAACTTCCTTCGTAGAACTTCCCTGTTATTACATCTTCCCTCTACATTAGGCTGGTACATCATCGGCCTCCCTTCGCTCCTTCGTCTTTTTTTAATCCCCTCTTTACTGCTTCGACTCCTCCGCACCTTCGTGCCTCGCAATAGGCCTTGGCGTAATCTCCTCATGCCCCACCAAACATCGTTACACCATCTGACCGAGGCTTCTTTTCCCCTCCACGTATTCCTCTTCTTTCTTCTCCCGATTTCCGTCGCCTCCCACCCATCTCCCCTTATTTCTCACCTATCTCCCCCCTATCTCCTCCAATCCCACCCATTTTCCCCGATCTCCCCCGCCCCACCCATTTCCCCATCTCCACCCCATCCCCCTTCAAACGCTCCAATCTCATTCGAGCACTAAGCCTATTGCGGTAAACATCTAGTTATAAATCGAGATTTTCCGGCACGAGGCTCTGTCGGAGGCTCCGTCGACTCTCCCGACAAACTGTCGGGGATTTTGGATAAGTGTGTTAGCTCGCTGAGGACCGAGGTCGGATGCTGTTAGCCAGATTGCGATTCGGCGAAAAAAGGCGCAGCTGAACACATGCTCAAGTTCTGACTCGAATAGAGGTCGAAGCGGAGGCTATCACGGTCGTTGTCTAGGATGTTTTCGAAACTCCATGAACTGATCGATATCTAGTAAATGAGTGATGAGGAATTCGCGGAATACGTGCTTATTAATAAAGAAGGAAATAGAAAAAGTTGAATGTAGTGAGAACTCGAACCGGAATTCCTTTCCGGGAGGCAGCTGTAACAAATCCAGCAACCACGACGTAAAAGTTTCAGAATCAAACAAAAAGTTGCTCTTTTTTAGTGAACCAATTGGCTAGAGAAAAGGTAGGAAACCTTTTCCGCCGAAGGGCCTCATTTACCATTTGTTCTCATTAATTTTCACTTGGCGACATTAGCGAGATATGGAGGCAAAGGTATTTAAGTACGGAAATATGCAGCTGAGGTAAATAAAAGACCGTACTGAACGCTCAAGAAGGTCGCATGCGGCCTGAGAACAGCTGGTTCCCCATCTCTCGGCTAGCGCCGCTGTCCGACAAGTAGAGGATCTGGATTCAAGTACCAGCGAAGTCAGTCTTCCCCTCGTCATTGATACATTGTAGTGTATAACTAAATCAAATTTAAACAAGTGGAAGATGAAAAATTTCTAAAACTCTGTTGTAGGTTATTAACTCCAAAGTTATTTGTACCCTTCCCGGAATTAGGACGTGTGTGAGGATGCTTACAGCAGATTATGACGCCAAAACTTTGTCGAACAAATTGTATTGTTATCTTACTGTACCCTCTTCAACTGTTGCTACCTAGTGCTCTAACAAAATCTCCGCGATCAAATAAAATGAATTAATAAATAAAGCCCGTGAATATAAATCCAAAAGGTATCGAGTGTAAGTAATAGGTATTATATAAAACACAATAGGGCGGAAAGCGTAACGAAAATGTTAAAGTTTCTTGGGTGAGAAACTTTAGAAAAGAGGAGGAAGCTGACAGATTAGTAGGGATTTTTCAAGTAAATAAGGCTGGCGAAGCATGGAGGGAATTAAGTTACAGATTAGAAAAACCAAGTTATTTTGCGCGCGGCGATCATGATGAGAAGTTAAAAATAGGAATACAATGGACTGATACGGCTAAATACTCAATCCATAATAGGGGAGTAAGGGAATGGAACATGTTAACTAAAGAAGCCTTCAAGCTCATACCTAAAACAATTAAAGATTTTAAACTTAGATTTTTTAAGCTATTATAAAAATGTATTGTATGAAAGGGGTTTTGGATGAGTTTTTTAAGATATTGTTAAATCTATAATATGTTCGTTGTTAAAAGCGTGACCTTATCCTGTTTGTCAATATAATGTTGTGTAATACTGTGTAATGAGAAATAGAAATATAGGGACCTCTGGAAAAGTAAGGGATCTCTTGACAGGGTGTACGTTGGTGTTCTACCTCGTGACCGCTACGGTAGCCGAGAAGACCTGTCATGAACCCAGAAAAATCCAGTAAAAATCGTTAAAAATAATATCTTAAATTCATTACTTAGTTTTAAGGTAAATATACTATATATATTTAATCATTCCATGGTAATTATTTAATTATCATTGATGTATTTTATATAAATTATGTTTATAATTTGAAAAAATGCATGGATGTAGAACAGAACTGCCACCAGGCTAACAGCCTAACTACACTTTATGCCTTAATAATAACAATATTCTTATAATTCCTCACCTGTGTATTAAAAACTGTGTTTTATCGCAAAATTGAGGCTACAATAACGGATTCCAGACATTCCTAATAATTCTACATGAAACGCAATCAATTTCCATTAAACTCATCCTTTTAATTCACTGGTATAACTACAAGTGATAATAACGATTATTATGCTGTTTACTAATTTCTTGCGCGAGCAACATTAGAAAACAAACTCTCAAACCTACTAAGATTATTTGTACAAAGTTATAAGTTAAAAGCCGTCGCAGAAGTCGTTAACAAGAGATTTGAAACTATAATGGTATGTAAGCTGATTAAAATTTCCAATCGAGATTTCCGATATCCCCGTTACCACAATGGTCTTCCACCTTATGGTACCGTATTTGATTTACAAAGGGAGGAAAGACAAAGCCTTAGTTTAGCGGGTAATTCGGATTAATGGTTAGAGAATCCCAACAAAAAAAGCCTCTTGCGAACTGAGTACAGTTCGAAGCGGACATCTAGCTTAGAGAGCGATTAATGCAATCTGGCTTAGTCCTGACGCTGTAGGCAATTTCGCCATTGATTATATTAATTAATTGAGAGATATTCTCATGGTCCAGTAGTAGTATCTCGAGTCCACTCGCGAGATATGGATACCTTAAAGTGTAGTTCAGTTGGTCCAACAATACTTGGGTCGTCCATCCCAAACCAAATTGTAATGAAAATAGTTCCGTATCATCTCTTATCTATTTCTCTCCACGTTTTTACGATCGAGTTTGACACAGGCTGTGATTTCTGGGATTTACTAAAAGTTTTTTAAACGAAGCAGTTCGCCGAAATGTTGAATTCCTTCGTTTTACAACTAGTTGTGTATCAAGTTGGATTACAACGTTATCCTAAAGCCAAAAAAACCTACACTTGCAGAATAATATATTTTATAATCATTTACCACTGTTGCACTGCCCTGAGGGGGTAGCCTCAACCATTGTCTCAACACAAACACACAGAAATACATCATATTTTATACAAACTTCCTCTGGCACCTGGTCTAAAACACATACACCCTAGATTTGCCATTTTTACTGTTACTGAATAGCCTGTTTTCTTAGGTCCTTTGCTAAGTCACGTATCATTTTGTAAAATTATACATCATTACACTTACAATCTACAAAAAATACAAAATTCGCATTCGTTCGGCTATTTTACAATAAACTTATACATTTGCATCCAAACTCCTTTGTTTTTCGACGAGGGCGCTATGTGTGCCGCATAATATCTGCGATAACCATATGCTACTAAATTAGCCGCATATAGTATATATTCGCTACCTTTCTTTACGAATGCTCCATCATCGTTAAATGCTATATCGTTTCGAAAAAGTTCTGTTCGACACAAGGTGAGCTGTTCGTTATCAATTAGGAATCCGTCTGAAACTAACAAAATAGAGTTTAGCGCACCAAGAAGTTTGAGTTACGGCGTAACTTTGTCGTGGAGGAAAATCGGTAAGGAAGAGCAAGCTGACAGGAGCAGATCGCGGAGATGGAAAAAAATAACAGCCTTAAGAGCTTTGGTTACCCAAAAATTTCTTATCTATGGAATTACAGTTTATTTCCACAGATAAGACAAAAGTTGAATTATAAAAAAGGCCCAAGAAATCCGAGGTTGTCTTGCAAGACACATAACTAATAGTAGACTGATAATCAATAAGTACTGAATAAAATTTGTTCATTCGAAAAATAAATAAACAGGATATAATTCCACACACGCTATTCAGTATTACTGTCCAGATGATGATCGCTGATCAAAACTAAATTCATAGGACTTTGGTAGCTTGGAGGTCGTTTTGTAGAACATATACATCCTAATTTTTGGCTAAAAATTGCTAAATTTTTGACTGGGGTGGCGAAGTAGTTAGCGTTCTTGCGCTCCAACCCCAAGGTCCCGGGTTCGAATACCGGTTAAACAGATTTTTCTGGTTAGGGGAATGGTTGTTTGTGTATGTAAATAGAAATGATTACCGTGATGGATGAAATTTGGATATTTCTTCCTGTTTCCATTAGAGATGTTATTAATTTTATCATTAAAACAATAAAAAATCTACGAAAACGAATATCTCGTCTTATCTGAAGGTCGTCTCATCTGCAGAAATACACGGTACTTACTGGGAGGGAGACATCTTCGAAGCTTGCCACCAGCCGCGAACGTGACACATTTCGCAGTAAAGGCGGCCAACGCATTTCCCACGCCAATCCGTCCCTCCAATCCGTTCCTCCAAATCCTTCCCTTCGAAGCTCCTTCCTTTAATCTTCCTCCACTCCGCGCATCTTCCTCCATCCCACCTACAATGACCTTTTTCCCTCAACCCTAATCTTATTCCATTACTACCATTCCAGGAAGCGAACGAGTTTTATTTCTGCGCCCTCCATCTCTCACTCCTCGTAATCACGTCATTCCCCGGCAAGATCGCATTCTTTCCTGTTTTCCTTCCTTATCTCAAATTGCTTCTTGCGCACTCTTCCCTTCGCCCTCCAGTTCATCTCTTTCCCTCCAATCCTCATCCTCCCTTGTCTCTCTATGCCGAGATTTCGCTTTATCTGTGCTTCCTGAAGCGTCCACTCTCGGAGGATTTCTTCTCCGACGTCTGTCGCTCCCTCCTTCAACTTTCGCACCCATGTATCACCTGCGCATAAGGCTTGTCGTGCGTCTTGCTTACTGCGGGGATGTGCGTGTACCAACTTCGTGCTTCCACCACGGCTGGTGGGCTTCCGCAACGTGGTCCTCTACCCTAAATTCTTAAGGGCTAACTTCGTCGAGCTTTATCGTAGCAGAGAGTCTTTGTCGTGGTACGTCTTCATCAGTTACCGTCTTTTTTTACTATAATTTTTACTAGATTGACTACGACTATTGTAAAGAAAGAAAATTTGGAACACGGCTGTGAAAGAATCCGAGGTTTAAAATCTCCAATAGCAGTCTTTGTCGGAGTTCCTACTCACTCCTGAAGAAGAAAGCTCTGCGTCCAAAATGCGAATTAAGTGTTATTAAAGTGCGGGGTCCTTTCATATTTTCTCCGAATACCGGTGAATGAGACGATGAACGCCGACAAAGACTGCTATTGGAGATACTACTATTATATCCTACTTATAAGTAGGAAAGTATGAGTAAGAAAGTGTGAGGGTAGAATTCAAGGGGGAAAAACAGAGAGAGAGAAACAAAGACAAAAGATATTGTATGACTTAATGGGTGAGGTGAATTGAAATCGAGATGGTCAGGTGTAAGTGAGGTAAACTATCAGGAAATGAAAAAGATAGCGTTGAATCGGGAATTTTAAAGCACGTGAGCTTGCCGAACGGTATAGCACTCATGTATGAATGAATCCTACTTAATTTTAGATTATTATTCATAATATAACAGCATAACAATCGCAGTTTACTTCATTTTACTACCACTCTCTGATAACGAAATTTACGAAAACTATTGGAAATATACCGTTATTTTTACCTACTCCTCTCTCTTTATATTTCAGGTACGTACAATTACTTTTCTACAGTGGGTATAGGGTAGAGCGTTTTGCCACTTTTTTCTGATCAAAATGTAATACCCGGTAAAAGTAGCCTAATTACATGGACATTACAAATTTAGATTTTTTATCAAAAAATATCTTCTGAGAGAATTTTTGCTTCGAAGTTTCGAAATTTTGACAAAAACATCAAAATCGTCTTAATTTGTTTTTCGGTTAAAACGACCATTTTTTATAACAAGATGTCACTTGCAAAGATAATTAAGCCTCATTATGTCATTTCTGTGCCTCTGAAGGTGGCTGAGAGGCCTTCTATGGGGCTAGAAAAGGAGGCAAATTCAGTAAAATTAAGCTGTTTTGTAGCACCTTCCGTCCTCGTCCATTCTTTCACATGGTAGCTCGCAGCGGTAGCTAAGTATTGCTGTTTTGCACTTATTTATAGCATTTAATATCTTATATGTCGTACAAATATTGTTATTATATTTTTGAGTACATAATGACCCAACTTAAAGGTGATGAGATTGATTTTCAGTTAGGAAAGAAGAAAAGAACACCAATACTGTTTGGAAGGATAGTATCCATCAAATATTCGTGGAATCAACTATAAAACCTATGGAATGAGCTTTTTGCATTTAACTTTATAACGGACTATTATTTTACTAAGCTTAACTCTTCAAAATTTAATTGACTTATATTCCGTTCTTCTATAAATATCACAAAAATATGGCTGTATATATTTCTACAAATACGGTTAACTTTAGCAAACGTAGTTAATTAATGAAAAAGGAGATATTTTACCACTAATATTTTAGTCATGCCATACGGCATAGATAATAAAAGATATTCATGAATAATATACTAGTCTTATCACAGTTTAATCCCTTCCCTTATGTACATCTTTATAGCATTGTAAAATTGTAAGAGCTTCGTCCAACCCTTAACAATATCTAAGTACTAGATCATTTTAGTCGGAAGGTAATAATTTGTCACATTTTACTATTAAATAATTAATGTACACCCCAGTGGAAATTTATATCCATAAATTTACCTCTCTTGTCGTGATAATACAGTTTTATTACTCTATTAGGCGGCCATAAAATTTTATGATTCGCATTAATGTGGCTCCCTGCCACTATTATGATCACATAAGTCCTGAGCAGAAACTGAATTTGGAATTAAATGAAGGAAACCAAAGTATAAAAGTAGATAATTAAAGTCAACTGAAAAGAGAGAGCGGTCCAAGTTTTCGAATAAATGTCGGAATCGAGGATACGAAAATCACTTAATCTAAGCTTTAAATTGGGCGGTTTATTTGAAATCTCAAAATTTTGAGTGTTTGATAGGGTAATGCGGTAGATATATAATGTCGGAAACCCTACGTTCGGATCAGTAAATTTCATCGCCAGCATTGATACATTTTGAACGACTTGGCAGTTGAGAAGAGTCTTATTAAATACTAAATTCAATTACTCATAACAAACATAATTCTCAGAAAACCTTGTTGCAATTATATTGTTTCTTAACTAAAGAAGCATAAAAATGATTAATTGTGAGCTGAACAATAGCGTGGGAAAAATACTCATTAATGATGATAATTTTTATTGAACAATTTTAGTAAATTACTCAAGTCATAGAACTACCAAGTGAGACATTACTTATATATTGTGGCCAACATTTTACAGTAAAAGCGAGACTCGTTACGAACAGGTTTTCTACCGATTGTAGCAATCCAAATCACTTACCTGAAACAGTAAAAAAAATCTGAACTGAGATTAAATTTGATGGGTTTCATTTTGTGATTTTTTCCCCTTCCTCATATAAACATTCACTTGCAATTACAGCTTGATATTTACATTATTTTTCTAAATCTTTCAAAGGCAAATCTTTTAGAGTTTCTATGCATGTAACATCATTCGGGAGTAGATTATTTATAATATATGAAAATTATAAGTAGAACGTCAAACAACGATAAAATCAAAACAAAAATTAGAAAATAAAAATATCAGAGTAATACCACAACAAACACTTCAAACTAAGGTAAATAAAATCACAGACATCAAAATATAGGTCTTTACAAAATACTTTACAGGTCTTTACGCAAATTTCTCGAACCACTTTATTAGAGGTGTCTTAAATGATTTAAGGTCGTCACTGAAAATATCTGTAGTTAAAAAGGTGATAAGTAGAGTGATTGCTTTATAAGAGAATTCTAGGGATGGTCGAGATAAAGTAACAGTTTATAGTTATCAACAAGGTATGCTGTGAGTGTAAAATGGATAATACGTTTTCATGGTTCTTGATGGAACTTGGATTTTTAAAAGTTCTATGAGTTTGAATGTATTCCACGCGTGTCCTCAGCCGGGTGATGTTGATGAATTCCACCGACGTTTCGGCTACAAACTCAACAGCCATATTCAGGGCGATGATGCCAATGACCCCTGAAGATGGCAGCTGAATTTGTAGCAGAAACGAAGGTGGAATTTATCATCCTCACCCTGCTGAGAACCCGCTGGGAATTCATTCACAGCATTCGCCGAGAAAAAACCAAGTCTTTCTACGGCTTTATTTGTTATTATCTATCTATGAGTTATTTACTACTTCAGAACTCATCTCAGAGTGTCGGTAGCTCTTTCCAACCGGGTTCTTCACGAGCACAAAGTAACTCGCTGCGTTCTAACAACCTACTTGATTTCTCGATTGTCCTCATACTTCCGGCCCTATTAAGGGGCTCCCGGGAAAAAGTTGATCTCCCGCCGCAGCTCCGTCTTTCAATTCCCTCTTGATCTCGTGGTTTCCCTCCCCCATTCCTCTTCCGGTACGCTTCGATCCCGCCAAATCCCGTTCTCTCTTCCTCTTGCGATTCCGTCCCAGCGCTCCTCCGGATTTCGCCATCGTTTTAAATTATCCTTTCAATTCGCTTTCCTCTTTCTCGCCATCCTTCGCTCCATATCCCATTCCTCCTCCATTTGAATAAACCCCCTTTGACTTTCGAATACCGGAATGGTTATAAGGCTCATTATTGAGCCCTAGCGACTGCTTTGAGGAACTTCCGACGGATTACTTGCATGTGATGTTTAACGGAAGCCTAATTCCATCGCTCGTGACAAGAGATGCTGTTTCTTCGCGAGGAGATCCTGACGATTGACACGCGCGCGTGGCGGAAATTACGTTAGATTCCGAGAGAGAGTTTTTTTTTAAGTTCAATTTTGGGAGATTCCCTGATTCAGATTCCTATCTATTTCGCAAAGTCACGAGGAAAACACAAGATGCGTTTCCTTCCATATCACGCAATAAAATATTTGATTTCGTAAGGGTTCGATATGATCTCCGCTGTAGTTCTATTTACAATAATGCTATTATTAAATAATGATTTTTTAGATTCAGCATTAACAAAATTTTGTTGAGAAGAATGACATATTTTTAAAAGTTTATTTTTTTCTGAAAATATTTCTGAAAGATTTCTGTAAAGTAAAGATGTATTATATATTTATATTACTATGTATTTTGTAATATAAAATATTTAATATGATATAACAATCAATAAATGAATAGATAATAATGCAGAGTGGATGGAATTTATGTATTGCTATATTATATAATATATAATTACATAATAATCTATAATAGTATAATTCTATAATTATATTATAACTGACGAGACATATATTTCCACTTTAAGTGTTTTATTTGAATAAAATTGTGAATATACTATGTAGATAAGTTACTATTGCAATGATTGCTATTAGAATTCTTAAAAATGAGGAAAAGAAACCTCTAGAACGAATCAGCGTCAAATATAATCAATAACCCTAGCCCATTCAAGCTTACTTGAAAAGATAGAGAACCTTCTCCTCTCATCTATTAAATGTCAAATGTGGTGAAATTATATTACTAACCAGAAATAATTAGATGTTCGTTTATATTTATCGTTCGAATTCTGCATGTAGCACTTTTTATTTCCCTGTATCAATAACAGTTGCGTGGGTGTTGGAAAACCTACGCCGTCCATCTACTAAATGTTAAATGTCATGAAAGGATATTGCTTGCCAGTTATAGTCGGAGATATAAATTGCTCCCTATTTCGCTGTAGTAAAACAAATAAAATTGTTTATTTATTTTTGTAACTTATTTTGGATTCTATAAATAACGGTTATGTATTATTTGAATTCAAGCTTATTAACCTTACGTTCCATTCTTTTTATGAATTAAATCATTTAAGATGGTGCTGTTACATCAACGCGTGTGTAAAAAATATACTGCATGCCACCCTAAGCATGCAGCTCACGAACCTTTGATAAATGAAATATAATTTAAAAAAATAAAATAGAGAAAATTTGTGGTAAATGATGTAATCCAAAGTAAAATGGCTTCGATAAAGACAATGGGAGAATCGGGGCAAGAGTTTAAATGAATAATTCGTACATACTGGACAATAGATATCCAAATGATATCCTCGGAAAATGAGTTAGAAATGTTATAGTCCATTCAGTTCAATTCCCGAGTTTGACTCTTTATATAACAAATAACCAGTACTAGTATGTATATACAATTTATGTACTTGTAAGTATATATAATACTTTTATTTTTCTTCATAACATCATTCGTAGGCCATAAATTGAGAGAATTTGTCATCACTGCCGTGTATAGAAGAGACTGCATGAGAATGGGGGAAGAGATACCAAATGTGGAGGTATTTGGTCGATGCTCTGCCCAATGGTACCGAAAAAGGCTCTTTATTACGCGGTACTATTATAATTAAAGTCTTGGAAGGAAATCCAGACGTTACACAGAAAGAAATTGCAAAGAATAAATCAAGCGACTGACAAACGTCCTGAGGGTATATGGGGCGATTCCTAGGTGACATGCACCGTGCTTCCCGGAAAAACTACAAGAAAGGGTTGCCCCAAACTTGTTTATTTAAATCCGCAGACATCGCGCTTGCAATCGCGGCCGTAAACGGCACGAAGCCGCTGGGAAAGAACGGGGAAAAGAGAGAGAGATGAATGAGATGTCACAACGGCAGATGGCAAAACGATTTCCCTTCCCTACAGGCGGCAGCTGTTGTTCGAACCCCGAAATTCAATTACAAGGAGAGGTCGAAGAGGGAAAAGAAAGGGAAGAGAGACGCGGATTAAATTGTGAAAAGCTGAGTTAATAAATCAAAAGTGAAGGGTGGAATTAGAATATAGGAATTAAAGAGGATTCCCGAGAGGCGAGCCAGAAAGAACGGAAAAAGGTGACAAGGGAAAACTGAAGGAGAGCAAATGTAGTACTCTGCATAGGAGAGGATGGAATTCCAGCGGTGGCGAGTCTTCCCTGATGGATGTTGTCGGCTTCGGAGGAAATGACAAGGAGATGAAAATAGAAAACAGGAATATTTACAACGCTGACGTTTCTCTTAAACAACGGAGCGGAGTGTTTCCGGGAAACTTAAGTTTCCCCATTAACTCAGTATGTATATTAAGTAAAATTCTGAAAATGTTTGCACTTACTTTTTCACTAAAACAGCAATTTAATTTAATGCTTGAATCGCATTTAAATGAAAAAATGTCAGTTCAGATTGCATCTTGAACAACATAAAATGATTAGGTTCGTATAAATTCGAAAAATTATCAAGTTCTTTAGGAATTGAATATGTTAACGCAAGACTGCAGAGGTGACTTATGAGCTTATCTTCACAGGGGAATATCTAATTTATGCTTATAGCAGGGTTCTCCTTGGGTCGAGTACAAGACCAAGACGACTTCAGTTGTAACCTTAGGAAGTGAGAACCAGCGTTCGAGCTACTACCGGTCGTGTGCTCTCTCCCAGGTCGAAGATTGCATGACTGATAAAGTCGAGGAACTTGGGTGTACCGAAGCGGATGCAACGGCGGAATGTCAATTTATAATATTAATTGCGTGTAAATGTCAAATTTGGCTGAAATATATCGCAAAAGTGTGTCTGTGGAATCTAAATATGAATAAACAGCCAAAAATTTACAATCAATCGAGACTTCCCACCCGATAAGAACCCCGAAGAAAAATTTTGATAATCTTTACTCGACTAAAGACACTGTTGAGACGACATCGTGTGAACAACTTAAGTCGTGCACGGTTACAGCGTTATTACTGGTTGTGTATGCAAGTCGAGTTGACGGTTGGACACTGCACCTTATGAGAACCAGTCTTAGAGAGTTCACTTGGTCGAATGCTATTAAGGAAAGTAATTCAGACCTCTCCAGAAAATTACTGAGCATCAGACGGATGTAGAAATAAAGGTAAAAATTGGCAGCGATAGCTGAAAATGCTAAGCATAAAATGCTGATATGAAATGAACCTGAAGAGCTTCTAAATCCTTCTGGAAGAAGCAGAATACTTACTGTGAGTAATACGCAAGTCTCGATATCGGTATCGAGAGGGTTTAAGGACCTTAAGAGAGAGGATGACTTCCTCTTATCATCCTCTTGGTAAGGTTTGCAGCGACTAAACTTCTAACGGTCGAAAAGAGAAAGGGCTCAAGGGACTACAGATGAAAGGCTCTCGCATATTAATACAAGTACCATGGAGGACAACCCAATCTCGCTAGAGGACAACCCAATTTTGCCAGAAGAAGCCGACGGCGGTGTCGGCGATACGTCTCACCTTGACCCCTCGAGTCTCCACCACGAACTCAGAAAGTTCATCGCATTCCTTAATTTAATTCGAGGCGAAAACTTGTGCGCCAAATAAAGAATTCTTGAGCTGAAATTGTTTAAGCTAATCATTTTACGCATTCACAGTTACTCATAATATCTGTAAGCGGATAATTTAATTATGATATTATAATTGATTATATATAAAAATTAAAGATATTTCATTATATAAATGGTTGCATAAAAGACTTTATATCTTATCTAAAATTCACTCGTCATCACTAAAGTTAAGATAGAGAAATAAGTGATTTCATTTTGCGTCATGTTCCAGCATTGAACATGACTCAAGAAGGGCTAGATACAATGAAGCATTATTTACTGTATCATGTTTATAGATTTTTCCAAAGTGAATAATTTTGCGTATTCAAAGTACGGTTAAATTTGGTCATGAGAAAATATGATAATCATGTAACTACAGAGCATAATAAATTATGACATTCTTATTATGATGTCAGTCTTCTTAAATTGGAAGGAGGAAATATCGTAACTCTGCTATTTATGCATGAGCATACGTATGCTATCTCTCTTTGGCTAGGTGCAGAAATAAATTATATCAGAATGAATGCATACTGCATGAAAATTGTCTCTACATCATTAAAATATTACATTTTATACTTCCAATAATAAAAGCAACGACATTATGACATTTATTTATGAAGGACAAGGGATACTTTTCATTCCACTGGCGGAATCTAGAGATTTAGATTGATCTACTGTCTTATTAATGTTATATTTCCCTTAGCTCTATCTAATAGAAAACAAAAACAATCATGTAACTTTAATTGAACATGAAAACCTTGTAAATCTGTAATTATTATTGTAGGTGCCAATATCAAAGCTTAAATAAATGCCAATATCTTCTGATTCGTTTATCAATTTATTCCTTATCCTTTTCTACTACCTTTTGAAAAGTAAGTGCAAAATTTTTGTGAAATTCGATTCAATCCTTTAGCAAAGCGCATGAGTTTATTGATTTATTAAGGGATTTATTTAACTTGTTTCGACTTCATTTCAGATTCACTTATTTATCTTTATTTCTGATCAAATTTATCTTCCCTCTATGACGTGAAAATGGAATTCCAACATTTCAACTCTTCCTAACCCTGCTTCTGAGAAAGAGAGAGAGGAATATAATCTTCCCATGAAACTTAAATAAAGATTCTGCGGCAAACTTAGGACAGATGCTTTTCCATTCGTTTTTCCCCGAGCCAATTTAATTTTTCATGAATATTTTATTCTTTACTCCCAGTGCTCCAAATCGTTGTTGAAAAGGGGATTAATATGGCGGTATTTTTCGGAGATCATATACGAGGGGACGAAAGTTTCAACTCTCACGAGCAAAGTTCAATGATCTGGGGCGTGGGATTATCTCATTCTGTTTTGCAAGATAAATTTTAATCCTCAATCACCATTCCAACCGTCACATTTAATACGCACAAAATGCAATTTTGTTTCGTGGAAATTTCTGATCCTCGAGTATAATTGCCAAAGGAATAATTTATACGCTCGGCATCAAGTAGTGCTAGCATTACAGAGGTAAGCGGCAAGTTTAGTTCCTTGAGCCTCACTCTGCCACTTCCGGCTTTACTTCCTTAAACTTACAAACACCATCCACGATAATTAATGAATTGCCCACGGAGCGTAGAAAAGAACTGAGTTATATTTTATTTTTCTCGTGAATAAATCTCAGATTTTACTCACATATTGTGAGCTTTGATCAAATGCGAAAGAGGCAAAGACTCGTTTTAAAATCTGCCGTTTTAAAAGTATGCTTCAGTTATATCACATTAAACGAAACAAAGCGTTCAAGTTTCGCAAAATAGTGCATTTATTTTCTAAAAAACAAAGATCAGACAGGAGAACTGTTTCCTTAAGAATAATAAGTCAACTAAGAAAGTTGTGTAAATGAAAAAATGTAGCTAATGACAAGAATTATAAGAAAGCATGATCAGAATTAATTAGTCTTTCTCTAATCAGAAAATTTCCAGCTTTGATTTTGACTAGAGTTTATCATGTATCATGAGCTTAACATGGTAAACTTACGGTATACTTTTACGGAGAAGGCACAGTGGACAGAGGAATGGAGACGGCAGTAGCGTGCGGGACCCGCTTCCGGGCAAAACACCACATGATGATGATGATACTTTTATGCTAACATTACGTACATATAATTCACCTCTGAAAACACATTAATGTAGCACATCCATTGAAATTTTCATCTAAATGTATAAAACCAACATTTTTAGCATTTTTTTAAAACCCAATTTCAAGGAAACTAGACAGCTTTAGTACCAAAAGGTGTACTCAATATCCTCTCTCACAAAAAGTTATTAACTTATTACATAAAATCGTTTGTTGCTCGATTTGTTCACTTTGAGAATCATGCTAGTGGTGGTATACAAAAAATAATTCTTCCTTTTCTGAAACTTGAATCAAAAGTAAGTTATCCGATTTATGGCAAAGTCATTACCATAATTATATAACTTCTTGAGCTTTCTGTTTAGCTATTGAAGTAACTGAGGCAGCTTATGTGGGATGCAAACGGGACATTAATGTGTTTCCTGGGTATGTAGATGGCTCACACGGCCGCTTCACCGCGACAAAATTTTAACGGATTTAAATATCGTTTGTGGAATATTTAGGAAAGTTTTTCTACGGTGTAGGGAGAGATTAACCCATTCAATACGGGCATAATTCAGCAAACTGGTGTCAAGTGTAAGATGTTTTTACCTTTCTTTCATAGTTTTCTATTGTATACACATACTGAAACTTATGCCGATTAAATAGAATAATAAATATATTTTTCGGAAAGAATTGTAAATATTCCTAGAAGTCATGGAGGGAAATTCAGAAGGAGTTTTTGGGTTATGCTATCCCGCTATATCAGTCATGTTGATGCTTTGAATACAAGGCGTTCGAATTAAGTGGGATAAAACCTAATGATAGTGTTCGTTACATCATTCACCATGTCCTAGAACCGTTTTCTAGGCAGTATCGGTAGTATATAAAATTACTGCGCGGAATTCGCAAAGTTTGTTTCGTTCGCACTTTCTAAGGCTAGGGAAGGCTATAATTTAGTAACAGCATATAAAAGATACTCTAATGTGATATTGTTGTGAATGCACGCACGCATAATTCTTAGCAGCCCATTCCATTCTCAGGGATTTAACAAGAGCGAGATAACGATTTCGTTTTTTCGATCGGATTTCCGTTGACGAGTCCTATCTCGAAATGAGTATTCACCTGTGGATGATCCGTTTGCTGCGAAGGTAGTCGAGAGCCAGTCCAATTTCCGCCACGTACATGACAACGCAATCCTCGGAGAACGGAACCTCTTGTGACACGTGGTAGCGAAGGTCTCCGCCCAGCAGAAGGTCCGACACCATGAAAAGGTCCTCCTCATCTGTGGAATGGGAAAAACGATGTGATTAATGGCACTTAGCTTAAGCCACGAAAAAAGCTAAGAATGGTTTCTAAATAAATGAGCGAGTTGGAAGAAGAGACTTTTAGTCTCAATTTCGTCCAAATAAAGACGATTATTATTAAATCGATGTGATTCTCTATTCTACGAATTTAATCCCCTCTTCCTTTCTTGCTTTTTTAAATACACGGGAAAATTTTACGTTCTTTTAAGGTCCTTACTAAGTAAATTAAATTATCAATGATAAAATTTCAAATAACTATGCATTTAATCGAAAGTTACAGAAATGACAACTTATAACTTACTTTCTTAAGATTTTACTAATTTTGGTTGGTATTTTCTTCTTCAGTTCTTCGTCTTTAGAAGCATTATTGATAAGTGTGACAAGTAAGTAGAATTTGATATAATATACACATACAAGTATTCTCATTAAGGTAGCGTTGTGCTTCGTATATATGCGTGAATTTTATGTTTTGTTTCGTACATTATATCAACTTAAAGGCAAAGAACATTTGTCCCGAAAGTTTCACCCTTGATCATTTTTTAAATTCCCCTATACTCTCTATTAAACGAATATGAAATTATGGTTTTCTCCCTCAATTGTTCTTTGTGTCATTAGTACGAATAAAAACTACATGCTTATTAGTTTAGAAAAAAAAACTGCAAAAAATGTTTAATTTTAATGTTTTCGGACTTAAACGTACATCATCTGGTAGAGTTTTAAGTCTGAAACCGTAATAAATATTCTATGTGAAAAATGCCAAGTGCGGAATTCCACAAAGTGAAGACTTCTTTCACCGATTATATATTAAATAAATTAGTAAAAATAACTCTTGCTTGGTTAGAATGTTTGCCTATGAAGTGTAATGCCGATCTCTTTTGCTATGAATACCACCCATCGATTAGCTATCCTAGTTATGCATACAGAAGATTCACTATCCCAATGTCATTAATTGTTTGCTAGGTATGATCTGCATACTAAAGTAATATCATTGATATTTCTTCCTCATTTGTCAAGGGATGCAATTGCGCTCTCCCTTTCCTCTTCCTCACATACATCATTTGAAACATCATATTATACACGGGCATCTCTCAATGTTCTCATAAATCTCATTCGCGGAATAGATTTCCGCTGAATTTGCGACGTTTACTGAACGTAGCATTCATCCTGAATAATGAGGTGCGCGTTTGCAATTTCCTGCGCAACATTTTGAGGAACGTCCTCTCCGGATATCGCAATGAGTGTATGCGTGAGTGCGGCCTTCCCTCGGACGTCCTTTGACTTTACTTTGACCCAGTTGCATCCAATATTCATGGCTTTGGGGCCCACAATCCATACCCTCGGCTGATTTGGCCTGTCTTCCATATTCGAATGAGCGGTAAATTTTCAAACAACGACTTCTCCTTTCATTTGTATGCTACACTTTTATCACAAAATTAAAATCATTCTCTCCATAAAATGTCTAAATATCAAACTTTGAAATGCACGGAGAAATGGAAGGTTGTTATTAAGTAAGAGATAATATACCATAAGGAATGCCTTTATACACCTACCTAAAGCTACTTTTTAAAAGATCGAGAAGAATAAATTATTTTATTTTTGTATCTAAAACATGATCAATCATTGATTATAAGCTCTTTATATCGCCGAAATCACGTCGTTAGTTTACTACGATGACGATATCCGTCGACATTCATACCATGGAATCCCCTTATCGCTGATTACCGAAGTATATATAAGCACTAACATAACGATAGTGACTTATTTATTAGATTATTAGTTTCTCAAATTGTGCATATACGGCTAGTTTCCGTTAAGTATCACAACCAGGCAACAGCTATGATGGGAATTTAAACTACTTCCACAAAACAAGTCATTGCAGCATATTCTCTCTAGTTATATAATACAAGCTTTCATTTTCTACAACTGAATATATATTCTACAATGCGTAGGAGATGTATACTCCATACCTAATTGCCAAAACGATTAATTATCATTAAGTATCATCCGACTGAAAATTATACTTTGAAGCGAATAGTCATAATTCCTATTTTCCTGATTTACAGGAAGTCGCGTGCTATCAGTAACATCTTCCAAGAACGTACTTTCTTTCAATTAATTAAGTATTTTTTAAAATCTCCCATTCTCTTCAGAGTCCAATCCTAAGTTTTGAAGCACATCGGTAACGCTCACTGATTTGTCGTAGCAATTGCAGCCTTTGGACGACCTCATTCTAATCCAAGAATATAATACAACACTTTCCAACAAAGCTCTATATACCACATCTTAGCGATTTAAGATTTACCTACAGCTTCAAAATTACCTCCATTAGATAAATAACAAATTTACGGCTTCTGCAGTATATTTTGTTTAGTTCTACTCTACTTGAGTACTTTTATTTTATTTAGCTGATTTTGTTCCAAAACTTTAACCTGGTGTAAATGGTAAAAATCTAAAAACGATTTTCCGAAAAGCATTATCATAATCTTGCAAAGCAATATCTTTATACGTTAAATACAGGTTCTTCACACTGAAAACGCTGAGGTATATTTCACTGAATCTGACTAAATCATCGAGTATTGTATCGTGCATAATACTACTCACAGATTTCAAGAACTCATCACGTGTATATTTTTCTCGATCGATCTCGAGCGTAAGTCGATTACAGATTTTACTATGATCATAAAATATTATTAAAGTAAGCTTATTTAAGTGCATTTAATCAGGTTTAAAGCAGTGAAATTTTCTAATGCCTGATTTTATGTGATTAGAGATGAAAGAAGTATAATTTAACTTTATAAACATACAGTTTAGAGATACGCAAGTTTACACCACTTTCAAGTTATTAAATGAGGAAATAGATTTCTATCATGCTTCAAACACTGGATGAGACTCATAGAAGTTTCTTCTTAAGTAGACGTTATATGCCTTACTCACGATCTCCGGAGCGCCAAAACTGCTGCTATTATCTACAAAAAGGATTTTAATCACAAAATTCTCGTGCGCTGGACGAATTCAGATTTCTCATTGAGATTAGTGATAGGAAAACGGCCCATATGCGAGCAAATTTGGTGTCTCTTTATTTTTTCCGTGTACTTTGGTTCCATACTTGAATTCATAGTCTCTTTGTATTTGGTTCCAATGATTTATTTTAAAATACAAACCGAGGATTTTAATTTTGTTCGCTCATCACTCAAACTCTACACACCCAAACGTTTCAAAATTGAAATTAACGATTTCATATAACAATGCTCCAATTCGTCCAAGAGACAGAACATTTTTTTCGATTCAAAATCACAGCCTTTCCCATTCATCGCGGGTATTTATTCAAATTACGCTGCGATTAGGCCATCAGGCCTGAGAGCAGCGGTATGACGTTTAAAGCGCTAATTCAAATAGCATTTCGCATCGGTAGTTGCGGTAGCCACTGGTTACTGCAAGCGGCGCTCCCTTTTCATTTAATTGGCCCCTCTGCTCTCAGCTAGTAGCCCTTTCCCTCTAAATACAAAGGAAGGGCTTTCAAATTAGGCCCTGCAGCAACTTTGAACAATAAAGGCGGACACGCATTCCGACGTGTAAGGTGCGCGTCAGTCTGCTTGAGTCGCAGGACGCCGAAGACTTGCGTCCCTTTGTGGTCCGAAGAGGAATGAAACGAAGGCGGAGTACTTCAAAGTGAACCTATTTCCCGCTCTTAAAGCAAGGATTCATTTATTATTCACGGAGAGGAAATTCTCAGCCACAATTTCTCTTCCGTTTGCATGTACTTTGATTGAAAACGTCTAGGAGAAAACTATTCATTTCGATAACGCTATTACGAGTGTTGCGTGTGACCGAGATACGTTAGAACTATGAACAACATCTGTAAGAAAATATAATTGTTTTTTGAGAGCTGACAAAATCTCTCCCAAATTTTATCGGGTAGTTCCATTTGTAAGATTAGATTTCTTCAATGCGGCTACTTCATTTACGAAATGGGAATAACCCCAATCACTTTCCTTTCCGCTTGGTTTACAACCACCCTCCATTATATTAAAATTAAAACAAACGAAAAGTTGAAATACTTCTATATTCACTCGATGCTTCTTTAAATAGAATATTGTGCTTTTGAAGAGTCTTTAGTATGTTGCACATTGTAAAAAAGATTTCTTCCTTCAGAAAAAGATATTCACAGCTGGATGATTGACTCTTAAATTACAATATTCTGCAAGACTCCTGTGTTTAATATTTCATGCATTAATCTAAGCGAAAACAAAACGTAGCATGCAACCGCAAATCAGGCTGCTACATTAATTACAGGAAGAAGGAGGGACTTTTCCTCATGTGTTAAGATGCGAATGCGGTAAGGAATACAGTCCTGGGGCGTTGGAAAATAGCGTTTTCTCTCCTGCTACGCCCGCTGGAGGATTGAAATGGCAATTAAGGTAGTTTTTAACACACAAATGTATTCCAATAACAAAGTGACTCTGAATGGTAAAAAAATACCTGCTCCTAAAGTAGAAAAACTGGGTTCGACTTCGAGTCCTGTCTACATTTTTCGCTTCAGTTTCTCTTTGGTTTCTTAAGCCGCTCAGGTCTGCGTGCACAAAATATTACTAATCCTAATTTCCCGATTGCCATTGCGATATTTCTACCTTCACAGTACGAAATTTAATTCTAGCCAGATTATGTAATTCCTCTCTTCCTCTTCGAATTTTTCAGACCCTTGGCAGGTTTCAATTCAGTATCTCACGTCCAAAAGCTTTGCAGTGCACAATATATTACTCGTTATTCCCACGATAATCTGAAAAATACGTTTTATGACCATTTATACCCAAATGGAAGCTCAAATTTAAAAAAATCTGAATTCAATCAAGAAGGCCTCCTTACACAATTACATATTCAGACTCGAAATTGCTATCCGGCGACTTATTCTTCGTTATGCCCGTGCAATCTGGAATAATCAACCAGTCTGCGGCAACAAAAATAATGCAGCCCTAAGTAAGCCATCAAAAACAATTATGTTCCTCGCTCGTTAACTCGCCTAATATATTCCATATCATACTTATATGCATACAAGGATAAATAACACCTTTTGAACATTCTATGAAGTTCCCAAGGAAAAATGGACTTGAAAAAAGTCTGACGGGGCCGGGAATCGAACCTGGGATCTTCCTCTGTCCGGGAGGCTGCTTTAACCATCTGAGCTACCCGGCCAGAACATTTAAACAAACCGTTTTGGGGACTTAATGTGCAAGGGCAAGTGTAGTTTCGACCGACTGAGCGGCATCGTTTACGGCCATGGCCTCATCGAGGCACCGGCAGCACAAAGAGATGTAAGGAAGACCCCTTCACTTTTCACTTCACGAACTTTTTTCAAGTCTGTTTTCCTTGGGAATTTTCCTGGGTGCACGCCCTTATGTGCAAAATCACCTCAACCCATTTCCTTCTATTATATGAAGTATTTTTTGAAAAACTCTTAATCCGATATAGTTTATTTACCTTATCAATCACGCTTAGACTATTCTATACTTATGATGAGAAATACATCTCTTAAAAAATTACATATTTTTAATTTACGGGTGGCTGTTATTTTGTAGCTTCTGGGATGGCGTTCGTATAGTATATTTCTTCATATCTATTATGATAAATATAGAAGTATAGAAATATAGAAATATAGATATTATATAAATATATCCCATAAATATTATCTCGTATAAAAGAGCCACGACAATTTTTTGCGCAACAGTACAACAAACATTTTCAATCTCCTATGTCTGTCAATCAACGTCGGACCCTTTTATTGGCCTTAATCAATAATCCCTCTCTCTTTCGTCATTACCATATCCATCAGGTCATGTTCCCAAAATACCGCAATTTCCGGCCGATGGAAAAAAATAAAATCGGATGGATGCAAAACCTTTTCAAGACTTAAAAGCCGCCGCCAATCCACCAGAAGCCCAATCAGGCATTAAATATGCATCCATAATCCCGCTCTCGTCAGCGGCGTCGGAGTAACTGGGCATAATCTTGGGCGGGAAGCGGCGAACGCATTCGGAGCCTAATCGAAGAAGGCCAAACCGAGGCGACCTCTGACTTTCGACAAACCACACCCCATCAAGGGAGAGATCCCTCAATCGGAGACAAGCCACCCCTCGGATTTGAAGAACTACACTTTCAAATCGAATTCCGAGGCGAACTTCGATTTTCGACGGAGTCGACCTTTTCTGCGGAAGGAATCCCTCCACCCCCCAAATGGGGGTTGATCGGGGGGAAGTGGGGGTGTCACCGAAGGAGGGGTGGGGGAGGCATACGGAGAATGCCTTTGGCTGAGAGAGGGATGAAGAGGGGGGAAGATTGCGAAAGAGAAAAGGCGGAAGACGAACTGGCATTTTATGAAAGGAAAGACGTAAAGATTTGGAATAGCCTTTTCTCTCAGAATGTTTTCCCTCCGCGATAATGTTGATTTCCGTTTCTGGAAAATCTAACGCTTTTCTGTAAAGAAAATACTTCTCCGTGCAAAGAATAGAATGCTCTACAGTGCATGTCGATATTTCTATAAACTAGAACATTTTGGATAGAAAATATTTTGAATTTTTTTGTACAATTAAGTTTCTTCGTTATATTGATATTAAATAAAATTATACAGAACAATACCATCAATTACAGTAATATTATATTAAATAGAATAATACCGTATGTTTTCAAAAGGGCTACGATTGAGGTTTCTAGTGGTACTCTGTGGATTACGATATCATTCCTTTCAAAGCAGTATTTAAAAATATCCATTCCCGCAAGCCCTTATATTAATTCAAATTTTTGCACTCTAACTTTTGAAAACGCTCATGACATTATGTCTCAATATGTACAAAGCTTTCAGGACTATCAAAAATCCATTTGTAGATAGAAAACTGTTTTTTTTTAAGAGTTATAGAAGTTTTAATTGTTGCCTTTGCTTTTCTAAAACTTAGAGGAGTAACCGTGCTTTTATGCTTAAAATCGAATGGAAAAACTCCTGTGAGTTTCACATATTAATAATTAAATTTAGGTATGGAAGAGGATATATTATTACAGAATATTACAACACCATTGAACGACAAAGAAAAAAAACGTTAAAAAGATTTTATGCCAATTAAACCACGACTAAAGTGGAAACCCAAAAAGAAAAAGAGAAGGATTATAAAGGAAAATAAGCTAGCCAGTCATACTATTCTCATTGGAATGCTGTAAACGTAATCACATAGAAGGGCATTAGGCAGATTTATTGCGAACAGAGCATCATTCCGTAATCAGAAAGTTCATCAAATTGCACTTCTGCAGAGTAAGTGAATAACAGTGCAATGCAGTAATCTTTCCTTTACATACATTAGTAGGATTTTGAGTGCTGAATTAGCCATTTAATTGTTGAGTTCTCCTCTATGAGATAAGCGTAGTATGGAACTTTACAGGACGCAGCATCCTTCACCATCGTTGCATACGCCAACAATGGAGCCCTCTCCTATGAATGTAAATGGACGCATGATGAGCTGGCAAGTTCCACTGCATCGATCCCGAATATTGTAACGAAGAAGGATATATGAGACAAACGTCGGAGGATTAAAAAAATGATTATTAAAACAATGTTAGTATTTTTTATTAGTATTTACTTTAATCGCTGCAAGTTGGTATATTACCAGGTGGCAAAGTTCGCGGGGGACATGGTAAGTTAACAATACAATCTGACCAGCATTCCCCAAGGATGGGAGGGAAACCCCTCCAAAAACCTCCCGTTGACAGTACGCATCTTAACAATAAATAAGCCTAGTTAGTACAACAAGTCAAATATACACTATACGAACACCTCCACCAAACACATACAGTCAACTTAATTCAATTCTGCTATATTAAGTTTTTATTAAAGGCGAAATTGAGATTGAAAGGTCTCTTCTTCCATCTAACCTTTCGTCAATGATATTATATACATAAAAACTTGTGTGTAGGTGAATAGAAATAGAGAGGAAATCTTTAGAAGGAGTGGAAGTAAAAAAAAAACCTAAGATGATATCTTAGTAAAAAATATCCACAGCAGGAAAACACCCACAGAGAAGGGGGCTGTAAAAAACCTGCGCAAAACTACTGATAGTACAAGCTAAACGATGTTAAAGAAAGCTGTGTATAGCATGGAAATCACAAGAGCAATAGTACTTTAACTAAATTACAAATTAATAATAAAATAAAATCAGAAACAGGAAAAACTGCAATAGTAAACAACGAGGAAACAATTAATAAGACAAAAACATAAGATATAACATTCAGACGGTATTTCAAAAATAATAATAAAATCAAAAAAAGATGTAACTGCAAGAATACACTATTGGAAAATGGTAAATATAAAAAAAATAAAATTACACATTCAAATAATGAAAATTGTTTCGAAAATGACTCTTACTAAAATGACATATGAAAAATTTAACAGTTAATTAAAATTGGTAAATTAATAAATACGAATGGAAATATTTTTTTATAATGAAGACCTAAGAAAAAAGGCTATCTTGTACTACTAATTACTGATTATCTTCTACTATTGTACTACTACATTGTAATAATGCATTGTACTACTTGGAAGTATTTCCTTAATCTAAAGAATTGTAAAATATGGAGGCAGAAGATAGGTGTTTGCAAATAAAGAGAAGGCAATATTATGAAATTTGTACGGACGACAGGATTCTGTCTGCAAAGTAATCAACCCAAAGGCCGGATTGAACCACACCCTCACACTTCACCATTGGCAACCAAGAGCTCTGAAGATGAAATGCGGCGTACTGTTCTAAATGAAGAGTAAGGAGGTTTGCATTTGCTTTCCTCACTGAATCAGAGGAGTGGAAACCGTCCTCGTAAGTGGAGCGCAATTGCCTTATGAATAGCACTTTTCATATCATTTGATAAGAATAATCACAGGCGAATGGCGTAATTCAGCTTCATTCATACCTCATTAGGATCATTATCGCATCCGTGAATGAGACTAACAAAAAGACAAAAATAAATCAAAGGTTTTTGTCCATTCTGTACTAAAAGGGGAGATGAAAATATTCCATTCATCAAGATATGGTGGTAGCTGGAGATGGGCGGGTTCGAGATGGAATAAAGGGAACATTTTGAATGAAATGAAAAGGAGAAGAAACAGAGAAGACTAACGAAAAATATGGCTCGGAGTCAAAATAAAGGTTGCTGTGGAAAAGGGTAGTAAAGGGAAGTCAGAGATGTACACAGAAGATACGATACGTATGAGGGAAATATTGTAAAGGGAGAAACGCCGCAGTGGAAAAGGGGAGAATGAGAAGGAATAAATAAACAAAGGGATTCGTTATGGGCCGATGACGTTTCCCTTGAGATTTTGAACGAGTGAAATGCATCGCAAATAATAAAACTCAACGGTATACATCGGCGAAATACCGAAAACACCGTCGCAGAGAACGGTGCAGGAAGATCAATGATCGAGGAAATCAATGACATAATAATTCAATTTTATTCGGGCGAAACTGAGACAAAAGTCTCTTCTTTCATCCAATACATCGTCATAGATTATGCAATTATTATATTAAAGATACGGTATGAGAAAAAATGGGAAAAGTTATGGATATAATAAACCTAAGAGTTTCTTAGAAAAAGAAATTTCCACTGCAGGAAAGCACCCACGAATAAGGGAATGTGGAAAGCCTGCGCAAATCTACCGATAGACATAACTAAAAGATGAGAGGAAACATGACAAAATGCATAAATACACTACCAAAAAGTAAATGTATGTAGTACATCAATAAGCATAGTCACGTTAATACTAAATAAGTATTATCAATACAAAAATAGCATAAAAAGAGAAGGAAACAAATTACATAAATTCGCAAGTATACAGAAATATAATACATAGATATATATATGCAATACATAAAGTATATAGTCAAGGGCACCTAGATGGCCAACAAGTGGGCAACGCTTTTGGCTTCGGTGAAAGCGGGCCCGGGTTCGGTTCCCGTTGATACACAATGTGCGAAATGATCTAAGCTGTCAAAGCAATTTTAAGACACAGCAGTATATAGTCAAAATTGCATAAAACATAGGCTTTAAGGAATCCTCTAAATAGGAAAAAGAATCAGATAGAATGATTATGTACAAAGACAAAGAAAGCTCATTATGCGTTGAAAGGAAAATCAAAATGAATAAAGTAGAGGACAGGATATTTCTTAATTCTTACTATCTTTGAAGTCATCGGAGCTCCTAAACCGCGAAAACTTACTCTTTGCAGGAAAACAGCCATGATGCGAATGAAGCACAAAAGCCATCTAAAACTACAAAGGAAGAGTTAATGGAGGATCGAGAGATGGAAAGAGGACGGAAATGGCGAGGAAGAATGAGAAAGAGTTGTAGAAATGAAACAGAAAGAGAGAAGAGATATATGGGCATGTATACAATGATGAAGAGAGATACAAAGAGGGAGGAAGAAATGGAACGAAAGAGGAAGAGCGTATATTATGATGCGGGAGGGAAAGTTTATTTCTTCTCTTGCCTTTCTCTTCCGTCAGCGCACGTTATAGGGAGTCGGCGATAACAAACAGCTCCCAGGGACGGGAAGAAACTCTCGTGGGAACGGAGGAGAAGGGAGGAAGCAGAGGAGTAAGTTTTGGCGGAAGCTCTTCTTTTTTGTCGACGCTTTCGGACATTGAGTCGCACGAGTGGAAAAAGCAGGATTAATGAGTTGCACCACGAAGGACAATTAGTTTCTGCTCCGATTCTCCCACTTTCGTGGGATGAATACCACCTAAATTATTCCTTAATGTCATTGAGAATTCGTAGGTTAAGTTGCGTACATATAACCCTCTTATAAATAAGTTCACTCAATAAAAATTACGGGTTATAATATGTGAACGTACAAGTATTATTAATAATAATAATAATAATAATAATAAAGTGTCATTCATTACGGTGAGATTGAGACCGTGAAGTCTCTTCTTACATTCAACCCTTCATCATATAGGTTTTAAGGAAAGAGATTGCATGGACAAAGTACACAGAAGAAAACTATATTGCGGGTTTAAAAACTTAGGGTTTTTACTTGGGAAAACATAAACGTCGCAGCAGGAAAACATCCTCAAGAAGGATGGAGTGAAAAACATGCAAGATCTGCAAGTAGTTGAGTTAATTCTTATGGAAAAAAGGTCGGTTGGTTCAGCCCTGAAAGATTTGATAGGCAAACAAAACAATACAGGTACACATTCACAGAGATGAATTAATATAAATGTTTACAAAACAGTAAAGTGCATAGTGGGAAACAAGTAATAAGTTGGACTATAAATTGGTTATTAAAAAAATTATTACAATATAGTAGTAGCTGTTAAATAACTCTATGATATTCGCAAAAAACGAACTACTTTCCGCTTTAACCCGAATTCAGATTGGTTCGTTTACAATTACTTCACTCAGATACCCGCTAAATCGAGCTAAAAGTGCAATTATATTGAAAAATTTCCTTGATTCCAAATTCCAAAAACTTTATCCTGTTGGATTATGATTATGTCCTTTTCCATATTGGTTTGTATATGATTCCTATTGTAACTTTGTTGGTGAGTGACGTCTTAGGCTCGGGTATTCTTATTGGAACGTGTCGCTTGATCATAATATTTTATATGGGTTTTTCATTTAATTCACTGATAGAGGCGCTATACTCATGCTTCACTTCAACCATATTCGAGAACATTCCTGAGATATATTAACATACATTTAAAAGGTTTGCGGAACTTGGAAGTCATGGTATTTCATAGATTTAATATATCTGTAAAACTTGTCTTGTCCGTAACCATTAACAGAAAATTAGCAAAAGTTTCTAAAAGAATATTCATGCATTTTGAACCACTTTCGTGGGAGTTCATATGAATGAGCTGAGTGAACATGTAAAGAAAGAAATACACAAGGTTATATTTTTCAAACCAAATTTTACTGTGGCATCCTAGGCTATCACAATAGAAAGGATTCAACGTCTTCTTAAATAAGCATCATTAATAATTCATTACTGCAATTAATATAACCTGTCACTGCGGAGGATATTCGTTATCGTAATATTCATATGTTTGTTAAACGAAAAATCATTTTAAATGACATATTTTCAGTCCTGTGTTGATCTAGGAAACTTGTAAACGTTCGTCGAAAGGGAGTGTAAGAGGTACATGGAAATGTAAAGGTTTGGAATGCAGTGATTCGGAAAATGGCGCAGAATTGACATAAATCATAACCATGCAAAACAAAACCCCTTCGCTTGCTGGCCTATTCCAATCTGCTTCCTATTAACGAGCTAAAATTCCACTGTTATCAATATTTCTCTCTCTTTTTCTTTTTCTATAAATTGAAAGCGTAGCGTTCCATCCCCCATTCGATCTGAAGCCAATAAATTTTCCATTCGCCACTACTCTCGCGTGTTTATTGAACTAAAAATGGAGTATTAAAAGTGGTACGAGGAAAAATATAGTAATAAAACAAGAGGAAAATTGGAGGATATTAATTTCAATCCGCGGGGAACGTGCGTTGGCGTTGAGGAAAAAGATAAACAATCAAACTACTATTTACATTTAACTTTTCCGCGCAATCAGGATAGATTTTGGATTGTCCCGCACTGATTTTAATCTGCATTCATCAACTATTAACTCTCGGCTGCAATCTCTTTTTTCCAGAATTTTCCCGAAAGGTTTTTCGCTCTATTTCCGGGATTTCGACATGTTTTCCTCTCTAGCGGAATACGCCCTTCAAAATCCGATTACGTAGAATTCGATAGCGATAATTACCCCTTCTGATGCACGGGATAGCAATTAAAAACGTGTCCTTTTAACTCGGTGACGCCACTCCATTGTCTTTTGATCTTAATGAATTTCTCTCGGGGTCACATTTGTCGCGAAAGAGCCACCCCTTTAATCCCGATTGATTTCTTCTCACCAGAGCTCTCTTCCTTTAAATCCTTCCCTTCTTCTCGGATTGCTACCGCAACACAAAACTAATAATACGAGAGCATACTCCATCTTCGTAAAGTTCCAAGTCAATGGAAAAGCACGTACCCGAGGCAAACAAGTCTCCCTCCCCGGCTTTCTGTGTGTGCTCAGTCCACCTGCGCCCTTGAATCCGAAGGGAAAGAAACAAACGATTTGAGAATTCTCCGATATTCGGAGTGAGATTTGTTTTGGATCAGGCGCGACCTTGTTTGTTCTGGGTCGGCAAATATGATGATCGTTGCTTTCCTTTATTTCGAGGCGCCGAAGAATCTATTACTGTATGGTACGCAAACAATTTACGCGTTTTCCGATGATAAAGCGCGTGGAAAACTCGCGTTTGCACTTTGTTCGCTCGCCTCTCCACAATTTTTCAAACTAACACTCGCGTCGGCAGTTATGCGTTAAAAACGCGAGTGTACTAGAGCAAATATGAATGGACTTCCAAATATGGCGTCAAACGATAATCAGGTGAATCAACAATGCAAATATTGGCAAAATTGAAACTGTATCAACGCTTTCACATGCAACGAAAATCCTTTTCGCGACGCGATGTTCATTTATTTTCCTGGTTGCAAGCGCCGGTCACAGTTGAAATACGTGGTAGGACTCAATATTTGACGTTCGGACGCCATTCCGGGAAACCCAGAATAGCACATGTCGAATATTTTCCCTGTACCCCTCCCCAGAAAGAATTTCATCACGGTCCTAATGGCGCCTAGGGATCAATACGTGGGATTAATGGGAAACTCGAGTCATGGAAACTGATATGTGTCCGTATTTTGTACCTCACTTTGCCTATGTATGGTATTAAAAACGCTGCTCGGACGAATTCCCACGCAAAAAAAGAACTCAACCGACTGAGATAATAGAAGGGTTTTTTTCCTCCCGCGGCTAGCTTTTCATTGGCTGAGCTGAGCTAAATATCAATTGGAACATCTGCTGCAATAAATTATGGCGAGATGTGACTCCTGGAATAAAAAAATGCGATCAAAAATGACGGCACTATCTCGGAAAACAAAGAGAGTGATAATTGGATTGGCGAGCATGGAAAAGTACGGCGCGTGTAGCTCTTTCGTTTCCTGTATGCAATTGACGGCAGATATTCATAGCCTCATATGAAATTGATTTCAGTGAATTATGAATCGCATTTTTCAATCTAAAGCTCCGTACATGCGAATCAACAAAAAAACTCGAGACGTTTCCTCCTTTTTTATGAACTTTTCCTCCGGGACAAACATTCTCATGAAATACCTACCCTACCATTTATTTCCTCGATGTTCTCCTCTATTTGGGTCTCATTCTTTTGCGTGAGTGCAAACATCGTCCTATTAAATTCCGAACAAGTGAATCGCGTATGACGTAATATAAAGTTATGATATCTAGATCCGACCCCAGCATCGATGCTCGGTACTTTTACCAGAATCTAATATATATTTAATTATACTCCAGTTTCAATTGAGATCTAAGGGACATTGAAGAAAAATTTGTATTTACGCACTAATGAGCCTTCTCGTATCATCCTCAGTTGACTATCTATTCTATTCTGGGAAAAATTCATCTCATTTTCTTAATTTTATTTTGTGAACGCAATAAAACTGTACTTCCGAGAATGAAAACTTGTTAAAACTCTGTTTATCTGAAGCGTATGCTCGCTTGGTTTTCCCTCTACATATCTAACCTTGATGCGTAGGAAGGACACGTGGAATGCATGAGCGCTTACTCACTTCACGGCAAACGTCATAAATGCAATTATTCTACGAATCAATTAATTCACATGCACTACATTAAAAATTAAATTTGAAAAGTTACTTACAGTAATAATAATAACTATGGTAAATTAAATTAAACTTAACGTATTTCGGGTCAACAATTCTGATTATTACATCAGATTCCAACAACAAAGCATGGGCGCTTTGCAGAGATAACGTTGCAAATACGAAATAGAAGTTTTAAATTTTCCAATTATTATATGTTGCACTATCATACTCTACTTTCTCATACCCGCCAAGTGTTAAAGATGAAAAATAATTGAACACATTTAAAATATATTCATTTATGAATTACATATATAGTTTATTGTACAAAATCGTCGCAGTTAGTCGCAAAGGAATGGTGGCACCGATAACTTACATAACAATTAATAAAAAAAATATATATACTGTGCATACATACAATAAACCCAACTAGATACTAAATAAGCATGTATAAATAAAAAGTAATAAAACTAAATAATTACAAATGTATAAATATGCAGATCTCGTAATTCCAAGTCTGATAATATTTAACATTATCATCCAACTGTTTTGTAACATAAAAAAACTATTACCACTCTCTATGTTATAGCTACTTGAAATTAATACTAATAGAACGCATTTTTTGGCCTCAAATATTTATTTATTCATTTATTTATTCAATTCTTACATACAGCATAGCAATGCCAATTTACAGTGAAATATAAAAATATACATATAGAAAAGTAATAAACATAAACAGTAAAAAGTGACATAAAATATAGAGAAAGAGAAAACAAAACATAAAGGTAGATTTTACAATTATATGGATCTGGTGTGTGGTAAGCTCAGGTTTAAAAACAAAACAATCACATCTAGCATATTTTCAAATTCAAAACCGTAGTAGACTTCCAGCACGACTCCTCAAAAACCAATACGCATCCAATATACAGTATATTGAGGTTTTCTATAATTTGAGGCAACCGATTGCGTTTCAATTACTGATAATTCACAAATACACAAATAATACACAAATGCAAACATATGATCCAGCAAATGTGGCTAAATTCGGAATGGTCTAGATATGGTAGCAAGTATATTATTTTGCTTAACTTATCTATTTTTTTCTTTTTTTAGGTATCTCGCGAAATACGTAGCAGTTCGCTAAGAAATGCATAAATAAAATTCAACTAACAAAGCGAAAGTTTTACTTCCTAACGTGTACTGTAATCACAGATCCTACGTGGATTGTAAAAGGGATAGGTTAACACAGCATTTTGTCATCATTCCTTGATGATTGCGCCTCAACTTATTATAATTTTCAGTACATAAAAATAAGCGAAATGTTACTTTTTGGAAGGAAATTCCCTGTAATTCTACAAATTATTCGTGATCGTGACGTGACGCAGTGAGCATGATTCACAGATCGTCCTTTCCTCAACGGTTCGCCCACGCAACGAAACTTACTATTCTCGTCGAGGATTTTATCCCCGCGATGCAAGTACCACAGAAATTAAATAGATCACGTGTCCATTTTCCACCTTTATTTCGTTTCATCGAGCACACAAATAGAGGCGAAATTGGAACAGACAAGAAACAACGTCAATTAATCCCTGCTCCACTTATTTTCCACGCATGGAGGATAATTCGACACCGGACCATAAATAAAAATTTCTCCGTAAACCTTATTTGGGAATCAAACGCCAGAGACTTTTACAGAATAGAGCGGGGCAGGTTTGGTACAGAAGCAGGTTAACGTAATGCTCATTGCTCATATCGTTGATCAGAACATTTCAGCTGTTGTCAGTAGCCGCCATTTACTATAGTTTGGAGGCAGTTGCAGATATTATAGGAAAAAGAGAAACCAATTTTTCAATTTTTTAAGTGAGTAAATCTATACACCAATTCAATGGCGTTAATACTACCTATACTTTAGAAAAATCACCTAAAATTATTATATTTTATCCAATTAGATTGGTCTTTATTATATTGGTATTTATTATATTTTAAGCTTTCCAGTTTATTGCTGATCTCTCCAATAAAAGCTAGAGGTTGAATTGTAAAGAAAACATGGAGGGGGTATTTTAAAAAAGACACACGGAGCAGATTTATACGCTTTGTAATTCCACCGTTTGCTTGTGTATATCGTCCAGTATATATTAATTAACAGTTTTCAATCGCTACGTATATGTGTGATTGTGTTTAGATAGAAGTATGGTATGGAATTATAAAATAAAAACCAACAGAAGTAAGAAGATTGACCCATACGTGATGAATATGGCAGTAGAAGAGGTTAGAAAACGGCTTTAGTTTAATTTGAAGACTCTTGCTAATTTAAATAAGAATTTTAAATAAACATACTAAAGTAAAATTTGTTATCATAAATCTTTTAAAGGGATGTAAAAATTCCCCTGCACCTTGTCTAAACTAGCCCCGGTGGTATATTTACAAAAGTGACAGCACCTAAAAGCAATCAATTAAATTGAAAACTATGATAATATTAGGCAGATAAAAGACAACAAAGTACGTCATTAAGTTTAACTACTGAAAGAGAATGAAAAACGTAAATAAGTGTAACAATTAAATAGATAAAAATAATATATAAAAAACTGTGTTAACCGGCCCCGGTCACCCGTATTACGCCATATTTTCGCGTGGCACCGTTCGAAAGCGGTTCTGTGCCATAAAATCTTGATGGTGGAAAAAGGAGCAACATGGCGTTGATTGGTGGCAGATGAGTTAGTCGACTAACTCAACTAGCGCCGCTAACAATGCAATGGGAGCATCGATCGGACCGTTGCCTCTCGAACGCCAGAAAGCGGAAGGAGATAAACGATGAATATTTATTGCCACGTAATCACGAGCCACTTGTTTCGGCTTTAATAGATTCTATTATCATCATTGGACTCCGGAGCGATGGTGCAGGGATAAAAATCTGCTGGAAGCTCTTTTCTTCGTATCCGATCCCGTCGATATTCCTCTGCGCTTAACTGGCCGAATCCTGTGATGAAACGATTAATAAGTGAAGAAAAGTTTCAAATTCATCAGACTTAAAATCATCGCGGAAGTTAGTTAGGGGACCGTATTGTGGTTGGCCCTTAAAATCTTGATGAGCAGAAGCCGAGTATTTTCTGGATGCCTTCCTGTATGCAAATTCACGGCCAAATCTGATGTTCAACTCCGCCTGTCGTTAATTAAAACTTTCCATCAACTTTTGAATAGATTCTATTTGAGTCGGGAGACTGGAATTTGTCAAATAAAAGTTAGACCAGGAGACTTTGTGAGTAAAGGCCAATTTCTATATCGGCAGTTACGATAAATTTTTCAGCAAAAATTATCTCGAGGTGTGAAGCGTGACTGGACCGAGTTAAACCGGCAATATAGCGCCTTAAAGGTGATGCACCATTATGTATTGATTTATACTTAACGAAAATAACAATTAATAGAAATTCTCAACTGCTAACAAGAGGGCTGTGAATTATTTATCTTGTCTCTAAATATATCTGTTTGGACAGTCAGTTTAGACTAAATTTATATACTAATTATAACATTCCTCTGAGCCCTGAGCAAAACACATAAGAAAAATATCAAGAGAGGGTCGATTTTATTTAAACAGAATAAGAAGTAATGCCTTGATTAGTTGGATGTGACAAGAAAAGAAAATGAAACAATTAATCTGAATTTCCATGCAAAATATTAAACTCAGTTTATTACCACCCGAGTGACACTAAAAAGAACAACTCAATTTTTCAATAAAATGAGCCTTCTTAGCTTTACCTGGTGTCACCGTTAGAACTTCTTATTTATACAACTTTATTTGAAAATTAAAAATTCCAGAGTACAACGTACAATTATCTTACTTTGTTTTTGTACTTGATGCAAGATGGAATATAGTTTTGCCGAAACCGGTAGTATATCGCGAATTGTGTATCTTTAGCAATAACTAAATATAGTCTACTTTTGTAAAGCTTATTCACATTTTATGGAGTTTTAAATAATGTGGAAAACACTGTTCAAAGGGTAGAGGTTCTAGGTGACTGAAAATTTAGTAGATAAAAAATATAAAAAGATTTTTATCAGAAGATATTGGATTAAGGGCTTACCTTGGTGGGCTTTGCGTTCATTTGAGAGAGAGTCTCCCGGATAGAGGAATCCCGGGTTCGATTACCGGCCCCGTCAGACTTTTTCAAGTCCGTTTTTCCATGGGATTTTTCCTGGACGCACGCCCTTATGTGCAAAGTACCTTTAACCCTCTCCTTGTTACTTTATATTAGGCTTTACATAATTAAGTACGAAAATCTTTCCTTGATTTCTCACCAAAATCAAAAGAAGACGTTTTTAAAACTTTGAATTGTAGAGTTCTGAGGCGTGTAAATGAAAAATAGAGAAGAATTAGAACTCGAGTTATTACGAAAAACGATTAAGATTACATGCCCGATTAGAGTTTTATCACTGCCTTTTGTTGACTCAAAATTACTTGCGGATCTCAGTGAAATCTTATTGAAATCTATATTGAAACATGAAAGAAGAAAACGAGGTTCCTTTTCCCTAAAAAACATATATGACTACGAGGAGATGTTCTCTATCGCAAATAAAAAAGAAACGAAAAAGCTCAGAGCTCCGTCAAGACATGTGCCATCATATTGAAATCCTCTTTCCTCTAGTTTTATTTACTACTCTAGCTCTTAACCTCCCGTTTGAAGTTATTTCTTCGGAGTAGGAAGATATAGAGGAAAGTTTTGCAACTTTTTACCGTACCGTTCCTCCTATATTGCAGATTTTATTTTTAGGAGATATATTGTAGTCAAACTCCACCGTGGAGCTATCTACGGTGAACGTTGCTCTATATTAAAAATGATAGTGATTAAAAAGCTATGTTCATTAATTTCAGATAAAAATATTGGAGGATGATGAATGGTACATCAATTTTTGCTCTCCATCGTAAGCTATTTTTAAAGTTATATTGCTCTGAAAAAAAGGAGAGGAAAGAGGATGATCAAAATTAATTGGAACCGAAATTTCTTCCGTCTTTCATTAAATTCCTTAGAGGTCACCGATTAATTTTAACTGAGAATGCAATACGCATTCGAATTATTAAATAACTCAGACATGCCATAATTCGCTCAACTGCATTTTATTTCCACGAAATCTCTAAGATATGGGAAACTGCGCTGCCGACTCAAAGTAAATACGCTAATCAAATGTTAGTTCAGTTTTCTGTCTTCCTCTAAACCACTTGGATCGGCGTATGAGCATCTTGCAGGGAGAGTAATCTGTTAGAAACTCAAACAGACTTTTTCTGGAAGCTTTGTCGGTAAACTCGACAGAAATCTCAGTTCCCTCTGGTTTCCTTTGTCAAGACTAATGTACTTCTTCATAATTTCCAGTGGAGATATCACAAGCATCCCATCTTCCTTTTTTATCTTCCATAAGAGAATTCCAAACGGAGAGCAACTACGCGTCCTTCTTTTTCTCTAGGGAATCCTATTTCAAAACGCGAAATGACTAGATCTCAGTCCATTTCTATCTTAAGAAGACGTAGAATCTTCCGCAATGATTTCTTCGAGAATGTTATCGTCGGAAAACCACTCGTAGCTCTCTCATCATATTTTCCAATTAACACAGAATCAAACGGAATCGAATCCTTGGCTTTACTGTATTTCGCAACATTTGTTAAGATCTTCTCCCATTACAATGATATATAGCCTCATTTTCATAAATCGTATTACTGACGGTACTGCAAGAGGGATTTCGCTAAAAGAAAAATACGATGAATTTTTAAAATGTAAGATCGTAATTGTACAATTCTGTAAGGGGGCTTAGTAATTTTCAAGGTCCTTTCCCTATTTTGGAAACAGTTCAACAATCTCTGCACGTGAAATTATTACTTACATTAAATCTGAGTGAACCCGTTCCTGCAATTCAAAATTTTTGCCTGAAACCCCCAAATAATGGATTGCGTGGAGAATGGAATACATTAACATGTATCCACGACACCATTAAAAATTTTTTTACATAATTGCATTAATAATGACGGTAGAAATAACTAAGTGAAAATTTCACAGAATTGATTAATAAAATTTAACTATTTAAATTATAATTATTATATAATTATTTAAATTTAATTGAAATTTATTAATTGATTTTCAATTTATTTATATATATATATATATATATATTTATTTTAGCAATTCCACCAATATTATACGATATAATATTATCGTAATATTATACGATATTATATTATCATAATAATAGAGGTTTACTATATGACTGCTTTTTCGTTCGATTCTGTATTTGTATTTATTGGAAATATCTACATTTAAATATAACCCACTCAAGTATATTCAAGTCTGTAAAAAGTTAAGATGTTTATTCTGACGGGGACATGGAACGATTTTTATTTTTCTATACGAAAGCGATTTAATACCGCGAAGACTTTATCGTATGCTAAAAAATATGCTATTAAGTACAAAAACTTTTCGCACGAGAGTTTTCTTCATATTTTTTTCTGATTTCATGATTTTCAATTTTGACTGATGTTATTCAAGAAGCCCCAAAGCAATTTCCACTATTTTTAGAGGCGAAATTCGTCCAGAACAGGGTAAATGGAGATATGAAAAGCAGAAGGAAAAGAATGGCAAGTATCGGAATGAAATAGGGGGAGCGATATGAAAGGAGGCGGAGGACAAAAATAAAGCCGAGGAGGGAGAGAACAAAATTCTCATCGAGGAATTTTATATCCGCATACCAAGAGCTCCACTTGGCGCCCAAAACTCGCAGTTGTTATGAAAGAATTCGGAAAATATTGCTTTATACTCATCCATATCTCCCCAACACATGCATTTGTCAAAACTGCTTGGCCTTTAGGTTTTTTGAAACATGAGCTATTGAAATTTCTGTACCAATCCATACTAAATAAAGTTCTGATCAACTCTCTCATTGCCTTGTTTTCCTAGTAAATTCATCTTGTGAAGTTAATTATTTCTCGAAATACACTAAAACCTAAAACTACACACGAGATGAGAGAAAAGTTCTTTTGTAGAGATTATAGTAAATTTTCAGCGGCTAAATCTCATATCTCACCGCCGAAAAAGAAAACTGGAGTATTCACTAAACATATTTGAGAAAGTATATTAATATATAAATCAACATAAAATAGAGCAGATAATATTTTTTGTTAAAGGAATAAAGAAACTCGAAAGGAAGATTGGACGTGGGGTAAAATTAAAAACTCCAGAGAGTTCTGTCTGTGCGAGTCTGCGTAACGCACTCTAAAATTTGATGGCAAAAGTCGGTCTCGAAGGCCGCAAACTTTTAAAGCGATGGATGAGAAAGTTACAGATCCTAAAATGGAAGCGGCTTTTACTCCGTACTATTGTAGTAACGAATAACGAGGGCTCTAATTAGATGTGCTGGTCTCGGATTTTAATATTCCGAGGTCGCTTCAACTTCGACCATACTCCTACATGATCAAATTATTGTCGTAGTTCTTTCGACATCACTTCTGTAAGATTCTATTTCAGTTTACAAAATATCAATACTGAAGAGCGACCCAGAATTCAGGGTGTATGCACTCTTATTTAAAACGGTATGGTTCCATAGTCATTGTGTTATAGGTATTCGGCTCTGTATTGTTTATATTATATGTAGCTCTATTATATACATTATTTATTAAATATATTTATTGAAGTTATAAAGTAAAACACCGTAAACTTCCACACTAAGTGTGGAAGTTTACGGTGTTTTACTTTATAGCTTAAGAATGTCCTTCCACGAAGTTCGGCCGAATACGATAGAGTTTAATATATTTATTTATTATTTTTTAGTATTATATATAATATCATTATATTATTACGGACAAAAAATCTGTATATATTACGATTAAGTTTTAATTTTATATGTATTTATAGTTGTATGAGACTACAGTATTTTTAATTCCAATTACGCCCAATAAATATTCTTTCATTGAATTTTATCGTAAGTTGAAGAAAGTGGACCAAAATGTTTTGCTTTGACACCTATAATTAATTTCAAATTTACATATCTTCGTATGTCAATTAAATTTTCTTCTAGATTCTCAATTGCCATGATACAAGAGATTTGTTTCATAAAAAAATCAAAATAATGCAAGACGTATGATGAAAACATCTGCCCTGTACAACAATTCTGACGAAGAGCGGGAGTGACAAATTAAAAAAAACAAAAATGCAGAGAAAAAGAACTTTAAATTTGTATTCCTAATATGAAAAAGTAAAATCCAAGTATCTGTAATTTCCAAACTAAACGTATCAAATTCGCACTATCACAATTAGTGTTAGTAAAATCACATTACGTATTTCCAAATACATAAAAAAACAAAATGTTTTTGCAAATATATGTGGAACTACTTAAAGGGTGATTTTTTCGGTTACACGAATATAGGTCGACAGCAATTAGGTCGACGACAAAAGGTCGATGCCAATAGGTCGCCGTGCCAAAAGGTCGGTAGCCAAAGGGTCGACAACAAATAGGTCGCCATACAAAATGGTCGACTGCAAATAGGTCGCCATACAAAAAGGTCGCTATACAAATAGGTCGACAGTAAATGGGTCGCCGTGGAAAAAGTTCGAAATTATTACTATTAAATATAATAATATAATTATTATTTAAAGGTCGAAATACATTTTTACCCAACATGCACTAAGCTACATGTGACATAGTTTTAGATGGCAAGGGAAAATTGATATTAATCATAGGTAGACTAACGGTGACACATCTACGGTATTTAGTAGGGGATAAGTATTTTTAATTACATGCACTAAGCTACATGTTACATAGTTTTTGATGACATGAGACAATCTATATGTATCATAGGTAGATTGACGCGGCACCTCTTGCGTGTTTGGCAGGTGTTTGATATCGAAATTTTTTTCTAATAAAATTTATAGATAATTAAACTTTTTGTAACTTTTGTATATAAATGTATATTATAAGTATATATAATTGTATATTTTGTATGGCGACGTATTTGTTGTCGACCATTTTGTATGGTGACCTATTTACTGTCGACCATTTTGTATGGCGACCTATTTGCTGTCGACCTTTTTTTATGGCGACCTATTTGCTGTCGACCTTTTTCCACGTCGACCCTTTGGCTATCGACCTTTTGGCACGGCGACCTATTGTCGTCGACCTTTTGTCGTCGACCTAATTGCTATCGACCTTTAGTCGTGATACCCTTTTTTTTCATTTTACTTTTCCTTGTGATGGATTTACAACCCATAAAACTTCCCACAATAGATTTTGTTAGATAAAACAATTAATTGATTTGTTATAACTGTATGAAATACAATTTTTTCTGCCTGTATAGCTTATCCAAGTATGTAGAATATAGAAGCAATCCAACATTATTATCATTTTCCGGATCAGTAAGAATTACATCTAGCGTCGAATTAAATTAAAAGCGTCTATATTTTTTATGCCATGTCAATGCCAAGCCTAATGCCGACCAATACCGATTTATTGAAAAACGACTACGGAGACGCACAGCCTATGAATGTATTTCTTCAGATGTGTCTTTTATATATACATATTTTCCCTTCCATCCACATTTCTAAAGACATTTAAAATAGTAAATTAATATGTAATCCATCCGGAGAAAATGCTTTAATTATGGTACCAACTTAACTCCACGTTGGCTAGTATCCCTTACATTAACGTAGAACGAGAGGAAGATTGAATCTCGTGCCGTCCAAACTAGAAAGAGATTTCGGTTTTTATGCAATTACGCTTTTCTCGAGGATAGGGTACGTCGTTAATCAAGTCACTTCGCATCACTAGAACGAGTCTCCACATGAAGTATCGCAGCATGAGTAATAATTCAATCACGAACCCAAATTCGTTCTTGAAAGACCATCGGATCCGCGGAGCTCCCGAGGTGGAAAGAAAAACACGAACATTCTCCGGTAGAAATTAAAAATTCGAAAAGTAATCAAAAAGTAATCGTGACATGGAAAGAAAATTCCGAAGCCGAAGAGAAACTTCCCACCGTGGAAAACTTTGCCATTTCGACAATTTCCTCGATATTTTATCTCGAAGAATAATTTCAATTCTTCGACATAATCCCGAAAATGGGCGATGCAAACTTTGAGTAAGAGAAACCTTGGGATAAAGTGCGTCGAAGAGGCAAATCGTTTCTTCCCACGCCTTTAAAGAACGGAGGCGATTCCTTCGGGCGCGGGAAGCCTTCGCTTCGAAATCACACCGAAATGAATTTCGCTAATTGAGCGAGAAAGGTCGGGGGAAGTTTGGCCTGAAAAGACCCCGAGTGAGAAAAGAGGCGGGAGTGAGGAAAAAAGGGCTTAACCCGCCGGATTCCTTTCGAAAAAAAATACCGAACGCGCTCATAAACAGGTGAGGGAAGTGTTTGGGAAGACAAACACTCCAAAGAGAGAAAGACGACTTCAAAAAGAGCTGCGGCGAGTTATGCGGCGGCAGTCGGAATGAAGTTTCCATCTTCGAGAGACGCTATTGCTCGCATCCGAAAGCCAATTACGATTTTTATTTCAGTCGCGGAGTTCGGGGAAAATGAGATGAAGAAGATAATTTGGATTCGAGTAATGAAATGGGAACGATAAAGCGATTCCTGATGCTCATTTTGGGAAAAAATTGAAAGACTCGGTTGCGGTTTATGAAAAAGGAGGGATGGGAAGGTTATGGAAAGCGGGTGATGGAGTTTCATTTAAAATAATGGAAATGAATATAAAAAGCGACGGCTGAGGGAAATGAGTAATTTTGAACAACTCAATTTCATAGCTCGAGGAATCGCACGCCGAGGGAAGATGATTGAAACGATGACAGATGAATGATTCAAACATCAAATACACGAGTCTTAAAACTTGGTCTAAATTAATTGAGACTCAAAAATCTTCCACTGGACATGATTAAGTGAGTCAAATGGGCCAAGGATACTATTACATATATGTAGTTGTATCAAAAATAGGAATCAAATCATTGGCGAGAAGAATAAGTAATGAAAATATTGATAGTTTAAGAAATATCATTTTCAATCAATAGTCTTAATGGCATATACGGAAATCTCTAAAAGATCCCTCTCGACTTAGAGGTTTAAAAGTTATCAAAGCCGTCTTAGCGTCTCGTACCTCGTTGCGACCGATTCCGGAATTAACCGGAAGGCCATGTATTATATACATATATATTTATTACTGATTTTCTGAGAAACCTCCAAAATATATTTCAATAGCCATGCTATCAATTCTTCTATCCCTGAAGAAGATCAAGTAACAGCCCGGTTGTGTTGACAAAAACGGCTATTGAAGATTTTTTTAAACTTCTTCATAATTAGGAGTGTTCCAATTTTCTATCATTAGTTCCCCTTCGAAGTCTGAAAGTACCAAATCGATCTCCAGATCTTTTCAGATAGATTCGAATAGTGATTTGCAACTCTTTACATCAAGCTAAAAGTTCATCCTATTTCTGCAAAATTGTATTGTTTCGATAACGCTGAAAAAGCAACCCGTTGGAAATCAGCCGATTATCATTATTTCGATAAGCTAGAAAGTGTTACGCGAGAAGAAAATGTATGATTGCCACATTGAGGTGAATTAACTTAACTGAATAACTGTCTCGTCCTCAATATTACCATCCTCTTTATATTCGTTAAAGCCAAATACCGAAATAATGTTTCATTTACATGAATATAGGTTTGCTTTGATAGAATAATTGATTGCTAATATCCTTCATTTGCGAGTTTCTGTACTGGTAGGCTTTCCTTTAACCCCAAACTTGTAAATTATAACCAAATATGAAGTTAACACAGTATAATTAGCCTTTTTTTTGCATTTTACTTCTAATTTTTTCATAATACCTAAATTGGAGAACATTCAACAGAAATTTCCCTTCTCAATCTGCACTGTTGCGTTTAATAAAATGAACAATCGAGCGTATGCAACTACTGTGAGGGCATAAATTTATCCGATTATAAATTCATATATTTCACTAGCGGGGTATTTTGAAATACGTACCCATCACACAATTCCCTTTCAGGCCAACCAAATCATTTGCCTCCAAGCGCTATAGTAGGCGCATTCAAATTATAATACGAAAAGGTTCACCGAATAAAGAACCGAAGCCATTAGAATTTTAAACCCTCCAAAGCGAGCGACGACAAACTTTTTCACCTTTTTCTACTCATAATGCGGATGTAAACATGCTTATTCAAGTCAGATCGGAAGGTATTTCAAGTTCCCACCAATCGATAACGATCTGCAGAAGGAGTACGGAGACAGGAGTACGAAAGTCGAGGGCATTGCGGTGATCTGGGTCAAGTAAAAATCCCACTTGAGCCGTGGAGGATAAAATTGCAAGATCATTTCGAAGGGGAGACAATAAGCGTAACAATGAGCGCTTGACCCACTTTGGTTTCCTTCCCGGAGTCGCGATCTACGGCCGAAAAGTTTACCGCGGAAAAAATACGGGCGAAAGCGAAGGGTGTGTTTGGGGAGGAAGCGTTCCTAAAAACGCTTTAACCCGGGAAGAAAGGAGATGCTGTTGGGAAAATGCGAGAAAAGGAGGCCCGGGAGCGATGCAATTACACAACAAAGACGACGAGCGGTTGACTCCGCTGCTGAGGCCAACGCGGATTAATCGACACTGCCATTTCTCTCGAGAAAAGAAACGAAAAACAATATCCATTGCCTCACAGCGGACGGATGATGTAATCCGCTTCGCGAAATCCTAGAGAAACGACCGTGAAGGCATTGAATAACTCAAAGGCATAAGCTCGAGGAAAAAAATCAGATTTATTCCTTCGGGACCAAGGTTAATTCTTTGAGAGATGATTGATATATATACCTAGATACTCCCGAAAAATTTGGACTGGAGTTTTCATATAAGTGTAATTGTTTTTAAAGCTTTCAAAAATTTACATTTCGTGATAAGAACTCTAAGGGGAAGTAGTACGAACGCGAAAGAATTAGCATACAAAACAGTAGTAAGACCGATATTAGAATATGCGACCAACGTATGGGATCCTCATGTAAAACTCATCATTAAAAAGATAGAGAAAGTGCAACGGAAAGCTCCAAGATATAAATCAGGAAGACATAAGATAGGAGACAGAGTTACCAAGATGTTGGAGAAGCTCGGCTGGGAGTCACTAGAAATAGGGAGAAGGATAAACCGATAAGTAAGAATATTCCAGGTTAGAAACGGAGGCGAGGCATGGGCAGAATTAAAGGACAGAATAGAGGAACCACATTATGTAGCTCGAGGGGACCATAAACATGAGTTTAAGCTTATGAACGAACAGATATAGCGAAGTACTCTTTTATAAATAGGGGATAAAAGATTGGAATATGGTACCTGAAGAGGCTCTCAAACCCTACCCGAAAAGCAAAAAAGACTTTAGGAATATATGTTTTAACTAACTATAAGGTATAATAATGTTGTTGTGTATGATAAATCTTACCACCTGAATTTTGTTCTATTTGTAAGATTGATTATGTAAATAAATAAATAAATAGATTAACCTTGGGTTGAACCAGCTTTTACCCACAGCGGGTCTCAAAAGATTCTAAAGTGACTTCTTGGTCCGCAGACGATGTACTTTGTATTGGTGAATTAATGATGATGGATCGGGAAGAGTCAGTCTTACTGTTCTGCTAAGATTCCATCCTGTATTTGTTCATAATTATTCGTAGTGATGAGGCTACGATTTAGAATCTTCTCTAATAGGCAGCCGAATGCATGATTATTAAATGCATCAATTTGTTATCATATTATAAATATTCAATTACAATTACTAAACTAAATTTTAAACGCTGTTTTTGAGCCAAAGTCTGCTGAACACTAACAAACACCAAGGATTGACAGTGTTTTTCACTGAAGTGACGCACGTGTACGAAGAGAGTATAGAAAAACGTTTCTTGTGCGCTTATCATCAATGTTCATCAATCAATTCAAAGATAAGTATTTACCCAGATTCCAAAAACCATCAAAAGTTGATTCCACCGATGTACATTTCGCTGTTACAACAAACAGCATCTTCAGGGTACTCCAGGAGAATGGTCGAATTTCGTAGGAAATTGAGGCTATAGCGTGAAAACAATTGATTGTCGAAATGTCAAATAATGTCCAATAAAGAGAATAAAGTTTTATCAAAGTCTGTGTAATTATTCATTATATTATTTAGATTTTTATAGATATGTAAATTTTCCCAAGCATCTAATCCGGAATTTGCATTATGTAGAAGGGTTAAATTATCAATCGAAATATTATGGGCATGATCCGCCATATGTAGTGCTACAGCGGAATTTTCAAACCTTCCATGATTAAAGTGAGCAAGATGTTCTTTGAATCTTGTAATTAGCATCCTGGTAGTTTGTCCAACGTATTTTTTATTACAGTCAGGGCACGAAATCATATAAATGCCTGATTTTTCCAATGTATCTGTTTTATCTTTTGTGGTGCCTAATAGATTTTTAAGATTGAACTGGTTATAGTGGCAGATTTTGAAATTGTAAGCTTTGAATATTTTTTGTAACCCTTTTGTTAACGGTGGAAAATATGGAATTTTAATATATTTAAGACTAGAAGAAGACATTGTTGGTAAAGTAGAGTTATTATGAATTGAAAGCTTATATTTGTATCTTTTAACTAAAGTGTCAATTAATGATGTGTTATAGCCTAGCATTAAATCTGTATTTTTAATGAACTGAAGTTCTTTATAAAAACTGGTATTGTCGAGAGGTAAGTTGATTAGTCTGTGTACTAAATGGTGAAAAGCGGCATGTTTATGTTGTTCAGGATGAAATGAGGTATTTGGAATAAAATTATTGGAAGAAGATGGTTTTCTGTAGATATCAAAATGTAACCTGTTATTCAGTCTTGAGACTAGAACATCTAAAAAGGGTAAGCAATTATTATTTTCTATTTCTAATGTGAACTTAACTGAAGGGAATAAGTTGTTAAGTTCAGTTAAAAAAGTATCATAATTATAGATGGAGGTATCAAAAATGGTGAATATGTCATCTACATATCGGAGCCAAATGTCAGGAAAATAATTGAAGGTTCTTTTACACAGATTTTCTAAATGATTCATAAATAGGTTAGCAATTTATTGCTAACCTATTTATGAATCATTTAGACTTAACTATTTATGAATCATTTAGACTAAACTTTAGTTAAAAGATACAAATATAAGCTTTTAATTCATAATAACTCTACTTTACCAACAATGTCTTCTTCTAGTCTTAAATATATTAAAATTCCATATTTTCCACCGTTAACAAAAGGGTTACAAAAAATATTCAAAGCTTACAATTTCAAAATCTGCCACTATAACCAGTTCAATCTTAAAAATCTATTAGGCACCACAAAAGATAAAACAGATACATTGGAAAAATCAGGCATTTATATGATTTCGTGCCCTGACTGTAATAAAAAATACGTTGGACAAACTACCAGGATGCTAATTACAAGATTCAAAGAACATCTTGCTCACTTTAATCATGGAAGGTTTGAAAATTCCGCTGTAGCACTACATATGGCGGATCATGCCCATAATATTTCGATTGATAATTTAACCCTTCTACATAATGCAAATTCCGGATTAGATGCTTGGGAAAATTTACATATCTATAAAAATCTAAATAATATAATGAATAATTACACAGACTTTGATAAAACTTTATTCTCTTTATTGGACATTATTTGACATTTCGACAATCAATTGTTTTCACGCTATAGCCTCAATTTCCTACGAAATTCGACCATTCTCCTGGAGTACCCTGAAGATGCTGTTTGTTGTAACAGCGAAATGTACATCGGTGGAATCAACTTTTGATGGTTTTTGGAATCTGGGTAAATACTTATCATTTACAGCCATCAGCGGATTTATTCTCACAATCAATTCAAAATTAGAGGGCATAGGGTCACTCTTACATAAGTTATTTTAATTTTTAAGTATAAACCAAAATGCGGAAAAAAATACAAGTGTGATAATTGCTGGATTTGACAGATGCTGATTGATTCCAATAGCAAAGATTGTAAGTTTAAAGCCATTCCATGCACATAAAAGTGTTGGTCATCCTAATTTATTTGCATCTGGAGAAGTATTTGCGATATTCATTGACTGCATCTAACGTGGCAGAAATTAATTACAGATGATTCTCGCAACAGTTCGATACGTTATAATCAACAAGATTGAAAACAACTCGAAGTGGAAGAAGACAACTTCAAAGACAGGCTGTAGGCGAGTTTATTTAGCCTTGGGGTTGCTTCACATATGAGGTCCAAGCTGAGAGAAGATAGTGTTTGTCCGCTGGACGATAAAACGATCGACTGCTTTGGGATGTATCGGATTGAAGCACGTTGGGTTGTGATTGTTTAGTACATATCTTCACCTCAGTCTCAAGCTCATTTAAATTCGAATTACTCTTTAGTACTTGCCATTCAAATTTTTCTTAATTCAAATTTTAGGTATCTTACTACAACTCAAGTATAAGCCTACACGATTATAAGCCGAGACACCTAATTTTATCACAAAAACTAAGAAAACTAATTGATCGATGAAATGCATCAGCTACTGGTGAATTTTAAAATAAAAATAGATACCAATATAATGAGAGTAAATAAGGTATCAGTAGGTTCGTAGGAGAAAATTGACAAGGAATTGTTAATTCAGCAAGTGAGGAATTCACAAGCCGATTTCCGGCTACGGGAGACTTTCCACCGTAGAACAGGTAAGTGGGACCCCCACTCGAGTATAAGCTGAGCTGTATATACGATAATAAATTTTTGCCAAGAGCGATTGATGTCTGTCTTAGTCTGTTCAGATGTTTGGTTTGAAAAACATTTGAATAGGAAGCAAATATCATGTGCGTCACTCAATCCTGGTGTCCGTCAGTCAGTCATGCACCACAACCTGAAAATAGACATAGATCACCTACTTTTAAAAATATAGCTCAAGAAAGAGCTCCAATACAAAGCTAGCTCCGCAGACCGCCGACTTAGCGCATAGGCCATATAAAACGTAAACGTGCGAGATATAAACGCATGAGACAGATCCGGAAAGAAAGACGAATAGGGGAAAGTGATGGAGTCGGTTTCAGCAAGAAAGGGAAAAGATATTCCTTTTCCGGGGAGATCATAAACGTTGAGTTTCGGAAAAAAGGGGAGAGATTCGTGAACCCCTCGAATCGAAGCCCATCATCTAGATTGGAAGTGAAAGACGGTCACGTGGTTTCGCGGTGGTTCGACGTAAGGAGGGGGCGAAAAAAGGGGTGTAGTTAGGGCGGTGCAGAGGGAGATGGGTCCCAGAGGGCAAGGGGTACCAAACTGCCTCTCCAGTCTCCTCGTCATCTTTTACTCCTCCACCCTCCACCACCTACTTAAGTGTGGATGTGAAGAGTCCACTTACCGATGGCGGCGACGAGGGGAGGGGGGAGAGGGAGATTTTCATCTGGTGGCGAAGAAGCAGTTGGCACGAAAAGGAAGATGGCAGAGAAAAAAGGACTGCTAGAGGAAGACGTGTTAGGGTGAGGACAATCCAGAGGTTCTCTGATAGGGGAACTTGTGTGGATCTGGAGAAAACAAACGACTGGAGGAGAAATATCGAAGGAGACGGATGTGGCGGAAAGAGAAAAGAGAGGAAGATAATTACGGAAAGGGTCGTGCAGAGGATGGGCAGTTATTTTTGAGGGTATAACGAAGATTTGTGATCCTGCAGATTACACTTTTACGTGATAACGCAGCCACGGGAGGAAATTGTAAGGGGCAGGAGTAATTAAGCATGTCGTAGTCGATGGGACTCGACATCATTACATGGACTTCGTTCCTTCCACTATATCATGGTGAGCGGAGTCTTTCTCGTCGTCTTTTGGTACGTAGCGGAGAAAATGTTCTCTTATTTCAGTTTGTATGTCTTGCTCATAACTGCGATGATATAAAAGTTAGATGTATGAGGCATGAATTAATCAGTGATCGAATCCATTTAGGTCACCACTTATCGAATGCTATGAAAATGCTATTCTTAGATCCACTGGGCTGCATTTAGGTTAATGTTTTCCACATATAATCCCGACTTAGTGAGTAAAGCATAGGCAACATCATCTTAGCAAGTAAATTTCATACTCCTCTAGAGCTTTTGGTAAAGCATAGTCGACATCATCTTGCCTAGTAGAATTCTTACTCTTTTTGATCTTTTGATTGATAATTGAGTACATGAGGTTCAAACCGGATTAAGGGATGAATACTGTGCAAACAAAATGCACAAAAGAATTGAAAGATTCATTGCTTTTTTGTAATCTGCAAACCATGAAACAGCGATGACATCAAGAAGCATCTGGGATATTTTAAGGTAATAGTAAACCATAATTCGCCTTCGTCTATATTGTCATCGTCAAAGATCAATATTGCGTGATGAGATAGAAGTAAATGGGTCGAAAATACACCACCACTTCTTTCCAAAATGGGCAAAGAAAATTTGAAAAGGAAGAACACTGTAAATGGATGGAAATGAATTGTGCATCTTCTTGTGAGATATGGTTGGGAGTATTTTGGTCACATTACCTTTTTTACCTCGACCACCGCCTAAGTTTTATAAATTTTGTTTCCTATACGATATATTTTATTCGTTATCTTTATTTTATTTCGGTTACGATCGTAGTGTTCGGTTATTTTATCAACTATCATATGTATATTCTTTGTAATACGTGTAAAGACTTAGAGCCAGGTATGGTATGAATATGATAATTAATAGCTCTATTTACAGTTAGCACCTCAAAACTATGTTAAATAAATTCAATTTTAAATGCATCGTATAATAAGAAAACCCAAGGTCTCACGAGTCATATATCCTCCCATATGACTATTGATAAATTTTGCTCACTACGTTTTGTGAAGTTGTTTTTTCTTCCAAAGAATTCCACTGAGCAGCAAAATGAGATCGACAATCGAAAAACGAACACAGATTAGCAAAGGCGGAGCTGAAAATCCTCGCAAAAACAACACCGAAATAGAGGAGGAGTCATTAACGAAAGTTTTTCTTGGGACAGAATTTCGAGCAGCGACAAGAACGGGGCTTTTGGAGAAGAAAGCCTTCGACACATAAATAAACGGAGGGAAAGGGTACCGATGAAAATTTCCAAACAAAGGATCTCGGGCAGGGGGGATGAAAATAGACGAAAGAGCTTTTAGGGTCCAAGTCTATACATTTTGCCGATTTGCCGACGCCAGAAAAAACAAACAGGGCATTTTTTTGTCCGGGCCGAGATTCTTATTTTTCGTAGTTGATAAAAAAAGGTCGGAGAAGAGAAAAGGGAAGGAAAGGGTTTGGAGGAACACAAACGATGAGATGATTGGAAGGAAAGGATTCATTGGTGTTGGGGATGAGGGATCGGCAGGGCACCCCACCGCCAGGGGGAGGCAGAGAAATAATAAAAAACAAAAGAGGACGGATGAGACAATGAAAACAAAATGAGCGATGAATTTGAGACCTCCGGAGTCCGAAAAAAAACTGAAGGGATATTCCCTAATAGGGTTCTGAGAATGATTTAGCGAAGGCTTTATTCGGATTCAAATCTTAATTGAGAGGTTCTGAGAATTACAAACAGGATATAAATTCGGAATCGTTACGAACGAGACACGCAAAAAATTGTTGAATTCGAAGTAATCGTTCGCTTGATAAACTTAGACCGGAATTCTGGAGGTTCGGTGAAATGTGCGGATTATATAGCCAACTCTTCGGGAGAGGGGCAATAAACAACATCTAGGGTAAGTAATTAAAAAAACAAGCAATTAAAGCGAAGTAGAATCTGTAAATTCAAGGTGGGCTTATGGAAGCAATTTTCACGGATATCTCCGTGAGCTGAAAAAAGGAGTCGGAGAGACGGAAGGAAAATTTACGTTATTCGATTTTAATGGTAAATGAAGTCCGGAGGAAAGTTACGAGGAGAAGAATAATATCCTCATTTGAATGCGAGGACAGGAAAAGCGCGAAAATATGTACACCAACGTACGAGAGATAAAAAGTGGCGATAGGAACTAATGGAGTGCTACAGAGAGAAAGGGAAAACAGGAGGTGAAAGAGTAAAGCGAAAACACAGAAAATATGGAAACATGAACTGCGAAACACAAATGGCATCAGAGAAGATGAATGAAAGAGCAGAATTGTAGGAGACATAATTCAATTCTTGAGTAAGACATCTATCAACTCGAGCCATTAAAATGACGGAGACATTATTTATTTATTTACTTAATTATAAGGACTACAAGTAGGCTCTAGGCCAGGTGGTAGTCATCTTTTCTTAGGGGAATAAAATACATTACCCTGCCTGGTATTCACCCTAGTTGAAAGGAAAAACCCCCAAAAACCTTCGAAAGACATTTTTTCTCTTTCTCATTCATTCTTAAAATGGCATGTTTTAATACTTAAAAATTGAATAATCCAAAACTGGAATGGAATAATATGATTTATTCGTTTCGCTAGGTGTAATGCACTAAAAAATAAATGAATCATAAATTAATTACTTAGTCTAAATGGTTAAGTTATCACTGAATTCTGTTGATATATTTTTAATACAGAAATTTATTTGATACAGGGACATATAAGGAATCGCAACTTCGCCTGTCATCCTTGGTGATTATTGATTTACGAAATCGCAATCGGGAAAAGACGAGTTATGTCATTTCTTATATAAATACTATAATTTCCGAAAATTGGTTTAAAAAATATCAATCTTGAGAATCTTTATTCAATACACTTTCTCATTGTGCTTGTTTGGACATCATATGACAATTATTTCAAATGAAATTTACAACTTAACAGATAGAAAAGGGATAAATTGAACTTATATGATTTCTGGGAAACGTTTTTGTTTAGTCGTCTGTAATCAGGCCTTTCCAATTAGAGATAATAAAGACGTTTCGATTGCAGGTTAAGAGATACCTGATTGCACTGAATTTCATACATTTACATTTTCTTAGGCAATATGTTGACATTGAAGCTGAATCCCCTCTTTTATACAATTTATACCATGGAAATAGCAAATTTATAATTCACTATATCATCATATACAGTTAATTGATTAAAAATAGTTATAAAAACAATATAAACCTGAAATTCCCGCATATTATTCATGATGATTATGAACATTCTACATTTGCTTTCGTTAACTCCGAGTCTAACAAGCAAGCTAATAGTGATGTTTCTAAGCAAGAAGAATATATATTGGTGAAAGCGGTCCCGGGTTTGATTCCTGGTGGGAGCAAATGTGCGAAATGACCTAAGCTGTCGAAGCACTTTTAACAATACTACTACTACTAAGAATATATAAATAGAAAATATAGGAAAATTACACCAAAACTGGGACTAAAATGTAAAAAAAGAAATCATTTATAATTATCTAAAACGTAAATTTAAATTAATAAAATTTATTTTAAATTCTTTTAACTGAAATACATAAAAGTTATTGTAAATCATTGAAAGAACTGAAAGATAAGAAGGAAGTGCATACATTTTAATGTACGCACCCGTATGGCATGGCCAGAATGTAATTAATTGTGAACGCAATAAGAAAAGGAAGATGAATAAATGTGAAAGGCGAATGAAAATCCCGATGGAACAAAACGCTTTTGTTTGCGATGAACGCAATGTGATGTAATAATTTAATGAAAGGAAATAAGCGAGAGTGAGCTCAATCCTCTCTGAAAAAAATCGACAAATAAGAGATGAATGAGGGATGATCAATAGGAATTTTCATCCATTTCCTCGTCCTTTCTAAAATTGCCTCGTGCTAACGGAAAGAGCTCGGTTAATTAGAGCTCATAGGAAAGGGGAAAAATATAATTATCGATTTAAAGCAAACACGGGCTTTTCGTAATATCGATACCGGGAATAAAATAGACTTCAACGCATTCCCTAGAGAATTATGGCAGCGCAAACTTCAATTAGTCCATAAAATAGTGAAGAAAACAAATTGGTGGAAGAGTAAGGTAATTATGTAGATTAATTGATGGTGCATTTCCATTCACTTTGGATGCTCGTGCACATATTGATTTTTAATTAGATCTCATTGATAGACGATTGAATTTTCCGAGGGGAAAACTTAATAATTCCTTTTCACGCTGGAGTAATTCATTGGAAATCATTCATTTTGAAGAAAAATTTAGAATTAACGACGATATATGCACTTACAGTAAAAATTTGAGCTTTATAAATATGCTGTTAATATTTCAATAATTAGGAAAACAGTACGTAACTCTAAGAGAGACACGCTGTTTGCACATGCAAAAAGAGTAAAGCCAGCTAATATGAAGATATCTTCGCTGAAAATAGTTTTGAGCAAAAACTTCTGCATAGAGTAGCACCAAACCGCAAGCTCTCTCAAATCTTCGTTGAGACGCTTGGTGGTAGCAATTTCAACTTCGTGAAAGATTTAGTAAGTCCAAGATACACGAATAAAACTCAAGTGGGCCTAAAGTTTGTTGTTTCCTTAAGCAGGAATCTCCATCCAAACTATTTCCAAAAGACCCTAACATTATATCTTAATAAATTTAGCGTCCTTAGCTGCAGACACGTTTACTTAAGCACGCTTAACATCTAAAACGACTGCTGTTTCAAACAATACTCATTGTCAGTCTATGGATATTTATGTAAATTTGTTCATTTAATGTTTAGCTACCAGCAGTGCTGCATTAAGAGAAACATTCTAAGAATAAAAATCCGATATATACATTCTTTTAGCATTTTTGCATTGTTTTCACATACTTTAATTTTAACCATTAGACTGGTAAAGGTCATTTCCTTTCAACCTTTTCTAAATTTTAACAAAGGTTATTCAACCTACCAACTCATTTAACCAACTTGCATTTACGGGTTAAGGAGTATTTTTTAGTTAGTGATAAAAATCTCTAACTTAAAAAATTCAGTATATTATGCTACATTGCTACTCTCACAAAATGTTACATTTTACCTGTATTTAAATGTGTGATCTATCTAATTTTTTCAATACACATTGGAAGTGTAATAGAACTTCAGCTAAGTCATCATTTTATTATTTCTTCTTATCATTGTACATAAGTATGCAAATAACCTCATTAAATTCGAAGAAAAGCTTAAAAAATCATTACAGGAAAGTTATTATTCTATAGAATATGCGAAAAAATCTGATAAAATATTTAATGCTTACGTTTAATACATGAGTAAATATTTACTTCTCTTTATGCTTACTTGAAAAAAATTTAATATATAAATACTTTAATGAGTGGCTTTTAAATTTTTTTAGATTATTATTTATACAGATTGATATTTTAAGATTATTCCATACCAATTCGACAAGGTGTTGGACTTGAGGTTACCGATTTTGACCAAATTGGGAAAATCGCTTAGATTTGATAAGAAAATGAAAACCCCCGAGCCTTTTTGTCAATGTATGCAATTGCTTACGAAATATTGCAAGGTTTACATATGCCATGTGTGTTTACATGAAAGTGCCTTCGCATTTGAGGCCATATCTCCGGTAATATAGAAGTTAAAAATACAAAATATGGCTTAGCTTAAAAGTCTTATGTTAGGAAATATAAATATAGGAATTTGTAATCGTAAACAATTGCGTAAGTTACAAAACGGCTCGGGGGTTTCCATTTTCATATCAAATCAAAGCGATTTACCAAATTTGGTCAAAATCGATCACCTCAAGAGTCGATTTACCCAATTTCCTTGTCCATGTTTTATAATGTATTTATTTTTAGCTGACTTTGTTATTTCATTAAATATAATCCATTTTTCTGATATTTAGTGATTGAATTAAATATTCTCAAATTAATATTCCGAATGAAATATTTCAAACCTCAAGATAATATGTAAGGAATTTCCATGATTAATCTTCATTATTTTAGAACGACAACTCTTTTCAGAACAACTTAATGTAGTACAGGACAGCTTCAAGAATTTAAATGAAAGCTCGAAACTATTAAACAGCTCAAAGTTGCTGGTTAATCTGCTTTAATGCTTTCCAAGAATACCCAGGGAATATATATATGCTCCTGTATAAATTAGATATAACTCAAGCGACTAACATGACTTTCACTACCACGAAGTAAAACTTTTTCCAACTAATTATATTCTGAGTTTAGCATTTGTCCTCACTAAAATCCATCAAAACCCTCCAGCCATGAACTTTGCATATTCTGGTAAAATTAACATACCTAATAAATGTAAAAAAATGCTCGGAGAATGTGATACAGGAGGCTACGACTATTCGGTACTGTGACAAAAAGTTTGTTTAAGGTTCAAGAAAAATAAATCTGTAAGCAAGCTTTCTCTCTAATCTTGATAATTGATGCAGAAAATTCGATTCCGAAAAAATACTACGAATAATCAAATATGTTTCAGATTGTGGTAATCAATTCCTCAATATCCTTTCAGTGGTAATCAAAATAGCACTTCCGATTAGAAAAAAAACTAAAAACAATGAACATCGTAACTTTGTAACAATTTTCCATAATTACTTTGATAAAACTATACGCTACAAATATAAAATGTTTAAATTAATCGGAAAGTGGGAGACATGGGTTCGAGTCCCAACCAAGTCACTATTTTTCACCTATGTATAACTTCTAAAGTTATAAATGTGCTAAGCATCACCCACAATTAACGTAAATTCACATAATCATAGATATGAAGAAGACTAGGATAAAACTAATCAAAATTCATTTTTCTTTACTCTGTGCAAAAAATGGGCAGTTAAAGAAAATATGGCGGAAAGAATTTTTTTAAGTATAAAATTAAAAATTTTCCTTCTTATACAATGATGAAAAGGAATATCTTTTGTAATCATGCAGCATTAATTTGCGTGGCACGACCTTTCTACTTTTCTCTCTTCATAATTACCTAGCTATTTCAAGTAAAACTATAATAGAATTAAAGTATAACATTTGCTATGAAGGATTTTTACAATCTGTTATGTATGGTCTTCTTAATTGAAACCATGTTACTCATCTTGTTTTATAGCATTTTTAATTATCATAGTATTACCATATGATTTATAAGTACCATTTCATTATAATAACATTTTTAACTATCATCATATCATATAGTATTTTTAATTAATTCTCTCGGGTAACCATGTGAGCAGCGCGTTAGGCTTTTTTAAGAGGTCTCGGGCTCGATTACCGGTGGGACCTAACGAGCGTAACGACCCAAGTTGTCTAAGTACTTCAAATAATACTACTACAAATAATTACTCTAGGCTTGTTTATGGCTTAAATACGATAACACCTTCTGAAATACTTATAAGGGCCGTCGTTATTGTAACTCCGCAAAATATTTCAGACTTGAATAAATAAAATAATGAAATCAGTTCTCTGGATATAACACAGATAAGGATTCCACAAATCTGCTAAATTTAATTTTCACATATCGATTCCTCACACACAAATTTAGATTTGCTGTAAAGGTTTCACTCAGCTCAAAAGTTGTTTAGAAAGGCTGTAAACTATCCAAAACGCTCCTAGTGTTTTTTCGCATTACTTCAATAGCTTCCCCAAATCGCTACCGTTCCATAAATCGGCATGATTCGCCACACGAGCGGTGTGTTTTATTCAGGCGAGGCTGAGACCGATTGGTTTGGGAGCGACACATCCCGCAGGAATCATCGTTTCTTAATGCTCGATTACCTCCCTCCCTTCTCCCTTTCCTAGAATCCCTCAAAGTCCCGCTTCGGCCCAATTCCCGCCCATTTTCGCCCCACGGCCTTGTTTTATCGTCAGTTTCGCCTCCGCAACTTCTAGCTTTTCCCGCAACGGCGCTGTAATTGCATCGCGATATGCCTTTTGACATTCTATCGATTTTTACGGAAACACACGTAACGTGAGGACAAAAGGGCCTCCGCAATTGTAACCGTTTTATCAAAGATGACGTGGGCTTTTTGAATGCGAATGATCGGCGCCCGTGGAATCAGATCCGAAGCGGCTTGAATGGAGACAAAGGTTCCACGTGCAACCACCATTTTCGGGGAGTTTATTAACCACTTTGGGGGAACTGGGACGCGGAGTTTTTTTTTCATTCGATTTGCAAGGAGACCCCGTCGGGATCGCTTTATTTTTCAATGCGGAAGCGGCGATATCATTGCCCGGCGATTCCGAAAAATTTGGAGATGCACCGTATCGCTGCTTTGACGTCCCAGGACGGGCTTGACTGAACGTTCGTCTCCGTGATTCGTCTATTTCGAGACGGATTTTATTCCTTCCCGAATGGAGGGAATCAAAGCCGATTACTGTTCTAGAATTTCCACTTTTGGTGAAGAGATTTAGCATTCATTTGGGGCGTTGTGAAAACTAAGGAAAACCAAAATGTACAACATGAAATCTCCCCGATTTTGACAGAGAAATATTTTATCTAATTTTGAAATTTTCAGTTATGATTTGTTTAACTGTACTCTTTAGTTTTGATTTCCTGGACTTTTTTAACTTTACTGAAATTTTAACAAAACAATATAGCATATTTTTTTAATAAAATAAAATGTTTGTTTCTGATGAGTATATTCGCAGAAATTGAGAATCTTGAGAAAAGTAGGTTCGCTGACCCAAGGAAAAAATAATAGATTGTGCTGGGATTCAGAAGCAAATCATACTTTATTTGCTTTCTTGCACTAGTGAAGTGGATAATATGCGAAATCTCTTCATTTTAGTCCTGGCTTATAAAAGCATGTTGATTCATGTCTTAGAATTTTATCAAATGTTGATTTCTCAATTATAAGTGATGGTTCTTATTTAGATTGATTATAAATTAAAAGATGTAAAATTAGAATAATATATAACAGATTATAATCATTATTTAGCATGGTAATTGTTTATAAAACGATTATATTTTTACAAAGCTAATATAGACAATTTTTGACCTTTCATTGGTTTATAATAATAAATTGAATAAATATGAAGAGTCAAACAGAGGCCTTATATTACTAAATTCGCTTTAATGGTTTGAATAGAAGTTTTGAAGGATGCTCGACATTCGTTAATTTTAACCAGTGTGTTTATTTCAAATTTGAGCTTTGCGCACTTCATCTGAGTACAGCGATAAGCATGTTACAGTGATTATATACGTCGACTTCAAAGAAAGGAGTTGGCGCTTGTGAATACCGGAACTTGGGAAAAAAGAGAACTCGAACTTATCTAATCTACAAAGGAGTGTCCTCATTACTGAGCAAGTGGAGGTAGAAAGTTTTAGTTTACAACTGGGGCTCGTGATAAAATTTAATCATCTAGAGAGAATACGGACGTAGGGTACACTTCGAGATAAACTATAAAGCGAATTAATTAGACAGTTCACACAAATATTGCGGCGTTTTTCACTAAACAAAATTTTAATAATTATGGGTAATTAAACCATTTATAAGCTTCAAATTTATTAATGACTAAAATACCTGGAAAGTTATCAGTCGCAAAGAATTTTCCCAAAATCTGAAGGGAATCTTCCAAGAAATATAAAAAACGAATAACTTTAATTTTTATCAGTCGTTTTAAAATAAAGATTTCGCATATATAACCATATGAAACTAGCATATATAATGAAATAAACGGTGGCATATCATTTTGGCCTCTAGATAATCTCGTGGTTGTATCCTGATCAAAATACGCCAACTTTAATTTTCCATGACATTATAGTCATCATTTCAACAACAATAGCATAGTATTAAATTTCAACAATACAGACTTATGATTATGATTTGCATGATTAATTGCTTCAAATTCAGTAGTATTGAATGTTATTTAGCCCAAGAAAGTGTTTTCCAAACATTTTGAGCATCAGAAAAATAGCTCAATTCTGTACATCACGAGTTGATTACATTCTCTACTCTCCACATTCTCACAATCAATAAAGACAGGGTGAAAACATACAGAGAAAGGTTTGGTTCTGGTAAGGCTACTTTGACATGGGCTAGATCATTCTTCTAATCTACCTGTTAACCTGTAAGCGAAATAAAATCATTATCGATAAGACAGGGATAAACCTTACTTCGATGAATCAAGGTAGCCTGACCTAAACTGCTTGCAGTGAGAAAAAATAGAGGGTACTTCTTAAAATGAAATTATTCTTAAAATCTATCAAAATCAATAAAACTTCACTTAAAGACTTTATGCGTTTACTGTAAAATAACCCCTGTTGCTCGATTGGGTGTAGAGATAAAATAATTTCCTGAGTTCACGCACGGAAGAATGTCATTTAATTGTAATACATACGTAAATGACATTCTTTAGGGTCACCCTTTAGAATTCTAGAATAGAAAAAATAGTTCATTGAACTAATTAAATAAATTAACTACATTGAAAACTGAACAGGTATCAAACTTCCCGTTTGGTTATGACTTTAGAATTTTCTCACTCACACAGATGGAGAAATGGACGATTTTCCTTTTGGGGGATTCACTCCCTCTACCCTCTTCGAATACGATCAATAATATCAATAATCCGCCATAATCCCTCGTAATTGGAAGAAATATAGCATACAAAAATAGATTTTTCTCTTTTCATTTCACTAACTTTTCACCATTGCTTCAAAATAACATTATAGCAACCAAAATCTTCTTTGATTGACGATTTCAGCAAAATTTCAAATTGTTATCAATGTACAAAACCCCATTTTTAATGAATAAATAATAATAATGCCGTCTTTCTATGGGAAAATTTTAGCTTTGAAGGCCATTTTTCCAATTATCCCTTTTTTTATTCTTTTCTTTGCATTTTCCTTTTATTTATAACGTACACATACAAATACACACAGATAATCATTCACTAACAGGAAAAATCCGATTAGCCGGGATTCGAACCCGTGACCGTGACGTTAATGCGCTAGCAAGCTAACCACTGCGCCACCACTAATAATAATAATGATAAATTTTTATTCCACCCTTTTTTTACAATAATAAATCATACAAATACAATATTTTGATCTAATAGAGACCAAAAGAGAACCAAAGAAGGGGGGAATATAGGAACCCCAGAGGAAAAGAACCTGTGTTGGGGTTACCACAAATTAAATTTGCATGCGGCCAAACAAAAAAAATATTCCAAAAAATTTACAATTGCATAGACACCATAAAAGGAAAAACAAGAAAGAATGTATTTACAAAATACTTTCTAAGTTTTCACTTAAAAAGAGCCATTTCCTTAAATTTCTTAGAAATACCAAAACCGAAATTGAATTAACCAAATTACATGGGAGGAGAGAAAATAGTTTAGGTCCTAGATACAAATAAGTATGTTTAAAGAATTCATAATTAGGTCTAGGTAGTCTACCACTGAAGAAGTAATAATAAGTATAATAATAAAAGGTCTTTATTCGGGCGAGATTGGGATATAGAGTATCAGTTTTTACGAAATTTTAGTAACGTAGAGGAATAGACTCTTTAAGTTCTCACCTTGGAAGGAGAACCACAGGTTGACCAGAAAGGGGTGTTCCAGAGAAGCAAGGATCTCCACTTCCCTGGCGACATGGCGGAGAGCATCTCTTTCCATGCACTGCCTCTTGCTCACGTACTTCATGGCGAACATTTGCTTGCTATCCTTTTTCTGCACGATGCACACCTGCGGGAGAGAGGAATGGCAAATTCGGTAAATAAATCGCCACGTTCTTTCCATTCGTATCTCGCGTGAATACGTGCGAAAGTATGTTTGCGCTGCTGGCACTCCGCCATGAATTCGAGCGAAATGAAAAGCAGGGTGTGGAAGAACCGTTTATTTATCCACCGAAGGGGTTTTGTAGCTCGCCTATTAGTACACTTACATTTCCGAGTTTTTCTCATCGCAACATCCGATATGACAGCGATACGTGTTTTAAGGCATCTAAAATGACTGTTTGCCTTTGGGCTACGTTGCATAAGTTTATCCTCGGGATCGCTCCGAATGGAAATTTATGAATGAAGAAAATACGGACCCGAATGAATGAATGGTTGGGTGGCACAAGATCGTAAAGGGGTAAGAATAAAATTAAAGATGGAAATGCTGCCCCCAATTAAACGCGACAAGTTGGAATAAAGAGAGGGTAGGATCCTAAACGGTAACTAAAGTTGACTTTGGTGCTTTTTTGGTTAAGGCTATAAGTTGAATATTAAAAATTTGAGTTACTGAGCATCTAGTACTTATATATATTGGACTATGTCCGTTAGGAATTTCTTCAAGTGCAAACAACCGAGGCCTTTCAAATTAAACGCGTAGATATGGAAAACCACGTTACCAAAAATCTGCTTATCCACTCAAAGGAACGACGAGATTTAATTGAATCATTTGAAATGAGTTCCTCATTGCTTTTGTAAGCGTGATAGTTGAGATTCTAGGGATTTGATCTTAGAATTCCTTTTTGAGTATCCCACTTTGCAATATTATCATATTTATATTTAAGCGGGACCTGTTAGTTAAATTACTCTATGACTTTAAGAAATGTTTGACTAAAATATTTTCATAATGTATGATGACGAGTTTTATTTTGGAATATTTTTAGGTTTAAATTTTATTTAACTTGGAATTTTCTATCATTTTAACTGCACATTTCTACCTTATCCAGACATATACAAACTAATCTGTTTCAACACAATGCATATGGATTAACTTGGTGTTGATTCATAATAGGTTGTTTACCTTAGAATGGGTCATATATCATGGGGTAAAAAGGCCTTTCGTTTGTTGGACAAATGGGAAGGATTTACGAAAGAAATTAATGACGGATGTGGTATGCCATGAGAAGAAGAGAATTATTTAGGAAGAAGAAAGTCGAAATAAAGCTTGTTAAAGGTGCTAATATGATATGATGGAATTGAATAGAATTGGAATTAGATTACCTGCCCGGAAATTGGGAGACCTGGGTTCGAATCCCAGTCATAACGCTATTTTTTCACTTTTGTACAGCCGTGGTAATGTGAAGTTCACATTGTGAACCTAAAGTGTAAGTGAACCCTAAGTGTGAATAAAGTAAGTGGAGGCGAAATTACGTGTCCTTGTATTTCCAATACCCAATGCAGTTAATTTACATATCAGTAACGACCTAAACCACAAGAAATACAAAAACTGCAAATATATTAATAATGTAAGTGAGATTAGCTAGCTTTTATGGATTTCTTACATCAGGGAAGGTGAAACCACTGGCCATACAAAATACTTCACTTGACAGATGTTTATTTCACATGCCATTTTTCTTGATATCTCATTCAAAATCATACGACAATTTTTTTTATTTTGCCAATGAAAAGAAATATCACCATATTCTGTTAGGAAAAACAATTTGGCAGCTTCTTCTTCTTTTGCGATAAAAAATATTGTGTTTTTATTGCTTACATAGGTAACCTTTAAGAAACAAGTTTATGGATACAAGTAAACTTACTCAAACTCTTGTGAGACATCTTTTTCGAGGAATTTTAAAGAATCTTGATCATTTTTAGCATTTGTGGTGTTTCCCCATCTTTTCATTCGATATGTTCTTCATCTTTAGGTTAGTTCTCCACTTTGACAATTGGTAACACTTCATAAATCCCATTCATACCTCGGTATTTTATGATGAAAGCCAATTGACAGTTAGTATAGTCAAGTAACACTGTTAATTCCGAATACAATGTTCCTTACAAGGGTTTCAGTGTGACAAATCAATTAACGTGGCCGACGAAAAATATAAAATGATAAATACAAATGTCTTCATAATAAAATACAATTTCGAAAAACATATTGAGCCAAATCTCACGTGTCTTCATTTTCATTGGTCCCTAATTCAACGACCGAACCTCTGGCGTTACAAATACGAGATGAAGGGAGCGGAACTTCCGTAACTGAATAGGCCAACACATCAAGGGGGTAGGAACTAATTTAATCATCGAGTTAGTGGAGCATCTTAATACATTTAATTAGATACCGCATGCTTCCTCGTTATACCTTTGATTATTGAGCTAATTAATTGATACACCCGACCTGAAGGAAGAGAGGTATGCCGTCTTAACACGCAAATTCTCACTGTACATTCGTTACGTTTATGTAAGCTTTTCCTGGATAATTTTCGACGTCGATTAGTGAATTTAATGGATATTTTACAGGATGTAACTCATCGGTAAGAAGAGTGAAGACTCATTACGACTCTGGCTCTGAAGAGGTTAATTAAAATGATCTGAGATTGATTAAGATGAATAATAATTATTCAAAACACGTGATTTAAATCTCTTTCTCCAAATCCCAGTTTACTGGATATTACTGTCGTAATTGATTCGTCAATTCATTTATAACAAGTCACAAACAAGTAATTTCTTAGCTAATAAGCATTAAAACAAAACGTAATATAAGTACCTAGATAATTCAATCTTATTCTAATGCAATATTTATTAACTTACAATGACTGCCGAACTATGAGATGAAATAATAAACTTTTTATCAGTTGGAAAATTGCACACTATTGCTCAAAATCGATCTCCTTGATCATGACCTCTTTTCCCCAGTTTTCATCTAATTATGACGTTGATCCAATTAGCTCTTTCTTTGAAAAATTTGAATTAAAAAGAATGGAGTGCATACAATACACCGAGCAAAAAGTAGTTTACCTATAGCAAGGAAAGTATCAGCGAGAGTTGATTTATCGAGAGGACCTTCTACGAGGTAACATTGAGCCATTACGAAGCTTGGGATATCGGGGATATGAAATTTGAAGGTTACGTACCAACAACTACTCCAACATGAATTGAAAAATCAAGCATGCACTCCAAAAGTGAAGCGCTAAGTAGAGAAATGTTGTGAGCAGTGAAGGGAGGATAGTGGCTGTGGATTCAATGGAATGTGCCGGTGATACTAACGCTGCGAATCTGGAAAAAAGGATATCGGAAATATGGGGAGGCGAAGGGGAAATGCAGGGGAGAAGGAAACGAACAGGGGTCGACATTTGATACGGGAACGCGGTCCCCTTTAACAACCCCAGCTCCATGTCAATATCCTTAATTGGACATCAAAACTCGTGTCTTGCGACGGGATAGCGGGTTCACCGCCACCTGACATCTCCAAGATCCCTGCTTTCAACATTGTAACCCCCTGGAGAGGGCCACGTTAAACCCATAATTATTCAGGAGCCGTCTGATTAGTTCCCAGCATAGGAATTTTTTGGTTGCATGAATAACCCTCGCGTTCCCACTGGGAATTCCGCTCACTTATTTATTGGCCCCCTTTCATCTATTAAGTATTTTCGAGCCCGAAGCTTACTTTTAGTGGTTGCGGAGACTCATAATTGGAATAACGGTGTTATGACGAGCTAGATTCCGTCCCACCTTATACGTGTGAGATATTAAACCTAATCACACAGGTGTAAGTCGATCTATCTTTAGAAGGTTATGTCGTTAGTTGTGTACTCATTTGTTCCCTGTAATTGGGTTATTATCAGACTCGCGTAATACATAAAAATATTAACTTATTAAATAAAATGTATCTAAACTTTTCTAATCGATTTAAATTGATGAGGATTCACTATCAAAATTTGATGAATTTTACCATTCCCTTCAAATACATATCCACTGGAAATTTTGATTACAGCAGTATCATAGAGTAAGGATAGTATTCAGTATATAGAGTAAGGATATCCTTACTCTATGGCAGTATCTACATGGTTTATCTCTTGGTTCGATATAAATTCGCGTTTTAAATAAATAATTCAGAAAATGATTCTTTATGCATAGCTTGTTGCTAAGGTAATTAATAAAATGTAAAAATAAAAATGTAAGAATAAAATCTTAAACGAATAAAGAACAACTAAAAAGGGAAAAGAAAAATGCAATGAACCGTGTAAAAGTTACAAAATGTTTCTTTCACTTCATTAGGTATGTCGTTACATAAAGTCAAAGTTTCACAAGCGATGATGATTATAATATCATTTTTTCGTTTTCAAAATACCACTTGCTTTCGACTTTTAGAAAACTCGTAATTAATTCCAAAAGATCAAAAAATTGAGTGAACAATAATACTATTTTTATCTAAAAAATCCGTATAAAAAGGATACAATACGGAAAGCAAACACAAACCTATATACCTAAAATTGGTTTAAGTAAGATATTAAAGTGAATCTGGTACACTATTCTTAGCCTATATTCTATTCGAAAACATCGAAGATCGAGCGACTCTTGTTCGGGAGATACGTGCTTCACACAGTCTGGAGCTCTCGTGAAGGAAGTTTTTCAAATCACTGCAGTATCTTACGGTACTTCTTGCTCAGCAGCAAACTCAAAGCAAAAGGATTTATTGATTCAAAACATGGCACAGATGACAGAAAATCTGATCTTCCAATACAAATTCAATACAAACAACTTTATTGAAGTTTTCCCAGTGAAAATACATGGCAAAGACGGGTCATAAACAGACTCCGTATGAATCAAACAATAAAACTGTACATCCGAATCGCAATGCACATTCAAATCTGATGTCGTATTTTGCGAAAACTAGTTCAACATGTTGTGCTCACATAGCTTAAATATTTCGTTGTATAAAGCATAAGTCGCTTATTGTATCCATATTAATTTAAGTATGGAACTATAAATTATCGAGAATATAACTTCGTTATAAATTCTAAGCCACTAAATACTAAGCAGTATCGTCATACCACTACCTCAATATACTTAATTTATTATTAATATTTTCTTGTAACTATTTTTTTCTGTTATTCTGATAAATTATTCATTTGAAATTTACTATATCGTTATTTTTGACTGTGTTTTCGCGGTTTTTTCATCCCTTCTCCGCGGATGTTTTCCTGCTACGTGAGTTTTTTCTTTGTCAACCTTCAGTTTCAAAGATTTTTCCCACATTGTACTCTTTCTTTTTTTTAATATCTAAGAGTACATGTCATGCCAACATAGGAGTTTAGGACCTAACTTCGCTAAAAAAGGCCAATCGATCAATCAATCAACATCAACCATCATACTTTCAAATCTATTTGATATTTTTAATTTATTCATCATTTAGTAATCATTTTAAAATTTTATTTCAATAATCACCACTCTCTAGAGGTAATCAAAATGTAAAAAAATGACTTCAAAAACATCAAACAAGGACTTACTTTTGTTCTTATACGTATTGCACCCTCCACGAGGGTATCTTCAGAGAAGACTGGTCCTTGTTTGATGGTTTTTGGAGTCTTTCTTTTACATTTTGACAATTGTAGCCATCAATGGCAGAATATGTATTTAATCCCCAGAGGTAAGTTAAACCACTGGGGCGAAGCTCCACCACAATTCCACCAGCGATCGTTCGTTCATTGGACTACTGTTGTTAGGTAAATCGAAATAAAAGAAGCACGATGCTGCTCAAGGGTGACCTGTCAAATACTTCCGCTGCGCCCTGTTAGATAATTGAATTCCGTTTTATTGCCAATAGAAAGTTTCGCGTTCAAAATAAATAACTGAGTCGCCACGCTTCAATTAATGTTTACACGATCGCTGGATGAGCTTAACATTAGCATACGGAAAAGAGGGAGCGAACACTTACTCCAATGTACGCCAGTCTTTCTAGCAGCGATGTTGAATTTCCTATAAATTTCCAAAAACAACTCTGCCGTGGGGTAATTATCGAGCGGAACAACTAGTTGCTGTCGCATTGGCCCGACGTTTGAAAAATATCGACACATTACATCGAGAATTTCCGGTAGCGTATTGACCGTTGAAGTTTCAAGGGCACTTGTTAAATGTCAAGAGTTCACAGCGCTATCCAAGCTTCAATTCAGAGTATTCCGAGTAAATCTTATGGAATTCGAAGAATTTCCCGCAAGGATGCTCACGTTCAACGATGATGAAATGGACCTATCCATAAGATAAATTTGGTAGTGCAGTAGGAGCATCGTAGGGCCTCTTATTTATAGGCTCTCCTAACTTGGTCTCAAGAAAATGTTTTTTTCGGTTACTTAGTATGACAAGGCGTGCATTCACGAAAAACACAAAGGGCAAACGGAGGTAAACATACCGGGGCTTGAATCCTAATCTAAAACTTGCAGACCGGCTGCTCTGACCGTTGAGCTATCTCCCAAGCCTACTTTCAATCTCCAGAAAACAGTACATCCGTTTATCATTGGTAATAGACTCAATACTCTACTTATTATTCCATCCTATTTTGATTTATTGGCAAATTTCATGAGTTACAAGACGATTAGACTATATACCTAATTAATTTAATTATTTCACATGAAAGATCGTCTCGTCTTTCCTCTTTTCCTATTTTACTTATTCGGGAAAAGAACCGAATTGCAAAGTTAATTATTAAGATGTGCATCCTTTATTAAGCGTCTGTTTTCCAAGGATATAACACATTTTTGTTGTTTAATTTATGTATTCATATGAATATACTCTTATGCTAGGGAAGTATAAATATAGTGTAGTTCAAAACTATATTTGCCACTAGATGGCATGTATGTGCAATTAATTTAACTGAAGAGGGGCAAATATTTTGGAAGCGAATGACTAAATTTAAAAAAAGAAGGAACCGACTTAACCAATAAGATAAGCAGTAGGACGAAGAATTAACATAATGTTCGGCATTAAACGTTATTTCCAACTAATTTACCAGTAGAGTAAATAAATTGCCTTTTACGAACAGTGAAATTATCTACGATGGTGATGGAGACTGACATATTTTCATATTATATATTATACTGTCTTATCCTACCTTATAGTTATCCTGAAATAGGGCCAAGCATTTGTCTCGGAAAGGACAATATAACAAGTGAAGTTTAATACTCTCCCATAAATTTTCACGACTCTGAGAGTTACTCATTATTCTCAGGCAAATGTGAAATTTCCCCTTCAGGGAATACGCTCCTATCCGTAAGTTTGTTGTTCAAAACAAAATACTAACGATCCAACAAATCGATCGGAGTTTCTTGGGCAACAGCTTACGTTTTAACTCAACCATAATTAATGCAGGAATTAATTGTCATTAGGGAAGCAATTTGAAACAGAAAAGAGCCATCGATGAAGATGAAAAAGGCGATCTTTATTTTATAAGGTCAGAGGTCAGTCAAAGATAATATAAATTCTCTAATATTCCCAGAGCTTCCTTTTCTGAGTATTTCATTGGAGAAAGGTAATTCTGTATTTGAATGCAGCACTGAAATTGTCATTAGAAATGCAACTTTGAGTCTAATCAGAATAGTAAGTAATCGAAAAAAGGAAGAAGATAAACCATTCTTATCCATCGAGAGTATTTTTCAGCTCTAGATTTTACTCTCTCATCCTTGGAGTTGTCTTCATGGAGTTAACAAGATTGAAATTCTGTATTTTCTAATAAATATAAAATATAATGATTTCCCTTTTATGAAATAAAATATCCGTTATTTTGCTATCGAATTAATCGCAGCAGCGTTCAATAAGAAATCTGGAATCCTAGGGTTTTGTGTATTTCACATCTCAATAATTCCAATTGCGTGAGGGATGAAAATCATTGTTCCAATTAAGTAACGAAGCCCATCAAAAAATCTTTAAACCTCAGCAACCTCCAAATAAATGTTAAGTGGGTTTCCTTGGTTCTATTACATACATATATATATATACATACCTACACCTATAAGAATGGTAAACATATCCTATGATGCAAGAAGTCTTCACTAATACTGCAACCATATTCAGCCCTCAAGTAAGACTGCCGAAACGTCGACAGAATGGAGAGACGCCGCCCGATTGGAAACCCGTGAAGACTTCCAGCAAGCAAATCACCGGGAAAGAACCACTCCGTACTATATCCTATGATGCATTAAATGTAACTAAAGAAATGGAATTGTCAGCGTTACGGAATTTATAGTATATTTTTTATTTCTAGTCGTGATGATCACAATATCAATCACATCGAAATACTTCAACCATCCAAAGTAAATTTACTACGTAAGTTTACTCCAGCAGATTTACTCCGTAAGTCCGTACCTTCAGTAATTGCCCAAGGTGGATTTCCGTTTACAACCCACGAATAAATTGTTAATAATTTTTAGTAATAAATGTGACATCGATATGTTTATTTAGACTGTACTAATACAAGGCAGTCAACGGGCACATTTCTAAGTGGCATCCCTGTTAAGTCCCTTGCATTATGACATAACGAGGTTTTACTGAGCTGCAATCAATGGGATCTTCCGTAAGTTCTCTGCGGTGTTATCTATTCTCACGAGAGCGGAATATAGCCACCGTTCGTCTCCGGTCTGCAGCTCATCCAGATATTCCCGATAAAGCGACGGACTGCTTAAGGACTGTTTCACCCACGGACGCTCCACTCGAGGATTTTAATTAATAGTTCAACTCCACATTCTCTTCACTCGAGAGTCAATTCATCGAACGGCATTTTAGAATGGCTGTTTCAAGACTCTCCGGATTAGCTGCAAGTTATAATTGGCGATATATCACCAGAGGAAGCGAAAGAAATGAATATTAAATTTCCACGTGAATATAAATTATCTTTCCCACCACATTTGGTGATTAAAAATCTCAATGGGAGGACATATTGCTTGATTCGGGTAAATTTTATGATAGATACGCTAATATTTGATACATAGTGTAGCAAATACATTTTTTTGCAAGAACCTGTTTGACTGTTTAGTTACCAAGCACTGAAATATTTTAAAAATCTGATCGATATTCATATATTTCTACACCTTAGAACTCCCAGAAGATTTTTCTTAGTCTCAGATATCAGAACTCAGCCATATTGATAAAAATATTAAATACATTTAGTAAAATATCATGTAATTTGTAAATTACTTTAAGACGTATTTTAATTTTCCTAGCCGATCTCAGGCAGATTTAATGATATAATGATTGTAATACTGTAACTGTAGTTTAAATTGACTGAAATCAATAAAATAATAAATGAATATACTTTATATGTAATGTGAATTGTAGTTTGATGTTGGAGCTATTTTAATGTTTGCAAGCCGACCTAAGGCAGGTTTTTAATGATATAATTATCTTAGCAGTGTATTTTGTATCGTAAATTGAATAAATTGAAATAAGCTGATTAAAAAAATCTTTTCCTAGGAAATTATGTAGACCAAATATACGTGAGTATAAGTTCCTCTATTTCTAGGATTGAAACAATATTGTTCGCTTATTGTAACCTCTACAAACACGATTCTTTTCCCTATTTTCCCGAGTCAGAGGTATTTTTGCACACAATTCATCCACCAATTAATACGAGAAAGTAAGACTACACGTGCCAAGATCGCATGGGAGGTCATCGGTACGTGATTTTATCTCCTCGTGGATACTGAGTTCAACTTCAGCCCATCGTCCATCAAAACCTTTCGCAATGATGACTCGACTTTCACTTCGAAAAACTTCCCAGAAACCCATCTTTGGCTCCCCAATGCCGTGTGGCTATGATGGGACGATAAGCACCGTCTTCGTTTACCGAAAACAATGCCTTCCTTATATCTCCCTCCACCATTAGAAACTCACGATAAAATATTTAGCAAGCAGAAGTAACGAATACGCCTGACCATCGATCCTTTGTGATCGCACAATAATTTAATTTTGGTAATGTAAAAAATATGATTTCAATAAAATTAGTTAACCCACTAACGATATTACTTGGATGGTTATCAAATAATAATTTGAAATATCTATATTATTATCAAATTATTATTATTATTATTATATAACATCCCGCAGAATTTTTTTTATTTCTTAATTGGGCGAAAAAACCAAAAAGAGGAATGTATTACAATCTAAAGAAACAGCTTCTTCCTAAAGAAATCTCTCCTATCACATGATATAATTACACATATCATTCGAAACAGGAGGTAATTAGGTAAAATCTGAACTCTGGTCAAAGTCAGAGTATGCTAATAACTAAAAAACTCAGTTAACAGTAAAATATCAACATCACTATAATTATCTTTCTAATGATTATGCACACGCAATATCTTATCTATCAATATACACGCAATATAAGAAATCGATCTCATCGAAACACAGTCTTTCACTAGAAGAATGATTGTAAAGTAAGATGGAATACACATATAAAAATAAACAGGTCTATTTGCTACTATATTCATTACTTCGAAAACGTGTTACTTTGAAGGCCAGGTTACCATGAATCCCTAAAAATCTTGGATGAACTGCGATGTCATGTTTTGTATTTTGTAATTCTCAAGTATTTAAATTACTCAAGATACATATTTTTTACAGTTACTGTAGTTATTAACTGATTCTATTGTTGAATGATTAATTGTGATGTGTGTTGTATATGAGGGTAATAGCCGTCACCAGACGCTCGTCTAACTGCGGCGGAATTACGTAAATAAATAAAACATAAATGTATATGGTTATGAAACAGCGTTACATTTCGAATACTTCCAAAAGTTAATTGCATGATAGTTCTGTTTGAATAGTATATACGAAAATCGTATTACAATGCCCACTTCTAGACACTACCTGCAGTAGCCTCTACCAAGTTGAATTTTATTTTTTTCGTGCAAGCTCTCCCGATATGGATGACAGTTGCAACGATGGGAGCTGAGCTTGTTTTGCAAGCTTAACGCTGAATAGGAAATCAGAAGCGACTTCACTGGAAAAATAATAAGCTTTTGTAGAAGCGGTTAAGGATTCCTTGATAACGAAGAGCTTATCCATTTTTACATATCTTCCGCTCAATATTTCTCAAAAATATACCACCATCGCTCATCTCTCTCAATTTGATTCCTGCATGATCCTCAAGAGGATTTTCTAGCGTAATGGGTAGTGCTTTCTCCTCCATAGACCTAGTAGACCTTAGTATCTTTAGATTCTAATGTTCCAAATAAATCTTCACTAAAAATTGATGAAATTCAGAGTGAGCGCAGTTCTTCAGGGTAGGACTTTCTTGAGGATAAATTCAAATGCAAATTTCCTATTTTTTCTACTCGACCTCAAAATATTTTTTTAAGATTTAAGGAAAATCTTTAAAAGTTTCCCGGATAATAAACTAATTGGTTGCATGAGATCCATTGACCGCAGTTGGAAACCGATGGTTGAAAGGTTTTTGCCTTGACTAGTTTAATAAAGCACGGTGGTCGTAAGAATGTGTTACTCAATCGTTAGCAAATCAGGTGATATTCAGTTTCGTTTCATTCCAAAAGGGTCCCGATACCAATGATTCATTTGCATTATACGCCATGTTGACGATGAAAGCGATCTCGTTCATAATGAATAGTTAAATAAAGCACTCTGAAATTGGGACCTGGAAGCAGCTGTGCCTGTGAATAATTGAAGAGGACTTTAATTGGTCAAATTACCCAATCATTGTTGTTTACAACACATTAAACACATGATTGTTTGGTTATTAACTGCCTCCAGAGAAATCTGAAAGCAAAAATTTTTTTCGGAATACTTAATTTCTATTTCAAAAGTCGCTGGTAGCGTTTTGAAATGAGAGCAAATAATCCTCTTGACTTTCTCTTCGACACGTTTACTCTTTAAGAACGGCGTAAAAATCAGTTTGGCAAACAAGCTGGAGCAAAAGAAAAAAGATTAGATTGGTACAGCACTTTCCATTAGTCATCACTGGCTATTTAAATATTAGTCATCGAGCTAAAATCCATCTCATTAAAATAGATTCTTTCTCGGAATCCTTCAGATTTTCTAGAATTTGTTTGCTATCTCAAGATGTAAAATTAGCTTGCCGTTACATCCGATTAAGCTTGAATTATATTAGAATAAATTGACATATGTAAATTTGTTCAGTTTTTAATTGGAAAATTCATGTCTCAGTAAAGCATTATTGTAGCTGTAAATGATATAAAAGAAAGCTATGAAATCAGTTCTCGGTAAAATGGAGAAGAGATAATTTGTACTTTTACGACAAAGTTGTGGAAAAGCGTTAATTATCTTATTGTGAAGATAGAATTACTCCAGATTTCACTTCAAAAGATTAATTTAATCGGTTCACGTACAAATAATAGTAGCCTTAGAATGGGAGGATTGAGAAAAGACGCCTTTATGCACTAGTTTAATTTAATTAAAAAAATATCTACGAGTAACTCACTGTTTCGACTATGATTCGAATATAAATGAAGTTCAACAACGCCAAGTGGGTTGAATTATATTTTACATAAATGGAAATTGCTTTCACACGTCCTGATCATCATGAACAAAAATAAGTCTTGTGATTACATAAACTATTATTTACTCCAATTACTCGTTCTAATTAATTTCCATTGTCAAGAAAGTTAATGTACTCAAAATGGTGAACAGGGCAAGAATGACAATAAGGAAGAATCATAGACATGAGACAATTGACAATTCGTGTCTTAATTGGATCATTCAGTTTTAGATACAATCAATTAATAGAGAAGTGCATATAAGAAGCAGATTTGAGTCAATGCGAAAACTTATGTGCGAAATTGTGATTATTGTTCGGTCACTTATACGTAAATTACCGCAGAAATTCAGGAACATGGTAGCTCTTTTTAGTTTCGTATAACAAAGGAAGTAACCCACTAAGAGTACACTCTTTAATCTAGATATACATCACAATATAAATGCTAGAAAATTGACATATTTTCAAAGGAACTGTATTAATGTTTCCTGGTGCCAATTTTTAGTATCCATTCCTCCTTGGACGAAGCGCGGTTCCGCTTTCACTAGCAAATCCTTATGAGATTGCTCACGTTCAGAGCAATGACTTCTTATTCCAATGCGGACTGAACGGCTTTGTTTCAGCATCTAACCGAAACGTCTGCGGTTCTGGAAGGTGATTCGTAAGGAGCAAGCAGTAAAACGTAATGGGCAAATTTCTTTCATTAACTGTGACTCAAAAATTCACGGTATTACGAGTATGAATGAAAGCGTGCATAATCTAGAGATGACGAATGCAATTTGAGGAATTTGTATCATTAAATGGGGAGACAGTGAGAGGGCACGAAACATTACCATTTCATTTATTGTATAGTTGTCCTAATAACTGATGTTTCATTCCACTGCACCATACTTGTCAAAATTTAAAATATGCATAATATATTAATTCGGTTGAAGGAATATTTTTTGAACTTCCTTGATATTAAAATCAGAATGTACATTCATATTATTAGTATAAAACTAAAATAATATATATAATAAATATATATGATCATTTTTGTATTATTATCAGATGCTGAACTAGTGTTATGAGATTAAATATTCGAACTCTCACTCCATGTAAATCGAAAGAAACGTTTCATTCATTAATGAAATAGGGAGAAAATGATCAATTATAAAGTCTGTAATATTAAGTATCGTATTTTTAAGAACATAGTCGAATTCAAATCATACTAGTGGCAGGTAAAACCACAACTTAATTTAAATAATTAAGGCTAAGTGATTCCATGTGAATCTGAGATAATTCAAGCATCAATGAATATTTTACTGTAAAATTTAACAAACTATTATAACCTTCGAAGTGAAAATAAAACTCCTTCAAGTGTCTATAACCCCGTTTTTATTCTTCCTATCATAACTGAAATTCGGAAATATTAGGAAAGACATGGGTCGGTTGAACTTTAAGAAATTTATCTTTTCCCGGAAACTAGAGCAATGAAACAGTATTCAGCAAGTGTTTCGCAGCTCGGGCGAACGAGCAATCCCAATCTCCGAAACTAAAATTACGGAGGAGGGAAAGAATGGGAACTACGCCTTCTAATGAAAGATCGCTGAAAAGACTGCCTCAAAAGGCGTTTGCTCGGCCCTATTCTCACGCCCCCTATACAGAGTCCGTTCAACTTCTTCAACTGAAGAAAAAACTCCCACCATTCCTGAAATTTTAAATCTCCTTCCATTGCCGTCAGAGAATCTCCGAGAGAATATTTGGTGATTCATTTACACGAGGGACCACAACCCTCCACTTCAAAGGCTTCCGGGGAAATCCAACCTTATTGCTACATCAGGAATTCTATCAACCGTGCGGTCCGGCGAGGATCCCTTAAATTAGACCTCTTTCTCTGTTGAGTTTTAAATTCAGTATTTCGTATTTCCTCATAACTATTTTATGCCGGTATGTAACTCCAAGAGGTGCATATGTATATTTGTAACATTACAGGAAGGTTCAAAAGTCCTTCGAGATCTTCGCCACAATACGGCATCACTTCTAAATTTATCTAAATATACTCGGAATTTTCATTCCGTAGCAGTAATATGCTTAAAAGGTACTACAACAGCTAAGATCAATTTACTTCTTCTTTCAAGTTCCCAATTTAAAACAAGATGAAACTTTAACATTACATCAAAATTTTTTTTAAATAAATAAATATGAATAAAATTTCCTTTTTTACCATATATGGAAACCGTTTCAAATACTGCTATAATAAATAAAATAAACCCCGTATTTGATAGAATGCTAATTTAAGTAGTAAAACACTAATTTTCCAAGAACAATTTCTTAGAATTTAAGGAAGAACATCTCCTTCGTGAAGGATATGACGTTATCCAGCATTTTTGGATTGTCACATTTTTTTCATGACAGAAAACGTCTACACTTGAGTTTTAAATGGTCTACTGATATTTAATAATATAATATATATTTTTTAGTATCCTGTAGTTGAAAGACAACTAAAAATAAGTTCAAAATACACAAAACTCGAAAACATTCGCAGTTAAACAGAACTCCATACCATAATTAAAGAACTAGGTGTACAAAATATTCATATTTCAATATGCAATGTAATATAAATACAACCAAATTACAACGTTTGAAGATATTTAAACAATTTGCATTCAAATTGATAAAATCTCTTTCGCACTTTCTTTAGACTATATGGCAATGAATTCCAGAGATTGATGGTAGAAACAGTGAAATATCTCCGAATTGCGGTTGAGAATATGAGTTTCCCCATAAGTAACCTTTATGGTTATATATAATTCATAACTATACCAATCCTTACAGCTAAACAGACAAAGAGATTAGCTAAGCTTATTCAGAACATAAAAATTTAAGCCACAAAAAGTAAAACCAAAGGTTTATTACGAAAGACTGTCAATAGATCTAGCTTATTTTATGCAAATATGAATCTTTTATATGGAAATTGATTTTTTTTTCTAAAATATTTGAGGGTGGATGCAAAATCTTCAGCAGCCCCTTCGTGAGACAACCCTGATTTATATGGAAGGGATACCCATGTAGCTTAAAACTTTAGCTCAGAGGAGCCGAACTTTGGAATTTTATGGGGAAATTATGCCACTGAGATAGTATATTGTTAGCGGGCCATGATTTACGGGAGTTTAGATCGTTGTTTTGGACCTAAACGCGACTAATTAATTTTTGTGGAAGAGTAACGTTCTGATTGGTGAATCACGAGGGAGTTTCCTCTTTTCCTCTGACGTCAGAGGATGAATTCCTCCAATTTTAATTCTAAAGAAGAGTTTTTAACATAAAACCTATAATTTTTCAGCTTTTTCAATGAAAGACTTCGAGGACAACTCGTTCCCCCTCGTCGCGAAAGAATATATCTGCACTCATTTTAAGTGACGGTCTTTAAAAAACCGTGCACAAAACGAAATATACTTTATTCCACTCCACGGCTCATAAGAACCGAAGAGAATTTATTTTTCTCTCGGAGAGCGCTGCTTAGTTTTTCAGTAAACAAGAGACGATGATTTTTTATCCGCTAACCATCACAGATCCACACAAAAAGGCATGTTCGTATATCACAATTCTGTACACGTGTGTGATTTCGAATGAAACGTCTTTCCACGGCTCGATAATCCTCCGCGTAGAGAAATAAAATATGTGCTCGGAAAATTTTAATAATAAGCGGATTCTGCTTTTCGTAAATTGGCAATTTAATATCAGGAACGCTTTTTCAGGAATATTCTCGATTCTTTGGAAAGGGTTTGAACAATACACTTAAAGCCGACCATTGATAGCGATGCCTTTGCAAATAGCGAAGATTATTAACATTCTATTTTAGTGGAGCTTTTTCTTCGGAATAGTAAATCATATACGAGTAGAAATATAAGATAGCTTTTCATTGCAGTGTATCATACTTTCCTCATAAAAGGCGAATGAAATGAATTTTCTAATGGAATTCTATTGTTGGATAGCCATGTGGGCAGCGCGTTCACCTTCGGTGAATACAGTCCCGGATTCGATACCCGATCTGAGCCCATGTGCAAAATTAACTAAACTTTCGAAGCACTTACAACAATACTAATACTACTGACTTTACTAGTGGTTTTCATTTCCTCTTCAGATATTTTTGTACCTACATAATTATGTTATTAAGTTTTCTACGAATGGAACTCTAAGTTACTTTTATTATTTTTCATTTGCACGAATTCGAGCTGAGGACATTTTATGATGATTTTGATTAACAAAGCGTTTGAAGTAGACATCGGTTATTTTACGTAATCAATATATTTGGAGCGTATACCTTGACGAACGGCTTTTGTAAAAGCAAATTTTTAGCGTTCATATTGGAACCAAAGTTCATTTTATATGAAGTTCGCATTGTTCGGGCAGATTCATTTTCTGCCATATTCTGCGATAGATTTGAACGAATGTCACTATGTATACTGACTATAAAGACGAATAGAACTGATGGATGCTTCAATAGATGAACCCAGGCCTTCGAACTAACTAAATGCATTATTATAAAAAGTGACTTTAAAGTAGAACAATCTTACAATTCAGTGCGAGGTGAAACTTAGGCTCCACAACATTCTTACGCATACGAATAATACTCTTAAATCCAGCAGAAGACAAGCAACACGCAAGTAATCTTAATTTATTAATAATTCAATAGCAGTAGTTTCAATTTTTTCATTAGGGAACAAAATCCATCACCATATTTACAATTCTTGGTGAAGAAAATATTACGTCAATGATAAATTTAAATCATACACGTTGGAATATGATAGGCGGTTTAACTATCTATAATCAGTGCCTGAAAAGTGCAATTTATTACATGGTTGTCGATTTTAATATCATTATCTTGTATGTCACTCGGACAGAGGGAGGACCGAATTCTAATACCGTTAATCTCGTCCCGTCTAGGTGCGACATCTTTCTCTTAAATCAAGAATGTACACATTTCTCATCATAAATCGATAAAACTATCAATAAAAGCAAGATTCTAGAAAGCATTCTTTCTAGATGTGATAGGGTTTCAAATATTTTAATGCTGCCCACACATTTCATGAAGAGAAAATAGGTTAGAGATTTATAGAATATATTGACGAAATATCTCGTTCCTATCACCCATTTTACCTCATATAAGTGAAAGTTGTGACATGAACTTTAACATTAATTAAAAATTACCCACTTACGCAAAACATTATGTATAGTTAGTAGAAAATGGTTTGCTATCATGCCTTTACACAAATTCTGAAAATAATCTTTCCTTAACCACTATCCTTCTTTAAACACACTTGGTCTGATAAGCCTTTTACTACTTAAAAATTAAGCGGGCAGCACGGATATGACATAAGTTATAGCGAACCGCAGATGGAGAATATAAATGGTGAAATGAAATTTAAAATCAATTGTTTCAAACGATACAGCTCTCAGAATAAAATTACTAATGAAATTAGCAATACTAATTTTAGTATCTATTCATATGATTTTAAGATTTTAAAGTAGATTGGTGTATTTATGTTCTTTGAAACCTTAAACAATAGATATCAAACCATAAATCAAAATTTACTTTGAAAATAATACCTGCAAGTGAAACGCAGCTTAATGTACCATATTGCTTCCAAGGTTTATTTCTCAATAAATTTTGATAATATTGGTAAACATGCATACACTACCAAAATATCGCTGGCTATAAAGGCTATAACAATATACTTAAATCAATTTTGAATACATAGGCACTGTTTCTTAAACAGACCAAAAATTACATATCACCTAATTCGAGGACGTTTTTACTTTCTCCATATACGAAGTATAGAGAAAGTATTGTTTTCATGAAAACATTCGACTTCGAGATTTCAACGGAAATACATGTTTTGGGGTCCCTAGAACACGTTTTGACCATTTTTGGAATGATGTCTGTGTGTATGTGTGTGTGTGTGTGTGTGTGTATGTGTGTGTGTGATAGTGGACGCTCTAACGTGAAAACTATTGGTCGTATCAACACCAAACTTCATATATAGTACTGTGGTGTGTGCTGTCAGAGTTGATTAGTTTTTGGAGTAAATCGGTCTACCGGAAGTCGAGCTTTATTCATTAAAGCTCATTTCCGGTTTTCAAAATATCTTCATAAATATGATATATACGTATATTGTATTACTTATAAAAGTTTTATATAATGTAATTTACTATAACTTTTGTATTTAACATATTTTTGTATCACCGGTTGATTAGGAGTTATTCGTGAAACACTGATAAACCAGAAGAAGATGATTATGTACTTTGTGGGCGCTCTAACATGAAAATTATTTGGCGGATCAACACCAAATTTCATATGTAGTACTTCTATTACAGTCTTTAGAGTTGATTAGTTTTTGGAGTAAATCGGTTAACCGGAAGTTGAGCTTCATTCTTCAAAGCTCATTTCCGGTTTTCAAAATATCTCCATAAATATGATATTTAGGTATATACTATTATTTATAAATGTTTTAGAAAATAAAATTTACTATAACTTTTGTATGAAACATATTTTCGTATCACTGATTGTTTAGGTGTTATTCCTGAAATACTGATAAACCGGAAGTTGCTGATTATGTACTTTGTGGGCGCTCTGGGCTATATGGGCGAAAGGCCAGTTTCATCGTTTTTCATCCAGCATGTCCCGAACAACATTATTTATAATGTTTAGAGTTCGAAATTACTGTCGTAAGTATTTACATCTTATATATGGAGAAAGTCATGTGCTGGCCACATCAGATTTTTTACTTTCTCCATATACGAAGTATAGAGAAAGTATTGTTTTCATGAAAAAATTCGACTTCGAGATTTTAACGGAAATACATGTTTTGGGGTCCCTAGAACACGTTTTGACCATTTTCGGAATGATGTCTGTGTGTATGTGTGTGTGTGTGTGTGTGTGTGTGTATGTGTGTGTGTGTGATAGTGGGCGCTCTAACGTAAAAACTATTAGTCGTATCAATACCAAACTTCATATATAGTACTGTTGTGTGTGCTGTCAGAGTTGATTAGTTTTTGGAGTAAATCGGTCAACCGGAAGTCGAGCTTTATTCATTAAAGCTCATTTCCGGTTTTCAAAATATCTCCATAAATATGATATATACGTATATTGTATTACTTATAAAAGTTTTTGATAATGTAATTTACAATAACTTTTATATTTAACATATTTTTGTATCACCGGTTGATTAGGAGTTATTCGTGAAATACCGATAAACCGGAAGAAGATGATTATGTACTTTGTGGGCGCTCTAACATGAAAACTATTTGTCGGATCAACACCAAATTTCATATATAGTAATTTTATTACAGTCGTTAGAGTTGATTAGTTTTTGGAGTAAATCGGTCAACCGAAAGTCGAGCTTCATTCTTCAAAGCTCATTTCCGGTTTTCAAAATATCTCCATAAATATGATATTTAGGTATATACTATTTTTTATAAATGTTTTAGAAAATGCAAATTACTATAACTTTTGTATGAATTATATTTTTGTATCACTGATTGTTTAGGAGTTATTCATGAAATACTGATAAACCGGACGTTGCTGAATATGTACTTCGTGGGTGCTCTGGGTTCTATGGGCGAAAGGCCAAATTCATCGTTTTTTATCGAGCATGTCCCGAAAAACATTATTTATAATTTTTGTGACGTAAAAGATAATAATACATAAATAAATCACTCATCGTCCAAGTTTAGATGGAATATAGAGTTCGAAATTACTGTCGTAGATATATATTTACATCTTATATATGGAGAAAGTCATGTGCTGGCCACATCAGATTTTTTTAAGATAAGGCTGCTTGTCATCTCTCCATGGACTATCTAAGTGGATGGCTCATTTATAACAAATGGGTTTGTATTTTAAATCTCAAACGACTTCAGAACAAGTGAGATACTTAGAAAGATAGCCGAGACTCATCCAAACCCGCGAGTGGAACGGATTTGAGCACGATATCACGCTTGGGTGGAGTAATTAACAGGGTGAACGGGAAAGCACAAAACAATTAAAATAGCCAGAATGAAAGAAAAGTAGGCGATGCACATCGTTCTGAGAAGTATATAAGGAGGGTGAAGCAGAAACCAAATCACTTCATCTTCAGCACCCATCGGCCTTCCGTCAAACATCGAGACCATGAAGCTCCTGGTGAGTGTTACAAAACTGTTTAAATAGGAGTATTGGATTTAAGTCTTTCCTGGTGTAGCATGTGAAGAAATTCTTCTTGGATAGGTATTACATCAGGTCAAATGAATTTCCTACGACGTTTCGACGGGTGACTCCGCCATCGTCATCAGGGCTCTGAGTCACTGGAACGATGGCAGAGTCAGCCGTAACGTCGGTGGAAATTCATTTGACCTGGTGAACACGAGAAAAGAATTCATTTAAATATAAATAGATTTCAACGCCATTGTAATGAAAGAAAATTTGTATCACGACTGTTAATAAATTAGAGATTTAAAATCTCCAATAGCAGTTTTTGTCGGCTTTCTTCGCTTCATTCACCGGTATTCGGAGAAAACAGGAAGGAATAGCTGCACTTTTAAGAGGCGCCCGATGTAAATTTCGAAAGCGATGCTTCCTTCCTCATGGATCAAAGTATTTTATGAATATAGTACTTTATGACCCCTGAGGACTGTGCATCGGGCGATTGTAAAAAGTGCGGCTATCCCTTCCCGTTTTTGCAAATACTGGTGAAATTGACGAGGAAAGCCGGCAAAGACGGCTATTGGAGATTTAAACCTCTAAATCAGCGCTTTTATTGCATCTAATTTTTGCCATTTCTCAGTCCGTAGCACTAGTCCTTGCTGTGGCTGTCGCCTTCGCTTCTTCTGAAGAGGCGAAGCAGGACGCCAAAAAGCAAGAGAAAAGAGGCTTGGACCTTGGCTACGGAGGAGGTCTTGGTCATGATGGAGGATTCGCTGGAGGATACGGCGGAGGTTACGGAGGAGGTTATGGAGGAGGACATGGAGGACTCTCCTTAGGCGGAGGCTTCGGAGGAGGTTATGGAGGGGGTCATGAGAACATCAAATCGGTGAGCATCACCAAGGAAGTAGGAGTACCTGTCCCTCACCCTTACCCCGTTCCGGTGGTGAAGAAAGTGGGAGTACCCGTCCCTCATCCAGTTCCATACCCAGTTGAGAAACCTTACCCAGTCCCTGTAGAGAAACCCTACCCCGTACCAGTAGAGAAGCCAGTGCCTTACCCGGTGGAAAAGAAGATCCCATACCCAGTACATATCCCGGTCAAGGTCCCAGTACCCCACCCAGTGCCAGTCCATGTTCCTAAGCCAGTTGCCGTCCCCGTCAGCGTCCCCTATAAGGTGCCCATTGCTAAGCCATACCCAGTCTACAAGCCAGTGCCTGTCATCATCAAGTCCCATGGTCATGAAGGAGGCGGTTATGGCGGTAGCTTCGGCGGATTCAGCGGAGGTCATGGAATCAGCGGTGGACACGGAATCAGCGGAGGATTTGGCGGATTCGGTGGACACGGCATCAGCGGAGGGCATGGAATCAGCGGAGGATACAGCGGACACGGTATCAGTGGAGGACATGGAATCAGCGGAGGATTTGGCGGATTCAGTGGGCATGGAATAAGTGGAGGACACGGATTCAGTGGCGGATTTGGCGGACACCACTAACCCGTTGAAAAATAGAAGTTTATCAGAAAAGTCCCCATCGAGGCCACCCGTTGATATCTCCATGCGAACTGCAGATACCCCGGGCCGTACCTTAACGGTTTGGCGAAAACAAAGATCAATTTAAGGAATATTTCGACTTTTTTGTGATTTGAAATTTTTAATAAATCCAATTTCGACTACATTAACAGAGAAATTTCCTTGAGAAATACCTTCCATTGAGTAAATCCCATTATCTATCTAGTACTTCTCTATTACGAAAAAGTTCAACAACTGTCCTGATACCATTCGGTATCTTACCGGAATACATGGTAAACGTAAGTCTTTATCCTTATATATTGTGCACAGTATATTACTTCGTAATCTACTCTTTCTGTAATTTTCTACAAAAGTTATATCTCTATTATTTTTATGTTATTTTAACATACTTCAAATGGTTCCTAAAACGCCATTCTCGAACACTCTTGATTGAATTGCATTCTCTCACACTTGCTCCTCACTATTTTCCTCAAACCATAACACACCTCATTGATTTGAAACCAATCCAAATCACTTAGAATTTCCAATTCGTTCGCAATCTTTGATGACAACTGAAGTATGATGATATCTTCTGGTGTTCTTCACCAGAAGATGTCATCGCGGTGACGAAACCGGTCGTGCCAATAAACCAATTTTTATGGAAGATACTAAGTATTCTTTTCTTCTGAAAAAAAAATATTTATATGCAATATTTAACTTGATCTTGTAAATAAGCTTTGGAACAACATTTTTGAGATTTTTACTTAGACCGGTGGTTAGATATCGAAAGAATGACATTCACTTAAAAAGAAACTTTCCTGAAAATTAGTTCCGCGATTGAGCTATATTTGAACCTTGTCTAGAGTGGAAACTTCAATTTTAAAAATGCAAACGCTTTTAAATAAATTATCTCCGCCCAAAAACTGGCCTAAACAGCCGGAATTGTTTGAGCGAGTGTTGAATGTTTAAAAAAGAGGAAATCGCTTTGAAATAACACTGAAATTGTGGATGCGGCAATGCCGAGAATGGCAGACTTACTTTCTGAGGCGTGTCATATGTTGCGTTGGCGATGATTCATTCCGTAAGCGACGCTTAACGTTGAGCGTTCGAGAGCGAAACCAAATTTTCGCAGCGAAGACTAAAGAGGCAGAAGTGAAAGACACAGCTAAGTACGAAATGGATCGTAGCTTTTGCATTCCCGGGAGAACTCGCGTAAATATCAATGCGCTCGGCGAAAGAAAGAGCCGCCACGCTGGAAATAAGAGGGCCCGCTTAACAAAGCAGGAGCGCTAAAATGAGTAATCTCACCCGAGAGGAACGAAGTTTGCTTCGAAAACACCAATTTGGGGATGGGGACACGTTTCCCATATGCGCCCATATTAAAGAGCGGGAGCGTGAAATGCGAGCGTTTGAAAAGGCTTAATCCTAGCGCGTTTGCTGAATATCGCGAATTAATTAGCCATCTCACGGTGCGGAATTTTCGGATACACGTGCGCGATTAAAGAATGAGTGCGATTCTGAAAATAATCCCCATGGTCGCTCATCACACGCCCAAATCGTCGGTCGGAATGGCGGTTAAAAATTTGGTGTTTGATACCGACTCTCGATTTCGCCTCTTAAAAAAACTGTAATTTTCCGAACTTCGTTTCGATCATATGCTCCCGATATTTTTGCCTCGTTCGATTTTCCATTCGTGATTTTTTCCTGGTATTATCGTTCTCTTATCCGAGGAGAATCGAGGCTTTCTGTTTCCGAGAGGATTGCGTGGGATTATTCTCGATGACGTAGTTGTCTGGTGGATTCGTCCCGTAAATGCTCGCGGCAAAGGTATTTCATGAGCCTCAAGGCTGTTCTGAGAGATGATTGAAAAGCGGAAAGCTCGCCGAGGTTGAATTTTTCAACAAAATAGTATCCAAATATTTCAACGTTGATACTTACTCGACAATCACTTCGCATTAGGGAGACAATACTTATGTAATGTGAGTTTCGAAGGATTCGTCGAAGATCCCATAGACAGAATACAGAATCCCATGTTATGCATGCGTAATACTTCATAGTACAGTTGAAGAACTCTCGATTTGTGTTACATTTTTAAACGAGGTGACGCGGATGATCGAAGAAAAATTTAACAATGAATTGGAAACTGCTACCTGAAAACTCTATCGATTAACTATTTCAATTTCGATTATTTCTCGACTTTTGGAAGTAAGAAGTAGGGAACCTGCAGCATTGATGCCACATTCGGCTGTTTTATGAAAGGTTCAGTGTGAACTCTTTCATATTATAAACAGCACTAGAGAATCAATTCTTAAGAACTTTCATTTATTATGCTCTTCCAGCATAGAGGTTATCGAAGACGCCAAATTCGAATCTGATTTGCACAATGGTTTTATTTGTAATTGTAATTACAACTTTCACTTTAAGATTGTTGTCTTTAAACTAAAATTTGTCCAACGACGACGTGATTTTTATCACTATTTATCATCTCAAAAAAACTTTATTTCACGAAGCAAAAATTTCAATATAAAGAACAACATTTGTCTATTTATAAACATTAATTTGCGATGCGAAATTCAGTGGACCCTGAAAGTTTTGTACACGGCTTTTCGATGTATGTACTACATAAGTTTCCAATCTATTTTCTGAGAATTTCCTACTACTATTGAAATTATTTACGTTTCGATGTCAAGAAATATTCAGCTCATTTCTTTGCCAGCATTTCTATCATCTTCGAAGAGGATAGAATGCCCTTATAACATTGGATAAGAGGCCAACATGAAAACCAGTGCACCATCAGGCTATTCCTCAATTATCATTTCGTCCATCTAACATCATTCCATTCAAACCTTAGACGATTAATACTTTAAAATTTTATTTGTTTTCATGAACGTAATTTCTGAATCACAACCGTCAAAGGTCATTTACACGTTATACCTTTTCACATTCCCATCAATCAAAACTCAGTTGACTTATGAAAATTCTAATAAGCTGAACGGCGTTATTTAAATTGTAAATGATTTTCGAGCGGTGCTACACTCAGTTCTTATTAATTCGTGAAGAACGCCAATTAAACACTGCCGCTCTAGCCGCTTCGACACACAACCCGAACGCCGAGCTAACCACTCACATTGTTCCTTAAAATTCAACTTCTGCCTCATCATGCAGAGGACGGAAGACCCTTGTTTCCCGAGCCAAATTCCATTTCCCAAAATTGACATTTGCGTTTCAAAATGGAATATAAATAGCGGGTAAATATCCAGTCCGACTAATATTGAGGACTCCCTAATCTTCATACACCCATTTTGGCTCCGAAGAATAGACATAACTAAGATCAACCTTTCTCTAATTTTAGCGATAGCTGAGAATAATGCGAATAAATAATAATAGCTATTTCGATGAAATCAGCAAAGTGCTACACTTAAATAATATTGTCCGAACAAAGTATACGGCGGCACATATGATGCTCCTCATCTTTCAAAATCATGGATCAAAACATGACCTTTGGGTTTTAAATGCAAATGTTCGGACTTAGTTACCGTTTTTCTCTTTTATATGCTATAGAAGGAGGTACGACTGTGATATCTGTCAACCTTTATCGGTTGGAGTACGTTATTAGATGCAAATTCAACACAAAACAGAATTGTGAAAATTAAACGGAGAAAAAACTTAAGACTTATCTAACTGTTATATTTTCCTTGAGTTTATCTTACTAAAATGGGATTGCATTTATGATGATGGAGATCGAGTCTTTTGAACTTTTATAATAATAATCTGAACTTTACTTGGGCGACTTTGAGAGATCTTATATGACCACTATTACAATTAACCCTTGAAAATCACAATACAAACAACTATACCATAACCGAACCCAGAACATTGCAAGGCTTGTGCACTAACTCAAACACCTCCGAGATCAGCATTTACGATGTAATTAACTCCTAGTGATTTCATTTTCCAGGATATATGAGAACTTTTCCTTTAATTAATAAATAAAAATGAAACAAATCCCAAAAATGAAATCTCTTCATCTAAATGTCTCCAGATACATTTAGATGAAGGTTATTGTTTGGAGTGTCTAATATATTACTGGAACTTCAATTCTTCCAGCTTGTATTTGACTGAATAATTATTAAATCTCTGTCTAAATCTGAAGTTGGCAACATCTGTCTATGCCGAGTGACTTTGAGGGATAGTTCGGCACTTGCGATCGCAATGAGACGATGCGAGGTCGTATTGATTACCTATTCATTGACTGCGTACGAGCTATTGACACTGACAGATGACAAGTGACGAGCGAACAGGAGGGCCATGCAGGATTGCATGCGTCCATTTGTAATGAGATGTGTACCTCCTGTCACGAGTGCCCGGGATGTACTGCTTTCTCTACAATTGTATTCCAAATACTGACCAGGAAAAAGGATTGAGTAAATTTTCCAGAAAATTGGCAACATATCCTCAGTTTTTTAACGACAGTGAAAAATAATCAAGCAGCAGAAATAAGGCGATGAATGTTTTTCCATATTTTCTTAGCGTGTTTTCACAATCAGAATTCAGATTTTTTATTTCCATAATTTGTTAAATCTAATAAAGACACCAAGACTTTTCATAATAAGCTATCAGTTTTGTAAATACTTTATTCATTTTGCATTACTTTCGTGAAAATTTGAAGCATGAATCGCAACTAAATAAAATTTTATTTAGAATTTCGGAAATTTTGAAGAACGGTTTAGCTGAACACTTTAGAGAAAACATTAATTCTTAACAGTTTTATTAGCTTAAGTTTTCGCTTTCAATGATGCGATACAAAAATTGATGCTACAAATCAGAGAGGGTCACTCAGATGCTTCAGAATGCGGGATGATAGAAGATTAAAACTAAGATTAAAACTAAGATTTAATTTACTTAATAAATTGAGAAAAAGAGCATTTTGGGGTGTTAGAACAAGTTGAGTTATGAATTCATTCGTTCCGTGAAGAATACGCGAAACTAATCTATTAGGGAAGTAAAATCATAAAAGAATCTGTACCATCAAGTACAAAATCCACAAGAAAAAAGATATATTTCTAGTGGATTGGATAGTAAAATTTAATTATAATTAGAATCAAGGTACATATACTCGTTGCCACAAGCCGAAATATGCTATTAAATATGTAGGTTTATATTTAGAAATATTGAAATAAATTCGAGCTCATATTCACTTTTAGCAAACTTAAGAAAACTCAAATAGCCAAGACGAAAAGAAAAAATATCCGTTATGAGTGGAAGTTCAGTTAAAAGATTTAATGATGAAAACAAATTCCCTATTATGAGAACTTAAAGTAAACTTAAACTTCAGAGTAAATGTTAACAGATCGTATACGTGTATACCTATTTTGTTCTAGAGTTGTTTTTTATCTGGATATTTCCAAGAGCCGTGTCCCATTCTCCTCAAAATGAGAGCAAAAATGATCGCTAGATGGGTAAATACGCCAATACCTTTTCCCTGGATGGTCTCTAGATCTATTACTCTTGGATCGCTCACATGAAAGTTCATTTACGACTTCATTTATTGATCTATATACGTTTTCCCCAAGAAATAAGGTATATTATTGCACTCCAAACAGCAATTTCTCACTCTTGGATCATGCCATATATAATTGAATACGGTAGTTACTGTGCTTCACTAAAAAAAGAAAAGATTCATTTCTATGTATGTAAAAAAATATTGAATAAATAGTACTAATTTTTCAGTAAAGCACGAGAATATTTGTTTAGGTTTCGAAGAAGAAGGCATTAAGATATTGCATAACATGCAGAATTAGGTAGGTATATACTAATGATTTCTCTATCTCCTAACCTAACTAAAGGACTAATATATTTTTTATACTTTTGCTAAAATATAAGAGGTTACATTTAATAAAAGTTTCCTTCTATTTCTAAATCTACTTATACACTATTTCATAAAACAAAGTATTCTGCCTCAAATCACAATGCAGTACTAAAAACCCCATTATACTTATTTTATTTAAGTTCCATGAAGAACTTCTGTGCTTTCAAAACGTCTTCGGAGAAGTCTAGGTTGCCATTTACGAAAGCTATAAGGATTAGTTAGCGAAATTTTTAATTGGATCTTCATTTCATTTTAAGGGAAAACAGACAGTGACATGAATAGAATGTAAAGTGAGCGTCTTGAAAGGGAAATACGCGTGATGGAATTACAATTGAAATGGAGCATTCTCAGGTAGAGCGTAACTACATATCGGCAATCCACGGCGTCATGTATGACATCATTTACATAGGAAAATGGAAGAGGGAAATAATTTACAAGTTGTACTGGCACGATTTTAATTAAAATTGCTCTCTACTTCTCACTTTATGAGTTGCGCTCTTCATTATCCCTTAGTGAATTACAAAACCTCCTCATTTTGTATCTGTATTAGTCCTCTATATTTCTCCTACCTATGAAGCTATAGGAGAAACAAAATATCCTTCTTCTTCATTTTTTATGTGTCAAAACATTATTGCAACTGTTGATAAACGTTTGCGTTAGAGTCTTTTGATGGAATAGTAAAACTAATTAAAAACGCACCTGCTCAAAGACGCACTTTTAGTAAAAATAATAGTATTCAATCGCTTAAGGGTACATGTATAGATATACTGCAACCCGGTGTAGACGATCTTTCATCCCATTCGATAGATTATAAAGTGTTTATATTACCTTTATCGCCGGCAACCTATCTCCTCTTCTGCACTTGTCACCAATTGGATTAGTTTTTATTCTCTTGTCAGAGAAGACTAATGTTGTGAGAAGAAAATTAAGATATAGCGAAAGAGTCCAACCCACAGTTGAGACTAATTTCTACTTAGAGAGAGTTCTTCGACATCTGTACCGCCTCAGTGAAAAACCTTAGATAAAAAGACGCTTGGCCTATCGATGCAAGGGCAAATTATAAGCATATCCAATAAAGCAGTAGTGGTTTTTGGTGGGCTGTTGAGCGTAGTCTTACATTTACATTCACATGTATGTCTGCTATAACCGGGACTCAAACTCAAATCCAGACTTTTCCTCCTTAATTTCTTCTCTATTTACCCAAAACATTGATCATTCTTCATTCAAACACATAACGAGAAGGAAAAAATATTACACAGCAATATTTCTAGTCCTCTACAGATATTTCATATTCAGTTATAGCAAAAAATATCAAAAAAATGATTCTTTTTCGTTTGAGCATGTGAAGCACTTTTTTAATTAAAGTGAAATTAACTCTTTCCCTATTCCGAACCTGCAAGAATTAAAACGTTCTTATCTCAGTGAAAACGCTACCTAGCTAATAACGTGGTTTTAATTAAATCCCCTGAAATGCCTTTACGCAGGTTTTACCGTTAATAGAAATTGATAATAGAAATAAGGTAGTTTTTTGATCAAATTATCTTTGTAAAATATAATATTTTTTAATATTTCATCAAATAAGCGATTAAATGATTTCTAAAAAATATATAAAAGACTCAAAATATTCTAATGTAACTGCTGAAAGGCAGCGTGAAAGCAGGGTTGAGACAGATTTTAAATCCTTGTTAATATAATTCCATGTATTAGTCATATCCAGGGACTTAGTTGATCACCAATATTCAGCGGATGAAGGGAGATAAAGTCACTTCATTGATGCTCCGTAATGCCATAACATTAATTTGGCTTATGAAAATCAATATGTTCATAAACGCTGCTCGCGTAGATTATTTATTTTACGTGAATACAAATAAACTACATAGGCAATCGGGCGAGGCATTGAGCTAATGAGGTTTTTAAACGGATGTCATCAATAAAGAGGTGTAAACGACTAATTTATGAAACAATCACTGGAGGGTAAATATAGCGTGGAACAACAATGATGATTAAATTACAGAAATATGATAGTGATGAAGCGGGTTGTTGGTACCCCTGATGTAAAGATGTTGATATATTTTTGAATAAAAACGGACAACAAAGGATTCTCAAGTCATATTAAGACTTTTTGATTACTGTAAATTAGTTTTTCTTATCTTTTTATTAATGGAGCCTTTATTTCAGCGTTCTATAATCAGCATTTCGTTTCAATGAAACATAATTTATGAAAGGAAGTGAATGGCAGTTTGACGATCTCTAAAAAGGGGTTTCAATATACTTATATGCTTAAAAACCAATTATATTGGCCCCTTAGAAATATATTACTGCCAAAACGTATTCATTGGAGAATATAGAGACATCCTTCCTAAGAAATATACATTTAAATAATAATAATAATAATAAAATTTTATCAAATGGAGATGAATAAAGTACTAAAGATATTATTTTTTATTTTCTCCACGTACCTATTCTAGAAAGCTTACCTTAATTAAATCGATTCGGTATATTCCCATAATATTTGTATGCTTTGACAGAGTACATAATCAGTGCTGTTATCCTAAATTATAATACTGCATAGGAATATTAATTGAAATGAAACAACTTGCATAAATACCTCTGCTTCCAAGTTTACCTCCTCATGCCAAAACAATACCTCTTGAAATGTTCGCGTACCCAATGTGCCTCTCCTTTGCCTCATTCCCATTCCGTTTCCACTTCCATCTCCCTCACTTCCCTTTTTGTCCTTTCCTTTGAATACTCTATCTCAACGATTCTCCGTTGCCTAATGATGAGGGGATATCCACCAAACGCGCCTGTTTTCGTTTTACCTAGAAACGGCGCTGTGCGCCGTTTTTTATTCTTATCAGGTTCAGTTGAGGGCAACAGATGTTTCTGCTGCGCACATCTTGGCATACCTAAACAACTGAATGTTTGGACCGCGCAAAAGTAGTTCGTAACTTTTAAATTTTTATCCAATGTATAGGAGATTATACCTTTCTAAATTATACATAAGTGAACATTGATGACTGACACACTGCTAAATTGAATCTCAAATGCCAATCTGAAACGTATAAACACTTTCAGACATACTTACCACCTCTCCTGGACAGTCGGGACAGATATTTAAAACAATATTCTTTGTTTATTGCGAAATTGGTTAAGAAAAAATACATTTTTGCAAAATAAGTACTTCACTTGATAACTGAAATGTTTTTTATTAACCGAATTTACTTCTTATGGTAAAATACTGGTATAACTGTAAGGATTTATTGTGAATCGCCTATTTCGAACTTTCCCTATTTCCCTCCTCGATATTTATTGTTTTTGTTTAGTTATTATAATAGTTTATTCCACTTCCTCTTAACCGAAATTGTAGCTGAATAAAACCATCGAATATGGAGGAAAATGAATTCTTAAAAATTAGACCAAATTCAACAAACACTCCAAACTACAGCTAATAACGTATAACCTACTCAGGCGTTCAACATCATAGTAATCGCGGCAAAATAAGAATTCGGAAACCTTACGTAGATAAAACAACTTCCATTCACAAAAAATCTCTTGATTATTTTTTTATATCTCTCCCATAATTGAAAGAACCCTGAAATATGAGTTATATAATCCACAAAATTTGTCAGAACCTAATTCGGCAAGTCTAACAGATTGACTTGTACCGGTAGACTATCATAAATGTACTGCATAGTTGCAAATTGGCTGCGTGGGAATAGCCCTCATTAGAATAAGTAGGCGAATTTCAGAATGCCTCCTCTTCCCTCTTTCAGCCTTGCTATTCCTTCCCCTCCGGAGCGTCTACCGCTCACCATGTTGACTCTCCCGCCCGAGCCATATCTTCCTTTACGACTGACACGTGGACAGTCAAAGCACGTGAAAACAAAACCAAATATCTAAATCTATCCACCACGAGGAAGTGGAGATCCCATAATGAAGTGCATTGGCAAAAAAGTACTCGGAAGTGAGGGAATATCCCTTCAAGGATAAGCGGAAATTTCCTCGCGGGATCTTCCTACGCAGTTGAAAAATTGGATATTTCAATTCCATTTTGGAAGTCATCTTTGTTAAATATTACTTTTATTTATTTTTTAATGCTTTAAATATAGGGATTTAAAGCGAAGGCTATGACATGAACAATACACGAACACATACGATCATTCCCTAACCAGAAAAATCTAGTTAGGCGAGATTCGAACCAAGGACCTTGGCGTTGGAGCGATATTAGTGTTGGACTACTGGGGACCCTGATTAAAACTTGTAATACAAGGGAAGGAAAGTAGTTGATAACTTAGTGTATATTTGTATGTAAATTTTTGTATTTTTAAAAATTGTGTACTGTTAGAATATAGCTTTGAAATAGTTAATCGTATGATCTAAATTTTAAATTGTAACTGAGAATTTTATGCACTGTGTTATCGTATTGTTTTCATATGCTGTAGTTACGTTAACAATGTAATGAATGTATCAATATGTAATATGTGTTTCCACCGGATGATTAAACCAATTGTAACATTTATTTTATAATAACAATAATATCACGACCACTCCGACACCACGGCTGGTGCACTGATTTAAATGTAGTTTCGGCACATATTGTATTCTTCCGTTGGTGGTGCTTCTCGCATTGCGACATTTAACAAACCCCATTCAAATTAGAACAAAACAATACGTGCAGATGCATTCGGATGAGCAAACGCCCAGTCATGAATATTCACGCGTACACGCGACAGACGCATCCGTGAAGCGCGCAGTTCAGAACCGATGATCCGGCCTTTCCTTCCGCCGCAAAAACCAATGGGTAATCTCGACTCACTTCAATTCCTCACCCCTCTCCCGACTTCCCTAATACACGCCCACCTTTCCACCCTCCCCCGACACACTCCCTTGAAACCATTCCCGCTTGAGGCGATAGGGCACGGAGCCACTTGTCGAGGGAACCACAAGGAGAAAGGGAGGTGGAAGTTGAGGTAGATGGGGAGGCAGAGGGGTGGACGGGGGGATTGATGGGACAGGAAGCTGGTGTGCGGGCGCGGGAGAAAGATGGAAGAAATCGAAGTGCATGACGGGAGTGACGTATGTGACTCGGGAAGAGGAAGCGAAAGATAAAAGAGAGGCTTTAAAAAGCCTGAAAAAAAGAATGGCGAAAAAAGTAAAAGCTCTTCGGGGAGGGGAAGGTCGGTTCGAAGGGATTTAAAAGCGCAAAGTTTGGGAAGAGGAAAAAAGGATCCGGGGATGAAGATTAAGAGGAGAAACGAATGAAAGAAAGATGAATGAAAGTGTTTTTGAGCCGATTTGGGCCCGCGGAGGAAGCGGGAGAAACAAATGAAAGGGGTGGGGCGAGGATTAGGAATCGCAAAGGCTGAGACCCTGAATACAGAGGAAATGTATTAGATGAAGGAATTTTGCGGGTAGAGTGGGTGTGATAAATGTTTCCCCGAACACAAGCGGAAATGCGGCAAATATGGGTCCCGGTAAGCATGAGATATTTCGTTACCTTTCTATATATTTGACACTTCGATAATCCGATCTTGTCTTATTTGTCGACGTCAACGATATTCTTGCTCTTTTTAAAATGATGAACTTCGGAGCTAACCTTTCCCTTGAATAGAATAAAAAATCAATTCGTAATTTATTCTGCAATGAAAGAAAATCTGGAACTCGGCTGCGAATGAATTAGAGGCTTAGAATCTCCAATAGCCGTCTTTGTCGGCGTTCCTCGTCTCATTCACCGGTATTCGGAGAAAACAAGAAAGGATCATTTAATACCTCTGAAGATGAAAGTATCGCTTTCGAAATGTGCATTGGGTATTCTTAAAAGTACGATGATCCTTGCTTGTTTTCTCCGAATACTGGTGAATGAGACGAGAAACCCCGACAAAGACGGCTATTGGAGACTTTAAACCTCAAAGTGATTTATTCTGTAATATAACTGAAAATGTGCGTCGGTTTAAAACAGGAATTAGAAGTAGTACCTATGAGAAAAGAGAAGTAACTCTTGATTTGCTTGAGTAACTTAGGAAAGTAAGGAAAAGATAAATTTTACCTAGCCGAGAAAGGTTTCTCGTATGTATGAATAGTTTAATCTAATGAAAACTTATCGTTCCCTGGAGTAAAAATAACACAGAGCCAGGTTCGTGAAACAATACCTTCTAAATCTAAAGGAAGAGAGAGGAGGGTAGGGTTCTAAAGGAAGATCATCAATTCAATAACGCATAAAATATCACAGTATATTCTCGTTATACATTACACCTTAGTACCACAGTATTTAACGATTCTAGGATCTACTTCCTGAGTATTACCACATAATGCCGAAGTTAGAACATTTAACCTTCTTCATTCGAAGCATCCATTTTAAAGGGAAAATTATATTGAAATCTAAATTTAAAATGTAGGAAGTACAAATATTCCTTAATCATTCTGAACATTGAATTCGGAGTAAACTAATCTTACCTAAGGTAAGGTTACCACAGAAATAATCTCGATGGCGAAATACCCGAATCGATAAAAAAACACACGTTCGTGTAACATAAATGGAATATGAATTTCGAGAGTCAGCCTACTGTTCTTGTAATGAAATTATCAAATTTTTCCTTTAATTTCACTTACAGATGTGGAGGTAAATTTAACGAATTACCTCAGTTGCGAGAAAAACCTAAATATTACGTCGTTTTTCAAGATATTCTAGTCATATATCAATATCAATATATTTATAATGTTTAATATGTTTGTCAATATCGTCAGCTACAGCGGCCGTGTGAATTATAGCTATAGGTCATGGAATAAAACATTTTAGATTCAGATATTTTAAATATAAATAAAACATTTGGGAAATTATGCCCTCCAGAAATTATTTATATACATAATTTCAAATTGCTTGGGTAATTTAATATGAAAATCACCATCTGTTGGAAGTAAGACGGAAGAACACCACCATAATCTGAAACAGTGATTTCCGAGAACGTCCATCCAACGGAATAATCCATCTTGGCACGGGGACTTTCACGTCTGGGCCTCACTGAGCAAACTGACCGGATAGCGAGGGTCATTCACGTCTTCCTGTCATCCCTCCTCCAAGGGACGCCGGAATTAATTGCTTTCTCTCGAAAAAATGAAGACGAAGCTACGCAATGTCCTACCATATATCCTCCCGACTGGGCTTGGGTCGGGGGCATCCTACCTTCTGCTCGAAGTGAAACAACTATGACACCGCTTCAGTTGCTAATGTCATTTCGCTTCGAGTAATTGAAGCGTAACGTCGGACCAGTTGTAGTTCTAACGACTTATTGCCGTTCTTGAACGAGAAAACTCTCAGGCGATATCTCTTTGCATATGCAGAGGCTCTGAAACGATTTATTTATTTTTTATCCTCTCACGATGATATGCTTCCGTCTTTCCAGTTACGAAAGCGGCATGAACTTGCAATGAAAGAGAGATATATGTAATTGCGGTTTATTAAATCCTCCAACATGAAGCAAGCTGTATATTTATCCGATTGTGGGTAGGAATTTGCAAGGAAAATCTGAAATCTTGCACATCAGCCTCGTTTCGAAGGAGTCATGAAAACGACTCGAAACATCTCACTCGTAAATGACATGCTGTGCTTATAATGTTCTCCATCTGTCTACATCTGCTTAATGCCCGCACCATCTTGAGCGAATCTAGACTTAGTTTACTCCAGATAAGAACAATTCAACTAATCTCAACTGAATTTCCCTCTTTCAAGTTGAATATACAATCACAATAGCCATTCACCATAAACATCCCTACTCACCCGTAGTAAATAGTTATACCTAAGCAAAATTTTCCATAACTGAAACGATTACTAACAAATCACAACTCACGGCAAGGGAAGACCAAAGCCTAATTGCTAATTTTTGTATCAAAATATTCGTTAATCTTTATCTGAAAACGGGATCCCTTCCGTAATTCTCAGAAAATTAATCAAACAAATGCTTAGATAATTAATGGTCATTTTATCCATCTTTTTATTCTCTGTTCGATGTCTCTGTTTTCAGTGAAGACAGAACCGTATTTAATTTCTACTCAATCAAAAGAAGTCCTGTCTGTACCACGCCGGAATTTCCGTCGTTCCATGGAAGTTTGTTTTCCTCGTGCGTAACCCGAAACGATAATTTTTTAATTCAACATCGGTTTCCTTTCAATCGATTGACTGAAGAAAACTCCTTATCTTCCGGTTCCACTTCCAGACAAGGAAAATGGCAAATAATAAGATAATCCAACCACATTTGTCAATCGGCTCAAAGCCCACCGCTCCTTCCGTATTCCCAGGGGTGGGAGACAGATTTCGTCCCAAGGAATAACATCTCATGACAGATTATTGCGAGAAAAGAGAATTGAATCGATGATTTTGATAGGTCTTCCTTCCAACAATTGTACGCACACTCGCTTTCTTCCTTTGTTTTAGACTGACTCAATACGCTTTGAGACCCGTACAAATTTTCAGCGAGATTTATCATGCTTTACTGAATTCTTACGCGCTTTGAGGTGAATAGGAATATTCGGCGGTAATTGAGGCCTATATGATGCATGAAACGTAAATTATTACATTCCTAGTTATTAGTATTGAATAAACGCTCACATTCAAAATTAATTTTAGCCATTTGACTACAATTTCAATTGGTACATGCGTACTACTAACAATATTATAATTCATGAAGTATGTATTTAACACTTTACTGAAATTCCAGAGAGATTGAAAAGATAAATGCAAGCATATATGTTTTAGTAATTGGGGACAAGTTTACGATATTTTATAAAATATAGCCGTAATATGAATGATCTTGTTTATAATAAAAGATTAATTTATGAATTTGATGGGATTAAACGAGTAACGTTCCGTTGTAAACTGCTGCGACCCTGAGAAACCTAGCTATCATTATAGTATATTTTTATCAAGTTTGAACTCAGCTAAAAAAACGATCGAAATAGGATTATAGGCACGATTAGCTTATCCCCCTACTTCAAATCCTACGGCAAAATGTAAAAACAACCGCTCAAAAATTACTCGAATAAGTGCATTTTGAAATTCTTACTGTATTCCCAAGATATTGATTCTTCAGATTTCTATTTTTCCGGTCCATGTCCGAGATCGTCTTCTCTGGAGATCGGTTTGCTTCATATAAAAGTATCCAAAACTGGTTTAGAGAAGGAATCGGTACTAAACAATCATATTCTATCATTAGGGGATTCCGCTTCTTGGCGGAAAGGTTGAAAGAACGCTGTGGCTGTCAATGGATCACATTTTGAGTAGACATACTTTGTTTTTGTGTTTATCAATAAGCACTTACGTTTAAGCGGATGAGTGCAGAAACATATTCCCATACCTAATACATCACAAGAAGATATATTAAATTACGCTTGTTACATGATCAATAATTCATACTGCAAAAAATATTTGAAATATTTTTCTTATTTTTTTAAGTATTACCAACGTCCTTCCATAAAATATTTCCTAAGTATAGCACTTAAGATAACTACTATTATCGTTTGGTTATTACTAACGTTTGTTTATATCTACATCGACATTAATACCCTACAAGCCGCCAGGGGGTGTAAACACTGCTTGTTTACTCTGTTATTATCGCGCATCATTTTCGAAAAGAATGAATTTTTAAATCTATTTGTTCTAGTATCAATTTCGCTCATTATCGAATCGGTAGGAGTTTACAATTATCTCTATACCAACATTTCCTTGTTACTATCTTTTCTACTTACGTCCTTGTTACTACCTTTACTATGAGATTATGAGAAACTAATGAGATTTTCCTTACTTCCTAACACGAATTAATATCCGATTTATCAAAAGCTGTTCATATCCAAGAAAACACAAAAATATTTCATAATATGGAATGTTTCGGAGGATGTACTAATTTCCTCGATAGCCCTTCCTTTAATCCCATACAAAGGACTATTACATTTAACTTCCTTATAAAATGTATTTTTGCACATGCATCCTCTATTCCAAATTGTGCCACCCTTATCGCTTCCGTCTCTTTCCTATCAATAAGAATTTCCTCCGTTATGATGTAGTACGATTAATTAAATTTCCCTATTCATGCAGCAAATTCTATCCACGGTATCAAAAGCGTTTCAATGGTGATAATCTTTTGATCTCTTATCCCTCGTTTCAAACGGATTCAAAAGGAAATTCAGGCAATTTTTTCATATTTCCCCCAAAAAGCATTTATATCCCTCGTGCTCCAATTTCTTCCTTCCGAAGCCACCTTATATATCCCTCACTCTACCCAGACTTGTTTCGCCTCCTTCTACACTTAAGAATAGTCTTAATGCGGTAAAATTTTTCAATTGGATTAATTTTATCATTTATCTCAAATTCGATTCTCTCTTCTTGGTTCAAGTGACTAATAATCCTAAATAAATATCGGCGATTTTATAAGTTTCTGTGTACTTATCTCTGTATTTTTAAAGATTAAATTATTAGGTTAGGCTACTGGGTTAAATGGAAGATGGAACTTTCTAGTCCCAATCGTGCCCAATAAAGACGTTTCTGTTGTAAAGGTATCATAGGTATAAAAAGGGTTATTCTATATTTATAAATTATGAATATTGTACTGTATACAAATCAATTTTAATGTATCATTTTCTCCTACAGTAGTTAATTCATTTCTTCTTACATGAGGCAATCAAATAAACATGTTCCAAAACACAGACAAAATCAATTCATCGTAAATATTCAATACCTTCCGCTGATATCTATATTTCAAAGTAAATTTCATACGTAAATATTTTATTGCTGAAGCTATTCATTATGTTTTACCACAGAATGACATTTGAGTCACTGCGTAACTTCTTCGGAAGAGGCAATTTTAATTCTTCCGGAATGAAATCGTGAATTTTGATAGCATTATTTTTTTCGTAACAATATAGGCGAAATTGTGGGTTGAAATTTTTACGGGAAATAAATTCAACGACGATACTGTCATGCGATATAAATATCTCATGAAACATTCAAGTATCCCCATCAACAATTTACAATGTTGGTTATTCTGACCTCAAATTTTCTTTCGGAGCGTGAAATGGAATGTTTTATTATTTTCCGGTCCAAACAAAGGCCGACCGTGAGCGCAAATTCATGGTTTTAAGGAAAAATATAAAAAATGAGGATTTCAATGAAACTGTAAGCGTAAAACATTGTGTGTTGGAACCTTCCGGTTGTCAAAGTTCAGTTCAATCACTGTCCTTGCATCATAGTAGTTCATTGCCATGTATCAGTAATTTGACACCATAGAAGAAAAGTATATGCTACTTTGTAAAACTGAATAAATAGGATTTGGGATGGATGTTGAATTGATGTATACAGCCCGGTGTCTAGGTGGATCCTCAACCCCTTCAACATTGACTACCAGGCTTATTATGGTAAGGGATTGAAGCTTAATAGGAAAGTTGAAGGGTGGGGTGGTATGACCTTGCTTTGCTCTCAAAGCCAAAATTCTTTGAGAGGTTCAAGTGACTTCAGCACAATGACGCTATGAATAATAGTTTTTCTAGCATTCAACAAGAAGTTCTGTCGTAATTCAACCTTAGTTATACCAATGATTTATAGTATTTATGAGCAAAAAGAGTGAGAAGTGAAAGATAGAATTTTCACTTTACCGTTCTCTTACTGCATCCTGCAAGAAAAGGAATAATACTGTACTCTTCAACATATGGTAGCAGAAACAATCATAGAAAGAACAAAAGAAAATTAAAGACCAGTTTTGTAGACGGAAAGTAAGATTGCAAATAACAAATATTGTTCTCTTAGACACGTTGCGAAAGCACCGTTTCTCATTCAATTCTTTTTACGTCTTTCTTATAGAAGATGGTATTTACCATTTTATTAAGTTATACGACTTTTTCCTCTCTCCGTCCTGGGCACTGCTTTCCAGCCTACATTTCCAAACAAAATCAAATTTGATTTAAGCCGGGATTCGAGTGCTTTTCTAAGTGCGTTTGCAGTGCTAAGAGGCCAAGAGGAGGAGGTACGTAGAGTGTTATGGTGTAAGAGGAACGGGAGGGGAGAAGGGGTTTGGCGTACAAAGAGCCGGAGAAAAAAGATGAAAAGAAAAGGGTTGCGTTAGATAGAAAAGAGAAACGGGGAAAGATATAATGGCGTATTTATTGAGTGGAACGCTCGTATAAAAAACCATGAGATAAAGGGATGGAAAGAGGGTTTTCTGAGAAAAAGCCTTACGGAGGGATAAAATCTTTCTCCATAAGGGAGCTTAACTGCCATCTCTAGATGTGCGAATTTATATACATTTGCATCATAAAATATTTATTGAACCTTTCTATTATCATCTGACAGAAGAGAATTCCGGTTTAAACAATCGCTCTGTCGGGTTAAATCATCAGTGAGGAAGCTTTCCTCCTTAGTCATTGAAATTAAGTAATTGCCCTCTAATTTGAATGCTCCTTTGCCATTAACTTCACGCGATGGGAGGCTCACCTTAATTCCTACACCAGGAACAAACGAAATTTCAACTGGATGACGCTATCCATTTGTGTGTTCTTCCAGCCTTGAGGCGTGTTCTTATCACTCGACCTATCGGCCTCTGAAAGGCTCATATAAAATAAAAATGTCTCCCATAATAAGGGTTATAACTGGAGCGGGGCCATGTTAACACGACATCAGGAAGTATTAAGGTTCCATTTTTTCAAAAGCCTATTTTTTGGGCTTTTTGGAAAGCTCTTCAACTTCCTCCGTTCGCTTCAAACGCAATTTGATATTGCTCGGAGCATTCTAATATAATTCTATTCCGCTCTTCTTATCATTTTCTTTCGTAATAATCCTTCAACTCTTGGAAAAGCTGCAGAGTATTTCCAGTTTCTCGCGTACTAAATTTATGTTACATAATGAGCAAAACCTTCTTTCTAGTTCTTTGTACTCGGATGTCTAGAAATAATTGCAACTCATGACGTTTCGAACCTTGTTTTTGACGCAGCAGAATTTCAAAAGCCCTTAATATATGCCATTGAATATATTTCACTTTTGTAAAGTCTCCTTTGATCTTTTGTTCCTAATATATCTTCGTTTTAGCAAATTAAATATGTTCAGAAATAAATCAGTCACCACTAATTTTACTCCACCTAAGGTACCACTGTATTCGTTGGAAAAATAATTTCTCCAAAGAATTGTATTCTATGGGAGAGCTCGATTCAATACTCTCGAAATTCATTTAGGATATCAAATATTAAAGTATTTTGCTTGGAAATAATGTAGAAACTATTGAATATTCCATGTATCAAGAAACAACGATGATCACGACATCTCTGGTTAACAATAGGAATCAATACACACTAAGATGTATGTATATCATTAGTATCAATTCTTCATATCTATATTATGCAAAATGGCCCCCGGATAGCCATGTGAGAAGTGCGGTCGCCTTCCGGTCCCGGGTTCCATTCCCGGTGGGAGTTCATTGGCGAAATGGCCTTAACTGTCGAAGCACTCTTTACAATTCTATTACAAAGTATTAACCCCACTCTTTTGAAGTTCTATATCCCTACCTTTCTTTATAATTTTAATGTATTGTTGTTGTTAAGAGCTGTTTTTAACTATTAATACCTTATGACTAAAATATCTCAAAATTCTGTTCCGTTTTTATCACTCTCTTCATTCCAAACCATTATTTATTATTATCATTTGACCCTTTATTAAGCGAGGTATTCAATCATATTCAATGACATGATCGTAAAACTTTGTTTCTAAAGATTTTCTGATAATAAAAATCCCGCAGATAAACATTACTTCGTCATCGCATGAGTTCAAGCATATTAATGTGGCGGGCGAATTAATAAAGTAATGAGATTTTTATTTGAAATTTAACTGAAAATCTTCCTTTATCGCTCAGTGAAAACCTACTTGGCAAAGAAAAGACTAACCCGAAATAACAAGAATGAAAGCCAAGGCTTGCGAGATAGGTCCTAAAGATGAGAAATTACGTGTTTAAGAGAGAATTCGCCGCTTTAATGGTAACTCCTGGAGTGGGAACAAGTGGGTGGGAAGGAGTAAGCATCAAAAGTGCACAAGAACGAGGTTTAAGAGGTGTAAAAGAGAAGAAGTGGAAGTGAAGAAGGCTACGAAACGTTCCTGGTGACTTAGTCACGTTCGAGCTGGCTAACCGTTTCCATCAATTCGATATCTCATTCATCTTACGAAAAAAGAACTGAGCGGTATTGCTCTCTATACAGTAATTTACAAAAGAGTAGAATTATTGAAAAGGACACATCATTTACAACATTCTCGTTACGCTGTTGAATCCCTGCTGTGGCAATCAATACAACTCTCTTCTCTTTCTATTTAGAAAATATTTCTGAGGTACAGAGATTTTCAATTAAAAGAGGATTTCGGAATGTTCTGGAAATGAACGCTCTGACGACAGGTAACTCTACACAAGAAAACATTTTTATATTCTCACGGATGGAAACAAATTGGAACGCGAATATAATGAAGATTGATAATATTCGACTGAAAAGTCTCTCTCGATATCAGATCATTGGAAGCGCTTCATATTTTATTTGAAGAGGCCACATTCAATTCCTGCAGTCATTCCCAGAAGAATGTCATGCAACTACGGAAAGAGTTTTTCCATTAATTATTTTAGAATGGAAATAGAGAAGCTTATATATACTACTAAAACACGTTTCTAATCATTACCGATGCAAAAATCAATGATGAATCAGTCCCTAATCTTGAAAAGCAAATACGCATTTTGATGGAATGGCTTCACTTTTGCATTTCAATTTAAATTAAGAAATATTATAAAAATGTATTGAAAGGGGGTTTGGGATATTGTTGTTAAGATATTGTTAAATGAGTAGTATGTTTGTTGCTAAAAACGTGACCTTATCCTGATGTTATTTAGGAATTTTGAATGTAATTATATAAGTTTAAAAGGATTTGTCAATTAATGATTGTTAGATATTATTCAGAATGTAATGATTTCTGGTAATTACGTCAGAGGAAATGTAATGAATGATATAATGAAGTAAAATTATGAATGGAATTGCAATGATGTTGCCACCGGATCGTTGTCCAATTGCAACGTATGTATGTAATAATAAAAATATTTGGTCAAACATCAACGTCGTACAACAGGACTTCATTTTGACAATATTCATTAATGCAACGGCTATTCGGTCAATACGATTAATTTTTTTAATAAATCCAACTAAAGTAACCTTGATTTTTTTCTCTCTGTGGAAGCGAATTTTTTATTACGAAAACCTATCAAGATTAAAAATGGGTTGATTCAATTAGAATCTATCAAACGAGAAAATTGCTGCCGACAAATGTGGTGGTCAATACTTCTTTGATCTATGAAAGAAAAAACCGATAATGAAATATTTTCTCAAAGCTTTCACCGCCATATTTGGTTGCTTCTGCTCTCTTTTATAAAATTATCCAGCACTCTTCTGGCTCTCTCGTGATGATTTAAATTTTGAATATTTAATGCTTATGTACAACATAGAATACTCACGTTGAATTTATCGATATTTTATTTTTATCTGATCATAACACATTAAAAAATTAACAGGATCAAACTCAAGCAAATATTTTATTTGGATAAGTTGAATACAAATTTATCATAATTATCGAGACAATTTTTTCGAGGACGACAACGAAATTATTAAGATCTGGTACATATTGTCTTACTTTGGTACATTTCGTACAATAACAGATTTTTTATCGTTTGAGAAAGATGATAAAGTTTGGAGTCGAAAGAAATTTCATTTGCAAAATGGAACAACACTTAAGTCTTATTAATTATATCATTATTTAGTTGTTTCAGTAATCGTATTTTAGAGATTAAAATAATTTTATTAAATTAGCCGATATGAATAACGCTCATAGTTACGGTTACTGCAATTGAATAATTCAAATTCGGTTTTTTCATCACGAATTTCTGTGTAAATTAACGCGATAATATCCGCTAATGTATACTATTTTTTTAAAGGCTTTAATACGTGGAACTGGCCAAAGCTAAATAAGATTTTTAGATCCTATAAGTTAATTGAATTTATGTAACTTTGGGATCGATACATTCTCAGCCTCGAGTTTAAAATTAATTTTAAGGCTTCAGAATGCGAAATTTTACGCCATTCCATGGTCTGATTGCCGTTACATATTTTACGAGAATTACGGTACGGTGCGACTCATTACCTCCGTCACTGAATTTTTCTCATCTCGTTCCGCTCACACGGAGCCCTCGGATAAAAACAAAATCCCAGATTATCCTCAACTTGCTCTTTTTGCTCAGCCATCGAGATCCATTTATCTCTGGAGAGAAGTGGGATTTGAAGGATACGAAAAATTGGCCTCGTTCGTTTATACGAGAAAATAAAATCATTTCGTAAATAATGATGCGGTACGTGTATCCGAAAATCAAGCAACCAAGTACAAAATTACTACTACAGTTTTCTAGAATTGATTTCTCTCTTCGAGTTCGTGTGCGCGACCTAATTCGCGAAACATTAACTACTTTGCAAGTTTGGTTTATCGTACAGTTTTGTCACCGCTTTCAAATGTCCTCTTGGCGCAGAAATGAGGTTTAGTACGTAATGGATTAGAAAAAAAGAAGATCATATACGGCGAATCAGTAGACCTAAACTATGAGCTTACCTATTTAGTTGTTTACCAATATCGAACAGAAACGCACGAATTTGATTGAATTCGAAGATAAAAGAACATGAATATATAAAAATTTCTTTTATCAACCAGATCAGATAGTAATCAATCGATGTCCTGGCCTAGTGAGGTACACGGAAGGTCTAGTTAAGTCTAGATCTCAAAAGGTTTAGTTAAGTCTAGATATCAAAATATTCGTAATTTTTTATCAGTTAAACAGGGAATAAAATTTAAGTACCAGCTTAAAGTAAAACTTTGGATGAAAATCTTTATTCCTTTATCTGGGAAACACTGTTCTACACAGTAAATTTATTTAAATCTCTCACAATCTCAGAAATAACGCACGAAATAATTTAAATTAAATAGAATTCTCAAGTAAATACTGTTGATAATTATCGTAGCTAATCTTTGTTCAGCAATAAGAAATTTTTATTTTTATGTTATCCAAATACTCAAATAACTTGAAGAAAATATTAATTTATAGTCTCCAGTGAAAGCTCAATCTATTCTTATTCAATTTTTTACTGAATTGTTTGTGAAAATTTATAAAATACATGCGTTTCTGTAAAACAAAAACATCCTCCGCTTAAAATATTTTAAAGAATATTCTAATCGATAATTTGATTATATTTTTCCAGCCAAGATCATACGTATGAATGTTGTAACCAGGGTATCTCAATGATGATTTGAATTTTTCGATCAATAATTTCAAGGCGGAAAAAGTGGAGCAACCCTCATAGAGATGAGAGGGCTTTTGTATTAACAGAAGCAACAAAATGGATTTCTCTTAGGGAAGGCATTCATTAAAATAAAAGTGCACCAATACCAGCGAGTGGGATACTTCATGGGTAAAAGTTGGAAGAATAACCTACCTCACTTTTATGTGTGAAAGACATTTCATTAACTTGTCCCCATAAAAGACATGCAAAAGCCAATATGCTTCAGAGATTGTCAATACCACGTATTACGTAACGGTATGAAGAACTGAATAGTTTCTTGCGCATTGCTGCTCAGCTTGGCTCACTGTAAATCATTATCAACGTGGCAGTATTATTTCGACAGGTCTGCTCCGAATTCTAGTTTGTTTTCTATTTTCTGCTCCTGTCCTAAGAATCTGATATCTCTTTATTCTTTCGAAACCCGCCAATCAGCTGAAACATATTTCTCTCTAATACTCAATCACCTCTTAGATCAGGAACTATCTCCAGGAATTGGCCTTTCCAAATCTCTTTTCTACTTCGTATCAGTAGCACTTCTTTTACTTATTTACCTTTTGCCTTATAACATTTTCTCGTCAATCCTTTAATTTCTCTTTACTTCCGATCTTCTGGCCATTAATCTTCCGTATTTTCACCATTCCCTTATCTTGGGACTTTTTAGACTCTTAATATTCTTACTCAACAGTATCCATACCTCTGTTTTATCTGAGTCACTAATTTACTCTAAACATATCACTAACTTCTATCGAGGTTTACCTATTTTGGCTCATTGCTGAAATTCTTTTTATAAATATGTACTGGCTGAACGTGAGGGAAACGCTCGAGCTTTACTTCTACAACATAGCATATCTTCTTGACATTTATGGTTGTTTTCTTAACTCTTGAAGCTTCTTATTTTTTAGCAATACGGCTCATATTACTTCCCGTTTCTTTGACTTCCTTGGGATCCATGTTTGCCTGTCGCGTATTGGAATATTATCTGTGCCAAAGATTATTTGATTACTTACATTTCGTTTCAATCCCTACATTCTGAGTTGATCTTTTACTTAGCTAACTACCTTATAGTGATTCTCCATAAATATTCTTTCGTTTTATTCAGTGCGTATAGTAACCAAATTCTCTACCCTTGTGATCATATTACGTCTAAACATGTTTTATATAAGGAATGCTCTAAGTATCAGAAGCTTGAAATGACAAAATGATTCCGTCTTCGATAAAGTATCAAAACACAGTTTCAATTCAAAACCATATTGCGGAGAAACATCGATCCAGAATCCGTAATATTCACGGAGTAAATTGATTTATCGATATCTCAGAGCAATGAAATAATTTTATACGGTAGCTTTCATGAATATATTAAAAATACGACAGTATTTCAAATGTCTGAAAAGCTCCCCCTTTAGATTTAGATTTCATGAGCTAAGGGTTAAATTTGTAATTATATTATGAAAAATAGAGAAGTTTCTTGAAATTGAAAAAGAAAATAGCTGATTATGTATAATAACCAGAAACGTAAGAAAAATTAACTTAATTGAATTAACTAATTCCACCAGTTAGTAATAGATAAATGGTAGTAAGTCATGTGTGTGCCTCTACGGAAGTTGATTAAGCATTGTTCTCTTCCATAATACAAAGAAGATCAAAGTGTTACTCAAATTAAATCCAAGTGCATTAAATCGAGGCGTATATTTTATTCCCAATTTTATCACAAAGACAATGACGCAACTCCTCATCGCAGAGGCGCACTTACTCGAGCCTGGGTTATTTCTTAATTAAAATGGCGAGAACAATAAAAATTATACGCTCTGATTTAATCCACCGCACTCGGAAATTGCACAGAATCCCCCAAAAGAAGGTCAAATTTGTTTAGAGGACGCGAAATTCACATCTCTCTTCCGAAAAAGTAAAGTAGTACGTTACTCTTCGTGCAGTCACAATAAAAGGAACGTAAAAGGCAGTGGAGAGTTTCGTTGTAGGAGGAATTAAATCATGCCGCTATTTTATTTCTTTTTTATGTAATGCATCCGGGTCTCAACTTTTACGCCCGGGCCCTTATTACGTCGCGGGCCAGCATAGGGTCAGTTTGGAGGGGCTAAAAGGTACGTGTGAGCAGTAAACGTGGACGGTGAGAGTTGGAAAAGCAAAGCTAGCGGAAAAGAAAAGAATTAAACTGGGATTGGCGTCATTGTGGACTTCGGGGAAGTACTTTCGGAGGACGACGCCAACGCGAGCAGATAGAAGAGGGCGAATCAGAGTCGTGACTTTTGCCGGATAGATCAAAGATATTATACGTTCTCCGGCAATTCGTTTCGATTACCCAAATAATCCTTTTGAAAAATTGGATTGGTAATAACGTCCGAGCAAAAGCCGGGAGAGGAGTTGGTTGATTGATGTTTAAGCCGAGCTGAAGTTCGCTTACGAGGCGGAAAACTTCGGATGAGCCGGAAGTTGATTAAGACTGTACACGGGGATCTAAAGAGTGAACTTGGGACGAGTTTAACGAACTGTTACGCACATACGAACCAAACGGATTTGAGGATTTAACAATGGATAAGTCTAACAAATGGCTGGTAATTGTGAATGACATGCGAAATGAATCTTATAAATGGCATCGAAAATTTGTATGTGTGTGTATGTCCGCTGAAATGCCGAGAACCATTTCAAATTTGGAAGATAGTTAAATGTCTACTATGAGCAGATAATAGATTTTAAAAAAACCCAAGGAGAAACGGACATTGAAAAAAGTCCACCAAGGCCGGGAATCGAACCCGGCCTTGGTGGAGGTAAGCCACCGAGGCAGAACAATTTAGTATCGTCCATTGCCAAGGCCTCATTGAGGCACCAGCCAAACAAAGTGATGTAGAGGAACCTCCTCAAAGGATAAATGACAAGGAAGAGGATGGGTGAAAATTGCAGTTCCTCTACATCACTTTGTTTGGCTGGTGCCTGAATGAGGCCTTGGCAGTGGACGATGCCGCTAGCCGGACGAAACCATACCGCCCTTTGCCATAATAGATAACTTTATATTTAAGAAATCGTTCCTACTTCGACCCTAGACTAGGAAAATATAATAAATTAAATTAAAATTTGTTTTACTGGTTTCAAGCTGAACTCCGGTTCCAGTATCTAGGCTCCAGTTACATCACTCCCAAAAGTAATGCAGATAAGATTCAATTTTATCTTTTCAGGTCCTATTTCCATTGCAAAATTACATAAAATGAAACACAATGCTAGCTCCAAAAATATTTTTTAAGAAAGAAATTCTATAAAAACTGATATCCTTATCGCCGATTATAGATATTGGTTCCAATTTATGGCAATTTTGGTAAGATTAAGTTCTCATTGAAGTCTCATTGAACTAAGCTAATATGAGCGATATTAAATAAAAATAATTAAAATAATCATTTACGTGCAAATAGAAATTATATATTCAATCCTACTTCTATTTTTACCATTGAGAATCAACGGGCGCTTCAGCTAGTATAATATTGAGTAAATAGGATAGTATGTGAATAATTAAGCAAAAATTCCACGTTCATCTTCAGGAAAAAGGCCACTAACAGAGCAAAAACCTTTAAGTGAAATTTTCGCATAATTATTTTCATACTATCCTAGTATGGAGTCCCACCATGTGAAGGCTTCTTCCATTTATTTCATAGAGTAAAGAGAAAAGGTAAAAAATAGCCAGCGAATCCAGATCTCCCGCATTCCGGGCAGGTCCACTCAACTAGCATCCCACAACAATCCAACCACCGTTAACGGGGTGCTTTGTGAGTAAGGCGTGTGGCACTCCACACATTGGCACCAACCACCGCCTGAGGTCCTCATAGAGTCAGCCGGCTCACAAAGCGGAAATCCCCTACTTTTATGGGATTTCTATTTCTAGGGGGAAATTCTTCATTTCTGTTTATTCTTGGCCATTAGCCAAACGACTTCACGAGCAAAGTCATTTCCTATCCTCGCTCCCAAAATAAGAATGTTTCAGTGATGCCATGTTCGTTATTTGAGTCATAGTTTGCAGATAAAATCGTTGGAAGGGTCAAATGGTGGCTAACTAAGACTAGAATAACGAATATGGCATCACTAAAACATGCTCGCATGTGTATTTGCGCTAACTAATAAAAAAATTAGAACTAAGTTCTTGTTCTAATTAGATAAATCTAATCAGATAAATTGTTCTAATTAGATAAATCTAACTAGATAAAATTAAAAAATAGGGAGTACTGTAGAGAAATACAAGGACTGCGCTAATGTGCGAGCACTTATAATAAAAGTAAGAGGCATGGAAAAAAGACGTCCTAAAATTAAAATGAGGAGTAAGCTGGCTGGGGCTAATCCACAGCTTTTTTCCACGTGGGAGTGAATTATTCAGTATTTTAAACTATAAAAGCAGTACTAAAATAGAGGTTAGGAAGATTTTTTCTCCGCGAAATGCAAGCACGTTTTAGCAGGGTTAACAAATTTATCCTCTTAGGTGAACTTTCTAAAATTATTCCAAGCACTCACGTCTTACCAAGAGAATTCCGAAAGGTTTCCCGCAAAATCTGTGACGTAAAAATGTTATGAACTCCTAGTTTAAAAAGGAGTGGTCTTTTTAATTAAAACTTAAACTTCAAACAATTTAAATTAAGTAAAGAAGGTTGCAAAAAAATTAAGTAAATAAAGAATTGTAAATAATTTATCCTCGTACTATCAAATACATAAGATTCCATCCTCCAAGAGGATATTTTTCTGTAGACTCTCCATTGAAAAGAGTAACAACTGGAAAATTGCCTCTATTTTACGGTGTACAATGATTGTAAACATAAACAACACAACTTGAATAAATATGAGGGAAATTTCACCATTGAGAATAATTTGTAGAAGTTATTTCCGAGTTCAAGAGATGGTGAAATTAAGTATCAACCACCGCCGAAAATGTTTATAATAGAGATTACTATAATTATTTACTTCAAACACTTGATACCTCAAATATAAAAAATACAAAAGAAACCTTTACCAAAATATATTCGGTAAGCTTCAACTGAGTATAGATGCTAAAAAGGCTTTCATAATTCGAAGTTGAAGCTTAAAACATCGCCCATTTCCTGTTTTCTCAGCAAAGCCTGAGCTGCGAAAGAGCAATATTTACGGAAACATTCTGCGAGAAACGCTAAGAATAATTAATTTTTATAGTTTTTGTGTACAATGGGTACATATATTAAACGAAATTCTATTTGCATCGGATGGCAGCAAGAGAGAAATATCAAAGCAATCGAAAAGAGCATACACCTTTCTGAGGCATACAAGAACATGCTTCTTTCATGGTATTTAACACGTTTCAAAGAAACACAACCGCTCAAGGGCTCGAAAAGAAACTTCGACTGTATTCCTGGATGAACACCTAGAGATACTAATTTCAATAATTTTAAATTTGGTTTCTAGCCATTAAAAATAAAATAATTGTTGCTTAAGTGTCAACTCCAAATTGAATTTCTCAAAACAAAATCGGCGATGCCTTAACACGAATAATAATTACAGACGGTTTACAAACAAAATGATTTGAGGGGTAAATACAATTAAACGAGATCTCTTTTTATATAATGAAGAATCGAATACTCTTAATCAATGTTGATCGAAATATATATTTAAATAGACACAATTTTTAAGTGAATTCCAGACTCCAATATCTCCTCTCTCCCAGTATAATTTCAAACATAATTTCTATTGTTAGAAATGGTTGAATGTGAGTGATATTGAAAAAATAAATAAGTGAGTAATTATTACATTCACTTAAATTAATTATCGATTAAATAAATCGATTAATAAGATGAGTTTGATATTGTTATCAATAAACTTATATTAAAATTGTTTAATGAGAGGCTTAAACTGAGACGGGCACCTTTTAGATGGAAATGCGCAATTGAAATATATATTCTGTACTGAGGACTCCAATTTGTGCAGGAGGAAATTCTCATTGCCCCGCAACCACTCCGCAAGTATGATCCCTCAATGTTCCGTAAGTGGTTCTCCTTGTCTCTCCTAACTGCAGAGTAAATCCTCGTTCGACCACTTTGGCGGATTACAGAAGCAACGGCAGGAGATTTACGCAACGCATTTGTTTACAGTCGCAATTAGCTCCTTGGGTACAACCTTGCAATTAGGTTGTAGGACGATTTGCTTTTCTTAACTTACTCAGACGCTATCATAGCATTGGCTATGGACACAACCTCCTCGTTAATTTTCCGTTCCATTAAAGGATTGATTCTACCCCTGGATTTACGAATTTCGGTTTGGAAACAGCTAAGCATACTAACATATAAGATAAAATAAACTTTATTTAATTCTTTTCTTATGAGTTAAGATGAAGTTCCACCAAGAAATGGCCGAAATGATCGATTTAGATAAGCATAATGTTCATCGGAAGATGTATATTTGCCTAATTGTTTCATTTATCCATATATACTATAGCTAATTGACCTTATCTCTATCTCACATTCCCAACTCTACTTTTATCTTCCCTACCCATAATGCATACCTGCATAATGTTCATCGGAAGATGTATATTAGCCTAATTGTTTCATTTGTCCATGTATACTATAGCTAATTGACCTTATCTCTTATCCAATATTCCCAACTCTTATTTTATCTTCCTCACCCTTTGTTAGAAATATAAATGGAATAATATACAAGATACTGTTTAACATCGAAATATCAGTATGCAACCGGTTCAGCTTATGATTTCTGGAATTAGATGCCAGATACTGAATTGACATCAGGAAAACACATATTAGTTAAGTATTTTTCTCAAATCAGAATCCTCATTAAAGTTGAGGAAATTCATGAGCAGACTTTATTAGCGAATTCGCGAAAACTTAGTAGCTTTTTTGCTTGAAAAAATAGATAAATCGTAGAAACTTGTAGAGCGTTTTAAGACAAATTGAGGGCCGCGTGCAACAAGATTTCGGTTCGTGCATTCTGGATATACTGTTGATTACCATTAAACTTCTCTGTGAGGACAGTAATCACCTTACGTGAACTTATTCTCAGAAGAGCGGAAGCACTTGGCCCAAATGACTGTCACGAAACGCGTTTTGAAGAGCCCCATTCTCTGCATCTAGTCCATTATTTTTACGCTCAATTCAATCAGAACTAGCAGGGGAGTCGTTTTGCACCTCACTAAACCGATGTGCCACTCGACCTCCCAAGCTAAGCTCTCTGACAGTGGGTGTTTCAACAAATCCCAGTCGTGTTATTTCTGGTCCATTTGCTTCTCAAGAAGATGAGGTCCGATCCGTCGGGCTCAAATTAAGAGCGATTAACGCGGTTCAAATCCGCATTTAAGCTGGATTTTCTACTCATCCGCTGAGACGCCCATCGGACGGACATATGCTTTTTCCCCACCTCCAGTCACTGCTTTGGCATCGAAGTGTGACAATTCTTCACGCTCCACGGTGCTCTGCGAATCTTTCAACACGTGACACCCGAAAAGTTTATGTTATCGCCAACAGCACTTTCGCGGTAGAATGAAAGAGTATTTACAGAAGTGAGAAAAAAATAAGGTGGAATATTTTATTATGAACAAAATAATAACCTTACATCAAATTTAAAATAATCTCCTTCTAAGTACTCTACTTGGCTAGCGATTCACTTATCCCAATGTCCCTCCTCTCCTTCAAACAACTAATTTCCGCATTAAATCGCTCATATTACTTGTAAACAGTCTTCAGAGTTACCAAAGTAAAGTAATTTTATCATCTCAGGGGCTTCTTTGGCACTTTCTGCAACATGGAACAATACTTAATGTTAATGCGTTGGTCGATATCCATGATGCGCGACATACACGACCCCACTCTTACTGATCTGGAAACCGATTTACAAGTCGCTGCTACTACAAACTTGACACTGAATACCTCATTGATCAGGCGATTTATTGCTTTACTCAGGTGATTTATTACTTCAAATGGATATAGTGATAGCAGATTTATCTGCGCATGATATAAATATCCTGGTAAGCTGCGGATGTTTTGAATATAATCTTCTGAATAAAGTATTAAATCTAATCTACTTGCGTTGATGTGTACTTAGCGATTGTCAGAAATGGAGCTAGCAAGGAACGTAAAGATTTCCCAGATTCGGTGTATGTAATCTGTAAGGAGTTGAACGGCGAGTTGTAAATTTGTAGAAAATTTCCAACATCGTGTAACTGACCAAAAATGGAAAGCAATTTTGTTTTATTATACGCAGAATGCAAAAATTGATATGTTCATTGCTTTTTAAATGCTTTTACTCCAAGTTCATTTATTATTCTTCTGTCATTGGTGTTTCATATTTGTTTCTATTTTGGCATTGCGATTTCTTTTGTGTTATTTGTGCTCCGTATTTATGTTACGGATTTTAAGATTGAGATACGAGTTGGCTCCGTAATACACTTACCTCCCGCAAAGAATATTCATCGATGATTATTACAGTGATATTTAATTTATTTCTGTAATATATGTTTAATTTTTGATTCATTTGTCCCCTTGTACCTATATGAAAACGTAACTTTAAACGTGGTAATGCATATCCTAATGTGATCTTAGAATATATTTTTATATTGTTTCAGTTGAAGGTGTTTTTCATTCAGAGTATATGAGATTGATTATTGAGTTGATACGGCTTCATAGACTTCATTGTCACTTAAATTTCTTGGTTTATTGGATTAAAAACCCTGGTATTGGCTATCTATCATCAATTATGAAGCATGTGTTACAATTTAGGTTGTTGCACTGGTATTTATGAAATTTAATATCCCCGTTGAGAATCAACGAGTACTTCTGGTAGTATCTAATAAAATAACCAAACGAACATGAATAACCCCCAAAAAGATACCAGTAGCGCATCAGCGGTGTGCGTAGATCAATGGAAGAAACAGCATTGATGTTAAGAGTCAAAAATAAAAAACGCAGCGACCAGATTACTCTCTCGAAACAAGGGAGAGGATTGTGGGGTACTGCATCTGCTTCAAGCTTCCCTCGCTTTCCGAGAATCTAACGCAACATGCAGACTATTTTTAACGCTACTATGCCTCTTGGTCTGTCGAGGGAATATCGCAAGTTCTATAGATACAGCGGAGAGATTGCCTGCAGGGATGGATTCCGAGAAGCTTAAATGTTAGCATCTTGCTCGAGCTGCCAAAGTTGGAAACATGAACAATTCTTGGAAGTACAGCAATGGAACTTGTAAAAGCATTCGAGATTACATACACTGAGGACACATTTTACGTTCTTTTGTATTTAATAAATCCGTCAGACAAAAAAAATAAAATATAGCGGAGAATGATTTAATACTTTTACATTTACCTATTTTTCCACCATAAAACCTTTCTCTTGCTATATACGGTAGCGTAGGTTTCCAAGAAAACGCTGCTGGAAGACTTTTTAATATCACGAAATGAGAGAGACATATTGAATTTTGTCTAGCTTCCTGACTTTATCATTTGATTTTTATGCCGTAAATATTCGATAAGAGAGACCTTAACGGAACTATTTGGTCGATTTCACGAAGAATGATGTAAAAATAAATTGAAAGCTTTAAAACACCTATTCAATCCCCAAAAGTAGGGCTATAAATGCCAATAATCTGTTATTGTTAATATTTCTGTGGTTTCAGGCCTTCCTATGAGGTCTTTTTGACGGCCAAATAAATTCTCTAGAATGCGAAAATCAAAAGCTAACTTCCAATACTAATCTTAGGAGAAAAGGTTTAAGGTGTCGTCTCAAAACAAACGATTGGTTAAAATTTGGATATTTCCTTATATCTCTCGAAAAATTCATCGTTGCAAGAGAGAAAATATAAGTAAATAGATAAATTTTTCCATAGCTACGTGTGAAGAATTTTCACTCAGCTTTGATGATCCAAAAGCAGGAAATTTTTAGTTGTGCTGCGGGTTAAAAAGCTAGGTATCTAGAAAGACAATTATTTGACCGTTTGAAATTTTACTTACAGTAAAAATTAGCAGTTTTAAAATATTAGTATAATAATAATAATGTTGTCATATTTTTTGGGCGAATTTTAGCCTAGGAAGGCTATTCCTCCAATTAACCCCTTTTTTATTAATTTTATTCCTTTTTTGCATTTTATTTTATTAATATCAAACGCACACTCACAACATACACAGACAACCATTCCCTAACCGGAAAAATCCGATTAACCGGGATTCGAACCCGGGACCGTGAGGTTGGAGCGTTACGCGCTAGCACGTTGACCACTCCGCCAACACGGCCGGTAACTCTAATTCTACGCTCACCACTAGGAAATGCAGAGCATTTTTGCTTTTAAGAATTTCGTAAATTATAAGAAAGCATCGCTGCGTTTCTAGTAAAATTGTTTAATTCTGGACATTATCTGAATTGCGTTAATTCTTCGAATTTTAATCATTATTATGAATGTATACATCAGCATGGTGAGCTCCACTTGACGATGACATGGAGTTATTGCATTTTCTCAAAAAATAGTCAAATAGAGTCTCCCATGGGCAAACATACTATCAAAAAAATGTGGATTGGACAGGAAGAGATTAATTTTACCGAAATGTTTGACATTTGTAGAAGTAAATCAATTGCAGCCGACATTTCCCGGGACTAATTTTGCGAAAGGAGAAAAAATCAACTCGAAGACTTATAGGACTTGCGAAAATCGATAAACCAACTTCCAACACGCCTAGTTGTGTGACTAACTCACATTTTTCACCGTTAGCTATCAATAGACATTCTTCTAGAATTGGGCCTTTGCAGTGATGTGATTGATTGATTGATTTGACACTTAACTAAAAGGGATCACGCATGAACACTAATGGATGTCGCTCTAAGAAATATTTTTGTATAGTAAATGATAAATGATCCATTCATGTGTAATTTAAATATCAGAGAAGCGTAGGCGTGATTACATTACAATATTAATGCATGCTTTCACCTTAAGTGATGCAGTTGGGACCAATGGCTGTCCGAGACACGAATGAGCAGGGTGACCGTGCATAGATTTGAGGGCGATTGAAATAGGGCAGTATTCAAATGTTTGATGAGACGAGACGTAAACCTTCGTGGACAATCTTTTTTTTACAATTTGTATGGGTTTTTGATGAATAAATTTAAACCTATATTATTATTTTTTTTGCCAAATTCTTTTGATTATTTCTTTATTAAGATTTGATTTATTGAAAACAGAATGAGAGAAGTTTTCAAGTAGGCATAATAACAACGTGTTTTAGGACGTATTGTAGAAAAACGTTTGTTGACTTAATATTTAATAAAAATTTTAATGAACCAATAGATTGCAACAGAACAAAACAGTGATAGAACAACCGTGAGCCGTGATAATGATATAATCTCAATAAATATTAATTCTGGGTTATTATATTTGAATAAGAAATATTTCTTCTCGAAGATCCAAACATACTGAATAATGTATATTTGACAAGAAAGGAGTGCCTAAATAACAACCAGCCCTGGGACCCATTTAAGTACCTTGGGCAGATCCTAATTGAGGCAATATATCTTAACAATCTCCATAACAAATACCAGATAAAACAAAGACTTCTAAAATAGAAGATTAAAATCGCGTTCCTAAAACCTAGGACCACTTGAGGTACAGCCTATTTGAAATTTCTATCGTTTCTATTTATTTGGCGTAGAAAATGATAACCGATCGCACGATATCTTCCACGGATGTCGATAAGGTAATGTTGGCTCAAAATTTAGGAAAGATGCTTTTAAAAAACCGTATTTACGTGAAAGGAGTATTCATTAGCAACAAGTATTCGCAGGTAATCGTTATTCCCAGGAAGAATGGATCTTATATTCGAAGGGCTAGCTTCCTTCTCCCCATATTACGGAAAATTAGGATGGCTATTCAATAGAATGGACGTTGTACGCTGTTCCTCGTCCCGTCATTAACTTTCCTTCGGGAACTTCAGCAACAGCACTCTTTTTTTCTATAATCTCTTCTCCGATCTACTTTCCTCCACTAAATCGAAAATTTTGAAATACGATAATCCGCGAAGAGTGGGAGTACTTGCTTTGTCTCGTTGCCGATCGTGAACCGACAACTGAGCGCCTGAAAACTGATCGTCTGATAACTGAGCGATAGGATAAGTGAGCGCTGCAACAACTGAGCGCTCTCGTTCTCAGCCAGTATAAATTGAACGATAGTAACCAAAATAATTAGACGTTTAAAATCTCCAAAAGCCGCCTTTGTCGGCATTCCTCCTCTTACTTCCCGGTAGTCGGATGAAGCAAGAAAGGAATGCCGCACTATAATTGTACCCAAAGTTCTTTTCGATAGCAATGCTGTGGTCCTCAGGGGTCGTAAATGAGGACGGTAGCGTTGCTACTGAAAAGAGATTTGGGTACAATTATAGTGGGTACAATATTCCTTTCTTGCTTTATCCGACTACCGGGAAATAAGAGGAGGAACGCCGACAAAGACATCTTTTGGAGATTTTAAACCTCTAATTCATTAACAGCCGTGTTCCAATATTTCTTTCTTTACAACCAAAATAATGTCAAATTTTGAACGTTGAAAAAATTAAGTGGTATTGTGGGCCTGGAATAATAATGTTTCTTCCATGGCAAGTATTATTTTTTCCAAGCCGATCGAACGATAATTATTACCGATGGCTTGGGATGGGTTGGTTGGTTTGTTTACGATAAAAAAATTCTTATTTTCTTAAACCATATAAAGTCCCAAAAGCCTAGTCACTTCAAGATAGTTTGATAGAATTAAAAATATTTATATAATTATATTTACTGTCGTTCAAAAATAATTGTCTAAGATGAGAATTAAACAATTTAGTAGAGTTTCACATATTTAATTTATGAATGCGAATAGTTTCGACTCATCTTCGAGTCATCATCGGACACTTCTCGTGTAAGTTAGGGGTCGTACACAAATTACGTAACGCAAAATTCTCCAATTTCCGATCCCCCCTCCCCTCACGTAACGCCTGGCCGGACCCCCACCCCTCCTCCCAAATTGCGTTACGTAATATGTGTACGGCCCCTCAAATAAGTTATTTAAAACTCATCCTTGTTATGGAGATTCACAAAGTGACAGCTTCAAGCATGGATTTTAATAATTGTCAACGTGTCGTTGGTATTATTATCGTAGCACTCTGTCATCCAAGCGTTCAGTTGTCGGAGCGCTCAATCGTTGGAGTGCTCAGTTGTCACGTGCTCATTTCTCGTAGAACAGATACTGTACTTCCTCGCGCGAGGAAAGAATCCGGAAAAATTTCTAGCCCTTTATAAAAAGGGATTGACTCAAGTGGCGGAGATTTTGTCTGAAGGCAGCTCTCATTCGGAGCGTAAATATTGCTAACGGAGACGTCGAGTGTGGTGACATGGAGTTCGAGCCGAGTTGGATCAGAATTATGGAGGGATGCGATGGGACGTGTGAAGAGTTTATGGGTCGTGGCGGATGAACAGAAGGCAGCGGAAGGGGGAAGCTGGAGAGGGATCCTCGGAAAAAACCGCCGATCTTAGAATGCGATTCTTTGAACTGAGTCTTTATTGAGTGCATCTCCGAGTAGTTAGAATCGTCTGATTTGATTTCCGACCTATCCAGGGCGCATTTTACCTCTCAGAAAAATCTGATTGGGGATGTTTGCGTCAGCGTTTAAATTCCCGACGACCTTGACTCTATTACAGTAGAAAACTTATTTTCCTCTCTTAAATTACTTCCGCCGGTAGTTCTATGAAGTTCTGACGTGTAAGTAATGTGGAAGCGATGCCAAAATCGATCGCATAGCATAAAAAAGGGTTTCCATTTTTTCCCTTTGCTATCCCCAAGGACGTGACCTTTTTTTATAATAAAGTGTGCACTGCACCGGCGTAGACTTCATTATCCAAATCTCCATGAACTGCATGTATTCCTTATTTTCAAATATACCGTAATGCTCGTGTATAATGTTCATTTTCATACTGTGTTAGTCCCCCTCGGTTTATACCGATGCGTCAATTACTGTTATTCTATTGGTATCTATTTTTCTTTCGAAATTTCCCAGTAGCTGCTGTATTTCCCACCGTAGGCTTATACTCGATTCAATTAATTTTCTGTTTTATGTGATAAAATTAGGTGTTTAGGCTTATATTTTGGTCGGTTAAAACTCTAGTATAAATTAAATGAAATTACATATGAATCTTACTGTTACAGATACCGAGAATAGGTTTTAATAGCTCGATCTGCTGAGGATTATATTGAACATTATCAAATGAAAATTAAAAGAGCAGTAATTTTTTTCATCGTACTAGTTTTGAGATGACGCTGCAATAGAATTCTGCCTGTTGATCAAAGATCCAATGACGGACTTAGCTTCAATCTCGTCACTTGTAAAGAGGCATTGTCTTGCTAAGGACTCCGTAAATGAAGCGAGGTAGAGGTAATGTCTGGGAATAAAGTAGGGGCTTGAGAATGGATCCTATAGAACCTTGATGCAAAGACCGTAGATCCTCAATGATAACACAATCAATCGTCTGTTTTATACATCACTAGTAACTCTTAATAAGCGAAGAAATGGCCAATACTTTAACAGCCGTGAGGGTTCCCTGGAAAATATGAAAGTTGTACGGAGCGATTTCTATATTCTTATTTTTCTCCGTTTTAATTATTTATTCTGGAAAACGTGTAGGGGAAAGATTCAAGGCGCTCGTGTGGGAAGAAAGGAAGGGGAGGGTTGTCTGCGGGTGTTTTCCGCTCAGATGCGCGGAAAACTATTCTGAAATGATTTCATCTTCCACCTTTTTTCGAGGATGCCTTTACACATTTGGGTTTTATCGACAGTCCATCCACATCCTGAAGAAAGATGTTAACGTTGAAAAGGCGAAAACATTGAAAATTTTGCAGCGTGTAAGAGTGTTAGACTGAAAAGTGCAAATTGCTGGATTGAAATGCTTTCCCATTTGAAAATTGTGGGCTATAACTGATTAAGGACTGAAAATGATGGATACACAAACTCTTTATTTAGACCACATTATTTGCTTAGTTATTAAAAATGTATGCCATTTTGTGTTTTTCTTCTAGTTGAGAAGGAAAACAAATTCCTTTATTATATTGGCACACCATAATACTTTATTATCTTACAGACAAATACGCTTCAAATGGTTAATTCGGTGATCCTCCGTTTTCATTAATTAAGCATGCTTTTTATTGATTTGCTATGAATTGCTGGTACTAGCGCAATACATTAATTTCCTTTTGGAAAAGGTTTCAAAGGTGCTAAAGTTTTCCTGTAAAGTTTTTAATACATCTTATGCATAAAGTCTATCGGTTATTTGTTATTTATGCTTAATTCCATAATTGTGCATGGTGACTATTCTACATGCATCGTAAAATTTTGTAAACATTTACATTATGATTTTTCTACATGTGTTTGCACGGCAATCAGGATATTTATATAAAGTTACGAGTAAAATGTTGCTTGCATACTGCAAGCAGATCGACAACACTATTTTCACGTCGGCATCATATCGGGACGGCCCTCAAAAGAAAAAATGGATTGAAATTTTTCTTAAAATTCACTGAAATTCCATCGTCTGGCATCGAACCCGGGTCTTTACTGTTGAACTTACTATGCAGCACAATAGAACATCGCCATCTCTAACTATGTGTGAAAATTAAAGCAGAAATATGGGCTACAACTGCCTCAAAAGACGTTCTCATTTTCACGAATTTAAATGGCTCTCTGGATTCGAACCAAGGACGATCTTGGAAATCTAAAAAATGTTTCTGAAAGTTATTTATGATCTCTATCTACATGCCGAATTTCAAGTTTCTATACTGTTGGGAAAGGGTTCAAAATAATTATTGAAAATCGGATCAGTTACTGATATTAGAGACGCCTGGTGTCGAACCCAGGATACATTGAAAGCTGGGAATGCACAGTTTGATTTTTATACAATTAATCTTTCTTAGTGCAAAGTTTGAAGTCTTTATCGTGCCGGGAAGTACCTATAATTTGTTTCCGTTATCTCCGTAAGAAATGCATTGAGGAATTTAAATGGCCTTCTGGGATCGAACCAAGGACCATCAGCGAATATATAAAAATTGATCCTGAAATTTATTATTGATCTCCAACTTCATGCCGAATTTCAAGTTTCCATACCATCGCGAAAGGGTCCAAAAAAAATCTTAAAAATCGCCACAATGCAATTTAAACGGCCGATTTTTGCCCCGATCTAGCATCGAACCCAGGATATTTTCCGTAAAACTCATTTATGTTTTCGATAGATCATGACCATATATATAGGCTCCTTGAGTTTTGATTCGCTACCTATCCGGAAAGTATTTTTTTTTAATTCCCGAAAATCAAAGCAATGCATTTAAACGGGAAAAATCGGGACTTTGAGGCCCTCTGGAATCGAACCCATGACATCGAGGTTCAAAATCGCAATTTTTCTGGAGGTTATACGTTATGGCCAATATGTCGTAAAAATTTCAAGCCATTGACGCTAATGGTTTAGCCTGTGACTTTGTATCCTCTCTATATATATATATATATATATGAATATATGATATATGAATGAATCCGGAGAAGCATCTATATATAATAGATAGGATTATTTAAGGAGATATTTCAGAAACCATTCTTAACGTTAGCTACAGAACATCATCAATATTGCATATTCAATGGAAAAATTCACTCAAAAATGAATTGAATAAATTTTACCGAAATTCATTTTTCGTGAGTTTAGAGAAATAGTTTTACAGTATAATTTAGTCTCTAATCTTTAATTGGATAAGAACGGAAAAAAAATCTGCATATAAGAACTAAAGAAATAGAAATATGACTGTTAAATCTCTATAATATTATTAGTTTTGGAATATAAAATGCCATTAAAGTTTAAAAACTATTACTGCAAATTGATATCTGAATCATTCCATTATGGACATTGATTCAATAAAGAACAATAGGTACGTATTTTCGATACTGTGCGAATAGGAAGCAGGCAATTGAGATTATTTCAATCAATATTAAATTAAAACAGAAGATTGAAAGTCCATCATGTAAACATCATTTTTAGTGATTCACAGATGAATTAATTTAATCCCATTGCGATTGAAAAGCGATGATTTCACAGAAAAATTGACATTTTCAAAATTAGGTTACTACGGGATAAATAAGAGGAAAATTGAGCAAATTGCGAACGAATAGCTTTGAACGGTACTCGATAATTAATTAAGAGATAACCGGATTACAATTAATTAATACGAAATTTGGAAAATATGGCATATTTATTTGAGCTGAAATATCAAAAAAATGATTTTTGATAGATTCGCATTTACTCTCTTATCGTAAGTGGTTAAAAGGGATGATTACGTTTTCTAGCTCCATAAACATGCAACTTTCAGATATATGTAATTGCTGCTATGCACGCTACCATTCAATTAATAAAATATTAAGTTTGAAATCAATAGCAAATAAGTGTATAGATTTTCTTTTTTTATTTTGGAAAATCCTTTTCTAGACCAAAAGAGTTTAAATAGACAGTTTTCGCGGAATTTATTTCAAAATGAATATCATTATGAATTTGCCATTTTATTTATTTTACTGATTTGTCAACAATGAAATTCCTTTCTCAAATGTCGTTGATCAAAAATTGGCATTTAAATGCATCCAATTGAAAAAATGTATTTTCCTTTTTTAGTTTCTATTTGTCTATGAATGTGACTGAAACGAGTTTTTCGCAATCAAGGAGAATTTTGTGTTTGAAAAAAAGAACAACACATATTTTTCAAGCATGATACTTCAAATGTCACTTTTGGGAAATTAAAACTCTTAATTACTCAGTTAAAAATAAAAATGTCAATATATTTTTGAAACATCAGTTGGAAGTAGGAATGGTACTCTTCGAAGAAATTTTCTTTTTTAAAGTGCCACGAGTGTCTACGTCCATTTTAATTAAAACACTCCTTCAACTCTCAAATACGAGAAATAGGGGCAAAATAGAATAAAAAAGGGAAGATCTCATTGCGTTACTTTTCATAGGTTGTGTTGCTTACGATTAGAATGAGGTTATGAGAGAACTACCACGAGGTTTAAAATGCTTTCAAAAGATATTATTTTTTTCTAAATTTAAATCGATCCGATATGAAACGGGAACGAGGTAACATTAAAAAGCTATTTTGAAATAAATTACATCGATTTAATTTTTAAATTGGCACCGGTAAGCATGAGGCGGTCCATTTTAATATTCTACGATTAATGAATTCCATAAAAATTACAGTTATTTGTGTTTTATTTAATATTTCCAATTTACTCGTGATTCGGAAGAGGATTTATAGTTTACGTTCGTGAAATTTCGATCAAAACCTATCAGGGAGCATCACTATGATATCTACTTTACCAAAAATAATTAAGTTTGCGCCATCTCCAGTGACACGACAAATTTAATGTCCGATCGTTACGTTACTCGCGTTCAACGCTAATTTTTCCTCTTCCTCGATTGGATCCTGATGAGAAATTTTGACTAACGTCAACCTTCCTAACAACCTACATTCCGGAGCTCTAATTAACGACATTATTTATTGCACCTTCCTCAGATTCCTCTCATTTCAAAACGAACGCTTGACAGACAAAAACAGCGCGAAAAATATCGTGGGATATCATATCGATTTTGATTTCGATCTACTCTTCTGCGCATGCGCCAACCAAACTCCGCACCAACTCCGAAAACTCCAAACACCTCTTTCCTCGCGAATCTCCTACACGAGCGCGAAACCCCTGCCTCCTTCACCAGCGGGATAAAAACCGCCCCTTCTCGCCCTATATCAAGCTCGGCAACCAAGAAAAAGAAGAATAATCAGAGTCACGGCGATCTTTCGCGCGCCGCAACGAGATGGCGACCCATCCGCTTTAAAAGGTGGCGCGCTTCTAAAACAGAAGAATAACGCAGAGCGTAAGGAGCGCATGTGTCTCATTTTCAAGCAAAAAACACGAGAGAGTCTCCAAACCCCCATATATCGCCCTTTCATTCCGTCCCTCCTTGCAGTCACTGTTTGCATAGCGAGAGGAACGAAAGAAGTCTAATCTCGAGCGAGCACAAGTGGCAAAAGGGCTTCTGGAGAGAGACTGAGAGAAGAGCGCCGACAGCTACTATGTACGAGAACATGGCAAAGGAGGGGAGAATGGGTATCGAGAGAGGATTTTTAGCGGTCAAAGAGCCGTGGAAAGATGCGAGAGGGGTCGGTTGACGGATGAGGAATACATAAGGGAAAGATGCGGAGTTTGCGGGTGGTCTGTTTGCAGAGGGACATGTGAATGTATGAGAGTATGAGTAAATCGAGCTGGAACGTACGGCTATTTGCCGAGGGCAAAGGAAAGGGATGGAGATTTATTCGAGAACAAAGCGGCGAAGAAACAAGAGAGATATCTGTTGGGAAACAGAGAAGGCCCACTAGGATTTCAAATTTCACCCCAATCGAAAAGGGAAGATTTTGGAGGAGATCCTTGAAGAAGACGCAGAAGGTCCGAGAAGAGGAGAGAAGTAAAAATGTAATCCCGATGAAGACCGAGGTGGCGAGGAATGTGATTGATTCGCCCTAAATTAAATCCGGTCTGAAGTAATCTTCCTCGGTGTGAATACATCTTCATTCCACCCTTTGTGTGAATACATCTTCATTCCCTTTGAAAATCTCCGACCCTTGCAACCGAGATGGATCAAGGTACCGAAATGTTACTCCTCGAAATAGTTTTTCCCTCCCTTTCTCTCTCTCTCTCCGGCATCTTTCCTACCGTCCAATCCATTAGGGAAGGGATGTTATGAGTTATTTTGCTGTCGCACTGGCCTTCCAAGTGAGATGAGGCTAAGCTCGGGCGCCTTCGGAGAACAGAGGGAACTGCCTTGGGCGATGCCCTCAAATCGGAAGATTTGAAATCCGCAGTTTTGAATGCAACAAACGGGTGGGAAGAGGCATTTTCATCAAAATAAGCGTGGCGTGTAAGATTAAGGAGAGCGTTAGGGTTCGTTTCCTTCTTCTTCGTTTCGAAGGAGAAGGAGAAAGGAGCAGGGAGATGGCTGAAAGAGATTTCGTCCCGAGGAAATATAGATGAAGCTGGATTTGGAGATTGAAAATCTGGAGGTCAAAACGGATGAATCTTATCTATTAAGGAAGAGGAATTTTAATGACCAATTCCGATATTACTGATGATCTTATTTTTGGGAATATAACCCATGGAATCAGGCCAAAGCAGCAGTAGTAGTAGTAGTAGTAAGATATATGGATAAGATATGAATGCACATATCTTAAGTGAATTAATATGAGTTAATAATTTTTGTTAACGATATTAATATGAATTAGATTAATATTATTAACAAAAAACTTAAGACTTTCCATAGGAATTTATTGAAACGACCGGTTTCGATCTTCCAATAATCTTCAGGTATATGGAAATGACGGAATTTATAGGAGGGTGATTAGTTTAGGTTTAGGCGGTTGGGAAAGGAGAAAAGAAGGGCTGTGGTATTTCACATCATAATTTACGGAGGGAGTAAGAAAAATGTCTGTTTTCTCCTATAAATTTCTTTATTTTCATGCATATTTACCTTAAGATGATCGTAAGATCAAAATCGGTCGTTTCTATAAATTCCTGTCGAAAATACTAGTTTTAGTTACTTAAGTTTTAATACTAAGTTTTTAGTTATTTACTAGTAATCTATGTGAAGTATGTATTTATCACCAGATTCCACCGTTTCATATTTTTGTCGTCGTGTGTTGGCAATAATTATAATGTTTCCGCGGTAGTCCCCCGAGCCATCCAAGCAATCTCTTCATTCCCTTATACTTCCAAACTTTGACGTCCCCGTCACTTGCCCCCGAAACTCATCCTAGGCCTTCCTCTGTAGTGGTTCCTCCCTGAGGTTACTTCCATCATAGTCTTTAGTACACCGAACTACTTCAGAGTGTAACTCCTTTTCCTCACCATGTCAAAAATAGACTATTCATTAAATATAAAGAAATCCTCAACAACATAAGTCACTTTCGCAATTTCATTATCTGGCATTTCTCACTCGAAATTTTCACGAATATATAGTCTAAATTTCTCGTTATTAAAATTTATCTTCACCCAAATTTTTTATCACTAAAAGCTATCACTAGCATTTAATTCTTATAAATTATCAAGCAAAATATTTTTGGCAAAAATTCCAAATACAAATCTGCGAACTGAATATTTCACTTCTAAATAATATCTACCTTGAGCATAGGAACAAATTAAATATTAATGTAAAAATATAGGGGTATTTAGAACTAATTTAATATTAAATTCTGTCATGCATTAATTAACTAACTAGTTTTAACCAAACTAAAGTCCTCGTTTACTTCTTGGTCATCTTTAAGGCCTAGAACAGGTTATTATTATTAATTTAACTAAAATTCAAATAATTTATTAATTTTTTATCTGAATTAAAATTAACAATCTTTTTAGAAAGGATAGTACACGAAGTATTGAGGGATTCATTCTCTGTTGACAATTATTATGAAAAGTTGAGGAAGTCACGTGAACCGTTTAAACTCTCGGTAAAACATAATAACTGCAAAAAATAAACACAATGTATTCAATTCCACAAATTAAAAAGTTGTGGAATTGAATATATTGTGTTTATTTTTTCCAGCAATGGAATTCTACAAAGTGATGGCTGCTACCATTGATTTTATAAAACATAATAATTAAATTCTAAACCTTGCAATTCTAGATCTAATAAAGATTTGTAGAAGTATGAATGACGGGGAGAAGAAATCCAATTCCTGAGATTAGGTTTCTCGGAAACAAAGTCAAATTCGGTCAAAGACGGTATCCTCTGATACGCTTTTGTGAAACTCTTCCAGGAAAGACAGGCCAAAAAATTTTGAGCTGAATGAAAAATGCGGGTTCGTAGTTAATCGAGCAGTCCGTTCCAGAAAAGTTTCCTCGAATTCCAGCGATATCTCCTCTGGGAGAGAGAAAGAGATTTCTCGCAAATGTAGCAACGCCGCTGGAGGAACACTGGACAGAGTGGATCCAAAAAATGTCCAGATAGGGCCAAGGCATTTCGAGATTGGTTGCGGTAGGGGCAGAGAAGATGGGTATTGCGAGTGGAAAAGACGTCCTCAGATAAGATGAAATGATGGGTCACGGAAAGTGCTCCAAGAACAATGAATATGATAAAGATGAAGGGAGCATGTTTAAAAGCATGCATCTGAAGTATCTCGCAACAATGAGATTTACTGCGACGTAAATCTACATCAAGAAAATGCTTAAAAATTCCTTAAAATGTTTCGTATCTTCACTGCTGCTGGCTCGAGATTTCATTTTTCTCATTTATAAATGGATATCACTAGAGATGAAAAAGGTCTGCATCAGGGTCTAAAATAAACAGATGAATGGGATGCATCCACTGAAACAATGAATAAGAATTTGGGAGAAAATCGCATTCAGAGTAGCTGAAGGAATATCAGTAGCAAGGTTATTTACAAAACAATCTTAAAAGTTTTTCCCATGGGATTAAATTAATTTTTTCTATTAACATTTGTCACAGGAGTCTACAAAAACTTCAATAGATACAAAGGAAAGTTTCAACGAAATGTATATAGCTGTAAACGCAAATACGAGACCATGTTAATTATTTTTGGAATTGGTCTTTAAAAGAAAATTGAAATAAAGAAATTATAATTTAAAAAAATAGAATTTTTGTATAGAAGGATCTGAAAATATAAGTTTTATTATATTCTTGTTTGCATCTGCTGAATTATGTCAACAGCCACTAAAGAAATTTCATTACCATCAACTCCCTATTTTATTTATAAATATCTTTATTGATGACTATTAGACCTACAATTCAGCTCAGTACGCCATATCATTAAAATTCGTAAGTACAGTAAAAAGATAAATATTAATTTTTCAAAATGAACGTCTTTCAAACCAAAGTCCGGTCTTTATAGTTTCCTACACGTAATAATAAAAAAACATTACGATGACTATTTTTCCCTTCATATAATCTCACATATGTTTCGGAATAAGAAATTTAGCTCGAATGCATTTTTTAAACCAAAAACGGGAGAGTAGAGCTAATTTTTTTCCCAAAAACAAATAACATAGCATAAAAGGAGAAAAATCTAACATTTTTAATGCAATGAGCACCAAAAACATTTATTTAACAATGAAAACATCCCTTTTTGAATTGTAAATTATTTCGAGGGAGAATTTTCGGGAAGTAGTGTGTTTTGTCCATAAGTGCGTAAAAACAGGTTTAGACGCAAAGAAAGAAAAGATTCTAAAAGAGATTCAAAGATTTAAGAGAAAGATAAACACGTCTGCAAAAATTAACAAATAATTCAACAGTGATCAGAAAATTCTAATTTGTTGGGAAAATAAAAATAAGCGATCTGCAATTTGTGCCTTAATAGTCTATATGCTTAATTTGACTGTTGAGGAAATTAAAATGAATCTAGCGTCTTAATCCAGCTCGAAAATTCATATTCATCCTAAAGTGGATGCGCTATAAATATTCATCGAGAGCTATTGATAAGCTCGACCTAAGGGTTCGCAATTTCTATGCAGAATTATTCTCGAAAATATTTTTATCTTTATGAGGTTTCAAAGCTTATTATGCAGTTTCCCCTTTATGCCGTTACATCTGGTATATGAGTTTCATTTCACGACAAATCCGTATTTCATGTTGCATAAAAGGAAATTTACATAATATCATTAGAAACGGAGTGGACATATTCTATGGTCATGTTTAGCAACAGTAAACTAATTTCTGCGCCTATAGTTATTTCTTATGTCTGCTGAACTTCTTTTAATTCCCATAATTATTTTATTACCTTTTTTCAATAATCTAGAGTAACTATTCATTGGCAATCACAGTTAGCTCGTCATAATGTATTCTACTAACAATATCCTTTAACATAATAAAAAAGGAATTTTTATTGGAAAAAAAATTCTACCCTACTTTAACAATTAACTTTAATCTTTAAATGGGAGTATATTTAACGTATCTTTAACTTATTTAATTACTTACTTAAATTCTCTGAAACTCTTTCAGATTCAAAAATGCCTTACTTTGCTCTTGTAACAGAAACACGATACAGAAGCTCACTCGTTGTAGTGTTTTTAACCAAAGAACAGATTGTTAATGAAGCTGGAAAAATACTCCTCATTCTAAAGTTAAAACGAAAGAATCGCACATCTTGAGAGGCGACTTGGATGGAAGGGTCTGAATGCTATCTATAAGAGAAATTGTTGTAATCATACAAAAGAAAAATTAGGCAATTAGGGATTTCACAATGAGTTTCCCTGGACGATGACGACACACTGGCGAATGTAAGATATCGGATGAGTAACTGTGAATAGTAATAAAACACTGTCAGGGATGGTTACCAAAGGAATTCAAACGACCCAGAATTAAAGGGAACGAAAGGCCAAAGGAAAGGTAAAGGTCGAGAGCATTATCTTTCATCGAATACCACTCCTCTCCCGCTCTTTAATCAGGTTTTGGTTTTAGTAACAATCTTTCCCTCAGTCCGTCCCTGAGGCATAGCGTTCCATTATGCAACCCTCTTCCCTACCTCAAGTAAAAAATCCCTGTTAGGACTGTATAAGGCGTCAATGTACGTCGATGCAGCATACATGTACATCTATGGAAATGTAGTACATCTATGGAAATTCGCGAAGGCATAAACCGCAAGGGATAATCCAGAGGGAAATGCTCGGAGCGCGAAAGATTTATCCACGCTATGCATTGATCCCATCAGTTCCACAGTGTAAAAATGAAGAAAGGAAAGGTATCTCAAATAGATACATAGTTACTTTTCGTTCTATTCAATATTTTTCCATCGAAATTTTTATTTAATCGTCCGTAGATATTTTTAAATAATTAAATATTTTTATAAACACAAATAGATTTTACATCTTGGTTATGTATCACCACTCGTTTTCTGGAGCCTGTGAATAATAATTTGAATTTTTAGTGGAAAGTAATAGTCCCTTTCGAGGAAAGATAGTCTTAAATTTTAGTTTCTTCTCCACCTCTCCCCCTATCCGGAAAACCGTCTTTAATTTCGTGTTATTCACATCAAACCCTACACCGGCAGGATATTAATCATTAAACTTGCTTTGCATGAGAATCTGTGGAGGAAAAAAAATAAATTAAAACAGAAAAACGTTGACGAGCAGGGATCGTCAACCTTACCTTACCAATTAGACAACAATTTCGCTGCTACGCACTATACGCGATACGCAGATACGGGAAATAAAAGGCGGTTTTTCGTATAAACCGTAGATTTGCCAATCCCAAAAGGGAGTGATTTGTGAATGTTGTATTAAGAACTATCTTTTTGTGAAATTGCAACCAGGTCTAAGGTGCAGCGTTATAGCGTTCTCCCATTGTAAATTGCACGAAAAAATATGGCGTGGCTCTTTAAAATTATCTCTGAAACTCACAATTTCAAAAGAAATAATTATCTATTTGATAAAATTAAAGATAGTATTATTTGAATTGATCTATCTGAAAACATTTAATAAAATATTTATGCATTAAACGTATTATAAATATGCCTGAAGTCATTATACGATTTCCGAAAAGAACCGATTCAATAATTTCCACAGCATTAATCCGTTATTTCATTTCTAGGGTATAAGTAAGGTTTCAGAGTTCCGTTCATGCACAATTAGTCACTATGTAAAAGCAGCTATTACCTTTGCGGTTGTATCGCTATTAAATTCAGACATATCCTTGTGAAATGGAAAAAAGGAAATCCATCCCGTTTCATGAATCCAATCTTTCGTTCCATACGTTTGACATCACATACATTTCATTTTTGAATTGCTTACGGAGATGAGAAAATCTGCTTTTTAAATGTAACCGCGATCGAGTTCGAAAACGATAAAATCAATTTTTGAGCAAAGAGGATTATTAAGTTCGAGAACTGCAGATCCATTACCCAGTCTCCGATATGAAATTAAAGACGCAGTTAATCAAGTTATGAGCACCGGAATCAGAGCATTGATTGATGTTGGTGTGAAACTAATTACTGAAGCTTTACATTCTCACGAGGATCGATCCAATAAAAAATTAACACCATAGAATAATTCTTCGAATTCGTCACCGTTCTTAAAAAACTTCAAAGTAGGATGTCACGCTTGCGAAACGGGCTTAGAGTAATCGTGTTGATTGAATGTAGGATTAAGATTCAAAAAGAATCTGAACTTTAAAAATTAAGATTTGTGATGACCTCGATTTCCTTTGCGTCTTATAAGCTATTGGGTAGTTTTCAGTGAACGGAATTTATGCCAATATGGCTATGTTAACAAAGCATTTGACCCACGATCTGTTGAAAAACCATTAGTTACCTATTACGTAACAATCTCAGAAGTGGGAATTACTGGCAAAGTTTTCATACTATGGTATTATCTTCATTTCCTCTATTATGAAGTAACTAAAATGTAAATTGATTCTAAACCCTAGAAAATATTATAATTTTCACAAATGCAATGTCATCAAATAGCGATAATGAGCGAAATTTTAGAAAGTGAGCTTCCACTCGGAATACGCATTGGAAAGTTAAGCACGGTCCCAGCTAATTCAGCTGTGAAGAAATAAGGAAAAAAATTATTTTTACACGTAAATTCATCACTAAAAAGTAATCATCTCTGCACAAACAATATGGGATATAGGGAACATTCTCTGAGCATTATACGTATTAACTATAAAATCAAGGTGTTCAGGCCGAACGTTGTGGAACGCCATAGCAAATAAGTTTTTTTAAAGTTTTTAAAAACATTTTAAAAATATATTTACGTATTAACTAAGTAATAAAAAGCGTTGTCTATTGAAGATTACAAATTATTATGTTTAAATCTTATGAAAAATAGGATAAAATTAAGCTTGCACCCATACCCATTTAATGCTTAACTTTGGCATTTGCGTAACAAAATACTCGATATTTTCCTTTCTATAGGCATTCAAATGCGATGAAATTCAAAAATTAAAACTCAAGCTCTCGATCCGATGACAAAATTAACTGTTTTAGAGCAATAAAAAAATCCGAAAGAATGAAAGAACTAGCAAAAATTGTCTATATTAAGATTTGCTAGAATGTCTACTTTTAAATATATTCTAAGGTTGTTCATAGTAAAGAATTGCTATCACGCCATCTCTTTGGTAATATTTACTCTCTTTAAAGCACCGAAGCATCTTTCATTCAAAACGCATGCATACATATTTTCGTAAATTCTATTTTTTTTGAAGCTAAACTCTCCAGCATCTATCTCAGACTACCTTTAGTACTTCTAAACTCTTATAGCACATTATATTTGTCATTCTGCTTCCACATATGTCTCTTCACATATTCAAACCCATGTGAAGCACGGCTCTTAATATGATCGCGGAAGCCTCTCAGTCAGCATTCGCTCATACATAACCCATTAACTGCCGACTCTTCTATTTTTGCCACTATATATCTTTATATAATAATATTTTTACGCTTCTCCTGACTCTCTACTTTTTGAGACTATGCAACGCGCTTCTCCGTTTTCATGTTATCACTTTTGTTTCCATTTTTATTTATCTTTCTCCTTTCTTTTATCATTTTCCCTCTTTATAGAGAAGAAAGAAGAAACCACTTGTACCTTTACCACACTGTAATTTTTGCGATTAACGCCAGAGGTAAACCTAAAGGGTGGAAACTATGGTCGCGCAATAAAGGGTGTTTGATCTGGGCGATAAAAGGGGTAAAATGTTTACGAAACCCAAGACAACCAAGTTTCTGACCCTTTCCCCGCCAAACCTCCACTATATCCCCGATAGTACAATCCCAAGAAATAATGTTGTAGCAAATAAAAAAAACCTTTTTACCGAAGACTTTTTGGCGGACAAAGTACGAAGTCGCTTCGGGCACCAGGTTGAGTACCCCTGCACTAAGCCACTCTTTCTTCCCTTATTTCCAATTTAATTCTACATTAAAAATCAATATCCTAACATTTCTTTTTTACTATCTATATATATTACTGTTATGTTTTGATTTTATGTATATTTATGCTTTCATGTGTGTAAGATAAGGGATAATTGAAGGTGGAACTTGTTAGTCCCAATTTTAACAAATAAAAATGTTTCGTATTGTATTTCATAGTACTTTTGCTACCATTGAGGAAAATGAGTGCCGATATATTTTCATATAAGATCACTTCCGCCTCTTGGCAATTAAAATGAAGAGAGGTAACTCAGAAATATAAAAAAATATTGAAAAGATAAATTTTCACTCTTTAATAACAGATAAAGTACTCTTTACAAAGTCCTGTACGAGTACTATAAGGAATAACGAACACTAGTACTTTACGGAATTACTAATTTGTCGCCCTTTGTTTTTCAAGCTCGTGAGGAGACTCTGACGTCACCATTGGCTCTCAAAAGACCTTGGATATCTGCTAATGGTGTTTACTGCAAGCCACTCCGAAGATGATCAGTAAATATTGGAAAAGATAGAAAAGAGAAAGGAGAAAATAAAATACTTTTCGCCAAAATCAATCATATAATGTAATAAAGTGGAGCGGAGATGGTGAATAAGCGTCGACATGTATTGGATAAATTTTGTCAAAGGAAAAGTGTACCTTTAAGTGAATGCTGTAAAAGTTTTCCTTTCCGAGAAAAAGAAATATTTTGAAAGATTATATTAATCCATAGTGCTATAGATCGTATGAGTTTCTTTTACCTGCCTATTACTTTTCGTACAGTAAAATAAGTTCACTTTCATGGCAGTTTCGAGAACATTTAGAGAACAAGAAGCAATCCTTTTTCTTGCAACCAAAGTCCATAATTTATTTCGATGAAACCGATTTTAAGTGACACACCTAATCAGACTAAAACTTGGAAGTGTTTGAGCAGTCAATTGTACTTACTTTCGGTTTTTCATCATATTGCTTTGCCTTGGCTCGAATATCTCACGAAACGGATTGACATCGATAGTACTCGACATGAAAGACGTAAAGACGTGAAACTATGATCAATTTTCAGATCAATCATGTCAATCGACCTCCACACAAATAAAAGCATTGGACGAGATGGAAGTACAACTTGCAAAAGCCATGTGGAAGATTTTATCGATATACGTATAAGTTATAATTAACAAAAACTAAATTACCCTTCTTTGCAGCACACGTTTTCAAGAGGAAAGTTTGATTTTCTTTCTGCTAAAATAGCGATGGGATAAATTTACAGATTACCTTGATATCGAATGCTCCAATTATATGTATTTGATAAAGACAACCAAAGATATATTTTTCACCTTCAGCTCGTATTGTACCTCCCATTCAGTTTTTTTATTTAAACAATTAATTCCTTTACACCATCCTAAAAGAAGTATCATAGATCTAATCAATTATTCTACGTCTTGCAAAATCGTGAGAATCATAGATTGTAAATGAAATTGCTATTGAGAGCTCAAGGACACGTAATGTATTAAAAAAGAAAATCAAATAAATTAACTAAAAAGATTAGGTTTCGTTAATAATTTGATAAAATAATACTAAGAGTGGCAATCACCTAACTACGCTCAGATTTCGACTTCATCTAGGTTGAACAAAAACGAACGCGAGCCGGATTCATTGGCTAAAGGGTTATATAAGCTTAACTGTCGTTGCGATAGTTTCTTCGAATATGACGTAATTGTTACGCAAAGTATTTTCATTCCTTTTTTCCCAGTTAAACCAAGACAACGTAACGGCAGTATTCCTTAAATGCAACCAAAACTTTTAATGTCGAAGAAGACGAAAGAGTCAAAACTTCCGCTTGCTCCAACTTCAAAGATTCTACGAGCATAAAATTCCTCAAGGGCTTTTATAACTGTTTCGAGACATGTCTATGGTCAGGGAGCGAGTACTCCGGGGAAAAATTCGTTTAATAACCGGTGGAAAATCTTCCTAATTAAAGTATTCTTCGGGCCCTTGATACTGCTAAATTTAGACTTACATAATGAGAACCGAGATGAAAGGGAAATTGAGAAAGGGACGAGTCGAAATACAGAGACTGAAATAGTGATGCTTAGTACTTTTTCAGTCGTTAATTGGCGTGTGGAGGTCGAATGGCCGAAGGAAGTGAAAGTAAGACGAGATGGCGAAAGAGAGTGGGTAAAGGAGGGAAATGGGAATGGATTGAGCGGGAAGTACGTGGGACTAATGAGTGAAAGGAAAACTTGAAAAGCGGAGGGACAAAGAGAGAGAGCGGTGGAGAGGGAGTGGGAAAGAAAAAGAAAGGAAAAGAGTTGCATAGAACGACGGGATTAGAAAGGGAAGAGGGAGGTGAAGGAGACAAACACTCGAGAGACCCGAATCGAGGACTGAAGGCGCCATCTTAAAGAATAATCCACCATTTTATGAAAAAGTAAATGACGAAGATGGAGAGGAAGGTGTGAAAAAGTGTACAAAAGAGTGAAACTGAAAGATGGCAAGGCGTAAGGAAATCCAGAAGAGGTTGGAAAGGGAGTAAAGAAAGGATTGAAGGATACGCAACGGTAAGTAGAAAAGGAATACCGTAAAATCTCTTTGATAATTAGGAGATGAATACGGACTAGACCTCTGTGATGAGCCTTTTTTATTTTGCTAAAGGAATGAGAACTCTCGAAACCTGCGGGACTTCCACCACAGGCTGCCACAAAAGAACTCGATGAGAATCCTCTTTCTGAGGAATAATTCATTTCCCTCGGAAGTTTTCCTTTCCCGCTGTAATCGTTTTACCGCGCACTTCCGCATCTTTCCTCGCCCATCAATATCTACATTAGGGTATGCACCAAGAGGTAACTTTACCACATCTTTCATACATAAAAATATCAAAATTTATTTATGCAAATTCTCTAATACATTTTCATGAGGACTGAAATGAGCAAAAATATCTTTTCATATCCTTAGCATAAATCATCCTTTTTCGATAATCTGATTTATAATGCATAGTGAATAAAATTTCGCGTAAAGAATCGATGCTAAATCCAAGTAATATGGTTAAGGGGTACATTTACGAGCGAAGCTCTCATGGGGGTCTGCTCCATCTCTCAATAACCGCATGAGTCTGAGTGACTTTGCCCTTCTTCAAGATTATTACATCGATACACTTTTTCTCTTTTAAACCTCACTAAATCCTTTTATATTCTTAGGGCGTCCACGGCACCTTCGGAAATTACGAGTACTTATTATAATTGTTATTTTAATAGTATAGAGTTTTTATAGTGGTAATTGGTATAGCAAGATTGTGAGCAACACTGTATTTTACAGAGGAATAGAAACAGAGGGAAACAGGAGAAATTAATCTTAACTGAGGATTTAAATATAATTATAAAACTTTTACAATGATTGGCAACCGGAGCTTAGACAAATGTTAGGAAACTAACTTCAAGATAAAATTGCTGGCAGATGAACATTCATTGCATATTTCGAGGGAGAAATTTAATTACAACTGAATCACTAAAATATCTTAGTGTTACCCCTACGAATAATTGAACGAGTGTATTCATATTCATAACACATGTGGGACAGCAATTCATACTAAGAGTATTCTCTCGTAGGCCGCAGAAGCTAAAATTAATTCTGTGAACTATTTTACTCTAAGCTAGTTGGACTATAAAGAGTATGCATGTATAATAATCTGAATATAAAGCTTGCATTACTGGATTATAAAAGATAAAACATAAACGTGCGTATTAAAATAATTCTTATAACAAATCGATAGACGTTATTAAGATGTGCCTAGGAATAAAATGGAAACTTTTGGAAAATATCCTAATGTATATTTGATTTTAATATTATTTTATCAATGAAATGTAATATTTTCAATAATGCGCAAACATTATAGAATGTGTTTGATTTTAAAGTTCGAATGTTCTGTGAAAGACTTCAGCTGAATTATTTTCAGCCTTCATCATACAATTTGCACAAAAGTCCCTATCATTATTTCTCCTCCAACTCAATCTTGTGAGTTTTGAAATTACCTCCACAAGGAAAACATTTACCAAGCGAGGAACATAATCCGTAATAATTCCTTAATATGCCTTAATTTGGAAATTCCGAGCATTCTCATGGTTTAAAATTGCGACTACGTAAATTTAACAAAATGGGAGGCATTAACTCAAACAAATAAAATATCTAATATATAAATTACTTGGTATAAGAGAAAGGTAAGACGATACCACAATTTGAGCTCGCCGAGCAAAGCCTCTACAGGAGCCTTTTAGGTACGAAATTCCTCGAGCAAAAACTGCTAAAGAGATAAGAATTTTCGTGTGAATGATCTCCAAAACGGCGATTTAGAACTAATTTACATTCGAGGAACAGCTTCCGAAAGTTGGAACCGCGACTGGTGAAACAGAAGATACCCGAGAGAAAATCAAATGTCTTCGGGAAATTAATGCAAAATCATTCGACGTTGGAACTTCCTTGGGATTCCGTATACTTGCTCAATCACTGGTAAAGGGAGAAGAAATGCCTTGTAATCCAATCTGTTTCGATTGAACATGGAGAAGGAAATGGTTCGATTCCGGGATTTTGTAATGCAGATGGTATAATTTGAAAGAAAGGTAGGAATGAATTGACCTGAGATCCTTCGATGGCATATGGAGTAACTGGAACACGGATTTTGGATAGGCTTTCCTTGTCGCGAACGAAAGGAAATATATAGGAAATAATCAGCCTTATCTTCAACTGCGTACCTTCATCCATCTCGTACTGTATAAAATAAAGTAGAAGTAGGAAATAACCTAGCTAATCAGTACTTCTTTCATATGCCAGAAGATTTTACTTGTAATATAACCAATGACTTGAAAAGGCTTTCTCGAAAATATAACTACACAGGTACATGAAAATATAAATTCAATACTGCTTTAAATTATAACTTTTTTAAGACTGAAGACAAATGAGAACTTTTTCATTATTTGAAACTTAATTTTGAAGAGAAAGAAAACTGCTCTACAGCAATCGTATTCATTTCGATTGTAAAAGAGAAATAAAAACTACGTGTACACTTACCACAGGATTTAATAAAAACGAACACGGTTTCGACGCATAACGTCATCAACAAGAATCAGGCACTTATGTAGAGGTAGGAAAAGGAGCGGTTAAGAAGGGGTTTATTCCTCATTAGTCATGAAGATCTACCACAAAGTAGAGGCAGAAACTGTGGGTTTCCTATTCATTTCATTGCATTTTCAGTGACTTCCATTATACACTTCACCATTATCCATAGCCGCAATAATTCCCTACCAATAGCCCATTAAAACGATGTAATAATCTAAATTCTATCGTATTCGGTCGTACTTCGTAGAACGGCATTATAAATGGAAAAAAAAGAACTTCGTAGATTTTGGTACTTAAGGATTTTATTTTCCGACAGATTTCGGCACATAGGCTATCATCAGCTACGATGATAATTAAGGCCTATGAGCCGAAACCGGTTGGAAAATAAAATACTTTAGTGTGGAAATCTACGAAGTTCTTTTTTATTTCCGCTAATATGATGTTATCTTATTTCATTTCTAAAATTCTGCACATGATAAAAAATTAAAGATTAAATACCCTGATATGTTACGAGCTTGAGCAAAACAAGAGTCTAAATGAAGATTTTTGGCGTTTTATACATAATATCCTTATCAGCGCATCATCTGCCCATTTACTTCTACAAATTATTTAGAATGAACAGAATCCTACAACATTCATTAGATAGTTAATTTTCCTGCGTTGAATAGAGCAAAAGCGAAGAATGACGCGAGATAATTAAATTTCAAACTTTGACTGCAATGAGGTTGTCCTACTTTGTATCAGTGAATTACGAACTAATTGTACCTAGCCTTTGATCCATTTAATTTGATCTTCGATTCCTAGTAATCAAAACTTCGAGGGTAAAAGCATTTCAATTGGCTTAAATTTCGCGTCGGAATCATTCTTCTTATTTCCGATCGGCTTTCGAATTAGATGAACGGTGAGTAATGAACTGTTACGCTGTATCCATTTCATTTTGATTAAGACTTACTCTACGGATCGCCAAGGTTGATACGCCCGCTGTTTTTTTAAGGTGTGGTCAGGAAAACACCGGGAAAAACATCACCGGGAGAAGGAAAGAGGAAAAAGACGGAGATTGGACGCAGCGACCAAGGACGCGGAGACGTAACAGAGGTGAAGGGAAACAAGAAGGGACAGCTCTGTGAAGAGATTCGGAAGGAAACACTGGCAGGACAGGATATTGGTTTGTATACAAAATCACGATAATTTTGCAAATAGATCACTTTTTTACTAAATCAATATTTTGCATTTCTGATTGAATTTCCCCTTACCAAATTTAACCTTTCGATAAAGTTGCGATTACGTTCATGTTCGTCCTTCACAAGTGTCTCGATTCTAAATGACGAATGGGTGAATATTAAAAAATACTATACGATAATAAAGATGTTGGATGACATAAGGGGTGGGGATAACTATAAGGAAATGAAGGAGAAGGCGTTGAATAGAGAATTTTGAATGTGCATGAACCTACCGAAAGGTTTTATATGGTATTACTAATGTATTTATATGGTTTAATTAAAAATAAAAACAGGAAGCAATAGGACCATGGTGTGTTGTATGCTGATGGTAAATATATATGTATTATTATTAGCTCGGTTTATTAGACTGTGCCATGAATGTATCAATCACACACGGCCAGAATTCATGGAAAACCATTTGCAAAGCAGTAAGAAAAACTGGAAAAAATAAACGCAATGTGTTCATTGTGTTTATTTTTTCCAGTAATGGAATTCCACAAAGTGACGGCTGCAACCATTGATTTTACAGTTAGAAAAACTTTGTAGTATTTTTAAACAAGTTTCACAAGATTGCAACATTTTCATTCGTTCCTTTATATTGTGTTCATTTTAATAAGAGGGGTTTTTCACAAGTCCGAGTATTTTATTACTTGCTAAAGTGCGCAATCTGAAGAATTGGTTAAGGTTCTGGAATCATTGAACCTCGCAGAGCCAAAACCACTCTGCCCTGATCCCTTAAGAATCCTCGCCATTACATGAATCCCCAGGTACCTAGTTAGCACATAATCGTCATGTACGAAGAGAAAAGGAAAGAGGAAACAAGATCGAAAACGGAGATTGGGTGCAAAGGAGCGACCGAGGACGCGGACAGACATAACAGAGGCGAAGGGAAACAAGAAGGGACAGTTCTGAGAAGAGATTCGGACGAAAAAACCGTCGAATGCCTCAATGGGTTAGGAAAAACAGTGTCGAGCACGGTTCGCGAAAAAGAGAGACGCAACGGGGCCGGAATAAAACACCGATACGGGAAAGAAATGAGAGAGAGATACACTATCGGAGAATAATCCAGTTTGCGGAAGCGCCTCCCGTTGGAAATCCACCTGAATCGGAGATAGCGACAGACAATGCGGACTCCATTAGGGGAAAGAGACGGGAAAGAATTGCGAAGACGGAATTTGTGTAACAAAAAGCCTTTCGGGGAAGGGTGATGGAACGGGTAAGGGGATTTCGGAAGCACGTGTGTCGCACAATCGGCGAGATCAGAGGGGCGACGCAGGAGGACTGTGAGTGAACGCGTTTCCACGGAAACAACGCTTTCCGAAGGGCGAGGATCTGTAATTAATTATCGACCTCCGGAAGGGAGCGCTGGGAGGGCCGATTACCATTTTCCTGACCTCGCTTTTATTTTCCCATATTAATGATCGTCTCAAAAATTGAAAAACTTTCCTTCTTTTGAAAGATTTGATGGGGTGATGAATGAAAAGGGGTGAAAGAATCTTGGGAAATTGTACTTTTTCCACGAGTTTTACTTTTTTCTAGCAGCAACAAAAACACGACCGGTTTCACAGAATGATCGTCATCATCTGGTGTATAACCCTCTAAAAACGATCCTTTAGTTACTAGCTAGCAGCCCAGTCCTATAAAAAGGGTGAAGGATGGCGGAAGTAGGGGAAGGGGTTCAGGGGTAGGTGGAAAGGTGAGTGGTAGTGGGAGTTAGAAAATAAGAAGGTATTAGAGGTTTTAAAACTTCAGTAGCCGTCTTAGTCGGCTTTCCTCGTCTCAGTCACCGGTAATCGGACAAAACAAGAAAGGATAACCACACCCAAGGGTGTTTAAGTGTGCCGACAAAAACTGCTATTGCAGATGACTAAAACCTCTAATTTATGAACAGCCATGTTCCAAATTATCTTTCTTTACTAAGAAGGTAAAGAGAAAGGGAGATCGTTATTGTAAAGAAGAACAGATTTTATTAGCAGGGAGTTAGAAGAGAAAAGATGCTCATTAACTTAGGAATATTTGGGAGAATAGGAATTTTGCGAATTATGAGTTGCTCTTAGAAATTGGTGGTGGTCTATGGTCTTTGTTATCGATAATAATAATAATCGTCTTTATTCGGGTGGTCAGATTGAGATTAAAAGTCTCTTCTTCCATTAAACCTATCGCCATTAATTATAGAAGAATTAAATTAAAGAGAAATGTATGAGAAAACATTGGTTGAATTGAGGATGTAAAAAAATCTAAGAGATTCTTAGGATGAAAATTATCCACTGCAGGAAAACACCCACAAAATGAAGGATATCTGGGACGATTTTTGGAGGGTTGTACGCCAGACGACGATCATTCGTCGAAACCGGTTGTGTTTTTATTACTTTAACACCATATGAAGTTGTGGAAAAGGTAAAATTTCCCAAGACTCTTTCTATTACGGATTTCCACAATACCTCGTCTGATTCCGTGAAGTTTAAAAAGGGGTGAATTGGCGGCGTTGTTTGCTCCCGATGAAACTGAGGTGTGGCGTTTTCTTGCGGGCAAACGCTCGGGCGAGTCGATACGGTTTTCCGGTCTTCCTCGCGCACAAAGATGCATACAGAAGGGCATCGGACGGTGGAAATAAAAATTGCGAGGGTGGTTGGGTCAATATATTCATCATATCGGAAACTGGAGCCGATGAAAAATCGAAGCCAATCCATAGGAAGGGAGTGAGGTGGAATGTGAAAGAAGGGGTTAGAGGGATAATTTGATATCGGGGAGAAATGGAGAAGGGAGATGGGATATGAGGGCCTCTCCGGAAAGAGAATGGACACGAGAGAGGAATGTAATAAGAGTGTGGAGGAGATGAGATGTTCGCGGAAATGTTTGTAGGGATGAGGCAGACTCTGAATGGAGATGAACTCGGCAGGAAAAATAGCTCGCAGCGTGGCTTTCTACGTTTTTAAGTGAGGTGCATTTTTCTTCGTTTCAAAGGAGTTAGATTTGTGGATATTTTCTATGAAAACTATTTCCTAGAAAATGACGACAAATTTATTTTTCCGCTTTTTTCCACTTAATTTACTTTCAAAAATCGAATTTGAAACCTCCAAACATGGCTATTTTTAATGCAAATCGGGGGAAGCTTCTCCATTAAATACATAAATTACTTGCCATCGAAATATGCTGCCGTTTACACCGATATCTATACAAATGTTGTGTCTCTTTCAGATTGAACTATCCTTTAAATACGAAATAAATGTAATTTACAATCACCTCTTTGTCTTTTTCGTTTCAGGAAAAATATTTTTAAGTCGAAATAAAAAAGCATTTAAATTTTAGTCAAGCATACTACTAAATTCTCTTCGAATGAACGTTTTCATTTCTTTAATTTGTTGAAAGAATTTATTTTTAAATCACTCAAAATACGTTTTCATCTTTAAAGTTAAACTGATTATAACTATGGTTTATTTATAATTTAAGAAGATCAATAAAGAACCATTGATTCGTAATTTTAAATTATAATGATAAAATGAACATTGCATATTTTTATTAGTAAAATAAACGGAAATAATAGCAAAGATGAAATGATGATTTGAGAGTGGTCGCAGGGAAGGGAATACCTATCTTATAACATCATAAAATGAACATATAAAACCAATAACAATTATGACAAGCGCGATGTAATAATGCAGTGATGAGTTGAATGGGTGCCACATTTTTAAAATATCTTAAAATATGACTTATAAACGAATATTACGCTCGGATTATGGTATTATTCTCGTTATTTTGTCAATGATGGACTTGATAGCCAATATTAAGCTAGAGTAAAGTGAGTTAAATAGTTATCAATAAAAAAATAGTTGTTAAACAGAGTAAAAACCTCTAAATTGGAAAATTTAAGACGAAAATAACGCACGGGTCCGCGAAATAGAAGTCCCTATCGTATCACTTCAGGCACCCAAGCAATAGGTTCGTCCGCCGTAGCAGTTGTGTTCTTTGCGGAAGAAATCAAACGGAAGGATGCATGTTGCTACACTGTGTAGGATATACTGCATTTTCAAAACGATGAGTTCGATCTCGGTCGACTTTGGCCCCTTTTGAGTATGACTTCAGATAGAGGGAAGACTGAACAGATCTTGTGATGGAAGGAAAATCCTTCGTGATCGTCTGAACCGAGGTTATCTACGTCGGGGAAGAAAGAAAAGTGCGGAAGGAAGGAGAGGATAAGTGGCGGAGGACGACGAATGCTTTTTTTCTTTGAGAAGCAATAAGAAAGGGAAAAGGAGAATTGGACGAGGCGGAAGATGTACACTGGAGTGGACTTGAAATTTTTCGCCAAAAAGAGAAAGAAAAATGGGAATAAAAGACCAAAACGCGAACGACGTCCCCGGTGAAGAGTGAAAAGGGAAGATGAGAGGAAAAATGGTACGAGAGCAATGGGGAGCATAAAGGAGCATTAGCAGGCTGGGTATACATGAGGGAGGAATAAGGGGGAAAGATAAAGGATTCGTGATAAAATGCCGAGAATGGGAGCGAGTGTTTAGCGGCCCTTTTCTGGTTCCCGTTGACACGATAAAAGGGTGGGGCTGGAAATCGTTTAGCTTACTTCCAAAATATTGCGCTCCTCTCCTAATCTTTTCCTACATTCCCCTGCTTCTATCCACTTTCCTCTTCCATGACTCTGCAATAACCTTTCCTATTCCTCGAAGCTTACGTTCATAAAGTATGCAATACTCGATAAAACCAAAAACTTGAAGGTGCTGAAAGCTTTTCATATCAGAATTAATCTTCTTTAAGTGATAAGCTTCTTTGTAAGTATGGTGAGGTAACGTTAATTCAAATTTGATCTTCCTTTCGTAGTTAGATAATAACTTGATACCTCAGATTAACAACAAACAAAAGGGATTTTTCTTAGACAAATATTTTCCCATTAAAGTAATCGCCTCCTGAAAACGCTTTTCCATAAGAATGTTTCCTTCAACTAAAACTTTCAACATCGAGTGCTTATAGAATATTTTTCTCTCGTAAAAACACGTCGTCAAACGCATCCCATCAGTGTTCATTCTTCTAGGATGGAGTCATTGTTATATGAATAATATTTTCAATGACATTAGTTAATTCAACAATGATTTCTTTTTAAAATTAATTTTTAATTCTAAAATTATATACAAATGCGTCATCTACGACTTACAGTAAGTTTTATAATAAATGTCATTTCCTTCTTTTGTGATATAACCCTCTCCGAAGTATTACTTGCTTCCGTAAATTTGTCCAAATGGCTTTTCAAGTTCCATAAATATGTATTCTCCTTGATATTGGAAAGTAAGAATTTATTCATCAGTATTATCACCATTAAATGCAATTAAGTAGTGTATGTTTTAATTATTTTCAATTTTAAAGCATATGGTGATACTCAATTTTGAAAGTAGATTTTACAGAACAATAGGCTCAATTCCTCCGAATAAAAAGTCGTAGTCCGCTAATCCTCCTTATTTTTTATTTCTCTCACTTTATACTTCTTTTATTTCTCATAACTTAGAGGAATACTCTTTCATGTAACACCTAACACTTTGGGTTCAAAGTATTCCATCCCAAACCTGACCTTCAGGAAAAAGAGAACATCTTCGTGACATTTTTTCTAGAATCTAGAAAGTTTCATAACCCATCGTGAATGACACTGCCTTTTGTTAATTAATTTTTCAGTAAATAGAAGTAGAAGAGGAAAACTTATGCAAAAAAATTGGCGAATAAGGATACCTATAAATATATCAAACGAAATTAGACCTGCAACAGAAAAGAAACAGAAAAAGAAGAGCTACCTGATCTTAATAATGTTTAGAACTAAACTGTATTCAAGCGTGAAAAATGAGATGTGTTGCTTGATTGCTTTGCCGTTTTCAGCTGTGCATGTCGTACACTAATCCTTAGAAAAACAGTTTATTCACTGTGAGACCACCGTTTTAATGAATTTAAAGACACTGGTGCAGTGATCATGATGCAAAACCACCATTCAAACTTTATTCTGAGCAGTATCTGTGATTGAAAAGTATAATTAAAATTACCTAGGTGTTTTGGTGGGGTTTTCTTCTTTATGTTTCGAGTTTTTTCTCTTCCGGGAAATGTTTTCTGGATGATGCAAAGGGTTAATTATTATTTCGAAGAAGGAAATCCTCTCATATGGAAAAATCCTCTATTACCTTTGTTACTTTTTTTGAGATTATTTTTCGGTTTAATGACCGACAGAGAGACTTATAAAGAGAGATATATTACAGACATGGAAAGAGAACGGAAACAACTTGCTTGCTACCTTAAGGTTTGCGATATCCTCATCTTCATGAATATATAAACATACTAGGCAAAAGCTTTTTACCTACACCTCGGACCACCTTTTCTTATGGGACAACGGTGCATTAGCGAGCTTAAATCTAGATCAATACTGATCCGCTATGCAAATCCGCATTTAGGTCCCCCGGGATAAAAAAGAAGCTACCTGAACCTCTGAAATTCGTTTCACTTTCTCCGTACTCGTTCCGAAGCACAAAGAGGATCTCTACGAAGTTTCTTTTTTATCCATTTGAAAGATACTTCTTTGTTTCCCTGCGTAACATCTCTCCATCTTCTACTTGAGCCTACACACCTCGCGACCCCACTTAAAACTCTCTCAAACTCTCACCTCGCGCACGCCTTCTTCCCAACTCCTCCATTACTCCCAAATGGAGCAGCATTTTCTTTCTCCCATTAGCTATTCACTAAGCCGAGAGCCTGCGAGTTAACACGAAAGGATAGGTGCGAGAGAGAGGGTCACTGGTAATGGAAAGGAGAATGGGGTGGGGAGGGGAACAGAGGAGACATTCGGCCCCTTTTGACCGCACGGAAATTGGCCCGCGAAGCGAACCGAGCCCGCTTCCGATGGCGCCCAACTGTTTCCACCGAAATGACAACCATCTGTTACGTCCAATAATTAATCCTTCCACCATCAACGCCGACGTTTCTTTTGCTCTCTACAGCTTCGTTTCCTTTTTTACTTTCTCCATATACGTAGTATAGAGAAAGTATTGTTTTCATGAAAAAATCGAATTCGAGATTTCAACGGAAATACATGCTTTGGGGTCCCTAGAATACGTTTTGACGATTTTCGGAATGATGTCTGTGTGTCTGTATGTGTGTGTGTGTGCTTGTGGGCACTCTAACGTAAAAACTATTAGTCGTATCATTAGCAAACTTCATATATAGCACTGTGGTTGATGTTGTCAGAGTTGATTAGTTTTTGGAGTAAATCGGAAAACCGGAAGTCGAGCTCTACTTTTCGAAGCCCGTTTCCGCTTTTACAAAATATCTCCATTAATCTGATATTTAGGTATATACGATTTTTTAGAAAATTTTTAGGAATTTCAATTTACTATAACCTTTGCATGAGATATATTTTTGTATAACAGATTGTTTAGGAGTTATTTATGAAATACTGATAAACCGGAAGTTGCTGATTATGTACTTTGTGGGCGCTCTGGGCGAAAGGCAAATTTCATCGTTTTTCATCGAAAATGTCCCGAAAATCATTATTTATAATGTTTGTGACGTAAAAGATTATATGATATAAATTAATCACTTATCTTCCAAGTTTAGATTGAATATAGAGTTCTAAAATACTGTCTTTGATAAATATTTACATCTTATATATGGAGAAAGTCATATACTGGCCATATCAGATTTTTCCGATGGTTTTTGTTGAAATCCGTCTGATTGATGTCGGTCCCAATTTTGTCTCCGATGGCCTTTTTCGATCGATTTAAATTTCGATGGCGTATGCGGAGCTGCTAATCGGGTTCGTTTGCGAGCTCATTTACTCTATAACTGCGAAGCGTTAACGGGAATTCATCGAGCTCCACGCGCCGAGTATTCTTTTTTTGTCCAATAAATTTCTCATCGACGCGACAGATATTTCGCGAGGAATTATGGTGTGATTTGAGTGACGGTGATGAAAATCGGAGTTGATTTATTCTTCTGTCGAGGATTCCTAACGAAGTATCGAATTCATCTCAGTTAAAGTTGATAGTCATCGCCTTCCGCGATCATTTGCGTGACCTGCTATTCACAGTTCATGGCAGATCGAATTTTTTTCAAAAGATTGAATTTGTAAATAGTCGCACAATAGGTATCGGAGTACAGCATCCGTTATATTCATTCGAAAATCTAGACTATGATTCATATTCTTATGATGAATTGAGCCATAAATTACCATTTTACTATTTTAGCGAAGACTGTATTAAGGGAATGAAAGTAGTGACCTGATTTCCTAAAACAATACCTTAAAACTTACTATTTGGATTTGTTCCTCTGCTTACTTCTCTACTAGTGCTTCAGGAAGTAAAATCCTAACCATAACCTTTGAACTTGCTTTTAACTCTTATAACTAGGAAAACTTATTGCTCTAAGCATATTCCTAGTCCAATAATTCCAGCAATGGTAAATTGCTCTTGCTTGTTGACACTCATTTTTTAATATCGTACGTTTTTGAATCTGAGAAACTCTTCCTCTTTCTACAATTAAAAATAAATAGTACAATTAAGAATTGGTTAAATATCTATAATTTTCTTATCGCATTATCTCCTATTAATTTTTGTACAAATCATACTCTCTTTCTCTCAAATTATGCGTGAGAGTAGATTCGGTTTTAGTACCATTTTTGCTCTAGTGGTAGTCCTCGAAGCACTGTTAAATTGTATTTATGATTATCTCCAATTTCATATTAAAATATGCCATAACGGTGAGTGTATTTAAAAATATTCTGACCTGTGCGAGACCAGGCAAAATTCCACAAGCACGATGAGCACTTTCCGGTTCAGGAATACGGACTTAGCGCGCAGAGAGCAAACGGAATTTTATAAACGTCACGAACCGTTGAACTAATCTCGTGAAATAATGAAAGTCCAACTCTTTGAACGACCTAACTTTGTCATACTTAAAAGTTACAAGGGAAACAAGCGATAAATTATGAGAACCGAATTTATTTTTTGGTTTTCTCCGAACACATTCGGCCATAATGGATTCGGTAGCGAAATAAAAAGGCATGCGGGCTTAATTTATGGCCTACTCTTGTAGGTCGCCCCCTCCCCAAGGGAACAGATGGTGTGTTCATCCAAAAGAGGCACGAGCGAATCCCGCTGCTAGTGAATTCGCTTTTTTCGTAGAATCGAGACAATTAGCTCTCATGCATATGGAAAAGATTTGTACATGAATGGGGAAAATAACAAACGAAGAAAAATACGACGAAGTCCGCGTTTCAAAATCTAATGAGGGGAAAAGGGAGTCGAATAAATTTTATCTTCTTCTTTTTTATCTACTCCACTACGAGACAGACAAAGAGATATTGTGAAGGATCGAGATTTCTCAGAATTATCATTCAGAATTATTCTCTTTTACGAAAAATAAATCCTATGCTACATCGAAGACACATCTCTTAGTTATATAAATCTTCAAAGGAAAATAATACATTCCTTCCGAAAATACACAGTAACAATTTATATTAGAAATCTCTGCTAACTTCTAAAATAGAGTAATACAATCGTACACTTCAACTAGTCTATCTAACTAGTCAACTACTACAAGTCAACTAGTATAAAGTTCAACTAGTACTACACTGCTTCGAGGATCAAAATAATCACTAAACAAACTTCCCCATCTTATCCTTCAACCAGATTATTGAACAGAATTTCTCACAAATGCTTTAGGAATAGTTTTCTCCTGAACCTAGGTAAGAAATTTCATGTTTGGTTATAATAAGATTAGAATGATGGAAATGAGAAAAATTGGTGTATTCTTGTCCCATAACCTTTCACTTGAAAAATTTCAACGTGTATTTATGATTGTTCTACTACTGTTTCTCAAACGTTCCCAACTAAATGCCCTTCCTGTATCCTCTTCGTAGGTAACCACACCCCTTATTTCATCCAAAAAGGTGTTTTCCTCACATCTTTTCCCTTACATCCATTTTTCAAAACTACATCCCCTCTCAATATATCACCCGCCAATCCCGACTTCTTCTGTTTTATTTTCTATTCTTGGCTCCTGGAAACCTTTTCTTATTCTGTTGAGTTAAATTAGAAATGATGATCGCACAGAATTGGGACACTTGTCATAAAAAAGAAAATAAATAGAGATTTTTATTTCTGAATATAAGTGTGGGTTCAGAATCACGATGCTGTTGCTAATACATCACCTTTTTCGTAATATCTTGCGTTTCTGATAAGATGACCCTTAACAAAATTATAAAGTTCAGTAAAGTGGCGATTATGATCATATCTGCCCTTTACAAGTGTCCTGATGCTAAACATCGAATCAAAGAATATTAAGATCGACCGAAACAATTAAAAACAAATGAGAAAATAAAATGATATGTTATATACTGTTGGTAAATAATTTAGTAATTAATACAAGGAAAATAGGTATGGTGTTTTTGCCGAGATGGCGTGCACCCAGGAAAAATCCCAAGAAAGAATAGACTTGTAAAAAGGCCGACGGGACCGGCAATCGGGAGACCCGGGTTCGATCCCCGGTCCTGTCGGACTTTTTCCAGTCTTCCTTGGGATTAATTATTAATGTTTTTAGCTTAGTTCATTATATTTTATCATGTAAGTATCAATCACACACGGGCGTAATTCGTGGAAAACCATTTGTGAAGGAGTAAGAAAAATTAAGCAATATTTTTAAAGAAGATTCATAAGAGTAAAAAGTTTTCATTCGCTCCTTTATATTGTGAGCATTATTTTCTTAATATGATAGAATTTTTATAAGATCGAATATCTTATTACCTGTTAAAGTGCACAGCCAGAGGAATTGGTTAAGGTTCGAAGAATATCAACATCAAGAAATTATTCCAATGTAAATGTAAATGTGTCTGGAATCATTGTACCACGCGTAGCCAAAATCACTGCCCTGATCCTTGAAGAAGCGCCACCGTTATTCATGAAGCCGCAGGCACGGCATATCATCGCCATATCCCACAAGTAAAATCACAGTAAATGATTTCTCCGAAAATGAAATTCATCGAATCGACGCATACAAATCTCCCAACTAAGACCATGTCGAAGCAAAAGCCCAGCCCATGCATATTTCCATTTTCACGAAAGACAAGCATTGTTCGGATCCTCCATCAGGTGCGTCGGAATCCGAGAAGGAGATTGATGGAACGAAGGAGAAGAGAAACGAGCGGAAGATGACGGAGAGAAAGGCGTGAGTGATGGAGTCCGAGAAAAGGAGGGGCAAAGCCACGGCTGAAACATCTCCTCTGAGAAAATGTCCTCGGATTCAACGTGAAGATAGGGTCAAGAAGCGAAAGGGAGAGACTCGAGGTTGGACTCGAGAGAAAGGATACGAGCGTTGAGAGCTCGAATTCACATCAAAAGAGCAATTCGCCTCTATCTGAACCAAGCGTGTCCAACCCGCGGGCCGCATGTGGCTTTCGAAGCCCATTTGTGCGGCCCGCGTCGCGTAACCGACGTAACGAAAATTGTCATTCAAGCCTCGATATGCCACTTATATGCCTCTGTATGTGGCAGAGATGCATCTTATGGGACCAGAAAAGGAGGCAAATTAGGTGAATTTAAGATATTTCTCAACTCCTTCCGTCCTCGTCTATTCCTTTACATGGTGGCTCGTAGCGAAAGCAAAGCATTGCTGTCATTCACCTATTTATTAACTTTAATGTCTAATTTGTTCTATAAATACTATTATTATATCTTCAAGTGCATCATGGCCCAACTTAAAGGTGATCAGATTGTTGCTCTTGTTAGTGAAGGAAAGAACACCAATACTTGTTGAAAGGATGATGTTCTTCTGATATACGAGAAATTAACTAGAAAACCAATGGAATGGAATAGCAGTTCAATGTCATGCAAAAGAAAAACAGACCATTCAATTGGTATTCTAGTTAATTCTTGGCAAAAAAACACCCAACTGTCTAACCAACATTTGTAACATTTCTGTATTTTTCTGGCGATTTTTGGCGAACTAAGAAACCATATTCCCCAAGTCAAACGCATTAAATCATTAATATTAAGCAACTAACAATTAATTATTAATCAAATCACTTCGGAAGCATTAAAAAACCATCAGGAAAAATTGAAAAAACTTGGCGTTTTTCATGAAATTTAAAAACATTGACTAAAAAGCGCAGCTTCAAGACAAAATCCGATCGAGTTGAATGTTTTATGGGCTGTAAGGACCACCAACCACATACTTTAAGCTCTAGTCATTGACCGATTTCGAAAAAAAAACGTTTTTTTGATCCACCCTATTGGACATCCGTGATCTAAACAATCTATTCCGCGGGTACGCGCGAGTTTTCGCAGGTGATAGCCCTCTTCCAAAAATACCGCTGTCTACAATGGAGAGAGGACGGGATCATTAGATACGAAACCAAGTAGACGTGCTCAACGAGTCCCTTCGAATGAAAGTATTCCGGTCACGCCCGGCGATCAAAAGGGCAAGCGACGTCTCCAGAGATGGAAAGAAATAGGAAAAATAGAAGAAGACGCAAAGGATGAAGTGGTGAAGGGTACGAATGGGGTAACGACGAGGATAAACCCAGGTAAGAAAACACCGAGAGCATTGACAAAATAGTCGTCCACGCCTTTCGAAAAGGTGGAGCTAAAAGCTTCCGAAATGGCTAGGGGCGCCCTCGCTTTTTTCCTCGTTGGCTATTTTCTTTGTGGTGTGCTCTGTTTCGGCCCGGAATGGGAATTTCCGCGGGTAATACGGGAGAATGGATCGGAAACAGTGGTCGATCGATCGTACGCTCGGTGAGGGCGTAAATGCTCGCATGCAAAGTCGAGGTGAAGTTCGGAATACATAAAAGTGGGCGATCGTGCAAAAGTGCCACCAGGATCCTTGGGTAAAAAAGAAAAAATCGAACCAAATAGCCTGTTGAACGAAATGTTTAGTATGAGAAAGGTATTAGAAGGTAGGAAAAGCTTTAAAGGAAAGTCAATGTAGCTCTATAAGACAACAGAAAAATGAAGTCCAATAGAAACCTTGAAAAATCCAGAAAACCTATTTGAAATTCGTGCAAAATAAAAGCGGAACACCAAAACTAAGTTACCTATTAAGAGCTCAAAAGAAAAGAGTAGGCCCTCGGAAAATTTGATTGATAAATGCAAACTTCCTCGTTTATACTGCGTTCCGGTAGTTGCTTTGCAAATTGTTGCTTATAATTTCAGCGTTTATCAGTGACTGAAGAAAGGAAATTCTCATCTGCATAATTACAAAAGAGTTGCTTTTTATCGTTATTTCACTCGTAAAACATCGCTAACAAATTTTGTTCCAGAATTCTACAAGGTGTCTCATCTTCAGTGATTATCCCTGAGATGTTTAGATCTCCAGCTATTCCCAAAATCTCGTCTAATAATGCCAATAAAATTCAAAATTTCTAAGGTAAAAACTTATGTGAATCATAAATGCTAGAAAAACCGTATCTATGAAATAATCTACTATTTTTTCTATGTTATGCCACTAAAAATGTTTAAAGGATTAAAATCCATGCAAGCTCTTCGAAAAATACAAATATTAATTCATTATTAGTAGTCTTATAAATACGAGAGATACTGGTGCTTAATAGAAATCTTATTGACTACGCAGATAATAATACAATTACGAAACGGATTTATTCAATTAAGATATAGAAAACAACATAGAAAAACCGGAAGAAAGTCAAGGAATTTCACTTACAATGTAATAGGAAAGTAAATAGACTTTAGGAAACGCTCAATGTCCTCGGATGAGAATAGCTAGAAGAGAGGATGAAAATAAACAGATTACGTTGTGTTTTATAGATAAAGTTAGTCAAGGGCGAGTTCCTACGAAAAAGATTATCTTAACAAACAAGAAAAAACTTTTATTGGTTTAAAGGATATATTTCTCTAAATTCTTCAAACTTTATTAGGAAACAATTGATTACATCGTTTAAACAGTTACAACTAAAATAAGTAAGTTACAAATCAACTGAATTGAGATATACAACAAAAGCGAATAACCATAGTGATGTATCTTTCTATAGATTAATCTAAATATTCATGCTGCTCTCATATATTTAGCAATTTTTACTTTGGAGTCGTGTAAATTCGAGATATGAGAGATAACGAGATTTCCCGACATTATTTGATCCCAAATTTAAAATTTCCATGAATCATAACACAGTGACTTTGAGTGAAAATTTTCCCCGTCAATTCGATAAATGATTCGATTTGTAGTATTAAATATTGACGGTGTAACAGTTGTTATTTCCACAGAATTTAAACTCATTCCACTGTGTTATTTCATTATGAACGCTTGGGTAACCATTATGAAAGTGATACAGAAGCGTAAACAAAGAATAAATTCGAATTCAGAATATATATATGAAAACGAAAAAAGTGGAACATTAAAAACGACCTTCATTTCCGTGACAGAGATTTGTTGAAAGAACTAGCTTGCATAAACTTTTCATGTTTAAATATAATCGATCATAGAAAACTATTTGCTATGGAACGCCATACATATACATAATTAATGAATCATTATTTTGAAAAAACTGTAACTTTTGTCAAAAACAGTCCTTAAAATCTATTTCAGAAGAAGTAAATGAAATTCTTAACGTGCGAGCAATATAAAAACAATATAAGATATGTTAACTGTAAAATAATAGGGTAGTTACTCACCAAACGCTAGAAAATGTTAAAACTTTTGAAATTTATAATCTATTATTCAATACTAAGATTTTCTCTACGCCACAGTGAGAAGCATGAGAAGAGCATTCATGCTCTTGACAGTAATTAAGTATGCTTTTAATGCATTTTAATAAAAATTCCTCGCATATTTTGATCAATATTCATTAAAGTAATAAATCTGTATGTTCCGATTCTTTTGGAGATAAAACATTTAAAGCGTGATAACCCACATATAATTCCACGAAGCCTATTCTCAAGATTCTGCTGACCAGTTGAGAACTGCTGCGCTCCGTCGTATACGTCATGGGTGACCGAAACCACAAACCACAGAGTGCCAAGCAAAGAGAACTCTTCGTTTAAAATGCAGGGAAGGATGTGGGAACTCATACAGGAACCATCTACTATTCAATAAATTTCTTTTATTTTGAGCAATAAAATTGTGCGATAACATTTACAAATCTAATTCTTCGGTTTCTAAAGTTTATATATAATTTTAAATTAGTTAGCCTGTACTAAAATAAAACAGGTGTTGAATCAGAATTTAGCTGAATTTGAGTTTTATACGTATGTCAGTAAACCCAGACTTGCAACTATGATATATATTATTACAACAAACAAAAATATACCTTTAATTTAACAACTTTCAAATAAGAGGTAATTAAATTAATTTCAAATTTTTAAGGCTAATGTAAAATTGTCTACAATTGAAGACATCAAGAGACATTGCAGAGATTACTGTGCAAACTTATCACAGTGCACAAAATTGAAAGCAAACTGAACTGCTAATAAAATCAAAACTGTATTTATTACGCGGTTTATTTTGAAATGAGATTGTTAAATTTAGGAATACGCATACGCCAGGTAATAAAATTTCTTAATTAATTTGTTGAAAATTTTCCGTCCCTAAAGCTCCAATGTCTATCTCAAGGTACCACTATATACGGGAATATCAAACGATCATTATATCCCTGCTAGACTCCAATGGTCGCCTTGCAGGGGTCATGTGTGTATGTAGATGTACTAGAAGTCATGCCCTTGGTATTTTTGCAACCAACAATGCGCTGGCGCCCTGCTGTTATGTAACCCGCGTTACACTTGTGTATGCTATATTGCCTGTGCCCGAGGATGAGCTCTTTTTCTTCGGTGCTGCTATCAGATAGTAAAACAGATTCGAGATATTTGTTCAAATTGAATTTTAGTAAACAAAATAACAAAATTGATAATATTTAATCTGGTGAATTCCTACTACTTTTTCATTTAACATACTACTACTACGTTGGATACATTTCTGTTAGTTTGTATACGTCTGTTATATTTTAACTTTCTTTTTGTGACGTGGATGAAAAATATGGATGATTTTTCATCTGAGTTTAGTTAATAAATAAGAGAGTAATTTTATTGATTTTCCATATAAAATTAATTTATCGAATACAATTAAAAAGGCTATTTCAATTTTTTTATAAAATGAGAGGCATTCATGCGATTTCAAGACATTGATCAACAAGTCAATGTCACTCTTACTATGAGATGAAACGGATGAAGATTTTAACTGAATTAAAACTTCATAAATTAACTTACTACTTAAATATAATATACATAAATCACAATTATCATGTAAAACTTTGGAATACTTCAATGTTTTTAAAAGCTTTCGCTAATATTTTATGAGAATTGGTTGTCTCCAGAGTAACAGGTGAGCTTTTCCAAGTAAAGTCATGATGTTCCGCTGTAAATCACATTTTACTTCTCTCCTAAAAGCTGCTGATGCTGCGTTCGCTAGGGAATGACAGCAAAATAAGTTGGTGGAGTATTCAAGCAGACAGGGTGTCTTTCATTTTCTTACATTTCATGCATAGTCCTGATGGATTCTGAGGTTTTTTCTTAAGAAATGTAATCTCTGAAAATATTTCGCTTTTATATTTCGTGAATAAGATGAAACTGATTAAAGAATTTTAGCGATGAATTCATTACGTTTAGTCTTTCATTGGTGTGAATAATAAGATAAAAATGATGGAATAATATTGGTACTGAATACATATTTTTCTGTTTGTAATCGTATTATGTGAATAAAATGGTAAAAATATCCAATGGTTTATTTACTGCGAAGGATTTAGTTTACAAGGAGGTTATCGTAAATTATTTCCATAGAAACCAAATTATGATTCAAAATTGTAGCTAAATTGATAATCTCTCTTGTTGAAAAATGTCTGCAACTTCACAATATAGAAAAACTGTTGTTTCTGTTTATTAGAGAAACTATTCTATCTATATGCAATTTCTACAGTTAGGATGTTTCCAAACATTAAACGTTTTAGGGAATACTCATTTAAAAATAACGAGAAGAATACTGATATAATAGTGGACCATTTTTGCCATAATTGTATCTCTTGCTTTATTCTGCGTTTTGGTTAATAAGTGGCTTTTGTATAAAAGGAAAAATTCTTTCTAAAAGCAATATAGAATTACGGTTTCCAGCAAGTCTTCTTGTCACCACACTGGGTTTATAGCACACATCCCTATAGTCATCTCTAGGGAAAGTAGTATAACAAGGAGAAACCTCTCTAAAAAACTTCGTAAGTAAAAAGATAATTCATAGGCATTATTAACTGTTCTTAATAAAACATATATAAAACATTAAAAATTAAATTTTAGTTAATCATACAACTGTCAAATAGCTTCAAATAAGGATGAAAAGAAAACTTTAACAAAGACAGCACTAAAAGTAGTGGAAAAAAAATTGTTGGGAAACAATCGAAGGTTTGAAATATACGTGCTATCGTACGTAGTCCTAAAAGCTAATAATTTATGTGTAAAAATTATATATAAATAAACTTAGATATAATAGCATAGACTACAGATAATAGGTTATCAATAATAATAATAATTACTTCAACAAAAATTAGAAATATTTTCTCCGCGTCATGCATCATTTCTTGTGTGCCCGTATCTTTCATCGCAATGCGCTATTTCAAGAAGAAAGCTGTTCGCACCTTCAGTAGACATTTCACATCTCCTTGAAGATTTCACGCTTTTACAAAAACCATCTCCCACAACTCCAAGCCTACAGCTGAGACTCGACCAGATTTTCCACAATGTGATATTTTCCTTGAAGCGGAGCCAAAAGGTTTTTTTTTAAATCGAAGCCGTCGAGCTTAAAAAGTGAATTTGCCATCGACTTGGCTACGTTCCAAGACGTCTCTTGAAAACACAGGGAGGAACAAAAAACGCTGCAATTACAAAATCTTAACCCGCAATAGGAGATCTGGAAGGGGAATTTGATTGCGGCTGAGTTGACTTAGCCATCAGCAGAAGACACAATACGACGGATTTTAGCGTTTCGAGGTGACGAAGAAGTCAAATATTGATTTTTCACAATAGAGACTCGGGGTGGAATGAAACCGCCAAGGGCAAACTATTTTCTCTCACGTTTTAATTACGTTTTCGAGGAAGCGTTTGCGATTCGCAGGACGTATGATCCACTCCCGGAATATATTCGAAATTAACTGGAAACGCGCTCCATATTCCTGATCGGAACTTCAGAAAAATCCCAATAAGGAATTAAACGGATCCTCCCACTCAAAGAGGAAAAATATTTGAAAGAGATATACCCGAACAAATTCCCCAATACGCAAAACGGTCGCTTGAGGGCATGTCAAAAGTAATTTTTCCCTTCGACATGGCATTCCATCCCTCCTCTCAACTTGGGAAACATCTGTAATGCCTGAGCACTATATCGATCGGAGCATATTTCAGACAAAAATAACCATCATGGAATTCAAATAATGAATAGGAAAACAATAAACAAAAAATAACATGATATTAATAAAGCGTCTTTTATTAGAACGAGATTGAGAGTGTAAAGTCTCTTCTTAGATCTAACCCTTCGTCATGTAAGTTTTAAGGATAGAATAGCAGAACACATCCGCACAGAGAAGTCCACAGAATAATCTACCTTGCGGGTTTTTAAAACCTAAGGTTACGCAGACAGTTATTTTATTTCCTATTTATTAAGGAAGGGTATTTTCTCAAGAAGAGGAATTTTAGAAAACATGCCAGCCTGATTTCATATAAACACTATATTTGTAATTTTATTATTTTTCCACCTTAAAGGGATTGGAAAATATCATCGCTAATACATTTCAATCAACCGAAAGCGAAACTCGAAATATCACAAGCAACGCAAAATGTCTGTAATGTTTCATTTCTCACACGAACAAATAAATCCGTATTGCAAATGGTGGAAATGAGCTAAAACTTAGCACAAGAAAGTGTACGACTCGATCTAGAGTTGTACCAGAAGTGAAAAATCGTGACTTGGCTGGGACTGGAACCCAGGTCTTTTATTTTCAGGGCAGGTATTCTACCCACTCAACTACCGAGCCACGTTTTTTTCCCTTCTGAAAATTAACTTATCTCAGCTTTTAGAAATAGTTATTGTGTTGATTTTTGCCTGAAATGTATTAAGATATGATCCGAAGAAAACTTTATTCTGATATATTTCATACCTTAATAGCATTAATTTATTTAGAATCTGCTGATAGTCATGTAGAGCAGAAACACATAACGTTCCAAAATATTCATCATCGTCGCTGCAATTCAATGAGAAAGCCGTTATCTTCGCAAGCAGAGCTTCATTCCCCCACAAATTCAGAACAATAGAGCTCGGCAAACTAAAATCCGTGTATTCGTAAATGGAAAACGAATGCGAATGTTTCGAGAAGATTTCTTTATCACCAACAGCGAACGCATGGAGATGTGCGGATTGAACGAGGAAAACCAAAATGCAAATTGGACATTATTTCAAAGCATCACAAAATCCACCCATTCTTGCAAACAAAAGGAAGAATTTTGAAGAAGCATATCGTCGCTATTTAAGGCACTCGACAAGCCGCATTATGGTGCTACATATTGAAAACCGTACTGCTATTCGAGTAAGCGTTTACTCACAATGGCGCGAAGATTTCATTGGTTCGGAAAGGTTAAAGAGAACACGGAAATAGCTGCGAAACCTTGAATGATTCCATATTCTCGCCAAACAGCGTTCCCCGCAACCGAAGAAGGGGCGGTTCATGGGAACAATGAGGAAGCCCCGAATGCCCTCAGAACCATTTTACGAGGTAAACATTCCCATAACTCACTTACGATTTTTTCCCATTCGTTCCGAAACATATCCGACGGAAAACAACGAGGAAGCAGTTGATATGAGGAAACACCCGAAGATCTCTATACATAGAATTCCTTTCAAACTGAAATTGGCGACGTTTCCTTCTTTCTTACCATGCATCTTGTACATGTAAAATACTCTAGAACAGGGTTTCCCAAACTATTTTCCGCGGAAAAACGGTGTTTCTGTGAACCTGAATACGTGTTCCGCGAAAATTTGGAGTCTTAATGGAGAATAGTGTATAAAGTATGCTAAACGAAAATTGTATTAGGTTTACAAAACCAAATTTTAATATTTATAAAAAATATCATTTGTATAAAGGACCAATATTGTGCTGCGGGTTACCAAATGATATCAAAAGCGTATCTAACTGTAACTTATTTCTAAAAAAGACTAAAAATTGGCTGCTGAGGAAGGTTTCACGGGTTTCCAACCGGGTGAGATAACTGGATGGCTCCAACGTTTCGGCAGCGGTCCCTGCTGCCATTTTCAAGGATGTCGAGAACAATTCCGAACAATTCTCTTCATCTCTCTCTCTATATTGGGTTGACCTCTTCGCCGCTTCACCTAATCAGGTCTCCTTCGGCGTACTGTTCTCTTTTCGTATCTTCATCTTGGCCAAGGATGTCGAGAATTGTTATGGTCCGGTATATATACCATCAGAGGGGCTACCCCTCCTTGTCGCTGATTGGTTGGCTGATCCGGGCTTCCGATTGGTCCTCTGCTGTCGGATACGGCGTATTGTTCCATTCCAATTTTTGCTTAGGAACATGCCCTCGTCTCTGTTGAAATTATTGCGATTGAGACGAATCTCAATCGCTTCTTTATATATTCTATCCCAAAACACATTGCCTTTGCATAGGACTCTGGTTTTTGCGAAGTCCACTTCGTGGTTTTCCGATAGTACATGCTCTGCGATGGCAGATTTCGCTGGCTGTTTGAGTCGGACGCATCTCTCATGTTCTTTAATGCGTGTTGTTACCGTCCTGCATGTTTCGCCGATATATGACTGTCCGCAATTACAAGGAACACTGTACACCCCCGGAGTCCTCAATCCCAAGTGATCTTTAACATTTCCTAAAAGAGTGCTCACCTTTTCGTGGGGTTTATGGACCGTACGGATGTTGTGTTGTCCAAGAATCCTGCTTATTTTCCCCGAAACGGTGGACACGTAGGGCAGACAGGCGGTGGCGACAGGTTTCTCTTCCGAAGATTTCTCTTTCTCAGAAAAGGCCCTTTTAAGGGCCCGGTTGATATCTTTCGGGTGATGGCCATTCTTCCTAAATACGGCTTTTAGATGTTCTAACTCATTGGGGAGGCTCTCATTGTCAGAAATGGTATGGGCTCGGTGGATCAACGTTGATAGGACTCCTTTTAATTGGGCTGGGTGGTGATGGCTTCCAGCATTCAGGTAACGGTCGGTGTTGGTGGGCTTCCGGTATACGCTGTGGCCTAAAGACCCATCCGGGTTCCTCCTGATAAGTATGTCCAGGAACGGTAGGCAAGAGTTCTGTTCCAGCTCCATGGTGAATCTGATCTTAGGGTGCTGGTTGTTAAGGTGTTGGAGGAAGTTATCCAGGGACTCCCTTCCGTGCGGCCAGATAACAAAGGTATCGTCGACATACCTTAAATAGCACTTGGGTTTTAGGATGGACGTTTTTAGTGCTCTATCCTCGAAGTCCTCCATAAAGAGATTGGCCACGGCTGGGGAGAGAGGGGAGCCCATAGGGACACCGTCGGTTTGCTCATAAGTTTTTCCTTGGAAGAGGAAGTACGTGGATCTCAGGACATGGTCGAACAGTCTCATTAGGCCCTCATCAAAAAGCGGTTTCAGGATACGGAGGGTATCGTCCACAGGGATGTTTGTGAAAAGGGAGACCACGTCGAAACTAACCATTATATCGCAGGGATCCCAATGCAGGCCACTGAGGGATCTCACAAAGTCTGCTGAATTGATTACATGGTGGATGCTCTTCCCCAGATGTTGCGTCAATTGTTTGGCGAGAAATCTCGCTAGAAGGTGCGTCGGGGAATTGATGGCACTTACAATTGGTCTTAGTGGTATTCCCTCCTTGTGAATCTTGGGGAGACCGTATAGTCTGGGTGGAACCGGGGCTTGGGGGCGTAGACTTCTGAGGTTTTCATCAGGAATTCCCGCTTTCTTCATTAAGGATATCGTTTTCTTCATTATCACGTCAGTTGTACTATCGGAAAACCACGAAGTGGACTTCGCAAAAACCAGAGTCCTATGCAAAGGCAATGGGTTTTGGGATAGAATATATAAAGAAGCGATTGAGATTCGTCTCAATCGCAATAATTTCAACAGAGACGAGGGCATGTTCCTGAGCAAAAATTGGAATGGAACAATACGCCGTATCCGACAGCAGAGGACCAATCGGAAGCCCGGATCAGCCAACCAATCAGCGACAAGGAGGGGTAGCCCCTCTGATGGTATATATACCGGACCATAACAATTCTCGACATCCTTGAAAATGGCAGCAGGGACCGCTGCCGAAACGTTGGAGCCATCCAGTTATCTCACCCGGTTGGAAACCCGTGAAACCTTCCTCAGCATAATTCACCGGGAAAGTATCCGATCTTTCTATAAAAATTGGCTGTTAGATCATGAAGAAATTGATATCTTTTTTCTTTAAATTTTTGAAAGATTCTTTGTTTATTGACGTACTTTTTCAATTTTCTTTTCCTTCTCTTTATTTTTTTCTCAATTTCTGTTGTATAGCCTTTCCTTTATATAAATATGTCACTCCATTTTTCTTATATTTGTATTACGCCATCGTAATATTATCGTAATAACACAGGTCACTGGTCACTCTAAGATAAATGTGTGCTTTAATGTATTTCTATGCTTTGTGAACACAAAACGTAATGTGTATTATCGTTGTCAACAACACAGGATATCCTTAGTTGACACCTAAAGCTCTAATACCTGATAAAATTATGTAAATTATATTTTATAAATTTTGTATGCAATACTTAAAGTAAAAAATATATATTCATTCATTCATTCAATTGAAGAATAAAAGTCATTAAATTCTTTATTTATTCATATTTTTATGTTTACATTATAATGTCGTAGTTTTACAACTAAAACTTATTACTAAATAAATAATTTGTAGTGATTAAATGATTTTTAAAATTCCCAAGGAAAAACGGACTTGAAATAAGTCTGACAGGGCCGGGAATCGAACCCGGAATCTTCCTCAATCCAGGAGGCTGCCTTCACCATCTAGGCTACCCGGCAAGTGCACTCCCTTATGAGCAAAGTCACCTCAACTCTTCCTTATGAAGATTTTTAAAATTTTACAACTAGAATTACCAAACATAAAAATAAGCTAAGTTTTCCGTTAAACTCCTTAGGTTTGCGAAGTGATCCATTGCAGAAAAAGTTTGAGAAACCCTGCTCTCTTCTCTGGAGTATATATTTTTCTCTACGAGGAATAAAAGTTGGAGCAAAATGGCTGCATCAAGAGAAGCAGATGAACAAACTTGATGCGTTTAAAAAGTTGAACAACAAGTGAAAAATTGGGATATGACTCGAACCCAGGTAATATTTCACTTTTCGTTTAAACTTTGTTTAAGTGCACACTTTATTGTGTTTAGTAAAACATTCATTTTTACAATTTTGCGTTTAGAATGGATTTAAAAGAAGAAAATTTTGTGACGTACCTGCAGCCACATTCTGATGAATGGAATATTTTCATTTGGTACAGGATATAAGAAAAGTGTGTCTTTCATTTACTTTCGTCACAGTCATGATCATGGCCGCGACGAAACGAAATCTACTGTGGCATAATTGAATAATAGCATTAGTTAAGGTCTCTCTTTATGGACTGATAAGTAGAGTGTTATTCGTACAGCCATTGTGCTAAACTTGAGTGGACATGTTCCGTTCAAAGCATTCTGGTTCAGTGAGGAAAGCAATGGTAATCTACCTCACTCCTCATCCTGCCAAAAGAACCTCATTCCTCTCTGAAAGCTTTTAATAGCTTATGTCAGAGGGGTTGAAGGGCAACCACTGGCCTTCGGGCTGAATACTTTACAAACAAATGTTGTAAAAGAATAGACTCTGTAGTTATGAATAATGAAAAATGGAATAGAATCCACAGAGGCGGCCGAGATATTGTGAACATTGGTAAAGTTTATTCTTAAGGAAATTGAATGAATTTTAATCAGAATAACAAAATTTTAGCTACACCGAGGTTGCTAGATCAGTGATAAAGAGACAGCAGAGAAATTTTGTCATAAGGAAAGGATGAACGAAAGCGGACACAAAAACGTGACTGAATTAGATGGTACTAAAAGGAGAGACGGAGCAAGTTAAAACTGGATGAATTTAGTGAATATGATCCTGAATAAAAGTTATGAATGAAGTTAAAAGAATAAAAAGGAATGAAATAAAATACGCGTGTGTGGCCCTTTCAGAAACATACGACATAAATGCCAGGAGATCCGTATTGCGATTAATGTGTGGGAAAGAGCAGACGGAAAGCGAATCCTAAAAATAAAGCCATCTGCTATGAATAATATCAACCTCTATATTTATACCTGGTTCTGTTCCGCTCCGTAGAGGCCAATGAAACATAAAATCAGAGGCAGCGGAAACAGAGATACTGGTATAGGAGATAACAATTGTATTCAACCAAGACCTGAAGATATTAGCCCGAAATACATAGGTGACATTCAGTCATACTTCTGCTAAGGAAGGTAACTAGTACGTAAGTCAAATTTATAAGCTGAAAAGTGATTTCCTAAAGGTTTTCCAATCCTCACTTGCTTTTAATTAACTACACTTTTTACCTGAAAGAAAGAACGGTATCTACGAATAATGATTGCACACGCCCTTAAAGGAGAAACTGCTATAATGTTCATTGATACAATGTCTTCGTTAGCCAAGTCTGAAAAACAACGAGAATGGTAAAAAAATTCGTTACACCACAATAACTTCATAGTTTCAAATTAACGTAAATATAGCATTGAAAGGATTATCCTTAAGTCCAGGATATATAAATAAAGTTATTTCACAGAAAGAGTTGCCTCATACTGTAGGAAAATAAAGGAGAGAATGCCAGGATATCTACAGGAAGAAGGACTTTGCACTAATCCATTGAAAATTTCATGCTGCCGAGAGAGCTTTTAAATCTCAAAGAACACTACATTCTAAAACTTCGTAAGTTCACCCTTATACCTACAGGACCATAAATTATAAATGTAGAATAAAAATATCATCCTCTTATCGTCTAAATTCTACCGGTAGAGGTATCCCAATAGCAGGTGAAATTTTTCGGATTGAAGACGAAAGATAAAGGTTAATGGACTATGTAAATCCTCCTCTTGATTAGAGCAACTGCTGTTTTCGGCCGATATTCGCTTACGTAATTAAATTTCTCTCTAAGGTATGAAAGTGATGTTTCCTCGTGATCTATGACGTCATCTTCAGGGATTCCGTGAGAAATCGACCTTTGACCTCCTCCTGTTGGAGCCCTTTCTCTTTTTGTGACGGAATAGGCATGCTCTCCCGGCGCCCCAATTACGCCATTTTCATTTCATAATTGTCTGATTCCGTAATTCCAAGTTCTGTTCTCCAAATTTTTACGATAAGTAATAGTTTGCTCGATATATAGATGGGATAAGAAAATAAAATAAACAAAAAACAGCAAAGATAATATAAAATATAGATCTATATATAAAGGCAAAAAAATTAAAAATAATCATAGAAGGTTGAGTTAAAAAAAAAAGAAAATATAAACTTCAACCGTGGAAGATAAAACCATTCCTCACAACAACAAGCCACGTCTCTTCGTAATTCAGAACGGAGTATGAAAGATTCTCGCTTATTAGAACGCTGCTTTCAGCTTATAGAGCAAACAAAGTGAAAGATTTAATCTCTAGAAGTATAAGCTGCGTAAATTCGGAAGAGATTTCTACTCTACACCGAAATTCCTTCAAAAAAAACTTCCCACGCCCTCGGAGAAAATCGCTAAAATATTCCTCGGAAAAGACAGAGCAGATGCATCATGCCGATTCCGAGCGAAAGAAATAAAAACACCTCTCTCCAACTTAGTAGGAAAAAGCGCTGCCTCTAATAGCGGGACTCTTTGCATTTCTTTCACTCCGAGCGAACCTTTCATTCCCTCTATAACTCGCCTCCCTTTTCCCGGACTCTCTTTCCGCTTTCCAATAGCTACGCCATAAAAATTCATCCCTCGTGTCTCTTGTATTTCCCCTGCCTTTTCCAACTTCTTATCTCTTGTATGCCGACATCGGTCCGTCTCTTTTACGCCGTGGCCTTTCGCCGCCACTTTGGAATAATCGATTTGGAGCAACGCTGCCGAAAACGACCACCCAATTCTTTCCGGCTTTATCTTGGGGAAAAACCAGACGCTGCCCGACCTTAATGTACACGTTTCGGTTATCCGAAGCGAAGATCCCGTACGAGCGAACGTCTTTCAGGTCGCTCCATAAAAAGTGACCACATAAAAGTGTGTATTCAAAGAGAAGACGGTGTTGGTTGGGACGTGGAATGCCTAGGTTCTATAACTTCTCTTCCTCAACCTCGGTAAAATCTACTCGCCCTCCATGGATGTACAGATGTTCAGTGCAGCTTTCCTGTAATGCAGTAGTTCCACGAGAGATGTGACAAGAATATTAAGCTGTAATATAAAGTTAACAATTAATTTCTTTCACCCATAAGATATTTAAGACAAAACTGAAATAAATCGGTGGTGCTGTGCTATATCTATATGGCTGAATTTCTTTATAGCGTAGATTCATTTTCATCAATTTATTAACGCCTATTTTCATTTCATTAATGAATTAAATTAATTAGCTAATTAATCACAGCTTTCTTTAAGATATGACCGAAAATAACGATATAACATCAACACTCATAACGAAAACCAATTACAAAATTTCGCAAAGGAGTTTTGGAGTTTTTATGGGATACACATTAATAGTAGCTTAAATATAATTCTTTTCCGAAATAATCACCCAAAGAAATACAAAATTGATAAAAAGATTTACTCATAAATAAATCGGGTGTTCCCCACGCTATAAATGCAAAGGTCGCCAAAAACACTCATATACGCATTTGTTTGATACTCTCTTTAATAATCAACGATATTAATACCTTCAGGTAAATGCATTTAAAATTTTCCGCTTCATATTTATACATTACTCATATTTTTAAATGACTCATTCGATGTCTCAAAGTCCTAACTATGAGGGCACCCTCGCGAACAAAACCTTCACAGGAAACTTTTATTAGCATATCTCCGTTGATCATAAGAACGAATACATAAATATGGGCCTGAAATCCTCAAGTAGATAAAACAATCATTCGACTTCTTACAGCTCAACGCCCAAGGAAGCGGCTGACAACACGGCTTTGCAACGCTTCTTTAAGGATAAAGTATGCATGGAATTCAGAACTTGGGTACTTGGTTTTGTTTTTTTCATCCACATCTGGATACAAATATCTCTCTAGATTACGCGAACATCTTCCAAGAAAATGCAACACGAAGCTCTACGGCTCCGAGAAGAGCGTTGAAAAAATAACAGGCGCTGTCTTTGGAAGAGAAGCATCCATTAGAAGTTTTTAGCTCGCGTTTGATCTCTGGATCACGCGAAAACAGTTTCTACCTTCGCGGAAACGTTCCTTTCCATTGAAAGTCCTCCCTAAACTCAATCGTTTTCTTTCTCCACTTACGTGGATTTTTTTACCGTCGCGGAATCCTTAGAGATTCCCGTCTCTTTCTCTCAAAATCTTCCCCATCTATTTTTATGCATCTCGATTATTAAATTTCACTCCCCAATGTCTATGCTTTACATTTTCTCATCCGCATTTCGCCCACGTCTTCCTGTTCTTCTCTCCACCTTTACCTGCAAAAGCGCCTTCCCTCACTCAATTTTCCGCCCAAATTCTGTTGTACTGAAATGAAATAAAGTTCTTTGGAATAAAATATGCGCACCTTTATCAGGGGAACCCCGAGTTCTCCATAATAAACAGCCTGAAAGCGATGCAGCTCCATTTCGTAAAATGTCCGAGCAAAAACGATGAGGGAGGCTTGTATCTTTCGTTGAGATTAGCTGGAAAGCAGATGTATTTGTATAATAATATTTAATCAAATAAAGGGGATTTGGTTTTTATAAAAAGGAGCGATATGAAGGGTCATAGTAGGTTTTAACCACACTTAAAGTAAAACTCAAAGCGAGATAAATGCTTACGAAATGTCATACTAATTGTTTTTATCTCAAACTTAAACATACTCTCTAAGCTCTAGAGTTGGATTTTATACTTCTTTTAATCAAAATTATTTTATACAATTAAAATATCCTTAAGTCATTTGACTCAAGATTTATTTGTTGATTAAATGTATTTTCTGTTAATACAAAACGTAATTTCAGAAACAGCAGACACTTCTCGGTGAAAGTAAAATTATGAAAAAGTACTCGAAAGGCGGATTAACAAGTGCAACCAAGAATCTGCTCCTGATGCATATTCCCTTAAAGTACGCATACTACATACTAGATTTCGTAAAGCTTTTAATCGACATACGTCTCCTGATAAGTAAAGTGACACTTTGATTCAATGCCTCATTAAGGTCATTTTAATTAATTAATTTAGTTTCCAAAACCACACAAATATCAGATGATACGACAATTACATTGGCAGGCGTAAGCAAAGCAATGGACGAACACTCACCATACCCTGACCAGAAATATCTGATTAGCCGTGACTAAAACCCGGAACCTTGGAGTTGAAGCAGTAGCATTTAATTTAAACTGAAATTCAAGTTAAGACGTCCTTATAAAAAATCGAAAAAATGGACTAGCACAGAGTAAAGGAGTGATAAATAAGATGAAATGATAAGTTTGTCAGGATAAAATAAATATTAAAAAGAAGTATAGCATATCCTCGTATTATTTTCAAAATAATAAAGATAATATACGTTAGAAATTAACACTGCAATGTGGAGTTGAAGAACCCCAAGTAAAATACACTCCAAAGTGAATAAATCCGTCATTCCTCCACAACCATCGGGTGAAAGGGTTTTTACAAACGAAAGGAAGATCTGATGTCCTACTGACGTAACTCTTCCTGAATAATGCGACAAAATATGTCATTTAAGGGACTCGCATATAAAGTTACAATATTACGTAAATTCAGCCGAGAGAATGGTTCAATAAATCGGATAACTTATTTGCAAAACTTATTTGCGTTCGATTTAACAACTCTATTTAATAACACTATCCAGCATTTTAAAATTTTTGGCTCGATGTTCTAAGATAGTAAGATGATTTTAGAAGTATTTTTCATGCTAATTTCAAATCTGATTCTAGTTTTTCTGTATCACGTAAGGTTTTTATACAATTCAATATTGAAGTTTAAAAAAAATGAAATTTTGAACCGGGAAAATAATCATTTGAGTTTGATTTTAAAATTGCGTATTTTTAACTTTGTGTAAAATTACAATCATACAACGCAATACAGTAGAAAATAGTATATACTGACTTAAAAATGCTATAATTATTATGAACACACAAGACATACATGACAATTTAATTCCTCTTCTTCACTGATTTCACTGCTTCAACAGCTTTCTGACGATGGTTGAAACTTCCCTTCCTTGATTGTCTCCCTTTAACATTTCCGTCTTTAATCCGAGTTTTATGTGCAGAGGAGGTAATAGTATATTGCTTCGTTGAACGAAAGTGGTACATTTATTATGTTCTGAGTACCGGGTTGGAGGGCTTTTCTTTCGGGCCAGTCTGTCTTCGTCTTTGGCTCGGTTGTCCCATTCACAAATGAAACACTGCATTTTTGTATAGCCGGATTGTTGACCAAGTAACATACCAACTACTTTTAAATCCCCACAAATTGTCCAAGAATGTTTTACATAGTTCACGTATTTAAGCAGAGCTTTGAAATTTTCGTACGTCTGCTTGAGATGTACTGAATGTGCAATGGGTACTGAACCAAACAAATTTCCATTATGTACAGTACTTTTGGACGAATCTATGAATAACCTCCACTCACTTGGATTGTGATTAACATTAAAGAAATTCAATAAACCCTCAATATCACAAGAATAAACCAGAGAGTCTTCGTCTTTAAAGAATTTTATTAATTTCTTTTCTCTGGTCCTATACCAAGAGAATGAAAATCCAGGTAGTAGAAGATTTTTTGCTTTCAATCTTGATCCAAGCAATTGGGCAGCATCTTTTGTCAGATTCAAGTCACGAGTTAAATCATTCAGTTCATTTTGACTGAATAATTTTGACACAGAATCTTCTTCCGGCTTGTAATCATCGGCATCACAGCTTTCAATTTCTGAGTTACTTTCCTGTGGCACATCTTCAAGAACGTTCGGTGGAACTGGGATAGGGAGAGATTCACAATGCGTAACTTGTCGTATGGCCGAAGGAATGTTCGGATGTTGTATATCCTTCTTATTTTTTGCCTTATGACCTTGAACGTTAACCATACAAAAATAACAATCGTTAACATGATTTTGTGAGTCCCGTTAAACCATTGGGATTGCAAGAGGCATTGATTTTTTTACACCATTTTTCCACAGTCTCAGTCCCTCAACACATGTACGGCATACTTTGTGCGGTGCCCAGCTTTTGTCTTCATCACCAAGCCTTATGCCGAAGTATGCAGAATAGACATTTCTTACGAAACTATTAATGTCCTGTCTTTGCTTAGCAATTACGTAGCTACCACAAATATAACAAAACAAGTTTTGGTTATTCAAACACTTCCGGGAACTCATATCTACAGAACGTTCACAGACTATCTATGACATCACAAAATATAACCTCGCAGCACTATAGAATGTATACGATGAATGTATACACTATAGAATGTATAAAATGTTTCCCACCTAACAGCCAACTGGGTGTAACAAGTGTGGCCAACCATCCCGCTTACCGAAATAAAATTTCCCTTTGTGAAACTTACGTGTAAATAAAAAATGAATTTACTTGATTTGCAAAAAAAACTGTACGTGATAGGAAGAAACGGATTGCGGATCTGGGATCAGCGCAAAAAAATACTTTAGGTACACCTAAGACTACAGAAACATAGAAAATCATCTTGCATTGTGTAATAAATGGTTTTATAAAATCACCTTACAAACAATGAAGAAATATAGAATAAGAATTAATATGCCTTGAAAATCCTTTTAGCATACCAAGAGGAACCGATGGAAATTCGCAAAAGTTATTTTCATACGTATTATATCTCGGATATACCTGTACATCTATTTAGATTTAAAAAGCGTAGCTGAGCTAAAAATTCATGCTACCCTCACGTCCCCTTGACATCGAATTCATTCATGTCGTCAATTCATTCACGATGTTACCTCTTATTGTTACATGGGAGCAGCAACCCGAATCGAGAGAGGGCTAAATGTTGTTCGTTAATATTACATTCATTCGACAAAGCTTTCTGAAATCCAATAGAGCCCGTTTTAAGCGCTTTCTGAATTGGATGAAAACCCAACATTTTCAAAATTTTCGGGAAAAACGCCTCTATGAAAATATTTTGAGATCAAAGACATGGAAACACTTCACAAGGTGAAATTGGAAAGCTCCGAGCTTGATTTCGTTTTGAAAACAAGAGCCTCCTTGGGGAGATATGATCGAGCTTCTTCTCATCTGTTGTCAGATTCGAAAATTTGAATGACTTCCTGAAACAACCACACGAGGATGAACAAGACTTCAATATAGAGGAGACAATCTACCCTTACTTGGTGGTAATCCATAATAACTGGAAAATTAGTCAAGATGCTTTCATTTATACTGAACTACAAAAAATTAATACATATAAGACTTCACGAAAAGTAGCAACACTTCATTTAAACGCCAGTTGTTCCAATAAATAATAATATCTCACTGGGAATCGGAAGCTGTTATTTTCTCTCTCTCTCCCAAAATTAAATAACACAATCATATACGAGCGATGTTTTTCCAGTGCTATTCGAACATTTCAGTTTGAAGAAGCATGGCTGATGATACAACTCATTAATACTGCGTAATAATGAATCTCTGAATATTCAATTTCAAAATATTTCTAAAGCGAGGTACAAATGTGAACCATATAGCAAAGATGGAAAAATCAAATTACATGTAATAATACAAATCAAAATATCATCACAATGTTAATTACGTTTAGAAATATTTTACGATACAATACATTACATAGAATTACCTAGACATGGGACTCTCTAAATGCCTAAGCATAATGTTATTTGCTGATGACAAAGTGATCATACAAGATCAAGAAGATAAATTGCAAATGGCGGTTCATAAATTACATCAGTTGAGTAATATTTATAGCATGAAAATTTCTGTATCTAAAACATAAACTATAGTATATTTAGGAAGCTGCTCAATTGGAACAAATATTGTCATAGCGAACCAGGTTGCAGAACAGGAGTCTCATTTCCGATACTTAGAATTTGAAATATATCATAAGAAGACGATAAAAACCTTCCAAATAAAATTAATGGATTCCAGAGGATAAGTGGTACAACAAAAAGAATCTTGCAAGGTAAAAAAAGGAAAGAGACGCATCAAATTCTATAAGGTGATGGCAATCCCTATTTTGCTTTATAGGTCTGAATCCTGGGAAACACAACGGAAAGGAACTTCGAAAAATTGAGTTGTCATAAGTGGAATTCCCTTGTGCGGTAAAGCGATGCGAAAGGTAATAAACAATAAAGAACGCAGACGTAACATAGAAACTAGGTGTCAATGCAGTACCCTAAGAAATAACTGAGTACAAACATCAGTGGAAGGGCCAAGTTGAATGAATGCCAAGGGAGAAGTTTTCGAAGCAGGCTTTGGAATATAAACCTCTGGGGAAGAGGAGTGTAGGAAGAACAAAGAAAAAATGGTGAAGTGAAGACGGAACAGGCTTAAAGCCTTACCTTGAAAGAAAGAAGAATAATTTACGAAATTTCTTACAGATGCTGCTCGTGATAGATGTATCTCAGTATTAAGTCGACTGATACATGAGCAATAAATAACAGAGCTCGGAACGGATGAGAAATTACAGAATGCCATCCGGAGAGAGCTTCACAGTCATAACCGCTATTTCCTCAATGTTGGTATCAAATCCTTGGCCTACTGGCAAAACAAATGTTTGAACGAGCAAGGTGACAATGTTTAGATGCAGTGTGTTCTAACGTCACTTAGTGTATTTTCATTTCATTACACAGCGGAATAAATTGCTGCAGTGGGAGCTTTTGTTTCTTTACCATTTGATCCACCCCCGCAGGTGGTTATAAAGGTCTTTGTACTCTCACCTTATATATTCATGACCAAAAGCTCAGCAAAGAGGCTAGAGCCAAGAGGGAGATTTGGATACCAATATTTAATACACAGAAATATACATATGTAATTTTAACCTTCCGTGATGTTTCAGGAATGACTACGAGTAGCACTAAGTATTAAATCAGTCCTCTGTATAGCCATTACTCTGAAATCAATATCATATAACCCTTGCTTTGAGGGAGAAATTGTATAATTCACATTTATTACAGAATGCTTACAAATTCACACTTAATAAACTAACTATCAAAATAACTGAAATTTTTTGTATTGGAAGGGGCTGATTTTAGTAATATAGTTCTCCTTCCCTAGGCTGGCAAACATTTAACTCGTTGGGCAACGAAGGCAGTTGTTCTTCTTAGGACGGACATACGACGTTGCAAGCTACCGTTCATTTTCTAAAGAAACTTAACTACTATGAATGGAAGACATTTACGTACAATACAAGAGATAGGTTACACCAGGCGTGACAAATTCATTCAAAAGTCGGGCCATTTACTGGTAGGTACTGGTAATATTTTCGCGGGTCACAAGAATTTTCTTAAACTTTTATTTTGAAGAGAGAATGAAGAAATATAGGTAGAGTAACTAAAGCACATTATGTTTGTGTAATTTCCAATGCCGAAAAATGGAAAAACTTAAATTTAACTTAAATCATTTTGTAATGTTAATACTTATGGGTCATTCCACGCCAATTCGACAAGGAAATCGGCAAAATTGACCCTTGAGGTAACCGATTTTGATAAAATTTGGCATATCGCTTTGATTTGATAACAAAATGAAAACCCTCAAGCCGTTTTGTAATTAACGCAATTGTTTACGAAATATTGCAATGTTTAAAAATTGAAATTTTACAAAAGTGCCTTCGCATTCGAAGCCATATCTCCGGTAATATAGAAGTTAAAAATACACAACATAGCTTAATTTAAAGGTCTTGTATTATGAAAGATAATGATAGGAAGTTTTTATAAAATTTAAACAATTTAATAATGTTTATAACAATTTAAAATTTTCAAATCGATTTTTGACGATGTAACCACCCCTTCGATTTTTCTCATTTTTTAATATGTTGTACATACAACCCTCCTTTACAATTTAAAAAAATTTGGCGAGGGTAATATTTCATTTAAGAAAGAAAAAAATTTTTGAGTATAGGCGTGACGCTCGCCGCGGCTCCGCGCCGTCCGACTCGCGCGCTGAACGTTCGGAAGTGTGGCGTCTCACATCTCAGCACGCTTATTCTTCCATCTGCTTTTCACCAATTTCAACTGTTCTACCAATACTAACCGACCCTTTAATTCCCTTCACCCTTGCCGACCGATGTAACCAATGGGAGTCATTACACTCCGGGAAAAGAAAGTCCCTTAGGCAGACTGAACGAGACGTTACAATCCCTCGATCAAACACCTATTTCAAGCAAAAAATGCATAAATCAAGGAAATATCAAGCGAGGTAATTGAAAAACACTCTCAAAGGGATGGTTCACCTCAAAGTTCCAACATTGCTCCCTCTGATTTGACTACTGTTACTTCTAATTCTCATAGCTTTGTTAGAAATCTTTCATCTACTTCTTTTTCTGCTGAAGAACTTGACATATTAAACCTGGGTCTGAAATTCGCCTTTCCACCAAAAGTTTCACTGTTAGATAAATTAGTGGCCAGCATAGAAAGTGGTATTCAATATTTGGATAACTAAACCAAAACTTTAATCAGGCTATCTTGTAGGAGAACTTTATCCAAGAATCTTAATTCATTACACTTACCTAACTCATCCAATTACTATAGTATTATAAAAGAATTAAGATCTAAAGATTGCTTTTATTTAAAAGCAGATAAAGACAATTTAGTAAATATTTTAGATAAAAAACAGTATTTTCAGAATTCTCAGTCTTTATTAGATGGTGGCCCATACACAACCTTGACAAAATCTCCTCTAAATAGTTATGTTTTACAAGTTAAAAATACTTTAAACAGGTGTCCTAATTTAATATCATCCTCTTTGAAATATAAATTATCTGTGTCTAACCCTGTAATTCCTAAATTATACTGTTTACCAAAAATTCACAAGAATAATGAAGCTATGAGACCTATAGAATCTGCCATTAATTCTCCTACTTACTATATTGCAAAATGGCTCATTTTACAATTTTAATAACCTACCTTTTTCGTTCAATCATTCAATAGTGAATTGTTTTGATTTTATCAACAAGATTTCAAAAATTGAATTAAAAGACTCTGATCTGAAAGAGTTTCTTTTGATGTTTGCAGTTTATTTCCCAGTGTTCCCGTTGATGATACTCTAAATATTTTACATACTTGTCTTACTGATTTTGGTTTTTCTGATGTGATTATTGCTGAGTATCTTTCACTTACTAGAATTTGTATATACCAGAATTGCTTTCAGTTTAATAACAAATATTATACACAAACTTTTGGTACAGCCATGGGAAATCCTCATTCTCCTTTGTTTGCTAATATTTTTATGAATCATTTTGAAAATTTATGTAAACAAACCTTTGACGACTTCCCTAATGTTTGGTTAAGATACGTGGATGATGTTTTTGCTGTTTTTGACACCTCTATTATGCGCATAGATTCCTTCTTATCAAAACTGAATAGCTTGTTCCCTTCAATTAAATTTACATTTGAAGTTGAACAGAACAATTGTTTACCCTTCCTTGATGTAATGGTCTCTAGAGTCTCTAACCGCCTACATTTCGATGTTTATCGAAAGCCTACTTCGTCAAATAATTTTATTCCTAATTCCTCGTTCCATCCTTTAGCTCACAGACACGCAGCTTTTCATCATCTTGTTCATAGACTTGTAAACCTACCTCTAGATATTACTAGTTATAATAAAGAATTAAGTTTCGTTAAAAATACTGCTGACATGCTAGGTTACGATTCTTCATTAATTAATACTTTAGTTAAGAGACATAAATTTAAAAAATTGATTGGTCAATGCTCTACTCTTTCTCAAACTCCTGATACTTTACGTTCAACGTTTATACTGTATTTTCCTTCATTAACTAAAGGTCTCTCCACAATTTTTAAACACAACAATCTTAATGTATGTTATTACAACGATATTAATTTAAAGAATTTGCTAGGTTCAACTAAGGACAAGACTGAACTGCTTCATAATTCTGGCATTTACTGTATATCCTGCCCAGATTGCGAACTAAAATATATCGGCCAAACAAAAAGGAGAACTATCTTCAGGTTTAAAGAACATCTAGCCCACTTCAGATCTGGGAGATTTTCTAATTCGGCTGTTGCAAAACATATGTTTGACTTTGCACACAACATTAACGCAGATAATCTAAGCCTTGTTCACATTGCTAATTCAGGTTTAGACGCTTTATTTATTTATAAAATCGGGAACACCTCATGAATTTTGACACTGATTTCGACAAATCCTTGTTCAGCCTCGTTGATCTCGCATAGCGACCTTCTTTTGTTTTTTCCTCCTTCTGCTCGCTGTTTTCAGGTTAATTTCAGTCTCGAGGTTTCTTCTGAAGATGCTACACGTAGAAAGGTTCGTCAAGACCTTCTGTGTTTTTCTTTGACAGCATAAGGTATATCGTGACTCCCTTTATTAACATTGCTGTCAGTGGTGTTTTAATATTATTGGTAGAACAGTTGAAATTGGTGAAAAGCAGATGGAAGAATAAGCGTGCTGAGATATGAGACGCCACACTTCCGAACGTTCAGCGCGCGAGTCGGACGGCGCGGAGCCGCGGCGAGCGTCACGCCTATACTCAAAAATTTTTTTCTTTCTTAAATGAAATATTACCCTCGCCAAATTTTTTTAAATTGTAAAGGAGGGTTGTATGTACAACATATTAAAAAATGAGAAAAATCGAAGGGGTGGTTACATCGTCAAAAATCGATTTGAAAATTTTAAATTGTTATAAACATTATTAAATTGTTTAAATTTTATAAAAACTTCCTATCATTATCTTTCATAATACAAGACCTTTAAATTAAGCTATGTTGTGTATTTTTAACTTCTATATTACCGGAGATATGGCTTCGAATGCGAAGGCACTTTTGTAAAATTTCAATTTTTAAACATTGCAATATTTCGTAAACAATTGCGTTAATTACAAAACGGCTTGAGGGTTTTCATTTTGTTATCAAATCAAAGCGATCTGCCAAATTTGGTTAAAATCGGTCACCTCAAGGGACATCACCTTGTCGAATTGGCGTGGAATGACCCTTATATATATATATTAATGCTTTATAATCTATATTGCAAATAATTGTAACATTAATGTTATGTTATCTATTGTTTAAATAATTGTAATATTAATGTTATATTATCTATTGTGTATGAATATATAAAAGTAATTCATTGCCTGCGGGAGGTTTTTGGAGGGGTTTCCCTCCCGTCTTTGGGCGAATACCAGACAATCCTTTGCAATATACCATCTCCCCCTCTACCGCCTCCACCAGGCCTGATGGCTTAATCGCAGCGTCATTTTAAATAAATACATTTTAGTGAATTCAATTCAATAATATACTAATGACATAATATTTTTTTATACAAACAATTATTTCATGATATGAAAAATCACATCGTGGGCCCCATCCGCCCCATGGGCCACCAGTTTGACATGCCTGGGCTACACGATCACATAATATATGAATTAAGGACATATAAGAAAAAATTAAAGCTTGAATATATTCTACCTTGATCGAGAACTTCAAACAAGAATAGCTTTCGGGCCGAAATCCAGAAAATTTCCAAATGTCCAAATTAAATTTCCGAAAGGGTTACAAGTTTTCCGCTGACCGCACTTGTCCGACCCCTGGTTTATTTCGTGATTCCTACTATTACAACACTGATGAGCTAACACTAAGAGATGAATGTAAACCCAGCTCCTTTGATTCAGAGGAAGGGACCCTTCCGTTTTGCTCCTCTTCTGACCCTTCTTCGCGCGAAAGAGCTGCCTACATTAATTGTTTAATCATCCCTTTGTCGCAATTTCCACAGCCCTTATCAACTTTCCTCAGGAGCACACCCTTCCACTTCCTTTTCGCTTAAAACCCTCTAGAAAAAAGGGTCCGATCCCTTCGAATTCCCCGGACCCCCGACTTTTGTCCGTGGCTCGATTTAGCGTCGGGAAATCGTATCACCGTTCCACATTGTGACTGCGTAGAGAAAGAGTGGCCGCAAAAATCCCTCGGAAAATATCCATCACGGCATGAATGAGCACGTCCTTTCAAAACTAAATAATTACGGGATTAAAAGGGCCGCTTGAAAATGCTGGGGATTGAAATTATCGAGCGCTCTTTCTCTCCTTTCCTCTCTATTTTCTCCGCTTCCTCGTCCGAGAGGTATTTTAACTTCGTTTCCCGCAAATGTGAGCGAAAACAGACCTGGACGACCGATTCCTCGTCCTAGAATTTTTCTCTTTCGTTCCCCACTCCATTTACATCCTAAAAGGAAAGCTATTTCGGCGCTCGGAGCCAAAAGAAATGAAAATTGTTTCCGTATTTGCGTTTGTTCGATAGGCTGATCGCAAATGTACTCGGAATTCGTCTGAAAATGGCAAGATTATCGAGTGGTTTCAGGGGAAAAATTCCGTTTTTATAGCTATTATGTTATCCTTTCATACACAATAGAGCTTCAATAAAGTAATTTCAATAGTAATTAAGTAATATTGGCAATCATTTTTATACATTGCCTACATGACATTATCTCAGAATGAACTGTATTACGTATCGCTGAACTGTATATTTCAACTTAAATACGATAGCCTGCGTAGAAATAGGCTGTGGCGTCATGAAATTATGCATCATTATCACCACGCAACGATTATTTTAATAATAACTCAATTTTCATCAGGGCTAACATTTTATTTGTTATTAGCGCCAGAGTCACCAAAAGTAAGAACATTTTTCATTAGACTCATAATATTAAAATAATTTTCCTCATCAGCCAACAGAAAGTGACTCTACTGTAACAACATACACAATAATATAAAGGCCACTATAATCCTAAATTAAGTCATATAATTTTATTATATTTTCAATTATTTTCTTATAGGTATGATTTTGATTACAATTTTTATTGATTTTGGTTCAATATTATGCACTCTTAAAATATCCTAATGAGGTCTAATGATGAACAAATTTCCGTAAGTCAAGACCCATGCCATTAATATTCTAGACAAGACGCAGACTTCTTAACTCAGATATACGAGTATACCCTTAATATACTGGGTAAAAACCGATAATTGTTGGGCCTCACCAGGAGCATAACCATTTCCCCGAGGGTGAATATACCACCCAGTTAACCATCCGGGGGCCTGAACAAGTTTTTTACTAGCAATAAATATCAATTTGAAGTTTGAAATTGGAAAACAGAAATATATATTTACAACAAGCTCCAACTACCAAGAACGCTATGATTATTTGAAAAGGGAAAATCATACATTCCTCTAATAAATAAACAATGAATGATTAATATCACTTCCCTGCCAATATTTCGGATTAAGGCAGTAAATTTAAGCTTGTTATTTACTGTCCATTACCCCCGTGAGCTTATTTCACCTATTCCCATCACTTCCTCCTAAAAAATATTAAAGGACATGATAGAGGAACTACATTATGTAGCTCGAGGGACCATAAATATAAGTTTAAGCTTAGGAAACAACGAATGGATATAGCGAAGTACTCTTTTATAAATTGGGGGATAAAAGATTGGAATACTTTACCTGAAGAGTTTTCAAACTCTACACGAAAAGCAAAAAAGACTCTAGGAATATATGTTTTAACATACTATAAGGTATTATAATGTTGTTGTGTCAGGTAAATCTTACCACCTGATTTTTTTTTCAATTTGTAAGATTGATTATATAAATAAATAAATAAATACGTTCACCGTACTGGTAAAAACATTCGACCATTCCTCCAATGAGAAATAGCTATGAACTTTTCTCGTTATCGATTCTTCTCCGAGATAGAAGGCATTAGAGAAATTGGAAGCCCATTCACTCCGATTATTATCGTCACGATAACAAAATAGGGCTATGCCTACGGATAAGCTCCACAAATATCCGCCACTGTTTCAATTTTGGAGCAACAGAGCAAATCGATAATCCGATGCAGACTTCTAAACATGAATCATTCCAGTGACCTACTAATCTATCCATCAATGTTCATGAACACTTATGCATATGTTCGATGGTTCTTTAGTTTTTAGGTATTTATCCATCGTTTTGGTTCTTAAATCAGCGTAAAGTTTCATTTATTGTTCTCATTGACGTAAGAAGATGTTCAAAGTCTTACAGGTTTGCTGCATCCGCCGTCTTTACATACATCATCACTCCTACATATTTCATATAATCTCCACTTTTTTATTACAATGAAAACTAAATTTGACAACGTCCAAAGAAAACATTGTTTTGAAAGATCACAACCGGTTTCGAGGGATTTATCTTATCTCCAAAAAATTTATTTTCTGTGGAAGTAATCAAATTTTGTTTTCAATTAATCAAATATGAATAAGCTCCACCAAATATCGCTGGAATTAATAAAATTATTTATTTAGATTAATCGCTGCAATTTGGTATAAGTACCATACGGCAACGGTTCTATTATACATTTCAGCCGTTGAAAGATATATATATATTGAAATAGTTTTGTTATCTTACAGTGATAAAACGGTTAGTTGGATATCGTTTGCAACAGTACAGTCACGCAAACAGTGTGAGTGACAAAGCCATGCTTTTCCAGTATCTGATTAAGGAATGTCCAACAATATCTTATGTCGAGAATGAGTGTTTGTTTAAAAAACAGTAGTGACTTACGGAGAGGGTAAAGAATTTGAGCACCCAGGCGACATGTTTGGACAACTTCAAAATGTACAGTGTCACTTTGCTGCCCCTATGACGGATATTCTACGTAACCGGTGATGGAGGCAACTACAACCTTCTCCGTATCCACTCGATATGAGACGAGCGCTTGTGACCTTAGGCTGAAAATGAAGACACGCTCTTTTGCAGTAAGCGCGACATGGAGAGCCCTCAGGCAATTGCTGCAAGATATCGACATACATAGCAGACTACAAAATTTTCGAAAAATTAGGTGGTATAAGATAGGTGGAATATATCTACTCGGCCATTAAAGGGAAATTATAATCCCAACTATTACCCTATCTCATCTTACAATTATTATTTAAATTTAGTTAAATCTAAACTTAACGGAAGGTATAATAGCTCTTTCCCTTGATCTTACACAACTAATAAGTGATAAGAACTTTTTAAGCAATACTTTTCTTTCGACATTTACTATCATTCCATTCCGTATTTATTAATTTAATCAATTGTACTGATGCCATTTGGTAAGAGTACAAGTTGGCAACGGTCGAGGGGGATTTAGTAAGAAAACCGCAATATTTCCAAGTCCACTGTCCAAGGACGGGAGGGAAACCACTCCAAATTCTTTTTCCACTTCATTTTATATTATAGGGTGTCCGGATGAAAGGTATCCAAAACAAAATATTTATATCTTGGAAAGCATTTGTTACAAAAATTTCCGGTTTTCAGCATTAGAGTGAAAATTTTTGTTTTTACTTAATTGATTTCAATGTGGGGACCCTTGGTGGCATGACAAACATCCAAACGATATTCAACCTCATCCTACGTCGCTTGAAGCATGTCGGGTGTTACCGTAGCCACAGCGTCCATTATGCGGGTTTTCAGGTGATCAATGCTGTTGATTTCCATCTGGTACACAATGTTTTTCACATAACCCCACAGGAAAAAATCTAATGGGGTTAAGATTGGCGACTTATGAGGCCAAGCAATTGGCCCGCCTTGGCCGATCCACCTCCCAGGCATCTCGTAGTTCTCAGGTTGTTGTGATCCAAACACGGATGATTTTGGCTGTTGAAGGTTCATGTACATATTGAGTTCTAAGACGATGCTGAATAGCCGTCATAGACTTTAATTTGGCATGCTACAACACGCATGCAACCTTTTTTTGCTGTGTCGCCATTACTTACTTCATAGGAAGCGAGCCCCAACAATGGACCAATATCAGCGCCTGTGCTGATATGTGTCCATTGTTGGGTCCACATGGAAAAACCTTTGAGAGATTTCTTTCAAATGGTGCATACCGGAAATGTGTATAATAAATACTTTTCAAGATATAGTATTTTATTTTGGATACCTTTCATCCGGATACCCTATTTAATTCAGATCTTAAAAATACCTCTATTTAATAAAATTTGGATTTTTTTATTGAGATTGATTTAAAAGAAAGAAAAACCGTTTTATCTTATTTTCTCTTTACGAATAAAATAGGTTTCATGAGCGTCTTATCAACGGTTAATTGATTAAATTACAGGGCAAGCAAAGAGAACATTTTGCTTCAAAATTACAACCTTATGCAGCATAGAAACGTATTCGTATGAAAGGAATTATCCCGCACAAAGGATCAATCTTCCACCTCTTTGTCTCCAACGAGGATTAACAATAAACACCAATTTTCCGCGCCAAAGTAACAGCGCTGGCCTAATTTAGCCGACTAGCAAACGCGACCTTGATGATTCTTGAGTCTGAACGATTGGCGGATAAAACGAGCAAGTCCGGCGGAAAAAGCAACTCATTGATCTGCCGCTCCTGCGAGCGCTTTCCGCATTCATAAAAATAAAAGGCGCTCCAAAGTTTGGGAAAACGATTTCACGCATCAGCGGAAATTTCCGCAGATTATGAAAGGTCCGGGCATCCATTTCTTGGGGCGAAAGAGGAAGAAAATCATTTAATTTTCGGAGGCGGAAGTGCGCGACCTTTAACACGTTCCACTTTAATCAGATAAGTCGTAGGCTCGACTATAAATTAACGCGGGGGACGGCGACATGGTAAACGGTGTAAGATATAATGGAATGGGGAGCCCTGTCATGTGAGGCGTCAGATGGGAAGGTCGATAAGGAAAAGAAGGGACTCCTTCGGGCGTTCCCTTTTTCTCTCTTTATCTATTTCTACTTTTATTTTCCCCGAATTCTGCCCTCATTTTCCCTTCTCCACCTGCCTTATTCACTTACCGACGCCATTTATGTTTCGCTTTTCCCCATCTTCCCCGAAGGTGTTCTGCGACGGAGGATGATGTATTTGGGTGGATAGGCCTCCTCTACGTGCGCCGTTTCCTAAGGGCTGTCTCGAGCAGAGAGAGGAAAATCTTTTTTGCGAGTACTTTATTTAAATCTTCAATCTAGGTAATACGTCGGATCGTCGAGGACCTTCTGGAGCGGTATTCTATCTCAATGAAGTTAAGGAAGCTAATTCATTTACGACTAACCACGGGACTACTCCTCGCTGACCCACTTTTCTCGTCCCGCGGCAATCGCATGACAGACGAGGCATCAAACCGAAACCGAACCGAAAACAGAAACAAAAAATATCCTTATTTTTGTTGGGGTGAAAAACGAAACAGAATCGAAAAATTAAAAATTCTCAAAATGTGACCTTATACAGATATTTACTCCGTACCGATTTCCGGTTCCAAAGAATACCATGTTTGCTCTTTCCGGTCCAAATTTTTAAAGTTAGCAAAGAAATTTGTAATAATTGTTTACTTCAGCCTTTGACCTTTTATTATTATTCATATCTCAAGCGCCAAAATTAGTCGTCAGCTCTAATAAATCGTATCCTGTGGAAACCAAAACATTTTGGTCTATTTATTCATCATGAATAATATAAAATTTATTATTTCTATTGAAAGGACTTTGAAGTTGCTGTGCATGGTAGTTGGAAAATTTTCCGATACAACAAAAATATACAAGACACTTTTTCTTCTAATTCTTTTTTTAATTGATTGTCAAACAAAAACTGCGCGTCCAAAATGGCTGCAATTTTGTTGAGTACCTTTCCAATGTGCAAAGCGCTTTCAAAAACCAAAACTTTTCTGACTACCCATATATATGTGCCCAATATCTTTATTTGGTTCAAATGGAATTAGAACCAAAATTTCTGACATTATTCCAAATGTAATCAAGTTATAGTTAGCAAAAAAAATTAAGAAAACATTTTTCGGGGCGACTGCTTAGAACCCTAAACATACAATCTTGGACGTTATTGGTTTTAAAGTTTTATAATTGAAAATATTCCGCTTACAGTCAGTTTTTCAAAAGCGTACACACCACCACCGATGCGCCCTGACGATAACTCGCGAGCAAGAGTACAGCAATCTTCATCTATAGCTGAAGATCATAATTGAACGACGAATCACGTAACCTCCTGCTGGAATTGTACACCCTTTGAGCCCAAATAGAGCCAGCGGGCGATACAAATGGATGTTAGAATCGAAAAGACGACGTGATTCCATTTGGACTTACTGGACCGGAAAGGGTTAATTAAGTGAAATGAAGCTATCTTAATTGTACGTAACGATTTGCAACTAACTAAATTTAATTCTTTAGAAACCATCGAAGTTACTAAGTGTTTGATTACGATGGTTTATACTGAATTCCACCAAGTGAGGATAGAACATATTAATTATATTAATTCTTTATATTTAAATTTCTGATCTAATATTTTCATCATTTTTTCTTTAGTGTAGTGAGTTTTTTTATTTAACTTAGCTTAATATTATGTAAATGAAATAAGTCAGAGACAATAAAAGTAACTCTCAGATAACGTTCAAATGGTCAGAGCGAAAAAAAAGTTCGAACCTGTTCTATGACGGGCAAAAGCAGAGAAACTGGAACTGAGCCAAAATATGTTGTTTTTATAGAAAAGGAAGGGAAACCGGAACGAATAATATTATGATTGGAAGCTCGGATGAGTCTTCCCCTACCTCCATACAACCTCATTCTTATTCTTACTTTCCTTTTCTCCTATTCCTGGCTTCCTACTTCTTATTTTACTCTTGCTGAAAGCCTATGGCAAATATCAATCCTTTTCATTATTTTACTTCTTTTGGACTGTTATTTTGTTCCTGATGATGGACTTAGGCTCTGAAACCCAATTTACCCCTTTCATACATCTCGCTCTGAAGTTTCACATAAATAAACGTCCCTTCTTCTGTTAGTCTATATAATAATTCTATCAAAATTAAGCATTTACATTCAGACGTTAGTTTTTGTAGATATGATCATAGCCATTTTTAATCTTATCATAACAAAAATATACTGAGATGGCGGAAAGTGCGGATTCGAGTAACCTCTAAATTTGAGTAATGGTAGGAGATCCCATGATGAAGCTGAATGTAAAGGAAATGAAATGACGTAATTAATTTAAGAAATAAGTGAGCCCGAATTAAAACATATATGGCTGTATTTGAGTGAAAGAGCGGTACAAGTTCAGGAAAATGCGGATGAACATTTTTAGTCCAGACCAAGGGACGGAATTTTGTTCATCTAAAATGTTTGAAAGACAGACAGAAAATGAGAATGTTGTAGATTTGTTAAAAAAGAGAGTATGCAAATTATTTGACTTTATTTTCAGCCCAATTCAACATAAACCTCTTTTAATTAGAAAAAAAAACTTAAAATTACAGTTTCAAAAAAATATTAAACGCAGCGGTAGTAAATGAATCGACTACATAGTAGCCAAGAGAGTATAAGTATTAAAAAGGGACAGAGTTCCGAAGTTATATTATCTAGAGATAAGGAAGCACCAGTATAAGCATGCCTTTCACTTCACTCTTTACGATATAGAAATGGTCTAGAAAAATCATGGGAGGTGTCTTTGCACGTAAAGGTGTGCAGCTAGGAATATATCAAAGGAAAAATACACACGAAAAACTGTCTAATATTACCGGGATCGAGTACCGATCCTTTCAAATTACCTTAGTTAACCTATGTATTACCAAATATGCTACATCATGTTTCTAGTAAGTTTCCTTTCATTTTAAACCAAGTACTAATTTTCAAATAGTAGTCCTAATACGATAAGTAACCGCAGAATTTTTTTGTTATAATCACACATAATAATTGTTAAAAACTTTGATGAAAAAATTTTAAGAGTTTCATTCGCTTCACACTAAATATAATTTGCATATATTTTGCGATTTAAAACGAGAACTTGCTCTTCCTGCACACACAATCCTCTGCATACACCTTCTCGCTTCTAGTCCTTCCTTGCCCCAATATATATTCCCTTTCTCACAGTGTCTTTTATTCTCACGCCCCATCTCATGCTTCATTTACATTCCCTTTTCCACTCCCGTCTTTTATTCAACCATTCTCTTCCTCGCGATATTATATTCACCACTTACGATCTTACCTCCGCGCTTTTGCAACCCCTTCTCACCCCACCGCTGTCAACGCACTTAGGGAAGCACTCGCATTTGGGCCCAAATCCAATTCGAGTACGGAGAAAGGAAAGAGAGAAGGGAAAGGAGAATCGAAAGACTCGAGGAATAAAATGGGAAATCCCTGCACCACTCCGGGGAAGAAATTTCGTGAAAGGCGTAAGCGGAGAGCAGTACCTTCTGACGGAACGGACCCGAGAAAGAAACCCGAGGATAGGGTTTTTTTACGTCGAGGAGCCGCAACGCTACTCGTCCTCGAGTATTCAAATAAGAGAGGCTCCCCATTTGCACTTACTCTTGATGTGCCCGAGGAAAAATTTAAGATGCAAAACACAGCCGAATCGCGCGGGCGAAGGAATCGTTTCGGTGTATTAACACAGCGAAGAAAAAAATCCGGTCAGAGGAGTTGTCGCATGACTTCACACCCTCTCTCGGATATTAGTCGGGGTTTTTGTCCCTTATATATGCAAGATTCGTGGAATTAGTTCTCGAAAGATCTGTTCCTTCCGAGGAGGAAAATTAGTAATAGCTGTTCTTTTTTCTGCTTCGATTATGGATAGATATCGATAGAAATCAGTTGAGGTAGCTTCAAATCTAACTAACGTTGATGAGGGTAACGCCACTGTGTTTAACATAGATTTGCTCGAGATTTTCAGTGCGTTGTCCCTGGTTTAATATAATAGATTAGATCCTTAAACTTGGGGCCACTACGCTATTGTAAATGCAAAATTTGCAACTGAAGTCAGAGTTAGACAAACCCTAAATCTTTATGCGAATTTTTGGGGTACTTCCCGGGATGCTAGAGAACTGAGCGTATATATCGTTGGTAGATGTGCTTTCGTATCATAAACGAAAAATATTTCTTAAAATGGTAATATCGCATCACTCTCATTCCATAACGTTAGGCCAAAGTATTAACAACCTAGCTGACTTCAATGTCTTTCTCCATGATTAATAAACTAAGCGTAATAACAAAATGAACCGAAAAAATGCAACATTCAAATTTTCAAATAAACTTGTCAGCAGCTTAAAACCCAAATGAGAAGACTTGCAAAGCACCAAAGCCTCAGAAAATGTACTCCTGCAACATAATTAACATCATAGTAGAGGAATAAAACTAAATAATTAGTTTCCTCAACATTGTTTTTTACAAACATACACCCACAATTCACTCGTGAGGTTTATACTATTTTATAACAACCAGTGTAAAAAGAATTGCGGATAAAAAACATCTCTATTTCTGGTTTAGAGTAACATTTTGAGGTGGCTGAAAAATATTTTAGGCAATAAATTATGTGAGATTACAAATGATTGAAAATAGAGCAACTCTTTCAAAAATTTTACAGTTGTATATAGATTCATTTTCGATGATTAGCGGAAAATTTACTCTCACAGCCATCATTTTCCAATCATTCATAGTAGTCTCTCATCGCATTCTGTCCACCTAAGTTCAACTTAAAAGAAGTTATCGACATTTTATTGTTAGTTAAAAATATTTTCGTATATTTTTTAGGATATTTCTTGCCTTTGCCAGAAAAATACTCCGAATTTTCTCCAATAGCTATCATAATCGCTTACCTTTTCTCAGTGTCTTGACAATGGCTTTTGCTATCTCCTGTCTCTCTACTGCGCTATTCACATTCGGTTCCCGATATCTCGGCCTATTCTTTCTTGGGTCATCAATCAACTCAAATCCCTTTCTTTCCTTTACTCTCCATTCTTTCGATTACATCTTTGAACGTGGATCCTCTCCTCAAGTAAAGCCCTATCCAGTTAGGATTACGCCACCGCTTCATCTCTATCGATTACTTCCTCAATCCTTTGTAACATATCTCGCCTTTATCCACTCAATTTTCCCCACTTTCTACTTGGTCACCCACGAAAAGCATTACAGACACCGAGTACTCTTTCACAGTAGCGTAAAAGTCTCTTATTTTAAATGGTTTGATGCTTGGACAAACTACGACGAATTCCAACAACATCAAACTATACGAAATGTCGTATGCTGATAAAGGTGTCATATTTTGAATCAATTCAACGAATATATCATATAGAATAAATTAATATATTTGATAATATTGGATACGCAATCCTAAAATACTTTACTTATAGCGATATGACCATTTATTAGGGGGTTTCGCTAAAAACAAACTTTAAGATTTTCTTCGTAAGAAACGCTTAAAAGAACAACAGAATAGTTTTAAATAGAATTTCAATGATTAAATACAGGCTAAATTATTAAAATTATAAGCTAATTTATTAAAATGCATTATGGTTTGAGTTATTAAATTTAAGACTCATATAGAAGAATGTTTTTAAATAAACAATATTTAAATAATAAGTAAATGTAAGTAGTAAAAACTTTGAATGATAAAATAACATTGAAATGCCAGTTTAAATCTAAGCTGCGTTATTAGATAAGAGATTACTAGGAATGTATTTGAAATGATATTTTTCACTCTGTTGGATTATATTTTTCACTTACATAAAACGCAACCGTGTATGAAGAGGTTATTCGGACTCTTCTAAAATTACAATATCAATCATTTCATATACATCGTGGAAAATTCTCCTATTACACGCACCCTGCTTTTTGACCTATTTTTTCGGAAAGTAATGCATCTTATACGTGGGTTTAAACAGTGAGTATGATCAATATAATCTACTCGCTCACCAGATAATAAAGATTGGCAGTAAAACTAGTGTTATTTCTATTATACAGTGAAATTTGTATTTTCATGACGTAACATTGCATGGCAAAGAGATTTTTACGATAAGGTAATTCATGGTGAGATGCCCCAGTCGTATTATTTGTAAGGAAAACCACAAGATTACTCTACTGACGGTGTCCGACAGTCAGAAGGCACCATATACAGAGAGATTTTTTATAAATAGAGTATGATGTTTCTGGTTGGCATCAGTTAAATTGCTTGAAGATTTTGAATTAAATAGCTAAAACTTGTAGCTATAGGTTCATCTATTATCCACATGCAGTGACTGGCCATCTTGGAGAAAGTGTAGCCTCACTGGCCTTAGGGGCATCTCTCCCGTCCCGTAGGATAGGCCTCTTCTCGGGATAGATGCCCCAGTTCTATTTTTACGTATATTTGTTAATGTAACTTGAAGGTGATACTTATTAAGGCTTTTTTCAGGAAAATGTTTGTAATCTACAATTAAATTTCAATTCAAATTTAAATCCACAGTCGAATGCATTTAATTATGCACGATTAAAAGATGACATATTATCTTATTTTTTGTAAAAATATTTTTATTATATTTCTGAGTACGCAATGACCCAACTTAAAGGTGGTGAGATTGATATTCTTGGTAGGAAGGAAAGAAAGGGCACCAATGCTGGTTGGAAGGATGGTATCCTTCGAATATTTGAGGAAATAACTAGAAAACTTATGGAATGGGCTTTTTGCGATTAACTTTACAACGAACTCCCGTTAGGAGTTCTCTTCACGCATATCGAAGGTATTTACTCTAGCTCCCATCCATACCAATTGCACATTTCATTATAATTTTACATAGATACTGTTCTCTAAATATACTGAAATATTGGCTAAATGTTTGCATATGTAACCTCTGAATAAGCTTTAAAGTTAACTTAAACGTTTAGTTAGATCCTAATTTCAAGTTAAATTTAACAATTTTGTCATAAAACAACGTTTTCCAGATTAAATTCAGGTGGGGCGTCTCACCCAGACACTCGGGAGAGATGGCCAAATGCATGGGTGCGGACAAAATTAATATTTTGGATCAAAATTATTTTAAACAAAGTTGTTTACATACTGTTAATAATCAATAAATGTTCTATTATATCACGCAATTTCATATTCTTGTTATCACAGAAGTCGTTGTTATAAAATAATTTCCTTAGTTGGGCATCTCTACCGGAATTACCATATAACATTAATTCAAAAAGTTTTTTTTGTAAATGTCTATACTGAAGGCAAGTAATGTCTTTTTTCGAGTAAAGAAAACAGGAACGACCGGTTTTAACGAAGAATTTTCACCAACAGGAGTTCAACAAAACAACGCCTACCTCCGTGAATATCGATGTCTTCTCTATAAATTAATACAAGCGACTAAAGTGAAAGGTCCAGGACGTCTTTTTGCATTGTTCCTCGATCAGGTGATTAATATTAAGCTTTATAACTTAAATTTGAAGATTTCAAACGCATTTTCTGCTGTCAAACCGACAAAAAAAACAGAATTCAGAATAGTAATTGAGCAAATAGCTATAATAGTACCGCGTAGAACAGATCCTGCGCAGTAATTTTCGCGCACCTCCCCCTCGGAGGGGTATACCCCCTCTCACGCGAACTCCTAACCTCAAGTACTCCACGATACGGCATTCACTTCCTTGTAGTCGTCAGCTATCGCTAATCGTTCTCTTGTTTTTTCTTAAAAATATGCCATGCGTAAGCACAAGGAATTTGTGATTTGAGAGAATATGGCAACACCGCTGGGCATAGAAGAAACCCACTGCATGAGAATGGGGGGAAGGAGTACCAAAGATGGAGGTATTCGGAGGAAGTGTAGGTTTACGATTACGATTAAAAATTAAAAGGTTTCTTCAGGTATGCACGAAAGAAAAATCGATCAGGCAATATGTGTACTTGTGACCGAATGTCATAGTTGCGTTAATGATGTTCTCTTCTCGCAGGAAAAAATATGGTGACTAAAACTTTCGACGTATTTCATGGAGCACCGCTCGCTAATGAATGGCAGCATAAATCTAATTTCTGGGTCTGAGTGTTTCCCCGAGTAAAAACTGACGAAAGTGAACGCCGAATAATGGTCAGAAACTCAAATTCCCTTTCCAGGCACGAATCGAAAGCTCATTTGCGAAGGTTTCGCCGAGATTTTTTCTCGTTTATTCTTCCAGGCCCTTCACATCCGTAATTGGACTTTTCTCGATAATGCCGGGTAACGAGAGCGAGGTATTTGACGAAGGCATTAATATTCCGAAAGAGGGTAAGCGGAAAAATTACGGTTATTGAGGTACGCGCTTTCCGGTCCTAATAAAATCAATCTTCCGTCGCAATGCTCTCGTTGAAGTTTCCGAAATGAGAGAGGAGCCCACACGTGCCTTTAACCCTTCGGCTATTTTACACCTTACCTCTCCCAAGGGGGTAGCTGGATCACGCCAGAGTTATTTCATGTTTTGAGTGTTTAGTTTAATAGTTAGGCAATAGCACTATGAATTTATCATAAAAATGGATGATAAGGGATTTTGGTAGGTTTTGGGGGGTTTTCCTCCCGACTAGAGTGAATCTTCTCTTAATCGTATCTTAAATTTCTTTTTAAAAATAGCCTATTTTCGAGTGCCGTCTTAAATAAATATGCCAAAAGATCATCTCCTCAATCACCTCAATCATACTTTCTCCGACATTTTCTTCTTATATAATATAATATATAGCAAAGCTGATTCCCCATTCTTACTCTATTTTCTCTTCCCGAGTTCCCTCAAGAACAAAACACCTATCCGATACCTTCTCTTTGATTACTCCTCGTCTATCGATAGTAAAACGATCACTTTTCTTTCACAATCCTTCAATTTTCAATTCCCTTTCCTCTAATACTCATTTCGATCCTGTCTTCTTATCTCCGAAATCTATCTATCTATGGTTGCGCGAGTTTGATGAGGAAAATACAATTGTCTATGATTTGTTTTGTTTGTTTGCTCATATTCATTTATTATTTTATTATATGTTCAATTTGCTGATTTTTCACGATTTTATTGATATTTTGTTCTTTATTATTATTGTAAATCATTAGCAGTAGTTGGCTTCGTTCTGTATGTTGATGTTTGTTAATAAATAGATAAATAAAATAAAATAAATACCAGGCAGAATATTTCATTTTTCCCACCCCCCACAGGAATAATACTACCTGGCCTGGTGCCTATTTGTAGTCCTTAAGAAAAAATAAATAATCGATAGGTAAGTGATATTTTCTCTTAAGAATTGTCTTTATTGGCAAATACAATTAAAAAACTATAACACTTCAAAAATCTTCACCACAAGCCTTTGAAATGCTTATTCACTTTAAAATAGGTATGTAAATTCATATTCTGAATGGTTTTGTCAACATTTAGGAATTATTTCACATAGAGCGAACTTGTAGAATGAATGGTCTTGCTTATAAACATATGTCTAGTTCCTCTATCTTCACCTCTTTTACAGAGTGAGTATCGATTCCCAACTAGGTTTTTTTATTAAAATTACACCAAAAATGTGTAACTGATGGAAAAATTAGCAAAGAATATTTAAATCTTGAAGAACACACAATAGACGTATGAAAATTTTTTAAACTTTTAACCTTAATAACACAGAAAAACTATCGCTGGGGTAACTGAGGTTCCCCCCTTGGTAGCCGAAGGGTTAATTGCTCCGAGGATAAAGCGGGCCGAGTGTTGTGCCGATATCCGCGATGTTTAGTCACGGCGTTCTTATTCGATCCCGTGGAGCGTGTGCTCGTGCGTGAGCGATTAAAGAGATGGCGATGCGTGCTGAATTCAGACGGCAGAAGTAATGACTTTAATCCTGCTTGTTTCGGTGTTTGATCGGAAAAAATAAAATGCAGCCGGGGCTGGAGATGGGATATTGTAAACGAGATCGAGGAACCCATGCATAATAACGGATCTTCCCACGATGCGCAAAGTTGGTTACACGTGGAATTATTGACCGAGATGCAACGAAGGGAGGATACCAATATTTCGCTGAAATGAAAAATTATGAATCTGAAATGGTCGAACGTTAAAAATCTCATGGTATAACGATAAAGGAAATGAAAAATTGGACAAAAAATATATTAACAGCTTGTTTACGCTCTTCTCGTATTCTAAGGTCAAACTTAATTGTATATAAAGTAAAAAGAATTCTAAATTTAATTTTTACATTTATCGTCAAAATGAGAGAAATCAATTCGTAAAACAAATCTTTTCATCAGGATTAACATTTTACTAAACTAGGGTCTGAATCACATTTTTCTTTGGGTTAACATAATTTCAAGAAGTCACTTCGAAGTCACCACTTGTTCATAGTTTATACGAGAACATAAATAATATAAATTATATTTAGAATCAATATTGTTGTTCATTACTATTTATATTCAACTAATGACACTAACTAAAATAGATTCCAAGTTCAAATAAAAGCATAACCAAATTTATCATATACGATGAGTAAATTCTGTTCCCCCGGGATTAGTTGAAATCCAAGTGGATTTGGTGTCATACCTTTCTTCTGAGACCATTTTATACATTTTTCGTGCTATTTCTAGTTCAGAAGTAGAAACCTGCACACAAATATAATGAAATGGTACGTCTTATTTGAACCGTCTACTAATCATCACGCATGATAAAATAAATTTCCTTTACTATTTGAGTCATAATAAATGTAAAAAAATAAATTTAGCAAATATAAATACAAGAAGCAGTACATGTATGCACATAGAAACAGATTATCAAGGAAGATCAAATCGAATTAACATTATTACTTGGGCAGCAAATAGGCTAAATTTCACGATGTTTCTTGTAAATAAACTTACTCGTAAATTTATTGTTTATAATTTTAGACATAAAATAATTCAAAAACACCTTTATTAAGGAAAGAAGAAGAAAATCTTGGTTACCACAATTGGAAATAAGGTAAAAAGAATATGCATCAGGGAAAATTAAGCTAAAAGAGAAGTTTGATGGGAACTGTGAAAGAGATTTCAAAGCTTAGATGCCTAACTGTGAAAGTGCTTGAAGAGGAGACATTTTCTCAAAGTAAAACTCTTTTTGATCTTTAGATTTCGAATATTTTCAAACGATGAGCAATAAAACTGTTGTCCTTTCCCTCTCTCATCATATCATATAACAGATCAACTCATTGGTTCAAACAACTCTATGTGAAAGCATGTCTTGCAATGTAAGTCCCTTGAGAATCTTTTCCCAAACGTATAAAGGATCTCCAACCCTAACAATAAATTTTTCATGATATATTTCCAGAAGCGTGCCAGGAGACTCTAAAGCGACTTAGTACATTGCCACAATGAGGAGATGGATGGAGGGTAGAAATGACGAGGTAATGCTAGCGTGCATCCTCTTTAGACTAATAACTGACTAGATACTAGCAAGCTAACACAAATTTTAAGGGTTATTCCCAAGGAAGAACGGACTTGAAAAAGGTCTGAAAAAACCGGGATTCCAACCCAAACCTCCCGGTCTTGTCAGCCTTTTTTCATGTCCGTTCTTCCTTGTGAATTTTCCTTTAAAGACCTTATCGTCCAAAGTCACTTAATACCTTTCCTTACAACGGTTTTATTACTAAAAATCTAGTCAAGTATGAGAATTGAGACTGAAAAAATTAAAATGGGAAAAGAATTCCGATTTTAAGAAGAAACGTTTATAGTTTACCTTAGGATTCAACACAAGACTGATCGTTAAAGTAAATAAAAGATAGAGGATGCCACCAAAACCAGCGATTCTCATGTGTATTGGTAAACACGCCACGTCACGTTGGAACATGTGACAGAAATCTCCTGGTTATAGCCTTTTAGTATCGTTCTTTGAGACATATAATTAAAGATAATTGAATTATGCAGGAATAGGAATTGTTCGTTGCAATGAAAAATCATTAGCTTCAGTAAATGTTTATACCAATTCAAGCTTGGTAAGTCAAATTTTCTCTAAAGTTCCCAAAGCAAGCAACGATTTGATGAAGTATTTTAAACTAAATATTCTCCGACTACCATAAATCAAAGATAATATACTTAAATATTATGCTTTATTGAAACAGTCCAAGCTTTCAATGATTCAAATGAATGTCCAAACTACAACAATGAGTTTTGACTTTTCGTTTTAGTTTCTCAAGTGGTTACATCAAAACAATGTAACACTTATGAAGGGACCCAGCTTATTATGCATTAGCTTTGTTAACAGCGCCAGTAGATTCATTGACATTTGAAAAATTCATTTAGAGGAATCGAAGAGAATTAAAACGATTGAATTATATATTTCTTTAAGGATTTTCAATCCGAATTCTTTAGTTCGTGTGTTAATGTACATAATATGCATGAAACGAATTTTCTATCACCCCTGGTAGAGTTACATTTTTCAATCCATCAGTAATCATCCCTTTAGAAAGTTTCTCCTAAATATCTGCCACATAAAATTTGAAAATAACATTTTTACAGCCTTCTGAACTTCCAACGTTTCCACTTTGTTTAATTTAAGCCAATTCGGTCCATAATGAAAACCTGAAAACATTTTTCATCTTCTCTTATGTTCAGAGCGGACCGTGGCTTGATTTCAATAACATTCCCCGTGACATGAAAGATATCCTAAAGGAGTCACTCACAGGAAAAAATTATTTCACGTTGAATATTGACCGTAAAATATTTACGAGGGAATTTTTACGACGAAATCGTTAACATTTTATCGTTGAATTTCACGGTCCGCTTCCTCATTGTGGTTGGCTTTCCCACCAACCACCGACACACCCTGCGCCAATTGAAGCGAAACAAATTTGGTACACTTCCGAAGGACAACAAATACTTTCTAAGTAAAGCAAAAAAATGGGAACTTACCTTGCCGAAGCTTCCTTTTCCTATGGCTCTCAATATTTGAAAATGGTCGAAGTTCACTGCAAAAGAGAAAGAAAATGTCATTTTCGAATTATGAGGTCAATCGATAATTGAATAAAAAAGCCGATTTCAAGCTCCCGCTGTCGTCAAGTTTGCGGGAGAGTATCTCAGGGTCGGATTAGATTATAAGAGTTAGTGCGGAGCTCATTTCCTCTGAGGGAATATAATCACTGGGAAACGTGGTGACGACCGCAGATGCGGCCGAATTAAATGAAACCGAAGGATGATGGAAGAACCTTTTATATTGATCCTACACGATATAGAAGATTACCGTTTTATAAAAATTCAAGGAAATATAACTTCTGTTTTATATTGATACAAGAGGTTGGACATGCTGTTTTATATTTATCAACTTGTGACGATCTTGAGAAATAGTCCGTAGTCCGAGTATCTAATACTACTCGGTAAATAATTCGTCCCTTCGATCTCAGTTTGTAAAATTATCAAACCAATTCGCTTACGTCTTAATATGATGTTTCTCTTGAGCTTCGCCCAATTGCTCACTTTTCCAATTTTCCTGCAGTCTTCCAACATAGGGAGGACGGAACGTGATGCAAGATATTGATATTTCTTAAAAATCTCTGACACCTAGATATTATCAAAGAACGACTTCAGATCTGACAACGCAGAATTCATTCCTTGCGTTTATTTTTTTAACAATGTAATATTTATCCGTTATAAAAAAATTTTCGGCCTTTCGGAGTAAGCAGAAGTTTGAAAACTATTCAACAAACCCCAGTCTGCAACTCATCTGCGTTATCACTAGAGACAGAAAAACTTGTCATGTGATGATAGTGCTTTTGAGATTCAATTGTTATTCTGCATTTTTATGAAAGAGTTTTCTAGACACCGACAGACTTAAATTTAATTTTTTAAATATTTATATTCCTAATATTCATATGATAGCATTACAGAGGAAAATGTGACATTGGCAGATTGGATAGCTTTCAGTACCACTCTTGCAAGATAAGATATGATTAATTTAAATATTGGACATCGGAGCATAAAGTTTCTTTTTTTAATTTCTAGCGAATTTAAAGAGTACTTTATCGTATTTATGGCTCTAACAATCGACCAATAGTTTTTAGCAATGCTAGGGTAATTGTCCAAGATTAAGGCTGACCCAAACTGGTTTAAATGAGAATCTATTATCTTATAATCTCGAGTAATCTTATAATCCATCTGCAATAATTATGGATTTCGCAAAACTAAATTTTAATTTTTGGCTAGATATTACCTTCATAAGGTTTTGATTTTGCGAAATACCTATGTAACATCATTTAAATAAAAACTGAAAAATATATCATTAATATCGTAGCAATTCCTCCAAGTAAATTCCATGAAAATTAATGAAAGTCCTTAATGAAACATTTTTATGCATTCACGAAGTAAAGTATAAAATTAACATTGAATGTATGCACAAAAGTATTTTTATGTTTTCATGCAACACTCACGTGCATTCCTCTTAAAGTTTTCACGTATTGGCTCATTAAAATTTAGCTGAGGCCATATCGGTTTTACATTTAAAAACAAGCGATCCGAACATTCAGTTTTTCATGAGTAAAAATTGACGAAGAGAGGAAATTGGATAATAATTTACTGGTGGTTAAGCTCTGAGGGAAAGTTATCCCCACTCTCCCCAATGAAATTGGGGGAATTAGGTTCCACGAGCCAATCGGAACCTCATAACAACCCCGAAGCTAATTTCCAAACGGTATTCAATTGAATGACGATGCGCTGCAATCTAATTCGTTGGTGCGAATTTATTGACAACAGGGAATTGGTAACGCACATATACATTTCCCACGTGACGGACAAATGACGATCATCCATAGTTGAGAATTCCCCAAATTCCGGGTCATGCATTCACCAAGTATATTGTGGATTCCCTTCATTTTCCCAACACAAATGCATTGATTATAAAGAGATAAGTAAACAATCAAACCATACGTGTCCATAATCAACTCAGCCCATGATAGATTCCTTCTATAATTGGTGAAAATACATTTTACATTAAATTTTGAACGAACCCCCTTATACTTGTTGTGATTCATAACTATTTCTTTACTTTCTAAGCTTCCTAAGATCGTTCGTAGGGATGTATAGATATTTGAATTGTATTGATAATATTCGCAAGCGTAATACCGGCAATATCCGCTCAATACACTCCTATTAGAATTTGAAAAAATACAATGATGGACATCTCTGAAATGAGGATTGATAACTTAACGAATTTCTCCGACTGAACCATTTTAATTATTGATTTGATTATCTTAATTTATATGAACTTATTATGCTATGCTGCTTTATTTAATCCTATTACAGTTATCAAAAGGTTTTTAACGTTATGTTGCTTGTGATTTACTGTCTCCTTCTCGTAATCATTTTCTGATTTGAATTTTTCCTTCTTCCATTTTATTTGAATTTTATATTTTTTCTTTTCACTATTTTATATGGTACGTACGTTTTCTATGTATTTTAAGCGTGTTTTTGTATTTTTTCATCCTTTTTCTCTGTGGGTGTTTTCCCGAAATATAGATTTTTCTTTTGTAAAACTTTCAACGCAAAGATTGTTTTCCACGCTATACTTTTTTGTTTTGTTATTTTTTTCATTTTGAACTTTACAACAGCTAACAAGGTTAGCTTGAGGAGAGGCCCACATGGGAATAATCTCGCAAAAAAAAAGTCTATCTAACCATCCATCAACTTATATACCTCCTGAATTTAATATCGCACTTATTCGATAGGACAATTATATATCGATTCACACAATTTATACGATATCTATTGAATTTAATCGTACTACGTTGCGTTGCCTTTCATTTTTTTCGAAATAATTAATCCTCCTGGGATTTCCACTTAACTCAAACAGTTGCCTCTGAACTTCGCTGAAGTTCCAATTTCTCCTCTAAGATTTCCAACAATTTTTGTGGCTTAATCTTCCTGTCCTTTTCAGCGATATTGCTCCTCATAATCTTGGCAACATAATCCTTTTTACGTCCATTCTGCTCCAACAGGATTCCAGAGATTCTGTTCGGTGAAAGCTGCACAATTTCACTTGGTTCCTTAGTCCATAATTCTTAACCTTTTCCTCGTTTTTAGACTTGCTTGTCATTCTTAAAACGTTTTATAAATACATCTAACAATGCCTACGCACGGTTTTCACATTTTTTAATTGTTTTTCTTCACGTTTGTCATTCGTAACTATTATGTATAAGAAACATTTATCTAGTCTTTCACCTAATTATAGCTTGCATTCGTAGTCCCCTAGTCACCATTCTACTAACATAAGCTCATAACAATCATTATGAACAAGTTTATCATAAACGAATTTATTAATGAAGAAACAAATCTACATCTGCATCTACATTAATAGGGGAGACCGTACATATTTAAACTTATGAAAATATTGCTAAATTTTAGATGCATTCTTACTGAATCTGGATGGCAATTATTAAATTTGAAAATATGAGTTAAAAATTAAAATATATAATAATTACTTTATGTATGTCGAGTGAGCCAATCAGCCCCTACATCGGGGTAAGTTGGCTCATAGGCTGGAGCACGTTGACCCATACAATCTTTTGATAAGTTAAACTAGTATAACCTTGGGAAATCAAAATAAAACTAATGGTTATCAGTAAAGACCTTAAAAGGCTACAGGATTAGGCAAGCAAAAGTGGAAGCAAACAATAAATACATTGCCACATCTAATAATAAATCAAAAGCTTTATGGAAAGTAATCAAAGCTGAGACTCAACTTAAGTCTGAAAGCTGCTTAACAAATATGTCACCTGATGTCTTTATTGATTACTTCACCAATAATATACATAGTTCCTTTGAAAGCAATGAAACTACTCTAGTTTCCTTCAGTGACTTGTGTAAAGCATTCGACAGTGTTTCCCATAAAAAAACTTCTTTCAAAATTATACTCCTATGGCATAAGGACTACTCCTTTGAGACTCTTAGAAAGTTAATTGAGAGGCAGATATCAGTGTGCGTCTATAAACAACAAGCTGTGTAGTAAAAAACTAGTAAAATATGGAAGTTAATATAATGCGTCAGAAAGGAAATAATTTAACAATGACTCAAAGCAACTAACCGTAGAAGACTGCCCTTCGCTGATGGTTGGCAGTTTTGGTCGATCGTCAATCGATTATGACTTTGATGCAACCTCGACCTATCGAAAACGGTTAAGAACAATTGTTTTTGCTGTATCATTACTCTAATATATTTCATAATGTTATTATAATGTAAGGTTTGACAGTGTTATGTTGATCTGATTGATTGTATATTATTGAATGGTCTTATACATGCATATGTATGTAATTGGATAGATAAAAATTATTAATATTATTATTATTATTTAAGATTATAACACATTTTACAGGTTCGTGTTTTCTTTTGAAATGCTTTTTATCTCGTGATTATGACGATCTTTTGACCTCCTCTGTAACGTATCAAAATATGTTTAACTTCGAAAATTATATTAATAATTGAATAAACTGGACGAATTATACATATTATTATCATTAAAATTAACCTTTCATCGAGTTTAAAAAATATATAGGACGGGCAGGTTGGCCCCATGTCCATCATGCCCCGTCGTTTCTGGGCCAACCTGCCCCATCGCCATGTTTACAATAAATTCTATTAGTGACAAAAACCACTGAAGCTATTTCGAATGTGTGCCATACAGAAATAATCTTTAAACTATGACCTTTAATTATACTACTCACCTGTTGCGCCTAAAGTAAGCAAAAGTTAAATAAAACATATTTAACTGACGAGTAGAATTTTACTGAAGCACGCACAAAAACAATCACTACAACTTGTCCTAAACTGCTCCGCCGGCAATATTGGCCCTGTAGATGGAGGGGGACAGTACTAACAACCTACTGATTGATTCCTAGCACGATCTAATGTTTATTGTATTAAATAACTCGACTGGGCCAACCAGCCCCTATGGCCAACCAGCCCCGGTCTCCCCTACCCTACGAGCTACCTTTCAGCGTGTGAGATTTGTAAAATAAAATGAGATTAGTATAACAAAATATGTAGTAAAACTAGCTACGAAAACGTTGAGATTTCATAGTATCATAGATCTTATCAACACATTCACTTACTACCATCAATATATATATTGAATAATTGTTACCAGATTTTCTCGACTGCAAAACCTTTTACTGATAAATAAATGTGTTCATGCAAGTCATATGAACAGGATGAGGTAGACTTCATGTATTCCAATTTGACATTTAACGCCTTCAATCATCATGGTTGAAGCAAGCTTACTACTTAAAGCTTTCTTTCCTCAAATGATTAAACTAAAAGGAAATTGAAAGGAAGTGACATAAAGCAGAGACATAAGAAACGACTGAAAGTTTTTATTTATAAACAAGATTGAAAATAACATCTCAACCTTCGAGTTTTATTTGCAAATAGCATTTTTAGGAGGCTTCTTAACATTTTCGAAGAACAATATCGACAAAAGCTGTTCTTTGCCAAAATTCTGATTTTCATCATTTAGAACAGAGAACAAAATTTCAGAAATAATGAGTTCTGTCTCGTAGTTCTTACTCGTATTGAATCCTTAGATGTTTGGTTTACGAAAATTTTAGATCAGGAAGAACCATGATTAAAGCAGGATTGCGCGCCAAGTGAATGGGGGCGACTTTAAGGAGGAACCTCGTAATCTCGTAAGAGTCGTGGTAATTGCAGGAAACGCGGAATCGTAAGGTGACGGAAATATCGTATAGCGCTCTCTTTGAGGCAAGAGAAGGGATTTACAGGCAATTCGAACGTGAGACCAATTAAAATCGAACAAAGGAGAGAAAAGTGCTCGCCCTGAAAAATAGAATTTTCTTAGGTGACGATCATTCAATTCCTCCAAAACCAAGGCACCAATTTAGGCGTTTAAAGATGACCGGCAATTCCATAGAGGATTTAATTTTATTGCAGTCCCAATGAGTTTTTAAACTCATACAGCTAATGTATATCAGTATCATTGGATAAAGCATAAACTTTTACCTATTTTACCTATTTTAAACTGTTACTTGGAAACATCGAGAATTTTCAATGTGCTAAGGAGAAAGTTAAGGAGGCATAAGAGAGGCATAGTAAGTTCGAGATTCACAATATCACGCAAGAGACTTTCAACGATAGAGACGATGTCTTTATTATAATAAATTGCTGTAATAAATCTCGGTGAACGATCGTAAGATACGGAGTGCAATCACATTCTAAAGTAGTTTAATTTAAAGACAAAATGTTGTCACCTAAGAGAATTACGTTCAGATTTCATTATTATGATGATAAAAACAAAATATCGTACATAGAAGCGTTGATATAATTGAAAAATAATACGCTTTGACTGTATGAGATGATATTGAAAAAAGACGCAGTACGGTGAGTTCTGTAATGATGTTGATGATATATATACTTGGAAATTACTCTCCTCGATACTAAAACAATAGTAAAATGAAGCATTAAATTATATTTTTTAGGTAGAGGTTCGCAGATAGCTTTTTACACCTATCTTAATCTTTAATGTAAACATGTTTGTAATAAGAAAATAGCAGACAAACATGTTACATGCACAAATTCATAAGCACACCTAAATAGCGAAATTCATTAGAAATCAGATCGCGATTAATGAATTTTAAGGTAATTCCCCCGAAAACTCCTAAAATAACTAAACGATGGAGTTATTGACATATCTCGATAACATTTTATTTCGTCACCTACAGTTTGGCGCAATGAATATGAAATTAGTACATGAAGTAGATCGAGTTTAAAAATCCATTATGAGATCATTACCAATCATTAGGATCATTAAATTAATTATACGAGAATGAATTCATATAGTAATCTTTAAGTAAGAAAATGTAAAATAATTCTCCAAGAAGTATAGCTATGTGCAAAAAAAACTTTAATCCTTAGTCTTATATAGCCCGCGGGACTTTAAAGTTTTTTTGCACATAGCTGTACTTTCATCCTGAAATCCAGCCATGAGTAGTAAGGAGATATTTTAAAATCGATTTCTATAATTCCATTTGCACTTTCTATCAATACGGTGATGGAGAAGATAATTTGGTGGGTCAAGAGCCGCCAACCAGTGAATTCAACCCAAATCCCAACCATTCGAAATTCGAAGACCATCGGCCATCATGCCTGATGGCCGATGTACTCTTCAATCTTGCTATTGCTCCTTTCCGCCTTTAAGGTGTCGAGTTACATCCCTTGACCCATTTCCGCCCGGAAAGCAAGACGCCATTTCTAACCTATTCACAGTGTACACAATCTGCGACACCAATAGTCATGCGAGTTGGCCTCTTTCCAATCCGTATTGTTTTCAGCTGAAAGTCTATCTCTCATTCGATTCAATTTGGAGCTTATTCATATTACATGCCAGTAAGTGATTGATAGTGCGAATGCATTGTAGCACTCAATATCCTTCATTGTTGAATGAATGGGGAAACCCATCAGAACGTCCATAATTTTATTCCAATGTAAAAAATAAGATATTTTAACTAAGTGTATTTATATATTTTAAAAGGGGATGGGGTTATATTTCCTACATTTATTAATTTATCACTGTGCATGTGAATTTAACTTTGAGCTTACTTAAAAATTGCAAAATTGGAAAAGCTAAATTGCTTGTTCGGCAAATATGGTATGAGGCAAAAACGTTTGACCAGAAATACCGCTATGAAAATAATTTATAGAGACCCTGTAATCTTTATAACTCGGAAACTTCTGGTTTTGATGCAGAACCTATTTTCCATGCTTCATGGACTCATAGTTCTGGAGTGGGAGCCATCTTTCAAAGCAACAATTCTATCGACCAATTTAATTACTACTGGCAGCGGTGGAAGAACAATGATGAAGAATAAGGCTAACATTTTCTGTTTTTTTACGATCAATTTTCTTGTTTCGCTGTTTACGGTATATGATGTATTTAATATTTTTCGAGGCCTCTCGTAGCATACTACCGATGGGTCATGTTCTACATAATAAGTAAAATACTCTACAAAGGATATACGATATCGCGAAGGTAATTTTCATACAATAGCAATAACGTGAAAAGTGACTTCCAATTCCTTATCTCACGCTCCAATGATTTTTTTAGTCAACTGAATTGCTTTATAAAACAATCTTTATAAAACAGGTAACTTGTAAGATCCTTGCATACAGAATCCGAAAACTGAACCAGCATTCTATAAGATATAAGAATGAATATAATATAAGCTCCTGTTTCATATACCTTCAATCAGCAATCGTTGTTGAATTCTTTTTCACAATCCGTAACGACCGTATTTACGAATTGTTCCACTTAAAATGCGTAATTAAAATCAGTGGTGGTTGACTCGGCTTACACACTAAAGATAAAGGGATTACAAAAATATAATCAAAATTTGAATCACTCTCTTCCAGGTTAATCTGGCGATATGTTTTGAAAATAAATACTCTCCATTTAACCAGTGCTAGGGTCAGATCTCTTCAGAAACATATTTAAACGGAAAAGTATATTAAAGCGATGTTTCCATGCCTCTTCGCCTTTCCTCATTTGATTACCTTAAGTTTTAATGCCTAATTTACGGTTTATTCAATGAAGTCGGAAGACGGATCGTATTCCTGTTCATATTTTAAATCCTTTTTTATTAGCTCACTTCAATGAATTCCCTTTGAACGAGCCTCAGCTGCAAACCACTGACTGACATTAAATATTTCATAGGCCAAACTTAGGGATTTTTTAACAATACCGTAAGTTCTCTTCATTCCCCTAGTACCTAAATGAAAAAATCTGATGTGGCCAGCACATGACTTTCTCCATAAGATAATAAGATTTAAATATTTATCTACGACAGTATTTTCGAACTCTATATTCATTCTAAACTTAGAAGATAAGTGATTGGTTTATAGCATATTATCTTTTACGTCACAAACATTATAAATAATGTTTTTCGGGACATGTTCGATGAAAAATGATGAAATTGGTCTTTCGCCCACAGCGCCCAGAGTGCCCATAAAGTACACAATCAGCAACTTCCGGTTTATCAGTATTTCATGAATAACTCCTAAAAAATCAGTTATACAAAAATATGTTTCATACAAACGTTATAGTAAATTACCTTTTCTAAAACTTTTATAAAAAATAACTATTTTTAGGTATATACTAGTATATACCTAAAAACCAGATTAATGGAGATATTTTGTAAAAACGGAAACGAGCTTCGAAATGTAAATCTCAACTTCCGGTTTACCGATTTACTCCAAAAACTAATCAACTCTGACAGCACCCATTGCATTGCTATATATGAAATTTGGTGTTGATACGACAAATATTTTTTATGTTAGAGCGCCCACAAAGTACATAATCAGCAACTTCAGGTTTATCAGTATTTCACGAATAACTCCTAAACAATCAGTGATACAAAAGTATGTTAAATACCAATGTTATAGTAAATTACCTTTTCTAAAACTTTTATTAATAATAGAATATACCTAAATATCATATTTATGGAGACAGTTCGCAAAAACGGAAATTTGCTTCGAAGAATAAAGCTTGACTTCCGGTAAACCGATTTACTCCAAAAACTAATCAACTCTGACAAAACCCACCACAGTGCTATATATGAAGTTTGGTATTGATACAACGAATAGTTTTCACGTTAAAGCGCCTACAAGCACACACACACACACACATACACACAGACATCATTCCGAAAATGGTCAAAACGTATTCAATGGACCCCAAAACATGTATTTCCGTTGAAATCTCGACGTCGATTTTTTTCATGAAAACAATACTTTCTCTATACTACGTACATGGAGAAAGTAAAAATATATTTTCAACGGAATATTAAATCGATACTAAGTGAAGGGTGATCTATAAATATATGATACATTTCTTAAAGATGCTGGGAATTAATCATAAATGCGCAAGAAATTATGATGTGATCTCCAGCTGAATAGAAAATCATTTAAACTGCGTGTTGAAGTCGGTCCAAACACCGAAATTGGATTTGCATCAGAGAAAGGAGTTGTTTTGATTGGAACGCCAGTACTCAGTTTTATATATAAAGCCCTACTTTGGTGGTTTGGTCGTAGAACAGGGCGCACGTTTTTGCTAAAGCCCAACCTTCGAATTCCACGTCACTTTAATTTTGAAAAGGCGGAGTTTTGCGAGTGAAAAGAAACTCGATTTATGACCGAGCTCTCTCTGAAAGAAGGAACCCTGTTTTCCAAAGAGAGACGAATAGTGAGCAAAGGATACTTTATTCACTCTGAACGTTCAGCTCGATTCCGAGTCCATTTGTTCCCCGAATGCCGTACTCGCTTTCGTAAATACTTTCGGAGGCCTCATTAAACCGCTGCAATTATTTTTTCCCTCCCTTGCCCCACTTTATAATTAGTGTCGTAAAAAGTCCTAAAGTGCTTTTGCAAATGATAACCAACTAGATTGCGAAAAGGCAGCGACGATGGAGGTATTTTTTATTTTTTAGAGATGATGCAAGTATTAAGTCGTAGCTTGCGTTGCAGACGGGATGATTAGGGGGGCCAGAAAAATAACTAAGTAAGGAATAAATGCATTTCAAAGTGAAAACAGGTCAATGTCAAGTAAAATTGAAAGAGCTTACCTGTAATTGTTGTTGATTAAATTTTCTAAAAAACAAAAATTTTAAACTAATCTGCATCCTTCCCAAATTGTCACTCACGTACCAGGTACATAAAATTAACTTTTGAGTAAAAATAAGAGGTTTATCTTTAAATTTTGCATGCTTTTATAAATTTGAATCCTGAGAAAGTACGAGGCGTCGCATGATTTTTGTACATCACGCTTCACTTCCTAAGGGTAATCTCCTCCTACTAGGAAATAAATCCAAGAATATTGGACACTAAAAAATTTATTAGTAATCCAGTATCGATGCTTTTCGGATAATACCACTTTTATTTGGGTTTAAATCTTCCACATCCCAAAACAAATTGGGAATAAAAATGAAATAATAGTTAACATCCTTAAACAGCTGACAATGATAAAACTATTTTAGTTATCTCTGGTAAAATTTAGCCTTCTATGTAGTTACAATACGCTCAATTGGGAAAGGAGTTAGCTCGTAGAATACCATAGTAATAGTGAAAAAGGCTGTACCGTTTCACAGAATATGGAATTTTCACACTTCCATACATTCTGAGGAAGCGTTCAAAGTTATTTTCGTTATTATTATGGCTCTCCGCAAGGCCTTCCCAAACTAAATGCAAGCGATGAAAAATTATGAGAAAAATTATTTTTACCGAGAATTTGTTTTGTTTCCAGTGGAATATAAAAGTGCTTCTCGTAATACGGTAGGCTTTGTTGGAAGAATATCTGGATAAACCTTAGTTCACGCAAAACCATACGGAAGATTCATTTCCGTTTAATTCCGCGCCAAAGACATTTCCTATGAAACAACGAAATTTTCTAGCCTCTTTCTAGACCGTGAGAAATACATTCTTCCCATTTATGATACATTTGTTTATCGAGATATTTCCTCGAGAAACGAATATTGTTAGAATCAAAATAACTCACTTATGAAAATCACCGTGGCAATTTTAAAACAACCGAGCATGTGTAAAACGAAGGGGAAAAGTTTCATTTGACATAAAACGTTTTGAGAGTAAAAATGCAACGAATAAAATACCTTGAAAATCCCTTTAATCTACACTTCATCGACATTCCTTTATTAATCCAAAGTATTTATGCATAAAATTAAGTAATAATTCGATAATGTTATTGAAAAATTAGTCAAATATATATTTCGTTTTGAAATTGTAGCGCTCCTATTTTTTTAAAACATTAAGTTACAAATTACCCCAGGGTTGTTCGATTATTTAAAAAACAATTTAAAAATTCAGAAAAATAACACAAAAATTATATTTCAGGAGCGCAAGTTAAAAATTTCATTATACTATATGCCTTCGAAGTATTTCATTGTACTATTTTAAAATTTACTGGAGAATTTTGAGAGCAATATTAGATCAACTATGCATTTTTGTATGTACCGTTATTTCAATAAGAAGTAATATATTTTTACACTTTTCAATTTGATTTTGAAATTTTAAAATGTTGAAGAAAAAATAAACTTTCATCCGAAATTGTGAACGATTTTGAGAAAATGAAATGCAGGTGATAGAATGATTTCCTTCGTGAAACCGATGTTCAAAATGATTTTAATGGAGTGCGTCACATGGGAAAACGAACCGCAATCCCACGGCGCACGTTCCCTCCCGTTTATTACTATTTTCGGCACATCGGAGATGTGACGCAATAAAAATTAGAGGGAAATTAAATTCGTGGGATGCGGAGCGGTAGAGATGCCGAATGACAATGAAAAAGAAAGATTAGATACAAATGATGGAAAAGAAAGTACTTAAATGACAAAGTCAAAAGAAATAACCTACACCAATTCCACAAATAGAATCCTAAAAGAAGTTTACTGTTTTCCAAGGTGGCTGGTTCTCCACTGTCGTCCAAGCAGCATCGTCAGAACCTTAAGAACTGTTAAGAGCCGGGATATATATCCGAAACCGGTAAACCTCTTTTTGAGTCCTAATTGTGGAATTTGTACATTTTATATCTTTTCACTTTTTCATTAAAGTTTTAAATATAAAATCCACCAAGTTACGATCGAAAATATTTATTGGATGGAATTGAAGCTTCACTTAGCACAGGAAAGCGGGCGACTCGACCCAAGGTTGCACAAGAAATGAAAAATTATCGTTTATTTGTTTTATTTTATTGTCAATCACGTGGCTCGGCAGTTTAGTTGGTTAGAACACCTGCACGGAAAGTGGGAAACCTGGCTTCGAGTCCCTGTCAAGTCACTGTTTTTCACTTCTTGTACAATCAAAGATAATATAAGATTCTTTTGGTGGCGACGGCGTTTTAACAAATCTCATACACGGATAATACTACAATGGGTCAATCAAACGAAAGGCTTCTATGGCCCAAAACCCAAAATAATGGAGATAATGATACTGAGGAATAAAATAAATGTTATTTAAGTATGAAAATTACGAAAAGTAGAGGTAAGTGCAGAAAAGTGCATCCCTGTCGTAGTTGTGGAAATGAAGGATATCAAATAACAGGAAAAAAAACTCGGCGGAATGCTAGAGCCTTAAGAGCATTGTGTACATTTTCCGAGCACACGAAAATGTATCTGTTACCCTTCATCCAGCTCTCTCCGACCTTCACATTTCTTTCGTCCTTTGTTCTTCCATTATATCCTTAACTCTAAACGTCATATCCCTGAACTCATTTCTCGGTATCAGCTCCCGGGGCATTAAAAAAAACCTGCGCATATCTTTCCATCTCTCATTTCTTAGATGAGTTGGCTTTTCTGCGTTCTTCTATTTTTAATTCTCTAGATGGAGATAGTAAATTTGACTTCTTTTTTCCCCGATATTTGTATTGGCGCTCCCTTAAAAAATTTATTATTTCAGTTTGAGATTCAATAAACCAATGTCCTTATGATGAATATTTTATGATTTACTTTCACGAAAATTTCAATGATATATTTTTGATATTAGCGACGTCTTTATGTTAATTAATCAGTTATATTCATTAGTCCTAAATGACAAAAATTCTACCAATTAAAAAGCATTACATTTTTTCCTCATTATTTTCGTTCTTTTTGACACTGAATTTTAATCTCGATTTCCATTGATCTGTTTCGTGCATAATTATACGCCAAATATTGATAAATGGAACATTTTATATATTATTACGCTTAGGGAAAGAAGAAATTTGTCTTTCATTTACTTTTTTATCTTGTTATTACTTATAATAATATTTCATTCTCATTATTATTACTGCTGTGATAAAATAAAAGCTACTGCGATATGAGTGAAGAAAATTTACGTGATTCATTTTGATAATTCCTCATTGGATACTATTAAATGTGCTATTCGGAGGGTCATTGAGCCGCATTTGCGTCAACTTATTCAGCTCATAGAACCTTGCCTCATCGATAAAAGCAATGGCAAACAACCTCACTCCTCATCTCGCCTCGTAAACCTCATTCTTTCACGGCAGAATGAAAACACTTTGTACTTTTCCACAGAAAATTTATTTTGCGACCGGTTTCATAAGCGAGCTTACATCTTCAGGCCTGAGATGTAAGCTCGCTTATGAAGTGTTTTCATTCTGCAAATGGCTTTCCACGAAGTCATGCCTTCTCATATCGATTATATCATTCTTTCACAGTTGTTTTGTAATTAATGGCGGAGAGGCTGAGGTTCAAAGTGGCCTATAGGCTGAAGTTTTCACAGACAGTTCGATCCAGATATTCATATGACGACGTAATAAAAAATTGGTGATTAGTATGATGCAACGTTTCAATAAAAATAATGTTACTGGTGGGCTTTGTTCAATCAATACGCAATAGAAGGATAAAGGCCCAAAAGTCCTCCTAAATAATGCCGAATTTTCTGATCCCCCAGAAAAATACTTAATTGGTAATTAAAATGCAGACCGGAGATGTCGTATTTCCCAACTAAGACTTCTTGACTTCCTAATGGAAGAGCGGAAAAAGTGAGGTGGACGGAGATTAAGAGATGTTGAAATAGAGAAAAGAAGAGAAAGAAAAGGCATGCAGAGGTAAAACGTTCGAAATGAAAATCGGGCTGCGTAGAGGACCAAAATCCTAATAATATCTTGAAAATAGAACAAATGTTCTACATAAATATCAAGACCGATAAGAAATGGGAATAAGAGGGAGTCTAAGGTGTGGTACTCCTCTTTTCATCTGGGCCCTTTTAAGACCATAAATAAACAGCATATTGGATAAAAGTACTAATGTTACATTCAATTTGTTTTCGATATTTTAGCACGTGATATTTAATATAAACTTGGTGCAGCAGTGGTAAGAAATTGCGAAAATAATATAAAGCTTTAGAGGCCCGGTGTTCACTTTCACCCACAGCTGCTCTTGACACACTTGGAAAAAAGCCGTGTATATTGCGAGTTAAAGCAACAAACCTCAATTGAAAACGTAACTTGAAAGACTTCAATATTTCTAGGGAGATAAAATGCTCAGAAACAAAACAATAACCTTGAGAATATTCCGCCAGGAAAGAGTATTATAGAATCTGCACTATACGATATTTCACTAGGACTATATTTAACATCCACATTTATATATGTGTCCTGCAAGTCACTTTTCGGCGTGTAGCAGGTTATAGCAAATTCGGTGACTCTAATTTCCCAATCAATTACTTTCGCGCAGCTTTGTACAGTTTACGATAGCAGTCATTCAAATGTTTTCTAAAAATTCCAAATGCTAACGAATTTCAATTTGGACTCAAAAATGCTTACATAATCCTTAGAATATAAGAAGGAAGGTGAAATAAAAAATACCAAAAATCATTCTTAATAATATAAATTAATGACTTTAATTACAGTTCTACATAATTTTTAATGCTGTAAACATATTTTTAAATTAACCATGGTACTTAGAACATGCAGTTAGTAATATAATTTATACACAATGCAAATTTGAGGAACCTTTAAGTAGTTACTCTTCAATTGATCATTATTTTATCTTAGTAGATAATGAAAAGATGGTAGAATCTTATTAAATTTAATAATAATGAGTAGAATTGAAAAATTCATTTATGTTTTTTTTCTGATTAGTTTTTATATCAATCATCATACTCTGTTTAAATAAATAAAAACGTTACACCACATTAAACCATTTAAAATGCTCGTATTTCAAGATTTCGTTTTTTAAAGACCGCAATCTTAATATTTTATCTTTTATCTGCTTCAAGGAGCCAGAAGAGGCCAAACCTTAAAATTCTTGCTCTGACTAACAGGCGGTATCCAGCTTTCGTAAAATCGTTGAGCCTCATACGTACTTCATGACCTTTGAAATTCTCGAATTTAATTCCTCCAAAACAGAATTCCCTCTCACACGGCGCTGAGAAGGGGATCCTGCGTCTATTATAGAGATCTAGACAACTTTGGAGTCGTTTGACGACACTAAAGGTAAAAAGGCTGTTGGTGAACCCGGGAGTGCAGTCGATTGCTCTAGAGATAATGGGAAGATGAATCCGATCGAAAAAAGGCAGCGAGTTAGGGGAAAGGCGCCGCCCTACGGGAGAGGACTCAATCAAATAAGGTAAAGCGATGTAACTGGAAAGAGGGGAAGGGAGCGGTAATCAGTAGTTTGTAGAGCGGAGAAGAGGGAAAAGGAGATAAGGAAGAGAAGGGGAAAGAAGGAGGAAGAACGGGCGGTAAAAAAACGGGATTAAGATATGAGAATGTGACAGCATAAGGGGCATAACTGAGACAAAATCGAGATATTACGCGCCATTACATATTAATTAAGTAAGCAATTTAATATTAATAAAATCAACATTATCAGGTAGAATTTAAGTCATACACTAGACTAGATTACTCTTACAATTGACTATTTACATACTCACACAAACACCCATGCTCTAGCCCAGAAAAATCCAGTTAACCGGGACTTGAAACTGGGACCTCAGTGTAGGAAAGCTAGTCACTTACCATTCCACCTCCGAGATAACTTGTTAAATTCACAAATTATTCTATTACTTCCGCCTTAACTTGGTGGAACTTAATCTTAAGACAAACTATGAATTTCCACGAATTTCCAACGATACAGCTGGTTTCGACGTAACGTCATTTTCAGTAGTAAGGATAACAGAAAGTAATTATACTTTCTGCTTTATGTTCTCCCGACGCATGAAGATGACGTTGTAACATCGAAACCGGTTGTGCCCTTTTGTAAAATTTGTGTAGTAAAGTCATATTTTGTTTTTATTTGCTTTCACAAATTATCTTCATCTACTATCTAACTGTTCTTGAAGCAGAAGCTTCTAATTTTTCATCTTCTCGCTCACTTACAGATTTCGATCTGTTTATTAAATTTATATCTATATTAATACCCTGCAATTCGCCTTTCGGAGTAAACACTGATATTTCGAATTACTTTTTTATTTTTTTGCTATCGCGTATCGTTGCAGAAAGAATACATTTCTAAAAATAAATTTCTCAAAAATAACTTAAGACATAAGAATTGAAATATTGACTTGAGAATTCATATTTTACGTGGAGACGTATGGCGTTGATTTGGATAAAAAATTGTTGTTGTGGTGGTGGAGTATTTATTCACGGCGATAACAATCCTAAAAGGCTGAAAAATAAACTTTTGCGAGAATCTGAAGAACGCTATGTAAATTAACGCTAAAGTAAGGAGAGATAACTAAGGTGGGCTAGGGAAAATGAGGTATTTACACTCCTTTAAAAAAAAGAGATAATTTATTTTGTTGAACACAATTCCGGTACTCCCAACACTTTTGCGAGGGGCTGTTTTGTGAAGTTTACCATAGCGTGCCCAATACTTCCAACTCATAACTCATTTAATATTTCCACGCTAACAACAAATGAAAATAATTTCACAGAAATGAAAACCTGAATACAACCCACAGCAAAAAACTCTGCTCTAAATTAAGATAAAAATTTTCAGTAATAATATGAATTTTAATAAAAGGAAATCTTTCTTGCAGCATCGAACCTTTTACTTCGTTGAAGGATGAAAATCATTCTCTCAGAGAGAACAGAAATTTCTTTAAAAACCTGGGATCTTTTGGCATTTAATATTCATAGTAATATTCTATGAAATGAAATGCAAATTAAAAGGAAAGAGAGCGAATAAAAATGCCATCCCGCTTCAGCCTCTAATGTCTTCAAGAATATTTTTGGTTCTAGCTACTTTTTGACCGACAGAAATTAATTTAACATAACACTCCAAAGAAATGCAGTCAAGAGAGAATACAAGAATAGCATTTAGAAAGAAGAGCGTTGCTGAGTAAATTGTTAATTCGAAACAAGGATAGGAAATAACTTAGCACGTGAATTCGTGCGATCATTGATAATTCGAAGTTACGGTGTTTACTTTGCTAGTTTATAAAGGTATGAAGTGCCTCTGAGACGGGAGAACTCTCTTTAAAATTTAGTTCGATAATGCATTAGAGACATAAAACCACGAATTACGAAATTTAGATCTTTTAATTAAACCCATTCCAAAAGAGAATACACATTCTATCACATAGTTCCCTTTCTTACGAGGCCAAATTAACTTACCTTTTCAAAAATTATTTTCTTGTCGAGACTAAGTTGACCCATTTCGGTAATCTAGGTCAAGTTGAAGTAAAGTCCACTTAGGAGCATGAGATTAATCGATTCATTCATTAATTTGAGAATTACTCATAATCGGCACACGCCTAGTTGAAAATGATTGAAATTGATGAAATACGAAATGATGAAGAGATGAAAAAATTCGTCGTAAAAATCATAATTTTGTAGAAAGTTGTAGCGATCCTACATTAAAGCAATAACTATTCGGTAATTCGTTTCTAAAGAAACATTTCTGGGGAAGAATCTTCAAAAGGGTGCGTCAAGGAAGGAGCTAACCCGTGCGAGATCCGCAATGATTCATCATTTACAAAAGATTTAAACCCAAAGAGAAATACGCACCTGGATCCTTATTCAACAGCCACCGTACTGGGGGAGAGATCCCCCGTTACATTTAATCTTCCCTTGCGATACAAAGAAAATATTATGATGATAAATTGCGGAAGAGAAGGGAAAAAGAGGGAAAGGTTCTAAGCTGGATCCCGTTAGATGGGAGATAAGGCGGGGATAGAACGGTCACACCCGTGGTAGATTGGCAAACCGAGATTGATACGGCTGAAACGGTTACCTGGAGACGGGCCACGCCTTCTCGGAGGTCCCTCCTAAGAGAGCCTTGGGCCTAATTTCTGTCTCGAGCCTGATAGAACTTTTTTCCTCTCCCTCTCGCTCATCGAGGCCATACTTTTTTCTCCAGCTGGCGAGTGAAGTCTCCTTGATTGATGAACTTGTCGAGTCATTATTAATGAATCTAATTTCTCCGAAGGGGACTTTTTTCCTCCGATAAAAGAACTTGTTTGCCTTGTCCTCCTTTCAGACGTCACGACAACGGAATCCCAATTAGTACTTCCGACCCTTGAGGAATGGAGAGTGCTCTAGGGTTTCATGGAGGGACTCTTTGAGTTCTCAAGACTTTTATACGGAGCTTGCGCCACCGTTTCCAACATATTTCTTCTAATTGGAGCGACTGCCATTTGCGATTCAAAAACGCGCTTTCAAAAGTTCACAGGAGTCGTGGATTTCTTGCGGCTTTGCGCTTTGTAGACAACCTGACGAATTGTGATAAGTTCACGGGTTCGGAAAAGGTTAGGTAAAAGATACGTATGTTGTACCAAAAGAGAAAAATCAACCATTGAAGAGTAAATTTATTGACAAAAAGTTCTTCCGGGAGGAAAACATACGACTTCTCTCAATCCAACAAAGCAAAGAATCAGTCTCATCAGCTAAGCTAAGTGCAACAGTTTTCTTATCGCAATGTTTCCAGATCACTACGGGAGGAAGCAGATATTCTACAGATGATTAAATAGGAATAGCCATTATTAATAATAATATAATAAAAACATAAAAAAGGTATTAACCCCCGCAAGGGTTTTAGAACAAAAGATCAAAGACAGAATGGAATTACTTATTTTTAAAACGCTTTCATCGGGAGATGACAGACTACTTACATCTTATACATAATATTCGTTCCCATATACTTACACTGAGTACATAGATTATGATTAGATTGCAAATGAAAATTTTACCAATGGGTAAGACGAAGATAAATAGCAAAGAAAAAATTGGTTTTCGTGAATTTAAAATACAGCGATATCTTGTGATTACAGAAGACATTTCGCACAGACGAAAACACTAAGGACATGGGAATAAATATATCTACTAAATATATAAAATGTAAAACATAAATCTAACTTAATGGTTTAATTTTCTATTAATTATATTATCTTTACTAACAGATGGTATCCAGCTTTCGTTCAATCGCAGAGCGCAATACGTACATGACCTTTGAAATGCGACCTTTAACAATTCGTTTTATTTTAGAAGCGGGATGTCTCTGCTAAAGCATGACGCTGGATAAATACAGCATACCTTTGCAGTAGATATTTGTAGAGAAATCAAGAATATTTGTTACCTCAGATGTTAATAAGTTAATTAACTTTGTTAAGGTAAGAACTTTAAGATTTGGGTAACAGTTATTAGATATCCAATCACTCTCTTCATACAATCTCTAAATCCTCAAATGTACAATGTGAATACCGAATTAAACACTATTGCTTCTCTTTTCCATAAAAATTCGTTTTAAAGACGTTATTTTTCTGTGACTACTTTAATTTTTTTTCGCCTCCCTTCCAATAGGAATTCGTTATAAAGATTTACTCTTTCCGTTGCTGTGACACTACTTTCATCTCGAAAAGATAATACAAAAGTGTTTGACTTATGACCTTCGAAGTTGTCTCGTTAGAAGGGAAAGTAAATAGATTTTTTTCTGCGTTTATCGGTTATCGCCTTCCGCTCGATATCCATGAAGGAAACCCAAACAATCCAATATCGGATTCTTTGCCACTGGATTGGAACGAAAATTGAGATATTTCTGAACCGATTCCTTGCGGAAAATATTGTTAATCTCGAAGCAATCGATATACTGCGGATCCTATAATGTAAATTCATTAATGGCTAAGCCAATTTCTAGAATATCACGAAAGTCTCAAATTTACTCCACAGGTGATGTGAGATTAATTCAAGCTTCAAGAAGGGTATATCTGTTTATTATAGTGCCAGATGGTATACAGTATAGAGATATTTAACAGATTTTCGGTTACATAAGTTTTCCAGCTGCACATTTGTTCATTGTTTGACTTTAATTCGATACAAATTGCTTCTATTCGAGCACAATTAGGAATTTAATGGAAGGTTTCAAAGAGGCTACTAACGTATGTAACCCCCGCATTTAGTAGAATTCTTCTATGATACAGATACAAAATGGAACAAATTAAAGCCACATAAAAGTACGAAGACTGAGAGTAACTCGTATGAGTATTTCTCAGATATTATTGAAACCTACACAAAGGGATTTTGTAAGGTAAACGGAAGCTGAACCAGGTAACACGATAATGAGCAAAAATTGACAGCTAGATTTTAAATTAAGGAAATTACGCTTCGATCGGTAGCTCTCAAAAATTTGTTCTTCGGATACATTATGGCATTTAAAGGTAATATGCGAGCAATATAATACTCAAATTTTACCTAACTACTAAAAATGCTTATATTTGACGTTTAAGAAATTCCAAAAATTTGTCAAGGGAGAGGAAAATTATGTAGAAATATTCAAAAACGATTCTTTGATATCATTTTGGTGATTACAACAGGGATTCTCCTCGTATTACAAGATGGCGGAACTCTACTTTAGCCAAATTCAACGTAAAGGAAAATAAATAATTGTATAACAAATAGTTACAGTTATGACCTCCGAAGTGGCCAAATAAAAAGTACGACATAGCTGGGGATGAGTACTCATCAATATCGTAAGACCAGTTTCCTTGCGACATGGCAAGAAACATGCAAAGAAATATTACTGCACGACTATAAAAAAATCTCTCCGAGACCCGACGTTTAATATTTAATGTGGCAGTATATTATTATCTAAATGGGAATAGCAAATTCGGGTTGCGTGAAAGTTTTGGGATACATTCACCGAGGCTGATTCTTTTAAGCACGTAGGTCACAGGTGGAAAGGAGTCTAGAGCAAAGGCCCGCATATTTTCCTTGACCTTTCTGAGTGAAAAGGGGAACAGAAATGCCTGCATTACATCCGAGCATGACGTTGTGAAAGCGTTGTAACGGTCGCACGGTGGACGAGTAATATTGAACCGTGACCTAGGGCAAAGGCTAAAATAAAATAACTAAGGGTATCAGGAGCTGAATTTAATTATAAATATAAATGGCAGCTGGAGGTATCTCAAATCCTTAACGCTTAGTAAAGAGAAAAATATTATGTAAAGTAGCAAAAAAAATTACGTTTTAAATATAATCTACTTTTGAATTCTTGTCCATAAGTTTATTGAGAGTCATAAACCTGAAAATTAGGCAAGAAGATATTTTACACCAATTTTACCGGTGAAATCATATCGGGCCAAAATACTCAAAGTAACTCTTTCTCAACAAATTAAAGGAATAAAAATTCAAAGTTACGCAGGTATGCCTAGAAAAGGGAGGAAACTGGTTATGGCAGAACTCATAATATACTTTAATTTTTGCCTAACAGCGCCAACATCATGCGCCTATATCCATAAACTCCTCTGAAAGAATCAGAAAAATTTTGCGCTCAAACATTTGCACCTAACGTTAATTCAAATTGAAAATATTTCTATACATTTTCCTGGGTTCGACAAATTTTTACGAATTTTGTATCTTACTTCCAAACTGAACTGAAATGCAGAAATACTCATAAATGTCTCATTAACATTACTGCAATATTCTATACCGGTACCTTGACGAAACATAAAGCAGACTAACCTAATCACATTTCTTTCGGCTTGATTAGAGTTTACTCTCTATTCAAAATGGAAGGGGATAAATATAAATATTTGATAGTGATTAAGAACAGGTTATGAGTTTAATGTAGGATTTTTTGTAATTAATAGGTTATTCCTATCATTCTCAACGTTGAAGTTTTGTCTTTTCAACAGTTCTGTTATTTTATGTTCTGAGAGTAGTTCCTACTTTCTTCCTATTTTCGCATCCCCATATGAAGTTAACTGCACATTATTCTTTCTGGGGTCAACTAAGAGCTTACCATTGTTTTCCTTCCCTCTAGCTTCCCTTAAACACTCATTATGGGAAGGAAATGTAAATATCATTCAAATCACGGTATCATCATACACAAGATAATTAACCGTAAGGCATTCTTTCTTTTACAATGATGAATGAGCTATTAGTCACTTATTTGATGGATTCAGAAACATAACCATCACTTTAAAATAAAGATCAATCAGAAATTTTTCGTCTTCGATTCAATTAAATCAAATCGAATTACTCATTTTTGCTGGACATGGTTAAATGAAAACTAAAATAAAACTAAGAATCGCAATTTAAATTTCCGAACAAATGAGACGTTAATTTCTGTTCTAGGAACGCACTTGATATTTGGGATTTCGGATATACCGCACTTCCTCTTAAGATATTGAGTCACAATCTCTTTCCTCCCCAAGGAACATGGATAAATTTCAGTTTTTCACTCAGGGGACTCAGCCTTTCCGTTAGATTCCCACGAGAAATTCAAATGATAAAGATTTTGTTGCTGTCGCCATTCAATACATGTGATATTTTTTATAAACGTGATAGCCTCGTTTAAAGAGAAGATAAATTTTAGTGATTACGTCCTTGGCGACGATCGAATGCCAAATATATATAGAATTAAATGTCATTATCATGGTACGAAATAATTTATCTGCAAGCATCGATCGATCAGTTTCTATAATCAGTTGCGTCGTGTGTCGTTAACGGGAAGAATTGAATTTTAAAACAAATTGTCACCTACTTCTCCGAATCTACTCGCAGTATCAAATCGGTCCTTATTCCACGGATAATACCACAAGACAGGGATTAAGATGTTAATCCAAAAATCAATACAAACCAAAATGAATTTATTCTAAATAAAGGCCTATAAAAATTGAACAGTAGAATTAATATGAGAAGGATGGACTTGATGGAACGCCATGACAGCTGGATAAAAGAAACTAAACTTGGGAAGTTCCACGAGATATTTTAAAAAAACATCGTTTTAAGCCATCGACAGTCATCATCGTGTACATTTCAACCAGAGTACAGCATATTCAAAGGAAGGAGGGTGGGAGGGAAGAAGATGGGTTAAGGGGAAGGAGGTTGATGTGATTGAACCAGGAAGAAGATTCTGGAAGGAAAGGAAAGTAGGGAGGAAGGGTATTTAATAGTTATATCATTTTTACGGAAAAGAATTTCTATTATTTCTAAAGAATTCATTCTCTTACCGGTCGTAAAAAAAATCTTGTGGTACTTATAAAGTTTTTTTTTCTTTGTCCAGAATTATCCAGGTTCGAATTCTCCTTGCAAGCCAAAATTCGTTCTTACACCTCTTAATTTTAGAGCCAATTTGTACTACTCATCAATCTGATAGCGAATCCATCCACCTAATCTAATGTCATATATTCCGAATTGGCAGAGCGAGATTCAGAGGTTCAAGAGTCATTTCGGTGGGCACTGCACGGTGATCGATTTGGAGCAATCGAAAATGATTATCTCCCCCTCAGGATGGATCATTATGCAGACGAATCGGAACCGATTGTTGACCGCATATCTCGTGATAATCATTTCACGGGCAGCATGGAGAAACTGCTGTTAGGTCGTGCACGAATTTGGAGCATAAAATGTTTCCCACCATGGGAACGATTATTCTGGACGCTGATGAATGAGCCTTTTTAAGTGCTGCGCTATTTCTCCAGAGGACGATGAAATGGAAACGTAAACAGGTTTGTCCCCGTAAACATTGCGTTGAAAAGTTCCAAGCATAATTATATTCGGGTAGAATACGATTATTTTCAGAGTGCTTCCCTTGTCTAACGCAGCATTTAATCCCACGTGTCCAAAATCCGGTTGCATCAGGACCAAAATAGATTTCTGAAAGATTACACATTGCGCTGGGATCGGAAAAGCTGGCCTTGAGGCCAAAAATGGTTTTTAGTGTGTTACTCTTGGACATTTACACAACGTTACAAAGGTACAGCGTGTCAAACATTTTTTTTTTAATTTGTAAAACGAGAAGAATGATCACTATTTTTTTCGGAGAATCGTTCAAACGCAATGCAATATTGAAGCTGTTAAAGATAAGTATTTTAAACGTGACAACCCATTGTTCTAATACGATGACTTCTCTTTAGATTTATTCTATCTTTGTGCTCATAGCTAAGTCATTACACATAAAAATTAACAAAATGGCGGACACCTTTTTCGTCCTAACCTTGAGAAAATAGGTAAAATGGCGCAAACCCATCTATTCTTTGAAACTACCTCGTTTACATATTTGAAGACCGTATGTGCTTTCATGACGTAATAGACAGTATATAGTAAAATATAGAAGATAAAAAAAACTTTTAAAATACTATGGGGTATCTATATAGTATGGATAACAACGGATTCATAAAAAATATCAAATACTTATCAAAAAATCTGATGTGGCCAGCACATGACTTTCTCCATATATAAGATGTAAATATTTATCTAGGACAGTAATTTCGAACTCTATATTCCATCTAAACTTGGAAGATGAGTGATTAATATATATATTATTATCTTTGACGTCACAAACATTATAGATAATGTTTTTCGGGACATGATCGATGAAAAACGATGAAATTGGCCTTTTGCCCATATAGCCCAGAGCGCCCACAAAGTACATAAACAGCAACTTCCGGTTTATCAGTATTTCATGAATAACTCCTAAACAATCAGTGATACAAAAATATGTTTCAATTAAAAGTTATAGCAAATTATATTTTCTAAAACTTTTATAAATAATAGTATATACCTATATATCATATTTATGGAGATATTTTGAAAACCGGAAATGAGCTTTGAAGAATGAAGCTCAACTTCCGGTCAACCGATTTACTCCAAAAACTAATCAACTCTAACGACACTAACCGAAATACTATATATGAAATTTAATGTTGATACAATGAATGTTTTTCATGTTAGAGCGCCCACAAAGTACATATCAGCTACTTCCGGTTTATCGGTATTTCACGAATAACTTCTAATCAACCGGTGATACAAAAATATGTTAAATACAAAAGTTATAGTAAATTACATTATCTAAAACTTTTATAAGTAATACAATGCACGTATATATCATATTTATGGAGATATTTTGAAAACCGGAAATGAGCTATAATGAATGAAGCTCGACTTCCGGTCAACCGATTTACTCCAAAAACTAATCAACTCTGACAGCACACACCACAGTACTATATACGAAGTTTGGTATTAATACGACCAATAGTTTTCACGATAGAGCGCCCACTAACACACACACACATACAGACACACACACACACACACACACACACACACACACACACATACACACAGACATCATTCCGAAAATAGTCAAAACGTGTTCTAGGGACCCCAAAACATGTATTTCCGTTGAAATCTCGAAGTCGAATTTTTTCATGAAAACAATACTTTCTCTATACTTCGTATATGGAGAAAGTAAAAAGAAAACAGCACGAAGAGAATGGCGTAAGAGAAAAATATTTTTGAGGATAAAGTGCCGAAAACTTAAAGAATTCCAAGACAGAAGAGAAAAAAAGAACAGGCTTAATTATGATCCGAAGGAAAAATATAGAATGAATATATATAATGATATTAGAGTGAAATATAACAATAATTATTACGAAAATGAAATTGGCATGCGGTCTCTGGATGACCCTAAGAATGAAAGTGGTTTAAAAAACGCATATACCGATGTTTTTCATCGTGCGTGCGTGACTGAAAAAATGGATTTTATGAAAAGTGGCATAAATATTACCGAAATGGCGTATGAAAAGGAAAATATGGAAAAACAAACGAGATTATAGTGCTTATTCCAGAGGATTGTTCTTTTATGGGATAATGCAAGAAAGTAATAATGAAAAAGGGGGAGCCGTTATGAAGACATTAAACAACAATATTAATTTTGGAAGAGAAAAGAAGATAAATTATGGAAGAGAAAATGGATGTCAGATAGGAGATTAGGGGTTGATGATATTCTACCGCCTAAATGCGGATGGAACAGCTTTATCCATCCCCTTCTGTTCTCTGGCTGAAGCATGCAATTAGCTCCTTAAATGCGGATTAATATTTCTGCAGAAGAATCAAGCAATGGAAGCGAACATGCTTTTGCTAAAATGAATCAAAGTACAGGAAGTATTATAGTTTTGAATAAAATATATCGGTGAATTTTACAGCTTACGCACAGGTTTACTGATAAAAGATCTTTATACGAAAGATGCATATATATGAGTAAACAAATATTCTTTTAAACGTACGAGGTAAATAAGTAGAAGATATCGGAATAGGACTAGCCTTGTATTATATTACCATTGTTTCCTGCAGTGTAACATGAAATATTATTTAATGATTTCATGGCTAAATATTAATTACATTCATCAATTAATAGTTTTACTAAAACATTTGAGAAATGAAAGAGGTTCATAAGGGCCTAGCTAACAGCATTTTGAACAGGAAATAATTCTAACCATTTTTCCGGCAGCTAAGATGTAATAAAGCCTCAGAGAAGAGATAAGCAGAAGAGGAAGATATAAATAAACATGATCTAGAGAGGAAAAATCTCTCTACTAAGATTTTATGTTCGTTCATTCCTATGAATACAATTTTTAATGACAACATTTTCAATAATCCGGAAAATAAAACAATACAGCAGAAACATCAATTATACTAACATTGAAAAGGCAGACTGAAATTAAAACTAATTACGTTGTGATGTCTGCAGACGAATTAGTATTGATTAGTTGCAAACTAATTTATATATAGTATATTTTAAAAAATATAGCAACGCAGCATCGATACACCTAACATTAATGCATGTTAAAAACTAAATAATAGAAAATTTGCATGGTTATCTCTCACCTAAAACTACTCAAACTGATAAAAATTGACCACTTCTTAAGATATAAAGGAAAGGTTGAGATTTAATCAACTGAAGCAATTATTGACAGAGTCCGTTTGTAATAAATACTATACTTAATCGAACAAAGAGACAAAATTATTGTTAGCTGAGTCACAGTCTCAAGACAAACAAGATGCTCTGGTACTAAAACGCTAAGCCATGCTTTTACAATAAATCAAAATATTTTTCCGAGACAGCTCAAAATACCTGAATCGCCATTATCAAGACTGTGACAAAAGTAAAAGGAAGATACATTTTTCTCTAGTCTGCACCAAATGACAAATGAAATATTTCCATTAATCAGAATATGGTAGCAAAACAAATACTTATAATAAATCATGTATAGAATCCACTACTTCGCACGTGACTTCGTGGTAAGTCTCCATCAGGAGAAAATAAAGAAGATAAACTTTTACTAACAACGGGAAATAATTTATTTGCAAACGACCATGTTTTCGACTCGTAGAGTTATCCTCAGATCATGGAGTCCTGGATCATGGAGTCATGGAACCTGAAGTTGACTTCATGGTCGTTCGCAAATAAAACATTTCCTTTGGTTAGTAAACGTTTATCTTTTTCAAATCATATACATTTCGTGAACGTAAAGATATTACATAAATTTGGCAAAAAGATCCTAGATTAAAATATAATTTAGTTTATCATCTAGATCTATGTATATATAATTCACAATAAATTAAGTTTCCTATTCTATACTGTTTCCGGTAGTTTCCTTAAGTTGAATGAGCCACTTAACTCAAACCCTAGATATTCAATTGCTACCTCTTGTGACAAGATATTTTTTCCTTATTCCGTCTAGTTTTATCTTCACCTGTTAACATCTTTGAAGCGATTCATATTTATCAATCCTTACTTTCCAGCATATAAAATATATTTCTCTCGAGATTTCAAAAACTGTTAACATTTCTGTCATAAGCACAATTTTCCGCTTCAGGTGACTTTCCTCCAGAATATCTCATCTTACCGTAGCTGCACCTTGAAGCGCTTTGAATTCATCATTCTCTTTATGCTATACTAAAAAACGCTTCTTCAGCTCTTATCATATTTATTCTCTCTTTCTTCAACGTTACGAAGTTGACAACATTTTCAGTTGCAGAATCCAATTCTCCCGTGTACAAGTGGTACATTCAGGTATATCGCAATTTAAACGGATTTAGTCATATCTTTGTCGTCCTGAGTCAACTCCCAGAGCATCTCTACCTACGGAAGATCTCCCAGGAGACAAAGTCGCGCTACTTCCGTTTTCCATTCCCAGGTTCAGCGCTCATAAAAATGGCAATTTTTGGACAATTTTCCAACAGATAACCTCAAAGTTAGACCTTATCATCCAGTAAGACAAAGTAGTTTCTGTATTTCATAGCCTAGGTGGGTTACTAATTTTTCAATCGATTATCTTACTATGAGAACTCATTATTAATCTTTATTCTAAGTAATTTCATGGAATAACATTGAATGCATCCTCTTATTCATGCTTTTAAGTTGAAATAAAATTTTAAATTGGTAGCGATGATTTTGACCTGTCAAAGAAACATCACTCAAATACTGAATTTTAGGTGGGTATAAGTCCCTTCCCGTGATAAAGAATAAATAATAAAATCAAATAACATAAGGAAAGAAGTTTATTAACTTATCCATACTAAAAACTTTCGTCCAAATATCGGCTAGAATCTTTTTCGTTTTAGGGAGTTGGAATGGTGAAGCTGAGAATTAAAGAAAAAATGTTTAAATAATGTTCATTTATATTCATGCACACATGTATATATACGCGCAAGATATATTAGACCTATATTGCTCTACGTCCGGAATGTCATCTATCCTGTCCTTTGTTATATATCCTGTCGGATATGCAACTTAGTATGTGCATACAAGTAATGTGGGAAGCCTGCGTGTCACGGGGCACTACGGGTTATGAAAACACGAAAGAAAGACGGCAATGGTGTTGGTTCCGCTTCCCGTTAAAGGCAAAAATAGGCAACAAGAAAGGAATTAAACATTTATCTAGTGCCATAATCTTCCATGAGCAAAAACTGAATCGTTCCTTTGTTTAAAAAAATATAAAATTTTACTTCAAACATCCAAATTAACAATATTTACTCGTGCTACATCGTTTTCCTTTCGCCATTTAAAAAATCTTCAATACTTAAAATTTGGATAATCTAAACAAAATATTAACATTTTCATGCAGACTAAACAAATTCTAGTCGGTTTATGATATTACCTAAACAGTGTTCGTTGATATTTGATCGGCATATCTATAAATTACTTCTGAGTTCTATCATGATAATTTTAATGTTAATAAAAAATTTCATTGGGTTTTCTTGAATTTACATCTGTAATCTCACTTTTATATTTCCTTCCAAGTATTTAACACAAATTACCGTTTAAATTAAGAAACTTTGACGTCATAATCAAGAATGAAGCTTTTCAGTAATACTAGCAATTAAAAGATGAAGTAACATTTGATTACCTTAATTCCCAACAACTTACACTCAATCTCCATTTGAAGAATTATCATCGTTACTAATTTACAAAAAAGACAAAAACCAAAATCGAGTTATCTTCCACTATTCTTTTGATGTAAATAAATATACTTTAAAACATCTGGTTAAGTAAAACTGAAGATATATCTAAAATTAGTTGCTTCAAAAAGATGTTTCTTCTTTACTTTATTTTCTGTTCACGCGAGGCTTTTTTAATGTATACATTTATGGAATAAAATCTAGATATAATATTTACTTTTGGTAAGGCTACGTTGACGTAATAAAAATTTAAAATTAAGTTTCAAAGACATTATAATTCCTAACAAGTCAATAATCGCCCTTTCAAGGATCGATACATTCTATCTCATCAAAGAGAGTTGTGAAATCTTTAATTTTTACTTCTGAAAACTCTAATCAGAATTTGTCTTCGGGGATTAAATGACGAATAAATAATTACTATGATATAAATTACATTTAACACTTTTAATTCATGATCAATTTGGAGACTAGAATTAATTAACTTATTCGGAACCTTCATATTCGTAGAAACCAGGTTAATTCCTGTTTAATTAGAAAAAATCTACAAGATTCCTTTAAGGACTGTAATTAAATTTTCTTGAAATACGAAATGCATGACCTGTTATGGAAGAACTTTGGTTATCATTAGAAATTTCTTCTCCTCTGGAAGACGTCGTAAGTAAAAACGGAAGCTATCGTATACGAATAGTTTTGTGCCCTTATTTGAATTTGGAACAATTTGATAAAACAAATAACGAGGAAATCAGATATTGTTGAAAATGAGAACAATTGAGTATCCATGTATAGTTATTGAATAGATTTATGGAAACGAACAATCGAAAAATAAAAATTACAACTATAAATGACATTTGTGGAGATAAATATAGTACCTCTATCGACGTTAGTAACAAGGCATTTATGAAAGAGAGTTGTCATCTGCTCATTCCGAATCTTTTCTAAACAAAGATTATTTCATCTCTCCTAGGCGACCAATCCATAAATGCTTCGTGACCGGCTCTTCCCATCTCTGATGTAAAATATCAAATATGCACCACACAATGTTATCAGTCGGTATCCCGTGGCGTCGAAATACGTACAAGAATTCAACCAATCGACCGAATTCGGAATGTAACCGAGGCAGAATCGGTGGTATGGAAATGAACATTCCTCGTGGACAATCCCAATGGAACTCGGGCTCTCTCGCATCGTGATTGAATCAATGCAATCCGGTCAGATTGTTTCGCACATCAATCGAAAAACTGCCTCTCGCTCCGAATGTTTTCATTGAGGCCTAACATGAAAACAACGGAGACGGCCTAAAACGACCCAGTCTACACCCAACGGATCCACAATTGTAAACATCGGATTTTAAGTTTTTAACGGAGAGCTGAATGACACGGTTAAAAAATCTAATTGAACTTGAACTTGAAAAGATCGCCGAAAAAAATATCGATCGCAACTTTTCTGAGTGTTTAATTACATTTCACCCATATGGTACTTAAAACTCCCAATTTAAACAAACTTATCTCCTTAAATTCCTAATATCTGTAATAACTATTATTTTTTTCATTGGTTTACATTATCTTATAGTGTTCTTTCTTTGTATTACATAGCAAGTATTTTCCATACGAAAAGATTCCTTTAAATTACCAAAGTGCAACTGTAAGGCCATTGATTTGCGAAGATTAATTTCCAAGTTGAAAAAAAATTACTTTCGATCTATTCATGTATATTTCGTGTAAATAAATATATATTACAAAAATTTGGCTAAAACATTCAAAAATGACAATACATGAAGTTTATCAAATATTTTTAGACAGAAGTATATAACAAGGATAAATTAGTAAATTTTCTCTCTACGCACAGTATATTCCCGCTAGCTTCCTCTTCATGAATGAGCCACATAACCCGCCAATAAAGCCTACAAAGCGAGAGATGTAAATCGATGAGTTCTTCGTGTGACAATTATTCGATTTTTTAGCGTTTTCCAAAAATATGAAATTCGATAGTTCAGTTATGAAACAATATATATTTAGAGTTGATTTCATCTGCTTTATCCACTACTGTACTGTACTGTAAGTCTTATTTAGTATGTAAGATTCCACAAAATCCAAGAAAAATTAACAAATAAAATATATTTTTGAGTCGTGCAGAGTTTCGAAAAAAACTGGAATAAGATTCCATGACCCAGTAAAAGATAAGATTTCACTTCTGCTACTTTAGAATTTCTCACCATACTACCGACTCATGTTAAGTTATTTCTCAGAAAGAGTATAAATGTCTGCAGAAAGATAAGCGAGTGGCGGGTGTCATCGAGGAAGGTGGAACCGTTTCCGAGGCATAGTAAAGACGGAGGATGAAGGACGTGATTCCAGGAAGACGTGGATTGGAGGGGAGGACGTGGAGGGTACCCAAAGGTCAGCTGCAACTTACCTGTGAAGCACGATAGAGCGTCGAACACGCGATCGCCCTTCATCTTATCCTAACTAACTCTTCCTCGAGTTCCCTTCGTTTCTTTTCCCATTTCTCTCCTCTATTTCCTTACCCCTTAACCAACCGTACCTCACTTTCTTCGAACTCTCCTTCTTGCTACGAAGTGTATTTCTCCCATCTCCACTTCCTAAATTCCTCCCAACGTTTCTTCGACTGTTCAGTCGTTCTGGTCAGTAGCTCCCTCAAGTTTCCCAGTGCTTGAGATTCTTCGATCTCCCTCTTCAGAATATCCACGTATTTACCTTACTTAAGCTATCTGATGCTAACGCAATTTCCTCCAGTTCCTTTCCTCTAACATAGTCTTTGTTCTTTTCCAAATAATTTCCTTAATAACACTACTAGTATTTTAATCAATTTATCCGTGTTGTTTCAACTTACCTTAATTTGATTCTGGGATTTCGTTTCACATTGTATTTATGTCGTACGTTAATTATACTATCAAATTTGAAACTGGACATAACTTCGGTTTAACGAACAAGTGCCCTCCGATAGTCGCACGGGGTCGATTTCAAAACCTAAGCAACCGATTTTATAATGTATCACTCTCTTTTTTGTAAATGTTACCTCTAGTTACCAGTAGCTTAAATTAAATAGGTGACAAATATTTATCGGCAGAAACTTTTAGTTTCGTAGCAACTGCTTTCTGATGATGATTGACAACATTCCCAATGATTATCATGCAGAGTCGAGCTGAAGCACCGGCAATAGTCTTTATTCAGCTAAGTTCAAGTTACAGAAAAATGTATTTTTTATGCTTTCATAATTTAATTTATGTTTTATCTTTAACTTAAATTTTGAACTTTTCGTAACTACAAAAATATTGATAACTACTCGGATAAAAATGCAGTATTTCCATTTGCTTTGCCTATCTTCCTTTTCTAAAAATCACCATTCTATTAATTTTTAAACTATGGTTAACAAAACAATAATATTGGTAAATATCGTGCACTGGTTCATATTCGTCTGAAATAATCTCAGTATTACGGTATATTTACGGTAAAACAAAGATATTTTCCGATTTTAATGAAAGCATTTTTTTTGTTCATTTTAACATCCGTATATTTTTAATAGCCTTACATTTCTACTGAATGGTTGTGCTTATTTCAACTAATATTGTATATAACACAATTTGGTATTTACGCAAGGAAAATTACGAACCATCTTTAAACTGCTATATTTTAATATAATGCGGTTGAAACTGAGAGAGCTTAATTATTAATTGTAAATTAAATAAAAACTGAGAGAGCTTAATTATTAATTGTAACTTAAATTATTAATTGTAAATCTAGTCTTAGAAAAAGGATATTCCGAAGGAACGTTTTTACCGCATGATACAAAGAGATGCATAAACTATCTAAGCCCATTATATCACAGAAAGAATACACCGAGCCTAATCAACACAAATTAATTCAACCAAGATGATGCTGCTTATGTGAAATGCGATCTAAAATACAAACGGTAATCAGAGAAACGAAAAGTTCCCCGTGACTCATTTTACTAACGCATATCTCAGACAAATAAAAACTCTCGTGTATCCGAGAGTTATATTTGCTGAGGATTCCTTCCCTATTCCTTTCGTAACGTTAATACGTTTTACATAAACGGTATCGCTGTCACCATTGAGGCAAACACGGGAAACGCAATCTAAACATAAGTTCTTTCCTCAAATAGATATCAATTTTAGACAGAGGCGTAACTTGGACCTCTTCTTGGGTAGGACTGACGTTTTCGGCAACACTACTTCGTCTCTATTTCGCTGGCATTAAAGCCATTAGCCTTCCTATCTTCTTCGTCCTATCTTCGAGGTCCTCTTTGCTTCCACCCCCACTTCCATCGCCTATCGTCCTCACAAAAAAGGTCTATCTCCCCATGGTTCCTCTACCCCACTTAACTCTTCACTATCTCACCTCCGTTTCTTCAGCCTTTCCTCTCCATTTCCTCTCTTCCTCCCTTCGGCCATATTCCTCCACTCCCTTCGAACACAACTTGCAGCCCCGTCATTAGCTTGTCCGACAGATAAAGGGCTACTGAATTAGATTGTCTATGTCTATGTAAGATTCCCACCTTTTTACTTTCCGTTAACATGTTTGAAGAAATCTAATAATGGCAGCAGTTGGCAGATGTTCAAAACGGGGTAAATATCGGCAATTCTCTTCTTTTTTGGGCTTCCCTCAGAGATGCCACTTTAAAAATTTGGTCGAGCATTTCAGGAATCTTTAGGTGCACAAAACCCGAAAAGGATCGATCGAGAATCAAAAAATAGGGATCACGTTGAAATCACTAAGCAAAATTATAATAAGTATAATACTAAGTCAATAAGTTTTTGTGTGATTTTGGTTAGTAATTTCAACATGATTTCGATTACGAAATTCTACCAAATCAAGGCTACTGCAATTGAACCTTCCAAGACACTCTAATTTCGCAACTTTACGAAGGCAATGTTTTGAGAATGCCAAATTGAGCGTTGGCTAATTCTGAAATTCTTGCACTCATCGCGTAGTCAAAAAGCATTCATTTGATGCAAGAAAAATGTTATTATGTGCCTGAAACATAAAGTTAAATCATTTCTTCAAAATTAATCAGAATAACTAAAAGGTAAATAATATTTTAGAGCAAAAATATTTAAAAAACTTTATTTTACGTAAAATATACGGAAGTGAGGATGTGCTGGAACTCGAACCCAGGTCTCCCAATTTCCGGGCAAGTATTCTTCAACTCCTTTAACAGAGGAGAAATAAAATATGCATTCAGAATTCTCATCACTCTCTCTAACAGATGAAAATAAATTATACAGAAATGAAGATACATTGTCACAGTAATAAATTATCATTCCTTTCTCAGCCAAGAGTTGGTGGAACAAAGAATATTTGGCTAGAACTAAGTATATCAAGCGATTCTTGGTGAGACTAATTCATAATCCATTAAAAGAAAAAATCTAACTGCGTTCGCAGAGAAGTATGTTTATATTTTTTTGGCCAGTTTTCCTCTATATTTAACTTGAGGATTATTTGGATAGCATTGGGTGTCATTATAGGCCATCCTACATCTGAAGACTGTTTAAGCGTGTCTGTCTTTCCCTTTCTGTGAATCGAAGAAGGCTAATTATCTTCCGGAGGAAAACCTCTTATTTATCTGCTAATATTTACTTCGGTGTGATATATGTGACTTTGCGTCACATTAACCAAGTTTTCTAGGCGAGATTATTTCTTTCTCTAATTGAGTATTGTAACTTCACAAAATTGAGTTTTCTTGAAGAGTTATCGTTCATAATTGGCATCAATGAATTCAAATGGTATATTAAATTTTTTAAATGCTCCAACAGCTAAGGTAAATTCTCGCATATGGATCTCCAGGAATCAAGGATCGCTTTCACCAAAAGAGAACACGCTAACCAGAAGTCCTGGATTCACATAGTATTCGAGAATTCCTAATAAAGGAACGTAAAAGAATATGATAATTTAAAAACAAAAATAAAGATATGATTTTAATTTAAAGTGAATTTTACGAAATTTATTATATAGGTTCATACATTGAGAATCATCTAATCACATCGAAAATTTGAAATGAGGATGATTTAAAACCGAAAAATAAAAATGCTCGATAGTTAACAAGCTAGCCTAGACGAAATATAACTAAACGTGGAGTCCCATTAACTAAATTCATCAGATAGAAATGAAATTGTTACGATCCGGAGGTAAGGCTTTCAATTCGTGTTCAGATGATTCCACAGTGGTTTTTATAACAAAGCGACCGGTTTCAAGGAAATTCATACCATATACACGAAAAAATACAAAAGCGAGATATGTGCCACATTTTTCGAAGTCAGTCGCTTATTGTTAATACACAGTCTGTGTTTAGCTAGAGCTCCTTATTCATTTTCTTACAATATATATATAAATAATATAGTCATTCATATGTGGCCCTGCAGCAGAAACACGGATATAAAATTATCAGATTGAGTTTTCATAGATAAAATCCTACATGTAACGATAGAAGAGAGAAATAATTGATAAGTGGAATAGGAAAATTAATCGGTTTCATGTTTAATCGGAAGAAATGCAGGAAAGAAGAAAATACAGGATAATATCTAACCCAAGAGAAATTTCTGGTGGGATGAGATGAAGTTTAAAACCATATAACAGGCGATTGGCAAAGGGATAACTTGATGAGCTGCAGGAAACCGGTGGTAGAACTGAATGAATTACACTGATGAAGAATTTAATAATTTCTAGCGTAATTAAGTGGAACGACATCCTTAATATAATAATTTATTCTTAGCATAACAATGTACTACATATATACACCTGTGGACAGTATATTTACCTCACATTTCCGCAGATAAGGCGATAATTGAATCATAAAAATTTCCCCTAACTCCGGAGTCGTCTTGTAGGACAGATACAAAAAAATTAGATTGAAATTCATTTAATGAAAAACCGTTATAAAATAAAACAAATCATTCGCCAATGTATTTAAAACTATTGAGTTATCGAAAAATAGCAAAATAATAATAAAAAATATAAGTATTAAAAGTTATGTTTTATAGAGCCGCTGATAGCCAAGGTCACCTGAATTCCCGAATCAGCGCGAATGTTTACAGCAATCGCAAGGCACCAATAAAGGCATATTATTGCCTAACATTATTTTTTTTCATTTGAATAGTTATGAACAGGACAAAATTCCGAATATGCTTTGCAGTATTATTATCCAGATGATGATCACAGATCAAAATTAAATTCATAAGCCGTTGATAGTTTGGGGGTCGTCCCATAGAACAGGTATACGAGTATGCTATGCTATCGTACGCTAAAACTATAAAAATTTGACGAAAATGTATGCCTCGTCTTATCTGAAGACCGTCTTATTTGCGGAAATATACGGTATATTTCTTTATTTCGGATATTACGTTGTTGATGATCTCTTATCATATTTAATTTCCTCTATTCTAAAACTATCGATGTGAATATAGATGTAAAATATACTTTACAACGTTTTAAATGGCTGGGGGTGCTGTTTTGTAGAGTGAGAAAACGTCGAAAATTAATCTGGCAACGCTGTTCTTCGCCCGTTCTGGAGCTCTCAATCCTAGCGACGTCTGACAGAGGGTTCCAAGGTGGGCAGGGTGCTGGGGTCAGCGGTAAAGAGGGAAGAATGGGCCCCATTTCCGTTCCCGCATTTCGTGACCCTTTTCGTGCGATTCCCACCGACACGCACCCCACTCCCGTTGACCTCCCGTCGATAGCTCCATGCATACCACCTCAATCACCACTTTCGTCGATTGCGCCAGAAATTTGGCTGCATTACGGTTGGTCAAGATAGGACGAGCGCCTATTTACTTTTAGTGCGGCCCTGTTACGATCGTGAAAAATGAAACGAACCTCTCGATCGTAAAAAAGGACGCATTTCGCCGGAAACGGCAGAGGATTTGAGCGACGATAAACATTTTCGTTTTTAATTGGACTCTTTTTGGTTCGTTTGAAACTTCCGCGTGCTCTCAATTTCCACCGCTCTCGTGGAAATTCCGCGTTACCTTGTGTAAACATTCCCGGCCGCATCAAGAGTTCTTTCCACTTTCCTACGAGAGCTTCGCTAGAATAACCGCAAAATGAATTCGGAACAGTTGACGAACGATTAATTCGGAACATGAAATATCTCGCGGCGACGATTGGGTCCATCTTACCGAGTTGAGAAAAAAGTCCGCTCTCACACTGTGCAAACACAGGGTGTCTAAGATATAAAACAAGAGAGAGCAGGAGGAATATAACGTATAAAAAGGGATAAAAAAGTTCTCTTTCCCTCGTTAAATTAAGAGAATCTCAGAAAAATGAGGCCAAAATAAATGGAGAAGAAAGACTTCCACGGGCCAAATATACGTTTGAGCCTGAAAGAAATTCTACGTTCGTTTAATTGAAACCACCATAACGCTTGAGAACTAAAGCTAACGTTTCTCCGTGTAGGCTCAAAGGCTGGCTTTTTAAATACTGGTGTAATCGCACTCGGCTGATTTTCTCGAATTCTCCCATAAGATTATCCTAGAACAAATGTGATCTTCGAGAAAGAAATGAACCTTTTTTTTACTGATACTAACGCGCACTGATCTATAAGAGGAATTAATTTAGAAAAATCGGGCAAGATATTCATGGTGATAAATTCATTACTTCCAAAGTCTTTACGGTTGCGCCGACACCTTGCTTTACCTCAGTAAACTGAAAGTAATCAGCCTAAGTCTTATCATTATTGCTATTTTAAATCTTTCGTGTACAAAATAACTTTTATAAACTAAATATTTTTTAAATTTATCTTATTTTAAGCTTACTGACGTGTCGACCGAACAGTTCAGGGGTCGCATCCTTTGGATACTCCGTAAAGGCCCTTCCCCAAACTATATATTTTTAATCAACCCTTCTCTTAATATCCTTCCTTCCAAGGATTCCCAAGATGCACCATTGAGCATTAAAGTAATTCACGGTTGTTTATCAAAGCAATTCTTCCAACGTAAAAAGTACTATCTTAAGTTGAATTTCATGAAGTCCTTGATTGCAGATTTCATTGACAGTATACCATATATTTGCCGTATATTCAAGGTGCAGCTTCGTTAAGTAGAAAAAAGCAACGTCTTTTTACTTTCTTAACATACCTGCCAACGATGTGCCACGTAAAAATTAGTTTTTTATCAATTCTATATATAGTAATCATCGGCTATGTTCTCCAGATTAAATTAGTAGTAAATATTAATTTTAAAGTATTAGGCCAGACTTCAAGGAAATACATATAAGGAAGTAAAGAAAAACTTAATTATATTCACAAGTATTTCAAGGTCTTAAGAACTTTTTAAGACTATCAAAACCCTTGTCTTAATATATGAGTGTGGATATTACTTAGTTTACTTAAAAAATTTGGAACACGGCTGTTAAAGAATTAGAGGTTAAAAATCTTCAAAAGCCGTCTTTTACGGTGTTTCTCGTCTCATTCGCCGGTGTTCGGGAAAAAAAGAAAGGGCACCGCACTTTAATACACATAATTCGTGTTTCGAAAGCAATGCTTTCTTCTTCAGGAGTTGTACCTATTCACCGCTATTAGGGACTTTTAACCTCTAAAACAGAATTGAAGCATAAATTTTATCACGGTTACTATACGACGGAAGAGTACAGATAAAATTCTCTTTTATACGCTTGAAAAGGTGAACTGGCCCCTTATGCTTCCCATGAAAACTCTACTAGAAAATTTTAAATTATTATTAAATTATTGTAAATTAATTTATATAATATGATATAATATATATTGTTGTTAGCAGTTCAAAATTTACTTAGGATGAAGACGATTTCTCTTATATGCACTGCTTTCTTAAGAAAAATTAATAAAATGAAAAATTACAATGAAAATTTGTATAAAATGATGATATCACGAAATTATAAGTCTTTCGGAATAATAAAAATAAATAAATGATAAAAAAGAATAATAATCTTCAAAAGTAAAATGAAAAATCACAAAATAAAAAGGATTCGATTTCATATTGCTTTACTTTTTCTTCCTTGATCATGGGGTGGGCGATAAAACAACAATGTCTTACCGAGGACTTATGCAGAATCACAACAAGAAATATAGCTTAAAAACAGTGTGCGAAGCTTTAATTTTCGAATCAATCCGAATTAAAATTATTCCGAATTGTAAAAATCTAAGCAATTAATATTTCTATCACATTCTTACTTTTTTCGTAAAAATAGAAGAGCTTGTATCAATCATTGAAAGTTATAATGAGCACAAATTGAATAAAAGCGAAAAGATCCTTCCCTAGAGTTACCTACCTATTTAAATATATGTATCACAATTTTCTTTCGAATTTTGTAAATGTAAACACTGTAACTATTATACATTGTATATGTCTATAACTACAATCATTAACAATCAAAATAATTATTTTTAAATTAAACACCATGAATTTACTTTTTTATGATAAACTACTGTCCGGATAATGTTTTTAACTCGTTATTAAATGTTATTGTATTTTAAATGGCATCGTTAAAGCATGTAAATTGCAAATTTGTGCTTATTTTTTATGATAATTTATTTTCTGTCGGACAAACGGGAGGAATTTCAAAACTAAACTTCTTCAAATTTAATGTACGTATGCCTATTTGTCTATTATATGATCGCAGTATGTAATATACAGTTGTTCATAAGGTCTTAAACTTCCGGTAATAACCAAAATAAATCGATGATTGATTTAAAAGAATATTGAGCATCTCGCTAGATATCTAGAAACAGGTACTAGAAGATGATTAAAAAGACCAAAACGAAATAGCTTTTGATAATCTAGTGCTCAAAACCGAATTAAATTTTCACCGAAAGATCTGTAAAAGCAGGATGTTAATAATGAAGTAATCTATTCTGAAACCGTAATTCTGTATTTCTTCGCAACTATTCATGGAAAATTAGATGGCGTTTTCCCGATGGAATGATAAGGATAATAGCTTCATGCCGTGAATTAAATCACATGACAGAAGTGAACAAAATGAAATTGTAAAAAATGATGAGATCGAGTTTGATATCCAGGAGTTACAATTTCCATGGGTGTTTCGGCCCATTTAAAAGCTAATTGCTGCTGAGATTAGAACTGAGAACCCAATTATGAATCATACACTTCTCAAATTACATACCAACTTCACTGTTATAAATATATAAAAATATATATTAAAGCAGAGATTACAGCGTAGCGACCGCATGTAAGGAAGTTCTACATTGGCAAAGAGTCTATCGTTTCCTCTGATTTCATATAACTTTGGGATCGTATTAAATAAACAATGCAAATTCTACAAATATGTTTTAATTTTGCGACCGATTTCGAGCTAACCGCTCATCGTCATGGAATTTGCATTGCTTATTTAATATGATCCCGATTACGCAGTTCCACCAAGTTAAGGCTTCTTCGATCACATTTATTCTTATAACTTTGTTTGAAAATATAGCGGAGAGTTTGTTAACTTATTAGTATCGAATTTCTTTTATAATGATAAAACATCTATAACATATATAATGATAAAACATCTATATCATATAGACGTATGTCTATAGATATAAAAGTTTCCCTGAATATATAAAAATATAGGATACAAATCTATAACTTAAACCACAAGCGTAATTTACGTGGGCATTTTTAGGTGTATAAGATATACCGAGACACCACCAGGAAAAAGAAAAATCGACCCTAGTTATCATGGATTCGTTCCCAAGAAACTCAAAAATCCCGATTTTCCATATAAGAATGCATTTCCCGGATTTTCGGTAATTTTAGAGACACTTCCGGTAGCATAAAGAGGTGTAGGGGGTATACCCCCTACGCGAACTCCTTACCCTAAGCACTTCACGATATGACTTTCATTTCCACGTGGTTGCCAGCTTTTGCTAATCGTTCTCTTGTTTTACTTCAAAATATGCCGTGCGTACGCCATGAATTGGGAGAATTAGTGAACACTGCTACGCATAGAAGAAACTCACTGCATGAGAATGGGGAGAAGGTATACCGAAGGTGGAGGTGTTCGGAGGTGGGGTAGGTTGTCGATGCTCCGCCCACTGATACCAAAAAGGCCTTTTACAACGCGGCACTACTGTAGAGAGTTCATGCAATTATCAATTTTAGAAGGGATTATGGGGGACAATTTTTCAGGGAAATACATTTGAATAATTTTAAATATTAGCTATATTTGTAGCAAAATGTTATTAATGTATGCTAAGAATACTAAATACTTGATCCATCATCACGTGAAATGATTGATAGGAACGGCTAGTAGAAATGTGATACTCTGGCCAATTTTTTTAGAAATTTCTCTCTGTTCTACGAAATATTCGGAGAATTATATTTCTAAATTCTATAATGACATCAACTTTCATCTCGTTTGATTGAGTAAAAGGTTCGATACACACTGCTTTATTTATCTGCTATCCGAAATGTATTTGAAACGTTAAATATTAAGTTTTGCAAAAGACAGATAAGTATCGACATAGCGACGTCAAAGAATTTTGGAAAAATCGCGTTTTCAGATTCAGCATTTGTTTCTATGAACCAAATTTACTTACCTCTGAAGATAGTACCTATCTATAATGTTTCATTTTTGGATGGTTTGCTCAATGAACAGGTCTGACCGATATCCAAATCGGAATCTTAATTTCAGTTTGATCTATGAAGCAAAAAATGTATTCGTGATAAAGTCACCCTCTCTCTTCTAATCTGTGATAATATTTATAATGATAAAGATACCTTTCCACTGACCTGAGAAAGTGATCCAATCACTTTGAATTGCTATCTCGATTAGAGATTAATCCGCTGCTCGGCAAAAATAACATTATGAATACATTTCCAAAATCGTAGCTCCTTTTAAAACTGCATAAATTGGAAAAGAAAAAAACGGAAAATTCTAGGTAAAATATACAGCTCTAAACTGGAAATGTCATAAACAGATGAGTACTGGAGAACTCTACATTCAAACAGACTAATTCATTGAAAACTTAGGTACAAGAGAAGTTTCAAATCCAAGTGAACTATATTCCATACCTCTAAATATAGCCAAAAAGAAAGCGTCCACTGGGACTTGTGTTTTGAATCGTTTATTAACACCACAATTCTTCGCGTTCGACCCGAATACCGGCCGCTGAGAAGATGGCTTTCGCTCGCTGATGATTCATCGGCGCGGAAGAGCATGTTTGAGTGCGAATAATTCGACAAAAAACTCCTGGTATTCTATTGCCTCCGTTTTCGCTATATTTGTCTCCATGTAACTTCAGACTATCCCTAATTCTTACTCACAAAATTGGAAATGAAAAGAAAAACGTCACAGACATGTGAATGCAGCTTTTACGGTTATTTTGGAGGCATTTTCAAAAAATGAACAAAGAAGGTAATGGAATGCCTCGTATAACTGCATATATATAACTGTAATGACTGATTACAAGTGTTAATTCCTCAGTACTTATATGAACAATCAAATAAAGACGCAATCATTTCCAGTCGCACATAGTTTATTTCATTGAAACTTGGAAAAAATTGACATTACAAGTAAAAAGTATACTGCTGCAGAAAATGCAGAACTGCGCCGAAAAAGTCGGCATTACTCGCGTAAAAGAAAGATTCTAACGGGGGGAGTACTTTTGCACAAAGACAGGGATCATAACTTAAGGCTACGCGCTGAAATTCAATCTTTAGTTGTGCAACTATTTGATTGCCTGAGTGACTACGAGTTCTTATGAGACCGTCCGCATGCAACTGTTTAGTTGGCGGATTAAATAGTTTGTGTTTTTTTCCTTAAATTGAATGCGATTCAATGACTCAAAAACGCATTATCATGGTCAACCGATCGTACACAATTACGTTGATATAAATAACGAAGATCGGCCCGTCAGTTGCGCCACTAAAAATCGCATGTCAGCGCGTAGCCTTAGTCTACAGCGGTGGTAAGTTTCAACCTTTCTATTACTACTTCCATTGTGTAATTACAATTTAAAGTATAAACTGCGCTAAAATCGTACGAATTTTAATAAGCTCAAGGCTATGCTTCATCCATACTCCCTCACGTGATTAAAGCACCGTCTCTCTAAGTAAAAGTTCTTCTCTTGCGAAGAATGAATTTTACATCAATTTTAAACTCCGTAGGGTACTTTGAATAATATATCCCACAGGAATAGGATATAACAACTGCGTAGAGGTCCCCTCCAATAGCTTATGGATATATTCTTCTCTCGTTCCACCGACATATTTTTTATTAAAAAACATGGAATTAGAAAAGATTACATTTCTTTCTAAATCCATCTGTTGCGGTGATACATCTCCGAATCGAGATAATTTACAACTACAGGCCGTATTTTTCCATGAGATGGAATTAAAAGGCCAGTTAAACATAACTTTAAGTAAACTGTGTTCGAAATGTGTTATTCATTTTAAATGGTTAGATTAAATACATTTAAAATACATCAGTTGTGGAAACATGTCAAGGAAACTTTGCTTAATTATCTTGCCATTTTATGAGAAAGATATGTTTAGTTTAAGATGGGCGATATCATTGATTTTTCCTATAATTTAGGAAGCATGGTGAAACCGTTAAGTCCAACGGATATTATTTATTGCGATCGGTTTCGAACTGAGTAGTTCATCATCAGACTTAAGCATAATGGTTCGCCATTCTTTCTAGTACGGAGTTCCACCACGTCAAGACTTCGACGATCGAATTTATTCTGTAATTCATTTTTCGCAACATTAGAAAGGTAAACTTCAAATGAGATATGACATTCGTCTCTACCAAACCCGCCAATGTATCCAAATTTTACACGTTTCCCCCCGAAACAGACTTCCCCTTACTCTTAATTTTAGGATCACACGATTGAAATAAGGCTAACTTAAAAACAAAAAGATATCTCGCACTATTATAAATTTCTGACAATGACCTATATAATCATAGTAAAAAACAATTCCAAATTATTTTGGACAAAGAGAGACAAATTGAAATCAAAATTCTAAGAACTTATTTATAAAACAAAAAATAATTATAAGCGATTTTTGGGTGCAAATATAACTCCATAAATCAAAGATATTTGAAAATCAAATTTATGCTGATCATTGATATATTCTGATATTTATAGGGGAACAATATCTTTCAAAGGGTTTAATACCATCATAGGATAATTATTCGATTTTTCAATATATCTCTGTATCTCTAATAATGGAACTTAATCTTGAAATCAAATTCAAATAAATCATTTTACTATGGGGTTGTAATTACCACAATAATTTCTATTCCAAAACATAATCAGAAGCATCTTCATAACTACGAATCTAAATACCTACAGACGTAATCCGAGGAAAAAGAATCCTTTTCGGAATCTAACTTTCTGGTTTCCTCCACTTACTGTGCCGCTTATACACTCATTTTACGCCCATAAATCTGTGCTCCAGGTGCACTTACTGGATAGATTATTCCCCTCCCGGACTCCCGATGGAAACTAAACATATAGCCAGCGGCCCTTTGAACCAGGGAACACCGGAGCCGGTTCGTGCGAGATAACAAACGGGCGAGAGAGCCCGACCCTCGGGAGCCTCATTATTTCTCGGGCGCAGTTTCCAACGGACCGACAGCGAGAGCAAAAAGGGGGCAACGGAACTCGTACGCTTTCAACAGGTGCGACCTCACTTCCCGACAAAACGTTTCCTCGCTCGGTCGGGGCGCCTGCACACGCGCCGCTAAAGCCTCTAATGCCTTCGACCCCTTTTTGCCCTCATCGCTTCTCCGCGTTCGGATGAAAGGCCATCGCGGTCTGCGCGACCCTCAGCCCCGGCAAAAAAGCACACTTGATCTCCTCGAAGCTATCCTTGAGAGCCCGCGGGAGTGCGAAAAAAACTTTCCAGAAATAATCGCGCAGCGTTTGTTTATCCTCATGTGACTGTGTTTACCGCTAGGTCATCCAGTTGGCGGAAATCTGGTGCAGATGCTCTTCAATAACATTTCTCGTAACAGCGTTAAATATGAACTTTCAAGAGTACTGCCATGAAGAGGTGGCAAATAGACACGTGGGCAGCTTTCTGAAAACATTAGGGAGAACGAAGAGCGTAAACAAACACGATTTACCCAAACAAAACCTTAGTGTTGAGTTACCTTTCGAATCCTTTCTTAGGGCTAACGTCACTATGTGGTGGCCGTTATTTTTTCGCAAAACTGATAAAACTCGCATCTAATTCGGCGTGTGAGCGCGCGGACGGAGTGTGTATCACTCATTAAGTACACACAGGAAATCCCAATTTGGAGATAAAAGCAAAAAACCGCTATATAACGACACGCCTACGCGGGGCATTTCCGCCAAAATCACTCACATCCTGCTTTGTCTTCTTCATAACAGAGTCGAAGTCACCCTGACCTTAACGCCAACGAAGACGATTGGCGCCAACCGTACAAATCGGGAATAAACGTAGTCGTCCTTTCGCATTATTTGCACACATTTGAGCGCGAGACGCTAGTGAAAAGAGACAAGCCTACGAGGGACACGGGGAGGTCGTTATCGGACAGGAAGAGCCACGTCGTCGCGATATTCCTTCACTGGGAAGAAGTAAACAGTACCCTTGTGCCGAGATAATGGCGGTGCAGAGAGTAAAATGGAGCGGTTTGCGCTCACGAGACTGACCTTCCTCGTCGCTCGCACGCCTTTCGGATCGGGCGCCGGACTGGTTGGCCCCCATGACGCGAGATCCTCTGGAGGGGCGCGGGGGCCCGCTCAAGACGTCCCCAAGTCGGCATGCACCGCGAACCCGGTGCAGCGAAGGCGCCGTCAACTCAGGGCATGCCAAGTGCGATTCCGTCGCCGTCCGTCAAGCGAAGAGGCGCGCCAATGGGCGACTGAGTGAACGCCCAAGTCTGACAGCGAGAGGGAGGGAGGAAGAGGATTTTGAGCGGGAAGAGGAAAGAAGAGAGGGTTACTTCCGGCGCATGCGCCATGGGCGTCGAGCTCATTTCTGCTCCTTCCGTTTATCTTCCACTGTACTTGTCCGACGAATGAATTCGCGCCGCAAATGACTGCGGTCATAAATACCGAGTGATATTTTTTAGGAAAACATTTTCTCGTGAATTTCACGGCCTCGCCAAGCGCTCCGCTTTTGTTCGGCGTTCCTGCGACGCCCTGAAACGGGGCTGAATAGCGGAGTCACCTACACAGGCTTTCGTGTTTTCGAACTTGAAGGAAGCGTGTATACGTGTTCGAAGGGAAATTACCGTCACCTATGCGGCCTTTTCGAGACGAGAACCAGCGCCAACCCGAATTATAAGGTCTTTATTAAGGCGAGAATCATATTACAAGATAAAGTAATGATAATAATAAAGCGTCTTTATTCGGGCGAGATTGAGACTAAAATTCTCTTCTTCCATCTAACCCATCGTCATAAATTATACACTAATTAAATTAAAGAGCTAGTATGAGAAAAAATGAGAAGAATTGAGGATGTAAAAAACCTAAGAGACTCTTAGGAAAAAAATGTTCCACTGCTGGGAAACACCCAAGAAGAAGGGGGTGTGAGAGGCAAATTTAAGCCGTTTTGTAGCACCTTTCGTCTTCGTCAATTCCTTCACACGGTTGCTCGTAGCGGTAGCTATGCATTGCTGTTTCGCAGCAATACGTTGCTTATTTATAACGCTTAATATCTTATTTGTTGTATAAATATTTTTATCATATTTCTGAGTACACAATGGCCCAACTTTGAGGTGATGAGATTAATTTTCTCAGTAGGAAGGAAAGAAAGGACACCAATACTGGTTGGAAGGATGGTATCCTTCGAATATTCGAGAAATGAACTGGAAAAGCTACGGAATGGGCATTTGGCGTCTAACTTTACAAAGAACTCCAGTTAGTTCTTTTCGTGCATATCAACAGTGTTTATTTTAAAATATTTCCCCATTCATACCAATCGCAAATTTCATTATAGTTTATATATATTATATTATATTTCTCTCAAAATTTACTACAATGTTTGGCTAAATCTTTACAAATAAAATTTCTAAATAGGTTTTTAAAGTTATCTTAAAAGTTTATTTAGATCCTAATTTCAAGTGAAATTTAACAATTTTGTCAAATTTGAAGCCCTTTCCAGATAAAATTCAGTATAAGCTAATGGGGCATCTCTCCCACAGAGGTGGGACGTCTCACCCGGACACTAACCATTAAATATCATATTCTATCACGCAGTTTCACATTCTTGTTATCACTTGTTAGTTAATGCTATGAAGTAATTTCCTTAGGTGGGGCATCTCTACCGGAATTACCTTATAATAACTCCTTCTAAATTTAATTATATACTTATATTATATTTTTAACATCAGTTTTGAAAAGGGTGAGTAATTATGACAAAAAATTTATTTTCAAACTTGCTGCAGTCAAATTTTACCGTTTTGATTCAACTCCTTTTAGATTGTGAATTTTCCACGCAATAACTCTTGCTCCATTACTCAGCAAGGTTTTTCCGTAGTCCAACGTTGATTTTACTCTCCTTGACATAGAATATATGTATATATATTCATTCATATAACAAATAAATCAGAAAGTTGGCTCTCCGTTATAAAAATTTGTGCCTGCTCACAAAATGGCAAATAACCAGTCGTTCACGAAAATTCGAGCTGTAATTTACGTAGTCAAAATGAACCGTATGGGTTATAAATTATTTTTCCTATTACACTGCATCAATAATGAAGTACTGTGAGGCTATTAGAAATTAAAAGTCGTAGTCCTTACAATTTTAGGGAAAAGGTGAATTTTGGCGGTTTTGTGATTTTTAATAAGCATGCAATTAAAAAATCAATTTTTGAGTGCTATTAGAATTCGATACTCGAAAAATCGTTTATTTCGGCCCAGCTTATATACCTTGTGTTATCCCACCTGCTGCAAAATTTACAGTGCCCTTGGGCTTCCAACTCAAATAGTTTTAAAAATATTAATTAAATTATATTAAATTCATTATAATTAAAAAATGAATATTTTAGGCTTTCATTAATACGTATGCGCATTTATCTATCTATTTTTCTTATTGACATTTTATTTAAGAATGTATGGAGAGAACAATATATTGGACATTGGGTATCTACGGTTGCATACGTCGCAGGGGTGTCTCCACCCTAGAGGTCTGCATGGGCCGGACTCGGGCCGGGTAAGCAGGCAGCCTATCGGGTTCGGGCCGGGCTCGGGCCAGGTAAGCAGGCAGTCTATCAGGCTCGGGCTGGGCCTGGGCCCATGAATAAATTTCCATAGGGTTTGCACGTAAATCTCATTTTTACCGCATGCAGGGTTTGTTTCTTTTGCTAAATTAAATTAGTAAAAGAAGTCGTATGAAGTCGCGACAAGTACCAAAAGAAAGGAAATTGAATGAATACTTTTATTTCAGTCGTGTAATATTGCTTTTTATTTGAATTGCGTGAACAGCGATGAAATAAACGAAACATTCCGGGAAAGTTTGAGGTTGTAAACAAAAAAATTCTCATGGACAACCAAAATGATGGTTGAATCAATAAATAAGGTTTTCACCGTTAGAATAGATAGATGGGAGAACAGTATTTTAAAGCGTCATTAGCAACCTAACCTTTTTTATAGCAACGTATATTTCTAATATTGAAATTTTATTTAATGAGTAGAAACATAGAATCTATTGACCGAAACGCTTCTACTAGGCATTTAATTATTCAGATAAGTGTTTATTATGCAATTAGCATATGACGGAGCCTTTGTGCGACCGCCAGCCTTATCATACAATGTAAATTACTACAATGTAATAATAATAATAATAATTCCGTCTTTTTATGGGCGAATTTTAGCCTATGAAGGATATTTCTCCAATTAACCCCTTTTTATTAAATCCGATTAGCCGGGATTCGCGAAATTGCTGAAGAAGTAAAATAAATGCACTGTTTCTACGTTCGGGCCGGGCCGGGCTCGGGCTCGAAAATCATTTCCTACCTTCGGGCCGGGCCGGGCTCGGGCTCAACAACGGACGGGCCGGGCCGGGCTCGGGCTCAACAACGGACGGGCCGGGCCGGGCTCGGGCTCAACAACGGACGGGCCGGGCCGGGCTCGGGCTCAACAACGGACGGGCCGGGCTTGGGTTGAAATTTTCGGCCCATGCAGGCCTCTACTCCACCCCTGCATTTCTCTCTACATCTTTCCTTTTTTCTTATTTAGATAACGCAAATAAAGTCGATTGTGGCAGGCTTTCCTAAGTGAAAATTTATTTCAAACTGACGGTATGAATAACATAACTTTTATTGGACCATCATTTAGCTCTCTTTCGAGTCATCCTGATATACAAGCATATCAGGCTCTAGCTACGGCAATTGATAAGGCTGCTGAAACACCAAAATATTCCCCGAGTACTTAAAATGCAGTTTCTCTGTTCGAGATGTACCTCCTGTCCACTACATTAAGAAGAAAAATTGCACTTTAAACCATATTGTATTGTTATATAACATTTCAAATTATTTTTGTGACCTTTTGGGGGGTATATTTATTCCCCAATTTATTTTGTTCGATTTTACAAGCTTTTTGCGAATCTTTGTTTTCAACAAAAAAAAATGACATTAATCATTCTTTTTCTTCCTATCATTTAGTAAACTTGTTATAGTTGTTAATGAATGTCACAAAAATAGATTTTTTCTAAAATAAAGCACTGACCATTATGTCAAAAACAAAAGAGAGTGCCCGTATTTACACCTTTTCCTCTACTAAATATAGTAAATTAATCATTAAGCTCCTCGATTACGTGAACAGCTGGTTTTCGTGTCCCAATGAGGCCGCCCTACTACTGCCCAACAATACGCCGACGCAAAGCTTTTAACCGGAGACGATTCCCCATTTTTTTATTTGCTAAAAGACCTGAAGTTTCCCACAAAATTCATTAAATGAAACAATTTTACGTTTCGCCTATTTCACAATATTTTTTTAATTACTTTTATAATTATATATAATTATTTTAACTCCTTTAAAATTCAGGGATATATTTTAGCGCATGTTTTGGTACATGCTGTAGATCAACAATAGCCTCACCTTGAGACACATTAAATGCTTAAAGCATCTTATCCGAATCTTGATATTTTATTCCCTGAGAGTGCTACAGAACAATAACGTCCTCCCGTAGCAGTAACTATTTGGCACATAAACGCAACAGTTGTAACCTGCTAATTAGATGCAAGCAGTGGCTACCTCATCAGAATTCTTACGCAGATAGAAACTGTGGAACCATAGATAATATACCTACCCTGTTTTTATGGTTACGTACTAATTTTGAGAGAAAGAAAGTTATCGAGGCTTTTATACGATATTCGATTCAGTTAAACCGAAATCTATTATCGGACATGACGAAATCTGAAAGAAAAAAAACGATCTTTCTCAACAGACAGAACTGAATGAAAATATGAGAGATTACTAAACTCCACTCCTCTAAACCCTCGAATTCTAAACTGCTCTTCTCTAGACTTAAAGACTGAATGTAAGAAAAGCTCAGCTACTAATGGCGCTATACACGTACAATGCCTCTTCCTCCGCTTGATAAATTGAGGATTCTTCTCAGAATAATCAAGGACTAATTAGATTAAAAGTGAGTCTCTGTAAACTTATGATAATGATTAGCAACTGTAGCCTGTAAATATTTTAAAGTCTTTTTTCTCAAAAATTTCCATTCGTATTTATTAATTAACCATTTTTAATTAACTGTTAAATTTTTCACATTTCATTTTTAGCACGCTCCATTTTCAAAACATTTTTTCGAATTTTTTTTATGTGATATTTATTATATTCTCATAGTGTAATATTTCAACTTTTCTTTTTTGATTTGATTTTATTATTTTTTGTAATTTCGTTCGAATGTTTTATCTTATGATTTTATGATATTTATTATCTTCTGATACTGTACTATTGCAATTTTTCCTTTTTATTTTGTATCACCATCATTTCTGTAATTTCGTTATCATACTGCTATTTTAATTCCCATGTTACACACAACTTTCTTTTACATATTTTAGCTTGTACTATCAATAGATTTGCAAATGTTTTTCACGCCCCCATTCTTTATGAGTTTTCCTGCAGTGTGTGTTTTTTTCCTAAGATATCACCATAGTTTTTTTACATCCACTCCTTCTAAAGCTTTTCTTTCTATTCAACTACACAAAGCTTTTTATGTTTATAATATCATTGACGAAAGGCTAGATGGAAGAAGAGGCATTTCAGTTTCAATAGCGCCTTAATAAAGTCCTTATAGACCAGTACATTTCTAAACAAGACCGAATCCAAAGCGAGAGGTTGCAATAACCTATAAGCCTGCATGATACACTGAATGTGTTGCAATCCATTGGATACATGCAATAGCAAATAGGATTCAAGTATAAGGTCTAATTGGTGTTCTCTGCCGTGTAGGATGATGCACGCGATGCTCAAACTATGATTTGGACCGAATCAAAAGCAAGTGATACGCAAAATCGAACGTGATGGCTGTTGGCTGAAGGGAAGCATGTTTAATCGTAAATACACTCTCGTATGCATTGCATAAAGTTATGATCCAACAGCCAATGATCGAGATTCGTGTGGCTACCCTTTCAGCAGATTACTAGAGTAAAGGAATAGTCAAATAGCTTCCCTTCCATAAACACTTGTATCTTTGTATCTATAGGTAAATAAATGCAGATCCTCATTATAACTATGCATGTATACATCTCTGTTGGTGTTATCATTTCGAAAGGTCCGCAATCATATATAGAACCGAAATCTTCATTCCTTACATCCTCTTGTAATATCTCACAAAGTATGTTTTATTAGTAAGCCAATCTCATTTTTCCCACCCTATTATCCTCTTACATTTTTCTTCTACCAATTTAGTAGGTGGCCTTTCTAGTTGGCTTTTCTTTCCTCTTTTTATCCTATTAGTTTCCTTCTCTGTGTTTGATTAGAACTTCCTTATTTCTTATCTTGACTCAGTATTTAATAGGCTTTTCTCAATTTTTTCATCCATTACACAGTTTAGTGAAAAATTCTTGCTAAATAGGGTCGCCTTAGCCACGACTATTAATCTTGCAGATGCCATCTTTCCGACATGTACTAATTAGGTGCACGTACTTATCATTCTCCGATCGAATTTCTGCTTGTCCTAATCCTCTATCTATACCAATCACTTTCACATCATCGATACCTCTTTTTAAGACATATTCCCTTACCTTAAATCACCATCACTCTTTTTGGAGATCCATTGGTCCTTCGAGTTGGTTGGTCCAATTTAAATGATGTAGCATCTCATTCTATTTTACTAATCTAATCACATTCTAAAACCACATGGCTTAAAAAAAATAATATCCGCATCAATTGCTATATTCAGGGTGTCCCAAAAAGTAGTAATAATCAGGAATACAGGGGTAAAGCTCCTCCTAGGCTACCCGACACCCCATTTAGGGTGCTCGCTTTTCTCTTCATTTACGGGTTGCGAATTTTTTCATGCGTTTTTAAACGGTTAAAGTAGGGGTTTTGCGAAATTTTAAGACATCAACTTTTTTTAATTTGAATTTTTTTCTCACGGAATGGTATCAACTATGATAAAAAAGTTTTTGTGTCGGTTAAGGCAGCTACTGACTTATTTTAGAGGAAAAGAAACCCTGTATCTCAATTATGTACGTTGCCATGACCAAAGATGTCCCGAAAGTCACGGTTTTGTCAAAAAATACGGAAAAAATTCGTAGCTCGAAAAAGAAGAAAAAGCGGACACCCTAAATGGGGTGATTCGGCCCAGGAGCTCTATCTCTGTACTTCCGTTTATCATTACTTTTTAGGACACCCTGTACACATAGAATAGAGGTCTGCATGGGCCGAAAATTCCAGCCCAAGCCCGACCCGGCCCGTACGTCGTTGACCGAATCCGATCCGGCCCGAACGTAGATGCAAATTTTCGTTCTCAAGCCCGACCCGAGCCCGAACTTTCCATAATTTGCCCTGTAATAAATTGTAGTGAATTGTGAACAAATAAATATTTTTAACCCTTCACGAATACAGCATTTTGTTTAAGCATTGCGTTACAACTTTAAGAGGCTTTTGCCGCTATGCAAGAAACTAACGCTCTTTAAGATCGAATAATTCTCTCCTTCCCGAAGTATCCATGGGCACAAGCCCGGCCCGAGCCCAATAGACCGCCTGCTTACCCGGCCCGATTCCAATAAACTGCCTGCTTACCCGGTCCGAGCCCAGCCCATGGTCCGGGCCGGGCTGGGGCCCACGGGCCTAGGCCCGACCCATGCAGACCTCTAACATAGAACAGTCCTAACGACTTGAAGCAGTAAATTCTCTGGATATGCACACCACGTGCTCATTCGAGAAACGGTTTATAATTTTATCAGTGAGAATGTATCGACTGCTTGGATTTCCAAGATTCGCATAGAGCATAACATAGAATTTTAATAAAAATTTAGAACAGTGTCTTAATAATTGCGATTATTATCGAACAGCGTTGGATCCAGAGGGAGGCGCATGCCCGATCCACCACGGATAAAAAGGGATCTTCTTTTTAAGATCACTAAATAATGAAGATATTTAAACGATATAGAGTCAGGTGTCACTTTGTGGTACTTATTAATACTAAAAAACACCATGTTATGAGATGGAAGTAAAAAGTCTCATATCGAGAGGAGTTTATAGTAATGAAAATATTTGCTTAACTTGGCGGAATTTTAATACATCAGGGTGACTGCCTAACCGAGAGAACATATAATTGTCGGGGATTTTCGTTCTTCTGGAAAACTCAGGAGAAATAAGGCAATTTGGTATGTAACTTGGAAAGTCTGTTTTAGTAACGATCTTTTCGATTTCTTAGAAAATAGCACTAACGAAAAGTGCTCGATGCTACGGAAAAAAGGTTAACATTTTGCTTTCTATACGGCTCATCCAATGGTGAAATTGATTGTATACATGATGTATCCGAGTCATTACTTGACATACATTGACTTTACTTCTGTCAGAGAGGTTTTCCGAGGGGTATCCCTCCCTCTCTGAGCAAATACCTGGCAGATAGTGTTTACCCCTCAACTTACACAATATAATTAGATATGACTATTTATATATTACTTGACTATGTACGGCTGTATTTACGTACATAATATGTTATGTATAACACTACCACCAGATGTTTAATATACTTACATTGTTTCTGTATTAATAATGGTAATTACAGATAATCAGTGAGAAATGGAAAGATCCATTTATCGTCTTGGGAGAATACTTAAATCTACCTGATAGTAATAGGCAGAATTATATTTGCTCGAACACTACTAGAGAAAAAAATCGCGAAAATTAAATTATTCTATCCCGTTGAAGGCTTTTGATCAAGAGAATGGACGAATCGCGCAGGCCGAGGCTAGCGTAAGTGGAGCGGAGGTCAGAAACTGAAATCCATCTTCCAAACACTCCATATTTGATACAATTTGATTTACATCTGTTCCTGCTAATGAAAGATCTGTGGTGACATCATTATCCATCTGATGAAGAAGCTGTTCGAACTGTGAGGCTGGTTTCAGAAACTGAGAGTCGACTTCTTCACTGACAGCTTCAGAATACTTGTTCATCATTGGCAGAGTGTACACAGGTATCTGGTGACTATGTGGAAAAGTGAAGTAAATCGGTACACTAAAGAGTATATTCTTAGGATTACTTGTTTGTATTAATTAAGATATTCCCATCCAACCCAAGTTATGGAAGTGGAGGCATTACTTTTCAGTCAACCCTCATTGTATACCTTATATAAGGAAATTCTCATTCATCGACCTCAAAAGGCAAGTTTATACAAGACCATGATATGGAAACCTCACAATCCTCACTGCATCAATGTAGAGTGTATCATTTTGTTGACAAAAAACACCAATATAGTGAAATAAAAACAAATTACAAAAAATAAAATAATAATGGAAAGATAGAGCCATGAAGTTTGACAAAACCTTAATGATTCTTGAGAAACATGAAGTATTATTTTACTTTTGGCTACCCAATTGGAAAGGGTCCTTTAAAAAAATTCTTTCTTTAGAAAAATTCCTAACCTAAGGCTAAAATTTCAGCTTTTACCAATAACAAGATTTGATTGGCAAGCCTAATATTTATTTCATTGTAAATCTTTCCATTGAGACAGAGAGATAAAACACTATAAGGAAATATTTAAAGACAATTTATATTTTAATCAACAAAAACATTGATCCTACAGATTGATGTACAGTAACATTTCCCTTTATTAATCAACCAACTCTTTTCCAAAAAAGAAATTGACCCAGGAAAATAGATTAAACGTATATCTCATCCACTCAGAGACATCGAACAGGATTCCCCCAAGTGTGCTTCTTGTTACAGCGATGTATCCAATAGAACTTGTCTGCTTCCGTAAAACCGAATTATCAAGGTTAACAGAGGCATAGAAAAGAGTGTGGTGATTCTTCTTTAATTCTATTTCATACATCCATACTTATTTTTGTTTAGTAATAAAAATTTACATTTAAAGAGAGGTAAGTGTATCACTATTTATTGATATGCATTAAGGAATTATCAAAAATATTTATATACTATTTAATGGTGAAAAGAAGATGCTGTCCAATGTTGTTAATAACTTGTTTCAAATGTGGAGTGGAAATCTTCCCTGTGTGACCATTAGTGTGAGTAAAACTTTCATAATTATCAAAGGGTTAAGCAACAAAAATCTATATTGATAACATTCTAGTTACTTTACATCCCCAACCACCTCCTTTCCTAGCCTGGTATAAAGATGATGCAATTGATAGTGGGGAACTTATGCATGACATGAATGATTGACACATGATCATTAAAATGGGTGAAGTTTTAAATATTAAGTCTCTCCTTAAATGCTAACCTCACGTTGCTACAAGACACATTTCTAACATTTAAATATATGTAGCAACCCAATAACTCACAAAATAAGGTCTCACTATCAAAGATCAACAGTCTGTTATGGATGGGTGGTGGGACCATCTCCTTTCCTTGCCCATTTAATATAAAACTGACTCGATGAATGACAAAGACCAGATGAATTTCTAAATAAAATCAACAGTGCTAAGTATTGAAAGGAACCGCTATGATACAAGTCTGGATGCATGCATGCATATATGATGAAGCATTGCCAACACCATCTTTTACATTTTATCATCTTAATTGATATCCAAAGGTGATCTAAATTTCTTATATCGATAGAGTCTAAGTGAGAAGAAACTGCAATTTAAGGAAAAAAGGATCTAGTAGAATAAATATGGAAGATGTACGAAGATATGTGAAGGATTTTCATTGATTGGGGTCAAGGTTAATACAAAGACATACAACTGGAATTTATAATATATTCATGATATAATAGGGTATACAAAATTAAAGTTCCGCAAAACCATGGGTTAGAACAATGATAAAAGAGATGGAATAACCAAGAAACTAAAAACAAGAAAGAGGAAGAAAACAAAGGAAATATTTTTACTTGAGAGATTAAATAAAGTGCATTGGCATTTTTATCACAAGGAATATCAAAAATGAAAGAATTTAACAATTCAATACACACTTTTTAACATGGTTCATCAATTGTACTAGGTTGACTTGGTTCAAAACAACACCATAGCATATTACTATGTCTGGGCTCTTGATAAAAGCCACATACATGAATGAGAAGGTAAAAAGTCTTTGAAATTGAATGCCCTCATTCAACTAAATTCACTTTATACGTCTAACTATCTTTAAATATCAATAAAAAATAAATTATAATTGCATCGTCTCATGATTAACATTATTTCATAAAAATTCAATTTATATCATTAAAGGCTGTCATGCTGCATTCATCAGTTTGAACCTTAAAATTTTTATTTGCAAAATCTTTGTGCACAGAATGAAGTTTAAGGGTTAAAATCTATTGGATGACAAGTAAATAAAATTTCAGCCGCTGGATATATTAATCAAAAAATGATGCCACATTCAACATGTTAATAAAATTTTCTGACAGAATTCTTTAAGAAAGTTTACAGTATAGCTAACATGTCAATTAATTAATAATGCCTCACAGGACCATAATTAGTATCCTCAGAGAACATGTTAAACTAGTGAACTGCCTAAAAATATCTTTAATTCATGCCCAAGAATGCATGAAATGCTGGCAAAAAGATAATGGAATCTGGATTATATATATATATCTACTGATTTCAGTTTTCAAATATTATTATTCTCTATTTTACTGTATATTATTCTTGGCTTTGATCTGAATGCATGGTGCATTTTATATGATAACATAGCTACCGGATTGATGGTCCACTTGTAAGGTGATTTACTTTAACAATGAAATAGTAATCAGAAATAGATGATGCAGCATATAAGAAAATCAAACGTACATTAGGTATTTATGATAACTCTCAGATATACAAAGGTACATAATAACAAAGACAAGAATGCAAATTTCACCCTTTAAATGTTCTTAGCTGCTAAACCTAAAACACTGCAGTTGAATCAGGGAATGTCCTCAATTCAAATAAAACATAGAATTGTAATCAAGAATTTAATGGGATGCTTCCAATACATTTGTGAATAAATGAATTTTTATATTTTTTATCATACCATCTAGATAATTCATTTCATGCTTAAAGTAGCCATTAAGCTTCACCTCTGATTTACTATGCCTCACTTTGCATTATTTGGCATAGAGGAAAGAAGAAATTTCTTCTCATAATGGATAAACAATCCACACTCATTGTTAAACACAGAAAAACAAAAGGTTGTCCTTATGTTATTTAATTGCAATCCTGGCAAGCTAACTTGGATACCAATACCATTCTGCAGATGACAAACAGTTAATTCAGAAGACACTATTCATACGTAAAAAACAACATAAGGACAGATGGATGTGGTAAGTACATCAAGTATTCTGCAAAACTTTTTCTCATATTCTGCGATTCAAAACTAGGAAACCAATAGAAACCACAGAGAAATTTTGGATACACCATCATTCCTGAGATGCCAAGTAGAATCTTAGAGCAAAATTTTTCAAAGAAATATTTGGTAGATTATTAAGTGCAAACCAAATGTAGACAACTTTGCTCTGGATTATCACATCCAAAACATAGCTTCTGATTCCAGCCAACTACTAGTTAGAAAATATTTCTGAACTTTTGTCGAACTAATGAAGAAAGAAAACATTTCAACAACTAATAAGGCTGAGTTAAGGAGCATACTTAATCTTTTGACATGTAATCATTTTACGGAAATTTTATTGTCATCATCTGTCCAACCTACAAACATTTAACACATACATTCAAACTGGAAATGAAAATCACAGAAAGAAGAAGATATATCTTACAGTAGTTTTAAAAGATGCTGATCCTTTCCTAAATAAGTTGAAAATATCCAGAAGTATTAAAAAATGATCAGTTAGCATCATTTCAGGTCAGAAAAAGAAAATGGACATCAACTCTACAAGTGAAAAATATACCACACCGCAAGTTTCATTACAATGCTCTTCAAAAATAAATTACTGCAAAATATTGATAATGTAACTCATGATTTGAAATGGTTTAATGGTCTGCTGTCAGCAAATTCTTGTCACAGTCCCCAATCCAACTATCCATGTTTCTTGGAGGCAGTTAACTCAGATGCCTTCTGATTATATGAACACATCTGGCTCTTTCACTGATCATCGCATTTTCAGAGGTAATTCCTTTATATCAGAAAAAGAATAACCTTGATTTTCAGAAGACAAATTCAATTGTAATTTATTTTCGAAATACGACAGAATCCATTGGAAGCGTCTTATAAAATCTCCGCTTATAAGTCTCTCCCAGCTTTAGTTCAAATCTGAACCAAAAAACTCAATTTAGAAGAGAAAATTAGCAATTAACCTACTTCGTAAGTGCATTTAAACTCAAAATCCACATTATGTACAAAATTAATGGCATTTACCTTACCAAAATGAGAATAATATAATAGTAAGAAAATTCAATCTTTACAATCACATTACATTTTTAATAACGTTGAACTTAAAATTAAAAATGGTTCGATAGCCTAGGGACAGATGGATGACACTATTACTCCACTATTCTTGGTTTGGAAATTCATATGCACATTCACCCCATACACACTTCAAGGTAGCTCACAAATTTTAATAATGATTTTTAGGCAAACATGAATGGTGACATTAAATAACTGAACTCCATTAGATGAATCACCAGACTGCCGTTTAAAAAAAAGTTTTTTGACATCTACATACGATATAATATCTTTATGTATACTTTTTTATGTATTACAGTATGCATATACCTTAAGTAAAAGCATAGATGACCACACGCAACAATGGACATACCACAGCTTTCTTTTGAAACAGGCACCAGTCAATCATACACAAGGAGTGCACAAAATTAACTATCAAAAGTTATATACTTCAAGATCAATAACTGTCAAGGTTTTATAGAGACAATTTGAGAGATGACCCAAAGAGATAATTTGAAAAAAATTAAATTACTATCATTAATTATTATTACCAAATTATTAATAAATGTATTACTTAATAAAAATAATTACTTGATGAATTACTCATTCAATTACTCTTACTCTTTTAATGTAACCACTCCCGTTGTATATAACAGACAATGCCACAATTTATGGCCACTGCAATGAAATTGTTTAATTACTATCCTTTTAAGTGCAAAGATTTGGAAAACTCTTCTTTAAAATTTTTAAATTTTTATTATGGCTGGCCTTGTTCCACAAAAACTTTACATAAACAGCGATTCTCCCTATTCTATTCCTTTGACAGCTATTTAATTCATTACGCAAAAAGATTTTTACAGTTAACTTCCTAGCCCAAATAAACATTAACTCAAATTAAAAAATGCAAAAATTCACAATTAGGAACAGAAAAAAGGCATTCACTCGCATTTAACTATTAAGAGATGACAACTAACGTTAAAACCTACAGCCCACGAATTTGTTCACATGGGGTAAAAAAAAACTTCCTCAAAAAGTCAAACCATCCTCCACTTGCACAACATAAACCAAAATGAAACAATAACACAAGATTTCATTGAACACAGTTACTGGAAAATATAGTTGGCTTAAGATTTTGAAACTGAAATCAGCATGTAGCATTCTGTTTTGACCAAACCTATGTGAAAACCTACTCTGTGTATAAGGTAAATTAGATCTAATGCTCCCAACAACTTAATGCAAGGCATGTGGCCTCAAGTTTGTTAAGGTCCCTCACAATCTTTATTTAAGTTGATCAGCCTACAGTTTCATGTCTTACCAATTAGGTCAAATGTTTTTCCTACTCGTGAGTATCGATCCCAAAAAAATAATTTTGGCAGCATAGGCAATTTTCTCTATCCTCTGCATCTAATGCAACCACCTGATGCTTGTTCCTTTCCAATGTAGTCATTCAGCAAGCAACCTTCTCAGAGCCATACAAATATTACTCAAAGAGCACTCAAATCTCTCCATTAGAGGATAAACAGGCTATGCATTCATTGCCATTATGCCTCCCATTTTAAGCCATATCGCAGGGGAGTAATCAGGTCCTCTGAATCACACAATTACACACCCTCATCACATATAAACGTCCTATACAAACACACAAACTTGTCAAAGCTGTGACAGAGCTTAAATGCTTTCTGACTGCAATGGCTCTCTTTTACTATCTTCCCGAGAAGTCGTTAGTTCTCTTGAAGGAACCGTAAAATAGATTTCATGGCAAATGGTGTATACACCATTGGTCTTAAAAATATACAATTTAGTCCTTGCGCTCCTCTGCCTTAGTGGCTATCTGTAAAGAAGAAAAAGAAAATAAATTGACTTGTCTGTTAACACAAGTAAGTTAGTCTACAGGGGTTTTTTCAAAATAAAGAAGCCATGAATTTGTTAATTTTAAGATTGAAAAACTTGTGTGATATCTTCAGCATGTAAATTCTAAAATGCTATTGAAAATATTTTTTAAGGTAATAATATTTACACCTACTTGGATACAACTAGGTGAATCATTGTATAAATGATAGAATTTGTAAGCATCAGAATAAATAATATTGAGCTATAAGCTTGTCTACAGAAATGAGATCATGGCTCAAGGCATAAATGGTACTACTGCTCTTTTATAACACTAAGTAAAACCTTTAAATACATAAGAAGTTCATTTATCTTATGACTAATTAACTTTTTCACAGTGCCAAAATTTTAAATTAAAACTGCATACTGAATAACTTAAATTTTGAGAATCTTAGGCATCCAAAGCACAATAAAACTGTGTTTGCATTTACAGAACTGATGAGTATTTAAAACTAAAACCAATCATATAAAAATGAAATTAATCTATAGCAAGATTATTGTATGATAAATGTCACACCAAAATACCAAGTTAAGGCATTAATAAAATATTTGGAAGTATTTTCATAAACTGCATAATATGAATCAATATTTATTAAATAGGAAGGAAGATTGCAGCAAAAATAACACAATAACAAAGTTCACATCAACCTTGTACTTTAGAAGAAATATTCAACCTATAAGAACATCATGAGGGAGGATTTAATATCCCAAGATAGAGAGGTTTTAGTCCTAAATTCAATATCATCAACACCTAAAATTAAATTTTAAAATGCTGAAAAACAAGATAACAGAAGGCAATCAGTAGATAGCATACAATTCATCATTGTTGCTGCAACCAAAGGGAGTCTCTCAATTAACTATTAAAGGTTATAGAATCAACTACTTGGGCCGTGACTGGACCCTGGACTGCATAATGAGCAAGAGTGAAACCAACCTTTACTAGACCTTCAAATAAAATCTTAAGGACTTTTAAATAAAATATAATACATTGAAATGAATATTGTCCAGAGAGATCTGGTGGAACTTCATATTGAATAAAAGTTTTTAATACAATACTTGTACAAGTTTTGTATTAAAAACTTTTAATACATTGAAGGTTAAATAGTTTATTGAGTAATACATCCTTATTTCTGGGAGAGATTGAGATTTGTTATCCTCAAAACCAAACTCTGAATATAGGATCCGTAACTATTGAACTAGTAAATTTATCCTAAGATTCACAGTGAGGATTTACTCATACCTGATGAGTGGTAGTTGGGACTTAGCAATCCTAATACTCTAAATAATCCAGACAAATGAGAAAACAACAAATAAAAGCAACACGCAAAGAGCATGCTTACTGAAATTTCAGTGTATAATATTTTTTAAACAATAACTTCTCCAAGATTAATACAACAGATTTTGAATCTTTAAGGATACCTCCATAATTACTAATTAGGTTTATCTTTGTCATCAATAGGTCCAGTAAACGAATTTCACTTTCACAGGAAATTCAAATCCAATTCTGTTCATAATTAGCCAAGAGACTTTATATTATCAGGCTTCCAGTTATACAAAGTCGCCAGGTTAAATTGATTTATTCAAACATCTCAATTATCTTTTAATCATTCATTTATCAATTTAAATGTTATGATCTCTATCATGCTATATTATTCTTTAGATAAATTTGAAGAAGTATCTTATCTCAAACAACTAAACAACTCAAGAGCCACATCATTAGGCTTCAGCGTGTGTAATTCAGTTCTCCAACATCAGTACTACGTGATTAACTTACACTATGATTTTGGACTTGATACTTGGAAAATGGATATTAATTTTGGTATTCAGAATAATGTCCCTCTGGGACATACAAAATAAAATAATCACGATGCTCTAATTAGAACAATCTCTTTCTTACCAACTTGAAAATAGTTTGAAAATAGGACATCTACATCTACATTAATACCCTACAAGCCGCCTTTCAGCATGTGGTAGTAGGACATTGATTGATAATGAGTTTATAAACTTAATCTTAACCAAAAATTTCAGGATATTTGTGACCCTAATCCAGTAGCTCTAAAAGAAGGGTGAAGGCACCTCTGAGGGTGGAAAGTTTGATAAAAATCAACTGCTGTAATGACTAACATTTTATCATCTGCTATTTCAGTTATTAAGACTTCATTTAAGTAGCTCAATTCCCCTACATAATTTTATCATTTAGTACAAAGCTCAAACTTTTATTCTCTATAGTATAATAAAATTTACTTTTTCTAAGGGGGTGAAAGAACCCGATTAGATAATTCTGGGAGGAGCCAGCAGCTGAAAAAATTTTGTACTACTAGTACCAATGGGTGTACCATCAAAAATGAAAACACACAAAGTGGCCTTAACAAACAAGTCACAAACTTCACTTGACTGTGGTATTGACAAAAAGAGCAGCAACAGAATTCTTATAAGGATTGACTTTAATTAATTAACCAGGACAATTATAGTATTAAATTAAAAGGGGGTTTATACTTGGGTAAAGTCTCTTAAATAAAAACTATTGCAAGCATGCATGTGCTAATACAGCTACAGACAACTTGAAATAATTTATAAAATAAAAGAAAACATGAAAAATAAAAATGAAACAGAAAAGAGCAGATTCTATGACATGCCATGCACAAATGTAGCAAGCTTGTTTTGCCCATTATAAGTCAACTATCAAATTTTATCAGTTAAAAATATTTTAATAACTTAAAACGAAATATATTAAATATAAAAGAAAATAATCCTTCTTATGATGCTTGTTAGCGTCTACTCAAATTTAAATAAATGGACAATATCATTTCCATACTGCAGGAGAAAATATTTTTCATTGAAATGAGTGGTAAAATAATACAATTGATGACTGGAAACAGAAATGACAACTTTAGGGATGACCGGCTGAGAAAATCAGGAAGAATATAAGGAGGACAACACTAAGTTTCTATAGAAAATTTGTTATCTGATTTCCTTTCTGAATTTTACTTCCCAAGAAGCTGAGGTAAAATAGCAGCATGTCATAAATAGAGATTTTTCTGCAATATTAAATAACAGTAAATTATCTTTCACAGCAAGTAATTTTACTGGAACAGATATATAGTATTAACAAAAGGAATTCAGAAGATTTGCTATATCAAATCAAATGAAGGCACAGTAAAAAGCAATACCCCAATCATTAGGTGTAGAATAATGCCACTCAAAAGCAAATATCACTCTCTCAAACGTGCAGTATGAAATATTACATCAAAATAGAATTAACATGGGAAAAACCAATAATTAAAAAAGCATAAGTGTTTTCAGCACAGTCTTTATTCCAAAGTAGCCAATGTTTAGCTAAATATATTATTAACTTTGAGAAGGGTGGAGCTCAGTTATGTTTAAAAATACACAAAATCTTTGCTGGATGGTATGCATAAACATACACAGCTTCCAGAGGACGCCTGATTCAATTTTCATTTAAATTGAGAAGTCAATTACGTACGTTTCATTTTAACAGCTTCTTTTTGTAACTCAATTGAATCACTGCATATGTTCCAAAATATATAAATATACTCACAACTTCTAAAATATCAGTGAGACGTCCTAAAATATAAAAAGGCAAAGCTATCATAAATTTAAAATTCCTGGAGAACTTTAATATCTAACGATAGTATCATCTGATAAGCAATTCTGAGTCATATACTTATCGAGGAGCAAATAATTACAACTTTTATGATTTATCATTAACGGAACTGCAATACAAGAAAAATATTTCTCATAAGAGGAAAAAATAATCATGCAGCTGTCCATTTACATACTTGCATAGTAAGAAGAACAAAATGTAACATTTTCTATACCACTGGCATAATTTGTGACAGTGACAACAGAAAATGAGCGGAAGTTGATTCTAGCACTGAGAATACAATCTTACATCATGCAATACTATCCAAATCACCGTAGTTTCAGAAGGATCCAGAAAGACTACATATTTAATCTTAAGTTATATTAGCTTGTTTTCAGGGCATGTTTTATAAAGAAGTCCTTTTAATTTTATGCGTATGTCTAAGGAAAACAAAACAATCTATAACAATTCCAAATTACAGTCAAACCTCGTTATTTTAAAATTTAAGGCCATAAATTATCACCTGTATTAAATTAATGAAATTTCTAAACCATGTGTAATTCTTCTACTATATTCTTTTTCCTATTAGAAATTTGCTCTACATTTTTAAGAAAATACCATTCATGTGCACAAACCTAACTGAACTAAAAAAAACATAGAAAATGACATTTAAAAAATAATATGACACGAGTATTTTTCAGAAATTATGACTCCTTCAATCATCTGCAAGGATAATATTCTAGAAGAATCCTAAACTAAAAATTAAGAATAACATAGAATAAGCAGTGTAGAAACACCAACAGGTGAATAGATTATGTAAATATAATTTGCTCATTTACATGTATTGTATAAACATGATAATAGGAAGTGAAATTTCAAGGATACCTTTACAGGAAATCATGTCATTTAATGACTTGGAAATTTATTTAACATGTATTGCAAATAATCTGATAAGTATGCAAAAATTCTATACAGTTTTATGGACAAGTCATAACTTTCCATAAAAAAGACAAAGATCAAAATAACGAGGTTTTTACTGCATGCAATTTACCCAAACTTCATAGTACCTATACATATTTACAAAGACATAAGCATGCCATGATTATCGTTCTCAATCATTTACAACTTCCCACAAGCAAACAACAAATGGATTTACTTGAACAATTGTTTTTAATTCACTCAGCGTGTGAAGTCACAATACCATGAAAATGACAGCCAAGTTAACTCAGATTTATCTACCTGAGCAATTTCAGGGGGAAAATAATACTGATTATAGATCTATTTCTTAAGCAACCAATATTACGACAACATTTCATTTCAAAGAGGTAGAACTACTTGTATGCAAAATAGATGCATTCAAAAAATGGTACTATTACGTTGTTTATCACTATTAAGGATGTCAGTATAACCTACACTCCTGACCAGAATTTCTCAAGTCTGCAACAAATAAAAATGTTCCATACAGGGATGACTACATAGGAATTTTAATAAATACTCTATTTCACGATTTCCACTTCTTACGATGTATAATTTTCGATTCCTAGGTTGCACCTAAGCTCCTACAAGAAGTGAACCATTTATATTCGGTAACTTGGAATATATTACATCCAAACTAAATATTTTGATCTTCCGCATGATGCTAAACAGAGTTTTAAGGGCTATCCAGCCTAGATTTTCTTTCCAAGTTGTGTTCTCACTCTCGATGCTTCTCAATGACAGCAGCCTCAGGAGAGGATGCTGTTGGATCAGCTCCACCCTTCTCACCTTGAGTGGTCACAGTCATTCCCTGGGCGGGAAGTGTCTTTAAGTGGTTGAACAAATATCTAAATAGTAATGGCTTATCTCCTTCACCCCCTCCTGCTCCCCCACCTCCTGCACCAACTCCTACTCCTGTTGTTGCTCCTGTTGCTCCGGCTGCTCCCACTCCTCCGGCATTCGGAGGTGTACTGGCCACTCTCGCCTTCGGGGGAATTGGAATCATTGGAGCTGAAGATGTGGTTGCGATGCCCACTGCTGCAGCCTTCTGCTTCAACATCGTCCAATCAAAGGTGTAATCATACTGATGATTGAGCGTACGGAACAGTATGCGGAACAGCTGTCGCAGGTACATGTAGTCAGGCCCTTCTTCAAACCGGAGGCCACGGCAGTAGTTGAGGTACATAGCAAATTCTGCAGGGAAACCCTATAAATGAAATTGCAAATTAATTATAAGAAACAAAAAGGGTGAAAATTTCCACCAAAAGAAATAAGAATTTTTTCATCTTTAAAAGATAAAACACCTTTATAGTGTAATTAACAAAAGAAATTCCAGGAAAATAATTTGTTACGGCACCATGATGAAAGTAAGATATTTTCTATAAATGGCAACTTTCATTGATAGACATTTTTAAAGAATGTATCATTGTCATAACAATAGTTGTCCTTATGGTTTTTGGTAACTTCTAATGCTCAAAAAATTGGCTTATTCTTATACCTAAACTATTCTAATTTGTTGAAAATCTATCCTAACACATCAAATATTGTATTTTTCATGTAAAAGGCATAATTTATTTATCTCCAAATATGTCTGCAGCATAAAATTTGGATTGATACTTGATTTGATTTTATATACTTTGGTATTGGCCTTCACATTACTACTTAACTTATTTAAAAATATTTTAAGTTCTTTGTGAGATTTAACAAAGTATACATTGAGACAATTGCTTTTATTAATTACATGCTATGTTTTATAAAAATATAGCATTTCTTGCACATCAGAGGCCTTGAAAGGTTAGCCAATAAGAATAATTCAATATCATCATTAGCAATTTGATGCATCCACTGTATATACTTTTTTTGAGTCCAAAAGGTATCATCAGATACTTATGCAATAGTAAGGGACGGAAGCATCATTCATAATTCCATCCTTAAAGTGACTCTAAAACATCTCATCTTTTGACATTTAATTAAACTTTTTAAATCATTTAATCCTTTCACTGCCATCAAATTTGGCAAAAAATTTGTTATATTAAAACTGATGTAACAGTCTCAAAAAATGTCATGAGATGTCCAACGATGATTGTTAAGTATGAGTGTGCTGGAGCTGCTCAGTTAATGAGGTATTGTAAAGGCTTAGAGCCCACCTCCAGAGGCGGCATTCACCATTTGGTATGAATCCATGACAACCACCATGCGGCAGTAAGCAGAATTGAAAGAATTCAAGTAATTGCAAAATAACTTATAAAAATCGCTAACTTTATAAATACACTATCAATATTTGAAACTAAATTCTTACAACAATTATGCGATTAAAAAATTAATTTAAAATCAGACAAATAATTAAATCCAATAATTTGATATACTGAGTGGATCTGTTATGTTAAATGCTAACATCAGTTAAGTATACCTACCTTACAAAGAACTTCTATAGGCGTTGACATCTTTTTTTCACTGATTTTTTCATACTTTTGCTTTTTAGTGGCAGCCTTCAATAAATAAGAAAAAATGTTTTTAATACTGCTTCATATACAAACCTGCACATCAATAAATAAGATTATAAGAATTTTTTGTTTAATAACTGTATATAAGAAATACCTTTAACCCTTGCCATGGAAGACTGCCTCGATTAAAGTACATAAGGACATATCCTAAAGATTCCATGTCATCACGACGACTGAAAGGAAAACAAATTTACAATAAGATATACGAATCAATAATAATTGCAAAATGTTAAGTTATTAATTACTATGAAAATAGATAGCCATACAATGTCATTACTGTAAAAGAGAAATAGAATAAATGCTAAGATATTTTTTCCTGGAAGCTTTTGAAATCAATCAAGGTAATGAGTGCTTGGATTATTGAGACATGATTATAGATATATTGGACACTTCAGTATAACTAAAATTACGTTAAAAGTATCATAATAGATTTAACACTGAAAACTTTTGATAGAATACAATAATAATCATAACTCTTTCTTGATACTGAAATTGAACTAATACAGAAAATAATTAAATGTAATTTTTTCTAAGAAGCAACAGACTGACTGCAGTATCTGTGAAAAATTACTGAAAGCAATCTTGAGCATCCAAAGGATTAATCAGTTATAAGAAGTATACACTCATAAGGAAACATTTAAAATAAAAATAGGGTGTATTATAAAATCACTGAGAATATACTTAGTAAAATAACTTCTAACCAGGAGCAAATATACAGTAGAACCCTGTTTTTACGATCCTCAATTTTGCAAACCATTTAGCCACTCCCGATCTATATACATGTAAAATGACCTCAGTTTAACGTAAAACCTCGATTTCATGTTTTACGAAGTGAGAAGCTGGTCCCTAGGAGTGATTGAACCCCGGGTTTACAAAGTATTTGAAATGGTTTTGTCACATTGAGCTCAATACAATGGGATGACGATCACTGTAAACAAGAGAAGCTGAAACCAGATTGTGTACGTAGGGAGGGCCCTCAGCCCATGTATTTTAGATGGAAAAATGTGGAAACATTGAATATAAGTGTAGTGCTCTTTGACGTGCTTAGACTGTGGTAAAATCCGTTTGGATGATCATCCAAGTCGCACTTAAATCCGATTTGTATGATCTAAGGAAAATATGTTCAAAGATGCATGAATTTCTTATGCATTCTTACGGATCGCAATGCTATCCCTGGTATCGTCATTCTATTATATTTACGTCCGTATTTTGTCGTCGATGCCTCATTCAATATGTTAACATTTGACATTATGCAAATGTTAGAGTAACCAAAGGGCATTTAAAAGTCAACAAATGTTGTAAAAGGTATCAAAACACCTCAAGGACATTTAAAAATTTAATGTACGATGCCTCTGCACATATTTGGGTCACCTCCAGCGATGCTTTCCCCCTAGTGAACTATAGAAACAATAGGTTGCGTCTATGGGGTGATAAATTGGGAAAGCAATCTCAAATAAACTAAATTAAGCCCAGTTTTAGGGTAGGTATTTAAATAAAGATTGAAAAATAATAGTTGAATGATGGAACCCTGACAAATGTTGGCCTCCAAGGGAGGAAATGTTTTGCACATTCAGTCAGAATCACTCTCTGCGCAAGGTGACCTGTGTTGTGATATCCCATCTGCCTCTCAGTAAAAAATGGATAAAACATCGTTGACCAAGAAAAAGAGGAAGTCCCTCAGTTTGGTCACCAAAAGGTCAATTATCAAGGAAGTACGTGATCACGGGCAGATGAAAAAAACAGAAATTTTTCGGATGTATGGCATTTCTTTATCTACATTAGCAGCAATCTTCAATTCAAGTGAAAGATTTTGAGTCACACAACGGCATCGTTAAAAACATAGTAAGTCTCATCGCACAGTGGGCTAAAATCGAAAAAAGCTGGCAAAAAATAAGAAAGTGGTTTTTCTGAGTGTGGGCTTTGAAACTTCGCATAGTAATGCTTAAATAAATTCATATAACTATGAAATCATTGTTGTTGGTTCCCATACATTAAAATTCTACAGGGGGTCAAATTTGACCAAATTTCACGAAAAATGGATTTTGATTTTTCGCAAAATTCTTCCACTTCAAGCCAATCCTGAACCAAAATGAGCTAACTCATGGGGTAAAAACGATGCAGTATTAAAAACCTAATTATTATGCCTCATAATACTGGGTTTGGATGATCACAGTTGAATATTTGCACTATTTATACAAAAAATGGCAAACCCTTATTTTGCGGCAAATTTTCACCTACAGTGAGGAAAATAGTAGTGATGTACCACGATGTACACGGACTTACTTATACCACAAAGTTCTTTGAAGCTTTCTTAAGAGGAACCTGAAATAAAATCCTGCAACATTTTGCGACGTCTATAAATAAAGTCACTTTTTGATGGCGATGCAAGAGCAATAACCGCGTGGAGGAGCACCACTTTCTGAGACCATCTCGGTTTGGAGATGATATGGGGAGAAAAACGCTTCTGAATGGTTGTGTTTTGGAGATATCATGATGAAGCAAGGTTACATTTTATCTTGAAGTGAAGAAATGATAAAATTTTAAAAATATTCTCATTTAATCCTTTAAGAAAAAATGAATTTAGAAGTGAATAGAGTCCTAATTTCTGAAATTTTAATTTTATTTAATAAATCCTTGAAGCTATAGATTCTCACTCTTTTCTCCTCTTTCGACCTTCAATTGCAAGATGAGTGAACTCACATCTATCGTTGTCTGCACAACCTTCTCGTGGGAGGGAGAGCGCACGCCAGAGAGTTCCCTAAAATCTAAGTAAAACTGTTTGAAGGGGCTTAGTATGACACCCAGCTGCGTACTTTTTGGGAAAACGGTTACCCTTTGTATTGTATTTCCATCAGTTTCAGCTTGAAATATTCTTGCAGAGTCAGTTATTTTCTGGCTGTGCTGAAGTTTCATAAAGTTGTTGTGCTGAAGTTTCATCCTTCATAGAAACTTCAAAAAACAAACAAAATTGATGATTACTTTAAAATTTAAAAAGTTTAAAATTTTCTTTCTGTTGCATTAAACATTGAACTGGATGTATGATTTATTTTAATGAAATACAACCTTCCTTTCTATCCCATTTAACTTTATGCACTGTGATACTGAACCTGGAATGGTATTGTAGAGGTTTTGATTGCTTGAAAGATAACCTCAAATTTACAAAACCCGAAACTTACAAAGCTCAATTTTTTGGGTACCTTCAACTTCGTAAAATTGAGGTTCTACTGTATTTGTACATCAAAGGAAAATTATAAATAATACTGGTGCTAATAATAGCTTGAACTATAGATTATTTGTACCAATGATCCATAAAATATTGAAGATGATGAATAATTAACATATTTACACTCCTTGCAATTAAAAATACCCAAAATTCATATAACAAACGAGTAAAATAATACACAAATAGATGAAATATAAATAAATAGCTTTTGCTCCTAAAGTAAATCAAAAAACATTTGTAGAAAAGGAGTTAGGGGACTAAACACAATGATACAAACTGGCTTACCTGAAAACTGAAAGAACCTAACAACTTTAGAATACAAAAACTTGTTGAATTGATTATTGGTGTTGTAAAAACTTAAATGTTCTGCAATGTATCGATTCATGGGTTAGCAAAATTTTTTTACAACTACAAAAAAAGGACACCAGTTAGGGTTATGTAACAGAGAGGGCCAGCAGCAAATGATTGAAAGAAGATATAATGGAGTGGTGAGATAAGGTGGTATAGAGTAACTTTCTCATCAGGGCTGATGGGAAGGTTCTCATACTCTATACCACCTTGTCTCACAACTCTGTTACATCTTCTTCCAATCATCTCCTGCTGGCCCTCTCTGTGTGAGGAATTGGTCTCTTTACAATGTAGAATCTTACCTTTGTTCAATGCCCAAATGAGCATTTATGGAAGCATATCGGGCTGTCCCAGTAAGATTTTTGTCCTCACGATATGATATGTGTTGCCGTGATCTTTGGTCCCGAAATTTCTTGGCCAATCCAAAATCTATCAAGAACAGCTGTGAAGCAAGATGTAAGGGATTATATAAGAAAATTTACAAACTAAAACATTTTAGGCAACAATTTGATAAAATCAATGATATCATCTAAAACATTCATAATTTACAGCATGAAATATAATTTTTTTAAAACAATACCTTATTGCAGTGTCGGCCAATGCCCATGAGGAAATTGTCAGGCTTAATATCTCGATGAATAAAACACTTAAGATGGACATACTCAATTCGCCCAATCATCTGATCAGCAAGCATTAAAACTGTCTTAAGAGTAAAGCGACGAGAACAAAAATTAAAAAGGTCTTCCAAGGAAGGGCCCAGCAAGTCCATAACGAGTACATTGTATTCCTTCTCTTGACCATACCATCTGAAAAGTGAACATAAATTTAATATAAGTTCAGATTATAGTATAATGTTTCTAATTAAAATTAAAAACATGAGCAACCAAGATATAATGGAGCATGCATTATTCAATCAAATTATTTTTACTCAAAATATGGGAAAAAAATTGTCTCCTAGGGAGTCTCCATCAGCCAAACCTAAGTAAAATTTGAAATGCATGAAGGGGGTGTAAGGGATAGGGTGAGCTATAAGCGATTACTTCCTTCCAAGAATAACATGATATCCACGGAACAACATCTAGATATAGAATTGATTTGATTTGGACTCAAAAAGAATGGGAGTACATATACTGGTGCACTTTACAATTCTATTACAATCTATACATTAATGCATGCTGGCATACATATATAAATAATAGGTATAAATAATCTCTTGCAATTAGAAACTAAAATATTTTACCAAAAAATCTAAAACCATTCTTCAAATCAATACAATAAATAGCATTCAGATACTTCGTCACTATTTCTAACACGAAAGAATGGAATACTACGTTAAATCAAAACAAATTTAAAAGAAGTAATAAAATCTTCATTCCCTTCCCAAACTGAATATAAAAGACTTGCATTTAAAAAGGAAATACATCCTTTTCAAAAAATATATTCATAGTGCATACACTTAAAACTAATCTCTCAGGCTTGCATCAAAAGAATCAAATTTTTCAAGCAAGATACATAAGAAAACAAATGGGCAAATGGATATATATTAAAAAGTGGTTACCATATAATTTCATATTAATAAGGAAAAGGTGAAAGGAAACTTAGCAGAAAAAGGTTGTGCACCTAGGAAAATTCCCAAGGAAGAATGGACATAAAACGCACAAGACCGGAGCAGACAGAGCAACTGCCCAGCAGATCAGAAGATCCAGGTCTAGTCCCAGTCTTGTCAGACTTTTTCCATGCCCGTTCTTTCTTGGAAATTACATATTCAGAGTTTTTGTTTCTGATTACATAAGTGATATTTATATCCTGGCATTATTTCAAACAAATAGTTTAAGCTGCATATAAATTTGAGGCAGTCAAAGAATTCTATAGATATAATATTGCAATAGATAGATAGATAAAGGTCTTTATTGTCGGGCGAAATTGAGACTGATTAGTCCCATCTTACATTTAACCCGTAGCAAAAAAGTGAATAAATAATAAAATAAAAAGACAATGATAATCATAATAAAAAAAATAAATAAAAAATAAACATTTGGCGAGTCAAAACAAAAAACAAATTTGTTAAAGTAGTTCAAATGAGTATAAAGAGAAAAAGAAAATATATACATATATCGATACAAGTTAATTCAGTCGATATAAAAAGGAATATAACGTTTGAAGGAGAGTAGGGGTGAGAGTGTGCAAGAACGATAAGGATATGTGGAATAAAAGGGAAAAAAAAAGAAAAAAAAAACAGTAAACCCATCTTAGAATCTGATTCATGAGGAAGAGTTTCCTTATTGATAAGAATATGTATGGATGGATATATAAGGAATGTATAGGGTAAAGGCACAAGAATAGTTTTCATGGTTAAATTTTTACAGAATCGTTAAGGAAGATATAGAAGTACTAGATAAGGATAAATATAGACCATAAATGCACAATAGAATGGTCACAGGATCAATCAGAGCTAAAAATTAACCAAATTAACATTCATTTACAAAAAATCCTTCTATGCTTTATTTACGAGTAATCCATATTAGTTGACCACATACTACCAAAACAAAATGGCATATTGCATATATCAGGCATTGCTTAGATATTATGTTCCTCTTTCACTTCAAATACTAAAATATTGAATAATCAAAGTTTCAGAAGCATTAGTATAATGATAATATTCAGCTACAGATTTCATATACTGTTTTGTCTCCATAACATAGGCAATAAAGTCTTATTCTCTCCTTTGTAAAACCACTCTGAGGTCTTACCCACAACAGGAAAGTTTTGAAGCGTGCAGGTTGTAGAATTTTCTAAGTTATTTCAAGTTCATTACCGCAAAGAATAACAATTATCTCTTGCAAAGTGTTTTCAATACTCTAAAGTGAAATTTTCCACTCTTTTTTCCCTTCATAAATAAGAATTAACAAAATGTATAAATTAATGTTTAGATCAGAATAAATTATTTTCTAAAGCTGATCTTCAAAACAAATGTAGTAAAGAAACACATCGCAGATTGATCTACTACTGATTCCAAAACTTGATTTATTTGAGTTCATTGCTTTCCTAGATTCATGTTTAACTGCTTTCGACCAAATATATTAGATAATTAACATGGGCTTTATAAAAATGCTACTATCAAGGTAATGTAGGATTCAAATGTGTCATTTTTACTCAAAATCATCATTTTCGATTATTTTCGCGCCGTTCGCGTAATGGAGAATCCGAGTAATCGAGGTATTATTTTCATAGAAATCACGCGGTTTCTTCCACTGCAGCAAGACGTTAACTTGGATCCGTCTTGACTACAACTATGCCTTTCGAATATGCAAATTCGTAATCTTCCTGTTTATCGATGTCCATGAAATTCAAAATGGTTAAAAATACGTGATTCGAGATAGAGAGCAGTAAAGCGGTCGCGCTACGTGGCAGGTATCCAGCGTTACCAAAAGGAGAGTTAACGGAGCTCGTCTGTGTCGACCAATCAGTCGAGGGAATTTATAGCGAGAAAAGCGGATCGTTGATGCGGAAGTTAAGATAGAGACGCAAAAAAAGCATCACAATGACGAACGGTAAGATTCTGAGCGGAGTCCTTAATAACAACTCGATAATAACGGCCTTTACCTTCTGGCGAACAGAAATACTGTTGTTCACTACCTCAACGCTCCATATGCTCTTAGGACATTAAGTCCACTCTGATTCAGTACTTAACTTTAGAAGTAAAAGCATAGGCTGATATAGGCTAGTTATTAATTTAATTAATCCAAAATTTATAACTTTCTCCAATTCGGAATGATACAATCAGCACGATTATTCAAGTCCGACTGCTTCGATTTATTACTTTATTTACAAATTTAAATCGTGCCAAGAAAAGGAAAAGCTCCCAGCTGCATCTTCCTTGACAGTTTCACTTCTCACAGAAGAGGGATGGGAACGTCAAACATAGCTCGAAGAACTAAATTTTTAAGTTTACTTAAGGTTTGAAGACAAATTTACTTAAATTGATGGCAGTATATTAATAAAATGGGCCATAAATGTTTAACCTTATATTGTCAAGCATTAAAAGAAATTCCAAAACTTCCCGTTTGGTTCCGGGTATCAAAATAAATCCAGCTGCTGTGTTGAATCAGAACACGGAAAACTTTCTTTCGAAATAATTACCCGAATTCTCGGGAAAATCGACCTTAGCCTGAAACCAAACTATTTAAAATGAAATATACATAGCGAAAGTCAAACTTATTCAAATCCAGCAGTAAATATTCATTCTGGCATAGAATCCCTTCTATTATTACACCCTAAACGTGAAAAACACAAAAATTAGCAAGCTTGTGAATATTTTCATGATTTGAAGACTAATTTCAATGTACGAGTTTCAGAGATATGAACAATATGCTCTGTTTCCTCCGGTGGCGTGTGAAACGACTTGAGGAAATCAACCATGACCAAGAAATCGTTTCGAAGCTTTCCAAATGCTGTCTGATGCCTTGAAGCTTGGGAGCGAGTTATACACACATCCTTGCATGCAAGACAAAGAAATGCGAAACTGTTAAAAAAGGAGAGGTTTGCACATGATTACATAAGATGCAGTAGCTGACTGCGAAATAATAAAATTTCTTTCAAATACGATGACAGTTGGAACGGGCTTCAATATTATAGAAAGTAAAAATACGACCATCAAAATAAGCATTAAATTTAGTTTAATATAAATGGATATCGCGTCAATAACATCGTCGAACTGTAATTTGGACAATTGGTTTAAACTCTCATCTTAACTTCCGCTTCGAAAAATGAAACAAGAATCATAATATATGTATGATATCCAGAAACCACATCAATTCCAGCTACTCTCGGATGAAACAAAGTATAGTGCAAGCTCAAAGGAAGGAATATAAAAATCAACAGACCCGTTCTGTGCTAAGAGCGAATCCACGAAAAATTAATTAAAGACGACCCATTCTAAGGGTGGACCACTGTCTTCGACTTATAGCAACATCGAAAGCTCGCACAAACCCCTCAAATGTTATTTTCAATTTCATATACATAAATTTTAACTCTAATAGTAATCGCCTAATATGTTAAAGAAGGAATGAAAAAAAATCTTCTGAAAATATTAAGTATTTTTCAACCATTTTACGTAATGACAATTTCCTTGGCAAACTGCCTATTAGAGCTAAATGGAGAACGTCAGGCAAAGTGAATGAAGATAGGCTATCGATTTTACTCATCCTTGAATCAGAATAAGTTGGGCAAAGAACGGCTAACAAAAGTTGAACTTCTCGCAACAGCAGATAAAAATTACCGATTGCAACTAAACTTCACAAATAAAATTACTTCATTGGTAATATCAAATTTTAGCACCAGAACATCGAATACACCTTTATCTCCAAAATACGAAGGAAATACTGCCAGCCTTGGAGTGAGATTTCGAAGATAACTGGATTCGTAATCCTTATAAAACTACCTAGATATGCCACAAAAGAACGATAATACAGTCACGACCCAAAAATTAACCGTTTTCAGTGTGATTACGAGAGCGAGAGAATGACGAGGAATAGACCTCGGACGTGTAAATCGAATCTCTAAAATTTGTTAATTGAGCTGACACCAATAAAACATGACTTCGACGGTCTTCCTGGGTAACCAAACGAAGAATACGATTCACCGACCCAAATAATCAAATCGCGAATTTAAGTTCGCTAGGGATTCTATTGGAGTTATTATGGTGATGCTAAACGCGATTATCTCGCAGTGATTCGAACTGCAAACGCATATAATCCTTTTCCGGTTTGGTGGAAAGCCAACGGTGACCTAAAAACTAACCAAGAGCCCGCTTCCAACACAAGTAGGTTATGGGGCCGACTCATAAACAAACCAACTCCCAAACCAGGCGTGGTGCTTACGAATATCCACTGACCTTATGTCCAGACGATTTCCACTACACAAAAGTAAGAGCAGTAGTACCGACCTTGATGAATCCCACATGCCCACTAACCCACCGGAACTGGTAATTAGTCGATAAACTCCATCGTAGCAAATATACTTCTCAGACAATTCTATGTTAACATATAGGAGGAAAGAAACTATTCCTTTTAAGATGCAGCACATTAAGAGCTATGGATTATTAATAATATTTCACCTAGGTGTATGATGTTTGCCATCACCGAACGTCTTCAAATTAGCTTAGGAATCAGAAATAAAAAGTTATCGAATAAAAGCGAAACAGAAATTCAATTAAACGCAAATATTTCACGAAATCCGAATCTTAGGAAAATAGACACACAAATCTTTTATTTAATACTAACGTCCATGGAGTCAACCACGTAAATTTAGTCTTCAATCTTTCTTAAGATAAAAAGAGTCGATTAGCGTTTTCATTACAAGACGATAGATGTTGTAAGAGAGAACAATTTATGTAGGGGCAATTTCTTAAATTAAGCCTTCAACTTCCTACGCCAAGTTTGGAAATTAGTTCTAACGTCCGAATCTCAAGTTGACAGAAGAAATACGGTCTTGGATTAGGGAAGGAATTATAGAACTTTCGTCAGCGTTTATTAAATTCAGACCTCAACGAGCATTTAAATAAATTCCATAAATTCTTATTCATGAAATAGTATAGTCGCTTTCATCAGCATAAACTGCTGAAAATTCGTACTAGTGAGTCGATAACCATAAGTGCTTCATATTTTCTAATTTTTATCACACTACAGTAACTACAGACGAACGCGAAATTCATATACCCAGTTTACAGATACAAGAAATATAAAGAGAATCACAGAAAAAAATGAATTCCCCAGTATAGCACGAACTTTGGAAAAATATTCACATTCCGTTGATCAACCTCATATTAGATGGAACGTATTGTAAATAAAATAGGTTATATAACTAAGAAACCAAAATAATACAAAAATGAGACGAGATTGGAAAATCGCCATTATTGGAACAAAATACACTGAATAAGACCTACCCCTCGAATGAATACCTAGTAACACTATTGTGCCATGTTTTTCTGATATAATAAAATATTTCCACTTACACATCCAAAAATGACCCTTGAAACTGGCTAACTCCATTACTTGATTGAAGCCCAATAATTCTCAAGCTTTTTCCAAACACCAAAATTAAATTAAAACATAATATTGCAAAAATCTTAGTAGCTTGACAGCATATTATGGGACAGAACGCTTAGCATTGCGAAAATCATTACAAGAATCCATCACTTAATCACACATTCACAGGTCATTACGAAAAAACATTGATTAGTTACAAACTTCATTCAGGATGCCGAGCTTTAATGGCAAAATGCTTCTGAAACACAAGTTTGACTCTTAAGTAGTGTTAAGGATACTGTCAGTATATTTTTTTAATAGAAGACAATTTCATCAATAAGATGACTATTTAAGATCATTAATATGTGATAATGGTCACGAGGCTGAATCTTAAGTTTAGATTTAGGCTCGTGTGATTATCATTAAAAATCATTTAGCGTCCAGTGTTGTATTTTAGAAACCTTTTCAATCTTATACAAAAGGTACATGACACTCACTGATATTAACATTATAAAGAAAAACTAAAGAAAACGATGAGATGAATTGAGAATGTAGAATTTAATAACACCTAGTTCATTCATATATCATTAAAGTTTCAAACATAAGAAATTTCCCCCGAGTCACCCAAAGCAAATCTTTCATCAACTAGACCTAACTCTTCCAATTTTACCAATTCCTTAGAGAAAATTACTTATTAAAATTCGGATAGCTAATGGAACAACCGTTAGAGAAACGTTTTCCATCCGGTGCTGAAATCTTTAAAAGAAAAAATATTGCTATTCACTTGTCATACCTAACAATCTTGGTTCCACGAACGCCTAGAGATCTCAGAAAGGGCCACATTATCTATTCTGCAGAAAGGAAAGAAGAATTCCAAGCCATCGATGAGATTCCTATGACTGCCTAATGATTCCTACTTTTCTACCCAAATAAGGAGGAAGTGTGGGGATGGGTCTACCCATAACATTGTCGAGAAAGAGCTATCCACAGTTTGGTCTTCGAGAAAGACCATCTCTTTGTACAAGACTGCAGAAAATCCCCGGTGTCAGTACATCTCCATGGTATCCCTAGCGATGAATTCTTATCTTCGAATTCTCACCTGAGCGGCGATGTAAGATATTTGTATAATGGAATTATTAATAATTAAATTCGGGTCAACCTATTTTTTTAAGTCAACACAACACAAAAAAGAAACCAACCCAACCACTTAAAGGGCCGGTTGCATTAGCTCACCTAAGATTGAGTATGAATTTATTTATGAACATAGCAAGTTAATCGTAAGTGATCCCCAATGATTATAATAAATATACCAAAAGGGGCAATAATGAATATAGATATCTTGTAAGGTTTCCTTTCTAAGGGAATACACATCACAGAAAAATAATTTAAAATGGAGCGTGATGAATCACAAAGCTTACTGGAGACGAGGTGAGTGAATTCAAGGAATAAATAAATAAATATTACACATTTTTCGCAAGAGTTTACATAACGCCTTAGGAGAACTTACTTGTCATTAATTGAATGTTACAATCTAATGGTCATTGCCTTACATGCTATTATTTCCTGAATCGCCTTGTAAGCACGCGAAACTACAACGGAAAATGAAAACAAATACATCCATGAAAGAGTTTTACAATAGCTTTCAAGGCTTTTCCGATGAATTTCCATCTTACGCTCCGTCATTACTTGTAAACGAAAAGAAATAAGACGAAACTTGCTAAGGAACCGAGCGACTTTCTACGAGGAAGGATCGACCAGATGTTACGAATAGGTGGTTACTCAGTGGACACTAACGCAACCTACAATCAACAGCATGTAGGCCGCGGCTACGACTCTTGGATCTTTAACATAAACGACCATGAGACATACTAATGCCAAACGGATGAACTTCTGGTCAGTCATAATTATTCCTCATCGAATTCTGGCAACAATGCTGTCTCACCTTGGCAACGGTGCCGTGGCCGATAAGAAAGCCTGCTGACTCGCTCTTCCTACAAATCGATGGGGATGCAGGTAAACGTAACCTACGCCAGTGCTCACGAGTAGTTCGACAAAATACGCAAGATCTTTATGATAAATGGTATAGGAAAACTAAGCAAAAAGCATCAATGTCCACGTTAGGGGAGTCAATGAGTGGTGTGACAATCATTCGAAAATGCATCTGTAAAAACAAAGTGAAGCGTTAAATCGACATTGAGGCAATATGAGCTGGAAACGACTTCTGATAGAATTAGTTTATCTCTAAATCGTTGAAGATAATTACGTAGTACTTCAAATAATCTGGGATGACAATTACTGGATATCTTTATCGTAAAGGGCATTTTATATAAAAAGTAACCATAACACCCTTCACAAGCCGGAAGGAAACGGGACGGAATACGCAAAATCAAATAATAATTCAATTTTCTGCGACAAATAATGCCGTAGTTAAAGTAGTAATTCAATTTTAATTTCCCTATTCATCGGCGCTCATATTTATCTGCACTATTCGTAACTGTTTCCGAAATTAAAATTATCTGTGAGAGAGTATATCCTGCAATCTATGCAATCAGCTGATGTAGAGAGTCTATGGCAATGTGACCAAATGCACAGGTAGTAGAAATTCCCACCCAAACAGACGACAAAATTTACGTTTACGAGTAAATTTTCTCGTTTAAAACGTATGTTTACGTGTTCTTCTGTTTATGAGTAAAAAGTCTCGTGGGGGGTTTAGGACCTTCCCAGCTATTATAAGTTTGCGCGATAAATTAAAATCAAATCATTCAGATGGTGAGCGCAATGCCAGTCATGGCAGCTTACACCGTCCCTTTACCCCGAGCTTTTTTTTGAGACGGAATGAATATTCCGTTAACCTGACGTCACAGCAGCAAACCTAACTCGATACTACCATCCTGCCCCGACGGAGGATTTCCGCCGCTATGCACCGACGATACCGGAGGACCGTGGATACGTTCGGGAGGAAATGGTTAAAGGCAGGTGAAGACCTTTAACTGAGATCTTCCCTATCTAAACTACAAATTCGTAAATGTTAATCTCTATGGATGGCAGATAAGTACTTTAACCATGGCCAAGCGGCTGGATTCGATATCATACTCTTAAGACTTCGGTAATATAACCCCTTGTAGAGACAACGCGATCGAGTATGACCTCGATCGCAATTGAAAGGGAAAATTAAAAGCGAAATGGTTTCGACTCAACAGCTGCCTTTCTACGCTAACTTTATTAGAAACTACCAAAACACGAGGACTAACAAGTAAATCTTAATTTTGACTTCGGCAAAAATTTCACTTGACAATGAGTCATTTCTGAATCAATCTATTGGAATAGCGATACTAACAACAAAATAGCGCTATGCAAACAAACTAGATTTGTGCAAAATCATAACATACGTGTCAAAATAATTTCACTGGTACGGAGGCCTTGTAAGAGATGAAAAACCACCAACTTATATTTGGAGGTCGCAGAAGACAACCGCCAAACAACCTCGACAAAGTTGCTTGATTTCAGTTGATGCAGTTTTTCAAACTATAGCACCTGTTAACTACGAATAGCAGTTAATACTCGAATAACCTTTGCAGTTCTTAAGATATAAACAATGTCGGGAAAATTTGGCGACATCACGTAAATTCTGAGACTATTCCAACCGTTCTTAGAAATACAGAAAAGTTAGCTTTCCTTTTGTAAATCAATATTGTTCAACGTAAGGACTGAAAGAAATGTCTCTCTCTAAAATTATGTAAGTCGGCATAAAATGGAGTGTTAATAAAGACTCGGATAGGAGAGCTTCATTATGTTGACAACCAGCCTATGGTGAAATGACGCAATAAGCAGTGTTTTGGTTAAATTTCCAAGACTGCTATTTTTTAAACTTCTTATCAAAACTTAATTTTTAATAATATCTCGAGATGAAATGGAACAAGCAACAGCATCAGAAGATTCTCAGTCGACCATTACAAGGGTGGCTGGAGTTCAAGCTACTGAGAGCATCTTATTTATTTCCAGGTTGGATGATGCAAAATAAATCACCCTACAGCTTATTTACATCATTCAACTGTAAGCAAACGCAGCAGCATACTGTTTTACACAAAATTATGAAAATTGTGTAAATATCCGTCACATTGGCAAAAATATTACTATAATATATTTATGCTTATTAGCAATTACAGTTGTTATAAACCCTTATAATTTATCCATAACTTTATAAACCATACTCTCAAGCCAGTTTCCCACTCGGCGTCTAATTTGCCCTACATTTCCCAACTGCTTGTATCTTGTGACAATCCATTGCATATTATTGTTCCTCTATTGAATACAGTTTTCCGTCCTTTGATATTTTTCACATATGCAATTTACACTCATTGTTTCAATCGAAATCACTCCAAAGCCTAGAAATATGAGCTTAAAATCTTAAAAACTACACGAAATAATAAAGGAATAGATAAATATTTTTGAAAAGAGGACACAATATATTGTTAATAACAAAATGAATTGCTATAATCCGTTGGTTAATGTAAGCCAACGCATTCTGAATTTAGTCATGCCTGTTAGATAACTTCAATGCAATAAGGGTATTAATTAGATAGAACAACCTGCATTAAATTATGTTTTAATAAATAAATATAAGTACGAGATCTTTCAAACGTCATATCATTTATGTTGGAAATAACCTTCGAAAACTACAGTGGATAATCTAATTCACACCACGATGAGGAAAACCTTGATGCCGACTTGAAAAATATCCTTGCAATTATCAATATTAAACTGTTAGCTCGTCAAGGAATATAACGTTCCAGTATCCAACAGGTTCACTGTAAATTACAAAGCTAGATACGCTGGCTGTTTGTCGCCAGCCCTACGCCTATCTCTCTTTCAAAGCCGTAAGATGCTATCTTGGTGACTCATTGGAACAACCAGACGAATATTACACGATCAACTAATGGGAAAGAACTATGACCATGTAGCAAGCAAATAACTTCCTACCAGGAGCCATCTCGAGTTCCTCAGAAATCGCGACGGCAGACGAGTGAGTCATCGTTTTCGGCCCTTCCACGAAAATCATTCCGGTGAAAATTATATCTGCGATAGTGCCTCGAAACGATAAGTTGCGAATACGATAAATTGCTAGAATTGATAAATAACTGCTAACCAAATTCAATAAAAGACCTGCCAATGAGTGAAAAATCCAACGCTAATCTCGTCATTACGAAAATTGAACGTTTTTCTCTGTTGTTGTGCAAAAAGGTAAATATAAAATATTCCCAAAAACTGATAAAAACAACGCAGCGTCGCTGACATAGAGCATAGAATAATTCGAATGCCGCCGAAGCAAAGAAACTTAAGGCCTATAAATACCCCGAGGACGGCGGGCAAATCGGATGCACTATTTCGTTCCGACTGGTGCACTAATCTTTTTATTCTGCTAACTGCCTTAAGGGAGAAAAGCCCATAATTCAGTCCTACTATCCAGCACAGGACTTCGATATAACGTAAAAACACCATTTTAAATTCTTCGTTTGACAAAACAAAGCCTCTTGGACCCATTCACCGTTGCATTCCTTATCAAACGCTACTTTGACAAATATAGTTGGTATGCACTTGACCTTTCCTAACTTACTAGGGTGAGGAAATAACCATCATCAACGAGAAAACCTAAGCCACTACTAGAAAGCGATGTATGCAATTACAAGTCCATCGGTAATCAATAACGTATTCCAGTCCTGAAGGATAAAAATGAATCAACGAAATGTCGTTAATAATCGGGAATTTTTCAAAATATAACCAAACAATGAGTAAAAAAAAGTAGCGTCGGTTCGGTAAAATGTAACACGAATGAAGAAATAATTGCGTAAGACGTTGAAGAAACAAGACGAGTAGAACAAAGCATTAGTATTGGGAAAATTTGTTTTCACTAGAATGCAACGATGTCATGACACCATTGACAGCCAATTTTCAGGGGTTATTGGAATAAATGAATAATAATGAAGAACCTATAGAACAAACCATCACTTATCAAAGTACGCACGCGATCGACCATTTAATAAGATGGTCAAAAATACGACGTCTTCTGAATTGCTAAATCTGCTTTCGATATTCGTCAACTAATACACATGAATAATGTCAGCAACAACGTGCTCAATGCGTAAACGTCAAATCTTGAAGAATATCTGCTTCGTATTTAATGGCATCAAGCATCTGATGGAGAAAATTGGTCACACGACTTTTCCTTTTATACAACGTTTTCAACCATGAAGGAGATTTCTAAGAATTTGGTAAGGAAATAAAGACTGCCACTTCTGGACACCGAAATTCTAACGGATGGCTGATCACGTCTGTGCAACCTCGGTTTTCCGTTTAAGACATAAGGCAACAGTGGATCTATCACTTTCCCCCTTCCCTTTTCTTCCCGCTTTCCCCATTCGCTAGAGCTTGTGGTTCTGTTTCAATTCAAGGAAGGGATGAGGCAAGGAGTAGTGGAAGCCTACGAACTGCTTTCACCTGTTCGACCTAAGGCCAGTCTTTTAAAGATAAAGACATCGCTAAGATAGCAACATTCGAATTACTATACCTCACACCGAAGGTAACTGAAATAACACTGAATACGTCTGCTGCATGAACAGCTGTATTCCTTTCAAGTTGAAATATCGCTAGGAAGGATCAAATAAATCTTACCGTATGTGCGGAATGCCTAGACCTCCTGTCAATATTTTATACAATTTACTCTCGTAGAGCAGTTGCGGGTGTCTAGCTCGAATTGGCTCGAGCTTGACGGCCACTTCCTGGAATAAGAATGCAATTCCATGGGTTAACGAAGAGAATCTTCAATTAGATAATTACTTTTCATAAAGGTTGCATCACTGGGGGAAACATTGCAGATTTTTAATTCTGCCCAAACCAATTTCCTTTTCGCCCATGACGCTTCGATTTCACATTAGGGAACAACAAAATCTGCATAAATATTAAACTTAGAAAAATGGTTAACAATATGATTGAATGTTGCATAACGAAGTTCTTTCAAGGTATCCTATATGGATAGCTGTAGTTAACATCAAGAGCATATACTGCAGCTGAAAACTACATAACAGCTGATCGACTACTTTGAGAGATATTTATATTGCACACAAATGAGAGAAATTACTCATTTTGAGATAATTATATTCCTCATCTTACAAAATATATATCCTCCCCAATGAGGGAGAACTGAGGAATTTAATACGAATTAATTAAAGTTCAACAATTAGAAACCAACCCAATGAGAAATGCAACTGTTAAAAATGTAGAAAAAATATCCCTAGGTACCATTTTATATTTTACAATGAGCAACTTGTAACGAATGTAGAAGATACATAACTATAACCATCACAACACAAGAGGATGAATATAATGAATTTTATTGCAACTTCAAAGAGTTCAAACGCAACAATAACTTTTGGGATGCTAATTTGAAAAGCCATTTTACGCTTGGAAACCAAATGTAAGCGTAACAAGAATGTATTTCAAAAATTTTAAATGGAAATCTTACTATACACAGGAAAATAAGAAACTTAAAATTAAAACCAGCAAGGAAATTAAAATGATTCTTCCTGAGATACCAGTTTCGATGGTTATTTCTACAAGATATCAATATCCAACAAACTGAATACATCCACATCGAAGGGAAATAGCGTTAAAAACTTATTCCCGATGGCTATTACCATTCCGAAATATATTATCTGATTTTCAAATGATCAAAAGGATTGAGGGTTCAAGAGAACCTTTTCATTTTCTCAATGCTAGAATCTAGAAAGCTTGAGGTATCTAAGATGGCTGAAGGCACTATACATAATACGATCAGTTGCAACGGTAAACAAACGTTAAGTCACTTTCACAATAACGGGATAAAATTGAGCACAATCCACACAGAAATGAGCCAAAATATCACGAAAAGGTTAAAATTTCATTTGATCACAAATTTATGATTTCCATACAGATGACTAATCATCGGTAATGTTAAATGGCTGAGCACTTCGAGTCAAATCGTCTCTGCAACAATATTCACCTTTGATTGCGAACAATATGATCTGAATTAGTAAATTAATCTAGAACGAGCAGTATAATAGTATTTACTTACCTCTCCATTTGAAACGTTTATACCCAAATATATGTCTCCGAACGAACCAGATCCAATTTTGCGCACTAAACGGTATTTTCCACACACTATGAAATCTCTATGTGATGCGTGTGCTAACGACATTTTTATATTTCTAGAGTTTCAAGTCAAAAGATTTAGAATTGAACAGATAATTCAAATCAATATTTTTGCCACAACACCATGATCAATTGGCCGACATGTTTTCTTGTAGCAACCGACGTAGGAACAAAGCAACGCAATGCATCATGGGATTCATCTCCTGCCCATGGGATACATCCGATGCATCGCAGCTCCACTACGTGAACAATTCGAATCTATAAAAGAGTTTTTGTAAGATTTAAATCATCAGTACTCGATATCTTTGATTAACAAGATACGATAAATTGTAAATTGATTTTAGAAATAAATTTAGAGATCAACTTTTAATATTAATGGCTAATATTTAACTAAACTTATACTTAGTAATTCAATTGATGTTTTTACCTTGTTCCCCTCAAGTTATGTATGTCGCAGTTGAGTTGTTCGTAATCCTTTAAACAGAAGCGTTAAGTCAAAAGAAAACTGATTATAATAATACTATTATTTTTTCCTCGTTTTACGAAAATAAAATCTCGTCTGAATGGACATACATGCCGAAGAATTCCTTGTCTGTGAATAATAACATAAGAAACCCGCACTGGAATTAGTTACCTTTAATAAATGTCCTTAAACATATGTTTAGGATTCGATCGTAAGCATTTATAATCTAATATGATTTGGTTTCTTTCCTCATTGAATTTTAATCAATGAGCATTCTTCCTTAGTGTTTTATGCAACTGAGAACTTCACTTGATTGATAACACCAAGGTATATTAATTCCTTAAGTGTAGAAATCAAGTTTTAGAATTAAATGTTTTAGTTCGGTATTGAAAGATAAAACCTCGTATGAACCAATATATTTGCACATTTTATGGCTAAAATTATAGTTCCAAGTGTCCATTATTTCGCCAACATAGATAAGCAAAAGAGATATTGGTTGCAAATAAGAAACGATTAAACAAAGGTAATAACTTACCTGCTCATTTGTGCGCCTATTCCTTGCAAAAAGATGGTGATTTGATTAAATTTATGAATTATTGGAAATTGGTGGAATAGATTACTTTTAGTTATTTTCCTCGTGTTTCTTGGAACTACATAGCGTCGAACGAAATGTTTGAAGGCTGTATAGAGGTGGAAAAGAATTATGTGCTTCCTGTTGTAATTGTATTAATGACAAGTTACTAGTAAGCTTTAAATATTTTCAATTCATTACTGAAAATGGAGTAAAAATCTTCATGCAATACAAATGACCTTACCTACAGCATTTTCTGAAATTCTTGGCTAGAGAATCATAGAGTTAAGAATAGTAAAGTAAAACTAATGCCAATCCTCAGTAGCAGTTATCACCTGTCACATTCAAGTATGCTTGCAAACAGTAGGCATCAATTGATAAACTTACTTGTAAATATCAAATTTAGTTTTCTTTAACAATGGAGCATTAAAATGCAGCTTAAATAAAGAATCACATTCAGGTATATAAGTGAAGTGTTTCAAACTTCATTGAAATTTTCAATAACTTCTTGGAAATCTTATACATACCCTTTAACTTTCAATTTATTATCCCTAAAACAGTAAATATGGATCTTACAGAAATTTCATCATTAAATAACTGAGGGAAGCACATCTTATGTGCATAATATAACAACAGATACAAATTGAAAGGTTTATCGTTAATAACACCCAATTCAGAAATTCTCTAATCAGAGCATTGATAAGATTTCCTTATTTCCACTCTTGTCATGGAATTTAATCACATAGATATTTCCACAAAGAATTAAAAACACCAAATTTTTCAATCTTGCATTATGGCAGTCATGTTCTGTCTTTGATGACCAAGGATTCATCTTCTTGAGATCTTGGGAAGGAATCTTCTTGAGATGAAATCCGTTCCTCACCAAAACTAGTTTGAACTATTGGTAGCTGAGATTCCATATCCACATTAACTTCTTCCTCCAACTTCCCTGAAGTCATCCTGTTACCCAAGCATGCTTGCACAACACTTTCGCTTAGGACATCACCTTCTACCAGAGACTCCGTCAGCTGAATAAATGGTGCTTCCCCTTTCCACATACAGTATAAATGTGAACGATTTTCCTGGAATTAAAATGGATAATAAAATTGAATATCCTTACCAAGCATTTTATTTTAATTTTGAGTATGACATTATTTTATAGCTCACGATTTGAGTCAACAGTAGTAAACCAATATTGATGTATTTCTAGCATCCACTGACATACAATCAAGGTATCAGAACAACAATACACTATTAATAAACAATAACCCTACAAAACATGTTGGGAAGAATCCCTTATTAACAATAACATCTCATTCATCATGTCATGGGTCAGTTTAAAGCTATTTTAAGTAGAATATAATTATTTACTTAGAATCAATGTAAATGAATGAGTATTAATAATAGCTCAATTACCTTGCAAACGCTTCACAACTAAAAGATGCAGTGTGTGTATAAATGTCTATGCTACGTAAGCTGAGAACCACCACTATCCAATGAGAAATGGATCAATTAGCTTGTGAATAGATAATGAATACAACTAACTATACCCTAATGGGTGAACTGAAATACACATGAAATAAATTAGCAATATACCCCTTCCGATCCGGATCCTGTAGACTTGCTATATGTTGAGGATGAGTCAGTAGATGAGCTGCTTTTTCTAGAAGGAACTCCACCATCTGCAGCGGCTGATGCCCACCCAGATGAACTCATTACATTGCTTGGGAGATTACCAGCATCTCCTTCACACCATCTAGAAAATAAACGCAGAGAAAAAAAATTAGATAGATTTACCTCCAATAAGAAATTATGCATACTGGATCAATCCATATCAGCAGATTTTTTATAAAAGAATAATAATTTTTCACTCCTATTTTTACAATAAAACTATGATAAGAATAAGCGTACAACCTCATAAAAATAACCACTTAATGAATGAATTAGATGAAAGAAATTAAATTGAAGAATTACCACATCTATTAATTTCTTTTAATGAGAGTATAGTAAACAGCTCTTAGTAATATACACAACGTCAACATTAATAAGAGTTGTACTCATTATTTTCAAACACTATGCCATGATAACTGTTGGCTCCTATCTTATATCATGGATATGTTTTTATTTATTCATCCAATGACAGTAACTCTCCATAACATTAATATTGAAACAATTTTTGAAAATTAATTTCATGCTTTACCTGAAGACAGAAATCTGAAATTTAGAGATTCATTAGAAGGCCAATGAGCAACTATACATTGATATTCAATTTCAAAAGGTATCGTAGATTTGACTTCAGATCATTTGAAATGCATTCCATAAGAAAGTTAGTTAAGTTATATTTTGTCATATGCAGGCTTGGTTTTATATACAAAATAAAAATTATAAATATATAATGGGCACAACAAAATCAAATACTTAAATTTTGGAAATAAATGAAAAATTCTCATTTTGGTTGAGTAATATCATTTTGGAAATAAAATGGATAGAATTGGGACAAAACACAAAACAGGCTGTAAACAGCAAGTCCCACTTATGGTGAAGACGATTGTTTAACTCGACTCTCTTACAAATATATGGAAAGATGGGTTCAAATGGAACGTAACAGAAAGTTGACTTTTCTTGATGAGTAAAACATTTATGAAATTGTAGAAATCATATTTCAGCAATATAGTTTTATAGATAACGTTACTTTCTATACTGTATGTTTAGAATACTTTATTTACATATTTTCTACAAATAACTTCTATTATCTTAATAAGAAAAGCTTCATATGAAAACAAATCCCACGGGTGAATGCAAATTTGGTGGGAACTCAAACATTCTGGCGCTGACTAGAGGGGTTATTGCCGAAAATAAACAAGAGACAAAGGGATAGGATGTACGGAGGGAGAGAGGGGAGAGTGAAACTCATGAGAAGTCTCCGATCAAAGCTACCTGAAGCATTTTTGCCAAGGAAGGGTGAGGCGGGTTGTGGGAAAAAAAATGCATGAATTAGGTGACAATAAATGTTGCATTTAATTTTTTTCTGCTCTTTGAAGAGATAATGTGTTTTAGATTACCATTTGCTTGTGAGACTTCATCTCTCACATCAATTGATGATTCCTAGATATGCCTCCTGCAAGACAACTATCGAAACGTGCCACTTGTTATACCAACAGACGTAGCTCCCTATCCCTCTTGCTGGGACAAACAACAACCAAAATATCACTTGCTACAACGCAACTCTTGTTATATGTTGTACACGTTATAACAGACTTCTACTGTACCTCAAATGTAAATTAATATGAGAAAGAAAAAAATGTGAGTGATTTTTATGCCATTTAAATGCTAATTTGTCATCTGTAATACGGGATTTGTCTCTTTTGGAGAAATGCATGATCAGATAAAAGGTTCTTCAGAAAGTTCCGAAACAGTATGGAGCAGATAAATTATGAATTAACATTACAAAGACAGTATATGACCGTTGTGAAGATAGTAAGCTGGTCAATGATATGCATGAGTGAGAGTTTGGAGACTGAAGGAGATATTAGACAAAGATTCTTGATGTCTACCTGGTTTTTCAATGAAAAAATTGATAATGTGAATCCTAATGTTGTTAGATAATATTTTAGTAATTACAAAGAGAATGGATGTGAGGATAAATGCTGCCATAGCAAAGACTGTGGTGTACAGAGGAAATTAATAATATTATTAAAAGCAGAGCATAATTAAAGAGAATATAGAACTGCTTTCATGCAACTGCGAACAATATTTTCTGGGATGGGAAGAGCAAATGGAGAAGAAGAAAAATAGATGCCAGCAGATGAGTGTGAGATAGCATGTAGTCAGTAAGAAATCGACGTCAAATTAATTGGCAATAATGGCTATGCACAGAAACGGACCTATATCTGCTTTGTTGTAAGTTTAAGTTTGGTTTGTCATGGGAAGCACATGAGTAAACTGAAGCCATTGGGAATGAATTACCCGAAGAGCATGGATGGGAAATATGATCAGTACTAGTAGAGTTCTGATAGAATACAGAATGAATTTCTGCATTACAACAGTAAAAAGGTAGATTTTCATAGGTGGATATGTAGAAAGAATGCTCAGAAGATGAATGGTGAAGATTGTATTAATATGATGGAAGAGTGAAGTGCATTATAAACAAAAGAAAGGCTGAGAAAAAACGGGTTGAATTAAAAGCGGCACATAGAGTACTTGGTTCCCTGTTGCAAGACATTTACCAGGTGCCTCATAAGTTGTGTATTGCATAAAGGGGCATATTGCACACCTCATAGTGCACATATAATATTTCTGCAAAAAACACCAATTCAAAAAAGTTAGGGTGCACATCTAAGAATATTTATTCAAACTTAGCATATATTTATAAGAACATAATGCATATAAATATAAAAAAACTAGATACTAGCTTTTGCTTACGGTTGAAGTCCAGGTAGATTTAGCATGCCAGAAGTAGTGCGATTAGGTACTGTAGGGTGCAATAAGTTGGTTAGATGACTTTGAGCTCCAGACATCAACCTATTTGGCTCCTCATCTGGAGTCACAGAAGAATCTTCTACACAAGGGTATTTACTACCAGTGGGGGCACCTGTTTAACACAAATGAAAGCCTAAGCATTATAAAAAATAAATATAATAAATTAATAAAATTATACGTTACATATTTTGTAATTTTTCCACAAATAAAATAAAATATTCGATTCTTTAAAATTCTCTAGCATTGCACTACATTAGATCCATTCCATATCATCATGAAAAATAATATCCTATACAGATATATTATAATATCAAAAGATAAAAAATAAATATATAAAAAAATTCTTTATAAAAATAAAGATGGAAAAATCAGTAAGATAAATAAAAAATAATTAAAATTCCACATCTAAAGTAATTAGACAGAATCATAAACCAAAATTATCTAAACAATTTATCATACAAGAAAAGAATTGTCTAATTGATATGAACATTAAGAATTTAAATATTGTTTGGTGTTCTTTGTTGACATTAATTCCTTGACATCATTTCTATCAATTCACTTCATCTTATAACTCCTACATTCAAATACAATAACGTCATCTGACATAATTAAGGGTTTAGGAACATACCTTCTTGAATTTATGGCATTTTGAATCCTCCTCCATATCTCTCTTTTCTACTCTGAATAGCAAACAAACAGAGCCTATGGTTACATGTTCCCTCAGATGAAGTACGGCATTGACATTTTCTCCCTCCCTTTGATCATTGGATGACAAAAATGTAGTTACTGATTGAATTTATCAATGCTTGATGCCATGTATACAATAAAAGAAAAAGTTATACTAAAAAGATAAATATTACTCCTGAAACTAATTATCAAAAGGAGAGATGTAATTTCAAAACAATCTTCTATTCTATTATTTCAAACCATAAACTTCTATACTATAAATTCAATTAATAATCTTCTATTCTATCATTTCAAATCATAGTCTTCTGCTCTATCATTTCAAATCATAATCTTGTATTAACTCTACTATATTCTTCTTCAACAACAATTATATCCAAATGAAGGCCAAAGACTACACTAAACAGAATTCATGAAATGGCATTCATAAAATTACAGAAAATCTTAATGTATTATCAATCACGTTTCCCCTCTGGATAGGCACCTCAAACGAAGGTAATAATGATGATAAAAAATTACTTTTACATATCAGTTGTTTAGTATGGGAGTGATAAATGTTCTAAGTCTACAACATTAATTAGAATCTACAATAAAGAATTAATTATTTAAGAAACACAGAAAGGGAAGCAGAAAATATTTGGCAGTAATAAATTATAAAAAACGGTCAAGCCAACCACCATTATGAGTAATAATTTTTAGCTAAGCCCAGTCATATGTGACCATCTAAATAATTTCATATTAATATTCTAAAGAGAAAGAAAATAACTTTAAGTAAGATTGCTGAATGGTCTGATGGAAATGTATCAATGCCTACAAGGTGAAGATAAGTAAGCAAGGGGTTAAATAATATAAACATATTCCAATTTATATATTCAACCAAAACATATGATAAATAAGAGACCTTCTTTTTGAGGCTATGTTTCACGATCAAGCAATACTTTAAAATAACAACTATCAGGGACAAAGAAAAAACTAGGTTATCTCCACAAAAATTATATTTTATTACATATATTGTATCGCACTGTGATATCATCAGGTACTGAATATAATTATTAGGTGGGTACTAGATATAAAGGAGGGGAGGAAAGAGGAGGAGGAGTAAAATGATGAAACAATCGGATACAAAGTTGACCTATAACAGTACAATTAATTAAATTCTATCAAAATCTTAGCATTCTAGTTTAAGGCCCTGTTTTTTTAGTAATAAAATATATTTTTTGTAGAGTCAAGCAAGTGTTTTTCTTCTGATGTCGTAATGGAGAAGCTCCACCAGATATCACCAGAGTATGATAAGTTTAACAACTAATAGGTATTCCTCTGGCCATGTTTTTAACTACAGGGTCATTTTTTCCAAATCCCACAGTAATCATGTAAAAACTGATGATTAATATAGCTGCAAACAATTTAAAATAATTTTAAAAAAACAGTTGATAATAGTAACAGTAAAACTGCTTGTCACATGCTATGCACAATGGCATCCACACAAACAACATTGTTCAATAAAAGCATATTGTTGAATGAAACCTTTATGAGAAATAACATAATTCAAAGAAATATATTTAACTACTATGAAAGCTATTATATATATTTTATACAAATATATATATATAGAGAGAAAAAAGTTTTAATAATTAAAAATTTACAAATCACAATCTAATCAATATTTCCTGACAATTATTGGCCATTCTTAATTTTTCCCAATTTAAGAAAGCCAACTTTGAATAATTACTACACATTTATGCATATTTATAGAGGAATTATACATGCCAGATCAAGCAAAATTAATCATATTTGTTTAGATTCGTAGATGAGTTTTATTTCAACTTCCACAATTTCACAGTTCGAGCAAGGCAGACGATATTCTTTATAGTTTCTCCAAAATCCATGAAGCATCTACCTGCACTAAAATATCTACGAGGTTGCAAAAATCATCAAAGCAGATATTATAAGTAAGGAGTAAAACAAAATAAGTTGATTGACTGGATAAAATTCAAGGCAATTGTACACCCTTCTACATAATTACTTTGTCATTAATAATATTATCTTCCATTTAATAACAAAACCTAGATTTTGTTTCCAATGGAGCTTCTTCCTTAAATACCTATAGAAAATAGGATTCAAATTGGAATTTCTGAGAACAAATTTTTTTACCGATTGGAAACCTCATTCAAAATAGTAGAAAAATGTATGTTGTTCTGTTCAAACTATCTTTTCTAACTATCCTGTTAAATAATATTTATCAATTGAATATATTTTGTAATCCTTATTAGAGAATATGGAGGAAATATTAAGTTGTCCATAAGTATCTTGAGAAAATTAGGGTAGATAGGTGCTATTGGTAAAATATACATCGAAACATCTGTAGATTGTAACATGATATGAACTTAACTTTTCATGGCAAAAAAATCAATATTTCAGGTGCAATTCTAATTCCTTGGGACATTTATTTTGTGCAACTCCCAACTAGAAAGTATTCACTAAGTCCTTTTCCTGTCCTTTTCTTAACTACTTATACAAATTACAAAATATGCTGAAATTCAGGACCAAAACTGTTAACATTCAAATAAACAAGATAAATTTAAAAGTATTCTATGTAATTGTCAAGTTCTTGTGCAGGTAAGATCTCATTTACACTTAGGAATAGTAACTTATGATAACTAGAGTTTTGAAATGCATATAAATAATGTAAGTAAGAAATTTAAATAGGTTGGTAATGAGATGCTCCTAATAGACATATTACCACAAAAGATAAATAAGATCTTATACACCTCTTTTGTTGTTGAATCTGTTACATTATGATACAACTATTTTGGGTAGAATACACTATAGCCACCAAATGAATTTGATGAAAATTCACCCAGAGTAGGATAATTAGATATATTTCTCATGGAGTGAGATTCCTCTAGATTTCTAAATTCTCCATATTTCTAATTTCTGTGGATCAGAGCTGCAGTTATTGACTTCCATTTAAATTATCTTACAAGTATATTATAGTCTTTTAAAATAACTACAAAATAAATATAAAAATGTGAAAACTTTGTTTCACAAAATGAAATAAAGAATGAATTTTAGATAAGATATTCCCATATACTATAATAATCAAAGAAATTACGAATTTTATGTTATGACACCTACTATACTTAATTAAATATCATACCAGCTGCAATTTTTATAAAAAAATTTACTGTAGAAAGATAAATAAATGATTTTTTTTAGTTTATGATTAATTTTGTTTTGCACTATGATTTTTACACAGGTTTGTGAAGTATTTTTTTCTATAAGTATGTACTAAAGGTACCTCCTGACCAGCTAAACCTGAAGAACCTAATTGCTTAAAATCTAAATTATATTAGGTTGTAATTCTGTTGTGATTGCATTGCATTCTTAAGGGACAACATTTTTGTCACCCGTACATCAGATTTTCATTTGAAGCTTCATTTTACCATTTCCTATAATTAACTTTATGTTTTTAGAGTAAGTTACATTGCATTTTGAGGCTTCTGTTTCAGAAGTTTTAACTAAAGTTGTTGTAGTAATTTTTAATTAAAATAATAGTTTATAAATAAAAATATATTAATACATGATAGGTATGTTGAAAATAACAGTGCTTCCAGATAGTCATGTGGTCAGTGAATTTGCCTTTGATGAAAGTGGTCCTGGAATCCATTCCCAGTAGGAGCCAATGTGCAAAATGACCTAAGCTGTCGAAGCACTTTTAATAATACTACTACTACTATTAAAATAATATCCACCTTTTCATTAGGTGTTTTTGGTTATTAGATATTTCTTATCTCCATTAGTTTATCTCTTTGGATAATTGCAGTTATCTACCAATAAGATAGCAGCCAGGAAATTAATAAATTAGATTATGGTAGTAAATTATCTTTCCATCTAAGAAAAATGTAGTTAAAAATGCCTAAGGTCACACAATTTCAGCAGAATCAAATTATAAATAAGCTGTTAAATTTGATCCTGAACACAACACAAATGAGTCAAAATGTCTGTCCCTCTGATGTTAAATTAATATACAGATTATGAATTAAACTTAAAATAGATTAATGTATGTAACGCTCCCATGGCACAGGGCCATTTTATTTTGTGGTGGAAATAACTAATCAAAAGTTATTTCCACTACAATGCAGTTTCACCAAGTAATGGCTTCTACAATTGATTTTTATTTTTTAAAGCTTGAATTTCAGGGTATGCATTACATTTGATGGTTTGTATGGATGGATATGGTATAATTCAGTCTACAGAATATTTTATGGAAAACCTAGTCAGTAATGAATAACGCTCTACGCAACCAATATAAAAGTGGTAAATTAATTAAGATGAATACAAAATAATTATGATACAAATTAAAAACATAACACCAAAATTTTACATATTTTGTGATCAATTTGAAAGTTGTTTAATTATATAATCTAATCATGCTCTTGCTTTAAAAGATAAAAATGCAATGGTTAGGGCATACTTAACTCTGAGAGGGGCCAATTAAAATAGGAATCACAAGCAAAAACTAGAAACTCATACAAAGTTAATGGAAATGAGAAAAGATTATTAGAAAATAAATCCCAAAAATTTAACCTTACTGTAAATTCAGTTATCTGTCTACTTAAATTTCTAAAAGAGAAAAATGTAGCACACAAAACTTATTTGTAAGAATCTGTTTTAACTTAGATGAATAATACTTCCAAAAAGCAAACAAGACACAATGCATAGCAAAATATTCTTACTTCAAAATAGAAAACGTAGCATTATGTAACGGAGCATAAAATACTTTAATTATTAGGATTAATAATAATAGATAAATAACATATGAAAAACACAAAAATAAACAGTGGAGAATTTTCCACAAAAACCCTCTTACCAAACATTTCCAATCCCCAGTCCCAAGAAGTACGAATATCCTTTTCATTTAGAGAGCAGCTAGTCAATGTGACACCTGAAAATTACATTTAATGATTGACTATCAGGTATTCCCCTCTTTTCAAGATGTTTACCAGAAAACTGCAAAGGCACACCCTGGCAACATCTTTTGACATCATATAATCCAGTTTTTTATCATGCAACCCTTAAAATGTAAAAATAAATGAAATAAATGCAAAATTTTGGACAAGCCTTCTTGAGTTTCAGCTAAACCAATATTAACATTAAGAGTTAAGAAAGCTCTAAATGGCCATTTTCTGTAAACAACCTGTCGTGCAGAAGTATTCGGGAGAAGAAGAGAACTCTTAGATACTCTTGGAACTCAATTCTCTTCTTCTCCTGAATATGGCAACATAGTTGCAAAAATACATATCTAGAATAATAACACTTACAATACATCATTCACGGTTGACCTTAGCCCCCATGGTTAGGGTACTTCCGCAAGACAGGTTGTTTGCAAACAACAGCTATAAGAAGACTTCTTAACACTTAATGTTAATTAACAGCCTTGTTCCTTTTTTCCTCTTAGTTAAACAAATATTGTAATATGCTCTTCTAACAAAACAATACTAAAGAAAAAGACTACCATAACTGCAGAGAAAATTGGTTTTCCATAAATACATACACAGAATTGGTAGCTTTGAATACTGAATCTGGCCCTTATTCCTTATAAATCATTTGAAAACTTAGAGAAAAGGTGAATAATATAATTAAAACTTTTAAAGGAGTTTGAAAGGAGCAAACCCCCAAAAATATTTCAATGATACCTTTTGATTGCTAGAAATACTTAAATTCAATATGCAAAGGCCTTACTTTGTGGAAGGCCACAGTAATGGAGGTGAATCACACTCCCACAGAATTTACTAATTGATCAACCTAAAAATTCCAATTATGAAAGGTTATTTGTTATTCTTAGGCAAAATAAAATTCCACCTTACAATTGTTACATTATAATATAGGATTACATTAAAATTAAAAAAACAGACTCTAAACATATAAAAATACAACTGAAATTCGTCGAGTCCCTGAAAATGGCATAAAAATTTTAAGTCCAGAAGTTTTACATTATTGGATCATTTTATTGTACTGAAATTACCATAGAAAAAAATGCAATTCATACCTTAATGATTTAGATACTAAAAAGGTAGCTCTAAATACAAGATCTTGAATTAACAGGATTGAAGTAGATATGAGGATTCAGAAACATAAATTAAGCGGGTCAAAACCTCCAAATTTTCTACCAGTCCCTTGGTCCAACTGCCTATTTGAATCTTTAATCGTGTAACGTCTACAATCTTGAATGGGGAACAACTTTGATTTTATTATTTTGGTTTCTTTTCCATCAAGGTATAACCACATTTTCTATTTATAGAGAAGAGTTTTATTTTGGTCTGGGCCAAAGGTCTTACTCCTCCCCATTGATTATTTTTTTGGTACTAGTTGTGTGTCCCACCCAACATCTAATTACATTCCTGAAAGAATTCTGCTCACTTCTATCTTTTTGCATAGTTTACAGTACTATTATATACCACAAGCTTAGAATTGAGAGAATTAGTCAAATATTATTCATGGAAAATTTTCTCACGTGACAATGAAATACTGATTTTAACAGCTATACAATCAGTTGTCGACTTGTGACTTACGTAACTTATGACAGTTGACTTACGACCAAGCACCCAAGTGAATTTTGCTGCTCAGCTGGGTAACGCTATAATGCTCACATATGTCAATTTTTTATCAGTAGCTGTTGTGACTACATTCATTTTCATTTTAATCTTAATCAAACAGGACCATGTAACTGTTGAACAACAGCAAAAACTGTCAAGGGAAATTAATTGAGCATAAAAAGTTTCCGTTTTATTTTCACTGTCATAATTTAATATATACATGTACATTGAGCCATTAAAATGCTGGGAGACTCGTCAATGTTGTATTCACATTGTTACAATACCAAATTTTTCCTCAGCTTTTGAGAGGGGTTGTGCTCAAAAATCATTTTTCAGTTTAGCTTAAGAGTGTGTTCTTTCCAAATGGTTTCTTGGGAGGAAGAAACCTTTTCCCTCAGCAATAAATTAAATAAATTAAAAGTATTTAAAAAATGAGCAGCTTCCATTTTGGTACAAGATGCCATGTAAAGTATTTCTATGGAAATCAACCAAAAAACTATGAATATCTGGCATAAACCCTAGTCGACTTAAAACCGGTATGACGGAACCAATCCGTAACTCAACAACTGACTATATGTAAGAGAAAGTTGAAAGGAACGGAGATGTCAGAAGAATGATTGAAAATAGGGTAGAAAAAATGACTAATGATTAAGTCCATGAAGAGCAAATGAAGAAACCCATAGAAAATTGGTAAGGATAGGAAAATTATTTTTGCAGATAGATAAATAATATTCTCTTAAAAATAGCCTTTGAGTTAATGATTATAGGATTTTTTAGTAATGTTTTGACAAATTTCGTACCATTGTTTTTATTTTTCATTAAATATGTAGACAACATTTAGCTCCCTTGGTTTTAGAAGGATGATTTTAAAATAAAATTTGCTGATGGGTTTGAAATTTAACATCACATTTCATAATTAGATCCACCTATCAGATCCAAACTATAAATGGCATTGAATCTTCTTACTTCATCTCCTGGAGGAAACTGAGGTCATTTTATACATGGAATAATCAAATTTATTCCTATATTAAACAAACTGATACATTCTTCAAACTTCTCAGACTGACTCCAACATTATCCAATAAAAAAATAATAATATTGTTTATTTGTCAGAAGGAAAGAATACAAAATATTGGATTGTAGGAAACACCAAAAAGTAAATACAATAGAATTGTAAGAGGAAAGTGGTAACAAACAAATTAAAAAACTATATTCTTTTCACTACTAAATAATCTTAAATACAATAAGACTTATGCTATAAAAACAATAAGAAATCATAAAGATAAAAACACAATTAAAAATATTACTAATCCCTTAATTTGTATCGCTATCTGGTAGGTAATTAAACAGATTCATTGTCATAGCTCTAGGTTCCTTTACAGTTGGTGGAAATCTGCTGCTTAAAATGTGTACATCAAAACTATTTCTTGTTACATAAGAATATATGGAACTGTACCTAGTGAAATCATCAATATGTTTTTCACATAAAGAACACTAATGAATGTAAATGCTTGGCACTGTTAGTATGCCTAGCCTTTCGAAAAAGAGATGGTGATTGGCATAAAATGTGGATTGGAGATTAATCTAATTATCTTACTTAAATGTAAAAATTTCACAATATGGGAAGAGAAACCCCACCATACAGGGACAGATCCAGGGGGGTGGTCCTGGGGGTCCGGACCCCCCCCCGAAATATCACTTCTGCCTATTTTTCGAAAATGAAACTCAAATAAACAAACAATTTAATAAGCAATCACTAGCGAAAATATTCGAATTTGTTTAACAAAATTCTAACGTCACGTTTTGTGAAAGCCGAAATGTTTTTTATTTTTAAATTTTTTGGTCGGACCCCCCCCCCGAAATTTTTCTCTAGATCCGTTCCTGCCACCATACAATACAATATGGGACTGAGGAAGTAGAGACTAATGTCATCATGACCTCTTGATAAACTGTATTTCTAAGACACAGATAAGACAACAAATTGCATTCATTTATGAGCAAACTTGTCTTGTATAGTGGTCACATTTTAGATTTAAGTCAATAATAAGACTAAGAAAATTTAGAGTATCCACAATGGCGATGACCATTGCAAGATTAAATTCATTTGATAATGCTAATGATGATTTGTTGATAGGAGAAAAAACATCAAGTGAATTTTGTTATTATTTAAGTAAGGTTATTAATCCCACACCAGTTTGTAGAAGTATAAGAAAACTTTGAAACAAAGTGATAAATTTATTGCAAGAAAATATAAAGTACTCAAAAGTATACATGGTGAGTAATAAGAGGCTAACATGTACAGTGCAAAATAAGATACACAGAGAGTAATAAAAAGGTAAAATAAGAAATTAGTTAAGGAAGACTCACACACCTGGTATATGTCGACTAGGTTGATGTAGGTGGGTAACGTAACAGTTTGCTGCAGATGCCCCAGGCTGACAAGAGAGTAAGTGAATTACTCCTTGCAGGTCTTCCATACTGGCAAGAGATGAACCCTGCCACAAAGAATCTAAAAAATGGAATAAAGATTGAAATACCAAAAAGCTTTTATCTCTTCACAGTATTAAATTAAGATCAGGATAATTTATCGATTGAATTTATTAAATTAAGGTTTTTCTAAAGGCAAAATCGGTCATAAAAACACTCTAAGATAATACTATAATATACATCTCTTCAATCAATTCCTTGGATTACCAATAATTAAAGTTCAGGGAAAAAATCAAACAAACATTTTTCAGGGAAAGATACTAATCATAGTCATGCAGTCAAAGATAATTTGAATTTCTCAGTAAAAGCTCATACAAGTAAATTAAATGTGTTGTACAAGCAGCAATCAATAAACAGAATGCTGTGATTGCTTGTTTTTATCCAACTCATTTTGACAATCTATTGATAAATAGCAATAATCACAGATTTTAACAAGCTATTTCTCTTTTTTATTTAATGATCAATAATCATTTAAGGCTTCAATCACAATTCTATTATTTTTACTATAAATGGCAACACGATATTTTTAAACATTTTAAATATTCAATCTTGTAAGTACATAGAATTTGATTGAATGCTCTACAAGTGTCCCAACAATAATTCCACTTGGCTATTGTAGGCCAAAAAAATTATTTAAAAGTTTTATGCTAAGTTGAGGTTGCCTAGCTCAATCATTCATTCTTCAAAAAGTAAATGATAAAGAATGTGTAATGACATACAGCAATTCAGAGAGAGTATATGATGAGGCTGACAGGAGTGATTAGTGAAAAGTTTTGGCTGAGCCTAGCTAGTATATGAGTAATTTATGCAGCAAAAGCAAATTATGATGGAATCCAAGTTAGTGTATGTAAAAGGTGGATGAAGTGAGTACTTTGAGATTAATAGGCATGTAAAGAATGTAATATAAGTATAAACAAGGAGTCATGATATCTCACTGGCTTGTCTATTTATATACAATTAGACACGTTGAAAAGAATAAGAGAAATCTGAGAAGAGGGAAGATTAGTTAGAGGCTCAATCTTCAGCTGCTCTTGTTTCCTATAACTGAACACAGAAAAAGAGGATGGCATGAGAACAATTTTAGAATAGCGAGAGAATATACTCAAACAAATTGCCAAAAGAGGTAAAAGTAGTTTTATTTAGGATTGTCTTTGCACCTGGTTGAGGTTGTCAAAGCTGGATGAGTCAGACGATATGAAGAAAATAGGAATGAATAGTGAATGGAGAATGAATGAATAGTGAATGGAAAGTATTAAAAGCAAAAATAGGAGAGGGAAAATCTGAAATGTGTGGGTATAGTAGAAGTGACAGAGAAAGAAATCTGTGTGATCCTCACAAAAGAATCATTGATGATTTGGCCAAATAGAAATGATGAAAGGACAAAAATGATATTTGAAATGAAAGTATGATTGATGATTTAAAATGGTAGCACAATAAGAATTTTAATAATTAAATACCTAATAATTTTCTGCCAATTGTGGAAACAAACGGCAAAGAGAAGCAAACATCTGACTACTTTCTGATAACATATTAACACTTGACCAGGAGAATGTCACAAGCAGCACAAATATGTAACTACCTAGAATCATTCTTTGTAATAAAAGAGCATGAGAAAGAGAATTTTATCTTTACTAATCACCTTTTACTCAGGAAATTGAAATGAAAGACTAAATTTTGTAATTGTTGGCAGCTGCTCTGCAGAGTGCATTGCCTCCTGAGCATTCCAATTCTTTGATTTAAAATTTCAGTTTTTTAAATAATTTTCCTTCTTAAAATCATGGAATGTGTCATATGAAAAATGTGTGTTATATGCCAATAAGTTTGTACTTCAATCAAAACAAATTACTTGATTTTCTCAATTTTTATTGCCCAAGTTTTTCCATACAGCTAAATCAACCACGCCGAGGATTTAGCAATCTTTTCCTGAAACATTTATCAAGACATCTAATCAGCAGATTTCTTTGCTTTTATGAAAGCTTCCTTGATCAAAGCTATTCTTTCTTTTAACTACATCCATGCATCTTCCATTCTAAGAAAGAACACTACTCAATTAATAGAATTTATCTACCTTTTCTAGGTTTCCCTATCCACCTTCATTGTAAACTCAGTTTTAAAAATTTAATTCAATCCCAAACTCCCTTTATCTTTTAGTACGGTCTTTTTACTAGAATTTGCAGCCCTTTTCAAAATCATTCACAATAACTTTAACTGCATATCTTGTAGACTTCTTCACCAACTTTCACTTCCTTATCCTTCTCTTCCCATGTTTCTTTCACAATTTCTCAGTACTATATACATAAAACAGCAACCACAGGGGTAGCATATCCTATCTCCCTCTAGGGACCAAAAGTGAAGCCAAAAAAAAAGGGCAAATAGCGCATTTAGCCATGCTGGTGAGAACTTTTCGTATCTCCCTATACTAATACATTGTTTTTTTGTGGTATTGTGGCTTTGATACAGGGTTATCATGGTTTGATCGAGTAATTCGAGCATTTTGGAACACAAAATGTAGTTTGAGCAATGTGTAACACGAAGAAATTTTGTTATTTTTGCATTTCTAAAGGTAAATAAGCAGGGGCTTGTTTCTGCCTTCAATATGACCAATTGCAGTGCATTTGGCTGTAAGAACAGATTTGTCATTTTGACATCTTCAACTGCGTTGAGCCCCAATTATGAATTAGAACAAACATTTGCACAAGCGGAAAATCTCTAATTACCCTGATAATGTATGATAGAGTAGCTTTATCTCATTGCGGTAAACGATTATTAAAGAATTTTTATGCCATACTTGGTATTGATCAATTAAAAACTAAGACTGATTAATGCATTATAATATACATAAAATTGACATTATAATAATCAACGAGGTTTTAATACAGTTTTCGGAAGGTTGGCAGATGATTCGTTCTTTATATCGCTCTAGCAGATGACACCGGCATCCGAGAAGTTTACATTGCAGGTATGTTTTATTTTCCATGATGAAAAGAATCAAGAGGACTTAGAGAAAAAAATTGAACATGATCGTTAAGTAAAAGGTTCATTTAAACTATCTGAGTCCATGTCATAGGATAGACAAGCTCCTGAGTCCCGTATGAGTGGAAAATAAAACCCCAAAAATACATGTAGTTAAAGGGGAGCTGGCGAAAAGTTCTCACCAGTGCTCTGCGGGTTGCGTTTTTTTGGCTTCACTTTTCTGACAGTAGACTCCCCCTGTGACAGCAACGGTGATAAAAGAAAGCCTTTTCTTACTCCCTTTCCTAACTCTACCCATTCTCATTTCCTTCAGCTATAAAAACTCATACAGTTTGACTAAAATACAAATTTTGCACAAATCTTGTATCTTTTCAGTCCAACCCAATTTTCTTTAATACCATCATCATTTTTTCCATTGAACTCAATCAAAAGCTTTTTTAGTCAATAAAACTTAAACATACATTCTTTTTAAATAAAAAGGTAAAGAATTTACTTCACATGAATTTCATTCAGACACCCCTTATGGACATTTTAAGGGTTAGAACTCAATAAAGGCTAATTGGACAGATTTTTAGAATTGATAGAATAGAATTGAAGATATCTTCATTGGGTACAAAATTCAAATAAAGTAAAATGTTTTAATTTGTTGGACTATTATGGAGATTATATTGTATTATGTAATTTTTAAATTAATATATTTAATCTTTGTAAGTTGCATACTTCAAATAATAAAGTTCAAGGGAAAATTATGAGGAATTGCTTACCTGGAGTGGTAGATCCACTTCGATGGGAAACTTCTCTCGGTTGTGTAGCTCCAGATGAAGAAATAAGAGGTAAAGTTGAGGGAAAAGCAGGTGCTGCTGAAGGAGCCAGACGATTTGTCTGTGAGCCACCACTTTCCCACGGCATAGACCACCTTCGAGGGCCAGTATCTGCCTCAGGGACAGACGCACTCCTTCCTTTGGGAGCCACTTCCTCCGACCATCTCCTTTGTTGACACGGCTGCATAGGAGTTAATGGTGGCCGACAGCTTGCTTGCACACACTCCTCTCTTGGTTCAGCAATTCCCCGAGATGCTTTCATTCCCCTTAAGTACTCACAACATGCCACACAAAACTGGTGCTGCATGTTAACAAATGTGGTAAGACTAGCACATACAACCTGAAAAAATATACAAAATACGATGAACACGGATTTTGATGGTAACATTTGTCATACAGAAGAAAAATATATGTAGATTCATGAATTCGGGAATTACTAAGTAGTTGCAGCATTTAAATAGAAATTACATCACTTATGCATTTAAATGAGAATATTATTACTATTTTACAATTTTCAATTAGATTTCATAGAATTAAATGCCTTTAATTATCTGGTGGTAACTGATTGTAACCATATTTAATACACCATATGATCACAGGACACTAATTTTATGTAATACATATAAATGGATTCAGTAATGGCAAGATAGTAAGCTGTTCTTTATAAAGGATTAAAATATTGGTAAGACACAGTAAAACGTGAAGCATTAGTAGTCAAAATGATTTGAGATTATCTTTGGAATCTTAACATATATTACACATAAAGTAATACCAACTCAATAAAATATCAGATGTATGTAAATTTACAATAAAATTAAAAATTACTTAATCAATAATAGCTTAAATATGGTTCAACACTCTCTGGAGAATCCACAGGAATTTTAAGTAATAACTGCTGAAAGCTACATTATGAGCATTATGAGTCTGTATGTAATCATTGACAACTGTAGTGGAGAATTCTGTCATGCTATATGCTATGAAAGTAAAAATTGACACCATATCCAATGCTAACATCAGTGTATTGCACATACATCACCGATTTCAAGTTGCTTAGAGGAGTCCGCGTTATTTAATCCGAAGGCTGATTCTTGCAAGGCAGCAACTACACCACTTTTGACTGAAGCTGTGGTAGCAGCTGTTACTCTAGCTAAATCATCCCACATTGTCCTGCAATGGGCTGCCATTGGAGTCGCATGACTATGACCTTTGGAGTTTTCAAGTAAGAGCTGTAATCCTTGAGATAATCGGGACCCAGCACTGCATAAACCATTCAGCATCTGCGTAATAGGTTTAAGGGAAAAATTGTATACTTTGAGAAAAGAACATAAATGAGAATGACCGTGCAGATGCAAAGTTGTAAGCAAGTGACTAAGTTTAATTTTAGACAATAATCTCACAATTTTCAAGTAGTCAAATTTTGCAAAAACATTTTACCATTTATAATCGGTATATTTATACATAATAGAATTAAAAATACTAAAAAATAACCTGGAGATAGGACAGCCAAACACTGACGCATTCAGAAATGTCTTTCACCGAAACTGAAGACATCTCACACCTTTTGTTTTTTCAAACAAAACATTCATTAATCATCAGGTTTCTTCTACTCTGAAAATGAGGGCATCATTAATATTGATTTCAGTTATTCTTAAATTTATAAATACAACTAAATGATAAAGAACTGGCTTCACCTCTTAAACATAAACAACTCAATTCTGCCAATGCATGCAAAAATATCGATTTCTCCTTAGCCATTATTCTTGAGGAGCCGAGCAATAACAAAATGTTAAAATACGAGAGTTGGCAACAGGATATTTTATCAAGATTTTTTGAATTAGACTAATTTTTTTCTTAGCATTTCGAGTCGTAAGATAGACTGTAACTTGATTTTTTGGCAACTTTCATCGTAAAACTCACACACAAATCTGAAATGGCTCCTTCCAGAAATACATACACATTCTGCATAAAGCAGGGAGATTTAAACACTATTAAATTTGAGCTGGTAACCATGAGATCATTAATGACCATTTCCCTCAAACCATTTCTACTCTACAAATACAACAGCGCCAGATTTAACAAGCGTCAGAACTGTTATTCAAGAAAAAATGTCGAGCTACAACCGCAAGCGTGAATTCCCTTATCCTTACTATTTGTTTAATGTCGATAGAGCAGTTTTTAATACGCAATGGTACAATCGGTAAGCAATTTTTGCAGCATAGGGAATTTTCCACCATTATTTATAATAGTGAACTACTTTCAAATTGAAAGCATTGGTAAATTTTGATTTGATGAACATCAGTTGATGAGGATATAGCCTTTTTATAAATGCTGTGTTCCTTCGCAATAATGGGACATTTTTCGTTCCATAGTTGTCATATTGTGCTTAGACTATATAAAATCACGGTGTAATAAAAGGAGGTTGTTATTAATAGCTTCTTAAGTTGAATAATATCTGAAGAGTCAGCACAATTCCTTCACTGCAGACATTTCCCGATAGCAACTTCCCGAAAGCACGGAAATCTGCATTTTGATTGACATATGAGCGAAGGTAACCCGTGATTGCAAAATTTTTTATGTTCATGCTGTTTATTGTGTATGACTATCATCAGTGTACGGTTGGTAGCCTTAGCCCAGCAGTTTTCCGATATCTTTGTCTGTATCTAATTTTTAATCTTTCAAATTTTGATAAAATTTAACTAGGTGGAGCAGCAGATTTTGGCATGAATATATTTCTATCGTTATTTTGTATCATTCTCATGACGAGAGTAAAATGCACAGTAATTAGACAACCCCCTGATTAACCGCAAATTATTATCTCTTCGATTTAAAAGCTGTAAAAATGTTAATCCATTCATTCATAAATAAATAAATAAAAACATAAGGGCGAAGGAAACCCCTAGAATTTGGCGCCCCCGTTCCATCGGTACGTCAGCCTGATGTATTGATTTTGCTTTCATACAACTTCAGTCATATATTTTGTTAATCACTATCTGAAAATCCCCCATCTTTGCCAACGAGATGTTTCCAAGTCGTCCAGCATTGAAAAGAAGACGTATAATATTTACACATGATGCGATTGCAAAATTTCCTGCAACAAAAGTCGATTTAAAGTTATGCTTCACCGTTTGGAAGCAGACAAAGAGGGGGGAAGAGGGGGAAGAGGGGTTCACTCGGGGTCGAGTGCTCGCCCAACAGCCGCTTCAGTCGTGCACTCGACCTAGTGAGAACTAGCAGAACTAGCGGTCGAGCCGCTGCCAGGCATGCGAGACCCCAGAGCGAGTCGATAACTCTGCCAGGTTGAAGTGACACGACCGAATCAGTCGAGTTGCTTGTTCACATCTATGTGGACGCGAGGGAATAATGTCAATTTATAAAATGAGTAGTGATCAAATGATGCACTTCGTTGAATTATATCGCGACAGGGAATGTCTGTGGAATATAAGTTCGCCACTGTACAAAGACCGCGATTCACGTGAAGCAGCAATGAAAGAAATAGCTGCTGAAATGAATATTGAAGGTTTTGGACATCGTGAAACAGCTCAAAAAATAAAGAACTTGAGGACAACGTATAATCAAGAAAGAAAAAAGATCGCTCTTAGTAAGAACTCCGCGGCGACAGTAGAAGAGATTTACAAACCGAGAGTGAATTGGTTCGAGACGGTTGACGCTTTTTTGAGGAATAATGCAGAAATACCGCCAACAACCCCTAATGTGGTAAATATTCTTTTTATTAATAATATCGTAATTTAATTAAATTATAAGTTTAAACAAAGAAAAATAAAAGTTACACGCACTTATAGTAACATACAAGTAAATTGGAAATGCAAATAGATTATATTAATTTATTAATAAATAGTTTATGGTTGTTGACAAAAAGAGCTTGTCATACTGTTTCCTGACCCTCAACAGGTAGTTTTTCTTAGTTTTTAGTTCTTGAGTTGAGACCGGCTCGCTGTGTTTCGCGAGAACCGGCTGTTTTTTCCTCAACCTAGCGAGCAGTATAAAAGATTATTGAATTTACACTTCTGTAATCAAGACTAATTCGGTAAATAATACACCAAAAACATCACAAACAATAACTTTGTGGCATTACTAGTTCAAGTCAAGTGCTGTCGTTTCGTTAGTCAAGAACTCCCCTCGGCTCAACCGAGTGCTACTTTGATTTCGTATACGGCGTATCGGTGACGCTTCCTGCGAGGGAAATTCATCCTGCGGTTAAGTTAGGCGGCGAAAGCACTGGACTGCATTTTTCATTTTTTAATAGATGAATTTTGTATCTCCACATAAAAACTGATGTTAATTAGTTGACGTAAGAAGTGGTCAAAATAAAACATGAGCGATCTTCCACTTCAATCGAAACAATTCTAATAGAATGCTCAACTTAGGAAAAGTTCAGCAACATCCAGACTTAGTTGTCAGATTGACGTCGAAAGTATTTGCTGTAGTAATTAAGTTACCTGTTTCAAAACTTCAACCGATGAAGTAATTAAAATAATAGAAATCTAATGTTTTATTCTCAAAAGACTTACTAATTTGATTACGAACTACGATTACTTATTTGATTTATTGATTTGATTTAACACGCTGAAATATGCATATTGTAGTAGTATAATTGTTAAAATTGCTTCGATAGCTTAGGTCATTTCGCACATTGGCTCCTACCGTAAATCGAACCCGGGACCGCTTTCACCAAAGGCAAACGCCTTGTCCGCATCCTCTATCCTCATCCAACTATCCAGGAGCCACAATATGCATTTTTCAAGCGTGTATCACATGTGCTATATACACGCATGGGAACCTCCCCAACTGGATAATTTGTTGCATTAATTACAAGATTATTATCTGTGATAATTGTAGTTGGATCACGTAATTTGATTACTTCCAATGTAGTTATACTTCAATTAAGTCCCAATTTAGGGTATTTACTCATCTTCGCAGAACCCAATCATTGTGAAAATGTCGTCCGAAAGGTTCACCACCGCCGAGAAAGATTTGCTAGTGAATTTAGTTATGGAAAAGAAGTCAGTTTTGGAGAATAAGAAAACGGATGCTGAGTCATCGTCAGCAAAAGTAAGGAGTTGGATTAAGATAGAAGAAATTTTCAACAGTCATCCATACGTGAATAAGGTAAGTTTTTTTCTGATAAGTAAGTAAGTTTTATGCTGAAGTTATCCTTGTGATTCAACTTACAGAATAATATAAGATTCTATGTATTAACATTAAACTGAGAACTTATTTGTACAATCAATTTCGTAATTATAAAATAAAAAGCGTGCTCGAGTCTTGTACTAACGTTACGAAAATTGTATGCTATTAGCGACCTTGGAAAACGCTAAGGAAAGCTTGGGAAAACATCAAAGCCAGGCGCAAAAGGGCAATAGCAGAAGAATCGCGGCAAAGAATGCGTACAATAGGTACATTCATTTCACCTAAAACGGAATCAAACCCAGAAATTGCTATTTCCTCAATTTCGTACGATATACCAAATGTAGGAGATAGCGATATGTTACAAGGAGAAATGGATTTTTCCTCTGGCATGGAAGAGGAACAAAAAGTTTGTATGTATTAAATTTATTTTATTAATTGAGTTTTCATATTTTACCCTTTCTAGTGTTATTTACACTCTTATACTAATTCTTAAATTTCGATTTTTTACAGGTGATGATAGAGTATTAGTGGAGAAAACACCTGAGGAAGTGTATCTTCCAGCAGCATCCACTTCTAGGGCACAGAGTGCCTATGAATTAAGAAGTGCTGCCGCAGAAAAAGTGCTTGACTTAAGAATGGAAAAGGTAAACAAGAGTATGAATATTGATCAAGAATTTCATGAAAAGAAGATGAAAGCTGTTGAATTAGACATAAGATTAAAAGAAGCAGCAATAAAGCAGCAGGAAGAACTTTTTAAGTTAAAAGCAGAATACTGGAAGGAAAAAATAAAAAGATTAAAGGTAAACTAGAACATATCAAAGCATACCATTCCTTGACTAAAATATATATATTATATTTATGTCATTGATAAATTTATTTCAGGCATTACCTAATACTACATCACTGGAGGAAGATGATTAATTTATGAACATTTGGATGAAGTTTCAAAGACACCATTATTACAAATTATTATGTTACTTAAATTATTGAATAAATTTTTTATATACATTGAAGATGGGTTATTTTTTCCTCAAGATTTAAAAATTCCTTAAATCCATGTTAATTACAATTACTTCTTACATTATTTCCAGTGAACATGATCATATAATAATATAATGGCTAATATAGTGATATTATCGTCTTCCATTTTCTATTTGGATTGCTATTTTAAATCTGAAAACAGTCACTGCTAAATTCTCCAATATGCTTAGGTTTTTCTAATCTAAGTATTTCAATTTGTATTTTGTGTATTTAACTTTTGTTCACCGAGACTATAGAAAGATATACACTTTTTCTTATTGTTTTAATGAAAATTAAATCTAGGTTGACATGACAGATGTTTATGTTTAGATGACATAAAGCAATAGGTTTGTATTTTAAGTTATCTAAGAACCAATTATTACTGGCAAGGTAAAAACCAGTTTATAATTTCAATATTTCATAGCACAAAGTTTGTGATATGAATTAGGTTGTTATAAAGTTGATATTTAATCATTTATTCAAGTTTTGAAATCATATACTTGAAATGGATTTTTATTCATCAAATCAATTCAAATATTCAAAATAACAGTTTTTGAAAATTAGGCAATTAAAATTATGTACGTGTATTAAAACTAAAAACACTTAAACTTGTAATTAAACTCCCTTAACTTCAAATTCAACCTTAATTTTAATGTAAAAAATACCAAAAACAGCGATTGATAAATATAGCTCTCATCAATGTTGCTCTTCCATGTGGAAGATGTTGGGTTGGAACAGAAAATATTGGAGCGAGCTGACCTTCTTGTGCTTCATGGACAGAATGTTTCAGTTGTACAGCAATATTATATGAACTAGCTCAAGAGAGAATTTCCTGCACAGTAGTGTTTAACTTTATCCTTAATTGCATGCCTAAGTATGGATATATGTGCAACATTTATATGTAGGCATGTATATATCTTGCAATATTTTTATTTTATTCAAATATAAGAAATTGCAATTCATTGAAAGTTACAGCTAAAAACTAATATGGAAATGGAAATTAAGAAAATACACTTATTACCTATCTCTGTTCGGATGATATTCTAAGATTAAGCACAACAATGTCCAAAATTTCCGTTTTGCACAAAATGATATAATTTTTAGCTAGATCTAATCATTGGCATTATTATAAATGTGAGAACAATATTTATAAAAATATTATTTTATTTAGAAATTAAAGTTGTTTTAAAATCGTTATACAGTAATCTCCTATCTGATCAGATTAGGGTCTTGAGAATGTGAGTGGATGTAGTGGATGGGGAACAAGCCAACGTATGAGACAAATGTCTTTAGGATCCTCCACTTCAACATTGTATCTTCTGAGCTAAAGCAATATTCTAATATATATTATAATTACTGTTTATTTATAATTGAATGTTCTCTTTAATTAAAGACATTCACTTTTCTACATAATCATTGAAATTTTGCTGTGTTGGCACGTGAATTGTGTTTTGTGGCAGTCAGAGTTAAGCTCATACAGTTCAGATTTGGTGCCGTCTGATCTCTATCTGTTCCTGGCAATAGAAAAGGAACTTTTAGGTTATCACCATGCATCTGATGAAGAAATTGAGAGAACTGTGAGTGGCTGATTGCAGAAACAGAGAGTGAGCTTCTTCACTGACAGCTTCAGAAAACTTGTTCATCGTTGGCAGTGTGTATACAGGTATCTGGTGATTACGTGGGAAAGAAAATGTCAGTAATTAAAGAGCACATTCTAAGAATTATCTCTGTGTTTGTTATGTTAAAATATTCCCATCCAAACCCAAGTTACAAAGGTGGAGGCATTACTTTTCAGTTAACCTTCGTATATTTTTATGAATGTGGAATGTTTACATTGTCCCTTCTTTGCAGAAAAAAGAACTAAACGAAACGATGAATGATACCTTTGAGACAATGGAGGATGATCCAACAAATTTTTTGGAAGTGGAGGTAACTCCAAGACCGATGAAGAACGTAGCAAAGAAAAGAGTCGCAGAAAAAGTCCAACGAAATAATGAGGCAATGACTACACCGGAAGAAATTGCTAATAAAGCTAGAAGGAAAGATGATCCTGATGAGAATGACATTTTTGGGTGTTACATAGCTGCTGCTCTTAAAACCTTGCCAGCAGAAAATGCAATCACAGCTCAAGCGAATATTATGCTTGTTTTGGCAGAAGAAAAGAGGAAAGCAGCTGCAGAAAAAAGGCATGGAGGTTTTGTACACTCACCTTATCGGCAACCCCTTTGAAGACCTTCATTTTTCAATCATCTATTATTTCATTCGACTATTTGCTGCTGAAATTCTTAAATCCCCAGTTCCAATAATTAAAAGCCCTTTTCTGTGTATATATTTTCAAAAGACCAATGTATTGAAGTTAGAAGAAATAAAAAATGTTTTAATTAAATACTTACTTTACTCTCACCTATCCTCATATTTCGTTTCTGGACTACAGCTTTGTTGTGGTGGAAACGCATGCGTGTTCCTATGACGTAAAGAGCTAAACTGGCTGGAACTTAGTTCCAGGTATGGTTATCCATACCATAAAGCTCAATATGTATGACTCAGACAAACCTCGGTTATTTTCTCATGAATTCAGTTTTTAGGGTTCATGGAATATGTAATTAATGGTAATTACGTACATGGGACTCAGCCTTCTACAAAGAATGTCGCTTTAACCATGGAAGAAGGAGGAGGTTCCTCCTCCTTCTTCCATGGTTAAAGCTCAACCAGTAAACACTGTCTTGCCCGCTAGCGACTGCAGAGATAACCATGTACACTTTTTACAAACAAATTAAAGAGGTTACGGAAAGGTTGAAGACAGTAAAACCTATGGAAGATTGGAATGTGGTGGTTGGGAAAGGCAAAACTGGAGAAGTTCAGCTGATAGTTTTAGGATCGAGTCGCAACCCACCGGTTGGGAACCGCTGCTACATACTACTTCCACACCATCAAGTCAGTTGAGTAGTACCCTCTGCTAGGAGTGGCTTAATATTTTGCACTCAGCAGGGAAGAATATTGCCATTCCGAGATTATTGATCTAAGGTTAGTAAGTTTTTATACCTTTGATTTCTCTAATAATATAAACATTAATTCCTTTGAACTGTTTTCTTTAGTAGAGCTAGGGATCGTTTTAAATTCTTTAGTATGTTTTTTCCGCTTTCATTATAATTATTAGTTGTTAAAGGAAAGGGTAAATTGCACATAAGGGCGTGCACCCAGTAAATATCCCAAGGAAAAACGGACTTGAAAAAAGGTCTGACCAGGAATCGAACCCGGGATCTTCCTCTATCCGGGAGGGTGCCTTAACCACTAGGCTACCGAGACAACATTTCAATTTTCTTTTTAACTATTTGGAATTCAAATTACACGTGGGGTAAAGTGGTCCCCTACGTTTTCATAGGGGATCATTATTCAAAGTGGGCTCATGATGTGTGTGTAGGAGTTGAATTTTTTTTTCAATGAGTTTACCAGTGACTCCTGCTTATAAATCACCATAAAATAATCAATAAATTGTAGAAATGTGAACAACTTCTTGGAATAATAAAAAGTTGTCAAATGTTAATGATATGTAATTATTGAAGATTTCCTAATTTAATAGCTAATTATAACTTTCGTGCGAAAAGTAAAAAACACATTTTAGTCATGTCTCCTTCGTTACATTCACTATATAGGTTGAGTTAGTCGCAAATAGTAAATCAATTATTATTAATTTCAAAAAATGATCGCCCAGTTCAGCTATTCTATAAATTTTAGCGTGACTGTGAATGTGCGAATTACAGAATTCGGAAAACTGAAGTTACGAAACAATCTTCCATATCATTGAAAGTCGACGCACTGCAGATATCATATTTCTTCTCATGTGTATCTAAGTTCAATCCTTGGCTAGCTCAATTATTCCCATAATAAATTCATATTTTATTAAGTCCTATTATTTTAGCGTTAAATAATTCTCGTGCTTTATTAATTATTAGCGGAGTGCCCGTTGATTCTCAACGGAAAAATGAATTTATATCGAAAGTAATGAAATTTAGATATGAGAACTCTTAAATTTATGAAAAAACAATATTTCTCTTCATCCCGTGTGATTTACGAAATCACAAATACAGCTACACAAATATAAATCACAGACTAAACTAATGCACCAGTCGCTGCAACAAATAGAGGAAACTACTGAGTACCAAATGAATTGAGACGAAATCACAAAATTAGCCACACTAATCTTGTATAACACAAACGAAAACAAATGAACTAGTCGCGTAGCACGTCCAATATGTCTGACAGACAGCGAGCAAGTGAAATCATCACGACTATCAAATAAACAAACAAACGCAGCAAACAAATTACAATGTAAAGTAGTTAATCTAATAAGAACTCGTCCTTTTATGTATCAACACCTAATTTATCCTTAAGATGGCGTCGGCTGTTCTTCAGTTAAATTACTTAACATTTCATAATTAACCCTCTGCTGTTAAATTAACTGTTAGAATTGTGAAGAAAATTTTTATCCTATTGATAATGTAAGCGGCGCATCTGTTTAATTATATCGCAATAAAAATTTGACCATTATGTTGCTAAATCAGAGTGAACTCTTACCTCTCCTCTTGAATAGGATTTAATTTAATTACAATATTTTCCGATCCCGTTCACGAAAAGTACTGTCTTCCGATATTTTTATAAACGTGGAATGAGGAAACGTAATCCAAGCGAAAGTAGACATTCACACTTATGGGAGCTATCTCATTTAAGCGTTGTAATCGGTAGTGATAAGAATTGCTCGCAAGTTTTTCTCACGATCATTCCTCAAAAATTCATGAAATTCAAATACCTAACAAAAATTAATTACATTTCCTATATTGGCCATTTATTTTTCTGTCTCATTTGCATGATTTTAAGTCGCAACCAAGAACAAATACTATAAATTCTGCTTTAACCTCACAGTATCTCTAAACGAACACCTATAGAAAGAAGATGTACCAATAAGAGAAAAACCAATTGTCAATATAAATATAAAAATGATTAAATTTTGTGTCAATTATGTTAATCATATGCGATTGTTTTCGGTGATTTCGGCAAATAATTGAAATTTAGGAGCATGACTCCTATAGTTAAAATATTCGATAATGATATTTTCATGTATAGAGTAACATATCTGAAAAAAATTTCAGAGTTTAATATTGGACTAATGGTAAACCATATACCAGCAATACTTCTTTATAGAGGGAATTTCTAAAGTATATGTTACTGAAAATGTGAAGTATATTGACGTAAAAGATTTCGAAAGTGAAATATCTTGTTAGAGGTAATTCTTCGGAATGATAATTATTCGACTAAATTCTTATTCAGTTTATAAAATTTGTCCTTGCCTAGACATACAATCTATCAGTTACAGCCATAAAAATAATAATGTATAATTTATCTCTTTCGACGCTTGTCTAGAGTCCGTATAATGAATACATCTATGATTTTTTGGAATAATTAAACCATACAACATACATATTGAAGAGTATTTCTAATGATAATATTTGAGCAGCTAGCATAGACCTAACGCATAAAAATAAAGGACAGTCGCCCATATTCTGAGAGAGGTGTTCTATATTTTATAGTCTAACGAGCTCAATAACGTATCGGCAATCGTTTAACACGAACATTTAAACACAATATTTAAGATATAACAAAATACCAATAAGTATGAGTATCACCATCAAGAAAAGATATAGGTGAATAGTACCTATACTTTAAACACAAGAATAGATGATCCACTAAAACATTTCTTGGTTTCATTTCCAATTCTATATCTAAAAGCACAAAATCCGTTTACCTTTCCAGTCCTGTATAAAAGGATTGTGATTCCTTGCTGCTTTAAATCCAATTCTTTACTCTTCAAAGGAAGCAATCACTGAATTCCGGGGTATTTCGACGATCTTGATTGATTCATTAAATGCACGGCGGGACGCTAAATGAAACGATTAGTATTTAGATCGGAAAATAAGAATGAGAAAGTTATCAACTTACCAAGCTAAGAAGATATAATTACTTTATATGAGAAAAGAAGATTCATTTAATACGACGATAAACATTAATTTCACGTAAAGAATCTACAAACACTGGTGCTGCTATAAACAAAGCTTGGTTGTTGCAGTCGCGCGTATGCTAACGAACTTGAATTCAAATTTAAAGATATAAATCTTGGCCTTGACGACGGGTTGTTTACATTGTCAGATTTTCATACAATTTTCGTATTTTAATTCCAAATTCTCACAACTTCGAAGTGAAAGCAATATTCTACGACCAAAATAAGAAACTTTATTCTATTTCCTTTGTCTTGGTGTTAGTTTTAGTTTCAAAGGACCATTATTTATAATTTAATTTTATTAAAGAAAAGTACCGTGCAAATGATAAAAATGTCTTCCCATGTATTTCTTATGGAAACTCTTCGACTATCTGGAATCGAACCGAGTACAGTTGGGTCAAGAAAAAGTAGCCTGTCATTTGCGTAGGGGAGACTTTTAATATTGTACGAATTTTGAAATTTTGAAAATATTTAGCTTTAGAGTTATAGCTTGAAATAGATTTTTGACCCCGACTGGGGACGAACTGGAGACAGCTAGGTGGCCTATGTCACTCCCCGGATGACAAATGACCACCATACCAAATTTCATCAAAATCGGTTGGATAGTTTTTGAGTGATGCTCGGACAGACAGACAGACATGAAAATTTCTAAAAGATGTTTCGGACTCGGGAACATCCCCAGTATCCAGCAATACAACTTTTTTTGAAATCGGATCAATGTACAGACACGACCCCCTCTACAGATTAATTATATATATAGATATCTGGTCATGTACCATTTATTCATTACGTCTTAGATGAAGAAATACTGACCAGAAACTATACTATGGGGAAATTGAAAATAATTATATTAAGGGACCACTTTACCCATGCACCGGGGTAAAGTGGGCATTTGCTTGGTCAAAAGGTGAATGTTTGTGAGTTTGTATCCGCATACATTGTGGTGTATTTCAATTATTTCCAGATAGTCTAGTTTTCGCCCTTTATGTTCACAATGTAGCAGTGTGGGTGTAAAGTTGGAGTGATGCTTGTATTCTAATAAATGTTTGGCGAAATGTGAAGTGTCTGAATTATTGTTGAATGAGCACAATGAGCATAAGTGTTCTTTTGTTCTTGTCTGTAAGTTGCGGGAAGTTTGGCCGATGTACATAGCACCGCAGTCGTTGCAATGTAATTAGTATATTCTTGCTTTGAGTGTAAAATTAAGCGTGTCTTTGTTATTAAGAAGAGGATTCCTTAAAGAGTGTGTTGTCTAATAAGCTGGTTTTATGTTGTATGTAGTGAGTATATTTCCTAATTTGTAACTTAAGGGACCAAGAAAGGGAAGTTTTCCCCCAAGAGTTTTGTCTTTATTGTCGGAAGAGATGGGGTAGGATTTAGCTAAGTTTATTACTTTCTCCGTATACGTAGTATAAAGAAAGTACCTATTGTTTTCATGAAAAAATCGACTTCGAGATTTCAACAGAAACACATGTTTTGGGGTCCCTAGAACACGTTTTGACCATTTTCGGAATGATGTCTGTGTGTGTGTGCTTGTGGGCGCTCTAACGTAAAAACTATGAGTCGTATTAATACCAAAATTCATATATAGTGTGGTATGTGCTGTCAGAGTTGATTAGTTTTTGGAGTAAATCGGTTTACCGGAAGTCGAGCTTTATTCTTCGAAGCAAATTTCCGTTTTTGCAAAATATCTCCATAAATATGATATTTAGGTATATACTAATATTAATAAAAGTTTTAGAAAATGTAATTTACTATAACTTTTGTATCACTGATTGTTTACGAGTTATTTGTGAAATACTGATAAACCGGAAGTTGCTGATTAAGTACTTTGTGGGCGCTCTAATATGAAAACTATTAGTTGTATCAATACCAAACTTCATATATAGCACTGTGATAGGTTCTGTCAGAGTTGTTTAGTTTTCGGAGTAAATCAGTGAACGGGAAGTCTTTCCACTGTTTAAATATGTAGTCTTTATTTTAGTAAATAGTTTGTGTCACTCATTGTGTGTTGTTTTACTCTTCGTTCGTATTTTGATTTCGTCTTGATATCCTCGGAATCGGTGAATGCTTGTAAGCATTGACCCTGCAGGCAGACATGTAGAAATGAAATAGGGATCTAGTGTTAAGCGATGGGATATTAAAATTTATTAATGGAAAAATGAAAAACTCGCTTAGTCAAAATTCCACAAAATATATTTCTTCCTCTACTGCGACATTACTGAGAGAGTTTTTCATTTTTCCATTGATATGGAATTCCACCAAGTCACGGCTTGTACCATTGATTATAAAATTTATTAGTCCAATTAACTTTGATACTTCAAAGAAACCTCCGTTGATAATAATTTCAGAAAAATCTGATGTGGCCAGCACATGACTTTCTCCATACATAAGATGTAATTATTTATCTACGACAGTAATTTCGAACTCTACATTCCATCTAAACTTAGAAGATGAGTGATTAATTTATATATTATTATCTTTTACGTCACAAACATTATAAATAATGTTTTTCGGGACATGATCGATGAAAAACGATGAATTTGGCCTTTCGCCCATAGAGCCCAGAGCGCCCGCAAAGTACATAATCAGCAACTTCCAGTTTATCAGTATTTCATGAATAACTCCTAAAAAATCAATGATACAAGAATATATTTCATACAAAAGTAATAGTAAATAACATTTTCCAAAACATTTATTAATAATTGTATATACCTAAATATCATATTTATGGAGATATTTTGAAAACCGGAAATGAGCTTTGAAGAATGAAGCTCAACTTCCGGTTAACCGATTCACTCCAAAAACTAATCAACTCTAACGACTGTAATAAAAGTACCATATATGAAATTTGGTGTTGATCCGACAAATAGTTTTCATGTTAGAGCGCCCACAAAGTACATAATCATCTTCTTCCGGTTTATCAGTATTTCACGAATAACTCCTAATCAACCGGTGATACAAAAATATGTTAAATACAAAAGTTATAGTAAAACTGATTATCTAAAACTTTTATAAGGTATACAATATACCTATATATCATATTTATGGAGATATTTTGAAAACCGGAAATGAGCTTTAATGAATAAAGCTCGACTTCCGGTTGATCGATTTACTCCAAAAACTAATCAACTCTGACAGCACACACCACAGTACTATATATGAAGTTTGGTATTGATACGACCAATAGTTTTCACGTTAGAGCGCCCACTATCACACACACACATACACACACACACACTCACACACACACACACACACACACACACACACACACACACACACACACACACACACATACACACAGACATCATTCCGAAAATGGTCAAAACGTGTTCTAGGGACCCCAAAACATGTATTTCCGTTGAAATCTCGAAGTCGATTTTTTTCATGAAAACAATACTTTCTCTATACTTCGTATATGGAGAAAGTAAAAATAGCATCAGCAATTAGACGCCGCAATGTGGGCTAGAATCGGAAAAAGCTGGCCAAAAATAAGAAAGAGCTTTTTTGAGTGAGGACTTTGAAACTTCGCATGGTCATTTTTAAATAAATTCTGCATATAAGAGCGAAATCATTTTTGTTGATTCTTACGCGTTACAATTCTACAGGGGGTTAAAGTTGACCAATTTTCGCGAAAATTTCCAGTTTCCGATTTTTCGCGAAATTCTTCAACTTCAAGTCGATTGTGAACCCAAACTAGGAAAATCATCGGGTGAAATATGATTCCATATTATAAATATGTTCTTTGTCCTTCATAAGACTTGCTTTCAATGAGCTCTGCCGAATATTTATATACTTAACATTACAAAATGGCGGACCCTTATTTTGGAGCAACGTTTTACCTAAAGCGAGGAAAATAGTAGATTGAGACACCGTGTGACACGGGATTACTTACATCACAATAAGCTATGAACCTTCCTCAATGGGAATCTGAAATAAAATCTTGCCCCAATTTGCCCCAATAATTTATAAATCAACTTTTCGACAACGCTACAAGGGCAATATCCGCCCGGCGGAGCACCGTCCTCCGCTACGCTGTCGTGTTTTGAGTGGAACAACGAACCAAAACGATTCTGATTCGTTCTTTTTTAGATTTTAACCATTATTATACTTTGTACATTAGTTATATATCATTTTTTAAGTTAATAGTTGCTTAAGATATGTTTGTGATTTTGATACTGACTGCTTCTTCACTCTCACTCTCTACAATACTGAAAATGTTCTTACAAAATCGGTAGAACTAGCCGTCACTTTGTGTAATTTTATTACAGAATTAATTACATAGGTTGTTACATACGTATTATGGAAATGGTGGAATATAGCTTAGAATTTTTTCAAATACAAAATTTGCCCACATCTGGAGTTGTTTTGGCGACCGTCGAGGTGCTCTGGAGCGCTGGAAAAGTTCGGCAAAGGGCTCGTTTTATTGCAGGCAGCTGCGCTTTTCCGGATTAACGGTACCCTTCGAATTGCATGTCTGTGATTTTTCCTTACATGCGTAGGAATAATTCAGTTCTATTTGAACATTGGATACGAAGAGGTTGTGCTTTGTGCTTTCTAATTAGCTACCACAGTTCTGTGAAACAAGAATTCTTCGACAATCTCCTGGTAGCAGTACTCGTGTGAGCTTTTAGATATTTCATAGGAATTATAGCTCGTGAGGTATGTTTTTCATTATATTTTCTTTTTTATTTAATGCATCAGAATATGGTGGTAAATTGTGATGTATTTTCTGATCGTTTTAAAATATGCTCACAATTGTTTGAATGCATTCTACTCCCTTTGTCCTGCATATACTATTGAAGGAAAGATATAGTTACGAAATACATGTTGCATTTTCACATATTATTATAATTTTTCCAGGTTTTCAGTGTATTAATACGTAATTTAATTAGTATTTCTGCAAAAATCATGGCCGATATGGTCAATAATCGGTTAACGGATTTTGGCATCGGTATCGACCGTTCCGTCTTCAAGAAAGAAAATCAATGTCACGCTTATTTTCAAATATGGTTTGGATGGTAGTTCTGGCTATTGGCAGTACAAACAATTCAAAACAATAAATTATTAAGAAAGTAACTTACGCCAAGAAATCGAAAAGTTTAAGCCAGTGAATGTAGGCAATCACCGCATTAAGTTCTGTTTGTTGCTTACAATGATAAACGGAAAGGTAACATTTTCTCAAATCAAAGGTAATATTTTTGGATAAATGTAGCTAAATTTGACCAAGAATCTTTTGTTGTATTCCTACTTTTAGGTATGTAATGCGCTGACCGAGAGCCCGGGATTGAAATGCTACATTTGTGGGGCGAAAATTTCGGAGATGAACGATCTATCGACAATTAGTACGAGGGTCGTTCAATAAGTCCTTAGAAAAAGATGGAAAAACATTTCTTTTTGGGGTAATTTTTTTTTATTTCTCAACATAATCTCCTTTCAGCTCTATACATTTTTCTAAACGTTTTTGAAAAATTTTTATGCCGTCCGAAAAATAGGATTTTGGAAGTTCTTCAAAATACTCATTCGTTTGCTTAATGATCTCCTCGTTAGAAGTGAACCGTGGTCCGCTAAGCCATTTTTTTCTAATTCGGTAACAGGAAATAGTCACTTGGTGCCAAATCTGGTGAATAAGGTGGATTTTGCAACAATTCCAATTTTAATTCCATAATTTTGGCCATCGAAACAGCACAGGTGTGCAAACGCACATTGTCCTGATGCAAGAGGATTTTTTTCCTCTTCAAATGTGGACGTTTTTCTTTGATTTTATTGCTCAACTGGTGCAATAATGACGCATAATACGTCCCTGTTATCGTTTTTCCTTTTTCCAAGTAATCAATAAAGATGATGCCGTGTGCATTCCAAAAGACCGTGGCCATCACCTTGCCGGCCGATGCCACCGTTTTCGTCTTCTTCGGAGCCCGTTCACCCTTAAAAATCCACTGTTGTGACTGTATCTTTGCTTCTGGAGTGTAGTAATGAATCCAGGTTTCATCCACAATTATGTATCGACGAAGAAAATCGGCATGATTGCGACGGAAGAGCGCCAAAATAACCTCAGAGTCGACCAAACGATTGTGCTTATTCTACTCTGTGAGTAAACGCGGCACCCATCTTGCAGAAATTTTTTTCACAGACAGTTTTTCATGCAAAATTGAAGTGACTATATCTTGCGATATGCCTGTGGCCTCAACTATTTTGCGCACTTTAATCCATCGATCACTCAAAATCATATCGTGGATTTTGTCGATCGTTTTGGAAGTAGTCACTTCCTCTGGGCGTCCCGAACGATATTCATCTTTTGTGGATGAACGGCTACGTTTAAACTCATTCATCCAATTGTAAACAGTTGCAAACACAGGAGCAGATGTGCCATGAACTGCATCCAACTCAGCTTTGATTTCTTTCGGCGTTAAACCTTTCAAATACTAATGTTTAATCACAGCCCGAAATTCATTTTTCTCCATTGTTATAAACAAACAAATGTTGTTCACATCAATCCTGTTTTTGGACGGCATAAAAAATTTTCAAAAACGTTTGGAAAAATGTATAGAGCTGAAAGGAGATTATGTTGAGAAATAAAAAATAATTACCCCAAAAAAAAGTGTTTTTCCATCTTTTTCTAAGGACTTATTGAACGACCCTCGTAATCGAGACGTTGACGAAGAAAATTTGTTCTATGGCATTTCTACGCTGCATTGCTACATAAGATTTTTTGAGTGTTTATTACATATATCTTACCGACTTATCTTTAAGTAATGGCAGGTGAGAGTACAATATTGATGAGTATGGTTTTATGTCATAAGACGTACCCATTGAACTTATCTCAATATTCCTACATAGGCTCGTGGTAATCATAAATTACTGCTTTTGGAGAGGAAATCTCATATTCAGAAAGAGTTTAGAAAAAAGATGGGACTGTTTGTAGATGTACCTAAACCAGGATATGGCTCCACAAAAGATGGAAATACATCATGGCGTTTCTTTGAAATTCCGTGTCTAGCAGCTGAAATAACAGGTGCGAAATGAAGTTATTTTTATTAATGCGTAATCTTTTATTAAATGTAAAAATCAGGAAACTGAAATAGATAAGGATGAAATCTTCACTATCAAAGATAAGAGTTCTGTTTAAGGTTTGTTTTATATTATTAAGTTTTTGTGAACTACCGTTTCTCAATACCAATTTAATTAATCATTTCTTAAAAGGAATTGACGAAGATCGAATAAAAATATTCGCCAATATCTTGAAGGCAATTTCAAGTGGTTTTCCACTAAATCAAAGAGCATTCAAATATTATTGCTGCGCTACAGCAGAGATGTATGCCCGATTATATCCGTGGTACTACATGCCACCAACAGTACATAAAGTACTTATACACGGGGCTGAAATTGCAAAAGAGGCAATCCTTCCGTTGGGGCAACTAACAGAAGAGGTAATATAGGCCCGAAATAAAGACGCAAGGAAATACCGGGAGAGAATCACTAGGAAACACTCCAGAGAGGCCAAAAACGAGAATTTGTTCCAAAGATTACTTCTAACTTCTTATGCGCTAATTTCAATATCGGCACCAGTTAGAGCAACAAAAGGATCGAGGAATCTGAGCAAAGAGATTAAGGAACTCCTAGTCATGAACGATGAGGAGGAATTGGCTTATGGGGATGAAGATTCTTCAGACGAGGAATGTATTTAATAGAGAAGGTAATGTATAAAAACACCGTATACTTCATTAAAACTCGCTTAAATCTTTGACTGCATGATTTAGTAGAAATTTAGCATTATCGTACGAAAATAAACTACTACATGATATTAATATCGCTGTCGTGGTCCCATGCTTTAAAGCACAGCCCATTTCATTTTTTTCAATTATCACCCTACAAGAAATGGTGAATTTCTAATAATTGTTGATATCTAAGATATGTACGAAGTGTAATAATGGTTAAAATCTACAAAAGAACGAATCAGAATCGTATTGGTTCGTTGTTCCTCTCAAAGCACGACAGCGTAGCGGAGGACGGTGCTCCGCCGGGCGGATACTGCCCTTGTAGCGTTGTCGAAAAGTCGATTTATAAATTATTGGGGCAAATTGGGGCAAGATTTTATTTCAGATTCCCATTGAGGAAGGTTCATAGCTTATTGTGATGTAAGTAATCCCGGGTCACACGGTGTCTCAATCTACTATTTTCCTCGCTTTAGGTAAAACTTTGTTCCAAAATAAGGGTCCGCCATTTTGTAATGTAAAGTATATAAACATTCGGCAGAGCTCATTGAATCCAAGTCTTATGAAGGAAAAAGAATATATTTATAATATGGAATCATATTTCACCCGATGATTTTCCTAGTTTGGGTTCACAATCGACTTGAAGTTGAAGAATTTCGCGAAAAATCGGAAACTGGAAATTTTCGCGAAAATTGGTCAACTTTAACCCCTTGTAGTATTGTAACGAGTAAGAATCAACAAAAATGATTTCGCGCTTATATGCAGAATTTATTTAAGAATGACCATGCGAAGTTTCAAAGTCCTTACTCAAAAAAAGCACTTTCTTATTTTTGGCCAGCTTTTTTCGATTCTAGCCCACTGTGCGCCGGTAAGAGAGTGGGAAAAAGGGATAAGTATCGGAGGAAGAGAAATAAAATACATCAGATTTGCTGATGATATGGTTATCTTAGCCGATGACAACCAGGCACTCCAAGGAACGATAAGATGTTTAGAAGAAGAAATGGAAATGTATGGAATGAGAATAAACGCAAGTAAAACAAAAGTTATGAGAGTGAATGATGGAGAAGTTGTCAATGTTGTAACAAATGAGGGAAGGAGAATAGAGCAGGTTAAAAGGTATAGATATCTGGGGAGCATGCTGACAGAGGATTGGAAGAGCATTACGGAGATCAAGACAAGAATAGCTATGGCAAAGGAAGCCTTCTATAAGAAGAGAAATGTGCTCTGCAGTAGTATTATTCTAGAACTGAGGAAGAGATTGGTGAAATGTTATGTATGGAGCGTTATGTTATATGGATGCGAAACATGGACCTTGGGAAGAAAAGAGAAGGATAGGATTGATGCTTTTGAAATGTGGGTGTGGAGGAAGATGGAGAGAATAAGATGGGTGGATAGAATAAGTAATGATGAAGTGCTTAGAAGTGTTGGGGAGGAAAGAACATTACTCCGCACAATACGGAAAAGAAAAGGAAGCTGGATTGGACATGTCGTAAGAGGGAAAGGGATTCTAACTACAGCCATTGAAGGAACGGTGGAAGGAGAAAAGAGAAGAGGAAGAAGAAAGCTAAAGTTAATAGATGAAGTGAAGAGAGGAGGATACAAGAAGACCAAGGAGGAGGCCCGGGACAGGTTTAAGTGGAGACGGTTGTGGTGTGTGGGACCTGCCGACAGGCAGAACACCAGAAGATGATGAAGAGAGTGGAAGTAAATGAAACTTTGTACAAAGCGACTGATAGTTATCAGAATTCAATGGCATATTTCCCTTGAAACAGCCGTTTAACGAAACGTTACTACACCCTCTACCTACTTACCTTAATGTTATTAAAATCCTTTCTTCAGGAGTGACACATTGACGCATTACCGTGTCTTGCTTCTGTATGACTGGTCCCATAATTTGCTATAGATCTTGATGTGTATTTTTAGTCATCCTGTAAAATGATTGAAATCTCGCATCGTCTTCAGATAACTCTCTCGCAGCCACAAATAATTTACAATTAATGTTTTTTTCAAAGTATGGAATGACCCAGAATCTTCTTCTTCTGCGATTCCGAGCATTGAGGTATAAAACTTCATCTTCATCACTCGACAAACACAACTTTTCAGCACGAAGATACACATGGGCAATACTGCAGACACGGTTATGCATTCTGTGGAGACAGTCGTGTGTGTTTAGGAGTCACCGTCACGTCGCTGAGTTAATTCATCGCTTTTCAGCATTACTGTGACTAGTTACAGCCTCCAAGAAAAGTATTTGCTTAAAAATATAATGGTAAATTTGTAGGCTTTCTGAATATCAAGATGTAGAAATAAACAAGCCTTTCCTAGAAAAAGAATCATGCCACTTTGACATCTACTGAAGTCGATCAACAATTTATCTCGAGCATTATGTAAAAATAATATTCAAGCAAGATTAAAAATTAAATAGACAATTCACTCTCGTTGCTCTTGCTTTTTCTAACAATAGACCATGAAAAACAAAAAACCATTCAATCTAAGAAATAATGCACATTAACGAATGTTTAACTATTTCCATGTATTCGATTTCTTTTTAAACAAAAATAGACATTTCTTAAGGAGGTTAAATAGTGTTGCAATTTCGATTTGCTTCAGCAAAATAATGTTAATTAGGTGAGATGATGTGACAATAACTTTGCAATAAGAAGATTGCTTTTGCACAACATAGGTGAATCTTTTGTATCTAACAATGAGACTAAAGTTCAAATTCTACGATGGCAAAGTATCTGCCATTCAATTGCTCTGTATTTTATTCATTTTAAGTAATATTTTGAAATTAAAAATAAACGAATTTGAAAGCAATTCACTCATTTCAATTTTTTGATGAAGGCGATCGTTATAAGGAATTAACGGTACGGGATGAATAACTATAAAAATATTCAAATTCAATAAGAATCGATGTAATATAAAACAGGATACTCGTTTGTTTACCCCTAGAAAGGGTAAAACTTGACATTTTCCATAACTTAGGAGGAATGCATGGAATATCAACTCTTCTGTGCATTGAGTTTTCTATTACATGTGCAGCTTTAAAAGTGAGTAAGTAATGACATATTATTCCTGAAAATTGTTCTCATGCAGTACTCTTACGTATTTAGGAACTATTGATATTAAAATACTTTTATCATCCCATTATTTACCCCACTCCAGCTATCAATCGGAAATCTATTATTGAATTAAAAGATAGATAATACAATTCTTCGCTCAAAATCTTCCCCAAAAAATGTGTAATAACTGTAAAGTACATCTTTTATGGTGATATTTTAATTCCCAGCTATTCTGGAAAAAGTTATGCTAAAGGCTACTCATTAATTTTTGTTATAAAAGATTTTTCACCTATCTTCATTTTATCCTTAACGTTGCACAACTAGGGATTAACGTTTCCCGGGTTTTTCTCGATCCCGGGATTCCGGGATTCAAATGATCCGATCCCGGGATCCCGGGAATTTCCCGGGTTTCATTCATTGTAAAGAAAAAAGCAAGATAGAAAGTAATAAATAATATATTAGTGAATATTAATAGGCATTATTGATTAACCGGATGCAGCGTCAAAACAAATAGAGTAATTTATTGCAAAATGTATATAAATAATATAAATTTATTACCAAAATTATGATAAAACAGCAAAATTCTTACAAAATATCAATATTTTAGATTAGCACTGTACACCCATATGTTATTTTTCATTGTTAATGTAATTTTTCAAAAAACACAAATTATTTACACTATGTTCACTTAAATTTCTGCGTAGTTTTGTTACAAAGAAACCTGTCGCAGAAAATGCACGTTCTGCTTCAACAGACGTTGATGGAATGGTTTAGTCAAAGTTTCAAATAAAGCTTCAAATAAATACTTTATCCTAGATGTACGCTCTCCGGTTAATACAAAGATATCTATTTCTGTAGAAATAGTTCCAGGAATCGCTGTTTACTTTGCCAGTACTTACAGCGTTTTCAATCGTGGTATCCAATTTATTTATCAGGGACGCTGGACTGATCGATGAAGAGCTTACTTCTGAGGACCTAACTAGTGGTTCAGAATCCATAACCTCCTCTGAATTTTTTCTATTGTCTTCAGGCTTACTTATAAAAAGTATCTCAATCATCTGAATGGCTTTGGCTTTTATTTCACATTCTTTAGGTAGCGTAAAGTTCGCATTTTGTTGATAATACTGGGGACTGTTTAAGTACATCAACAAGCCAACTAGATTCTTATTTCTACGTTCTTCCATTCTTTTTTGTAAGGCTTTTTTCACTTGAGCGGAAAAATTGGTATTCTGTTCAGACAAATCATCCAGTATAAATTTAAATATACTTTTCGCTGTCAGCAGTGTTGAATCTCTTTGACCAAGTCGGTCAAAGCTATCTTGACAGGACGCAGTGATGACACAATTGCATTAATTACATTAAATTCCTCTACTGAAATTTTTATAGTTATCTTTATATCAATCATAGCTTTTAAAATACATTACTTTAAAGATAAAAATCTCTCCAACATATCTAATAAGCTATTCCATCTCGTTTTCGAATCAAGTCTAAGTTGCAACTCCTTACTTTCCTTTTCAGTTAGGTACATGTTTTTTCAATATCTCATTATTTATTGGAGATTTACTAATATAAATAACTTTACTATATTTCGCTTTTTCCCAATAATAGTGTAATAATAATTTTTAACTTATGTTCGCTCAATTTAATGTTTTTTTCTGTAATATTGTGTGTCATTGTTGAATATTTCCACACTAGTTGTGAATTCTTCTTCCAAATCGGTGTCATTGTCAGAGGAACTCACTTCAACAGATTCAGGGTCTAAGTTCCTTTTTCCTTTTACATAAAGAACATCGCAGACAGCTAAATGAAGTCTATGCGCAAAACATAGTTGATGGTCAACCACGCTTACCTTTCCAAATTTAACCATAGCATTAGCACCATCAATTATGCTGGCAATGTGATGTCCTTTTTAAGAGAAACTAAATTCAGATAGTTTACCTTCAACAAGATTCACTATTTGCTCTGCAGGTCATGGCCAGGAAATGCGAACCATACCCAAATTCCAAAATTTCGACTTTGCATGTTTGTACGTTTATGTTTAAATACCGTCGATTTCTTAGCGAAGTGTTTTCATCTAATATAATACTGAGTCTGGCTTTATTCGACTTCATTCCAGTTATTTCTGATGTTTCAATTTTCTTAGCGATAGCATATTGTTCTTGAACCATTTTCATAACCGAATGAGGGTTTTTTGGCAAATACATACATTTATCAGAAAGTGAGTTCCGAATAAATGTACTGTGTGTTATTGCATTAATAGAAAATCCAACCACAAATATCCCCCTGCCACAAGCCGCAAGGTGGCTAAGCAGGGTATTTGCGTAGCTGTAGATGAAAGGATTTTATATGTGTCATATATAAAGCATTTTCACAATTATCCACCGCACTAATGCAATTTGTTATTTTCCTGTGTACATTTGTTTCTAAAGTAGAAAATGTTCACCGTTAAGACTAGTAAGTTTATAAAAATTCTGTTTGTTTAGTTCCGAGATTTTCCCGGGAAATGCAGTGGATTCCGGAGGAATTCCCGGATGAATTTTACGTACGGGATCCCGCTTGAGAATCTCTATGCACAACACACGCTGAGAAAAAAAAAATACCTCCCACCAGCACGTCAGGATCCAAGAGTCGGCACCGTCGCGTTGCTTCTTACCAGAGGAGAAACTTAAATTTTAATTGTGGGATCGAAGGAAGGCCAATGAGGATCAAGGGGAGACCAGAGCGTGTGGCTTTTGGCCGAAAGTCAGATAATTATCAAAACATATGAGACGGTGCGAGCACATTTAGGTTGAAACGTTCAAGTGAGTTAATTACAAAATACGTCCCAAATTGAAGACATAAGATGTTGTAATAGTTAAAACTCATTGCAAGCGCATGGACAAGGTGTGCCAAGAAATTTTGAGAACGGACCATGTTCCTCTTATATCATACTAGCTGAAGTGGCCGTTGAATCTCAACGGGGAAATTAAAATTGCTAAATACAGGTGTAACAAACTTGATCGTAAAACATGTCAAATAATTTCTAGTAGATAGCAAATACCAGGCTAAAATTATTTCCAAACCAATAAACAAAGAAAAGAAAGTTATGATAAAGTCTGCAAAATCACCTAAATATTAGATCTCATGTCCTTTGAATGAACAATTTCTTCGATGAAGACAACATTCTTCTAAAGATTGTAAAAAATATATTCGAAGATCACATTATAATAAGCAGCACCACATTTAAGGAGACATTTTAAGAGATGCACAAAGTGATATCGGGAACGATGATTAAACACGACAGAAATATATATAAAGAACAAATGTAATCATAATGCAAAAACAGAAACAAAGATAAAACACCAATTATAGAAAGATAGTAAATGTCTCCTCAGTGAAGGCACTTAAAAAACAACAAATCAATCACTTTTTGCACATAAAAAATATAAATTTGCTTTACCTTTTTGATTCGGTATACGATGTTGGAGATTTGCTTCTCTTCACAACTTCACAACTCACCGTTCAACTCCTTAAAGATTACAATCACTGAATCTGGGAAATATTTGCGATCTTCACTTAATCCATTTTCGTCAATCGCTGAATATTTATCGATGCAAATATATTGAATGCTATACTCAATTCGGAAGATTATATGGTAATTTTCCCGTTTCACGGTGTTTACGTTTTATTTTTTTTCACACTAGAAATACCCCGATTTCAATGAAATTTTCAGGAGCGGATTCCCGAGGAAACAACAAAAATGGCGGAAAAGCAGACGAAAATCGTCGAAAATTGGTCGTTTTTGGATGGAATTTCCTCCGAAATGGCAGCATTAAGGAGGGATTGCTTATCATATATATAAACTGCAATTCTTCTTCTATAATATGGTGTAAGAATGGTATGTGTATCTTCAGTAGTAAAGGAGATATAGAATTTCTCCGAAACACCGTGAAACGGGAAAATTACCGATTATATTTTAAATATCCGCAACCTACCAGGTTTTTAATACGAATTCAGTTGAATTGATCAAGAGAAGGCAATTTCATGTACACACACTACTACAAGACCCATTTAATTCCACGGAAGATTCAGTAAACAATGCTGTTGATATAGATAAAATTTGGTTGCTATAGACGCTTAAATTTGAAAAATTCCTTAACTACTCGTACGATATGTTAGTACGCGCGAAAAATTTCGATAAAATATTCACGTACTTGATCAAAATGTGCGAAATTTCGAATTGAAAACGATATTCCACGACCAAATTAATAATCCTTATTCTATTTTCCTTCTTTGGGTGCTTGATTCGACTTCCTACGACTATTATTTCTAATTTAATTTTGCATAATAAATGAACCCTGCTACGAAAAAAATTAACTTCACGTGTATTTTTTATGAAAAGGTTTTTACCTATCTGGGTTCAAACCGTGGACTTTAGGGAAATAAAAAGTAGCCTAAACTCTGCGCGGGATCGACTTTTAATAATGTAGAACATTTCAAAGTTTTGCGACTCTCGGTTCTTGAGGTTTTAGCGAACATACGCACACGCACACACACCCACACTCTATTTTATATTATAGACTAGCTGAGGTGCCCGTTGATTCTCAACGGGGAGAAATTAAAATTAATAAATACTTTTGTTACATGCTTGATCGTAACACGAGCCTCATAATTTTAGGTAGATAGCAAATGCCAGGTTATCATAATTTCCAAACCAATAAACAAACAAAATAAAGTTATAATAAAATCTACAAATTCACCTAAATATTAGAATGAACAATTCTTCGACGAAGACAACATTTATTTTAGGATTATAAGGAGTATATTCGAAGATAGCATTAGGATAAGCAGCATCACGTTTAAGGAGACAATTTCAGAAAGGGAAAAAATTGATATCGGAAACAATGATCAAACACAACCAAAATGTATTGTATATCATTCTGAAACAACCGAGATTGAACACTGATAACAGAATGATAGTAAATGTAAAAGAATTGGAAGCACTTAAAAAAACCACAATGAATAACTTATTTTATTCTGCGTATAACAAAACGTAAACTTACTTTACCTTTTCGATGGAGGGATACTATATTGGAGATTTGCTACAGCTTTACAAATCGCCGTTTAACTCCTGTCCTTAACTGAAACTGGGAAACCTTTACGATATTCACCATTCTATTTCCGGCTATATATTTATCGAAGTAAATCGATAATACTTAATGCAAAAGATTATATTAAAAACATACAAAACTTACCAGGTTTTTCTTTATGCGCAGTCAGTTGTATTGATCGAGAGAAAGCAATTTCATCAAACAAACTACTATAAACCCATTTATCCCACGAAACAGTCAGTAAACAATTACGTTCATGTAAATAAAACTTGGTTGCTACAGACGCTTCCATAAAATTTAAAACCTTTCTTAAATACTGGTATTCGTATGTTTGTACGGTCGATTCTTCGCAGTATATCGTTCATAGTTGCAGTTACTAATATCTCCTTAAATTTCTCCCTCTTCATATAATCTATCACTTATTTCTAACATGAATTTGAAGTAGGCATATTTTCTTAATGTGTTCTTACGAATAAGTACATGAGCTGGGGACTCAACAATCGCCTTGATCGTCAGAGAGGTGGGTTGTTTGCGACCTAAACATTTCGATAAAATATTCACAAACTTTATCAAAATGTGCGCAAACTCGATTCCAAAACGATATTCTACAACAAAATTAAGAATCCTTATTCTATTCCCTATCTTTTGGTGCTTGATTCGTCTATCTAGGACCATTATTTCTAATTTAATTTTGCAAAAGAAATGAACCCTTCTACGAAAAAATGACCTCTACGTGTATTTCTTCTGGAAAGGTTTTGACCCGTCTGGGTTCGAACCGTGGACCTTAGGGAAAAAAAAGTAGCCTATACTCTGCGCGGAGTTGACTTTTAATAATGTAGAGAATTTCAAATTTTCGGTTCTCGAGTTTTTAGCGAACATACATGTATACATACATACCCACACACGCTCTATTTTATATTATAGATATATAGATTTCTAAATTTAAATCAGAATGAGGATGGGCTTAGTACCGAGTTAATTAAGGATTGCAAAATCAACAAAGTCACGTTGAGTCTTTTCTTTCAATTCATAAAGGGGCGAAATTACACAATCCTTTATGTAATAATTAATTAATTAATTATAACCCTTACTATAATCCATGATGAATAAACCTATACGTATAATTCAGCATAAGTCAAAGTTCATAATTTTCTTTAAGTGAGTGAGGTAGAGGATTAATGTTGAGAGAGGTCGGATAATTTAGTTTTCCAGCAAATAAGATGAGATCGCATATACTCCGCGAGGTTGCACAGCACCGCGTGTTGATTATTGTTCGATGATAAAATCGCCTTAAACATAAAGAAGGGCTTCCCCGACATGCAAATTGACTGAAGGTGGTATTTTCAATTCTCTTTGCTTGCATAATGAAGCAATTAGCCATTTAGCTATGAATCTATTCGCGGAACGGTTCAGTAGTAAGAAATGTTAGAGAAAGGAAGATGAATGAAGGAGGAAGGAATTTCTCTCAAATATTTTCCTCAATTAGTATTATTCTATCATCTATCGTTTCAACGATAAAATGATCTAACATAAATATTACGATAGTATGTGACGCTTCCGGAAGTTACAATACAAGATATCTAATGACATGTACGTTATTATGTAATTAAAAAAGAATCCCTAGTAGTTTCTTGTTTACCGTTTCAAAATTATTATTATTATAAACCCTTTACCTGGTGAGGTTAGGCCCATGTGTGCCTCCCTTACAACTAACCTTTAAAGACATTCAAAAAATACAAATATTAAATATGTAAAAAGCAAAATCCGTCCGACCGTCCGTCCTCTTTCTATCTCAGAAACTATTTGTGGTAGAAACAAACTGCATTGTATTTCCAATAAGCTGAAAGACCCACGAAAACTATTCTCATCTCTATGAAGGCTTGGGTTCGAACCCAAGACTCCATAATACTTTTCTATAAGGAATGCACTTAAAGTTCGTTTTCGTACCTTGCAGGCTTTGTTACTTTTATAGACTTCAATTGTAAATAATGTCCTACGAAGTCAAGAAAAGTACCAAACGAAGGTAAATCAAATAAAGAATCTAGTTATTGTCGTAAAATACACTTTTTGAATAGAAATTACTAGAACTATGAAAAAATAAACGAAAATTTTGTAAAATTTCGGCGTAGTAAACAACCAGTCCCCCTGATGACCAAGGTGATTGTTGAATCCGATAAATTCATTTTCCCACAAGAATACACGGGGATTTTAAGTCCATACCGAATTAATGGTAAGAAATAATGTCAGAATTTATGAAGAGGAGGCAACTTGCGGAAATTTCAGCGAATGTAAACTATGATATTTAAATAGCAGGAACAAAATTACGGCAATTTTAGAGTTTTTCGTTAAAAACCGATTTACAAAAGGACATTTATACGTTCGTTCAAGGAGATGACGAAGAAATATTACGTCGAGGAAGAGGAAGATATTTGAGAGACAGAATCTTAACGCAAACTTGACTTTAAGGCAGAGACTTTAAAGCAGTGCGTTTGTGTGATTCTCATGAACTGCATAATATTCAATGGAATCGAATTCGTAATTTTTCGGAATTTCGCTAATATTCTTGGCTTAAAATTCTATATGGATTAGTATTTATCAAAACAATTAGGGTATTGATAATTTATATACTAACGAAATGAAATTAAGACCCGTCATGCATTACGGGGGAATTTACTTTTATATGTATAAAAAGTAAGACAGAAAATGTAAATGAAAGAATTGGGGTGTGGGGGAAAAACTCTGAAGGCTTTCGGTAAAAATTGTTTGGGAAAACGCCCACACAAGAAGGGGAGCAAAAATTCCACGCAAAACAATGATGGGAAATGGGAAACAGGTATATCACTAGTTGCATTAATTAATGCCCACTTATCAGTCCCGTCCAGTAATGAAAAGGCATGAGATTCGCTTGGCAGTCAACTACGGATGTAATTTTCCTGAAAAGAAAGGAGTGGAAAACAAACGGCTTTTGCAGGATTTTTCAAAATAGAGGAGACAATAAAGATTAAATAATATTATTTTACTATTATAATGTAAGTAATAATCTAAACTAAATATTATATAATAATTATAAGAGTAAAAACAATTATAATAATAATATGTCACTCTTTAATTTATTCACGGTGAACTAATTGGTCAAAGGAATTATCAAATTTATTTTAGCGTCCCTAAACACATAACATTACCATTAATATTATTACAACTCGTAATATTAATAATCATACAAATTAATAAAAGCGATAACAAATAGGAACGACTGGAACAAACGATGCTATGAGGTCATCTTTACGCTTTCGAAATACTGCTAAAACATCTCCGCCAAAGATCGGACAAGGACAACAAGGAATCCAGCGAACTGGCGTCTGCACGATTCCAAGAACAGGAAAAGGGGGGATGGTCCGAGCCTTCATTCGCGTTCTTTTTTTCCCACCGGGAAATTGCCGTGAAGCCGTATAAAAAGAGGCGGAAAATGGCGTGGTATTATCATTTGTACTTCCTCCGTCCGGGCATTCAACATGAAGACCTTCCACGTAGCCATCATAGCGTTCATCGCAATCTTCCTGGTGCTTTCGCCAGATTCCATCGATGCTGGTAAGATTTTAATATTTATTCTTTAGGGAAAAGTAATTGCGCATCAAAAACTATTCCAAAACTACCGAAAAACTTAAATTTAAATTCTAAATAAATGTGCTCCGTATCCGCAGTAACTAGCATTCTCCCCAAATGGTTTATTTAGCTCTAGCGTTTATGAAAAAGATAAATAATGATATGTCTTTCTAAATGTATCATACGTAGACACGAATCACTGCGATTGAGATAAAAGTTTCGATAGAAATATTTACCTAAGTTCTTAAATATTCTTTATCAATGAAATAGGGGAAATTTTATTTAAATTCTGGAATGTTTTTTTCTTTGATGATAGCAATACATACAGTGATGATTATAATAATTATATATTGTCTAAATTCTGAAGATTGTTTTGGTATTCGGTAAATTGAGAGGTGTTTGTTTCTCTTTTTTCGTTGATCTTTTTTCATTAAATTTTGCTTCTAATTTGCTTTCTATTAAGATAAAATGAAACCTTATTTTATCATAAATGAAATAAAGGTACTTAATACTGAAACCCATAGTATGAACCTGAATCACAAATTATAAGATTTAATACAAAATTTAGTGGTAAGCTTGAATCTTTAGACCGCAATATCCTAGCGAAATATCTCACGAGATAGCTAACAATTTCTTCATTGTTTTACCGTTAAAACAGGGACCCCTAAAGAAGAAATTAATCCACTCGTTAAGAAATTATATCCCTATTACCTAATTTTATCTCAGATAATTAAGTAGAACATTCATGATGGAAAAATAATTGAACGAACAGAAATTGAATAATTAACTAAATCCACTGTTTCGGCCTCTTCTTTCCGGTAGCTCTTCGTGATGGAAGTGGAATAAAAGCAAACTCCTCCATCAAGTGATGATGACTATTGTGGTAGCTCTTTCATAGATTAATTAACTTTAAAATAAGACACAAAGCTTGAATAATCTTAGATTTTGTACAATTTTCCTCTAACGTTTGATGGTGCTATTACGTACAAATGAGTACGACATACTAAGTTATTTGAAAAAGCGACGAAGGAGTTACAGTGTCTTCCACTTTCTATAATTGGTATTTTTTTTAATTCAATAAAATTCAAAATAGTTTTATATCTTTTCAAAATCATCTGAAATCTTAGCAATATTATCGGATATGGAACATATAAAAATCTTTTTCAAATTCATGCTGTGATAAATAGACAGTAGAAAAACCTCCATACTGGGGTTTAATACTTACAGCTTATCATCCATTTCTCCCTAGACAAAATTAAAACATAATAAGTGAATGTTTTTTCGTTCTAGCGAGTAGATGTCGACCAGGAGAGAGATGGCAAGAGGACTGCAATAGTTGTTTCTGCTCTGAGACCGGAGTGCCTGCTTGCACGCTTAAAGGCTGTCTTGGTAATAGGAGGCCTCAACCATTATCGAATATCTGATAAAATTTACAAGCATGCGGATACATTTTTATGAAAAAAGATTCTTGTGACTTTCAAACTCCACGAAATAAAGGTTGCTGAGAAAGCTCATTGTTATCTCCTTTTATTTCAATCTACCAAGACAATCAGCTCAAATATACCTATTTCCAGACTCCGGCCACCTTAAAAAGAACCGCAATGACATTTTTAACATTAGGAAGAATTGTTTTATATCAAAGAAATTATCTTTTTACCTATGGAGAAGATATGGTTTCTTGAAAGATACGTCGATTCCTTGATTTATATTGAAAAATAAATTTTATTTATAGCCTGCCTATGTGATTCCATGGGATGTCCCATGAAATGTTTAGGCATTTAAACATGATTTTAATCAACCACCTGTCGCTCCACGTGCGACCTAGTTAACTGAAATTAAATCTGTTCGAGTAGTTTTATATTCATAAAATATTTTAGCTAACTTTTGAATCAAAGAGAGCGTATTGCTATTGAAATTTCACAATACCTTAAACCCGAATTTACAAGAATGGATAAATAAAAATTAATGGATAAATAAAACCAGGTTGCCTGAGGTCAGAAATATATTTTTATAAATGTGAATACAGCCTAGTGATTATCAAACATTTGGTAAAGGTTTGGAAATGAATCTACATCAGAAGAGTTCAAGCTCGTACTTCCCTTCGTTTAAGCTCCTATAGTGAATTTGTAGTCTACAGATGGTGTAAATGCTTTGCAGTTTAATCACTCCCCTTTTAAGTTAAATTCAAATCAGAACTTAGATTTCCCCCTTCAATTATCAAGCTTTAAGACAGAAACTTGTACGAAATTTTTAAAAAATAATTAACTATCAGGCTGAAGGGAGTTGGTTTTAAAGGAAGCATAATAATAATAATGCCGTCTTATTTTTTGGGCGAATTTTAGCCTAGGAAGGTTATTCCTCCAATTAACCCCTTTTCTTAATTTTATTCTTTTTTTTGCATTTTCATTTATATCACACACACAGGCAACCATTCCCTAACAGGAAAACTCTGATTAGCCGGGATTCGAACCCGGGACCGTGAGGTTGGAGCGTTAACGAGTTGGCACGTTAACCACTCCGCCACCACGGCCGGTCTGATGATTAGAAACCTATTATCTAAACCAGTGGTTCCCAAACTTTTTCAGCTGGCGACTCACCTTTCCTTATCGGAATACCTCCAACGTTCCTCGGTCCATGGTGGAGTAAAAAACCTTATTTGTATCGTGTCCCTTCCTTATGTATTTATAATTTTTACCATCAATATATCTTTTCTGATGGTCTATTAGATGGTTTCTGATAGTTTTAGGATAGAGTCGCGACCCACCCGTCACCCTTCCGGGACCCACCGGTTGGGAACCGCTGATCTAAACCATAGGTTCCCAAACTTTTTTCCCGGTTGACCCCTTAAAATTTTTCATGGACCCTCTAGCCTGCTTAATATTGAAATTTTTCCGTTGAAAAGCAATATCTGGTAGCAATATCTATACACTAGACTATATTATCTTATCATATCATGGGATCTATGGCTTCCAAAAACCTAAAACATCTAAAATTGAAACAAATCTTGGACTTCCATATTTTCCTCCCTGACACTGACCCCCAAAAAATCTATATAGGGTCCACTCGCACCACTTTGGGACCCTATAATCTAAACGATACCAGAGCATCCATGGAAGCAGGGCTGAATTTTACTCAACGTAAGAAACATCGCGAAATGTTTCGATGTCACAACATAATTCAATCATTTATGATTTAAAAATTCACATACATGGGTTGATTAAGAGAGAACATTTTCCCGCCATAGGGTTTATGAATATTCAATGGTTTAATAGTCTATCGGCACATTTTCGTTTCTTCGCTATTGCATCATTATGTCGACTTCATATTCACAGAATTTATTTAACATATGACATTTCGATAGCTTGTATTTTATGGATTAAATGATGGAATTTTAACTTCTCCAAGCTTATCGACTTATCTTATTTATGTAAGATGGCTGAGAAAGGCAAAACTGGTTTTTCCAGAACTTTTACGTACTTGTGAAAAATTTTCCGAGGACTGATGAGTCACGCAAGGAAGAACTTCTCGATTGATATTGTGTGAATCAACACGTCTTTTATGTTCAATAATTTTCCATTTATTTTAATATAATTTTTCATCATCTTGAGGTACTACAAAAAGAGGGTATTAATTTCCGTGAATTGGATAATATCGTGAGATGAAAAGCTCTACGCTTGGTAATAACGTTTAAAATCTTACAATGGAAATCTTTAAATTAGTGACGTGCCATAACGAAATATTATTATGAGAGGGAAAGTATCGTAAATTAATCTCACTCCATTCTCTAATTTTAAAAAATAAGTTTAATATTTATTTTCTTTATTTATTTTTTTACATGTGACATCGATGTTCCGTCAGGCAAAGCCTGTCGACAGACATATGTTTACATACAAATGTTAATGAGCAAAGTTGGTTAAAGAAAGAAAAACATGGCTGATTAATCCTAACATGAAGTAACAACAGTAATCATCAAATTACACGCATTTTAATTTATATATATAAGAAAAGCGTTAATATGATGTAAGAAAGATGCATTAAATCTCCACTAACATATAATTCAGCAACAATAATAATAATAAAACAAATATAACATACTAGTGATAATTTTTGCTTTGTTTTTCTCACCTAAATTATAAGTTGCATTCAAACTTCTCCAAGAAGGCCGCATACAATATCAAGTCTGTCAAAAAAGAGTAGTTCCCCGTATTGAGGAACCGGTTGTTATCGCCTGACAAGGATCTTAAAAGATCGTGTGTTTAAATAATGAAGCGTAAATTGGTGGAAGTACTTCTGTTTACCGATATTACCACATGGTTTTGAAATGGAATCGAGATAGAAACAAACACGGGAAGAGAAAACATCACCACGTGAAACGTAAACATTTCTTCAGTTCTTCGTCATCTCTTATTGCCTCATCCAAAATTTCCTCCTGAGATAAAACTAGCAACACAATGCTTTGACGCTTCTTCCACATATATGCTAACATAAACGTCCTTTAAGCTTTAACACCAAAATAGCCGTAGAATCACACAAAAACTAAGTCGATAACCGAGGAATAGTGAATTTCTATTTAAAATTCAGTTATCATTTGTTGACACTAAATGCCAATAAAAGCTCTTAAAACATATTTCATCGACGAATTAATTTATAGATGACTGAGCACAGATTTTAAGCGAACATTTACAAATGGACTACAAAAATTAATATAAAATTTCAGCATTTAGAATCGGATTTTAAAATTTCTAATTTACCATATATATAGTACATCCTCAGGAAATACAACAAGTTTTCTATCAAATTGTGGAAACGCATTAATTTGAATCAGAAATAAAAATTTTATATTAGATTCATTATATTTTTATCTTTTACGAAATAATTCACTCTTATTTAAGTGGGTATAATAGTTTTTGTACCACTATACTTGGTTCAAATAAAAATATATTCCCCATTTTTCCTCGAGTTAACTGGTAATTAATTCTGAATTTATTAAGCAAACCTCAAATAAATTTGACACATTCTTAATATTATTTTAAGACAATTTCCGTTAACAATTCGAGGAAAATGTTCAGAAAACTATTTCCGTTATCATGGAGTTAATGCAATGAAACATTTCTAATGATCTTTTCTAAATACTTGTTTTTCAATCAGTAAGTTAAGGAATTAATCAATCAGTAAGAAAAGAATTTTTTTTTAAAACTGCGTTTTATGTATTGAAGGCATAATATGGATACAAGTGGGATTAACCATTCGTAAATGACAAGTAAAGTAAATTTGGCACATTTTGTTGTTGCAACGTGGAACTTTTCAGGTACCATTCACCAGTAAATACAACTCCCTGGATGCATACGTATAAGCAGTTTTACTGATTATGGCTAAGTAATCGAAGTTCTTTCCGGACCCTCCTGTTATCCTGTTAATATTTTCACCTAGGAAATTAACGATTTTTCACCATATATTATAAATAACATATCCATATAAGTAGATTCTAATAGACTAATTTGTTAGTACTCACAATATTATAAATTTTCCAATTTAAGAAAGACAAGGTAGTATTTAAAATTTAGTAAATCTTTGTTTTGGAGCCATCAAAAAGAAAAATTAAAATCACAAACTGACGATAAATTTATATCTGGCATACTCTCATTGTTTGCTCTTCCGCTTTCGCTAGCACGATAATCGACTCTCTGCTTCCTCTTCAGCGATTGCCCTTGGAAGAAACGGCCCGTCATTGCTCTTGCGGTCACTCCACTCTTTTTTTCTTTTCGCACGATGAATCCATCCGTAAGTCAACGTTCTATTATCTCCTAACGCCTCGACCGAAAATTCCCTGGTCCCAAGTTTCATCAGGGAAGGGCACATTAAACGCTGTTTTGAGGACAAGGAGGACGGTGAAGTAACAATGGAATCTTACCTTAAAATTTACTCAATAAGTATGAAGATATAATACGTTAACAGGTAGAAATACACGATAGAGTTATTTTATAAATACCAAACAAGAAATTAGCGCTGAAGTACGTTTTAGTTGTTATTAATCTTCATTTTCTATGACTAAATTACCTCGAGACACATATAAGTTCGTGACGTAAATGTCATAAAGAAATTGGATGTATTGCGATACTCTTACGAAAAAACATCAACCGCTATTCTTAGATTCTTTCTTTCTACTAACTAGCCTACTTTTATCTATGCCTTTGTATTATAAATGATATAATTCCTCCTAACGCTGCGTTAATTTGTTGGGCAAAGTTATATTTGATTTTCATTTCATTATATGAATATAAATATACATAGAAATATGATTCCTTGGAGTACATTTCCTAGCAGCATTGAGAGAGTTAGGTTAGATTAGACCCAAGCAAAATTCTTTTTCGAAAGTTTGTAATGAATAATTATTCTATCAAATTACATGACTGCAACCTTGGGAGTTATGAGGTTATCAATACCAAGCCATCACGTGTAAAAGGAAAAAACATATTAGTCCTTTTGTCGGAAAAAAATCCTCCTTTCCTTTAAGACTGATTAAGAGAAACATAGAGCTGTAAATACATACATTCAAAAGAATAAGTGGAGTTTATATAAGAAATTTTTACAGAGTGATTTGAAATGAATTTTCCTTTTTTTTATTAAAATTCATCCACAAATAAGGCCAGGTAGATAATTCTAGCTAAGTTGAGTTGTACGATCAAATAATGATTAGCGTAATTTCTTATCCATGACATAGTATAGTTTGTTTCGTAGAAGTCGATCCAAATTTACTTAATTCTTCATTAGTCTATAAAAATCGGAAGAGAGTTCCAAATTTTCACTCCATATACACTTCCTTGGTTAATTTACTCTTTTGGATCTACCAAGGAAAATCTGATACATAACTGACGTTTCCTGCCTTTTTTTAATTTAAAGACAGTTATAAAATTGGAACTGTTAGAAAAGAGGGAGATGTTACAGGATTCTGTATTTTTTCTGAGATACCGCTACTAAAACAGCTCTAAAAAGATAAAACGAAAAATAAAGGTGCGTCCCTGCAAAGAAGAGAGCTTGTTCAACAAGAACGCGTTTTCGCGATTCCAAGAAGAGGCGACAAAAAACAGCTGGAGGAAAAAATTATTTGCACTCTCTGTCCATTGGACAGTCTCCGTGGAGCAGGAGAGGTATAAAAGGAAGGAGAATCGTCGGTGTATCATCATTTACATCTATCAACCGAGCATTCAACATGAGGACCCGCCAAATAGCCTTCGTTGCTGTGATCGCCATCTTCCTAGTTTTGGCGCCTTTCTCAGAGGCTGCAGGTACGAATCTTTCCCTTCTAAAGGAATTTTTAGCATATTAACCATTATAGTAAAATTAAGTAGGGATTTATATTTACCATTCTCAAGAAATCCGCATCAACAATGAGCTGCGGCAACAAAATAATTTATGTTAAACTGAGGAAAATGAAGGTTTGATACGGCACGACCGGCATCGGCGAAAGTGAATTTTGAGCTCAGGCATTTTTATTTCTAAAGTTGATTGTAAACATTTTCAAGAGCCAGTCAGTTGGTAAACTTGGAAAGAAAAGTCTGCTAACCGAGAGTTAACTTTGATTATGGCATAGATGATTTTTGAAGACGAAGTGTGATTTGGAGTTGATTTTTACGATCGGATGCCCTTCCTGTCACCAACCTTTATAGGAAAATATTCCTCTCTCACTCGCCGTACTCTCCCACCTCTAACCGGGAAGCAAACCTGGGACCGCTTTCACCTAACGGATTGCCCACTCGACTATCCGGGACTATCTCACATTGATTGAGTTCTCGAAATGTCAATTAAATCAGTTGGACTTGATCGCTGATCGACACAGTATTCTCATTATTTGCTTACACTGTATAAAAATGATCACGTTGATCAAGCTTCGTTTAACTTACATTGTAGCTATTGCGTTATTAAAATGTTACAATGATTTTACACTTAAATATATTACTACTTAAACAATAAATTCTCGCTAACATTTCGATGGAATTTTTAATAATGATGATAAATGATAAAATCAATTTTAATCAATGATGATACAAACAATCGTGCCCTTCAAATGGTTCAACTCTGCTAACAATAAATGTTCAGACTCCTCTTAAATTACTGCGAATCTTCCAATTGCTTGAAGACAAACCTCAAATTTTAAAAATTTTCAAAATGAATTCCTATTTCTTTCAGCGAAAACCTGCCAACCAGGAGAGACATGGCAACATGAGTGCAATTCTTGCCACTGCACAAGTACTGGACTGGGCGTTTGCACGAGGAGAGCTTGCGTTAGTAAACCTGAACCTGTTACAACGTAATCCTCTTCTTCTGAGACTTAAAAATGTCAACCCTGTAAATGAATGTTTTGTCTACCTATGATATGAAAGTTCTTGTCTTCCAAATTTCATGCAATAAAATTTTATAAAAAGCAGAACATCTTTTATTTATCTTCAATCAGATTGGATTTGATTATGTTCATACCTAAATCTCCATTATCAGTCGGGATATGTTGAACTTCTAAGCAAGTTGTCCTCATATCAGTTAGTACCTGAGGAAGGTAAAATTTGTGCAGGGGAGCTCAAAGCCATGTCGCAAATGTAAAGTTGCCTATAATCAAGGGGTGGGCAAACCTATTGGGAGGCATTCTTCTCAAAGGATTTATAGACAATCAAAAGAGTTTAACTCATCTCCTCCTCTTGGTCACAGAGATTAATTTTTGCATAAAACTATACAGCATTCAAATGTACAAAGATAGTGTCATGGGAGTTCCACATGCCAAAAAGTGCTTCCTCATTCCCCTTCTGGCATGTGTGTCATATGTTTTTCCATCCCTGTGCAATGTTATCAATAATTCAGCAGCACTCAAGTAGATAACTCTCTGATAATTAAAATTGAGTACTTTATAGAGAAAAAGTCACTTTAATAGGGTTAGTAGAAAGGAACACTAGAGAAGAATTATGAAGTTAAATTCAGCAAAGTATGGTAAGTAATAAATATTCTTGCTATTCATTCTTGAACTATGAAAAATACAAAATAACATCATAAATATCACAATTTTGAAGACTTTTCAATTAGAAAGAATTAATTATTCATAAAATAGCATTTCAGAACTCTATAGACTTTTTATTTGTATGATATGCTTATCACACATTATTCTCTACAATCAGAACTTATTAGAGTAGATTGGACATTTCTTCTTGGCATAAAAATATTTTCATATCCAACAGCAAAGTTTACTTGACATATGCTACTGGGATGATGGAGTAGATAGTACAACAAGCAGCAATACTGGATTCTAGAAAGCAGGATAACATAAGCAAATAGCTTTGTTTGGGATATATTATTTTGGAATAAAAATTTTTCATCTTCCTGACATGGTGTAGCAGTCTATTTTTATACATAGAATGGAATGGAGTATGAAACCAATACGAAAAATCTGATGTGGCCAGCACATGACTTTCTCCATATATATAAGATGTAAATATTTATCTACGACAGTATTTTCGAACTCTATATTCAATCTAAACTTGGAAGATAAGTGTTAATTTCTTTCATATTATCTTTGACGTCACAAACATTATAAGTAATGTTTTTTGGGACATGTTCGATGAAAAACGATGAAATTGGCCTTTCGCCCCAGCGCCCAGAACGTACATAATCAGCAACATCCGGTTTATCAGTATTTCATGAATAACTCCTACACAATCAGTGATACAAAAATATGTTTCATACAAAAGTTATAGTAAATTACGTTTCCTAAAACTTTTATAAATAATAGTATATACCTAAATATGATGTTTATGTAGATATTTTGAATACCGGAAATGAGCATTGAAGACTGAAGCTCGACTTCCGGTCAACCGATTTACTCCAAAAACTAATCAACTCTAACGACATCTACCAAAATACTATATATGAAATTTGGTGTTGATCTGACAAATAGTTTTCATGATAGAGCGCCCACAAAGTACATAATCAGCTACTTCCGGTTTATCAGTATTTCACGAATAATTCCTAATCAACCGGTGATACAAAAATATGTTAAATACAAAAGTTATAGTAAATTACATTTTCTAAAACTTTTATAAGGTTTACAATATACCTATATATCATATTTATGGAGATATTTTGAAAACCGGAAATGAGCTTTGATGAATAAAGCTCGACTTCCGGTAACCCGATTTACTCCAAAAACTAATCAACTCTGACAGCACACACGACAGTACTATATATGAATTTTGGTATTGATACGACTAATACTTTTCACGTTAGAGCGCCCACTATCACACACACACACACATACACACAGACATCATTCCGAAAATGGTCAAAACGTGTTCTAGGGACCCCAAAACATGTATTTCCGTTGAAATCTCGAAGTCGATTTTTTTCATGAAAACAATACTTTCTCTATACTTCGTATATGGAGAAAGTAAAAATTTGGAAATATTGGAGTAGGATTCAGTTAAAGTTGGTGGAGGTTAGGGTCCTCTCAGCCATTTGGCAGTTGACTTTGGAAACAGACATTTTATCCTATAAGCTGTTTAATCTTAGAATGTACTAACAAATTAGAAAGCAGAATTATATGAAACTAGATAATTTCCCTTATTGTACTACTATGATCAAAAAGTCACAGGAACTTATTTTTCCCCACAAAATGCCGAGCTGGAGAAATGTAAAATTCTGGTGGTAAACAGGTAGGTGGTAAGTTGCTGTACCCACAATATACAGGGTCATGGAAAAAAAGAAGTTCGGGAACTTTTTGATGATAGCAGTAAGAGCCTTTACTTAAAATAGTGCAAATGTAAAATAATGAACATTAAATATTGGTTTAAAAGTGAAATAACTAATATTCTTGAGTAACTTAAGTGACCTTAAGTATGTAAGATATACTTTTGAAGATACAAATAATTCAGATTTATCTGTAAACATTATGCATCTGGTATCAGGTGGATACCACAATGGTATCTATCAGGTTATGACAGAATAATGGGAGATAACAACAGCAACTTTAAAAAAACTTTTAAAATAATACATTTATATTAAAATTTAGTGGATCCTCTGCCTATAAATGGAATGTGATTACCTCAAAACAAAGCTAATTTAACTACACTCTACAAAGTTACTCTCATATATCCTTTACAATATTTATAGTTTACTTTCATTTAGGAAATGAGGAAGAACTGGGTAAGCTAAACTCTATTATGCATTAAATCGGTTATTAAGAGCATTTATTATGATATGTACTCAAAATATGACATTAAAAATATGAAAATTTGATAACTTCATATAAAATAATTTCAATCCCTTTATCTTAAATTGTCCTTGCCAAATTCCCTTCTCGATTATTAATTTACTGATCCTTCAGTGTGAGTGTTAATTACTTCACTGATTCTAATTTTCATTCTAATTGCTCTTCCAGTATATCTTTGCTCCTAAACCTTACGATGCTATTCTGTACATTGAAATATTACTACAGAACAGTACTGAATAAGCAAATGACAATGAAAAAGAATACACCGAATCTTTAAGTAACCAGGTAGAATTCCCTGCCTTTGCAACAACTTTGGTGTAAGGAATTATTGGAATGTTGACTTCTGAACGACAAAAGGTGATTAAATCTGAACATTCATCATTACTGTTGCTTATGTTTTTACTTCAAATCATTTTAACAAATTTAAATTGGGAATTGGTTGAAAATATATAACATGCAGTAACAATTTGCAGATGTAATTTTTTTAACATCAATGTACACTTTTATTACAATCAACTTTGACAATCTTCTAAAAACATCACTTAAACACTCCTCTATTCATATTAATTCACACCAATACGTATTGTTACGTTTTCACTCATGATTGACTTACATGACTTTTATTGTCCCATTGAATACATTTTCAACATTTAAATATATGAAAGACTAGAGGTGACAATACATTCTAACATTCCAAGCTCTAAACTCTACAGTCCATAAAAACACAAGTTTTAACTTCTACCACACACCTGGATAACATTGGACTAGTTATAATTCATATTCAAAGGAAATACCTATAACAATAAATGGCAAGCTTGCTACCTTTGACAAATATTTGTACAAGGTGAAAATTAGAGCACCATAAAAGATTGTGTCTTTTTTCAATCAGAAACATCACTTTAGAATTTGGCAGTGAAAGTTTGCCTATAGAAAACATTCCTTATTGTCAATCAAGTTTAAGCAATTTTTAGTATCAATTTCCATTCTTTTGCCCCCCTAGTTCAAACTCGGTGTAATGTAGCTTTTCTCAAAATTTCTAACTCCGAATTCTATTAGTTCAAAGACGGCTTTAAGAGAGAAATTAGAGAAATAAGCTCATTTCAATGTTTCAATCAATTAAACCACACACAATGGCACTCCAATCAGTCAATTACTGGTTTGCAAAGAAAAAATTATAAAAAGCCTTGAGCTGAAACAAAGAAGCAGTTTCCATCTACTCCTTACAAATCTTCTATCCAGTACAGTAATTCCCTTTAACGTCTTCAATGAGGTTTAGCTAAATGATCAATGGCTAACATTGTTTTTTTTTGAGAAAAGCGTTTTGTATGAAGAACTAAATCTTATATTCAATAATTTCTCGAAAGATAGAAAAATAGTCAAAATCTGAAATGTGACAGAAGTTGTGGAATGATGAGATATAAAACTTAAAACAAGGTATATACATAAAATATTCCCAAGTAATAGGCTGGATAGTTTTCAGGGCATTAAATTTAATTACCATTCCATACCTACTATTGAATCACAATTTACACAGCCGCCAATCAAAATTTTTCTCAAAACATTTAACAATACAAGAATTCCAGATTATTTGCAACGATATCAACCAAAACACATAGCTAAATTCTGGGATTATCTTCACCATGATCCTATATCAGACAGTACCGGTACTGTCAAGTTTTACACTGAGGGCACATTTACAGAAATACATAACTTAAAAGCATGTTAAAACAGAAATAAAGTTTTCAATAAAAACTGTAAGAAAAATCACTTTTAAAATACTTTGCCAAACTTCCTTGATATACATTCCCCTTATTAAAAATAAAACAAGGATATTTGATGTCATTATCTACAAAATAAGCTATCAAAGTATTATTACTACAATGCATACAAAAAATAGAATTATGCTCTTTCAGAGTATTTAAACATCTTTCAAATGATGGCAGTTTGGAATGCCTTCTTCCTGAATCAAATGTACATGCTAAAAACTTCATTGACATACTCAATGCTTTCTGCTTTACAATCCTTTGTTGTAGTACACGGTGTCAATGGGTTGAGGTAGTTTCTTTATTTTTTCCTGTAAAAAGAAATGAAAAACAATAACCTCTATAATAAATATGAGCATTAAATAAAGTTATCCAGCATATAAAAAAGCAGTATTTGTTTTTTAAATTTGAAAACATACTAATAAGCTGTGGTTGATGCTAACAGTATATACCCTCACAAGTGATAAGGAAATACAAAATATCATAAGAAATGCCCAAGCAGATACAAAAAAGGATATAACCAACACTAATGATAAGAAAAGATATAAAACTAAGCATGGAATCACTCAAAAAAATAAGCACCAATGTTGTGAATTGAAATATTACAATATGTAACCACATATACTGGTGTAGTTTCCCAACCGAATTTTTTAGCAAAGATTCAGGGGCCAAACTGTAGACAAATACTGCATGTTTAAGTTACAAATCTTAACTCAAAAAGATTTCTAAAGTCGCAAGCCATAAGTAATTACTTTAAAAAATGGGAGTTACTTTAAACTGAGAAATTTGGATGTTGAAATAAACATAATTATATACGGCATTCATTATTAGATTAAAAAGATAAACATATGTATGATAAAGAAGGTGTTGATGAAATAATACATGTTTGAAATACCTGAAGTTCATCTTCAAGGCTGGAAACTTTCAGAGATGATTTCTGAGGAAACAGCGCACAACACATGGGAGTTGCGAATGTCAGGCAGAATCCACACAAGAATACTTGCAGTGGTGCACTAGCCCAAGGATAGCGTCCCAATGTTCCACGTTTTTCAAGTATATTCATAAGAATTGGCGGGAACACTGAAGAAAGTCCAGGATATAAAATCATTAAAATCAAAATTTAATATAAACAAGAATATATTTACATAATATGTAAGAATATATGGAAAATCACAAAAGGTTGAATTGATTCATTAAAAAATTAATAAAATATATTTATAGGTTAGTTAGATTAGTAATCATCATATATGAGGGCTGTTTGGAAATTAACCTCCATTAATGTGATTCTTTTCATTGTTTTTTGAGCACCGCAGTTTTTACATTAGTGCATGATTATTCTTACAGCTTTGGAATGTGCTAGTGAAAGCATAGTACTGCTACATATTTGCCCACAGTAACTTCATGAAATAAGTTCTACAATAGAAATGTCTGTCAAATGTGAGACGCATGGTCTGATAAGATTTCTTGAAGTAACAAATCTATGAGCAAAGTATATTTGGAAATTAATTGTAGTGGTTCCAATTCTCAACCAGCAGAACCAATTTCTTTAAGATGTAAGAGCAAACATCCATGATTATGGTTAGAGTGGTAAGCCTTCTGCCATTAGTGATTCAAATGGGATGTTTTCGATCATCACCCCAGCTTCCATCAGATTCCTGTTCGCTGTGTATCCTTCCACTAACATGAAGAAGAGGCTTTGAGCCCAGAGATGATGAAGATCTTCAAAAGATTGTGACAATGACTTCATACACTGGCAGTTTATTTTAACAAGTCGACTGCATATTGTTGAAATGCTATGAATAATTTTTATACATAAATGGTGGTAATGTTGAAAATTAGTGAAAATAGTAGTTTTAATATGTATCAAATTAAATATTTTTATTTGGGAGAGTGTTTGATATATAGCTAAACTGGTTAGTTTCCAAACTGCCCAGATATATCATGCTATAAAAGATGAATATGATGATCAATGGAAGTAATAAGTTTCCTTAAGTAGATTTCAACCAAAACAGTGATATAGTAGAAATGGTCATGAAGTTTATCAGGCAAAATCAGAATTTACCAAATATCTCTCAAAGATATGCAAAGTAAGGTATTTTCCACAAATAAATTGTTCTGGGGACAGAGAAATTCTTCAATGGGAAACTCATTTCTTAATATATGATTAAAAAAGCATTCATTGCAAAATGTTTAAATGTAAGTTATCAATTTAAACTTAACTGTGCAGATATGCAGTGCCTTCTTCAAAGTGCAATATATACATTCAAAAATTCTACAAATCAAATACTCTAATAACAAAAACATTTTTCAGCTTTAAGATATTTGTGAGGTAAATAAATAGAGAAAAGGGTTATTAAAATGTGGAACAAATAAAAAGAGGCTATTAAGTGGTTAATCAAAAGAGGAAATAAAAAGAGGATATTAAGTGGTTAATTATACTTAAAGTCCAAATTTTGATTGGAATACAATTCTTATTAAATAAAGTAAAAAATATCAATTTTGATATCTTTTGATTAGATTGATTCAATCATATTTTTTCACTCAAAGAATACCCGATTTGAAAAGTTTTTGCAATTTTAGCATTTGGTAATATCACATATTTCATTTACAAGGTAAAATATTGTAATTGAATACCTGGATGATGATAATCTGTAAGAAACCATTTATAAAGAAACAATGCCCTCATGATAATGATTCAATACATTTTAGCTGCATACAAGGATGAGCAGCAATAACAATTTTTAACAAGACTTGAAATAAATGATTAGTGCACTGGAAAACAGAGGATTACATATCAATGCCCAAATACAAGGAATTGCTCAAAATTTTTACAGGAAATTATGCAAAAGGAAAGCATTATATTCTTTTACTCTAAATTTTGATATTTTTCATAAAAATGACTCATATGATAGGAAAAAAAATTAAATTCCAAAATCACTGAGTAAAATTCTTTGGAGAAGAAAAATAAACAAAGTGCATTACAAAGTGCTTAAGATATTTATCATAGGGTTTTCAACTTAAGATACTAAATTTTGTACTTGTTTATTTTGAATTGCAAATTCTTTTGAAATTTAAAAATGGATTTAAAAGCACAGATACTCTGTTACCTTCTACTTGGGCATTTAAAACACACTTCATTTAAAAAGAGATGAGAAAGTGAAAGGTACAAGTGGATGCTGAGAATTAACTTCCATCATGCCATGCAGCCCTACAGCCAAATCTATAATTAATAAAGTATTCCACAAAAACCAATTGCATGCGGTTACATTATATTCATGCATTAGATACAGGAGAACATTCAGAAATCCAGAATTTGCGAAGCAAAGGCCAATACTTACGAGTTTCTTTTCATGAGAAACTGTAAAGAGGATACTGCATAAAAATCCAGAAAATCAACTATAAAGAGTGGATGATATTTAATTAATCAAAATGTTGAAAAAGAAAGAAAATGAGGTGTACTTAATTGTATGAAAGTAAAATTATGTGAAATGAAAAATTCCATGAAATCAAAGGAAAAATTTAAATTTTACAAAAAAATAAAAAAATGACTCAGGAAAAATCTTGAACGAAACTTGGAAAAAAGAAAATATGCTAGACTCCAGAATACAATGAAACTAAACATCTATAACATCTAGAATGCAAGTGTATAATTATGATCTATAGAACTTCCTAGAAAATGATATCAAGCCACTTTCATATAGCACTTTAATGAGATATAAATCCAAGTGACAGCATTCTTAAAATGCTAAATGTAAGCAATGGCTAAATCTACCCAATTTGAAATTATAAGCAACCACAAACAGTTTCAGCCTTTGACAAAATGTTGCTATGATAGTGTGGAGCTACATGAAAACCAGGTTAAATATAAAAAAATCACACTTCTAGAAATCCTTAACATAATAAGATGAAAATCATGTTGATCCATATCAACCAATTTAATACAATGATGACAATTACCAATATTAAAGGTAGCAAATTTAACTTGGTGATGAAAGAAAAGAAAGAATGTGATGAAAGGAGGAAAATTTTCTTCTTTACTTTTAAATAAAACAATAATTCTCATTAATATTGTTTTAAATTTGGTACAGCAAAATTAATAAAAATATAGGAGGATAAGGGCAATATTTTTCTTCTTGTAAAATTTGATTTTTATTTCAATCTGGTACTTAATGATCTTATTTTTACTCACAATTAAAAATTTAACATCAATTGATTTTTTTATATTTATTACAAACCAACCATGATTTATGAAGATACAATTTATCATTATATAATTTTTTTATCTCAAATATATTTAACCAGGCTCCAATGTAACTCTAGACAGAAATCAAAGATGATGAATAGCAAGAAGGGAGGAGCATATGAGGAACTTGTCAACGGAAGCCACTCATACTCCTTACCCATAGATGGTGAAGCCATTGCAATTCTTGAAAGCACAACCTGAGTAATGGCTGAACGTGCAGCTACTTGGGATTGTCCCAGTCTTTCTCCTTGTTCATCAGTCACAAGGATTCCATCTTGCAGCTCTCTGTTTACACAAACAATTTTTTGAACATAGTGTGAAACAGAGCAAAAGATAGGTTAAGATGTCAATTTTCCATGAAATAAAAAAGGAAAATTAACATTTGAAGAGTAAAGAAAAGCTACAGAGCACCAATAGTTTCCAAGAGACCTTAACCCAATAGAAGGGCAGCAAGTCTCAAACTCGTATAGCATAGACAGAAAAATCCCAAATTGAGTATCAGGGTAAATATTTAAGAAAATTCTATCAAAAATGGTTTTTCAGTGAGAAAAATAGTAATCTTAAGATGAAATTCGATGGAAATGACAGAAATTAAATACTTTAATCCAAAACAGTGAGCATCAAATTTGAGAATTACTGCCATTGAAAGGAAAATTACAAAGGAGCAACACAATTAATGAACACCAAGATAACAGAGAGTAAAGAAATCAAAGAACTTATATAAGATGATGATGAGAGCCCCTCCCAGAAAAAGACACCAACATAAAAGATTAGCGGGACAAAATAAACTTTTATTAATCAATACATCTGAAAGAAAATGCTCACTCAAACACCTGAATGACAAATATTTCTTGAATACACTTTATTATGCATGCTATAAAAAAGAAGATTAAGATTCACTGCAAATATTCAAAACTATTTACGTTTAGAACACCATGAATTAGAACTGAGAGAAATCAAACCCAAACGACTTCTTTCATGAATGGAAAGTAATTTATTAAAATTGGCATTTTCACTGACTAATTATGAAGATTTTTAAACGTAAATGATCCTACTTATAACTTAAAAATAAAATAGCCTTGCGATTGACCTTTTAATGGGGCTTATTGTATTAAGTTTACATCAAAATATTTCAGATGAAGTCTTTTCGGGTTGCCAGCTGGGTCGTTGCTTCAATGTCTCTTGATGTTTCGGTTCCTGTCTCTGGAACCATCTTCAGGAGTGAAGTGATGCAGAATTCGTTGCTCTGGTTTACAGATGGTCTGAAGATGATTCCGGAGACAGGAACCAAAACGTCGAGAGACATCGAAGCAACGACCCAGCTGGCAACCCAAGAAGACTTCATCCACGATATACACTGGGAAAGCACCAGATCCTATCTAAATATCTCATTCGCTGAGGGCTATCATTCATAGTGAAAGATGAAGTTTCAAAGTGCAACAGAACCAATTAAATTTCCTTTGTCAGCTGTCAATGAGTTTAAAGTAACTGAATTATTTTTAACGTTATGATTTTAGAGATCACATTCATAGATATTGATGTATTTCAATGGAGAAAAGAAACTGGGAACAGACCTGCTCACTGAGCTAAGTAAATCCTCATAAATTTAATACATCTTCGATTAAAAATTGCCATACTCAATTAAACTATTTGTATACTTAACAACTGATAGCAGATAGATAAATAAACAGCTTTAAAATTCTGAAAATCTCATTAAAAATGGCTTCCATTCAGAAATCACAAAATTTTGATACGTTAGAAAATACATGATTTGATAATCAGTATTGTCTTCTTCCTAAGTGCTCTACACAGAAATAATGAAAAAATGGCTACATATGAAATAAGAAGAATCTTATCATATCTTATTTTAAGTTCATAAATGGTACATAAATTATTCATGGCCCTAATAAAATTTTATAGATTACATCATTGATGAAGGAGAAAAATTATAGCTGGTGAAAAAGAACCAATCTGAAAAAAATCATATTAATGAGATAGTAGACCATTTTTTTAGAATTCTATCAGGAGTTTCCAGGAGAAATGCATTTACCCTAAGAATAACTTTGATTAGAAAAGATATCATGATGAAATGGTAATAAATATGTTTTACTCTGGTAATGAATTCATACCCATTCCAGGAGAAGCCATTAAAATTCTACTAAGAGTGACACTAGCAATGCCAGTTCGGGCTGCTACTTTAGATTCACCAATCTTATTGCCATTTTCATCAGTAACAGGAACTCCCTCTTGTAATTCTCTGAAAGCATAATAGAATTTCTATACTTATTGATATAAGAGTCTATGCGGAGGCAAAAATAAATTATAAATATAAAGCAATGGCTTAAGCAATATAACTTATTTCAGAATACATACATATATGTATTGCATTAATATGCTATATGAAAGACTGCAAATAAATAATACAATTCTTCAAAAGAATATCATTGCCATTTTCTTTTGGGAGTTACAATCAATTTTTGGCTTATTTAAGAAGCTATTAAGTACTGCCAGTAATACTGTATACTAGAAAAATCCTAGCATGATGACCCCAAAAGGGAATTGGGGAAGTGTTATGCATATATACAAGTTCATATCAAATTAATCATAAATTCAATTTATCTTCAAATATACTTATGGAAATACCTTCTTCTAATGAATTGCAGATGGCAAATTATATAGTATATATAATAACTTCACTCCTTAAAGCTCGAATTGTGACTCAATGGTTATTCAAAATGTGATCTTCTAACATAGTGTCTGGATTTAAATGATATTCACAACATTGTAATAAAAGAAAAAGATTTAATTTGATTTTTCCATCAATTTCTATTGCTGATGACTATCATTTCCACCAATAAGATAATAATAATCAAATATCTTTTTTGAATTTAACGCACCAAAGGGCTATCTGAAATGATCATGATTAAAAATCATTGTTTCAATGAAGTAGCACACAGAAACACCATCACAAAATTCATCATAAACATTTGGCAGAGGGTAATAGTTTTGTTTACTTGGTAACCATAAGCCAATCAATTAATTTCAACAGGGGTGAAATATCTAACCCATATGATGAAAATTAAAGAATTTTAACAACAATATCTTAACAAAAAAAGTCACTAAAAATTAATGTATGCAGCTGTAAGAAAAAATATTACATATGTAAATGCTTATAATGTATTTATGTACTTATAACAGTCTGTCTGAATAACAAACCCTTCCCTAATTAAGAAAATATAACTTCCAAGTTACCAGCAAAATAATTATCTATGATCACAAGAGAGATCTAATTTCTTAAGAGAATGGATTTCTGTATTTAACCTGAACATCAAAAGATAATAGAAAATCTGAGATCTGAAAACAATATTCATGGTTTATAAAAATAGGTACAGGCATTATTAATTACTAGCTAGTCTCTAAAAAAGATAACTTGGAAAAATTAATTCAATGCATAAAGTTATAACCCATAATAAGTAGATCAAATTATTTAAAATTTATTACTATAAATAAATATTGCCAGGTGCTTCTAAGAAATAAGCGATATCACCAAGAGGAAGTTTAACATTTCTATTCTTATTAACCCTCTAAGGCTGGAATTATTTTTTTGTAATTATTTTAAATTTCTTACGTATTTTGCTTTGTGATTGTCTGAAAACAATACACATAAAATATTATACATAAACGACACATAAAACCAGCCAAACAAATACAAAATTGCAACATTGTCATCCAGCTCTCCTATTCAGTGATACAAAATGAAATAATAGTAGGTGTCGGAAGATACCATATGGCATCCGTAGTCCGTTGAGGATTAATGGAGAGATCACAAAATTATGGTTTAAGGATAGTTGGTAATTTTAAGCCAATCATTTGATCAAAAAATTATAATTTCAGAGCAAATACAGACATCAAATTGCAACAACAAAACAGCAGAAAGAACTGCTCTTAATAAATGATCCATGTGCCCCACATTACTAAGATATAACTGGAAAGTATCAGGTTACCATTGGAGGATTGTAATTTTTAAACTATATCACACAAATGAAGGTTTCTAAAGTTTACATTCTTCTCTTTCCATTTATTAGACATAATACTGCCTTTTCAAGATGAAACACTTTCCTCTGGAAATATTTGATATAATAATTTATAGCAGATGACTTACTTCATTCTCATCATAGGAATGTTGACACAGTTTGCTGCTGCAACAGCTGCGAATGGTACCAATCTTCCAATTAGAGGTGGTGCTTTCTGAAAAAAATACAATTATATTTACAAGATATTATTTCAATTGGAAAATTGAACATGCCATTGCACTGTCACAGAGAAATGCAATTTTAGTATCTACAGTGGAGGAAAGAAATATCGCAACACTTTGCGCATTCGCCAGTCGACATTCACAACAACTACTTGGAAAACTACTTATTACGACTGACTGGCAACACTGAGGAAAGCCTCGAGAAGCATTAATATTTGAGTAGGAGCCTAGTACTTACACAAATTTCCTCTCTTTCGAACACTTCTTAAATCCTTCGCGCAATCTCTCCCAGAGTTCGTCATGTTTATTTTGGCATTTCTCTTTCACAGATAGTTATCGTAAGTGTAGAACGAGAAGTTAAATATATATTTATTCCTATTTCAATCTTAAATGCCTTAAATGTATGGATAATAATTTTGACTTTATTTCTAAGTAATGTGAAGATTGACAATTCGGTTTGAATGTAAAAAAATGCTCGACATCGTGATTCCCACCTTTGGCAAACAATATTTTTTCAGTCTGGAGGAAAAATATATATTTTGCAAGATTATAGCGAGAACAGGTGGCATGCATGGGTCTCTTTTTCTGGATAATTAAAGGTGCGCTAATTATGCAGTTATTTAAGTAGTTTGGTATTTCATGCGGACATACATCTTATGACTCTCGTTGGATATTAATGTAAATGTAAATCATCATACGTCCAGTTCAAACATAGGATATTCATTTACTGCGATCGCCTTTTCGAGGGCAATTATTTAATACACTTCTTAAGTTTTTCATTCAGAGATTTGAAATAAGTAGTTGTCAGAGCAATTACTGAAATACTAACAATGGCACAATGTAAAATTTGTATATTGTCTACGGAATATAATTTTCCCTCAATTTAGTCTTGCAGATGAAGGAATTTCATATCACAGAAATTTATATACAACATTCATGACCTAGAATACACAAAATCTTTGTCCATCCGAAATTAAGAGGAAAAAATAGGACGAAATACAATTTACGAAGTTAAAGAAAACATGATTCCATAAAAACCGAATAATTTCTGCAAATATATCTAACTCTTCTCACATATTGTAACAGGGAGCTCGATGACCTAGGTCTTCAGTCATTTGTGTTCTCTTCATGCAGAGGAATTCACGTTGAAATGCATTTAGGTTTCGATACATCACGTGGAAAAGCTTTAACCATATGTTGAGCACTTTCAAAGCAAGTACTGCAGATGCCAGGTATATTTTTCCTTTTCGTGCCTATATCAGCTAGAATCAGGACTTCCATTTTTGCAGTCGCCCAGTGGAAACTGTCATCTGGCTAATTCAAAGCTCCATCCTCATTATGGGGCTAAGGAAATTATATGTTATAGCACTCGTTTTGCTATGAAATTTTGCATTACACTTACCTTTAATATTACCTTTCAAATAAGTGTCTTATATTTCCCTCAAGACATAAAACACTCAAACAAACCTTTAGTGGTGAATGTTTGCAAATTATCAGAGAAAATCCTGTAAAATTCATCAACATTACGGTCTTATGATAAAATGTCAATTTTGACAGTAAAGATTATTTTAAAAGTACTATTTTATTGGTAAATCAGATCAGTTTTCGATTCTGAATTTCGATTCGAAGTCATGTTTGAGGTATAGGTATTTTATGAACATCTGACTTTATAAAATTAATAATAATCTACTAAAATTGAATTCTCAAGGGAAAAACCACCAAAAGTAATTAATTGTTTTAGTGATTACTACCATTTTATGGTTTGTCGATGCTTCTTGGAGATCACGTTCGGTCTTTACTGGCACTAAAATTTCATTTATTTCATCTCTATGTTTTGAACCGATGAAGCTTTTGAAGAGCTTCCATCATTAATGAGATCATCTCACCTGGAACAAATTCCAACCGACGGACTCTATGAAAGCCGTAACGCTGCTGTCGAAACTAAAATCTCCCCTAATGAAACAAGCTGCTCTAAGTTGGACTATTTTAAATCTGAGACTAAACCTACAACATGCGGATCCCAAATCATGCAGCAGTATATTCTCATTTGGCTAGGTCGGATAAGAGAAATATAATCCATTTTGTTGACACTCGATGAGCAACGTTCGTTCGTTCCTCGACGTTCTACTAGTTACTTTTTTCATTATTTGCGTTTCCTATCGCATCTCCAATGTTCTTTAAAACAGTAGCTACAGCTAAACATGACTCCTTTTGCAGTCGCACACAAATTCTAAGGGATGTCTAGAAATGTTTTTCAGTGCAGGAATAACATTTGTGGATGATATCTTACACCTATATCTGCTACTTTTGATACGTCATTCATAAAATGCGCTAACTGCGTCTCATAAGACCAACCTGTAAGGAATCCGTGCTGGCTCCGAATGATTGCTACCTTTTTGGGAAGAAAGTGCATGATGGGGCTCACTATTACATGCTTCATAGTTAGGCTCCGGAGTGACGTTCGCTTTCTTCCACTACATTGGAACAGTACCTCATTCAATGATTTCTTATAAAAATCCTTAA